>JASXTE010000008.1:20697692-23182692 GCA_030280995.1 Hemileia vastatrix | reverse complement strand
TCGCCTAATTTTAGTCAAGGATTTACCCGTGCAAGCGCCTGCCAAGAACTGCATGTAGTTACCCACATCTCACGCTCTTTTTTAAGTTTTTGGGTGGTTTCTCAGTCAATTTTGGTTATTTTTGAATGGGAATTTCACGTAGTATAATGTCAGGATTAGCCCCATTATTTCTACAGTCAATACCCCTTATTATTAAGCTATTATTAACCTTAAAAAGTCTTCTTTAGTCTTTAATATTATTGTTTTATACGCATATACTCTCTTTTTGTCTTTTTCTTTAATTTTCATGGATTTCCCTTATTATTACAGGATTTTGGCGGTTGTTACTCTTCTAATTATGTCATGGGTTACTGGGAATGTTGATGGGCATGTCTATTAGTTGTTTAGATGCGTCATTAACTGTGTATTGGGTGGTACATCAAGGGAATCATTGGGGAACTCAGTGTGTATAAAAGGAGGAGGTTTTTGGGTTGTATTTCTTCATTCTTTATCATTACAATTTAACCAATATAACCAAATCAATTACAATACATATCAATTAGTACTTTTATAAGACTTTTGAATAGTATCTGAATTTATATAATCTATTTTTCTACCAACTATAAAGATTGTAAGCCATATATAAGAAAAGTGAGAATTATATTACTGAGACCTTTATATTTGATTATATTTTACAACTTAGTGGATTAAAACTACAGTATTCATATAGGACCATTAAAATCTTCTAGACAACTGACTATTCAAGCTAGTTCACGTCCTTGTACTTGACCTTAGCCTGACAATTGGGGGCCTTTCCTCAAGAATTCTGTTATAATCTTGTAAGTGAAATTTTCAAAGAAGGTACACGTAAATAATATCCCTATAGAAATATTTGGATAATTACAACAGGTTGGGGTCACTTATATAGTGATTTCAGAAAAAGAAGCCCTGTTATATAATAAAATTGTGATATTTAATCATCAATTTTACCACTAATTTAACATATAATTGTTCTTAGTGGGAGTCTGTCAATAGACCAATTAAATTTGTGATCTTTGCAGATAATAACCAATTAAACTGATTAATTGTTTTCTTTTTACAGGACTCTTAATCCCTTTTTATTGGTTTGTAAAATTCATATAATATTTAGAAAGAATCTTACTAACAAATTTTCTTTTTTAAATATAAATACACGGCTACATATTGTAGACCAGTTAAATCAAGTGACCACATAAAAGCATATTTGACTTTTGGCACTTAAAAATTCACTTAATACCAATAAGTAAGCAATAAAATTGTCTTCAGTGGTAATAATAAATACTGATTAAACTCCTTTTTGAAGTTTTTCAAATCTAAACTTTCAATTCTCTAAAATTCCACGTAAAAATGTGTGACAACAATGACATTGTAAGTAATAAGGCAAAAACTTATAACTTAAGAACTAGAGCTGAAAGACCTGTTACAGGACATCCAAATGGAGGGTCAAGAATCACCAGTAACAATAAACAACACCCCACCAATGTCCATGGAGGAAAAGGAAAAGCTCTTAAAACAAATGTCAATAAAGAAGTCCAAAAACACCTTACAAGAGCAAATTCACTCCCTCTCAACCCTACTGAATACACTAACAATAAGAGTAAACAATATGTTAGACCAGATCAACAATCTGGAGAAAAGGGCGGCACAGGGCTTTATAGAAGTCAAACAGGCTCTAGTGGATATAAGGTCTCATCAACAACCAGTGGCACCAAATACCACAGCAACACCTCCAGTCCCAGAAGAGGACCAAAAGATAACTGTAAGCAAATGGAAGTGGGAATGGTATGCCCAAAACTACAACAGTCCTCCTCAACAGGGATCCAGCAGTCACCCTTACAGGGGAAAGCCAAGGAGAGGCAGGGGAAATGGAATAAGACCGTGGTAAGTCATCCATCTTCTCAAGATCAATTATATAATCCTAACAATGAATTACTTATAGGTAATGAAATTGATAGAGAGTTATTGGATATAATTGATAAGGATTTAAAAAATTATGCATTTGAAAATAACATGTTAGACTTGTCATTACATGAGGACAATGTACATAGTTTTATTGATCACCAGGAAAATACTATTAATATAAAAATGGAATCAAATGAATTAAAAATTGACCCTGATGATGAATCTTCTGAATTGGAACCAGACAAAATTGAATATTTTCTGAAAGAAAATCCAATGGAATCAAAAATAATTAGTAAATTATTATTAAGAATTGAAAAATTGGAAGAATTCTCTAGAGAGTCCATCAATAATACAGAAAGTGTATTATTAAACATCACACAATCATTGAGTACAACAGCCAATAAGTTAAAAGTTATTGAGAATTCAAATAATGAATTGATCAATGAAAACAAAAGATTAAATTCTGAGATTAAAAATTTAGAAATTAAATTAGAACATTCTCAAAATATTATGGCCACCATAGAGGGACGTGTAAAATTGTCTTTTTCAAATGTCAATGATACTTTAACTCATGTACCTGTAATAAAAGATAGGTTACAAAGAGTAGAAATTGAGGTAGCCAACATTTTGAAAAATACTGAAACAATAAAGGATAATACCTCTTATGTAGAAAGAGTACCAGTTTTTATGAAACACTCTGATGATAAACCAATGATGGAACATGAACATAGTGTCATGGGCTCTGAGAATATAAAATCAGTAAAAGATGAAATTAATGATCATCTTTCTAAAGTGAGTGAATTACTCAATATTCCTCAGGTTAGGGAAGCTAAAACTAGCCAAAAGAACTGGCCTAAGTTAGATCAGTACCCTTCTTTTGACGGGGATTCAAAATCTGATTGGCAACAATTCATACAAAGAATTGATAACTTAAAATTTTCATATAAATTACCTGATGAAGAAATTACTTCAAAGTTAATATCTTTATTTACAGATGTGGCCTTATTATGGTTTGAATCTGTATTGAGTGAGGGAATTAATTACTCCTGGAATGAATGGAAGGCACTAATTGAAAGGCAATTTGGTGGCCCAAAATTTAGAATCACTCAACAAAGACTGTATGAAAGGGCCAGATATAATCCAAATGCTGGAGATAAACCCATGGTCTTCTTAATGAATTTAATAAAAATCATGAATTCTATGGATCCAAAAATGGATTATGAAGAGTGGAAAGAAAAAATAATATACAAATTGCCTATATCAGTTAGAGACATTATTGTAGCTAGAACTGAAACTGTAAGAGACACCTCTGGATTCATTAATATATGCAATGAGATATTATTAAACCACAAGTATGAAACCAAGTATAGTAATTACAGACAAAGTGTTGACGTGGTAAAACCTACTACAAGTAAGTTACCAGTAGAAAAGAAAAAACCTTCAGCTCCCCTTGTCCCTAAGAGACAAGAAAATAACACTAGTTACAAATGTAATGAACCTTGGGTTAAAGGTCACACGTGTAAGAAAAGAATAAATGTTATTGAAACCTCACAGAATTCTGAACCTAGTAATCATGAAGATGAGAATGTGGAATCCAGTGAGGATTGCAAAAGTAACATATCTTACAGTGATGATGAAAATGAGATATTTGTATTAGAACAGGATATAATGTTCCTGAATGATGCTATACCTCATACAGACACATCTTTAACTTCCATAGAGGAAGCTGAAATAATCAAAGATGTATCTCATGACACTTACAAAATAACACCTATCAGAGCACCTATTATCATATGTGGAAAAGAAATGAATGCCATTCTTGACACTGGGGCTGCAGGTAGTGTAGTTTCACTTAATGCATTAATGAAACTTGATAGTAAGTACCAGGAAAAACTAGAACCTGTTCAGACAAAGGACTGGAGGGGTTTTGGTTCAGTATTAAATCCAATTGGCAAATACAAAACTGCTGTATTCTTTAAATATAATAATGGATATGTTAGAGCAGTTTGTGAATTTGTAGTAATGGATAATAATAATTGTAGTGATTGGTTTATTATTGGCAATGATTTATTGACAAAATTTGGCATTAAACTAGATCCTGCAAACAGTTGTTTCACCATAGGGGTGAATGGTAAAAGAAAATTCAAAATATGTTCTGAAAATTCAGTATATGCCATTTCTCCTAGAGAAGAACAACTGCAAGGTGGAAGAACCACCAATGAAGTGGGTGAATTGGAAAATGAAATCCAAAAGGCCTCTTTCAGTCCTCAACTCTCAAAAATTGAACAAGAAGATATTTTGAGATTGATTAAATCATATCCTATGGCATTTGCTCATGGATCAAATGAACTAGGATTGGTCAAAGACCATGAGATGAAAATCTCTCTAAGCTGTGATCTGGATAATATTCCTGGAAGCTTAAAAAAGAAACCTTACCCAGCATCTCCTGAAAAAAGGAAAGATATTGAAGACAATATAAAATTGTTGTTGGAAATGGGTATTGTTGAAAAAGTGGACACAACACCTAAGTATTGTGTCATTTCACCAGTATTAAACTCTTATGAAAAAGATAAGGCAAGATTATGCGGTGATTATAGAGCTCTGAATACATATACAGTAGATGATATTTACCCTCTACCAAGGATAGCTTCTATCCATGCTACCTTACAAGGAGCAAAATATATTTCCTGTCTGGATGGGAACAAGGGTTACCACCAGATTCCTGTGGAAAGAAATTCTCAAAATTACTTATTAATAACCACACATATGGGTATATATAAGTATGTGAGAATGCCATTTGGCCCAAAGAATGCCCCTTCAGTCTTCCAAAAATTGATGGATAGTGTTTTTCATCAGGAAATGGTTGAAGGATGGCTATTGGTCTATATTGATGACATCATAGTGTTTTCAAAGACATATGATGAACATTTAAATCACCTGAAAAGAGTCTTTCAAAAAATGGATGGAATTAATATGACTATTGCATTAAAGAAATGTAAGTTTGGATTTCAATCCTTGAAAGTACTTGGACATGTTGTATCTGGATTACAAATTTGTGTTGACCAGAATAAAGTGGCAGCAATTAAAAACATTGGGATACCTAAAAATGTAAAAGAGGTTCAAAGTTTTTTGGGTATGTGTGGATATTATAGACAATATATTAAAAATTACCAATCCATTGCAGCCCCTTTAACAACATTAATCAGGAAGAATGAAGCTTTCATTTGGAATAATAAAAGAAAACACGCCTTTAATAAATTAAAGGAATGTTTAATGTCAGCTCCAATATTGGGACTTCCAGATTTCACCCTACCTTTTATCTTGTACACTGATGCAAGTTTCATAGGTTTGGGTGCTGCTTTACAGCAGAAACAGATAATAAATGGAAAATTATCTGAAGTAGTTATCTGTTATATATCCAGAACCTTAAGAAAAACAGAATTAAGGTATTGTGCCACACAGCTAGAATGTTTAGCCGTGGTGTGGGCTTTGGAGAAACTTCATTACTATCTGGAAGACCAGAAGTTTGAACTTATAACAGATTGCAGTGCAGTAAAATCATTACTAAACATGAAAACACCTAATAGGCACATGTTTAGATGGCAACTAGCTGTACAAGAGTACAGAGGAAGAATGAAAATCACTCACAGAGCAGGAACATTGCATTCAAATGTGGATTTATTATCCAGAAGTCCTTTGCCAAATGATGCTGACAACCCAGCTTATGTACCTGAAAATGAGGTTATACATATATTTGGGATTTATATAGTGGATTTAGAAGAAGAGTTTATGCAAACTATATTGGAAAATTATTCATCTGATAAAGATTTGTCTAAACTATCTACCATTCTTAATGATCCAACAAATGCCTCCATGAGTGCATTAATTAAAACCTTGCCTCCAAAGTATAAAAATGCGTTGGAAAAAGGTAAACTATCAATTGAAGATGGATATATATATTACACGAAAAAGTTAAGCAATGTATTAGTAATACCACCTTCTATGAAAGAGTTAATGTTGAGTACTTGTCATGATGACATCTTAGCTGGTCATTTTGACTTTAACAAAACATTAACCAGAGTTAAAAATACAGCCTGGTGGATAAACATGAAAGAGGGTGTACAAAAATACATTGAAACATGTGACTCTTGTCAGAAATCTAAAAGATTAACTGGGAAGAGAGCTGGGTTGTTACAACAAATAGAGCAGCCAAAAGCTCCATGGGAAAGTATAAACATGGATTTTGTAACTGGCTTGCCATTAGCAGGAAAAGAAAGTTTCAATTCTTGCTGGGTAATAGTGGATAGATTAACAAAAATGTGTAAGTTTATCCCTACCCATAAAGAGGTATCTGCTAAAGACTTGGCGTTACTATGGTGGACTCAGATGATGAATACTGCTGGGTTCCCCAAAGCCATAATCTCTGACAGAGATCCTAAATTTACTTCAGAGTTCTGGACATCTTTGATGGAAGTATCAGGTTGTCAATTAAAATTGTCTACAGCACACCATCCACAAACTGATGGGCTGGCTGAGAGGATGATACAAACTCTAGAAGATATGATCAGAAGATATTGTGCCTTTGGATTAGAATACAAAGACAATGAGAAATTCACACATGACTGGGTAACATTAATTCCTGGCCTTGAATTTGCTTATAACAGCACAACTCATTCTGTAACAGAGAAGAAACCATTTGAACTCTGGCTGGGATATGTACCAAATACCCCAGTAAATCATTTAAATAAACTACCAAGGTTGGATATACACCCTGGCACTAAATCCTTTATTCATATGCAACAAATGTGTAGAAAGCATGCAGAAGAATGCATCCAAAAAGCATTTGAATATGAAAAGAAAAGGTGGGACAAATCTCATAAAGAATTTGAATTTAAAAAGGGAGATGAAGTCCTCATATCAACACTACATTTTAACTTACAAGGTAATGTTAAATTAAAGGATCCCTTTGTAGGACCTTTTGTAGTAAATAAAATGGTTGGGAATAATGCAGTGGAAGTCATATTATATGCTCCATATGATAGGAAACATCCAGTTTTCCCTATCTCATTATTGAAACCTTACCATGCATATGATCCTGACTTATTTCCAAAAAGAAGGGGAAGGCCTAAAAAGCAACCTGAAGAAATTGTGGAAAAAGCAGAGATTGGAAAAATACTCAAGAAAAGAATCCTTACTAAAGAAAAAGGAACTGAGTATTTACTAAGATTTAAAGGGAAATAAAATGAATTTGATAAATGGATACCTGAAAAAGAAATTTCTAATTTATCCACCCTTCTTAAAAAATTTAAACAGAAATAAATTTCTGTTCAACCAGCTGAGGGGTTAAAAAAAAAAAAAAAAACCAGTACTCATAATATTTTATTATTTTTTATTTCTTTAAAGTTGAATCTTTAATGCTACAGATTTATTCTGAATACCTGAAAATTACAAATTGATAAAATAAAATGTATAACTTATCATTTTTTTTATTGTTTTTTTGGGTGGGCAAGTGTCAGCCTGTATATCTCCAGGACTGAGTAAAAAGTAATTATAAGTTATGTTAAACACATGAACTATACATGGGAATAATAAATAAGAGTACACAAATAGTATACATAAGTAAAATTATGATAATACACAAAAAATGCCATTATAACACCTTATATACACGCATATATCCACCTTTTATAGGTCTTATGTACTTAATATTAAGTTGGAATATGTTAGGGTAATCTTAAGAACCTTAAGTATAAGGCTACATAATTTTTAAGTACACTTAAAGCTGTTATATTTATTGTTTTATGCAAAAAACAAGAAATGCGCTTTATTCCACTTAAAAGTTGACTATATGCGCTATAAAATTGAGAATATCAAAATTGCGCTTTGACAGATCAATTGGGCTCATTTAGAACTATTGATTTGGCTATTTAAATGCATAAAAATAACACTTTTCAAATTTGGTGTTTTTTATGCCAGAAATGGCTTCTGTGTACTGGCCACATACTGCCTGCTTTTTTCCCGTGTGAATAGCTTCATTTTTAGCAAAGTTAGCTTTTTCACACTATAATTACCCCACATTCTACGCCCACTGTGGGGAAACACACTAAAATAGGCGACAGGCGCTTATTTAGTGTCCTAGCTTAATTAATAATGCATTGACCTTGTTTATATGCACTAATTTCATTAATAACCTCACTCTTGGCACTTTATTTCATCACCACCCTTAAATTCGCCTAATTTTAGTCAAGGATTTACCCGTGCAAGCGCCTGCCAAGAACTGCATGTAGTTACCCACATCTCACGCTCTTTTTTAAGTTTTTGGGTGGTTTCTCAGTCAATTTTGGTTATTTTTGAATGGGAATTTCACGTAGTATAATGTCAGGATTAGCCCCATTATTTCTACAGTCAATACCCCTTATTATTAAGCTATTATTAATCTTAAAAAGTCTTCCTTAGTCTTTAATATTATTGTTTTATACGCATATACTCTCTTTTTGTCTTTTTCTTTAATTTTGATGGATTTCCCTTATTATTACAGGATTTTGGCGGTTGTTACTCTTCTAATTATGTCATGGGTTACTGGGAATGTTGATGGGCATGTCTATTAGTTGTTTAGAGGCGTCATTAACTGTGTATTGGGTGGTACATCAAGGGAATCATTGGGGAACTCAGTGTGTATAAAAGGAAGAGGTTTTTGGGTTGTATTTCTTCATTCTTTATCATTACAATTTAATCAATATAACCAAATCAATTACAATACATATCAATTAGTACTTTTATAAGACTTTTGAATAGTATCTGAATTTATATAATCTATTTTTCTACCAACTATAAAGATTGTAAGCCATATATAAGAAAAGTGAGAATTATATTACTGAGACCTTTATATTTGATTATATTTTACAACTTAGTGGATTAAAACTACAGTATTCATATAGGACCATTAAAATCTTCTAGACAACTGACTATTCAAGCTAGTTCACGTCCTTGTACTTGACCTTAGCCTGACATTTTTAGATTTTTAGATTTTTTAGTTTTTATAGATTTTTTGATTTTTTGATTTTTTTTTCTCTTTTTTTTGGTTTTTTTTTTTTCTTTTTTATGTTTTTTATGTTTTTTATGTTTTATTTTGTTTTTTGTTTATTTTGTTTTTATGTTTTTGTCAAGGGGTCTTTCAAGTCTAGAAGGCTTTTCAAGGTGGTCCAATTGCAGTAACAACGGAATTTATGAATGTCAAACTTGGGTACATATTTTTTTATCTTATAGAATATTTACTCAATAGAAAAGAGGTATAATTTTAAATTATTATTATAATCAATGGTTTTAGAATTACGTGAATGTAAATACTAAAGCAATAATGGATAGTAATAAATATGTTAAGTAGTTTTAATAAATAAATCAGTAATGAAATGATTAAAAACAACCAAAAGAGAGGCCTTATATAGGCAAAGGAGAGACAAAGCACAGCAATAAAATTCTAAAAACAGTAATATGAGTGAGATAAAAGAATATTCCAGAAGAAGTATTTTCAAATAATAAAGTTGTTCTAAAAAGAAGGTGTCAGAAAAGTGTATTTACTGTATATGACAGAAAAAAATAAATGTATATAAAATTTACTGTAAATGTCAATTTTAAATAAGAAATTTAAAATTTTTGTATATATTTATTTATATTTAAATATTAAAATTTTATTTTAATTTAAAATCTATTTTTTAATATAATTTTTATTTCTTTCAACCTGTTAATGAGCACAGTGTTAGAGATTAAAAATATAAGGGACATTTTATATTAATTTTAATTATTCATTTAATTTTACCATTCTGTAATTAGTTAATTCATTATAGGTAACTTTAATGTAACTAATTAATAATTAAATAATTAAAATAATAAGGTGTGGCTTTATCCAGTAAATAATTAATTATTTTACTGGGTAATTCTAGCAGCCTGGCCGACACTCCCTCACTCTAAAAAAACATTTAAAAAAATGCTATGATTTTTTCTTTTTATATTTCTTTAGCAGAAAATGAAGATTAGATATCTCCTTCCCAGATATCCAAGAATCATATTCAGAGGAATTATTCTTCAATCTCAATAAGTATTCTGTACCTTTTTCAGCAGTAACTATTCTGTCATTTAGAATCTTATCAATTCCTGCTGTCTCAGTGATTTCATTAGGGGTCTTTTTTGGTCTTCCCCTCCTTTTGGCAAATAAATCACTATTTGATGTGTAAGGTTTCAAAAGAGATATTGGAAAAACAGGATGTTTTCTGTCATATGGAGAATACAAAATAACTTCAACTGCATTATCACCAACCATTCTTCTGACAACAAATGGACCAACAAATTGGTCTTTCAATTTGTTATTACCTTGTAAATTGAAGTGTACTGTAGAAATCAACACCTCATCACCCTTTTTAAAAGTGTATTCTTTATGGGATTTGTCCCATCTCTTCTTCCCATATTCAAATTATTTTTCAATACATTTTTGAGCATGACCTCTGAAAATTTTTTGCATTTGAAGAAAAGATTTTACACCAGGATGTAAATCCAATTTAGGTATTTTATTATTGAGAATTTGGGAAGGAATATTTGGAGCATATCCAAGCCAGAGCTCAAAAGGCTCTCTTTGAGTAACAGAATGAACAGTGCTATTATAAGCAAATTCCAACCCAGGCAGTAAGGTAACCCAATCATGATTGAATCTGTCATTGTCTTTACACTCAAGGCCAAAGGCACCGTACCTTCTTATCATGTCCTCTAGAGTCTGAATCATTCTTTCATCTAATCCATCAGTCTGTGGGTGATGGGAAGTAGATAGTTTCAGATCACAACCACAAACATCCATCAGAGACATCCAAAATTCAGAAGTAAATCTAGGGTCCCTGTCAGAGATTATGGCTTTAGGAAAACCAGCAGTATTAAACATATGAGACCACCATAAGAAAGCTAATTTTTTAGTGGAAACATCCTTGTGAGTAGGGATAAATTTACACATTTTTGTGAATCTGTCCACAATAACCCAACAAGAGTTATAACTGTCTTTTCCAGCAATGGTTAATCTGGTTACAAAATCCATGTTTATTATCTGCCATGGTGCATCAGGAGGTTAAATATGTTGCATTAATCCAGATCTCTTACCAGTCAATCTTTTTGATTTTTGGCAAGAATCACAAGATTCAATATATTATTTGGTATCTTCAGAAATATATACCCCACCAAGCAGTGTTTTTAATTCTGATCATTGTTTTTTCAAGATCAAAATGTCCAGCTAATATGTCATCATGACAAATTTTCAAGATGATTTCTTTCATAGAAGGAGGGATAAAAATGACATTACTCAACTTTCATTTATAATATAGATATCCTTAATCAATTGAAAATTTACCTTTTTCCAAAGCTTTTTGGTACTTTGGTGGAAGGGTTTTAATTAATGCTTGTATTGAAGCATTCTTTGGATCATTTAATATGGTGCATAACTTTTTTAAGTCAGTGTCCTTATCATATGATTCCAGAATAAGCTGTAATAGCTCTTCCTCCATATCAACCACATATATCCCATGGATATGGATAATTTCATCCTCAGGATCATAAGCAGGATTATGGTCATCATTTGGTAAAGGTAACCTTGATAACATATCCACATTTGAGTGACCAATACCAGCCCTGTGAATAATTGTCATTCTCCCTCTGTACTCTTGAACAGCTAACTGCCATCTGAAAATATGTCTGTTAGATGTTTTCAAGTTTAAAAGGGATCTAACTGCACTGCAGTCAGTGAAAAATTCAAATTTCTGGTCATCTAGGTAATAATGTAGCTTTTCTAGAGCCCACACTATGGCTAAACATTCAAGCTGAGTGACACCATATTTCAATTCACTATTTCTCAAGGTTCTTGAAATATAACAAATTACTTTTTATGATACTTTATCATTCATCACTTGTTTTTGATGGAGGGCAGCACCAAGACCAATAAAACTGGCATCAATGTACAAAACAAATGGTTTATTAAAGTCAGGTAAAGCAAGAATTGGTGCAGACATCAAACAGTGTTTCATAGTGTCAAATGCTCTCTGTCTTTCACTATTCCAGACAAAAGCAACATCCTTTCTAGTCAATTGGGTAAGGGTTAAAGCTATGACTTGGTAATTTTTAATATAATGTCTATAATATCCACACATTCCCAAATCACTCTGGAGCTCTCTAACTGTGGTAGGAGCCTTCACCTGTTGTATGGCTGCCACTTTTTTCTGGTCAACACATATCTGTAAGCCTGAAACAATATGACCAAGTACTTTCAGAGAATGAAAACCAAATTTACATTTCTTCAAAGCAAGTGTCATATTTATTTCATCCATTTTCTGGAATACTTTACACAGGTGGTTAAGATGGTCCTCAAATGTTTTTGAGAATATAATGATATCATCAATATAAAACATCAGCCATCCTTCAATTATCTCTTGATGGAATGTGTTATCCATAACCTTTTGAAAAACTGAAGGGGAATTTTTAGGGCTAAATGGCATTCTAATATACTTATAAATACCCATATGAGTAGCAATAATCAGAAAATTTTGGGAATTCTTCTCAACAGGTACCTGGTGATATCACTTGTTACCATCCAGACAGCTGATATATTTAGCACCTTGTAAGGTAGCATGTATAGAGCTGATTCTAGGTAAAGGATGGATATCATCAACAGTATAAGTATTCAACTCTCTATAATCACCACATAACCTGGCTTTATCTTTCTCATAAGAAATTAGGACAGGTGAGATAACACAATACTTAGGTGTTTCAACTATCTTTCCAATAATATTCATTTTTAAAAGGGTAGAGATATTGTCTTCAATATCTTTTCTCTTTGTGGGAGAAGCAGGATTAGGTTTCTTCTTTAAACTAGGTGTTATGTCAGTTAATGGACAAGATAATGAAAGATTCATTTCGTCTTTAACTAATCCTAGTTCATGTGACCCATGAGCAAAGGCCATAGGAAAAGATTTTATCATTTTAATGATGGAATCTTTTTCCTCACCAGAAAGTTGTTCTCCAAAAGAAGCATTGTAAATTTCAGACATAAGGGAAATAATTTCTTTGTAGATCTTCCTTTATATTGAACCACAGAATTACATGTGTTAAATACTGGTTTTAATAATTTTTGGGGAGGAAATCTTAAATTTTCTCTTCCCATTCATCCCCATTGTGAAACATTGGTTTGAAGGATCCAACTTTATGCCATACTTAGTTAAAAATATCATTCCCTATAATAAACCAACTGCTTAAGTTATCATTTTTCATGAAAACAAAATTACATACAGCTGTTACAAAACCATGGTTATATTTTAAAAACACTGTGGCTTTTTATTTACTAATGGGGGACAAAACAGAGCCATAACCTCTCCAATTTTCAGAAATGATAGGCATAAGTTTTGATTTATGGTCTTGATCCACTGAAGCAAGTGCTTTTTCAGATACTAAACTTCCTCCAGCTCCAGAATCCAGAACAACTTCAATGCTGGTTCCATTGATAAAGACTGGTGCCTTGAGAGGGGCAATAAAAATTGAACTATCCTCAATGATCTTTATGATATCAGCATCCTCAACTGTAGATAAATCATTATTATCAATATCAATAGTATTTAAATAATCAATATCTTCTTCCAGCATCAAGATTTCTTGTGGAGATTCATATGAAATATTGCTGGCACAATCACTTGAAGTATCATCCAGTGCTATTGTGTCATCAGCATGCTCCTCAGTTTGTTCAACAAGATTTCTTGTGGAGATTCATATGAAATATTGCTGGCACAATCACTTGAAGTATCATCCAGTGCTATTGTGTCATCAGCATGCTCCTCAGTTTGTTCAACAAGATTTCTTGTGGAGATTCATATGAAATATTGCTGGCACAATCACTTGAAGTATCATCCAGTGCTATTGTGTCATCAGCATGCTCCTCAGTTTGTTCAACAAGATTTATCTTCTTGTCACAAACATGGCCTTTCTGCCAAGGCTTGTTGCACTTGAAGCAAGTGTTTGTTGCATATTTTTAGGTGCAACAGGGGCAGAAGGTTTACCAACCTTTTCCAGAGGTTTCTGTTGGTAAGTGGAGGGTTTCTCCAAAGAGGTTCTAGGAATGAATCTTCTGGAATCATACTTGTTGTTTAGAAGGATCTTGTTAAAAGTATTAATGAAGGAATAAGGTTCTCTGGAGAACTCAGTCCTAGCCACTATCAAGTCTCTCAAAGAAATTGGTAATTTATAAAGGATCCTGTCCTTCCATAACTCAAACTCCATATTTGGGTCCATTTCCCTCAAGATTTTTACAAGTTTAATTAAGAACTCAATAGGTTTATCAGTAGAAAAGCTATATCCAGTTTCCTCATACTGCCTTTGTTGAGCCATCCTAAACTTGGAGCCACCAAATTGTGCTTTAATCAATTTCTTCCAATCTTCCCATGAATAGTCATTCCTATCCAAGAGAACAGATTCATACCACATTAGGGCTACATTGGTAAAAAAAGAAATTAACTTAGACACAATTTCCTCATCTGGGAGTTTGTAAGAATTTTTCAAGTTATCAATTCTGTAAACAAATTGCTGCCAATCAGAAGAAGAATCACCATCAAATGTTGGATACTGGTCAAGTTTTGGCCAATTCTTTTGATTTGAAGGAGCCTCCTTAGTATTAGCCTGTTTCTGAGTAAGAAGCAGCTGCAACTTCTCCAATTTTGCAGTAATCTCATTTTTTAATACTTCTGCAGAAGATCCTGGTGCATCATCAATTTTTGATAGAAACTCCGTGGTATCAACAGGCATTTCTGAATCTAATTTTACTTTAGATGAAATAGCAACAGGTAAATTTGGAGCATCCTGAACCATATTTTCCTTCAAAGAAATGTCAGAATATTTTTGATCATTAAACAATGAATTCAATTTCTCTTCAATGGTTGTTAGTCTGGTTTTCACTCTTGGAAGACTAGATAAACTCTCATTTATTGTTGAAAAAGATAACTGGGTTCTATTTTGAAAAGATGAATTATGATCACTCAATCTTTTCAGGTTCATCTTATCTACCTCTAGCTCCTGGCAACAGATAGACACAGTATCTTGTAGTTTAGACAAATCATTTTTGATATTTTGCAATAAAGCAACTCTCTTTTCATGAGTTACTTTGTAATGAAACATTTAGTCAGAAACTCTCTGTAACTCACTCCCCAATGCTTGATAACTCTGTTCAGTTAACGAACTATTATATTTCTGAGTCAATTGCATGTTGTTCATTATATGATTTTGTTTATCAATAATATCCCTCAAATATTCATCATTAATTTTTGCTACATCTGGAGTGTTTCTCAATAAAGAAACAGAGTAACTTTCCAGATTCTCATAAAACTCAGGCTCAAGTGTTTCATCAATAATAGCCATATCAGGATTTATCATTGAAGTAGCAATTAAAACTAAAGGATTAGATACATTAGAAAATTGAGTGATTTGTCTACTCTTATCAGCCTCTACTGGTCTCACATTTTCATCTCCTTTTCCAGAATTACTTGAAGGAACTGAATCAGAAATAAGAAATGGAACTTGAGATTCAATAGAGGGACTTACCAAGGCTTGGTAAAGATCTGAAGATTTTTTTTTGCTTTTTCTGCCTCCTTGATAAGGGTGAGGATGTTTGGGGTTGAATTGACTGGGTCTTGATGGACCTGCCTGAGGCATTTGAGTCTGCTGATGTTGAGACAGATAATTGCACTGGGTGTTTAATCAATCCCACTTCCACTTTTATACTTGCACCTTTTCTGGTTTCTGGGGGGCCAATTGTGGAAGATCCCTGGGGGGAGGAGGTCTCCTCTTCTCTTGAAGAAAGGCATCTATTTTTCTTACCTTTTCTTCTAGTGAGTCTGTTCTTGCTCTCAGTCTTAAGTTCTGTCAGACTGTATATTCCCAGGACTGAGTAAAAACTACTTATAAGTTATTTTAAACACATGAACTATACATGGGAATAATAATTAAGAGTACACAAACAGTATATATAAGTAAGATTATGATAATATACAAAATATGCCATCATAACACCTTATATACATGCATATATCCACCTTTTATAAGTCTTATGTACTTAATATTAAGTTGGAATATGTTAGAGTAATCTTAGGAACCTTAAGTATAAGGCTATATAATTTTTAAGTACACTTAAAGCTGTTATTTTCACTGTTTTATGCAAAAAACAAGAAATGCGCTTTATTTCACTTAAAAGTTGACTATATGCGCTATAAATTTAAAAATATCAAAAATGCGCTTTGACAGAACAATTTTTCTCATTTAGGACTATTTATTTGGCTATTTAAATGTATAAAAATAGCACTTTTCAATTTTGGTGTTTTTTATGCCAGAAATGGCTTCTGTGTACTGGCCACATACTGCCTGCTTTTTTCCCATGTGAATAGCTTCATTTTTAGCAAAGTTAGCTTTTTCAAACTATAATTACCCCACATTCTACGCCCACTGTGGGGAAACACACTAAAATAGGCAACAGGTGCTTATTTAGTGTCCTAGCTTAATTAATAATGCATTGACCCTGTTTATATGCACTAATTTCATTAATAACCTCACTCTTGGCGTCTTATTTCATCACCACGCTTAAATTCGCCTAATTTTAGTCAAGGATTTACCCGTGAAAGCGCCTGCCAAGGACTGCATGTAGTTACCCCACATCTCACGCTCTTTTTTGAGTTTTTGGGTGGTTTCTCAGTCAATATTGGTTATTTTTGGATGGGAATTTCATGTAGTATAATATCAGGATTAGCCCCTCCATTTCTACAGTTAATCCCCCTTATTATTAAGCTATTATTAACCTTAAAAAGTCTCCTTTAGCCTTTTATATTATTGTTTTATACGCATATACTCTCTTTTTGTCTTTTCCTTTAATTTTGATGGATTTCACTTATTATTACAGGATTTTGACAGTTGTTATTTGTCTAATTATGTCATGGGTTACTAGGGATGTTGATGGGCAGGTCTATTAGTTTTTTTGAGGCTTCATTAACTGTGAATTGGATGGTACATCAAGGGAATCATAGTGAAATTAAGTGTGTATAAAAGGAGGAGGTTTTTGGGTCTTGTTTCTTCATTCTTTATCATTTACAATTTACCAATATAACCAAATAAATTACAATACATATCAATTAGTAATTTTATAAGACTTTTGAATAGTATCTGAATTATTAAATCTATTTTTCTACCAACTACAAAGATTGTAAGCCATATATAAAAATAGTGAGAATTATATTACTGAGACCTTTAATTTTGATTATATTTTACTATTTATTGGATTTATACTACAGTATTCATATAGGACCATTTAAATCTTCTAGACAGCTGACCATTCAAGCTAGTTCACGTCCTTGTACTCGACCTCAGCCTGAAAAGTTCTCTGTCCTCAGTTCCTTTATGTGGGTGGAGAAATTCTTTACTTGCTGAGGTAAAGGCATCTTTTTTATTTTGAAGCCTTTTGGAAGTCCTTCTAGGGGGTTGATGGAAGGCTTTTGTTCCTGAGCATCTGTCTCCACTATTGTTTCCACTTCCTCCATTTCCACATCCTGATTGGTCCAATGATTGATTAACTTGAGCCAATTTTATAGTCAAGGGAGAACTTACAGAAGTAGCTTCATCATAATCAATCAGATCCAATTCCTCTTCACTGGTAGCAGAAACACCTTGATCAGTCATTTTTTTAAATTTAACCTGAGCTGAGGGAAGGAAATATTAAGATGTATTAGTTTTATTTTTTCTTTTATTAAAAGAAAAATAAAAAAATTTAAAAAAATCTTCAGGATAAAAATCAACTGAAATAATAATCACAATTTTTTATTAATTCAAAATAATTTTATAATCAGTATTAAAGAAATCAACTGAAGAAAATTAATTTTTAATCAACAAATTAAATTTTGATAATTATCAGGATTAAAATCAACTGAAGGATATTTAATTACCAGGACTTAATGTCAACTGAAATAATTTTAATATAATTTATTTTTATTAATTTATAATATGTTATTGTCAGGACAATTTGTCAACTGGAACAATAATATTATTTTAATTTATCAGGACAAAGTCAACTGAAAAAAAAAATAATATAATAAAAAAAAACTATATTACTTCTAGGACTAAGAACAGTATAGTTCTATCTTTTTTAACTAGGAAAATAAAAATTCCAGTTTACCAGACACCTCCCCCTGTAAAATGAGCAAATTAATGCCACTTACAGAGTGCTGAGTAAAAAGAAATACATGAACTATGTAAAGTGCAAAGTCACCCACAAATAGTAATCAATATAATTACCACAATTATATATGCCTATTGTCAATATATAAGCTTAATTTTTGGAGCGCAGTTCAATTCCAGGTTGCAGCAAAAGGTAAGTCATGTGGCTGATGACGTTTGTTGTCTTCCTCGTATACTCATCCTTATTGGCACCTCATTGTTGATGGTCCCTTGGTTGCCAGCTTCAAGATATCAATGCGTTGTCAACTATTTGGAAAGGGCCTCAGTTGTCAAGAGGTCTTTTATGCCTAGAAGGTTTTTAATGGCGGTCCAACGGCAGTAACAAGGGGATTATTGGGTTCTCAAAGTTTAGGGTATGTACTTCTATTTTTTTTATTGGTTTTACTCAAATATAAGAAGTAAAAAATTTATAAATATTATTATAATTAATGAGTTAGAATTACATATTTTTAAATACTAAAACAATAAGAAATAGTAATAAATATTTGAAGTGTAGTAAGTGTTTTAATAAGCAAGTAATGGAATGAATCAAAAAAAAACAAGAAAGGAAGGCCTTATATAGGCAAAGGAGAGACAAAGCACTGTGTTAAAATCCTAAATACATTAGTCTGAGAGAAGAAAAGAATATTCCAGAAGAATATTTCCAATTTAATAAGGTTGTTCCAAAAAGAAGGTGTCAGAAAAGTGTATTTACTGTATATGACAGAAATAAATTAATGTATTTAAAATTTACTGTAAATGTCAATTTTAAATAAGTAATTTGAATTTTTTGTAGGTAGTTAATTTTATTTGAATATTAAATTTTTATTTTTATTTATTTTAATATTAATTTCTATTTCTTTTAACCTGTCATTGAGCATGGTGTTAGAAAATAGAAATATAAGGGACAATTAATATTAATTTTAATTATTCACTAACTTTACCATTTTGTAATTAGTTAATTTGTTATAGGTAAATTTAATGTAAATAAATTATAATTAATAAAATTAAAATAATAAGGTGCGGCTTCATCCCAGTAAATAATTAATTATTTTACTGGGTAAGTCTAGCAGCCTGGCTGACGGTTTTTTAGTTTTTTAGTTTTTTAGTTTTTTAGTTTTTTAGTTTTTTAGTTTTTTAGTTTTTTAGTTTTTTAGTTTTTTAGTTTTTTAGTTTTTTAGTTTTTTAGTTTTTTAGTTTTTTAGTTTTTTAGTTTTTTAGTTTTTTAGATTTTTAGTTTTTTAGTTTTTTAGTTTTTTAGATTTTTTAGATTTTTTAGATTTTTAGATTTTTAGTTTTTTTAGTTTATTAGTTTTTAGTTTTTTAGTTTTTGTTTTGTTGTTTTGTTGTTTTAGTTTTATTTTATTCTTTATTTATTCATTTATTTTATTTTTATTTATTTTAATTTTTTATCACTTCTTTAATTGATTTCTTCTTTGTTGTTTCATTCCCCTCCCCTTCCTCATCATCTGATGTTGAAAAAGTGACAAGTCAACATTCATTTTCATAAAATGAATTAAATATCTCAATAAATAAATAAATAGTACATGGCTGATTGGGTATGATGTGTCCAACTAGCTTTTCCCTTTATTTATTAATTTCTGAGGATCTCTCGCCAATGGGCTCACGGCATGAATAAAACTGGTGGTCGACTCTTCTGGGTTCACTGTTTTTGAATCTGAACTTATGGGCATCCTACGATCCCCTCCCCCATCAGTTTCGCACTTAAAGACCATCTTGAAATCCCAAACTAAAGCTCTCCTCTTTTCTCCTCCAAACTCTGACACTCTTAAAAAAAAGTTATCAGGTAAGTTGGACCCAGTCGGCATGTACAAGACCCTCACTGGTCTCCCAAGAGCTCATGCCACCGCTTTTGTTCAATTTTACTCAGGCCACTCTCCCTTAACACACTACCTTTACCAAATCAAAGCGTCAGATACTCCTTACTGCCCCTCTTATCCTTCCACTAAAGACAAACCTGAGTACATCCTCCTTTTCTGCCCTTCTCACTTAACTCAACGCCGCATCCTTTTAAAGGCTGCTAAAAAAGCACCAAATTCGCTTTACCACATCCAATCTTCTTTCCCCATCTCCCCTTGCCCCACTAGTTGCTAAATTCCTCATTCTATCCGTTAGATTCCCCAATAATGTTCCCCTCCCACAATAGTCACATATTGTTGCCTTTTATTTTTATTTTTATTTTTATTTTTTATTGCCCTGTTTCCTCCTCCTGCTTACTCTAACACGTATATACTCCAAAATTTGCCTTCCTTCCTTCCTTCACGCCCCCAGCTGGGTGAGATTGTATGAAATAAAAATAAATAAATAAAATACATGGGAATAAGGGAAACCATAGCCAGAGAATATATCTATTGGGTATATCACATTTTCAGTGTAGTAAGTGACGAAGAATCATCTCCTAATTCACTCAATCCATTCTCAAATGTTAACAATCACTGGAAAAACATTATGGGTTGCAGATGACCTTATAAGACCAAATCCCATTTGTTTTGTAGTTTTGACATTCGCCAGCTTGATCGTGACTTGTCAAAAGCATCAGATTGGCTTGATCGCAACCATTGCTATGGTAGAGATAAGCACCACATCTCGTTGGCGTTCCATCGCGCATGTGTAGAGATTGACCACTAGAACTACCACTAATAGTTTGGCATCCTGATTTGTAAGCCCCACTATCTGGATAAGAAAGGTAAAAGTCTCTGCCGGTACAGTTGTGGTAAATGTAAATATCGATTCGTCCTTGATATGAGAGATGGGTCAAGGAAATCAAGAAGACGTAGTAATATACGGAATAAAAGCTCATTTGGAGCTGTGAAAAGTATAGATATTTAGTATTCTTATTGAGGGTAAACAGTCATAAATCATGATTCTGTCTGACCTATTGTGTTAAACAATTCAATAAATGGGGAGAGAAGAGTTAGTGATTGTACCCAACCAGGATGGGCTTTTATATACAAAAAAAAAAAAAAAAAAAGTAGGTATTTTATTTTTATTAAGGAGGAAAAGGATAGTGTCCCCTACAGGAGTCGAACCTGTTACCACTTATGACATGTTAGTTTCTCTAACCACTGAGCTAAGGAAACCAGTGCGAGGTGTACCCACAACACCCCCCCGTGCACCGAGCTGACTAGGCAACTACCTTACCGCAGCCTGGGGATTAGCCAGATAACTCTGGGCCCATAACCTATTAGGAGGAAAAGGATAGTGTCCCCTACAGGAGTCGAACCTGTGACCACTTATGACATGTTAGTTGCTCTAACCACTGAGCTAAGGAAACCAGTGCGAGGTGAACCCACAACAATTTTAAGTACAGCCAAGTCAGCAAAGCTTGGTGATTTTGCAAAAATAATTGCTACTTTTTTCTCCCAGCTGCCACTTTTTTGTACTGTCAAATCATACCGGCTGCAGGCCAGCCCAGCCGCAACTGTCTCACATCAGACAGCAACTGTCCGACATTAGATGACTTTTTTTTTTTTTCCGACGTGTGATTTTCCCAACCAAGATGCCCCAATTTCACCATCGATTTTCATTCTCGTTCTCTAAGACAGTCAAGAGGCAGGGCGAGAATTGAAATAGTGGAAAAAAGGAAAAAAATGAGAATTAAATGGGGGGAAGAAGAAATCAATCGATGGTGAAATTGGGGCATCTTGGTTGGGAAAATCACACTTCAGAAAAAAAAAAAGCCATCTAGTGTCTGACAGTTGCTGTCTGATGTGAGACAGTTGCGGCTGGGCTGGCCTGCAGCCGGTATGATTTGACAGTACAAAAAAGTGGCAGCTGGGAGAAAAAAGTAGCAATTATTTTTGCAAAATCACCAAGCTTTGCTGACTTGTCTGTAACTACTATTAAACAAATATAAGAGATCTGCGATTATCTATTACAGCTAATCCCCGAAAGCTTGTAGTTGTCTTTGTTACTGCTATGAAATCCTATAATAAGCTTAACTGTTGTATATATGTACTCCGTACTTACTTGTAAAGTTATTAAAATTTATTAAAAATTTATTATATTTATTCAGCCAACTCACAAAATCTTGCAGAATTTTCGACAAAAAAAAATACATAAAAGTTTCCCCCCCACGAAAAAAAAAATTTGATTATTCAAAAGGAAAGTCCCCAACCCTTTTGGAATAGGCAAATCATGTTATTTTTTTATTTTTTTATTTTTTTATTTTTTTATTTTTTTATTTTTTTATTTTTTTATTTTTTTATTTTTTTATTTTTTTATTTTTTTATTTTTTTATTTTTTAATTTTTTAATTTTTTAATTTTTTAATTTTTTTATTTTTTTATTTTTTTATTTTTTTATTTTTTTATTTTTTTATTTTTTTATTTTTTTATTTTTTTATTTTTTTATTTTTAATTTTTTTTGTTTTTGTTGTTGAGAACAACTTCTATTTTTTTTTCGTCAGAAATTCCGCAAGTTTTTATGACTTAACTGTGTTATTACTATATAAATGTATTTATTCAAGGAGGATTTGCTAGGGAACTTCTTCCGAAAATCTTGTTCACATATATACTAATAACTACATAACTAATTACATCATTCTTACTTTAAATGTGGGAAAGTACTATCTTATTATAACTACTTCGATGTGAGATATCAAGTGACAAGTGTGGGGCATACCTTATTATAACAATTTCGCTGTAAGATATCAAGTATACTAAGTGTGGGGAATTTAATTATTATAACTATTTCTCAAATAGAACAAACATGCGGGAACTGAAGTATATTTGAAATTCTCTAATGTAACAATACTCTAATGTCAAAGTCGATACAAGTGAAAAAATTAAAATAATGACAATACACAATTCAAGACCGAGAAATCCATTCAAACTGTTAGGTCTTGACTACACCACAGTATTGTTACAGTTATAAACTGATAAAATAATCCAAAAAAAGATGTATGTACTTCACACAGTAAAGTTGAAGTCAACATTGAGTTGTTGTAAAATAAGATTTATATTTTCCTCACCTAAAATTATTACAAACAATGCTATTTAACTATTTACAAAGATTAGCTTTATTAACTATTTATGTCTTGATCATAATCATATTTCCCGTTCATCTTCTTATACAGCTAAGTTGGGAAAGCTTGCGGATTTTTTGCAAAAAAAAAAAAAAATAGTGCTCAAAAAAAAGATTTGCCACTAATTTTGACATGTGGCGACATGTCACACAATCACATTTTCCATGGTATCTGTCCCTTTCAGCCTCCTCGTTTCTTGCTCCCAACCCCCATTCTCGCCATTCCTGCCATTCCCCTCCATCCTCGTCTCCATCCCTGTTCTGGTGAGTTTTTTCCATTTTTCTTTTTTCTTTTTTTTATTCATTCCATTATTTTTTAATATTTTAATATTTTAATATTTTGTCTTTCATATTGCAGGTGAGTTTTTCCTATTTTTTATTTCTATATCTCATTTTTTTATTTGAAAACTAATTTTTTTTTCTTTTATCTTTTTTTTTATTTTCTCTTCTAGGTCATGGGCTTTGTTAAATATGATCCTTCCTTTAAGCTCCAGGCTGTGGCGGCGGCACTCAAAGGTAGAAGTCTTGATTACATCAACATCATGTATGGCTGCAGTATTAGTAAGGACTCTATGTGTCGTTGGCTAAAACTCTACAAGTCAACCAAGGCTGTAGTTGCCAATCCTGAGACATATCTACGGCATGGGCATAATTTGATTTTAAATGGTGAACAGCGACAGTTTCTTGAAGAGACTCTACATGCCCACCCCAAATTTTATGTGGCTGATCTCCAGTAAGCACTCTACAATCGTCATCAAATTAAAATTTCCATTGCTACTTTGAAAACAGAACTGCATACTCGCCTTCTATTATCAAAGAAGAATACTCAAAAGGTGAACCCAAGGAAAAGTGTTGAAAAAAGACTTGACTACATCTCGTACATTGCAAACTTTGATGCAAGCTGGCTTGTCTTTTGTGGTAAGTCTATTTTATTATTATTAGTTTTTTTTAATATACTCTAACATGATCTCCTGGCAGATGAGTCAGGAATTGCTTGTGGTGGTCTCATGCGCACTTGAGGTTGGGCACCCATTGGTTGACGAACTCCTTGTGTCCCACACTCATTTTCCACCTACTTTTTTAACCCAATGCCTGCAATTTCCCTTAAAGGTATAGTTGCTTTCATGGTGCGACCAGAGACCGTCTCACAATTTGATTTTGAGTTCTACCTTGAACATATTTTAGTAAGTATTTTTTGTGGGTTTTTTTTTGATGTGGTGCTGATCTGCAAAACAAGTTTCCAATGATGAACCCATTCCCAGGCCCAAACAGCATCCTTGTAATTGATAATGCCTCAATTCATAACAAGGGTCAAATTGCAGAAATCATTCAAGATGCTGGATGTCTTCTAATATATCTACCTCCATATTCCCCGGACTTAAACCCAATTGAGAAAGCTTTTGCTATACTTAAGTTTAATTTACAAAGTTATGCGATGTTAGGACAAAATGAAGATGATGCTGAGATAATAGATGATTTTGTAAACATCTTATTCACAGCTCCCTTGATGAAGAAACTTTTTAAAGGTTGTGGTTTCATAAATGATTGATTAGTGGATCCTATATATTGTTTTCTTTGAAATGAAATTAATTTTACACTAAAAAAATTTAAATCCCAAAAAAATTGATAGAGTAGTGAGAGTTATACATGTGTGTATTAGTCACATGTTGTGAGTTTTGTTAAGATCACTCAACTCATTTGTTTTATCCTCATAAATTTCAGAATTTCAAAAAAAATACTGTTATCTTTTATTTTTGTTTGCTTGAAACCTCAAACAATGTAAAATCATTTCTTTATAAAAAACCTTCATGTATGTCATCTATCAATAATTTAATTATTTAATAATATTGTTTATGATTTTTCTTGTATATTTTTTGGTAGTTTAAAAAGTTTATTTAATTTTTTATATATTTTTTTTGTGAAGTATATATCTTTTTTTTGAATATTTATTCGTAGTTTAAAAATATATATATTAATTTTTTTTAAATATAAAGACAAAACACTTATATATTCAATTCATCATTGGCACCTGCCTCTAATTCATTGGCTAGTTTTTCTTCATTTCACAAGAAAGAAAACTTGATAGTTGATCAGACCATTGATATTTCTGAAGCACGAGGTATACCAGCTTGGATAAGTTCTTCAGGCAGAAAATTTAAAAAAAACTCCAATGAGTTATACCTAAATTATCAAGAGCAATTTGGATTTCAGGCTTGTCAGGATTAACTTTTGCATACCTAAGATATTTGGCCATTGAGGTTTCATCATCTTCATCATTATGGCTACCCAAAATGTTCAAAAAAGAGCTTGGGACATGAGTTACATGTGAAGAAGACATGGGGCAGTTTAAATGGCAGCTTTTACAGGAGTTTTGTGCACAACACAATGCAGAGTGTGGACTCAATTGAGAATTTTTATTTTCAGATAATTGATGAGTGTTCGAAGACTGATATCTGTGAGGTGGTGTATAATGAATGTATGAGTGGCGAGACCTATGCGAATGATAAGTACGGTGTCATGGAGAGAAATCTTAACTACTGTAAATAGAACTAGATGAAGTAGGAGTTTGTTGGTGTCGCCTTCTAGAATGTTTGAGGAATGAGTGACCACTCCGTTACTGGCAGGACCTATGCCTTGATGTTGAAGGTGAAGGGCTTGGAGGGGGAGATAATTGTCTGATCTTGTGGGTGAAATCAAAAAAAAAGGAATTTGGGGGGATTATACTTGTTGAACTCTCCAGGATTTGCAACCTAATAAAAATAAAAAAAAATTCAAATCAAATCAAAAAGTGAGTGAAAATAGAAAACAAGATACACACCATCACACGAGCCCATTGGGCTGCTCGTTGAACTGTAAGTAAAAAGTACTCTTTTGGATTTTGAGGATTCAAACAACACCTCACATCGGTCTGACCTGTGAGATCTGGGTCGAATTGGTGAGTATCCAGAATCAGGCACAGATTATCATGGTAAGTTTTAGATTCTTGTGCCTTTGAAGTCAAATTTTGCCTGTCAGGATTGTCGTTCTGTTCCAGATTACTAATAATATGATCATGCTACCAAAGCCAAATAATCAATAACTAAATAGAAAAAAAACTAAAAAATAAATAAAACAACTTACATTATTTGCAGGTTTACTATCCGTTTGGAAAAGTCTCAGCACAATTTTTTTGGTTTGGAGGGTTATTTTTAATGGCTTGAATAAATTGTTCAAATAATCCAGGCATTCCCAGATGCTTTTTGTGACTTGCAGAAAACTCCAAGTTGTGAAGGATAGAGATATACCAAGTAATTTGTCCCTCTGAATCTGCTTGTCTGTGTCACACGCCACGTGAAACTCAAGGCAAAAGCAGCTCATTAAATCAATAATAAAGAGGTCTAAATCCATATTCAAAGCACAGAAGCGATTTTACATAGCAACTGAAACTTTCCTTTGTGTACTCACTATTCAACCGCACTAATCTAAAACTTTAAATCTAAATTAGTTAATCTCTCAATAGTGTGTTCAGTATTTTCTTAGATAGGCAACACACAGCGCAACGGCCAATGCAATATTCCGCTAAAGGTTTATTGTGTGTCTGTGGGTTATTAACAGGGGTAGTGAGCATGGACAAGATGATTAGTGGAGGGTCAAAGGGTTAACAGATGTTAGTGAGGAGGGTCCAGGTGTAACGGGTGTTTTTCGGAGGTCTGTCACTACGCAATATAGGGGGTGGACTTGCTAGCAAGTCCCCAATCTGAACTCAGACAGAACTCAGATGGAACTCAGACTGAACTCATAATATACTCATACTGAACTCTACTTGAAGACCCACCTAAAACTGTCTGCTGAGTGGTGTTCATCCCTGATTGTATGGTTCCTTTATCAATAGCTCAATGTGTGTTCAATCTGTGGTGAATTTGAGTCCAAGGTTGCGGACTTGCTAACAAGTCCACCCCCCGTATTGTGCGGTGTGTGGTGTGCGGAATGATGGATGGGCATGAGGCCAATGTGAGGAGGATTAGTGGATATAAAAGGGATTGGATTTTGGCTCAAAATTCTTTAGAATTAAATTATAAAAATGTATATATAGTTAATAGTGGTAAAGCTTCAGGTTAAATCATTATTATTGTACATTTCCTTATTTTATCAGTAATCATTTCTAAAAACTTAAATTTTTGATTATTGAGTTTCCAACCATTTGTGAGATCCTAAGAATATTAATATTACCTTTAAACTATATTGAGATTCTTATTAAACATATCTCAAAGAAGCAGCTCTTCCTTTGACTCATCTTCTAATCACTTCCTCGAATATTTCCTCTGTACTTCAAAGAGTCTCCAAACTCTTTCCTCCATCTCACTTTCTAGGAACACCCTCAACCTTGTGCATAGGTCTTCCGGTGACAGTCTGATAAATTCAGCCAATTTTTTACTTACACCATTGTGAATTGCCATTAAAGCTTCCTGCTTGAAATCTACAACTTCGTCATGTGTAGTCGGCCACTCAAACATTATTTGATCAGTTACTGAAGCCACCTTAGAATCAGGAGGGGGTTGTTTTTGCTTCTTTGCACTTGGTTGAAGGTGGGTATTTGGTAAGTACAAGGTGTATTCCACATGAATTCTAACACTTGAGCGGTATGTTGGGTGAGAAAAAGGATTACTGGGACCATGAGTTCCAACAGAATTGAGAGTTGGAGGCATATACTCATTCTGTGATATTTTAGTTCCTTGAATTGAAGATGCAGGGGTTTATACCTCAGTATTGGGAATCAAGGGGAAATATGATGGAGTATAAGAAAAATGAGGGTTCAGATTCGCAACACCTAGTGCAGAGTTATGAGGGGTTATTCCAGGATTGGGAGGACTAAGGTTATCGTGAAAATCCATTATCATTCCCTATCAAAATATGAATGAAAGTTAGTTTTCAATTAAAAAAACAAAAGAGATATTGAAAAAAATGATAAAAACTTACCTGTGATATAGAAGAGAAAATAAAAAAAAAGAGCAAATAAAAAAAAGATAAAAGAAAAAAAAATAGTTTTCAAATAAAAAAAATGAGATATAGAAATAAAAAATAGGAAAAACTCACCTGCAATATGAAAGACAAAAAATTAAAAAATAATGGAATGAATAAAAAAAAGAAAAAAGAAAAACGGGAAAAACTCACCAGAACAGGGATGGAGACGAGGATGGAGGGGAATGGCAGGAATGGCCAGAATGGGGGTTGGGAGCAAGAAACAAGGAGGCTGAAAGGGACAGCTACCATGGGAAATGCGATTGCGTAACATGTCACCACATGTCAAAATTAGCAGCAAATCTTTTTTTTGCACACTAATTTTTTTTTTTTTTACAAAAAATCTGCAAGCTTTCCCAACTTAGCTGTATTTATAACCGTGAGAAAATATCACATGACACCCCCCCATGGACAAGACATAAATAACAAAAAAAATAATAAAATTGAAAAAGATAGTTGGAAGAGAAACAAAAATAAAGAAAAGAAGAAAGAAAAAAAAAGTCAAACATTGTAATCCTTCAACATAACCAAAACATGTGTTTATCCCCAGATCCCCAACCCACTTCAAAACACATATTTTAGATATAAGAAGAATACGCCACTGATCACCTTGCTTAAGCATCTTCAACAATATATTTTCATACCTGCCCCGGCATTTGCAAAAGGCACCCATCTCCTATGCAGCCACTTAGGGTACGTTAATATAAAGCATCAGACATTAATCAGAGGCTGTATTACAATGATCCAAATCTGGAAATAGAAAAAAAAATCAAATAGGAAAGGGAAATGAAACAAATGAAAAATAAAAAAAATTAAGTAAAGAAACGCAAAATGAATTTATCTAACGCCGGCTTGTGAAGACCTTTAGTAAAGACATTGGCCAATTGATCCGATGTAGAGGTCCATATAAATTTAACAAGATTTTTGGCCACTTGCTCTCACACATAAAAACAGTCCCTTTGAAAATGTTTTTTTTGCTTGTTGATGTCATGAATGTTGGAATATACAATTGATGCCGTGTTATCCACCATCATATCAGTTGCCGTGTTACAAGACATCCCCAAATCCTCCAATACATTTCTAAACCACATAATTTCCTTAGTTGCTAGTGACATTTCCATGAGTTCTGATTAATCAGATGAGGTAGCTACAATTTTTTTCCTTTTTAATGCCCAGGAAACTATTAATTCGAAAGCTTTTATATAGTTTAAGTATTTATTTGTTAGTAATAGATACCCTCTATATTTAGTTGTGACAATCGCCTGTCCCCAGTGATTGACAAACAGAAGGGTATTGAACAAATAATAGTTTAGCGAGTTAAAAGATATTTCAAGCAAAGAAAATAAGAGATTGTTGATCAATCAGTATTTGATGAATATGAAATATTTTGAACTGAACCAAAGATGTAGACGACAAAAGTTAATTAAATATAGAGAGACACAAGTCTTTGAGAGAAGTAGTGCTTTAATAAGAGAAACTAGAGAGAGAAACAAAAGTTAATATAAGAAGAATAGGAAAGTAAGTTGAAGAATAAAATAAGAGAAGGATGATAAAAGGGGATGCAGAATAACGAAGAGAATGCATCTCCTTTTATTCACAAAATGATGTAAATGCTACTTCGCATAATGATGAAAAGACTACACGCAGAACAAATATGATAATGAAAAGACTCCACGCGGAATAAAAATACAAATGAAAGTAATATCTAAATTTTCAAGTCAGTAAATAAATAGAATATTTCATTTAACAAAATATGAGATTGGATCCCGCATTAAGATTATTAGAAATATAACCGTAAACAATACCTTTTAAATAGTTAAAGTATTTATTCGTTAGTAATAGATACCCTCTATATTCAGTCGTGAAAAGCACCTAAAGATATACTACAATCAGTCATAGCACATAACAATAACACAGTACATGTACCTGTCCCCAGTGATTGACAAATAGAAGGGTATTGAACAAATAATAGTTTAGCAAGTTAAAAGATATTTCAAGCAAAGAAAATAAGAGATTGTTGATCAATAAGTATTTGATGAAGATGAAATATGAGATTGGATAGGGAACCTAGAATAAAGATATCTACTATATATACAATCTAATAATAACATCATTCGCCCTCATTGATTAATCACATCTATAAGTCAATGCTCAGAAATGTGTTAAGCACGTGTGGAATACTCAGGAATCCTTCAGTAGCAACACATCATCCTTCAATAGAAACAGGGCAACCATAACCTAAAACCATAAAGCCACTAACAGATTTAGAAAACTGGCCACCCCATCCAGCATCACTATAACTGACTAATTTATCATCAGAGGATGGATTAAGGGAAAGTTCATAGTTTTTGGTAGTGTTTATATAATGTAATAAATGTTTTACACACTTCCAGTGTGATTCATTCAGATTATTAGCAAATCTGCTTAAATACCCAACCACATATGAAAGATCAGGCCTAGTTGCAACTGCTAAATAGTTCGCAGTGACAATCACTTTTAAATATGAAGTTGTATTTACTTTTGCAATACCATCATCATCTTCCAAAACAACCAGATTCATACCTGGATCAATAGGAGTCTTAAAGGCAGAAGACGTGAAACTGAAAGATGAAATGAGTTTTTCACAAAGTTTCCTGCCTCATCTTTTTGTACACCAATTCTCACAATTTTGCATATTCTATCCCCCCAAGTGACTTCAACCTTTGCTTCTAACAATTTGTGAAACCAGTCTATGATTTTCTGAGATGTACCAAAAACACACCCATCATCTACATGAACCCACACATAACACGCTTCACCATTGGAATGGTATACATATACAGAAGGGTCATACTGCAGACAGGTGAACCCAGCGGAGGTTAATATTTCCGCAAAGCAGAAGTACCAGCATCTTCCGGCCTGCTTAGTACCATAATAAGGCTTTGTCTAGTTTAAGAACTGACGTAGGAGTAGAAAGCTGTATGTTATCTGTGTTGTGGTTGCACCTTGCACTGGTTTCCTTAGCTCAGTGGTTAGAGCAGCTAACATGTCATAAGTGGTCACAGGTTCGAATCCTGTAAGAGACACTTTCATTTTCCACCTTAACAGGTTATGGGCCCAGCGCATATGGCTTAACAAGCACACTGCGGTAGGGGGTTGCCTTAGCAGGCTCGGTGCACGGGGGGGTGTTGTGGTTGCACCTTGCACTGGTTTCCTTAGCTCAGTGGTTAGAGCAGCTAACATGTCATAAGTGGTCACAGGTTCGAATCCTGTAGGAGAAACTTTCCTTTTCCACCTTAACAATCTGGAGGGAGCATACAGACATCCTCATCAATTTTAAAATTAAGATAAGCCCCAACAACATCAAACTGGGCAGATTTCAATTTTAATTCGGAAGCTAATACAAATAAAAATCAAAGAGTTGAAAAATGAGAAGTCGGTGCAAACGTTTCATGGTAGTTGACACCATGTTCTTGATTGTAGCCACATGCCACTAATCATGCCTTTTACTTAATAATTTTACCCTCAGGATTTTGTTTCACCGCAAAAACCCAACGGGATCGCAAAGGTTGAGTATTAGGAGGAAGTGGTGCCTCATGCCAAACTTGTTTAGATTCAAGCATGCAAATTTCCTTGTCACAGGCATTCTGCCAATGAGATTTGTCTTCAAACTTCATAGCTGCTGTTAGATTTTTAGGAACATTATTGCTTATGGCTGCCAACATAGCTTCAATGTGTCTCGTAAGGTTGTCCTGTGAGTTGATAGTTTCCAATTCATTAATGTTGGCCAGGTTTGCTAGAAGATGTGTGGTGTCTGTAGGAGGAGAAAGAGAAGAATGATTATGAGGAATAGTACTCACATTGTGCTCATCAACAAAGTTGGCAGAGCCTGAGATTATTTCTTTACTATTGGACAAATCCCAAAATCACCACCCCTTAACCCCCTCTTTATACCCAATAAAAATACAACACTTTGAGCGAGGGTCATATGTAGAACGACGTTCAGTAGGAACATGAACATAGCCAATAGTGCCAAAAACTCATAGATGACCAATGAAGGGTTTATGACCCATAAATAATTCATATGGAATTTTTGGATCATGTGAAGACGGGATCCTGTTGCTCAAATAAGAAGCACAAGCAAAATCATAGGACCAAAATGTCTCTGAAAGTCCACTGGTAAAAAGTAATGCTTGTCCCATAATTTCAAGAGAATGGTTCCACCATTCAGCCCAACCATTCTGACGGTGAAGGTAAGGAGCTGTCTGCTGGTGTTGAATACACATCTGGCTGACTATTTGTTTAAAATCTTTCCCCGTGAATTTGCCACCATTGTCAGTATGAAGTGCCTTTGAGTTTCCGCAAAGGCACAGAAGTTGTCAAAGAAACGTGCAGTTTCAGATTTATAGCTGATGATATAAACCCGTGTATAGCCCAAAAAAACATCCCTGAAGGACAAGGCATACTTTCCACTTGATATTGCCACCGGTAAGGGAGCTACAAGATCAGCTACTATCATATCTAAAAGAGAAAAAGTAATATTTGAAGAGGGAATAGGAGGTTTAACATAAGAACTTGCCAACTGACATTCCTCAAAAAAAGTTGGAGATTTATATTTCACTAAATCATGACCATTTGAACTTTTAATAGGGGGTACCAAAGTTAGAAATATTCCATTTCAAAATACTTCTTTTTTCCACCAAATTAACCATGATTATTTTTTAAAATATGTCATATTGTGCCCCAAAAACACCTTTTTACTGAGAATTAATGTCAAGTTTTTGGCTTTCTTTTTGTGTTGTGAAATACTTTTTAAATAATTACAAATTTCTAACTTTGATACCCCCTAATAAGTTGTTTGATATGGTTTTCACCAACATGACCTAATCTCTTATGCCACAGATCAAACAAGTCATGTTTTGAAGTTGTGTTTGAAAATTTCACAGGCAAGCTTGAGAGTCGTCCGTCCACCACAAAGCAACGTGAGGCTTTGTCAATATGTAGGTTAACTATCATATTGTTTGTCAGAGTGTTAACTAAATATGTAACAGAATCATTTTGAATTGGAAGGATGTGACGGAGAAAAGTTCAAAGCCCAATAGCAAGGTTTTATGAAGTTCAGGACAGTAGTAAATATTTTCAACCAAGGTACACAATCCAGTAACTCTATCAATCAGATATGAATCACCAATTCCCACAAGATCAGATGAGCTGTTAGTAGCTACTATAACTTTTGAAGGACTAGTCAACTGTTTATAGTTTAAAAGTATTGAACAATCACTGGTCATATTGTGTGATGAACCACTATCCCACAAAATAATATTGTTTTGTAGGTGTAGAGAAGTCTCAAAACCAAACGCAGAAGACACAACCAGTGTTGGAGAGTCATTGTTACTTTGTATTGTAGCTGTGTCAGCAGAAGACTGATTTTTGTTGAAAGTGTCACATTGCTTGATAGCTTTTTCATCACGTCCCTTTTGGTAGCACTTGGCGGCACTATGTCCTTGCTTCTGACAATAGTGACAAATGATGTTGTTTGTCTTAGATGGATTAGCCAAAGATTTTGTGGTGTTACAGTCTTTGTAGGCCACTGATGCTGTGATAGGGGCTGGGTTAGTTATGTTTTGGGACCTTAGTGTGTTATCCATCCTCCTGATACGAGCTATAATATCCACCAATTTGACATCATCAAAAGACTTATCAGAAAGCCCCTGATATATGCTAGAGTGGCTCCAATTATCACTTTTTGGAAGTGATTCCAATAATGCGCAAATGAAGAAGTCATCTTTGATGACAAATTTCATTAAGGACAATTGATTTTTTATAACAGTAATTTTTGACAGGTGTGTAGAAAAAGTAGAAGAAGTAGGATCATATTTAAAAGTTGAAAACTCTTTGTAAAGTGTTTGAAAATCTGAAATACACATTTTACCATATTCGGCTGTCAATGTAGTGATCATAAGATAAGGATCATCCAAGTCATGTATAAGTGACTTTGAGTCATAATCACAAGTGTACAATATCACACAACAAACAAAGTTTTTGCCTTTGGCATGTTTGGTTGCGGTCTCAGTCAAATAGTCTGGTGAACCCCAGTCAATTAAATTGTTTAAATAACGTTTTAAGTCACCCAGCCAGATAAGAAAATTTGATCCTTTCAATTCAGAGACAGCAACCCTGAGATCATTGGATTTCAATATCAGAAGAATAGACATATCCGCTAAATAAGACATTGATATGTCATTTTCAACTTGATCAGGTTGTTGTTCCATGACAGATGAAATAGTTGAATTAGAAAGTGTTAAGTTTGACAATAGGGAAGAAGATGAAAGATCAAGACAGTAAAATGGTGCATCTGTTTGTTTTCCCAGTGAGGCATATGTGATAATTTCTGTCTGTGCACTGGTATGTGAGGTAATAGGACAAGTCTGTACACATGTTACATTTGTGATTGTATACATTTGTGTAAACTTGTTACTTGTTGTTACTGATTCATACTGAGTGTAGGAACTGGTTAGTTTGACTTTCTATTTTGGAACATTCTGGGTGCAAAATTTTAGATATGTAGTGGCGCTTTCAAATTCCTTTAGACTGATGCCAGTAGTCATACGCAAGATAGGTACAATCCTTTTTGTTTTCTTTCTTTTCTAGTGTTTATCAAGGTAACTTTGGTTCAGGGTACCAAAATCACATGTAAACCCAAACATATTATGATTGTCATTGGAAATACTTTGTTTAATTGGTGGAGAAGTAGACAGTACCACATCCATGTCTCTGTCAGCATGTGTGCCCATAACCTGTTACAGTTATAAACTGATAAAATAAGTCTAAAATATGTACTTCACACAATAAAGTTGAAGTTGACATTGAGTTGTTGTAAAATAAGATTTGTATTTTCCTCACCTAAAATTATTACAAACAATGCTATTTAACTATTTACAAAGATTAGCGTTATTAACTATTTATGTCTTATTCATAATCATATTTCCCGTTCATCTTTCTTATATTTAATACTGTGAGAAAATATCTCATAACAAGTATCACCATGTATATATAGTAATTCAAGCACACCAATGATTAAATTAAGTTTGAATAAAATAGTAAAAAAACTGCTGCCTCTGTAACAGCCAATAGGTTTTTTTTTAATTTCTTACAATCTCACCCAGCTAGGGGCATGAAGGCATTGTAAACTAATAGACTAGGTACATGTAAGGAGTAATGAATGTAGTGGGTAAGTTTTCTGGGAAATGAACAGGATAAAAGGGGGAGCTAGATGAATTTGAGAACACAGATGGGGTTGCCATAGGGGTAAGGGTGGAGGTTAATCCTCCAGGGGTTGTGGTTTATGGGAAGGCATTTCAAAAATGTAAGAAGCATGGAATTCTGCAGCTGACCCAAGATGAATGACCAGGCACAATTGTCCAGATAATTAGGGGTATCAATGTTCAGGGATCCGCAATTAGGGATCAGGAATTTTTTTAAACAGGATCAGACATTATTAATTGCAGAAGATTCTTATCCATTAGCCCCAGGGCTAGTGGATAAGGAATCCACAATAATGCATTATCTCGCCTCTTATACCCCAATTTCCATTCCTAATTCCTGATCCCAAACTCATCACATCCATGAGGCATATCCAGAGAGTAGTCCAAGATGTGGTTATGGCAGAAAGTTGTGCAACATGTGGCTATGACAGAAAGTTGTCCAAGATGTGGTTATGAAAAATTGAGAAGAAAAATTTCGGATAAGAGGTGAACATTGACATGTAAAGTGTCAAGGGGTCTTTCAAGTCTAGAAGGTTTTATAGGGAGGTCCAATGGCGGTAACAACAGTTTTTAAGGGATTCAAACTCAGGTACATATTTTCCTATCTTAAAGATTATTTACTGAATAATAAGAGGTAAAGAGTTGGATTATTATTAAAATTAATGGATTAGAATTACGTTTAATGTAAATACTAAGGTAATAATAAATAGTAATAAAAGTATTGTAAATAGTTGTAATAAAATAAGTAAGTAATGAGTGAATAAAAACAACCAAAAGAGAGGCCTTATATAGGCAAAGGAGGGACAAACCACGGCAATGAAATTCTAAAAACAGTAGTATGAGAGAGAGAGAAAAAGAATATTCCAGAATAAGTATTTTCAAATAACAAAGTTGTTCTAAAAAGAAGGTGTCAAAAAGATGTATTTTAAAGATGTATTTACAGAGTATGTCAGAAATACATAAATTTATTTAATATTTACTGTAGAAGTCAATTCTAAATAAGAAATTTGAATTTTTTGTATATATTTATTTTTATTTGAATATTAAAATTTTATTTTAATTTAAAATCTATTTTTTACTATAAAGTTTTATTTCTTCTAACCTGTCAATGAGCACGGTGTTAGAAAAAAAAATATAAGGGACATTTTATATTTAATTTTAATTATTCATTTAATTTTACCATTCTGTAATTAGTTAATTTATTACAGGTAATTTTAATGTAACTAATTTAATTAAAATAATTATATTAATAAGGTGTTGCTTCATCCAGTAAATAATTAATTATTTTGCTGGGTAAGTCTAGTAGCCTGGCTGACACTCCCTCACTCTAAAAAAACAATAAAAAAAATGCTATGATTTTTTTCTTTTTATATTTCTTTAGCAGAGTGGGAAGATTAGATATTTCCTTCCCAGGTATCCAAGAATCATATTCAGAAGATTTATTCTTGAATCTCAATAAGTATTCTGTACCTTTTTCAGCAGTAACTATTCTGTCATTTAGAATCTTATCAATTTCTGCTGTCTCAGTGTTTTCATTAGGGGTCTTTTTTGGTCTTCCCCTCCTTTGGGGAAATAAATCACTATTGGATGTATAAGGCTTCAAAAGAGATATTGGAAAAACACGATCTTTTCTGTCATATGGAGAATACAAAATAACTTCAACTGCATTATCACCAACCATTCTTCTTACAACAAATGGACCAACAAATGGGTCTTTCAATTTGTTATTACCTTGTAAATTGAAGTGGACTGTAGAAATCAACACCTAATCACCCTTTTTAAAAGTGTATTCTTTATGGGATTTGTCCCATCTCTTATTCTCATATTCAAATGATTTTTCAATACATTTTTGAGCATGACTTCTGAAATATTGTTGCATTTGAAGAAAAGATTTTACAACAGGATGTATATCCAATTTAGGTATTTTGTTATTGAGAATTTGGGAAGGAGTATTTGGAACATATCCAAGCCAGAGCTCAAAAGGCTTTCTTTGAGTAACAGAATGAACAGTGCTATTCTAAGAAAATTCCAAACCCAGGAAGTAAAGTAACCCAATCATGAGTGAATCTGTCATTGTATTTATACTCAAGGCCAAAGGCACAGTACCTTCTGATCATGTCCTCTAGAGTCTGAATCATTCTTTCAGCTAATCCATCAGTCTGAGGATGATGGGCAGTAGATAGTTTCAGATCATAACCACACACATCCATCAGAGACATCCAAAATTCAGAAGTAAATTTAAGGTCTCTGTCAGAGATTATGGCTTTAGGAAAACCAGCAGTATTAAACATATGAGACAACCATAAGAAAGCTAATACCTTAGTGGAAACATCCTTGTGAGTAGGGATAAATTTACACATTTTTGTGAATCTGTCCACAATAAACCAACAAGAATTATAACTGTCTTTTCCAGCAATAGGTAATCCTGTTACAAAATCCATGTTTATTATCTGTCATGGTGCATCAGGAGGTTCAATATGTTGCATTAATCCAGCTCTCTTACCAGTCAATCTTTTTGATTTTTGGCAAGAGTCAAAAGATTCAACATATAATTTGGTGTCTTCAGACATATTAACCCACCAAGCAGTGTTTTTAATTCTGATTATTGTTTTTTCAAGATCAAAATGTCCAGCTAATATGTCATCATGACAAATTTTCAAGATGATTTCATTCATAGAAGGAGGAATAACAATTAAATTACTCAACTTTCTTCTATAATATAGATATCCTTCATCAATTGAAAATTTACCTTTCTCCAAAGCCTTCTGGTACTTTGTTGGAAGGGTTTTAATTAATGCTTGTATTGAAGCATTCTTTGGATCATTTAATATGGTGCATAACTTTTTTAAGTCAGTGTCCTTATCATATGAATCCAGAATAAGCTGTAATAGCACTTCCTCCATATCAACCACATATATCCCATGAATATGAATAATTTCATCCTCAGGATCATAAGCAGGATTAGAGTCATCATTTGGTAAAGGTAACCTTGATTACATATCCATATTTGAGTGAACAATACCAGCCCTATGAATAATTGTCATTATCCCTCTGTATTCCTGAACAGCTAACTTCCATCTGAACATATGTCTGTTAGGTGTTTTCAAGTTTAAAAGGGATTTAACTGCACTGCAGTCAGTGAAAAGTTCAAATTTCTGGTCATCTAGGTATTAATGTAGCTTTTCTAGAGCCCACACTACGGCTAAACATTCAAGCTGAGTGGCACCATATTTTGATTCACTATTTCTCAAGGTTCTTGAAATATAACAAATTACTACTTCTGATACCTTATCATTCATCACTTGTTTTTGATGGAGGGCAGCACCAATACCAATAAAACTGGCATCAGTGTACAAAACAAATGGTTGATTAAAGTCAGGTAAAGCAAGAATTGGTGCTGAGATCAAACAGTGTTTCATAGTGTCAAAAGCTCTCTGTCTTTCACTATTCCAGACAAAAGAAACATCCTTTCTAGTCAATTGGGTAAGAGTTAAAGCTATGACTTGGTAATTTTTAATATACTGTCTATAGTATCCACACATTCCCAAAAAACTCTGGTACTCTCTAACTGTGGTATGAGCCTTCACCTGCTGTATCGCTGCCACTTTATTTTGGTCAACACATATCTGTAACCCTGAAACAACATGACCAGCACTTTTAAGGAATGAAAACCAAATTTACATTTCTTCAAAGCAAGTGTCATATTTATTTCATCCATTTTGTGGAACAATTTACACAGGTGGTTGAGATGGTCATCAAATGTTTTTGAGAATATAATGATATCATCAATATAAACCATCAGCCATCCTTCAATTATCTCTTGATGGAATGTGTTATCCATAACTTTTTGAAAAACTGAAGGGGAATTTTTAGGATCATGGCATCCTAATATACTTATAAATACCCATATGAGTAGCAATCATCAGAAAATTCTGGGAATTCTTCTCAACAGGTACCTGGTGATATCCCTTGTTACCATCCAAGCAGCTTATATATTTAGCACCTTGTAAGGTAGCATGTATAGAGCTAATTCTAGGTAAAGGGTAGATATCATCAACAGTATAAGTATTAAATGCTCTATAATCACCACAAAACCTGGCTTTATCTTTCTCATAAGAAATTAGGACAGGTGAGATAACACAATATTTAGGTGTTTCAACTACCTTTTCAATAATATTCATTTTCAAAAGGGTAGAGATATTATCCTCAATATCTTTTCTCTTTGTGGGAGAAGCAGGGTAAGGCTTCTTCTTCAAACTAGGTTGTATGTCAGTTAATGGACAGGATAATGAAAGTTTCATTTCTTCCTTGACTAATCCTAGTTCATGTGACCCAAGAGAAAAGTCCATAGGAAAAGATTTTATCAATTTAATGATGGAATCTTTATCCTCACCAGAAAGTTGTTCTCCAAAAGAATCATTGTTAATTTCAGAAAGAAGAGCATGCATTTCCTTTGTAGACCTTCCTTTATATTTAATCACAGAATTAAATGTGTTCAATTCTGGTTTTAACAATTTTTTGGGGGAGGAAATCTTATATTTTCTCTTCCCATTCACCCCCATTGTGAAGCATTGGTTTGAAGGATCTAATTTTATGCCATATTTAGTTAAAATGTCATTTCCTATGATAAACCAACTGCTTAAATTATCATTTTCATGACAACAAGATCACAAATAGCTCTTACAAAACCATGGTTATATTTAAAAAACACTGTGGCTTTGTATTTACCAATGGGGGACAAAACAAAGCCATAACCTCTCTAATTTTCAGAAATGATAGGCATCAGTTTTGATTTATAGTCTTGATCCACTGAAGAAAGTGCTTTTTCAGATACTACACTTCCTTGAGCTCCAGAATCCAGATCAACTTCAATGCTGGTTCCATTGATTAAGACTGGTGCTTTGAGAGCGGCAATAAAAATTGAGCTATCCTCAATGTTCCTTATGATCTCAGCATCCTCAACTGTAGATAAATCATTATTATCAATATCAATAGTATTTAAATAATGAATATATTCTTCCAGCATCAAGATTTCTTGTTGAGATTCATATGAAATATTGCTGGCACAATCACTTGAAGTATCATCCAGTGCTATTGTGTAATCAGCCTGCTCCTCAGTTTGTTCAACAAGATTTATCCTCTTGTCACAAACATGGACTTTCTTCCAAGTCTTGTTGCACTTGAAGCAAGTGTTTGTTGCATACTTTATAGGTGCAACAGGGGCAGAAGGTTTACCAACCTTTTTTAGAGGTTTCTGTTGTTAAGTGGAGGATTTCTCAAAAGGGATCCTAGGAATGAATCTTCTGGAATCATACTTTTTGTTTAGACGGATCTCATTACAAGTATTAATGAAGGAATAAGGCTCTCTGGAGAACTCAGTCCTGGCCACTATCAAGTCTTTTAAAGACATTGATAATATATAAATGATCCTGTCCTTCCATAACTCAAACTCCATATTTGGGTTCATTGCCCTCAAGATTTTTACAAGTTTCATTAAGAACTCAATAGGTTTATCAGTAGAAAAGCTATATCTAGTTTCCTCATACTGCCTTTGTTGAGCCATCCTTAACTTGGAGCCACCAAATTGTGCTTTAATCAATTTTTTCCAATCTTCCCATGAGTAGTCATTCCTATCCAGGAGAACAGATTCATACCACATTAGGGCTACATTAGTAAACAAAGAAATTAACTTAGACACAATTTCCTCATCTGGAAGTTTGTAAGAATTTTTTAAGTTATCAATTCTGCAAATGAATTGCTGCCAATCAGAAGAAGAATAACCATCAAATGTTGGGTACTGGTCAAGTTTTGGCCAATTCTTTTGATTTGAAGGAGCCTCTTTAGTGTAGCTTGTTTCTGAGTAAGAAGCAGCTGAAACTTATCCAATTGTGCAGTAATCTCATTGTTTAATACTTCTGTAGAAGATCCTGGTGCATCATCAATTTTTGATGGAAACTCAGTGGTATCAACAGGCATTTCTGAATCTAATTTTACTTTAGATGAACTAGCAACAGGTAAACTTGGAGCATCCTGTACCATATGTTCCTTCAAAGATATTTCAGAATATTTTTGATCATTAAACAATGAATTTAATTTTTCTTCAATGGTTGTTAGTCTGGTTTTCACTCTTGGAAGACTAGATAAGCTCTCATTTATTGTTGCAAAAGAAAACTGGGTCTTATTTTGAAAAGATGAATAATGATCACTCAATTTTTTCAGGTTCATCTTATCTACCTCTAGCTCCAGGCAACAGGTAGATACAGTATCTTGAAGTTTAGAAAAATTATTTTTGATATTTTGCAATAAAGCAACTTTCTTTTCATGGGTTGCTTTGTAATGAAACAAATCATTAGAAACTCATCACTGAGACAGCAGAAATTGAAAAAATTTTAAATGACAGAAAAGTCACTGCTGAGAAAGGTACAGAATACTTATTGAGATTCAAGAATAAATCATCTGAATATGATTCTTGGATACCTGGGAAGGAGATATCTAATCTTCCTACTCTACTAAAAAAGTATAAAAAGAAAAAATCATAGCATTTTTTGTTTTTGTTTTTGTTTTTTTTAGAGTGAGGGAGTGTCAGCCAGGCTACTAGACTTACCCAGTGAAATAATTAATTATTTACTGGATGAAGCCGCACCTTATCATTTTTAATTATTATTTAATTATAATTTAGTTACATTAAAAATTAGTTATAATAAATTAACTAATTACAGAATGTTAAAATTAAAAAATTAATTAATTAAATAAATAATTAAAATTAAAATTATAATTTTGTCCCTTATATTTTTCTCTAACACCGTGCTCATTTGACAGGTTGGGAAAAAATAAAATTTTATATTAAAAAATAAATATAAAGATAAAATAAGATTTAAATATTCAAATAATATTAAATATATACAAAAAAATCAAATTTCTTATTTAGGATTGACTTTTACAGTAAATATTAAATATATTGATGTATTTCTGACATACTCTTTAAATACATCTTTTTGACGCCTTCTTTTTAGAATAACTTTATTATTTGAAATACTCTTTCTGGAATGTTCTTTTCTCTCTCTCTTCCTACTGTTTTTAGAATTTGATTGCCGTGCTTTGTCTCTTCTTTGCCTATAAAAGGCCTCTCTTTTTGTTGTCTTTTAATCATTCTTTTTACCAACTCACTTATTACAACAACTACAACAGTTAAAAACTTATTTCTTATATTTTATATCTTTAGTATTTACAAAAGACGTAATTCTAATCTATAAATTATATAAATATTTAAATCTACCTCTTATTTTTGAGTTAAAAAATCATCCTTGATTGAGAAAATACGTACCTAATTATTGAGAGTCAAATAAATCCTTAAAATCTTCATATTACTTCGTACCAAAGCTTCTAGACCAAAAGTGAACCTTGACAGGAAGGGTTCAATATTTAGTGCATTGGAAAGGATATGGGGTTGGGAATAGGTCTTTGGAACTGGTGGAAAATTTGGAAAATACTAAGGAAAAGTTGAAGGAGTTTGAGAAGGAGCACAGGGGGCAGGAGGGGTAAAAGAGGGGGTAATCTTAGGATTTGGTAGAGAGGTGAGGAGGAGGAGCGCTATGGGCACTATGCATTGTGAGAGGTGGGAGAGGGGATATTGAATAAGGGGGTTATATAGGGTAAGAGCTGTGGAGTGCTCCTCATCAGACAGCTTATATAGTAATCCAGTTATTTCTTAGTCTCACTTCTGTATCAGCATAGTAAGTCCTGCCTCACTGTTGGTAGCCCCAAAATAGTCAGTCTAGTTAGTACCACTTCTTAGTAGCATTGTCAGTTCTGTCCCAGGCTAGTGCCAGCACTTGTAGTAGTCCTCCTTTTTAGGTACTAACAAATAACTTGTAATGCCTTTTGGCTTGTGCAATGATCCATCCACTTTTCAAACATTTGTTCAATGGGTTTTTTGGGATGGCTTGGATATATATTTTTGTGTATTTATTGGAAAAATTATTATATTTTCTGATACTTATCATAATCATCAAATTCATTTACATAATCTTTGAAATATGTTAAAATGTGATAATTTATTTGTTTCTCCTACTAAATATTCCTTTTTTCAAACAATAGTTCTATTTCTATGGTTTATAGTTTCAGATGATGGGTTAGAAATTTTCTCTGACCAAGTAGATACCATTATTAATTGGCCTATTCCTAGTACATCTAAATGTGTCAAACAATTTCTTGGTTTCACTAAGTCTTATAGAAAATTTATCACTAATTTTGCAGCATTAGCATTACCTATGACAGAAGCCACCCATCTAGTCAAACCAGTACCACTTACCTCTCCTAAGTTTCTTGAATCTTTTGCTAAAATAAAATCTTCATTTTCTAAAGCTACTTTATTAAAAAATATTGACTTTTACCAACCTAGAGTCTTACAAGTTGACTTTTCAGGTTTTTCTTTAGCAACAATCTTATCCCAGCCTAATTCTGCTAGCCATCTATCCCCAGTAGATTTTCACTCCCAAAAACATAAGGAGGCTGAAAAAGAATTGCAGGTACATGATCAAGAGCTCCTTGCTATTGTTGAAGCATTTACCGTTTGGGAACCATGGCTCATTTCAACCCCTAAGCCTACCCTAGTCTTGTCTGACCATGCAAACCTCCAGTACTTCATGAGTAACCATACCTGGTTAAAAAAACCTGGCCGATTGCCCTTCATGGAGACTAGAATTTTACTCTCCCTCTGATAAAACACTCCAAACATTTTTAAAACTTTTCCCTCTATCTACAAGTGTCACAGTAGCATAATTAAATGCCTTTTTCACCAACATGAAAAATGTTTTTAATCTTATTTCCTCATATAAAGAAATTAATGAAGATGAAAAACATGATCCTTTTATTTCTTTTTGCAAAAATAAATGGTGGTATTGAGACTTTCTGTATTCTCTGCTTTCCATTCAACCTTCTTTTTTATCTCAATTTCATGACTTTCCTTATGCTGGACACTTGGGTTCTGGCCAAACTATCAAATTGCTCTCCAGAAATTACCATTGGCCCTGCCTTAAACAAGATTTTGTTGATTAAATTCATTCTTGTGATGTTTTCCAACAAAATTTAATTTATTGGTGTGGTTGCCAGGGTCCTCTACAATAATTAGAAATTATGTCTTAACCATTGTCCACAATGGGTATGGATTTTATTGTCAAGTTGCCTCATTCCAAGGGCTTTGACCCTATTCTACTTATAGTAGATCATTTTTCCAAAGCCTCTCACTTTATCCCTTGTAAAAAGTCTATCTCCTCTGCCGGAATCGCCAATATTTTTCTAGATTGATTCTTTCAATACCACAGCATTCCAGATAAAATTTTTCATTGAATGTGGAGCTAATTTCATTTCTGATTTTCTTAAACAGTTGTATTCCAGGCTTTGCATTAAGTTGACCCCATCCATGGCTTATCACCCACAAAAAGACAGACAAACAGAAGGAACTAACTAGACCCTAGAGGCTTACCTTTGAAATTTTGTTTCTTACAGGCAGGATGGTTGGGCTGCATGGTTAAATTTTGAAAAATTTTCTTTTAATAATTCTATGTCATACTCTAGAAAAAAATCTGCCTTTTTCTCTTTATATGGTTATCACCCTCTATTTGAGATGTTGGATGGTTTTTACACCTCCCCACCAGTTCAAGGGTTTACCAAAAATTTACATGCCATTGATCAGGAATTGGTCTGGGCCTTAGATTTAGAAAAAGCACCCCAGGCTAAGGGATATAAAAACATTCCTGACCTTCCCTTCAATTCAACCAGGGCGATTTGGTACTTCTTCTTTGAAAATATATCAAAACTAACAAAAAATCTTTGAAACTTGCTTTTAAAAGTATAGGTCCTTTCCAAATTCTGCAACATATTGGGAATATGTTTTATTTATTGGAACTGCCCCCAGAAATATCACGTTTACATCCAATTTTTAATGTCAACCTATTATTTCCCTATAGGGACCCACTAGCTAACACTTTCTGCAAATTCAATGAATCAATGACTCACCCTCCATGTTTTTTGGAAACTACTCTGTCTCTTCTCTTTTCACATAATCTTTTTGGAAACTTACAACTTCACTCCATTCTGGACAATTGATTCATAGGTACACAACATGTGTATCTTTTACCAATAGGTGTGAATTTAGATGAGATTTTTGGGTTCCTGCCTCAGATATTCCTTCTAACTTTGATCATTTAATACAATAATTACATTCTTTATGTACTCTTTTTCTTCTGCCAGTTTCATTACAAGTTATGGGGACATGAATCATTATTTTAACCACTGGATAGTGTTTATTTTACTTTCCTATATTTAAATGCTTTCCAACATGACATCTTTCCATCTCAAATCCCATACCCACAATTCTGCAATTCCTTTCTCCACATTGGATTTTTCTACATTATATTTTATTCATATTTTACGACTTGTGTTTCTTGGATATCATATTCCCAAAACTTTGTATATAAAATATAAAGTTTTAAGGTCTATATTTTTCAGAAAAATAATCTTTGTATTTAAATTTCATAAAGTCTTAAATTCAATAGTTACAGATCTGTAATGAACCAAAGCCTTGGCTCAATATAAGACTACTAACAAGTAAAATGTGAGAATTAATATAAAAGAAGATTTCTAACCTGTAATGAACTGAACCCTCTGTTGGAGAAATATTCTACAATATATATGCAGTTTATATATATTGCAGATCAGTATTTCAAGATGATTATCTCATGACTTAAATAAGAAGGATTGAATTGAAAGAATATTGTATGGATAAGACATTAAAGTTTATTAAAATTAATCTCTATAGACTTGAATATATAATAGCAATATATAATGTTTTTGGTTTTTAACTAATAAATCTTCTTTTGAATTATACAAGATTGTATAACATAAATTTGTGATGTTTTTACTTTGTAAAAACATGAAATTCAGTTTTATTCAACCATAATAGGTCATGGGCTTGTGCTTTGCTAACATGGATATCAGCATTTTAAACCACAATACAGTGGAGAGAAAATGTCAGCCTAAATATCCTTAGGACTGAGTATTTCTTATGCTTAAAATAAGATAACCTTAAGTAGATTAAGCTTATATCTTAAAAATAAGGTTAAAATAATAATATATATTATTTTATTATATATATATATAATTATTATTCTATTATATAACTTATAATAGTTTAAATAGCTTATCCATGGCCTAATAATACTTATTAAGGTGGTAATGGAGTCATAATATACTTATCTTAAGTGATATGAAGTAATTATTGACATACATAAATCTCATATTCAGTGAAATATGCAGTATATTATTGTCACCGGACGACCTACGCACAAGGTCGAGGATGTTCCTGAAAATGAGATGAGGGATTTAGAAACTTCTGCGAAGCACAGAGGAATGATTCGAGGAAATGGTTCAAAGGTCACTCGAAGTAAGAGCTACAGGTTCGAGGTTCGTTCGAGAAGAATTATAAAATAGTTTCAGAGTATTTTGTCTTTTAACCCTAAACAATATTCGTCCTTCGACTGAGCTTCGAGGATGTTGGATAGTGGATTTCGAAAAGATTGAATTGTTATTGAATTAAGTTGATGAGTCGTTAACATTGATTCGTTGAAGATTGATTGCACATTTGCTGGGTTCTTGTCAGCAAATGCGTCCCGCCGCTGTGGGTAAACGTCCTCCCAACGTGACAAGATATCTGGGACAATGCAGTTTTTTCCTGGGCGATAGGAAATAGAGAAAGAAAATTCAGACAAAAATTCAGCCCACCTGGCTTGACGCCTGGTTAACACTTTAGAAGACATGAAGTATTTCAAGGCATTATGATCTGTTAAGATTTGAAAAGGACTATCTAGGCTGAGAAGAAAAGAACGCCATTTTTTAAGACAATGGATAATAGCTAAAAGCTCTTTGTCATGAATTTCATAATTTAATTCTGCAGCTATGAGTTTGCGTGACTCAAAAGCAACAGGATGAAACAAATTTGTTTCAGGATTTAATTGGGAGATGACCCCTGCAATAGCATAATTGCTCGCATCTGTCTCAACTATTGTCGAGGCAGAAGGATGAAAATGTCGAACAATTGGGGCTGTGGTGAAAGCCGTTTTTAGTGCTTCAAATTCCTTTCGTGCTGTAGAAGTAAAAACAAAAGGAATGTCTTTTCTAAGAAGAGAAGTAAGATTGGAAATAGTTTTAGAGTAATCTCTAATGAATCTTCTATAGAAGTTTGCAAAACCCAAAAATCCTTGGAGCGATTTAATGTTTTTGGGCTCAGGCCATTCCAGGATTTTCTGGACTTTGTTGTTATCCATGACTAAACCGTCAGTGGATAATGTAAAATCCAAAAAATCAATTGATTTGAGGTGTAATTTGCATTTATTATGCTTGGCATAGAGACCATGATCTTGAAGACGATTTAGGACCTGTCAAACATGATGAATATGTTCATCTAGTGTTTTTGAGAAAATTAAAATATCATCTAAATAGACGACTACAAATTGTTCAACAACATCTTGAAAGATATCATTAACAAAAGTTTGAAAAGTTGAAGGTGCATTACATAATCCAAAAGGCATAACTAAATATTCAAAACTACCAAATCTAGTGCGCATTGCAGTCAGTGGTTCATGACCTTCTGCAATGCGAATCAGATTGTAAGCGCCTCTAAGATCAATTTTAGAAAAGAAATTAGCACCATTGAAAAGGGTAAGAATTAATGACATAGGAGGAACAGGATATGCATTCTTCTTTGTGACTGTGTTGAGCTTTCTATAGTCAACACACAACCTGAGACTACCATCCTTCTTTTTTACAAAGAGGACAGGGGAGCCGGTTGGAGATTTACTGGCTCTGATGAAACCTTTGGCTACATTCTCTGCAATGTAGTCTCGAAGAACTTGAGATTCGTCCTTCAATAAAGAATAGACAGGACCTGCTGGAGGTACTGGGCCTATTAACTCTATTTGATGATCGTAGGGTCGATGAGGAGGTAACTTATGGGCCTTACGGATTGAGAAAACATCGAGGAAATTGTGGTAGATTTCCGGTAGAGTTGATTTAATGGCTTCAACGTTGATTTGGTCGTCCTCTTCATCTTCGAGAGAATCTGTTGAGGGGATACCTGTATTGAGAGAGCAGAATTCGATTACTTCGAGGCAATTTAAATCCTCTTCGAGTGAAGTCATCGAGCTAGAAGGGTTAGCCAATTGCTCATTTAGAGAAGGATCAGATGCTTGCAAGTCATCTGTCAGAGACTTGTCCTCTAGCAGGACATTGTCAGGCGGGTTTTTTAACTCCCTATTGACCTGCATTGAAGAATCAGAAATATACTTAGATCGTGGGGTGATCAATACCTTAGTCCAATCAATTTCGGGGTTCCAATGCGTTAAAAAGTCATGGCCAAGAATGGTATCGTCCATCCTTGGGGCATCCAAGACTGATAATTCCCACTCGAAGGGGGGAAAGTTTGGAAAGTTGAAAACCCATAAAACTTTCTTACTTAGCCAATATTTGGGTTCCTCTGATTCGACCAAATAGATTGGAGTTCAATCGACATCTGTAAATGTTAGTTGAAGCTTCTTGGCAAAAGATAAACTAACAAAAGAAATTGAAGCTCCAGAGTCTATAAGACAACTGAAGGGGATATCCTCCTTAAAAAGAATGAATCTCAAGCGGTTTAAGGCAACTCCAGTCCTTAAGACATGGAGGTTCTGTGCACTGGGAGAGATAAGATAGTTTGCTTTGCACACAAGTAAACTATCTACTAGTTTTTTGACTTCGAACTAGTACCTTATCTTTCCTTCAACTTTACACAGTCTTCCAACTTGTGCTTACCCCCACAATACATACATAACCCATTATCTGCTCGTCTCTTCCTCTCAGCTTCTTTAAGTTCCCCTTTAGGATCCAGTACTTTGCTGATATCGCCTGGGTTCGAGCCTTTTGGTCGAGGTTTATCCTTTCCCTTATTGGGTTTGGATTGAGTCGAGGAGGATTGATTTGGTCGTGGGTGTGAAGAAGGTCCCAATTTAAAATTTAGGCCTTGAGATTTGTTGGCATATCGACGATGTTGAAGTCGTCCTTGATAAACGCCGTCAAGTTCGAGGGTTCGATCCATTAATTCAGTTAAGGTAGTCATCTTCTGACCGTGAAGATTTAATTGCTCTAGAATCCTTGAAGGAAGTCCTTTCTTGAAATGATACTTAAGGGAAGCATCATTCCAACCTACTCAAGTTTGAAGTGCTCTGAAGTTCGAGATATATTCAGAGGATTTACCATTATCACTCATGCGAAGAAAATCAAGTTCAATTTCCGTGTTGTCCATTTCATTAGGGTCCCCAAACAACGTAAAAAGTTGGTCTTCGAACTTTTCCCAATTATTGATAAGTAAGTGGGTTTCTGTTGAAGAAAGCATGAGTAGATAAGGTTCGAACCATCTTGCTGCTCTCACGGCTAGGAATGAAGAAGAGTAAACAACCTTTGATCGGTCGCTGTTAAAGGTTCGAGGGTCATTATGGAACAGTAGCTTGCAGGTTTGCAAGAAAGGTTGCAATCTGTCGGGCTGATCTCCGTCGAATTTGTCAGGAGATTTCATAGAAGGAGTTTTGAACTTAGATCCCTCTGAAGACGTTGGATTTGAAAGGGTTTTCATGAAAAGTCTCATGAAATCTTCCAGAGAGTTAGATGGTCCAGGTTCTGAGGATTGGCCAGAAGGGTGATTGGCAGGGGCGGATGGTGCCTCGTGCATTGTATCCTCTCCTTCTTCTTCATCACTAGAATCCTCAAAATCTTGTGGGATGTCTTCTACAGATTGAACTGAATGTTGCTGTTCCCTAAGTTCGAGTGGTTCCAAAGAGTGAGTGCGGGAAACAGACCTTGTGGCTGTCGGCCTGCCTCTAGCGCGAGCTCTAGTAGTAGCGCCTGTAGGAGGAGTGCGTTGAACAGGTGCCATTTAAAATTTTAGAAACACCTAAAAGGACGTAGTAGTGCAAAGAATGAGAACTACGGAGAATTAAATTATACTGTCACCGGACGACCTACGCACAAGGTCGAGGATGTTCCTGAAAGTGAGATGAGGGATTTAGAAACTTCTTTGAAGCACAGAGGAATGATTTGAGGAAATGATTCGAAGGTCACTCGAAGTAAGAGCTACAGGTTCGAGGTTCGTTCGAGAAGAATTATAGACTAGTTTCAAAGGTAATAGTAATTCTTAAAATCTCACGAAGGGTTGGAAACTCAATAATCAAAGATTTAGGATTTAGAAATGAATATTGAGAAAATAAAAGAAAGATACAATAACAATGATTTTAACTTTTAAAGATTTACCACTATTAATGTAAATACGATTTTATAATTTAATTCTAAGGAATATCGAACCAAATACCCAACCCCTTTTATATCCTTTGTTCCTCCTCGCATTGACCTCCCTTCCATCGCACCATTCCCATTTCATTGACCATTACTAACATACACTTAGACCCTCTTTGCTAAATATCCGTCCATGCTCAATTTACCCCTTTTTAATTAATTAACAAAACTTTAATGAAAACTACTACTGTACTATTTTGTTGAACCTAGCGCTGTGCGTTGCTTATTGAAAAGGACTAAGGTACCCTATTGGGAGATTGACTAATTTAGATTTACAGTTTAGGCTAGCGCAGTTAAATAGTAAGTACACAAAGGAAAATTGCAGTTGCTATGGAGAATTGCTTTCTGCGCTTCGAGTATAGATTTAGGACTCGATATTATTGATTTAATGAGCTGATTTCGCCTCGAGTGTCATGTGGCGCGTGACACAGTCTCATCAGAAGAAAAGATATCTGAAAAAAAAATTCTCTGTAAAAGTTATTTTCGTCATATCCCAAACATTATTTTTCATAAAACTAAAGTAGATAAAAAAAATCAATATCCGAAAAAATTACCAGAAGATATCAAATATCTAACTGAATTTGGAGATGATCGAGTTGTTGCAGTTATCAGTAATTCTTATAAGGCTCAATTCATATTGGAAGTTCATTCATTTGATGGTGTAAAAGATGAAGCTTTTAATCAACTATTGGATCTTATCATAACTCTTTATCAAATAGCTTTGGTTCGATTACCTATAAGGAATACAAATTTGTTGGGTGGTATCATGATTGGATTTGGTTGGAGAACAGGTTTTGTTAAAGGATATTCTCTTGGTATGTCTAAAATTTTTTTTCCATTATTAATATCATTTCACTTATTTCATTTATATAGGCATATATTCGTTGGTCAAGAATATCACTAATGCTCATAAAGATGAAGATTTTCACTTATGGGACACTCTACCTTGCTTTAACTCTTTTCTTGCTCTTTGACTCAAAAAGCTCTGTAATAAAGCATTTGAAAAAAATCATGAACTAGCAACCAAAGTTAAAATACCAAATTGGTGTGACTCCAAATGGGAAGATATCAGCCATGAATATATTTTATTTTCTAATTTTATTATCACTCATTCTGGATTCCACAATAGGATTCATATTGATAGGAATGATGCCAATTTTCTTACTTTTGGTATATTCTCACATATCAATCCGATAACCGGCCACCCAATACCATCTCCAGCTAAAATCAAAGGACATGGCTTATATTTTCAAGACCACCGATGCATTATTGATTTTGGTTTGGGAACTGCTATCATCAAAACTATTTGGAATTCTTCTAAGGATAATCATCAAACGACCAAAGCTCCTCCTGGTTTGGAATCCTGTCAAGATTTCACACATTTTGGTTGCTCATTTCAAATCAGTCATATGTTTATTCAAAGAATCAATAAGGTAAAGAAAGAAGGTAAAGTTATTCGATTTAAAAAAACTTTATCTAGATCCAAAAAGTATGGGGATTAGAGTTGTCATCGAAAATTTTATATTTTTTCATAAATTTTAAATAAATATTTTTTATATATCAATTTGCTCAAGTAATGTGATGAGCCAACGACCTTTGGTTGTATAAAAGGTAATCATGATAACATTTATTTAATTCATGGGGTTCCTCTTGCCTATACCTGTGGAAAGTCCCAAACTTTTGTTTCTCGACTTGGTCTGCATTTTGGCTTGAGGAATTTTCATTACTTTAAACTAGGGAAATTGATATATATTAGATATTTATTTAATAATTTATGTAATTATATTAAATTTAGATGACTTCCACCCCTTACTTCAATAAAATGCAGGGGGGAGGGTATTGCCATATTTTCAAATCTGACATGTGAAATTGATGACTTAGAAAAATTTTGGTGATACCCACCCCTTGCTTCAATAAAATGCAGGGGAGAGTACTGCCAATTTTTTAAAACAGATTTTTTTGACTTGTAAATATTTTGGTGATACCCGTCCCTTACTTCAATAAAATCCATGGGGGGTTTTGCCAAATTTTCTTTTAAGACTTGTGAAATTATTGACATGTAAGAATTTTGGGGATACCAGTAAAATGCAGGGGGTAGTAAAGCCAAATTTTCATATAAGACTTTCAAGATTCATGACATGAAAGAACTTTTGTGATACCCACCCCTTACTTCAAAAAAATCCAGGGGTGGGGGATTGTCAAATTTTCAAAGGAGACTTGAAAATTTTATTTAAAAAAAGAATATTTAACATTAAAATACAATATTTCAAGAAATACAGAAAATAATTGTAAAATTTATTTACAAATAAATATGAACACATGAAGTGTGAAAGAAATAAAAGAAACTAGTCAACAAAAAATTTCATTAATTGTTCTATTTCTTCAACAGATTTTTTTGCTTTAATGCATTCGATCAAGAAATCTTTCTTTTTAGAACTTTCTTGAAGATCATGCTTATACTTCATCTGTTCCATTAAGTTTTGATGCTTGAGTGTTTTTTCCTCTTTTTTGGATTTTTCAATACTAATAGTTAACTCGAACTTCTTCTCCTCCAAATCTTGGACCCAATCATCCTTCTGTAAGGAGAGCTCGTACTTCCTCTCTTCCAAATCTTGTACTCTGTCATCCCTCCTTAAAGAGAGCTCGTATTTCTTCTTTTCAAATCTTAGAGTCTCTTTAGCAATTTCCACTTGTTCTAGAGTGAGAATAAAAATTAACATAAAGTAGAAGAAAAGCAGAGTAAAGTAATAAGAGGTATGATATCACTTACCAGCATCACGTTTCTCTAAAAACTGTTCCATAGAAGAAAAAGGTGTTTGTGATGAAGTATCACTTTTTTGTCTTCTTTGGGAGAGGAAATTTAGACTACTTGAAGCCCTTCGCTTTTTGTTCAATGTAGCATTTTCCTCCTCATCATTGTCACTAGCTTCAGACTCAGTTGATTGAGGATCCTGGGTTTGTTCATCAGCCTTTTAAGAAATAAGAAAAAGATAAGTAATTAAAAAATAGAATTGGTAAGATAAAAGAAAAGAGAAACAGACCTTAGTTAGATTTGGTTGGGTTAAATCACCTATAGGATCTACAGAAAAGCTATCTAGATATGTCTCATTCAAATGAGGGGAGGCTTGAGTGGAGGAAGAGGATGGGAAAAGATTTGCTTCAACATCATGTTCAGATATAGGATCTTCTCCATCCAACATGTTTACAGGATTAACATCGGCTCGCTCTCCAAAAATTGCATCCATCTCTTTAAATTAAGGACATAAAGAATCAAGTTTATCGTCTATGGATTTTATGCCCTTAGTTATATCATTGTTGGTAATCCCAAAACCAGTTGAAGATGAAAGAGCCTTTGCCTTCTTGTATTTTTCTCGGTAATGCTTGAAGCGTTCAGACATCTGTTTAGACAAAAGATCAATCCTTCCCTTGGTCTTATTGCGTAATTCATTTGCCATTAGAAGATAGCCATTAACTTTTGATGCGGGGGGCCATCCTACTTTAGTGGCATACTCAGTACCAAAACAAGAATCATAGTTATATTTGGTTTTCAGCCAGTTGATAAGAATGAGATGGTCATCTTTTTTTAATTGAACGGTCTTTGATTTCTTGGCTGAGCAGGAGAAAGTGGGAGTAGTGGGATTTGAAGAACAACTTGGTGATGGCTGCCTTTGAGAAGATCTAGGATGACGAGGCATGTTAAAATATAAATGAAGATGAAAAGGAGCAGAAACAAGCAGATGAGATGGTGAGGGGTTCTGAGTGGATAGAATGGACAGGATGGGATGAGAATGTGAGTGTTCAGCAAGGTAGAAGCCATATCCAGAGAGTAGTCCAAGATGTGGTTATGGCAGAAAGTAGGTCAAGATGTGGTTATGACAGAAGGTTGTCCAAGATGTGGTTATGAAAAATTGAGTAAAAAAATGTTGGATAAGAGGTGAACATTGACATGTAAAGTGTCTAATAACCCAATTATTAGCAAAAATAATTGCGGAAGATAATTGGGGTATAAGGATTTTTATCCGCAATTAATTTAATTGCGGATCCCTGAACATTGATACCCCCTAATAAAACTGAACCAAGTTTAAAGTAAATATGGGTTATAGTAATATGAGATTAGATTATATAATTTTTAGTTAATGTAAATAATATCAGAAATTCTTTAAACTTGACATAAAAATATTGAGATAATTTTCAGAGCAGGATTGAAACCTTATAACTTTTCAAAAAGGAATCACAAATATTTTAGTGACCATGATTTTTTTCAGGTTAAATTATTTCCTTCCTTTTGCCTACTTTTCAGCCAAAAAAGATTAGGATTCAATAATAAATATATTAGCCAAATTCTTCTCCGAAAACCCAACAACAATTTTAAAAAAAATTAAAAAAATTAACAAACTCAAAACTATATCTTGTTCATCAAATGGCCTTTTTAAAACTATATTGAATGCTTTTGCGCATTGCTTTATGTTTCCGTGGAAGATTTTTTCTTTTAAGTATTCCGAAGTTGAGCTTATTGAAGCTCCTGTTTCCTCTAAATCTTTTAAGAATATTTTAAAATTTCTAGCATCAATTGGATTCTGCCTTGCTTTATATTTTTGAATTTTTTCCCAATCAAAGTCAATTTTAATGGCACTTAATTTTGATCTATTCAGAACCAAAAATGAGTGTATTATAGCTTCTTTTACATCTCTTCCAGGTATGATGTAATAAAATAAGTTTCTCCATTCTCCATATCCATTATTACTCCTAACTTTTTTTAGTTGATTAATTAATTTTTTAAATGACTCATTATCAAGTAGTGTTTTGATTTGAAATTTCTTCTCATCCAAATAATGAACCTTAGAATTTAAATACTTAGACATTATCGATGAAATTCTTTTGTCATTGTCTTCATTAATACTTTCTTTTCTGTAGCATTTTTTTTTATCAATCTTCACAAGCTGTTTGATAGAATTCGCACTAAACCTTTGGCTATACATATAAAATTTTTGGTAAAAATCTTGTGAAGTGTCAGATATTGCAAAAATTACTCCAATCTTCACAATTCTTCTTGCTTTTAAAATATTTATGCCTGCTTCAGTGAGATTGTTGAAAAGTACACAGCTGTATTCCATTATATAGCGAACATCATGAGGAAACTTCTGTGAAAAGTCTAACGACAAAATATATAATATTTCATCCATAAATTGATTCCACAGTTTTTTCCAAGAGGCACCCATTTCGATAAATTTTTGTTTTTGGCTCTCTTCCAATTCTCCGTTCTGTAAAACCTCATAGATTCCCAAATTAAATATTTCAACAATAGCCGGTATTTCACCTAATGGCTGTAAGTTTTCCATGTCATTGTCCATTATTTCACGAAGCTGAAAATTTCGGCTAAATGGTGCTTTGAATTTTTCGAATTCTAACACTGAATAACCGGCAGTATAGGTTTTACCTATCATATTATTTAGTTGCTGGGTAGCCTCCAGTAGAGTTCCACTCCTCCTTTCTGAATACTTAGTCGATTGTCTCTTGCTATTTTTCTCACTTTTTGATATATGTGATAAAGATCTAACAGCAAGTGGAAATATCTCTTCGTCAATTCTTTCTAGGTAATAATCTTTGTTGTTTAAATAGTTCTCTATGTTAAATGATTCGCACTCTGCTTTATACTTCTGAGACATAACCTTTTGATTCCATTTCATTTGATACAGGAAAGAATTTGTGAAAACATCTATTTCCCGAATATCCGCACCTCTTCCCGTACTCATAATGATACTTGTATGGTATTTGCCAATACTTTGATCGAGAACTTCTCTTTTGTAAAACTCATCGACTAACTCTCCAAGTTCATCATGATGTGAGGCGGATGGAGTTATTGATGACTTATTTTTATCTCTTTTGAAATACGACAGCAAATTCTGGTTAGATGCAAAAATTTTAGATATAACTTTGTATGATTCCATAATGATATTCCACATTTCATTATCGAAATTTCGAGGCAAATGAATGAAGTAATTTTTATCAAGACTTTTAATTGCTTTCATTGCCAAAGAAAATTTGTTAATATTATTGGGTAGATATTCAAGGAAACGAATACAAAACTGAATAATTTGACGAGTCGTAATTTCTGGAAGACCTTGTTCCAATAAGGTGTTGGCATATACACATAAATGTTCAGCGATCCTTCGCCCCTCAATGCCTTTCAAGATCGATTTCGAAGAGGAATACATATCTGTTAAAATTTCCTTCCACTTCAGATAAAAGAGTTGTTGTGCATAGAAAAATTTTACCAGCTCTAGGCTGTTTTTAGATATTTGTTCCAGATATTCAGGAAGACAACGGCGATAAGCTTGAAGAATTATTGGTAATTCAAATTTACCGATTAACAATTTTTCCCACTGCGCTGAGTTTTCAATGATCTTTTGGACATCAAGTGTTGATTGAGGCGATTCTTTTAAATGTGGTATAACTTGGGATGGTGATGGTTGAATGAAAGATTCCCGTGGAGGGCTAAAAGAACTTACAGCTAAAAGAAAATAATTAATAAAAAAATGAAGACTATTATAATTGTAGATAAAATGCACCCGTCAAAAGATTTTTTCCAGATATGGACCATGAATTTTCTTCTAATGGTTGTACATGTTTACTTACTATGTGAGACAGACAAGAGTTTTAAAACTATATATTGTGGCCCAAATTTGTTGCTAGCTAGTAAAATAAACCACATTTCTGTAGTGACTCACCTAATCCACTAGAGTCAGATATTAGAGGGTTTTCCTCAGGCAATATTGGGACACTCTTTTCAGCCTCGTGGTTGCTATAAGGCATCACCTGCTCTCCAGAAAGTTCAATTTCTGGATTCCGGTTCCATATGAAGCTTGGTTTTTCAGAATATTCAAGATTCCACACGCTATCAACGCCCAGAACTAATGCAAAAAATGGGAGAAGAGAAGATCATCGAAAAAATTCAGAAAAATATCTGCTCAACGTTCATCTTTAAACTGGTTTAATACGTCAAGCCAACAAGAAGTAAATAATGAAATTTATTCCAAATTTCTTGAAGATTCTTGTTTTTGGCGTAATAAATTGATTGAAATAGAATAATTAAAAAAAAAATCTAACCAATAGCTACTTTTTTTGCTAACATCCATAAAACTAGAACAGAAAATTCGAAAATATAATGAGAAACTTACTTTGTTCAACACGCCTATCACATGTATTATTAAGAAATAAATTTTCGTCTAAATCAGGAAAATAAGTATCTTCACGGTGTAAATTTGTTCCTGCCACAAAAATCTCGTTATCATGATGCAATGACGTAAAATTGATTGATTTAGCGGGAGAGATTTTGAAAATTCCCGTAATCTTTATAAACCATTTTTATTAACGCCATAATGACTTACCGATGCCATCCAGGTCTGAGAAAGAATGTGGTTGGATATTATAACTTTCGTTACTGCTTATCGAATTTGGCGCGTTGATCTGACTACTATTCGGTAAATCTGACGAATCAATATTAGATCCCGAGTTTTCTTGTTCGTAGCGGAGATTTATCAGATCTTCAATTTGAACATAGATGATCGAAAAAGAATATCACATTTTAATATTACAAGCTGATTTACTGCTCATTTATCATGAACAGACAATAGGAAACCCAAACTCCAGTATTTAATCATCTTTCTATCAATTTTTTATAGAACAAGTAGATGAAAACAACTAGAATTCAAAAATTCACCTGAATAATATTTCATTGGGTCTTTATAGTCCAAGAAAGGCACCTCATTAGCAAAATTATCTATCCCAGCTTCTATATATTGCAAATAAGTATTTTGTGTCGTTGAAGCACTTGCTTTAGTTTCATCCAAAGTGTTCAAAGGTTGCAGAGTAGCTTGATCTGAAGATATGTAGTCTCGAAAAGCGGTGGTAGTATTTTTTTCCATTTCAAAATTATAGTTTGATGTTTTTCCTACTGTGAAACTTTCCCAAGCCAGTATTGGTTTGACAAAAAGTAGGAAGTATGTAAAATTTATTGTCGAAATGAAATTGATAGATAGAAAGTAGTAGATGATTGATGATTGGCATTTAGCCATATTTGAGAGTGCGTATGAAATCTAGGATAAAGAATGGAAAGAAGAGATTTTTTAAATTAATAAAAAGATTAGGAGACAAGAAAAGCTAGTTGAAACTCTTCCGACCTATAAGATGATACAGGCTCTTTTGTTGTTACAAGTATCGCAATCTGAATACATGTGATAAAATACATCGTTTACTGTGATGTTCAAGTGGCTAAGCATTCTACTGAACTTTATTTACAAAATATTCAAAAAAATAACAGTTACCCGTCTGTTTTCACTTTCATCCATTTTTTATTTTGTAGATAAAATCTTACCAAGTTAATGAATATATTCGTGTATGGGTCGGGAATGTTCTAGGGGGAAGGTGGCCATAAATCTAGGATAGTATTTTGAGTTTCACGGAAGGAAAAAAATTACTTGATTTTGATCAATTTTTTTTCTAAGGAGTATTTTATGTTTTATGAAAAAGAAAAAAATTAAAAAAGAGAAAAAAAAGAAAAAAAAATCTTTTTTTTTCCAAAAACTTTTTTTGAAGAAAAAATAATGTCAGCATGGTTTTTCTATCCAGGGTTTTCAGAAAAAAGAATTCTTTCGAGGCACAAGTAAAAAAGAAAAATCTATAAAAGTTTTTATTTAGAACATATCTTTGTTTTTTTCAAAATTACCCTAGTTTTTTTTTGGGGGGGGGCGTTTCTTTTTTAAAAAACAATAAATTGTGTGAAAAAATATTTTTTGTTGGAGTTAATAATATTTTTTTATCCTGAAACAACTTTTAAGGAAATATATTTTTGTGAAAGCCTCTACAAAAAAAAAGAAAAGAAAAGAGAAAAGAAAAAAAAAAAAGAAAAAAGAAAAGAAAAAAGAAAAGAAAAATAAAAGAAAAGAAAAAAGAAATGAAAAAAGAAATGAAAAAAGAAAAGAAAAAAGAAAAGAAAAAAGAAAAGAAAAAAAGAAAAGAAAAGAAAAAGAAAAGTAAAAGGAAAAAAAAAGAAAAAGAAAAGAAAAAGAAAAGAAAAAGAAAAGAAAAAGAGAAGAAAAAGAAAAGAAAAAGAAAAGAAAAAGAAAAGAAAAAGAAAAGAAAAAGAAAAGAAAAAGAAAAGAAAAAGAAAAGAAAAAGAAAAGAAAAAGAAAAGAAAAAGAAAAGAAAAAGAGAAGAAATGAAATGAAAATGAAAAAAATGAAAAAAATGAAAAAATGAAAAAATGAAAAAAATGAAAAAAAATGAAAAAAAATGAAAAAAAATGAAAAAAATGAAAAAAAAGGAAAAAAAATGAAAATGAAAATAAAAAGAAAAGAAAAAGAAAAGAAAAGAGAAAGAAAAAAACAAAAAATAAAATAAAATAAAAATATAAATATAAAAATATAAAAAATATAAAAATATAAAAATATAAAAATATAAAAATATAAAAATATAAAAATATAAAAATATAAAAATATAAAAATATAAAAATATAAAAATATAAAAATATAAAAATATAATAATATAATAATATAAAAATATAAAAATATAAAAATATAAAAATATAAAAATATAAAAATATAAAAATATAAAAATATAAAAATATAAAAATATAAAAATATAAAAATATAAAAATATAAAAATATAAAAATATAAAAATATAAAAATATAAAAATATAAAAATATAAAAATATAAAAATATAAAAATATAAAAATATAAAAATATAAAAATATAAAAATATAAAAATATAAAAATATAAAAATAAAAAAATAAAAAAATAAAAAAAATAAAAAAATTATAAAGTAAAAAAGTAAAAGAGTAAAAAAGTAAAAAAGTAAAAAAATAAAATATTGGCCTGTTGTCTAGAAGAAGGAGAAGAAGAGGAAGGAAGCAAGAGGAGGAAGAAGAAGAGAGAAATTAAGAAGAGGTAATAAAAGATAGAAAGTAATAAGAGAATAAAAGAAATAAAATAACTAATAAAAAGGAAGGAAGTTGCAACAACTCTTGTGAGTAATGACACAACAATAACTATTGATTTATTGGAAATTATTTATCAACTAAGTATTTGAATTTCTGCTTAAATATCAATTATGATTTACTAATAAACTTAAAGCAACCTATAGTAATTTATTTAATATTTTTATTAGACTTGAAACATCAAAAAAATAGTAATAAATTATTTAAATTATTGTAAGTATTGTAATGTAAGTGATGACTACCAAAGGGGAACTCCAAGACCCTTTTATAGGCGAGGATACCTCTGAGGTGCCTCAAATTAATATGCTAAAGTAATATTAATGTGAAAAAAAGATTAAAAGAAATTAATTAAATTATAAAAATTAAGAGAGAAAAATGAAACAATAAATTAAACCTGTGAATAAGTAACTTTTTTTGTCAGCCAGGCTACTAGATTACCCAGTAAAATAATTAATTATTTACTGGGATGAAGCCAGGCCTTTTATTTCTTATGATATTATAAATTATATTAAATTTACTTTATTATTACTTGCAATGAACTAACTAATTACATCAAGTAAATTGAGTAAATATTTAAAATTAATAATAATGTCCCTCATATTTTTATTCCATAACACCGTTCTCAATAACAGGTTGGAAGAGAAAATAAAAATATATTAATACTAATTTTTAACAATTCAAATATCTATATTTAACAATTTAATATTCTATTAATACAAAAATTAAATTCAAATTATTTTATACTAAGAAGGACCTTTGAAAAGTGAACTCTCAAAGTATATCAAATAAATTGATATATAGAACAATATATTTTATTGACGCATCCCTATAGTACACTTTTGTTCTTTTCTATTTCTTATTTTTGAAAATGTTTTTATCTCACACTCCTGTATTGTAGGTGTTAACTCCATATGCTCTCTCTCTCTCCATTTGCCTATAAAAGGCCTTCCCTTTTGTGCTGTTTTATTCATTCCTTATTACTTACAATTTCTTATATACAACCAATATCATTATTATTACTACTACTTCTGCTTTAGAACTTACATGAACATAAAATCTAAATCCCATAAGTAATTAAAATATTATTTCTTTAGCTTTTAATTGAGTAATTAATTGTAAAAGATAAAAACTATGTACCAGTTTTGAAATCCTTGAGTTATCCACCTTCTCCACCTTCTGGACTGCTGTAAAATCTTCTAGACCATTAGAACCCCTTGACAGTTGGGGGCCTTTCTAAATCTTTGACAGGGAATCGTTATCTTGAACAGAAAACTGAGGGACTATCAACTTCAAGGTACCAGTAAGGACGAGTTGACAACAAAAACGACGAATGTCATCGACCACTTGACTTATTCTTTTGCTATGATCGGGAATTGAACCGTGCTCCAAAACTTAGGTTCATATATAGTAAATAGTTGTATATAATCTTGGTAATTATATTAATTACTATTTGTGGGTCACTTTGCATGTTTCATTGTCTACATATATCTTTTTTACTCAGAACTCTGTAAGTGACATTAACTTGTTCATTTTACAGGGGGAGGTGCCTGGTAAAAAAGAAAAAGATTTTTTTTCCTAGTTTACCAAGATAGAACTATATTGTTCTTAGTCCTAGAAGTAATATTAGAATTAAATTATATATTTTATATTATTTTTTTTAATTATTTCAGTTGACCTCTGTCCTAATATTTAAGAAATTATAATATTGCTTCAGTTGACAAATTGTCCTGGAAGTAAAATAATTATATTTAAAAATAGTTGAATTGATTATATTAAAATTATTTTATTTGACAATAAGTCCTGTTCATTAAATTATTTCACTTGACATTAAGTCCTGGTAATTAAAATTATTCTCAGTTGAAATTAAGTCCTGGTAATTAAATTCTTTAGTTGACTTTTAGTCCTGATAATTATCAACATATACATTTCTAATTAATAAATTATTTTATTATTTCAGTTGATTTATTTTAATCCTGGTTATAAAATTATCTTAATTAGTAAAAATTGTGATTATTATTTGAGTTGATTTTTGTTCTAAAAAACAATTATATTTTAATTATTCCAGTTGATTACAAAATCCTGATAATTACTTATATACAAGGAATTTTTTTTCCTTATTTTTCTTTAAATAAAGTAAAAATAATAACTGATTAAATTGTAATATTTCTTTCTCTCAGTTGAGGTTAATTACAACTATGACTGATCAAGGTGCTTCTGCTGGCTGTGATGAGGAACTGGATTTGATTGATTATGATGAAGCTTATTCTGTAAGTTCTCCTTTGACTACAAAACTGGCTCACATTAATCAATTACTGGACCAATCAGGATGTGGAAATGCAGGAGATAGAGATATTAGTGGAGACAACTTCTCAGGATCAAAAGCTTTCAATCAACCCCCCAGAAGAGCTTCCAAAAGGCTTCAAAATACAAAATATGCCCTTGAATCAGCAATTCAGAAATCTCTCCACTCACATCAAGGAGTTGAGGTCAGAAAATCTCAAACTGAGGTCAAAAACAGACTCTCTAGAGGACAAGGTGAGAAAAATAGAGTCCTTCCTTCAAGAGAAGAGGAAAACTCCTCCTCCCCCAAAGCCCTTCACAATTCTACCCCCAGAAACAAGAAAAGGTGGAAGTCACAAAGTGGCAGTGGGATTGGCTGAACACCCAGTGGGATTATCTGTCCCAACAACAACAACAAGTATCTCAGGCAGGTCCTTCAAGAACCAATCAGTTCAACCCCAAAACTCCTCACCCCTATCAAGGAGGAAGAAAGAGAAAAAACAATCACATTCAATTCTTGCCCAAGCCATGGTAAGCCCCTCTATTGAATCTCAAGTAACATTTCTTGTTACTGATTCAGTTCCTTCAGGTAATTCTGGAAGAGGAGATGAGACTTTGAGACCAGTAGAGGCTGAGAGTAGTAGACAAATTCTCAATATTCCAATGTATCTAATCCTTTGGTTTTGATTGCTACTTCAATGATAAATCCTGATATGGCTATTATTGATGAGACACTTGATCCTGAGTTTTATAAGAATCTGGAAAGTTATTCTGTTGCACTATTGAGAAATACTCCAGATGTAGCTAACATTAATAATGAATATTTGAGGGATTTTATTGCTAAACAAAATCATATAATGAACAACATGAAATTTACTCAGAAATTTAATAGTTTGTTAATTGAACAGGGTTATCAAGAATTGAGGAGTGAATTACAGAGAGTTTCTGATGATATTTTTCATTACAAAGTAACTCATGAAAAGAAAGTTGCTTTCTGGAAAAATATAAAGAATCATTTGTCTAAATTAAAAGTTACTGTGTCCATTTATTTCCAGGAGCTAGAGGGACATAAGATGAAGCTAAAAAGAATGAGTGACCATTATTCATCTTTACAAAATAAGAGCCAGTTATCTTTTGCAACCATCAATGAGAGTTTATCTAGTATTCCAAGAGTGAAAACTAGGTTAACAACCATTGAAGAGAAATTGAATTCATTGTTACATGATCAAAAGTTTTCATACATTTCTTTAAGAGAACATGTTAAGCAGGATACCCCAATTTTACCTGTTCCTAGTTCAAATAAAGAAAAATTAGTGCCAGAAATGCCTGTTGATACCACTGAGTTTCCATCGAAACTTGATGATGTACCTGGATCATCTACAGAAGGATTAAACAATGACATTACTACCCAATTGGAGAAGTTACAGCTCCTTCTCACTCAGAAACAAGCTTGTAATAATGAGACTACTTCAAATCAAAATAATTGGCCAAAACTTGACCAATATTCAACATTTGATGGTTATTCTTCCTCTGATTGGCAGCAGTTCATTTGCAGGATTGAGAATCTAAAAAATTCTTACAAACTCCCAGATGAGGGAATTGTCTCAAAATAAATTTCTTTATTTACCAATGTAGCCCTAATGTGGTATGAATCTGTTCTCTTGGATAAAAATGACTACTCATGGGAAGATTGGAAGAAATTAATTAGAGCACAATTTGGTGGTTCCAAGTTTAGGATATCTCAACAAATGCAGTATGAAGAAACTAGATATAGCTCTTCTACTGAAAAACTATTGAGTTCCTGATGAAGCTTATGAAAATCTTGAGGGCAATGGACCCAAATATGGAGTTTGAGTTATGGAAGTACAGGATCCTCTATAAATTACCTATGTCTCTGAGAGACTTAATAGTTGCTAGGACTGAGCTCTCAAGAGAACCTTCTTCTTTAATTAATACTTGTAATTTGGTCCTTTTAAACAACAAGTATGATTCTAGAAGATTCATTTCTAGAACTTCATTGGAGAATACCTTCAATTACCAACAAAAACCTCTGTAAAAGGTTGGTAAACCTTCTGCCCCTGCTTCACCCAAAAAGTATGCAACAAACACTTGCTTCAAATGAAGTAAGCCATGGCAGAAAGGCCATGTTTATGAAAATAAAATAAATCTTGTTGAACAGACAGTGGAACATGCTGATGACAGAATAGCACTGGATGATACTTCAAGTGATTGTTCCAGCAATATTCTATATGAATCTCACCAGGAAATTTTAATTCTGGAAGAGGATATTCATTACTTAAATAATATTAATATTGAGAATAATGATTAATCTACAGTAGAGGATGCTGAGATTATAAAAAACCTTGAGGACAGCTCAATTATTATTGCCCCTCTCAAGGCACCAGTCTTGATCAATGGAAATAACATTGAGTTTGTCTTAGATTCTGGAGCTGGAGAAAGTGTAGCATCTGAAAAAGCACTTGCTTCAGTGGAACAAGATTATAAATCAAAATTTATGCCTATCATTTCTGAGAATTAGAGAGGTTATGGCTCTTTTTTTCCCCCATTGGTAAATACAAAGCCACAGTATTTTTAAATTATAACCATGGTTTTTTAAGAGCTATATGTGGCTTTGTTGTCATGAAAAATGATAACTTAAGTAGTTGGTTCAATGTGGGAAATGAAATTTTAACCAAATATGGCATAAAATTGGATCCTTCAAACCAATGCTTCACAATGGGGATGAATGGGAAGAGAAAATTTAATATTTCCTCCCCCAAAAAATTATTAAAACAAGGATTGAACACATTTCAGGCTGTAGTTCAATATAAAGGAAGATCTACAAAAGAAATTCCAATCCTTGTGTCTGAAATTGAAAATGCTTCTTTTGGAGAGCAACTTTGTGGTGAGGATAAAGATTCCATCATTAAATTGATAAAATCTTTTACTATTGCCTTTGCTCATGGGTCACATGAATTATGATTGGTAAAGGAAGAAATGAAAATTTAATTATCTTACCCATTAACAGAAATACCACCTTGTTTAAAGAAGAAGCCTTATCCTGCTTTTCCCACAAAGAGAAAAGATATTGAAGAAGATATCTCTACCCTTTTAAAAATGAATATTATTGAAAAGGTAGTTGAAAAACCTTAACACTTTGTTATCTTAATTGTCCTAATTACTTATGAGAAAGATAAAGCCAGTTTATGTGGTGATTATAGAGCATTGAACACTTATACTTTTGATGATATCTATCCTTTACCCAGAATTAGAGCTGTACATGCTACCCTCTAAAGTGATAAATATATCAGCTGTTTTGATGGTAACAAGGGATATTACCAGGTACCTGCTGAGAAAAATTCTCAGAACTTTCTGATGATTTCTACCCATATGGGTATTTATAAGCATGTTAGGATGCCATTTGGCCCTAAAAATTCCCATTCAGTTTTTCAAAAAGTTATGGATAAAATATTCCATCAAGAAATAATTGAAGGATGGCTTATGGTTTATATTTATCATATCATTATATTCTCTAAAACATTTGAGGACCATCTTAACCACCTGTGTAAAGTTTTCCATAAGATGGATGAGATAAATATGAAATTTTCTTTGAAGAAATGCAAATTTGGTTTTCATTCCTTAAAAGTGCTTGGTCATGTTGTCTCAGGTTTACAGATATGTGTTAACCAAAACAAAGTGGCAGCAATACAACAGGTGAAATCTCCTACCACAGTTAGAGAGCTCCAGAGTTTTGTGAGAATTTGTGGATACTATTGACAGTATATTAAAAATTACCAAGTCATAGCATTACCCCTTACCCAATTGACTTGGAAAGATGTTGCTTTTTTCTGGAATAGTGAAAGACTAAGAGCTTTTGACACTATGAAACATTTTTTGATGTCAGCACAAATTCTTGCTTTACCTAATTTTAATCAACCATTTGTTTTATACACTGATTCCAGTTTTATTGGTCTTGGTGCTGCCCTCCATCAAAAACAAGTGATAAATGATAAAGTATCAGAAGTAGTAATTTAATATATTTTGAGAACCTTGAGAAATAGTTAATTGAAATATTGTGCCACTCAACTAGAGTGTTTAGCAGCAGTGTGGGATTTAGAAAAGCTACATCATTATCTGGATGATCATAAATTTGAGCTTGTCACTGACTGCAGTGCAGTTAAATCCCTCTTAAACTTGAAAACACCTAACAGACATATGTTCAGATGGCAGCTAGATATTCAAGAATACAGAGGGAAGATGACAAAAATTCATAGGGCTGGTATTATTCACTCAAATTTAGATATTTTATCAAGGTTACCTTTGCCAAATGATAACTCAAATCCTGCATATGTTCCTGAAGATGAGATAGTTCATATTCATGGAATATATGTGGTTGATATGGAGGAAGAGCTATTAAAGTTTATTCTGGATTCATATGATAAAGACAATGACTTAAAAAATTAATGTACCATATTAAATGATCTAAAGAATGCTTCAATACAAGAATTAAATAAAACCCTTCCACAAAAGTACCAGAAGGCTTTGGAAAAAGATAAGTTTTTAATTGATTAAGGATACCTCTATTATAGAAGAAAGTTGAGTAATGTCATTGTTATTCCTCCTTCTATGAAAGAAATCATCTTGAAGATTTGTCATGATGACATATTAGCTGGACATTTTGAACTTAAAAAAACAATGATAAGAATTAAAAACACTGCTTGGTGGGTTAATATGTCTGAAGATACCAAATCATATGTTGAATCTTGTGATTCTTGCCAAAAATCAAAAAGATTGACTGGTAAAAGAGCTTGATTAATGCAACATATTGAACCTCCTGATGCACCATGACAGATAATAAACATGGACTTTGTAACAGGATTACCCATTTCTGGGAAAGACAGTCATAACTCTTTCTGGGTTATTGTGGATAGATTCACAAAAATGTATAAATTTATCCTTACTCAAAAGGATGTTTCAACTAAAGAATTAGCTTTCTTGTGGTGGTCTCATATGTTTAATACTGCATGTTTTCCTAAAGCCCATAATCTCTGACAGAGACCCTAAATTTACTTCTGAATTTTGGATGTCTCTGATGGATGTTTGTGGCTGTTATCTGAAACTTTCTACTTCCCATCACCCCCAAACTGATGGATTAGCTGAAAGAATCATTCAGACTTTAGAGGACATGATTAGAAGGCATTGTGCATTTGGCCTTGAGTACAAAGACAAAGACAGATTTACTCATGATTGGGTTACCTTACTTCCAGGTTTGAAATTTGCTTATAATAGCACTGTTCATTCTGTTACTCAGTAAAAGCCTTTTGAGCTCTGGCTTGGATATGTTCCAAATACTCCTGCCCAGATTCTCAATAATAAAATACCTAAATTGGATTTACATCCTGGTGTAAAATATTCTCTTCAAATTCAACAACTTTGCAGAAGTCATGCTCAAAAATATATTGAAAAATCTTTTGAATATGAGAAGAAGAGATGGGACAAATCCCAAAACGAATACACTTTTAAAAAGGGTGATTAAGTACTGATTTCTACAGTCCACTTCAATTTACACGGTAACAACAAATTAAAAGACCCATTTGTAGGTCCATTTGTTTTCAGAATAAAGGTTTGTAATAATGCAGTTGAAGTTATCTTGTATGCTCCATATGACAGAAAACATCTTCTTTTTCCAATATCTCATTTGAAACCTTACACATTCAATAGTGATTTATTTCCCAAAAGGAGGGGAAGACCAAAGAAAACCCCTAATTAAATCACTGAGACAGAAGAAACTGAAAAGATTTTAAATGACAGATTAGTTACTGCTAAAAAATGTACAGAATACTTATTGAGATTCAAGAATAAATCATCTGAATATGATTCTTGGATACCTGGGAAGGAGATATCTAATCTTCCTACTCTGCTAAAGAAATATAAAAAGAAAAAATCATAGCATTTTTTTATTGCTTTTTTTTGAGTGAGGGAGTGTCAGCCAGGCTACTAGACTTACCCAGTAAAATAATTAATTATTTACTGGGATGAAGCCATGCCTTTTATTTCATATGATATTATTAATTATATTATATTTACTTTATTATTACTTGCAATGAACTAACTAATTACATCAAGAAAATTTAGTAAATATTTAAAATTAATAATAATGTCCCTCATATTTTTATTCTATAACACTGTGCTCAATAACAGGTTGGAAGAGAAAATATAAATATATTAATACTAAGTTTCAAGAATTCAAATTTCTTTATTTAACAATTTAAAATTCTATTAATACAAAAATTCAATTCAAATTATATTATACTAAGTGTGACCTTTGAAAAAAGAACTCTCAAAGTATATCAAATAAATTAATATATATAGAAAAATATATTTTATTGATGCATCCTTATAGTAAAATTTTGTTATTTGAAATTTCTTATTTTGGAAAATGTTTTTATCTCACACTCCTGTATTGTAGGTGTTAACTCTGTGGGCTCTCTCTCTCTCCTTTTGCCTATAAAAGGCCTTCCCTTTTGTGCTGTTTTATTCATTCCTTATTCACCACAGAAAAATTTGGAGGGTATTGCTAGCAATAACCCTTGCTAAAACTTCTTTGAGCCACAAATCTATGCCTAAATTATGCACACATCATCACCATGGAGTAAATTGTTTGACCTTACATTTAGTCAGAGATTTTTACCAAATTGAGCTGAAGATAAACCTACATTGATCACCATTTGATCTTGCAAAATCCTAAATTGATCATGAGTTGAACTCCCTTTGAGCTCACTTTGATCTAACATAGGCTTTTGCATATCCAATATGTCAACTATTCACTTTCAAAAAGATTCTTAATGAATTTCACATGGAATATCAGAACCAAAATCAGTAATTTTGAGTAAATGGCTCCTCAACATGATTAATCTACAATAAAATACCATCAAAATTCAATCTGAATTCTGAAAACTATTTGTAAAATGACTTATATATATTTAAATTGGAAAATAATATTCCATTTCTCAATTTCAAATTCAAAATATAAATCCTCGTTTCAAATGTGAATTTTGTAGATTCCTTGCCTTGCTATATTATGAGAAATATTTGAGGTATTGTACACCTTTGTAAATATGGTGTTGTGCTTCTAGAAATTATCTCTGTTTTAAGTCAACTTTATTGAAGCTTGATTCCAGAATGATACATATTTTATAACTATTTTGAGATAAAAGTCACTAGTAATGAAGTTAGCCTTTTATCTGTCCTTTATTAAACCTCACTTAATCCTACTTAAATCCAAATTGACCCACATAAACCTTATTCAAGATATTTTTTAGCCCGGGTTGATTCAAGATTGGAGCAAAATGATATTTTAGATATCCAATATGCCTATTGATTAAAATTCTTCAAGTTTACTAAAAATTCACATTAACATTAACTTTCACTGGAAATATTAAACACAAATATTGAAAATATAGTATGTAAAATCAAAATAAATCTAATATAGTATGATTACAACAAAAATTTTTTTCTGGATTTATTGAAACAAAAAATTGTTCATTTGTGAAAATAGAAAAAATACCATCCATCCTGAATTTAGAATTTATTTTTAAAAATTTGATGTCCCCTCACTTTCAAAATTATCATGTATTTCAAAAATTATATTTTTAATAATTTCGTGAATAGTACACCTGAGATATAAACTTTGGGGAAATCAAAAAGTAAAACATCAGCAAATTGAAATGTTTTTTATTGATATGAGTAGAAATCATGATCGAAAAACACCATTAGAGCAAGTTTAATTTTGAATAAAAGGCATAATTTCTCATGTAAATTTCAATAAACATACTTATTATTCTTACATAAGTTGTAGTGGATACATTTGAGCTCAAATAGAATTAAAATTGGCAAAATAAGACTTCTATATTTCATATTCAAAAATGAAATCACCCTTCATTATCAACCTGTAAACTATTTTAAATTAAATAATTTCAAAGTCAGTATATACTGATGTTATTTTTTCTTCTAAAAAATTTATTATATATATTAATAGTCATAAACAGTTGACATAGATGTTAATTTTATATAAGCAATCTTTAATGCATAAAATGATAAAACTATCTTTTATGTAAAAAGTGATGTAGGAAAAAAATATTATTATATTTTTGATGCACTATCAATAAAATTGAAGATAGAGAATATCAAAAGTTTAAACTTAATTTCAATTTTGATATCATCATTTTATTTTATTTTACTTGAGTAGAAAACAGATTTTAAATCTCAATATAACTTTAAATCCCATTAGTTTGTAGATTCCAACATTTGAAACTATGAAATAAATATTTATGAAAGAATTTTACAATATTGGCCCTTCTAAAAACTCATAAATCCAGATTCAAATCTTCTAACCTTCACAAGTAACCACAATGTATTCTGAAAATACTCTATATTTATATACATAAAGGTAAAAAAATTATTTTTTTATTTTTTATTTCAATTTTTGATAAATAATATATATATATATATATATATAATTGCTTAAAAAGCCTAAGAGGGAACTTAATAGTGGTTTTGGCATTAGATATATAGATTCAACTTCCAATAAATTTGTTTGGAATAAATTACAAAGACAAAAAGGATATACTTTGATGAAAGAATACTGATTTATGTTCTCTTAAAATTTTATTAGTCATTTTTATGGAATATCAATCCATGGTTATTATTCTTTATGATATTATCATAGAATTTTTTCCTTTTTTAATATAATGATTTTCTATTGTGTGGTATGTAGGTTAAGATAAGTTTAAAAGATTTATTGAAGATATATATACCAGACACAGTATAATCTGTAGATTTATAACTATAACTTACTTTTCTGATGTTCTACATCATTGATAAGAAGCTCATGCATTACACAAGTAAATGATTATAGTCCCTGGAAATAAGTCCTTGTGAGTTTCAAATTTTTTGTTATTCTTAAAATCATTACTCAAATAAACTGAAAATTTTTTCAATCATTTATTGAAAGAAGGAGTTTCAAAATCTTATTTTGTAGTTATAAAAGTTTGAGTTATTTTTCATATTATCAAATATAATGAACATTTGTAAATTTCAACTTCAAAACTAGTGATCATAGCAAAGTAATACTGGAACAATCAGATAAAAAGGGTGGAATAAAGTCATAGCACAACAGGAAATGATACAAAATTGTTGATTTTTGGCTCACAAAATTCAACTTATTTTTGACATATTTTTCCACCTTTAGATAATGTTTAGTGGATTTTAACATTTTTATAACAAACAAGCTTAACATTGTTTTTAATTTTTTTTAAAAAAATAAATATTTTTAGATCATTTTTTTTAAAAACATGACTTACTTTTATGCTTTATCTACAATAGTTTGTAGTTTTTTTTGCAGAAATCACTTGTTTTGATATTCTATTTTTTGATTTTTTAAGAGAGTTCATTGCATTAAAGTTTTGTATCAATTTTTCATTAAATCATCATATTTTATATCTAGAGATTTGGTTTTGAAATAATATATATTTTTATGTTAATTGACTCATTATTTTTAGATTGATAAATTATGTTAAAATTGGGATTGCTTATTTCTAGTGAGTGTACATCATAGATGGTTTTCAAATCAAAGATTAATAAATGTTGAAATTTTGTAAAATTCTAAATATCTTTTAAACCTTTTTGATTAAAATAATGTTTAATGTTATTTAATCATTCTATAAGTAGAACATAATTAAAATCAGATAATGGTACATTGCTTTCAATTTATAATACTTAAATTCTATTCTACTTGAAACAATGTAAACTAAAGCTTGGTATCTCATATAAAAAACTCACAATTTTCAAAAATCATATTTCCAACTTTTTAAGCATGATACACATTAAAATATATTTTTAGAATAATTTCCTAATTAGTTTCAAATACAAGAAAACAATGACCTCAATTTATTTTAATACTTAAAACATTCTGATGAGTGAATTTCAAAATCCTCTAAGTAACATATGGTTACCATTTATACACATATGCATGATTGCTCATTTTTTTAATTTTAGCTGAATCTAAAAAGAAAATCTCATGTTGAATATCAGCTATAGATAAATTGCTTATATTAGAAGCTAATAATTCATATGAGAAATTTGTTATTGAGTTTGGGAAACATTAATAAGTGTTGGGAATTATAATTGAGCCATTTATTCAAGTAAATAAAAAAGGATGACCTTCTAAATATTATATATATATATATATATATATATATATATATATATAATAAAAATTACTTATTTAGTAGCATTTAACCATGGTTTTATACTAATGTCATATAAAAAAAGGGATTGAACTAAAAATTTCAGTACAGAAAATAAAAATAAAATAAGTTAATATTCTTGTTTATATTTTCATATTTTTGAAAAGGCTTACTTAAGGGAGAAAATTATTTGGTTTTAGGGTACAAGAATTTCTAGATAAAAATCTTCACAATATAGTTTGACCCTCTCAAAAAGAAAATTCTAAAAATTTTGCTATCACATTTTATACATTTGTTAAGTAATAGAAAATGGAGTAGTGTCTTTGACAATGAAGCTTTAGAAAATGAAATAAATTATTTAACTTTATAATATAATTTTTGAAACAATAAATCGTGTATTTAAAAAAATTATATATATTACAATCAAGATAGCAGTATTAATTAAGAAACTCTAATAACTTTGGAAAGAAAAAAAGATAAAAAGAATTAGTAAAATGCATAAGTTATTTTTAGAATTTAAGGAAACTTTATAGCTCTACCTGTAAACTAGCCTTAAAGCAGGTCTATATTTAACATGTGGAAATTCATACATAGCACCCTTGCATCATGAGAGCAGAATAAAAATTATGTAGTTTTATTTTATTATTTTATAATAGTATTTTTATTTTTGGCTTTTTTATTAGTATAACTATATAATTTTTAACTTTTTTGTTTTTCAGAACATAAGTTCAAAGCTACCCATCACTACTCCAAGTTGAAGCTCCATATGATGTAATAAATGAATGATATATTATAATGAATTTTTCTAGAGACTTTTCAAAAACGGTGATTAAGAATATATATTATAATTTTTTTAAATTTTTATTATTATTATATCTCTTGAAAGGAGATGGCCATATCTCAATTTAATTAGTTTTTCCTCAGAAAAATTCATTCTTGATCTAAATAAAATTGCATCACTATAAACTAGATGTTATTATAAAATTTTACCAATTTTTTTATCTGAACATAGCTGAAAGTATGTATAAATTAAAGTGTTTCAACATAGTCTCACTATTATCCCACCATTAATTTCACATTTAGATTTCATTATAATTGTAAAAGAATTTTTTCAATAATATTAATAATACCTTAATATTTAATAATTTAGTTACATAGTAGATTTTTTATCCTTTTTTTATATGAGGCTTATTATATAACAACCACTTTTAGATTTTTTCCATTTTGAAGTCTGATAATTTAAATTTTAATTTAACTACCCAAATTATATCAAAAAAAATTCAAAAGTATATTTTTTTAATGTACTCTTTTTGATAAACTTATGATTTCTTATAGGTTATTCTTCAACTATTTATTGTAATTAATTACCCACTCATTTATGGTCTGTTATTGTTGTTAATTACATCCAGACAAAATAAGGATACTCTCATATTATATTTGAGTTTTAAATTAAAAACTAAATACTAGTGGCTGGTATTAAATATGAAGTTGTTATAACTAAGTTGACCAATAATTAATGATTAAATGGCATTGTATATTACAAATTATATTGAGTGTATATAAAAATAACACTCAAGAAATATATATAAGATATACATATAATAGGGGGTATCAATGTTGACCGATCCGCAATTAAATTAATTGCGGAAAATAATCTGCATACCCCAATTATCTTCCGCAATTATTTTTGCTAATAATTGGGTTATTAGACACTTTACGTGTCAATGTTCACCTCTTATCCGACATTTATTTACTCAATTTTCCATAACCACATCTTGGACAACTTTCTGGATATCCCAGCCTTCTACCTTGCTGCGCACTTCCATTCTCATCCCATCCTGTTCATTCTATCCGCTCAGAATTTCTCCCCATTTCATCTATTTGATTCTTCTCCTTTTCATCTCGCTATCTCATCTGCTTGTTTCTGCTCCTTTTCATCTTCATTTATAATAACATGCCTCGTCATCCTAGATCTTCTCAAAGGCAGCTATCACCCAGTTGTTCTTCAATTCCCACTACTTCCTCTTTTCCCCGCTCAGCCAAGAAATCAAAGACTGTTCAATTAAAAAAAGATGATCATCTCATTCTTATCAACTGGCTGAAAACCAAATCTAACTATGATTCTTGTTTTGGTACTGAGTATGCCACTAAAGTAGGACGGCCCCCACATCAAAAGTTAATGGCTATCTTCTAATGGCAAATGAATTACGCAATAAGACCAAGGGAAGGATTGATCTTTTGCCTAAACAGATGTCTGAACGCTTCAAGCATTATCGAGCAAAATACAAGAAGGCAAAGGCTCTTTCATCTTCCACTGGTTTTGGGGTTACTGACATTGATATAACTAAGGGTATAAAATCCATAGACAATAAACTTGATTCTTTATGTCCTTACTTTAAAGAGATGGATGCAATTTTTGGAGAGCGAGCCGATGTTAATCCTGTAAACATGTTGGATGGAGAAGATCCTATCTCCGAACATGATGTCGAAGCAAATCTTTTCCCATCCTCTTCCTCCACTCAAGCCTCCCCTCTTCTAAATTCTACAAATCTAGATAGCTTTGCTACTGATCCTATTGGCGATTTAACCCAACCCAATCTAACTCAGGTCTGTTTCTTTTATCTTATCAATTCTATTTTTTTATTTACTTATATTTTTCTTATTTCTTAAAAGGCTGATGAACAAACCCAGGATCCTCAATCAACTGAGTCTGAAGCTAGTGACAATGATGAGGAGGAAAATGCTACGTTGAACAAAAAGAGAAGGGCTTCAACTAGTCTAAATTTCCTCTCCCAAAGAAGACAAAAAAGTGATACTTCATCACAAACACCTTTTTCTTCGATGGAACAGTTTTTAGAGAAACGTGATGCTGGTAAGTGATATCATACCTCTTATTACTTTACTCTGCTTTTCTTCTACTTTATGTTAATTTTTATTCTCACTCTAGAACAAGTGGAAATTGCTAAAGAGACACTGAGCTTTGAAAAGAAGAAATACGAGCTCTCTTTAAGGAGGGATGACAGAGTACAAGATTTGGAAGAGAGGAAGTATGAGCTCTCCTTACGGAAGGATGATCGGATCCAAGATTTGGAGGAGAAGAAGTTTGAGCTCTCTTTACAGAAGGATGGTAGGGCCCAAGATTTGGAGGAGAAGAAGTTTGAGTTAACTCTTAGTATTGAAAAATCCAAAAATAAGGAAAAAACACTCGAGCATCAAAACTTAATGGAACAGATGAAGTATAAGCATGATCTCCAAGAAAGTTCTAAAAAGAAAGATTTCTTGATCGAATGCATTAAAGCAAACAAATCTGTTGAAGAAATAGAACGTTTAATGAAATTTTTTGTTGACTAGTTTCTTTTATTTCTTTCACACTTCATGTGTTCATATTTATTTGTACATAAATTTTACAATTATTTTCTGTATTTCTTGAAATATCGTATTTTAATCATAAATATTCTTTTTTTAAATAAAATTTTCAAGTCTCCTTTGAAAATTTGACAATCCCCCACCCCTGGATTTTTTTGAAGTAAGGGGTGGGTATCAAAAAAATTCTTTCATGTCATGAATCTTGAAAGTTTTATATGAAAATTTGGCTTTACTACCCCCTGCATTTTACCGGTATCCTAAAAATTCTTACATGTCAAGAATTTCACAAGTCTTATAAAAAATTTTGGCACAACCCCCCATGGATTTTATTGAAGTAAGGGACGGGTATCACAAAAATATTTACAAGTCAAAAAAATTCTATATCTCACCACGCAATATGGGGGGCGGACTTGCTAGCAAGTCCGCAACCTTGAACCCTAATTCATATCTTTTTGTGCCCACATTGAATTAGTGATGAAACCACCAAGAAAAAATATTGACATTCTGGTGAACTCAATATGAATATAACTTGAACATTTAATGAAGCATAGGAAATAATACTTTGAACAAATCTTGAGATATAAAGAATGAGATTTTTTTATAGAAATTTTAATACAGTGCAGATCACACTCAAATTAATCTGAAAAATACATATTTAAAACTATTTAAGCAGTTTCTTTGCAATTTTTTAAAAAAAGAACAGCAATGTATAGATCCAAATGTAGATTTTTATTATATTTAAGTAAATGAAGAGAATAAAAGTATAGGAGTTGTGGATTTTTAGGATTCAAGGAATTTCTGTGCCCACTCTTTGTAACATATTTTATATATTTTATATTTTTTGTATATTTGTATTACTATCTTCTTTTATTGTCTTTTTTTACTCCCTCTCAAGAATACCCACTCTTTTCCCTTTGAAATGTTTCTTTATCCTCACCTCATCCTTCTCCCCAACCTTTTCACTCCCTTTGTCATCATTTTCAACCCCTATCCACATTTTCCTCTCCCTCTCCACACCTCTCTACCCCTCTCCTCTCCTCTCCTTCCAGTTCGCTTACCTCCCCATTTCTCCCTAACACTTTATTTTTATATACAGAAATAGCGACTGGGTTGAAAGGGAGGAAATTGGGGTTCAAGAATTGTGGAGGCGAGGTAAAGGGGAGGAATGGGGCTACAAGGGTTGGAAAGGCTGGAGAGAGGGGTGAGGAAGGATATATGGGGTAGCAAAAAGGTTGGGAAAGAGTTGGAAGGGAAGATTAAGGGTTCCGAGGCATTTTGAATGAAGAAAAGGGTCTGGGAGAGGTTGAGAGGGGTGAAATGGGGATCAAAAGAGGATGGCATACAATGGGGCTGGGAGGATAGCAAAAGGCATGGGGAGAGAAGACAAGCATGTGTTGATAGAATTGAAAGGGATGGAGATTGGTGCAAACAGAGTGTGAAAATAGGAGGATGAACTCTGTTCTTCGGGCGAAGAACAGAGTTCACTTCCATAAAATATTAGCTGAAACATAGTTTTCAATTCTGTAAAAACAGTTGAGAAGACAAGCATGTGTTGATAGAATTGAAAGGGATGGAGATTGGAGCAAACAGAGTGTGAAAATAGGAGGATGAACTCTGTTCTTCGGGCGAAGAACAGAGTTCACTTCCATAAAATATTAGCTGAAACATAGTTTTCAATTCTGTAAAAACAGTTGAGAAGACAAGCATGTGTGATAGAATTGAAAGGGATGGAGATTGGTGCAAACAGAGTGTGAAAATAGGAGGATGAACTCTGTTCTTTGGGCGAAGAACAGAGTTCACTTCCATAAAATATTAGCTTGTGGGTAAAGAGAGGTGAAGGGGGGGGGTTTGAGGCGCCAAAAGAGAGGTGAAGGGGGGGGGGTTTGAGGGACATAAAGAGAGGGGAAGGGGGGAGTATTGAAGCACCTAAAAAGAGGGGAAAGGGGGTGATGAGGGACCTAAAGAGGGGGGAAAGGGGGGATTTGAGGCAGCTAAAAAGGGGGTAAAAAGGGGGTCAGAGACAGGTAAAGAGAGGGAAAAAGGGGGGCCTTGAGGATCATAAAGAGAGGTGAAGGAGAGAAAAAAAAACAAAAAAATAAAAAGATAAAAAAGAGAAAAAAGCAAAACAAAAATTAGTTTACCCTAGAACAAAAATAATAGAAGCACTTACAAAAAAAACAAAAAAAACCAAAAAAAAAGCAAAAAAAAAGCAAAAAAAAAGCAAAAAAAAAAAATCATGATTAGCAAATAAAAAACCATGAAAAAAGAAAAAAAATGACCTACCTGGTGAGTTGGTTGAGAAAATAAATGCAACCAAAATATTTGAGGGATGTTTGAGGAGAATAGGAAAAGGATATGAGTGATGAATGAAAAAAAAAATCACTGACAAAATATGCGATTTCATGTTGAGGAAGTGAAAGAAAACCAATGAGCAATCCAAAAAAAAGATATTCACCGTAAATTCAAAAAAAAAATGAATATGCAACAAACCAAAATACAAAACCAAGTGATTAAAGTACACAAAGAGGACATTTGGAAAGTATGAAAACATAAAAATTAAAAATTAAAAGGGTGAAGAGAAATGTTGAAGAGTAATTGGCATTATAATGGGGCGTATGCCGGTTGATTGAATGATTTGTGAATCAAGGGAGGGGAGTTCCAGTGGTGGTTCAGGATCCTCTTCTTCATAAAGATCATTCCACTCATCCTTTAAATCAGCTAGAATATTGTGGAGTATTACGCAAGTCAAGATCCAATGATTTGCAGTTTTGATCTCCAATTTTTTTTGAAATTGGATTCTGAGCTCCCGAAGACTAGAAAATCGTCCCTTTAAAATACCTATAGCATGTTCAATTCGTACTCTTGATTGTGCAAGGTGATAATTAAATTTAGTTTTGGGGTCATTTTCTGAAGTTGCACCACGGAAAGCAGGTATAATGTACTTTCCACTTGCATATGCTGAGTCTGCAAGGAGGTACTGAGATTCGTCAAAGTATGATTCAGGGGATTGAGAAATCCTCATTCTTTGGAAGACGGAAGAGTCATGACATGATCCAGGGCAGCCACTGTGAAAAGCAATAAATTTTTTATTGACATCGCATACAAGTTGAACGGCAATAGAGTATCTAGAAAGAAGATAAAAAGTTAGATTGTGAAAGATGAGAACTTGGAGAAGATTTTGAAGAAACCTTTTTTTGCGATCAAAATAATGGTTGCCATCATGAGCAGGCTTTTGACTCAAAGGGATGGTTGTGCCATCAACAAAACCTATACAGCCAGGGAAACCTTCAGCTTGCATTACTTGAGAGGATTCAAGTCGCTGTTCTGGAGTTGGCCAAGCAAGAGTTTGAGACTTGAGGGAAAGGATAGCAATCACACAGCGCTTGGTGTATAATATCACGGTACCATATCCTATGTTAAAGAGATTATCCAAACGTCTTACGGCAGCACCATTTCCATTTGAGCCAAAGCGACATAGAGCAACAGCAAGTTGGATGGCAGGATTACGCTGTTTGTTATGAGAATTGTTATGGAAGATAGGATGATCGGAGATGAGTTGATAAAGTTTGAAGAAAGAATCAGGAGAAGTTCTAAAAAGTTGTGTGAAGTTTAAATGAGGAATGTTGAGAATGGAGGCCAGATCATATCGGGGATCATGATAAAGATTTGGCCCCCTGGTGATGATGTAACGCTTTTTGGAAAGAAAACACATATAAGCTAAAGCATCTTCCAAATCAGAGTCAGATTTATAGTAAAGAACTAAAAGAAAAGTGATAGCATTCATTGTTGAGTGAAGTAGCTTCCTAGTAGAGAGGTGTTTCATTGTTGCCGGTGGAAGGGTTAAGTGATGAGGGAAGTGGGAATTCACCGCCAAATGTGCAGTTGGGGTGTGTAGATAGAAAAAAAACTTAAGTGTTCGCCACCAAAATTAAGTAGCATAGAGTGAGGAAAGACTTAAGGATGGCATCAGCAATTATAAGTCATGTGACTTTCTTAAAAATCCATCATGGATGAGATGAGTTTGGGATCAGGAATTAGGAATGGAAATTGGGGTATAAGAGGCGGGATAATGCATTATCGTGGATTTCTTATCCACTAGCCCTGGGGCTAGTGGATAAGAATCTTCCGCAATTAATAATGTCTGATCCCGGGAAAAAAAATTCCTGATCCCTAATTGCGGATCCCTGAACATTGATACCCCCTAATCAATGAATATCAAAAATGAATTACTTATCAACATGGTCTTATTTAATGATTTTCAAATTTACTTAAGGAGACATTAATAATACCAGTTCAAATTCTATATCAAATATAACAGTATTATTATTTCAATTTTAATTATTTTACAAAAAATTTGAGGTACAAAGTAATTTAATTCAGTATTTAATGAATATTTTTGAAAAATATTTACAAAAATAGTAATAACCCCTCACAAAAAAAAATATAATTTTTTTTACTTACAATTTGCACAGTATTTCTAGCCTTAAAATATTGGTATTCCTCTAACAAAAATATTTTTTAAATAAATTAATTTTTTTTTAATTATTTAATTAAAAATGTCAAATTTATAATTTATTTTACCTTACTAAAAAATTTAGTTGAAAATTTAATTTTGGATTTCCAAAAAATTAACTTAAAAGTCAAAAATTAAATAAAAAATTATACATATAATTATAAGAGAGGGGTAAGTTAAATTTATGATATTCATATAAAAAAGTTTCATATATTTTATGGTGTTTGAATTTTAAATATAATGTATTACAAAAATTATTATTAAATAACCAAGCCAAGTGAAATTGGCTTGGGTTTTTGGTATCACTAGCACTTATTTTTTCTCTTATACTCACGTTTTAATTTTTAATTTTTGGTTTTTTTCTACCTTTCTTGTTTTTTTTTATGATTTTTAATGTTTTTAAGACCAAAGTTGCTTTCAAACAACTTCTGTCTAACTTGTCTCTCACTTCCCCACCAGATTGCACCTGGTGGGGAAAGTTGCTTTCATTTTAGAAATCAAACTCCCTTGCAGGGACTTTGGTTTCTCTGTGTGCATTGCACAGCCAGTTTGTTTCTGGCTCTGAAATGCACTGCATGCAGCAGCAATGCACCCTGCATGTGCTGCATGCAACGCGCATTGCTGCTTCATGCAACATGCATTGCATGTGCTGTTCATATCTCATGAAGCTGATTTCAAGTCAGCTGCATGAAATATGGAAGCGAGTGTGAAACACGCTTTGCATACAGATTTGGCCACCTCCCAGACTATTAAATTGGCTGGGAGGGTGGAAAATGTAAAAGCGAGCAACCAAAGTCGCTAAAAGCGACTTTGGTTGCCTAAAAGCAACGCTTCCAGACAGGGGAAACCTGGCTGGAAGTACTAAATTGAAATGTAAGGGACCCAAGCCAATTTCAAAGACTTGGGTCATAAATTAAGGTTTCCAAAAAGCAGCCAGTAGTAATCTGGCTGCAATAGAAAGTAAAGTTTCTAATTAAAATACATAAATAAATAAAAATGTGTTCAAATAAGATATACAATGCTCTGCAGCCAGTTAGAAACGGCCTTCTATTGTTACACATTGAAACAAAATCAAATGTTGCTTTCAGCAACATTGGCCATGTTTTAATATTTTGAGCCAAGTAAGATCAGGAAAAAGGTCAAGGCAATAAAATTGCACAATTAAAAATCTACCAATTTAATATGGTGGGGAGGTCCATATTTTAGAAATAGGTGGTGCACATTATAGTTCCCTTTAAAAAAATTCAAAAATGAAATAATTTTGACGCAATGTAAATTTAAATGTGATGAGTGTATGTTTTTTAGCTACATGAAACACGGTAGCTAGAATTATGTGGCATCAATTTTTTTTAGATGTGAAATTCAGCGTTCCACAAACCTTCATCGGTACAACATGCAGCCAAGTAAATTCTAGCTGGAATTAGTATTTGCATTGGAAAAAATGATAATGCTGTGTACAGTGCCTTGGCAACATTATTCTTGGAATTTAGATGAACTTTATCATATGACTGGGAGATCTCCATTTTTTTGAAAAAGAGATCAGTGAAAATTCATGATATCCACATCTGTTTGCCACCAAATTTATTGTTCCTTTCTCTGTCTCACTTACCTTTTTCAAAAATTATCAATCATATTTTTGCTTTATCATTTTGAATTATAGGTACTATTTTCTTGACCTTATCCGATTACCAGTAAGCAAATTTTTCTTGCTATTGCATTTCATATCATTTTGGTTTGTTACTCTTTTTTACACTTTTGACAAGTAAATCTAATGATTCTAATTATGAATTTATTTTTAAGGTATCTTTTACTGTACCCTTTCAAATCATTATCGAAAAATTCTTTTTCAGTGAACTTGAAGTTTTTTTATTTGTTTTTCAATTTAATTTTCTTTATTCCTTATCAGAAATGTTCAATTTATTTATCTAAATATTTATTTTTTAAAACAGTGATTATAAAGTAAACTTTATAATTAATTTTGATCAATCAGCTACAAATGAAAGAAGATTTAATGGACACGTAAGTTCATGTTTTGCTTATCATTTCTCTATATTTCTTTAATACTATCTCAACCATTATATTATTAATATGAAAAGTAAAACATCTTCTTGTAGTTGTTGAAAGAATAAAGATAATGTTTTGCTTTTCATAATAATAATTAGATTGTTTGTACTATACCTTTAATTTATTGATTTTTAAGTTTTTTCAAAGTCTTGTACTTGCTGAAAGCATACAGGACAATGCTACAATTTAAAAATTAATAATTTATTGAAGTATAACTTTCTAAGTCAATATATGGGTCAGAGAAAGATTTTTTATTTTATATATGTGGATATGATAATTCTGTAATTTTTTTAATATTACTAGTGTATTGGAGCTATAATTTCATTATATTATTAATATTAAGTGTAGAGCCAAATCTTGTACTTGCTGAACGCATACAGGATAAAGCTATACTCTTTATATGTATTATTTAATAAAGTATACCTTTGAAAAACTTTCTTAATATTTGAAATAAATAAAAAGTATATAAATTTACTAATATGTAGATATGCTAATTTTATATTTCTAATATTGAAGATATGAAAAAGTTAAAGTTATCATTGACTGATAATTGAAATTCTGTTACTATTTTCTAATTTTTAATTTTTTTCTATTTTAAATCAAAATTGAAATCTCTTAGGATTGAACCATCAATGAGTAACAATTTGAAAAAAAAAGGGCCAGGGAAGAACTCTAACAATAGGTAGGCGAAAGAAATTGCTACCGTAATGAGACTTGTAAATGCTCTTGGAATGGATACAAACAGGAAGATGCCACATTTCTATGCACGATCTTATGTAAATAATATGACAGACTTCAATAATTATTACAATTTTTTTCCTGGTTGTAGTATTTATAAACCAAAAGGTGTCTTAATACCTAATGTTCTTGTGAAGACTTTTGAAATTCATGAGCTCAAAGAACTAGATATGTTAGAAGCTACGGTGCAATGCATTAAGGATCTTTCTTAGTGCAAACATGAAATTAAAAATAATGGTTATCATTGAAGAGCTGGTGGTTTTGGAAAAATGTTTGGTGGTGGCTTTTTTTAGATAGGAAGAAATCTTTATATATTTGTAAGTATCACTTTTTTAATTTAAATACTGAATTTTTGAATTGAATGCTTTTCCTTGCAGATGAATACACTGATAATATTTTACACACAGATGAATATAAAGAACAAATGAAGAGGATTTCAATGTACTTTGAATATTTTTCTAAAAAAATATCATATGTAAAGTACAACAAGGTAACTTATCTTTGTGCAAAACTTGGTATTCCTAGTTTCTCAAAAGTTTCTAATGAAGAAGAAGGTGTACCGTTTGCTAGTGATTTAACTTGGACATCTGGAGCAAATGGTAATGGGTTCTCCTATTAGTTTCATCTTGATAAGGATGCAAGTGAGTATACTTTAGGAATATTTTTTCCTAAAGATACAGAAAACAATACCAATCATATGAAGTACAATAAGACCTAACCACAGCAAACAGGTGGAGAACTTATGTTGCCCAAAATTTGAAGTAAAATTAATTTGAAGCAACTAATGGAATAACAGTGACACTATGGCCTTTCAATCAACTGAGGCATTTTACCTCAAGATGTCACAAAATTCCTGGTTTCACCAGGATAGGTTCTTCTATTCAAATCAGCACTAGATTTTTTCATGCTATATAAAATCTTAATGTTTTTGATATTGATATTTCAGAATACTTGGAAATTAAAGAAGAAAAATATAGGTTTGAATATTTGATTAGTGCTTTGAGAGATTTTTTGAAAAGAGATGACTTAATAGAGGAAGAAATAGAATCAGCAAAGTATTATTTATCTAATGTTAAGACAAATCTAAAATATTTAGATATTTAAATATTAAAAATTTATATCATATATACACAACTTAATGCAAAATTAAACATGATAAATACTGGGAGTAGCTATAACATTTTCAGTTGTGATGATTATAGTATTATCTATTTTTTTATTTGTGAAATAGAATAATTTTTTTTCATTATATTATAAGAAAATTTGAATTACTTTTGAGGAAATATATAAGTTGTAAAATCTTTAAATGTCATTTTTATTAAATTGGTAGCAAAGGTTCTAAAATAAAAAATCTATAATAAAGAATTTAAAATATATTAGCCATAAAAATGTACTTTTAATGCTACCAAATTAACTGTATAGTATTTTAGGTCAAACAGGCTTATTAATAAAAAAGTTAATAATAAAGAGTTGATGAAAGAATTTTGAATCAATAATAGATTAAATTGTATTTTTTTAAAAATAAACTCATTTAATTATTTAAGCTGTTCTACTTCTGATTAAAAATGTTATAATCAATGAAAAAATTTGTAAAAATTAATAGATTATACAATATTAAAGGTAAAATAACAAAACTAGAGCAGTTATCATATTTTTATATAAACAATAAAATATTTAAGAATTTAATGCAAGTATTTGAAATCATATAAGTATATTGTAAATTCTTTGTTATTTTTGGACTTACAATAATTTTTTTAATAATTAATTTAGAAAATCATGTCAAAGGTTTCTTAATAAATTTCAAAAATGGTCACATGTTTGACGTTGTAGGTAGACTCTTACAGCCTCCTAGCTGAAAGCAGAATCCGAATGAGTTGGATAAACTGTAGAAAACCCTGTCCTTCTAAGTAAAATAAGGGTTGCTCAAAAAACTAAGCTTACTAGTCTACTTGAATTGATTTAAAATATAGATGAAACTCTGATTTTGAAAACGCTTTATTGAGATTTAGAAGTGGCAGCTGTTGGAAAAGAAATACTGATGACAACAATTAAGGTGTACCAGTAAAAGATCTGAAAAGATAGACTTATATATTTTTATAGAGATTTTATTTTAATGAGTTAACAATAAAAAAACAAGTCTCTGAGATGGAGACCTTTCCAATGATACCCTATATGTGATTAAAATATAATTGTTGTGTTTTATTTCAAAAGTGTTATATAATATAAATGTTATAAGGGTATTATAATTTATTTAAATTTGTTGTTATATGTTAAAAATTGTTAATAATCCAAAAAGACTCTCAATATCAAAACTAAAAGACAAAAAACATGTAGCAGACTAAGATTCCCTCTTCTATCTGATTCTCCTACTCCAGACCTTTCCAACAATACCCTACATGCATAGGATCTACAATAAACTATTGATCTAGCAAGCATAATAAATTCTAACCAAATTTTGCCACAATACCCAAACTTTTCTGCAGTGACCAAACTTTGCACTGGTGATCAGACTTTTCTACAGTGACCAAACTTTGCACTGATGATCAGACTTTCCCATTGTGAGCAAATTTTTCCACAATGAGCTCTTTTTGCCATGAGCTAAATTTTTCCAGAGAGAGCTAAATTTTCCACAGTGAGTTAATTTTGTCACCATGACCAAACTTTGCCACAATGACAGAATATTTCCAGTACAGTTCACTTTTGCACCAGAAAATCAATGGAGAAAACTAGAGCGCACCAGAGCGCACCGGAGCACTGGAGCTCAGTGGCCATTCCATCAGCACACCATATCCACCAAAAATACTATAAGTCACTAAATCAAGTAAAACACTAAGAAAACAGTAAAATATGATAAAAAATCATCAAGAAATAGAAGATAGAGAAAAATCTGGGCTATCCAATGATAATAATCATTTTCCAAAATTCTGAATATCCAGCTTTATAATCCAGAAAATTGCTACTAATCTTTAAAAATAAACCTAAGTGGCATACCCAGATGTGGAATGCCACATCCTCCCTCCAATATGGAATGTCCTCATTTGTATTCAATTTTTAATCTATATTAATTTGTTTTCACCTATTTGTTGATAGTCTTTGATAATGATGTTGAAAGAGATCCAAGAAACATCTTTTCTGAATTTTTACTATTGGTGATTTTCTATCATTGTCCTTTTCCTGGTCTTCTATAAATTTACCTTTTTTGTCTTCTTCTCTGGCTCTTGATATAAATAATAATAAAAAAATTATAATAATAAAAATAATTTTGTGATGATTCCACTACTGAGAGCAAGGTTTGAATCCCTTCAGACTCCCATATACCAGTCTTCCATCTATGTCACAGCATGAGAGAGTGGATCTCCCTAATGAGCCGAATACTCTTGATTCCATTCTCATAGGTCCCCCCACTGAGCCGAATTCTATGATTCCGATCTCGCCATAAGGTCCTCCAAGCTTCACACCAAATAGCCTAACCCTGAGGCTGTAAAAAAAATCAATAATAGATCCAACTACCACACTGACTTCTAGTTCCTTCATCACAATTTTCATCCATTTTCTATTTAGCAACCTTTAAAAATTATTCTAGTAGGCTTAAAATATTTAATTTTAATCTTTTAGACCATGTTAAAGCGCCACAAGTTTCACCTAATAAAACCATTATGCCTTCTTAGCATTATTAACACCTAAATTTCATCCTCCTAAAGCTTAAAAACACCTAAATCCAACAATGATTTAACATCCAGTTGAAAGTCTTTGTGGACAATTATAAATTAAAAGATTGAACTGAGTTGACCAAATAGATTGACATTCAAGTTTTAAGTCTTGGTGGACCAAACAGTTAATCAATTGCCAATTTATAATCTTAGTGGACTAAAGATCGTTTATGTGCATGTATTCTTCACAATTTAGGCCTAGGCTTGACCAAAGATTGAATAATTTGTGTAATCCAGTTTAAAGTATTGGTGTACCAAATCTTTGATCAATAGAAAATCTAGTTTAAGGTCATAGCGGACAAAAGAATGATAAAATTTCCAGTTTAAGGTCATGGTGAATCAAAAATTTACTGAACTACCAGTTTAAGGTCATGGTGGACCAAAATTTTTATCGACACCAACTCCAACTTCTATCCTAAACCTTTCTCCAAAAATATTTATAAAATCTTGAACGTCCTTGAAAATTACACAGTTTAAAGTCTTGGAGGACTAACAGCATATCTTGAAATAAAATCATAAACAGCCAGTTTAAAGTCTTAGAGGACTAAGATCCAATGAGGAACCAAATTCTTGAAATAAAATTGTAAAATCTATCCAGTTTAAAGTCTTAGTGGACTAACAGATCTTGAATACAAATAAGACCTTAAAGAAAGTCTTGAATAATAGCCAGTTTAAAGTCTTGGAGGACTAACAGATCTTGAAGTAGGATCCAATTTTGCTTGAGCTCCACTTGACCTTTTTTCCTATATAAAATATACTATAAAAGAAATAAACCAAAAGAAAAATTGAAAATTAAATTTAACAAAATTTTTAAAAAAACAATTGTGTGTTTATATATTTATTTTATTTTAATTTTATTTATTTATTTATTTATTATTTTTTATTAGTTTTTTTTAATGATGAAAATAATAAAAGGTTATAAAAGATTGTTATGTAATAAAATTTAAAATTTAATTTTAAAAAAAATGATAAACGAATTTGTAATATAAAATTTATGAAATTTAAAATAAAATTTAAAAGATGCCCCCCCGGACAATTGATGAGGCGTAACCTTGACATAATACCCACATACAAGTGAAACTTGATGTGGTTACACACTTTTGAGAAATTTAAAATACAAAATTAATAAATGAAAGTTTAGGAAAATAAAATTTTATGATAATGATCACTGGGTGGGCTCCCTCCAATTTTGAAAAATGATTAGAGACCACCAGTGAGCATCACCCTTAAAAATATTTATAGTATTATAAAAATTAAAATGGAAGAAAAACATATTTCATTATATAAAAGTATAACATAAAAGAAATAACAAAATAAAAAATAAAAAAGAATCTTGAATCTGGCAGTGGGAGCATTGTCTCTTCGTTCATTCCAGTTTATAGTCTTAGCGGACTTCCTATAGATCAAAAACAAAGCCAGGATTCAACTAGAAACAGGGAAAAATTGGTAAAAAACATTGTGGGGTAATTGTGTATAGAGCAGCCATCCCATCAATTACCCCCAAACTTGCCAATATTTAATTCAGAAGGCTCCCCTGTGAACACTTCTACCAATAAAAAAATTTATCAATCCATTATATATCTTCCCCATAATTTTTGTAGCTTTTAAGAGTTTTAAGAATTTTCAAACAAATGTCTTCATAAATGTCATAAATTTTGTTAATGGTTTTGACACCCATACCATAGTAAAATGACAGTAATATTTTTAATAAGAAAGTAGTATATCCTCATTCCAGAGTTAAACTTTGACAAAATTTTATTTAATCAATTATGTAGTTTATCCTCATTTCGGAGTCCCTTTAAAACAATTGTAGAAATAGTTTACCCTCATTTCGGAGTTAACTTTCAGCACTCCTGGTGCCCCTAGGTTAGAACCGTTTGAATTGATCAGACACTACCCTCTTCTTTAAAACTACTCCATCCAATTCTTCCAAAACATATAAACCGCCAGATACTTGTTCCTTGACTTTATATGGTCCATTCCACCTATCTGAAAACATCTTGCCCCATTGGCTCTCCAAACTCCTATTATACACCAAAACCATATCTCCAGTTTTCAAAGGTTTTCTAAGTCGATGTGATCTTCATCATATGTGAATATGCCTTTTCTATGTACTCTTCTTTCTTTTCTAGCTGCATCTTTCTTGTACATAATAGCTCTTCAGTAGTCTTGACCATGTCCCAATCAACTCCAAGATATGATTCAGCTTCCAAATCAACCAGTAAAACTGCTTTCTGTCCAAAAACAAGTTCATAGGGTGAAAATCCGGTTGTCCTTTTGGCAGTAATTTGATCAGCAAATAAAACTAAAGGTAAATAATGCCTCCACTTTTCAGCACTCAACCCACACATTTTGACTAAAGCATCCTTAATAACTTGATGCCCTCTTTCAACCATACCTTAAGCTTCAGGATAATAAGGAATTGCTACCCTAACCTTTGACCCAACTTTTGATATAGCTTTTCTAAACTCTGTCCCAAACTCAGGACCTCCATCTACCATTACCAATTTCATAACTCCATATTGATACACCCAATTTTTCAAAATAAATTCTTCCACATTTTTGGCAGTCAAATTAATAAGAGGCACTTCCTCTACCCAACCAGATAAATCATCTCTTGCTATGATTAAATATTTATACCGTCCCTCCTTAATATGAACGGCATCCAAGCTAACCCTTCCAAAGAGAGTATTTTTGCCGGTAGCATGTCCAGGTTCTTTCAGCCTTAAATAACTTCTTCTTTGACATTCTTAGCATGACTGAACCCACTGTTTAGCAGCCATCTTCACGCCTGGCCACCAAAATTGATCAGCGATTCTTCTGAAATTTTCTCCAATGCCTCTATGCCTAAGAGCTTCATTCAGTGACTTTAAAACTAATTATTGACCTTTCTTTTCAGTTAAGACTACTTGAAGATTTGGATTCCTCCTTTTCATTAATTGTCAACCAGATAAGTAAAACATAGATGATTTCCTTTTTATAGCCACCCATTCATCGTCTTCACAATCTTCTGGCCTTTCTAAAGTTAATAAATATTTAAAAAAAACAAATAAAAACCAGTCTGACCCCAGACTTCATCTTGAAAATCAATTAATATAATATCAATGGGCACTTCTCTATCACCAATATCACCTGCACATGAATGAGCCAATAGACGTTGACCACAAATTTGATTCTTGTTCGAGCTATGTTGATTTTCTTCATCTGAACATTTTGACCTCTTAGAACCCCAATTCAAAAATACCTTTTTCTCTTCTTCACCCTTTTTAACCAAATTTTCTAATTCTCCAACATATACACCCTTCCTTAACCTACTACTATCGCAAACTACCAATTTATCTTCATCTATATACACAACATCTTCTTCCACATTTTTTTCCCAAATTTATTCACACCAATTCCATCAGTTTTATCAACATAAAAATAATTTTCCAGTTTATCCTCTTGGTGGAGGTAATCATCACAATCATCTAAACACAATAGTCCTTCCAGTTTAACCTCATGGGGGAGGTATGGAAAGTCTTCAGCTCCTTTAGTGCTGGCTTTAATCATAGGTATATCTTTATTGAACTCTTCTGAGTCTGAATCATCTTCAGTGGGTGGTCTTCTTGACAAACCATCTGGCATAGTAAAATTTTTGCCAGGCTTATGAACTAAGTCAAAAGAAAAATGTTGAATTAATGCTACCCATCTAGTCATATGTGCATTTGGTAAACTTGGGGAATTAATCATTTGAATTTAAGATTTTGCATCCAATTGAAATTCGAAGTGTTGGCCCCACAAAACATTTTGAAGTTTCTTTAAAATTTTTGCCACTCCACACAGTTCCAATTTCAGCTGAGAATATCTTGATTTGAATTTGGTGAATACCACAGATTTATAACTAACTGGCCTAATGTAACCAGCTTTATCCATCTTAGACAAAATTGCCCCAGCAGCAACCTGACTTGAGTCAACTGCTAAATAAATCCTACGCACATCTTTTCCATAATCTAACTTGTGCAGGACTAAATCCTTCCCCACAATCTTCTTCAATCTCTCAAACGCCCTTTCACACTCTCCATCCCACTTCCAGTCTGCATCCTTTCTTATCAACCTTCTCAACAGAGCTCTCAATCAAGAAAAGTCCTTGATAAACATTCAAACATAAACACATACACCTAAAAACCCCCTAACTTTGGTCGTATTCTTGGGTCTTGGCAAGGACTGAATTTTATTCAATTTCTTCTTGGACATAATCCTACCTTCTCTACATGCCACATGACCTAAAATCTCTAAAGCTGGCACACAAAATGAAAATTTTGAGCCCAAAATAGTTAAACCAGCTTCTACAATTCTAAACAAGATACTCTCTAAAGTGATTTCATACTCCCAGATGAATTTTTGTATCCCTGAGCTCTCCTCCAACACTTCATTATTGTAATCTGTTGAAGGTCCTTTAATTCCTCCATCTTCAATAAAGATTCCAGCATATTGAGGAATTTCATCTTGAAGAATCCTAGCCATCTGAGCTTGATAAACAGCAACTGAATTTGTTGCTCCTTGAGGTAATCTTGTCAATTTTAATTGTCCTAGCGGTGTATCAAAAGTAGTGAGAGGCCTAGAGTCTGGATGCAACTCTCTCTCATCATATTCCCCCATAATATCTCCTAAACCATAACACACTCTCCCAGCAAACACTCCCACAAGCTCCTTAGCACTAGGTGGTATACCAGCATCCTTTTTTGTAACCCTATTTAATTCCCTGAGATCATGAACTACTCTAAGTTTGCCATTCAGTTTCTTGATACAAAATACTGGACTAGAATAACTTGATGATGATTTCTCATACAGTCCAGTGTGAATCTGTTCTCTGAAAACTTCGATATAAGCTTCTTTTAATGCAGATGGAATAGGAATTGGTTTTTTCTGCCACGGTTCATGACATACTACTGGAATCTTTTAAGGCTCCCCATAGGAATGCTTCAACACACCCCTCTCCTCTTCTACAAAAGTAGTGGCCTTCTCTCGCTTGACCATCACATCCAACAACAAGTTCTTCTCTTCTCCAGACAACCAACCATCAGGTCCAAAATCAACAACACCTAATCTATCAAAACTGATTCTTGATGTTTCAGAAAATTTGGGCGGATTCTTAAACAAGGGACATTCATAAGGATCTCTTGATAGCCTTGGTCTTCTCAAAGGTGGATTTAATTCAGCAGGTAGTGGTTCATTAATTGATCAAATTTTATTTGCTACCTTCTTATATTTTGCTTCCTCCACATCTACATAAACTTGAGGTATAATATTTATTTTTGTATCGCCATTGGAAATTTCATCAAAGAAATTCACTTCATCAGAATCAGAATCAATATAAGTAGAAAAATATTTTATTTCATTTTTAAATTTAACCCTTTTCTCTTTTCCCTCATCTAGTTTATCAAAAATTTTTCCAACACCTTTAATTCCCTTATCCATCATAAAATCACCTGTAAAAAAAGTTGGCAGTTTATCCTCTTGCTGGAAGACTGGAATTGAATTATCAAAAAAATTATTTTTTTGTGTTTTAATTATACTAAGATTTTTTATAGAATTTTGATGAAATAATTGCAGTTTACCCTCTTGCTGGAGGTCAGAAAATAAACCATTCCAATTTTTATTCAACATAATATTTCCCATCTTCCCTCTTGATCCATTCTGGAATGCAATGGAAAATCTTGACAGAGAAGTGAGACAAACTGAAAATTTGAAAACATAATAACAATTTAATGTATTAATTACAGAAAAAAATTGATAATCCACTTGAATTATCTCCAAGTGAGCTGACCTATTGCAATCTGGGATCTCATCCTGGGGAGAGATTGCAACATTAGAGTGATCTGCCCCTACTACCCCAAAAAATGTGGGTCTCCAAAATTCCCCTCTAAACATAATTCACCAGAATCCGTCCGTTTAATAAGCCGCTTCTTGATGCAAGTACAACACTGACACAGAGTATTGATGCCTGGCAGTGTCTCCCAACCTTCATCTACAGGAGGTGCCAACTGCATATGTAGCCTCCTCATATCCTCACCAGTTATCTCTAAACTAATACCCATTCCAGCTTGATAACCAATCCGGGCCTCAAAATCCATTAAAAAAGGACCACCAAGAACAGTTTTAACTGCCCCTCTGGCCACATAAAAGTGAAACTTACCAATAGATCCACCAATACCTAATTTGACATGCTCAGCTGTACCAATCAGCTATGTTGCATGCCCTCCAATACCTCTGAGGTTTCCCCAGTACCAGTTTTAATTGGCAAGCCTATAATTGTTTCTTGCTCTAAAGAAATCAAATTAATTTGAGACCCTGAATTGACCAAGGCCTTTACCTCTTTACTTTTAAGAGTTACCACCAGGTAACCCAGGGGAGCAGAAAAATGTGTTTCAACATCCTCCCCAAACTTCTCAGCATTTTCAAATATATATTCCACCTCTCCAGCAGAAACCCGTCACCTTGTCAGATGCTTCTTTTGCTTCTCTGCAAGTGCTGGACTAATCATGAAAAGCTCACCTAAAGATAAGGAAATCTGAATTTGATTCACCCTATTTAAAACATTGTCCATAACATTCTCTTGAACGGATACTACTTGCCATTTGTACTGGACTTTAGATTTAATTACCTTGGCCCTGGGCACCTCTTGAGGACCCACATTGCCATCTTCACCCCCCATAATAACATCTTCACTACTGATAACCCTAGCTCCATCACCAGCTTCTTTCTCTAATTCTGATCCATTGCTAGTCCTTCTTACTCCCTCCATTGGGATGGGACCGCTAAAACTTGGTCTGGGTAGTGACGCCAAAGGTACGTCCTCCTCAGAATTCAAATCATCTTCTGGCATAGGCTCACCATTTAAATCAAACTTGCCATAACTAGGAGGCCCCATATCAGACATCCCCTTCTGCATTCTATAAATTTTGTCCTTAGAGTAAGGTCTCGACTTGTTAATTGCCTTACCAGGTTTAGCCTTTAGTTGGCTCTGAATGCTACTTTTATCTTTAGTAGAAGCTGTTCTTCTAGCTGCATTGACGTCATATTTGCCAGCCATACAGTTTCCCTCCACTCTAGCAACCGTTCCCAGCTCCAAACCACCAAAAGAAGTTGAAAATGTGGCCTTACTGACCTCTTTATCTTTATCTTTATCAGCTTTACCACTGCTTTTACCATCACCATTTTTGCCACCCTTGGCATTATCATCATCATCCTTCAATTCTTCAAACTGGGCTCTTCTTTAAGCCGCCATATTCCTTCTAACCAAATCAGAAGTTGCTTGTCCATAGCTGGGCTTGATGAACAATCCAACAGGAAATTTATAAACTTTACCATCAAATAAAACTCTCCCAGCATCCAAATCTTTACCTAGAGTAAACATGCTCCAGCTCTGTGCCCCCTCCTATTACAATAGGAGCACACCTTTGGCTCATCATAGCCACCTTTAAAACCATTTCCATTCCTACCCTTGCCTGAGAAGCGGTTTCCATTGCCATTGCCATTAAAATTTCAACATTCATATCCCCTTGATTGATAAGAAGTAGATGTTGACAAAGAAGCAATTGGGACCTTATTGGCCTTCTGAGTCTCTTGGAAAAAAATCTTTAATTGCTTCTTTAAATCAGCCAAATGATTGACCATCTTTTTGTCCGCATTGCCCTCAGCTTTTTCCACCGGTAGTCCCATTTGAGCCTTCTTGGCTTCTTGAGCTTTGACTATGATATTGTTATTTTCAGCCAAAACTTAACTAACCTTGCTGAAATACTGAGTGCAAGACTCCTGATACATGTCCAACACCATTAATTTAAGATGGGCTTGAATTTTTTCTTTAATGACCTCCAATGCCAGCAGTTTTTGTTCTCCATTAGGTAGTTCCTTCATTAAATCATTTCTTGAAAGATCCTTCAAGACATCCATTCGAATATCCCTACTACAAGCTGACCAGAAAAGATCCTTGGCCTGGTTTTCATGAACCAATTTGTCCACCAGAATAAGATATCTGACCACTTCATTTAATTGAACACATAGCTTCTTAAAATCAGCTATGGAAGAAACACCACCCTTTGACTGCCAGTCACCAAAAATTTTATTAAGGTCCAGCATAGTAAACCTAACACCCCATCTATCAACCATAGCTTTAGACAGCTTCATCCAATCCTTATCCTTGAAAGCCTGCATAGAAATGACTTCTTTATCCACCTCCTTATCAGCAATAAAAAATCTAACCTGCTTCACCATATCCTCATGAGAAGCACCATCAACAGCAGCAGCAGCTTCATACCTGCTAATAAACCATTTAACCTCCTCGCCATCAAACTTTGGGCCATCCCAAGAAACAATCCTGACTGAAGGAAGAAGAGGAAGAGAAGAACCAGAAGCAGCAGCAGAAGACATCCCAATAAAGTAAAAAAAGCATTTAAACCGTTAAAATAATAAAGCCACTTGCAGGCTAATAAAATAAATTGATAAGAGTTCCAAAGAATAAGCCTCTTGCAGGCTAAAAAATTCCTAGATCCAAGTAAGTCCTAGAAAAAGCTAGAGATTTCAAACCCCACGTTGGGCGCCAAATATGTGGGTAGACTCTTACAGTTGCCTAGCTGTAAGCAGAATCCGAAGGAGTTGGATAAACCGTAGAAAACCCTGTCCTTCTAAGTAAAATGAGGGTTGCTCAGATAACTAAGCTTACTAGTCTACTTGAATTGATTTAAAATATAGATGAAACTCTGATTTTATGAACGCTTTATTGATATTTAGAAGTAGCAGCTGTTGGAAAAGAAATACTGATGACAACAATTAAGGTGTACCAGTGAAAGATCTGAAAAGATAGACTTATATATTTTTATAAAGATTTTATTTTAATGAGTTAACGATAAAAAAAAAGTCCCTGAGATGGAGAACTTTCCAATGATACCCTATATGTGATGAAAATATAATTGTTGTGTTTTATTTCAAAAGTGTTACATAATATAAATGTTATAAGGGTATTATAATTTATTTAAATTTGTTGTTATATGTTAAAAATTGTTAATAATCCAAAAAGACTCTCAATATCAAAACTAAAAGACAAAAAACATGTAGCAGACTAAGATTCCCTCTTCTATCTGATTCTCCTACTCCAGGCCTTTCCAACAATACCCTACATGCATATGATCTACAATAAACTATTGATCTAACAAGCATAATAAATTCTAACAAAATTTTGCCACAATAGCCAAACTTTTCTGCAGTGACCAAAATTTGCACTGGTGATCAGACTTTTCTACAGTGACCAAACTTTGCACTGGTGATCAGACTTTCCCATTGTGAGCAAATTTTGCCACAATGAGCTCTTTTTGCCATAATGAACTAAATTTTGCCAGAGAGAGCTAAATTTGCCACAGTGAGTAAATTTTGTCACCATGACCAAATTTTGCCACAATGACAGAATATTTCCAGTACACTTCACTTTTGCAACAGAAAATCACCGGAGCACACCAGAGAACTGGAGCTCAGTTGCCATTCCATCAGCACACCATATGCACCAAAAATACCATAAGTCACTAAATCAAGTAAAACACTAAGAAAACAGTAAAATATGATAAAAAATCATCAGGACATAAAAGATAGAGAAAAATCTGGGCTATCCAATAATAATAATCATTTTCCGAAATTCAAAATATCCAGCCTTATAATCCAGAAAATTGCTACTAATCTTCAAAAATAAACCTAAGTGGCATACCCAGATGTGGAATTCCACAACGTATTTGAAGGAAAATAACTTGAATTATACAAGATAAATCATATACACAGAACTTTATCTATTAACATGTTGTAATATTAATATATTGAAAGGCTATGTTTACCAAAAAAAAGGTGATACTGGCTGAATGGACCTCCAGTGATTAATAAAATCTGCAGAAAAAGGCCTAGCAGTTCCTGGAGGACCTGGGGTATCAAATTTTAAAGAAAATGGATCACACTTCCCTATAAAAGATTTTATTAATGTTAAAATATAGTTTTTTTAATTTTTCCAGATTATTTCTTCCATCAAATGATTTTTTTCCATGAAAATTAAGAAACTTAATTTCTGATATCACCTCCAAGCAATCAGCTGTTGAAGCCAATCTATAATCTTGAGAGCTCAGAAATAAAACACGGACACCATCGATTATATAGAATGTGAAAGATTGATATTGGTGGTGGGAGTATTCAGAATTTATCTTGTTTAGTGCAGACTTTTGTTTCTGTTCCATTATAGTAAGTTGTGTATTTTCCTTTTTCTGACTTGATTGTTGAGCTTCTCTAGTCTTGCCACTTGATATTGTTGCAGAACAATATTTGATTTAAGAATGATAATTGACATAATTATATCAATGATAATATTGCTGATTTGAAGAAGAGTTGACATTGATATAACACGGGTTTGAAGTGCAGTGGGACTAACTTCTAATCCATCAGGAATCAGCCTCTATGGATTTGAAAGGTGAGCTAGAAGCTGAAGACCACATTCAATTGTCAATCTGAGTTAATGTTTTGATGTGATGGAAGCTGGCTGAATTCATGTGAGGTCAGATAAAGTGAAGATGATATAAGAGATACCCATGAAGAACGGAAGTGATCACTTGGGATCATTAATCTCATGAGCATTTGGATAAGATTGGATTCAGGGTGATCCATTTTCTTTGTTGAGGAAAGAATTTCAGTATTTAAACCATCAGGATCACATAAATCTTCCATTTATTTGAAATCAATATTATCAAGTACCCATAGCTGTGAGCTATCAATCTCTAAAAAAATATTTGCTACAAAAGGAAAAAAATAAGTATAAGAAAAAATTTAAGACTAAAAATTATGGTAACATACATAACTCAGTAAGTTTTGAAAGCCAATCTTCTCCACAAGATTTTTCCCAATTAAAAGTAAACATTGGAATATTTAACATGGGTTCTCAGGAAGAAGTAGAAGAGCGTAATTCGAGAAGAGTAACAATTTCCAACCACGACCTAAGGACCTTTGCTGTGCTGATTCGACCTTTATAAAATTTATGAATTTTACAGAATTCCTCCTGAAAATAAGAGTCTTTTAGAACTTAGGGTGAATAAGTTAGAGGTTTGTTTGACATATTGATTGGAGCTGATTTCATTGGTAGAGAAGCTTTCAAAGAGGTCAAAGTAGGTAGTTTAGGAGGTGATGGGTATTGCTTCTTAGAAATGAAGGAATCTGGTGATGAGCTGTTTGCATCATCATCAATATCAAACATATTGTGATGTCTTGAAGAAGATCTTAATGTTTGCTTGTTTTGATGAGCAAGCATAGCTTCATATTCTGACGGTTCATCATTGCTATTTTCATCACTCTTTTCATCATCTTCATCAGGGAGAGGGAGTTTATGGATGGAACAATCTACAGTAAGTGAGTTTCTGGTACAGAATATCAAAAGAAAGATAAAAAGTACAATATGTAAGCAATAAAAGAGATATATGATAGAATTTTAAAGATTAAAGAATAACAATAAAAAAAGAAAACAAGAATATACTGATTACCAAAGCCTTTGATTTTTTGTTGAGATTTATTATTTGATACATCAGAAAAATCATTAGCAAAATCCAGTTTAATACATCAAAAAAAGAGGAGCCTTGGGATAATTTCTTTTTCTTGGAGCAGATAACAGGTGTTTCAATATTTTCCTTAGAAGTTGAATCATGAGTTGAAGCTGATGGTTCATCTGTCTCATCATCATCCCTAATGACAATGACATCATCTGGAGGAATCACACCCTCCTTGTAAGCTACAAATAAATATGAAGAAAAAAATATTAATAATCTTATCTACTAATTTAAAAGGAGACAAAAAAAGTGAAGAACATACATTTTTCAAGGTTTTTCACATATTGGAGTAAGTCGTTACAAGGGTTAGATAAGTATGAAGGAGAAGGATTATTGTTAAGGATCTTGACAATTTCTTCCATTTTATCTATAGCCAATTCAAGTAAATTGTGATACTGAACTCTCATTATTTCCTGCCTCTCATTGCTAAGTACAGGAGGGTTAGGTGCCATGCCAAGTGGCAGACATGGTTCAAGCTCAAAAGCTTCAAAGCGAGTATCAATCTGAGAGTGGGATGGAAAACATTTGGGCGCTGGAAAATCAATTTTTTGAAAAAAAAGGATATAGAACAAAAGTGAAATATATAAATTAAGAGAGAGGAACATGATACACATACACAGTGGAGGTGTAGGATTTTGAATACTAGACATATTGATTAATGAATATTAAAAAAAAGTATTTGATATCAAAAAATTATGATGTAATATGATGAATAATTATAAGAAACTCTATTCTAGAAAATTGAAGTTGATAATTTAATAGGATAAAAAATTGAATAAGATTAAAATTAAAGTGAGGATGAAAGAAACAGAAAACATAAAGAGGGGGATTATATATTATTTGATCTTTTTTTAACATGTATTATTAATAGTGGGGTAAACTAAGTAACATGCTATATCACAATCTGTTTATATTGAAGCAAAACTTGATGTAGCTAACAGAAAATACTAGGAATTCTTTGGGGACTTTTAGTGTGAAAAACAAATAATAACAAATGTATATCCCATATGCAAATTTCCATAATTGGTAACATTAGAATTTAAGATAAGAATTTGTTTTTTAAGTGACAGGAGGAGTGTCAGGCTAGGGTGTGGGCCCAGTGACCAAACCATTGATAAACTTGGATACAACTTAGGGAAAAAAATTGAATAGTTTTATTTTACAATATATCTTAGTCTGCACAAGATATTGCATTGTTGTCCCTAACTATACCAATATTGTTACTTTTCAAAAGTTATAGGACTACTAAGTTGACAAAATATTATTATGAATCACCCAATGAAATAACTTAAGCAACATTCAAAATTATTAAAACATTAATATTCAATTTGAGATTTGAATTAGCTAACTTTCACAACTTACCACAGTTTTGATTAATATAATAAAGCTTGATAATAATTGTTGAGATAACCTAGAAATGGGTGAATGCAAATGATGAAACAGATGACTTGAAACTTAACTCATACACTATTGATAAACTTCACGGATCCCGATTAATTTCTATCGAAATTAATTTTGAGACTGGTATATTGAATTTTAGCTATAACCAAGTACTGTAAGTGCCATGGTTTGTATTCAATATATTGGTGTTGAATTTAAATTTGATAGGAATTAACATGTATCATATGGCACCATGCATGGAACCCTGACAGAAACCACAAAATTTATGAGGCAATGAACCTCATAATTTTGATCAAAATTAATGTAGACCCCTGCATATTGAATACAAGCCATGTCACATGGACTTCACAGACATATATAAAATTCAACATGAATGGCTTAAAATTTATTTTGATCGAAATTAACCAAGGCATTAAAATATAAATTTTTATATGGTGTACTTGATCAAATTAGTTAATCTTACTGCTTAGCTTACCTATACTTATTGGAATATTATGCATATTCCATGTCCATATTAATTTTGATCGAAATTAATGTTGACTAATACATAGTGAATACATGTTATGCCACTTACACTTGCCAGGAATAGCTACCATTAAATATTCCAGTATCAAAAATTAATTTTGATCTAAATTAATGAGCATGATAATCATGAATTTCTGGAGTCCACTGCTAATTTTTATGCATGGTGCTTTTCCAACATTAATTTCAATTGAAATTACTTTTGATACTATCATATTACATGTAGCTATGCCTGGAAAGTGTAAGTGGCATAGTGTGTATTCATTATGTATTGGTCAACATTAATTTCGATTGAATTTAATATTGACATTTACATATTGAACCCAAGCCAGAAAATGACCCAAAATATTCTTCATAAAACTGCCGATAAATGTTGATTGAAATTAAGGCTGACCATATACATATTGGATGGTAGTTATATCTGGTCTGAGTAAGTGGAGATAGCTTATATTAAATATATATTGGTCAACATTAATTTTGATCAAAATTAATGTTGAAATGATATAATGCTTCTTTGCATGACATGTAAAGGACAGCAAGTATTCTTAAGTATTGAAATTTACTATACATGTTGAGGGTAAATATAATATCTGCATATCCATATTAATTTATATAAAAATTAATGTTGGTCAATACATAATAAATAGTAAATATGTCTGGATAGTGTAAGTGGCATAGCTTTTATTCAATCTACATTTGGAAACATTAATTTCAATCAAAATTAAGGTTCATGATTATCATCAATTTATGCAGTCAGTTGCTTAATGTTATGCATGGTAACATGTCAACATTAATTTTAATTATAATTGAATTTGACATGCCACCAAGCATTTTTCTGTAAGATGAAAAGTAGGGCCCTCTATTCTTAAGTAAACACATTACAATGCATATTGATCATGTATATATCATTTAAACATTAATATTAATTTCAATCAAAGTTAATGTTGACCAATACACATTGAACACAAGCTTTACAAGTTACACACACCAGATATAACTACCATTCAATGTGTATATGGTCAACCCTAATTTTGATTGAAATTAATGAGCATTTTTATGAAGAATTTTTCGGGTTGTTTGCTGGTTTGGATTCAATATGCAAATGTCAATATTAAATTCTATTGAAATTAATGTTGACCAACACATAATGAATACACTTTCCAGGAATAACCACCATTCAATATGCCAGTATCAAAAATTAATTTCCATCGAAATTAATGTTGGAAAGGCACCATGCATAAAAATATGCAGTTGACTCCAGAAATTCATGATTAAAATGCTCATTAATTTTGATACTGGCATATTTAATGGTAGCTATACCTGGAAAGTGTAAGTGGCATAGCGTGTATTCACTATGTATTGGTCAACATTAATTTTGATCGAAATTAATATGGATACATAAATGTGACATAAAGAGGTATGGACCATCAATTTGTTTAAAATACATTATTTGTTTTTCTTAAATAAAATGTTACTCTCTCTCAATATCACCTTATAAAATTTACCAAGATGCTTTGAAAAATAACAGAATACATAAAATTCAATATAAGATAGCTATATTACACAGAAGATCAATGTTATACCCAGGTTATGATGATGTTGATGCTGTATTAATTAATTCCCGAATCTTTACAAGATCAATATCAGCTCCAACCCCAAGTGACTCACGTTCATTCACAGATAATCCTGCCAAAAATGTTGCTGAATAGCAATTCTTGGGGAGGTATTTGAGAACATTGAATACACCATCTTGTGCAACTGTCCTTTCTGATGACAGTGAATATGTTTTTGATGCCAATTTTCTTTTAGCTGGTGCATGGGCTAATTCCTTTGTCATCTTATCCATTTTTTTAAACAAATCATTGAGCGCAGGATTTTTCCATCCAGGAATAGCTTGGATGGGTGCATTTGGGGCTGGTGGTGGGCCTTCCTCGATATCAGAGATGCACATAGTATCATGAAAAAGCACAAAAAAACCTGGCACATCACTGCAGAGATCTCTTGCTAACTTGTAGCGTGCACTAGCAATCTGAATTCCAACTAAATCAGCTTCATAATAACAAAAAGCAAAGTAAAATAAAAAACTTACCTTGGTCTGATAACGTTTTACTGGTGTCCTTGCCCTCTTTTCAATATTTTCTCTTTCCACCCTTTCCTCTTCTTTCCCAAACAACCTTATCATATCCTTCCCCTTATTAACTACCCATTTCTCAATAACACATTGAGTGAACTGAAGCTTTTACTGATTGATTGTATTCAAGGTGGTGAGCCACCTGGTACAGTGGTCGCATACTATGCTTCCCATGACTTGATTCCAAGTTGATTCCGAAAAATCATGGCAAGTCAAATCAAATGCAAATTTCCAAAAGCCTTTTTCTTGCAATTCACGCTCTAAGTTTCTTTTGACAGAAAGTGGGATAGGTGCTCCTCCTTTTAGTCCTTGAGGCTCAGGTGCTGGAAAAAATTTGGGTAGTAAAATTTTGGATCTCAAGAAGGCTATAGAATTGGTTATCAGAAATTGTCAATCAGCTGAAGAATTGGCACGGTTAGAAGATTTTACTTGGGTTTGGAAAGTTTGAATTGGTTCCAAGCTTTCCAATTTTCAATCTCCAAAGGTGTTGGGCTCACAGGATATTTTGCTATTTGTGTTGGTCCCCCAAGACAATACTTCAGAAAGTGGTAAACTGAGCTCCTGGGAACATCATTCCTTCTAACTAAGCTTCTTACAGCCCTTAACCCCCATTCTTGTTCATGAGACTCTGCTGAATTGGGTCTGTGGTAATCACTGATACCCATAATGATTGAGGGATTCACTAACAATTCAAATAAGTTAATTAAAGTCGTTATTTTTAAATAAAAGAATACACTACAAATTTGACTTACCAGCTCCACTTGTACTTGCTCCTTGGTTAGGCTGAGCAGATGATGATTGGTCTCCGAAAAATTCCCTCAATACTTCACTAGCCCAATCTCTTCCTAGCTGATCCGCATGCTGATCAGCACTTTCAGGAGCAGAAGGATGATTGGGATTAAAATTTCTTGGTTCTGAATGAGACTCTTGGCCTGGATTGGGTTTAGGTGGTACAGATTGAGATGCATCTGGAGGTGGATCAGTAGGGGGTGGTGGTGGAGTATTTCCAGTATTAGTATGTTGAGGTGGAAAAAAATAGGAATCAGTTGGGTCAACCGACATCCCTTCAAAGTTATCATCCATAATGAACTGTAATAAAATAAAATAAAATAAAATAATCAGTCTTTAAAATTTATACCTATCAAAGTAAAAGTAAAAAAAGATACTATGTTTATAGTCTTGTTAACATGTATGTTCTCTTGGGGAAAATTAAAGTGAATAATATATAGCTATCAGCTAAAGTGGGAAGGTCAAACTATTTATAGTAGATGAATGAGCAAGAATATTATTCATTAAGTAACAATTTTTTCATATTTCTCATTATTATGATTTTCTTTCTTTCATTCTTACATTTAAGATAAAAATGACTCATTGAAAGCATGGGTTCTCTCGCATTAAAAGCAACCAATGTAATTGTTCACTGATTTAAGATAAGGTAAGTTGGATGCATTGCATTTTTAATCGAGCATTGAAATATTTCTTTTACCATTTACAAACATCACCAATCCTACAAATTACCCCAATCCCAAAATAACACAAAGATGTTAGTCAACAGAAAACAAATTTGATTAATTTTTTCACTTGCTACTGTCTGCAATCCAATGGCAGTGACAACCTTGTCCTTGATTCCAAAAATTCCTTTTTTGTGCTTGACAGTAGCTACATGTCCAATTATTGCATCTTTTTTAATCACAAATTGAGTTGCTTTGGCTACTCTTACTAACCAACAATGCACTTGTGGGAAAAGCTCATAGGGATCCTTTGATGTTTCTTCTGGACGGAGCTCCTTGAAAGGACTTACTATTAAATATATTTAATCATTCTCTTCCTTTGACCTGAAAAGATTATCAATTTTTACAAACTGGCTATCTTTTCCATAGTAGAGTTCAATCGTTGAATTAGCAATGTGTCGATGATAACTAGTAAACCTCTTTCCATGTATCAATATGCTTGCTATGTTTTCAACTACCCGATCCCCACTTTTCTCCAATGGTGTCAAAGCCCGTCTTGAAGTTTCTTTTCCCATTTGTGCCCTTACCCATATAGTAAATAATTCCATACTAAGATGGATCCATTTGTTTTGTTTATCAAGATCAATTGGATTTTTTTAGTCTCACATTGATCATTATCTTCAGCTTCACCAAGATCTAATACCCTAGACTTCCAATGCCAATGTTTGAGCATTTTTAGCGGTATCTCTTCTGTGGTCAATATTTATAAATTAGCACAGCTGAGTTTTTAAATTATTTCTTATAAACATTACATACGTGGATGGTGATTTTTTGGAATTTCAGGTAATATATGATTCACCCGCTCTTCAGACCAAGTAGATGTACCTGATGGTGAACCAAGACGCTTTATCATTTCAGGATAATGTTGAGTGATATGAAGATTTGGCTTTGCGTTAATATTCTACCAGACCTCTTTCAGGCACTCACAATACTCTAACAGAAATTTATCTAGATCTTTAAGCTCATTAGTCTGTATTTTTTATAATGTCGAAAAATTGGTGATTGAGCATAATGTTACAAGTGACTTGAGAAGATAATATTCTCTTAGTTTTTCAGCTGGAGAAGCTGAAGATTCAGATTCTTTAAGTTTTTAAAACCAAAGGGGTATAAGCAACAAAGGGAAGTAGAGAGTATACAGCATGTGCCATTCTGCTGCCTTGAGGGATCCTGCCTTTTTAGATCCTACTGATTTTGGAACTCGTGTTAGCTAGGAAGGCCTTCTTACTTGATCAATCATCTTACATACAACCTGTAGCTCTGCTGCTGTGATTTGTGGATTACTACTACCTTCATTTTCTTTCTCCTTACCTTTCCTTTTATTTTCTTCATCTCTAGCTGTCTCATTTGATGAGTGAAATCCTTCACTCTGTGATATGCTAATGCTCCGTTTCCTTAAGTTATAAAATAAATTCCTACTGCCACTGCTGTGAGACTGTAATGAGGCCAAATTGCTATGTGGAGGAATAAATTTGGAGCTGGATGACCTACTCTGGCTTCTTGATTGATTTGTTCCCAATCCTTCACTATCTAGTCCATGATGACTTGATGACTGTCTTGAACTTGTAAGTCTTTTTGGCTTATGCTTTCTTGTGTGTCCTGTATCATTATCATCATTATTTGTGGTGCTTAAGCTACTTCTACATTTTTTAGAATGTTTGTGCAGTGAAGTATCAGAAAAGAAATTGTCATCTTCATCTCTTACATGCCAATTTTTATCCTTTTCCAGCTTTCTTTCTAGATCTTTTGCTGCATTTTGGATTTGAAAATAGCTTAGACTGTGATCTTTTAAGTTGCCAAGTATATGTGAATGCATAAAATCAATTGAGAAATATTCAGTTGGATGCCAATATTCAAAGTTATTCAGCTCACTCCATTGTACCCCATGATTCTGAACAATTGATACACGCTCCCAATGTGACTTAGAATTTTTCCACTTTGTTGCCCAGCACATATGATCCTCATGATTCCGTAATGAAAAATTTCCCACATTCTTTTCACTAATTTCATCTTTAGAGATATTACAGAAAGAGCAGAAAATTCTTGCAGAGTGACTCGAAAATCCAGCCAATTTTTGTATTTCAGGAATTTCACCTATCAAAGAGAACAAGGCAACTCTTAATTTACGGCCTCGTGGATAAAGATGCATCTTTTCAATCAATATACCATCCCATAGAGTTTGTAGATCATTAACCAGCAGTTTTAGAAGGTGATTAAGCTGTTCACTTGTGGGTTCTGTTGGTCCAGGTATAATAGCATACAAAAAAGATTTTCCATTTTGTATCTATCTTCTTGAGGTAGGTTCATACACACCATCATAATATTTCCTAGACTTCTGATGACCTCCAATACTATTACCACCAGGCCTAAACCAGTTGACATATAAATTAAACATTAATTTGCCTGAAGTTATTGTATATTCATCATCATTGCCACCCAGAGATGGAGTGGTAATGGGAAAGTTTTTCCAAATTGAACCATCACAAACATCCTTCATCAAATCACACTCTACATCATCTTCCACAGGGGTTTTCTTCTCAATCAGAAGCTCAAATTTGAACATGTTGATCTTTTCCTTAAGCCAGTCGATAAAAGAATGGTGATTAAATGTTTTTAGAGATAAGTATTTTTCATGTTCTTGATGTTCCGTCATCAAATACAGCCTTTCATCACATTTAACTACAATTTGTGCTGCTCAAAACATTTTTAAATAGCACTTTGATGATGAAAAAGATGTTTGATTGCAACATAGTATAGATGGTTGAGATTCAGAGCTATACTCATAAAGAGCAAAGCATTTAGGACAGCATGTTTTAGTGAAAAATGATTGATTGAGCTTTAATTGACTAAAAACTGTATCTATTGAGCATGGGATCAGGCAGACATTTCTATCAGAATCCAGTCTTCCACTATCACCTAGAAGTTTGAGCTTCTTAATTTCTTCATCCAAAAATTGAGTACAACCTTCTTTGCTCAAATTATGAATCAGAGAAAGCTTTGCTGCTTGCCACATAATTATTTGGCTATACAATTCCCCAAGATTTGAGTTTCTAGAGACTGTTGAAGATACTTCTGCCCCCAATAGCAACTGCCCCTATATAATAAATCATCAAAACATCAGAAAGACTTTTATTCTCACTTTGAACTATAGATATACAGCTTACTGTTTCTGTGTAGCTGGAATTTCCAATGTTAAGTGAATTGTTGGAAGAAATAACCATCTGGGCCTTCCTATTTCTTTCCTCTTGATGTTTTGCATAAGAATTAGAGCTTTTGAAAGCCATACCATCTTCAAAGGACCCAGAAGAAGTTTGATACTTTCTATTGACACATCCAAGCTCTTGACATTGACATACATGAAAAAATGGAGGCATTGTAATTTTTATAAATTTAGGAATAAGTTAGCTGGTGGAAGTTACCGATTGAAGGTATTCTTTTTTTTGCAAGGCACTAGCTAATATAAGCTATATTTTTTATCAAAAGAATATGATGGAATATTTGTTGAAATTATTTAAGTTTAAATGTTTACTTTTTAATCAGATATATTATATATTAATTAAAAGCTATGCAGTCTACTTTATTTGTATTCTGTATACTTTCTGCATTTGTACAACAATGCATGCATGTTTATCTGAATAATTTCTATCATAGAAAAAATTCTATTGTACACACAAGCATCTTAATTATTTTTCTATCAAATTCCTTCTGAGTTGTATCTAACTACCCTATAATTATTTGATTTTAGTATAAAATTTTAGTTATGGACTATAAGAAAAGTAATCCAAATTTTTAACATAATTATTTAAAAAATTACCCCAAAAATCAAAGTTAAACCCAAAAATAAGGTTAATTTTTTAAAAAAAACAATCACAAACATATTTCCTTTACTTTTAAAATTGGTCTGTACTAGGTAGAATTTTCTATAAATCACCATGGGAAATCTAGGGGTGAATTGCTAGCAATCCCCTCTCTTGAAATTTAGAGTGTCCCTCAAATATTCCAGGTTTATGAATACTTTATAAACATAAGTAAATTAGAGTTAGATTTACATTTATTCTCAGATTGATTATAGACAGAATATCAACTGATTCAAAATTATGCACAAGTTGATCCTCCAGAACTTGATTTTGGTCCTCTAATGAGCACAAATTGAGCACAAATTGATCTAACCTAAGCTTATGCATATATAATAATTCAGGATACTTGCTCTATTAAATTTGATAATAAAATAAAATATTGATGAATTTATATAAAAAAATTATTATGTAAGATATTAAATTATAAATTTAGGCATCATAGGAGGGCACTTCATAGAACTTAATTATACTATGTGACACCTTAATACTGTATCACACAGTTTGAAACATTTAAAACAAAATGAGTCATGATGGGCAATGAAATTGCTTGGACAGACACTTTCAAAATTAATACTGACCATAATACACAAGTATGAAACCTTGGCATCTATCCAATAAAAGATTTTCCTTCTGATAAATGGATTTTTCTCAGTTACTCCCTGCTAAAAAGTGTCCTTCTGAGGTTTGTCTGACCTTCAGGGGGTAATTTGGCCACATCACACTACTTCTATTTCCATGATTGACCAAAACATCATCCTCATTCCCATATAAAGAGTTGATCTCATCTGACTGTGGCTGATCAAAGGGGTCCACCACAAGTTTAGCCAAAATTTTGGTGAACACTTTTTTGATGGATAGTGACTAACTGGTGCTTTCCGAAATTGTCCACCTCAAGTTAGGATAAACTTCAGGAGGATAAACTTATTATGAATACCAAATTAACTGAAGAATACTTTTGCCCTAGCTACTCTGCATCATAAAAGTGTCCAACTGAGGTTTAGCCATAATTCAGGTAGACACTTTTGGAAAGGCACAGTCTGATGGGTTTAATATCTATATATGGCAATAAGTATCAGTTGTTTATCAACATGGAACTAGAATTAATTTAATATGGCCAAAGTGTACACCTGAAGTTTGGCCAAAATACAGGTGGAAATTTTTATGAGGATTACTTGATGAAATGAAGAAGACTTGCAATTACTTTCCATCATAAAATTTTCAAACTTAAGTTTATCAAAAATTGTGGTGACACTTTTGCCAGATCCAGTCATATGGGATCAACTCTCTATATGAAAATGAGAATCAATTTTTAGTCAATCATGGCATTAGAAGTAATTTTATATGGAAAAACTTTCCACCTAATTTTTGGCCAAAAATAAGTTGGAAATGTTTATGAGGAATACTAGATTAACTAAAGAAGACTTGCACCCTACTACTGTCCATCATAAAAGTGTCCACCAGAAGAATTCTCAAACTTGTGGTTGACACCTTTGGCCTGGTCCAGCCATATGGGATCAATTCTGCATATGGAAATGAGGATTTAATTTGGTCAATCATGGTATTAGAAGTAATTTGATATAGATAAAGTGTCCAACTAAATATTTGAAAAAAATCAGTTGAAAACTTCATTTAGTTTTTCAAAAAATCAAATTAAGTAAAATTTTATTCTTGATGATGCCCATTTTATCCAACACCTCTTCTGAGCCTTGAAAGTAGGCATTTAGCTTGAATTATGAATTTCATATAAAATCCCTATTATTCAACCTATTTCTTTTTATCCCTTTTTTTTCTTTTAGATATCAATTAATTTTATGTAAAACAAATCATTTTCATAATTTTTTACCTGTATTTAATAAAATTATTATAGGTTTAACATCACCCGGTAAGCATTTGGCACATGTTTTTTTGTTATACTAATAAAAATAATAATATACTGGTAACAAAAAATTGATCAAATGATAAAATATTAATAAAACAGAAAGATCAAATACCAGTGGATATGTTTTAAAAAAATACCAGTTGCACTGAAGAAGAGCTGCACCCTAGATACTCACCATCAAAAAAGTGTCCAGCACAAGTTTGGCCGAACTTGTGCTGGACACTTTTGGTCAGTTGCACTTATATGAGATCAATTCTCGCTATGGCAATGAAAAAAAATTTTGGATAAAAAACTTCACTAGAAGTAGTTTTACATAGCCAAATTTTCTACCTAGATTTAATCCAAACCACAGGTGCACAATTTTTTATCTTTGAAAAAAAGTCAATTTAGTACAATTTATCCCTGATGGCTCTCATTCGCTTCAACACCTCTACTGGCCTTTGATTGTAGGAATATTACTTGGATTTCTTTTTTCATATTTGATCCCTTTAACTTAATTTTTTATTCCTAATATTGCTTTTGGATACCAATTAATAATTTTTAAAATAAACTATTTTCATATTTTTATACATTTATTTAATAATATTATAAATGGCATAACATCACCTGGTATGCATTTGGCACATGAGTTTTTTCTATACTTATAAAGTTAATAATATAATGGCGACCAAAAATTAATCAAATGATATTAATGAGTGATGAACAAATATAAAATACCAGTAGACATGTTTGTAAAAAATACTAGATGAACTGAAGAAAAATTCTACCCTAGCTACTCTCCATCATAAAAGTGTCCAGCACAAGTTCGGCCAAACTTGTGCTGGACACTTATGGTCAGGTGCAGTCAGATGGGAGCAATTCTCTCTATGGAAATGAAGATAAATTTTTGATATAAAATTACACTAGAAGTAGTTTGATATGGCAAAATTTTCATGCTGAAGTTTTGGTAAAGCTCAAGTGGATTTTTTTTTTATTTTTACAAAAAAGAAAATTTAGTGCAAGTTTAGCCCTGATTGTGCTAATTTAATTCAACATCTCTTTTTTCTGTTTATGGCAGGAATTTAACTTGGATTTTAATTTTCATCTTTGATTTCTTTTATTTTACTTTATTCCTCTCATATTGCTTTTGGATAGAAGTTTATTTTTTGTAAAATAAATCATTTTCATATTTTTTTACCTTTATTTAATAATATTATAAAAGGTGTAACATCACCCAGTATTCATTTGGCACACAATTTTTTGCTATACTGATAATATTAATAATATAATGGTGACAAAAAATTAATCAATTGATAAATATGAGTGAGGCACAAAGATTTAATAACAGTGGAAATGTTTATAAGAAATTTCAGATGATTAAAAATGACTTGCACACTGGCTACTCTTCATGATAAAAGTGTCCAGCACAAGTTTGGCCAAACTTGTGCTGGACACTTTTGGTTGCATGCCGTCAGACGCAATCAATTCTTTTTATGGAAATGAGACTGAATTATCACTCCATCATTGCACTGAAAGTAGTTTTATATAGACAAATTGTCCCCTGGAAGTTTTTCCAAACCTAAGGTAGACAATTTTTTCCTTTGGTAAAAAGTAAATTTGATCCATGTTAATCTATGATGGTGCCCATTTTTTCTGAAGCCTCTACTGGCCCATGATAGCAGAAATTATACTTAATATCTTTATTTCATGTTTGATCTCTTTAATTTTAATCTTACCCTTTTATTTATCCTTTAGCTTTTAAATATTAATTTTATTTTGGTAAAACTGATAACTTTCACATTTTTTTACATTTATTATATTATATTATTAAATTTGTAAAATCATCCAGTGTACATTCATTACACATGTTTTTGCTATACTAAAAACATTAATAATATAATGGTGACTAAATAATCAAATAATAAATATGGATGACAAAGAAAGATCAAATACCCATAGACATTTTTAAAATGAATATAAGATTAACTGAAGAAGACTTGCACCCTAGCTACTCTCCATCATAAAAGTGTCCAGCACAATTTCAGCTGAGCTTGTGCTGGACACTTTTGGTTGCATGCAGTCAGATGGGATAAATTTACTCAATGGAAGTTAAAATGAATTTTCGCTCAATCATTGCACAAGAAGTAGTTTTATACTGCTATACTATCCTCCTGATTTTTTTGAAAACCTCAGGTGGATTATAATTTTGTGGTAAAGTTTTTATTAAAGCACTCATTGAAGCATTAGGACACTTTTATTAATTTTTAAAAAAAGAAAACATATACCAAATCTAGAACTGGTGGTGCAAATTTGGTCTGAAAACTCAAATTATCTTTGATGGCAGAAATTTTATTTGAATGTTTAATTTCATATTTAATCACTTTTATTTTACTTTTTTATTCCTTTTTTTGCTTTCAAATATCAATTTATTTATTGTAAAACTAGTACTCTTCATATTTTTTTTACTTTTATTTAATAAGATTATGAAAGATGTAGCATCTCCCAGTATGCATTTGGCTTACAAATTTTGTCAATACTAATAACATTAATATTATAATGGTGAAAAACAATGAATCAAATGATAAATATGAATGACACAGAAAGATCATATACAAGTGGATTTGTTTATAAGGAATACCTGATGAAATGAAGAAGACCTGCACCCTAGATACTCACCATCATAAAAGTGTCCAGCATAAGTTTGGCCGAACTTGTGCTGGACACTTTTGGTTGCATGCAGTCAGATGGGATAAATTTACTCTATGGAAATGAAAATGACATTTTGCTCAATCATTGCACAATAAGTAGTTTGATATTGCCAAAATGTCCTCCTGATGATTTTTCAAAACTTATTAGGACACTTTCTTTGGTTTAACAAAAAAGAAAATATAGTGCAAGTTCAGCCCTGGTGGTGCACATTTGATCTAACACCTCTACTTGTTATTGATAGTGGGAATTTTCCTTAGATTTTTTTTTCTTATTTAATCCCTTTTATTTTACATTTTTATTGCTCATATTGCTTTGGATATCAATTTTTAATTTTTAAAATAAATAATTTTCATACTCTTATACCTTTATTTAATAATATATGATTAAAGGTGGAACACCACCTGGTATGCATTTTTCACACAAGTTATTACTATAGTAATAATGTTAATAATATAATGATGACAAAAAATCAATCAAATGGTAAATTTAAATGACACAGAAAGATCAAATTCCAGTGGAAATGTTTATAAGAAATCCCTTTTGAGTTTAAGAAGATTTGCTGTATGCCTACTCTCAATTATAAAAGTGTCCAGCACAAGTTCGGCCGAACTTGTGCTAGACACTTTTGGTTGCATGAAGTCATATGAGATAAATTCTCTCTATAGCAATAAAAAATGATATTTCACTCAATTATTGAAGTAAAGAATGTTTAATATTGTAAAATTGTCCCCTGGATGCCTGTCCAAACATCAGTTCAAAATTTGTTAGCTATACATAAAAGTAATTTTAGACCAAGTTTTGACCTAGGGGTCCCCAACTGTCCCAACACCACTTCTGGCTCTTGATAGTAAAAATTTTACTTGTATTTTTTATTTCGTATTTGATCCCATTTATTTTCATTTTACTTTTCTATTACTCTTTTTAATTTTAAATATCAATTTATTTTTTTAAAAACTAAACATATTCATATTTTTTTAACTTTATATAATAATATTATTAAAGTTGTAACATCACCAATTTTGCATTTGGCATGCAGGTTTTTGCTATACTAGAAACATTAATAATATATATGGTGACAAAAAATTAATTATAAGATAAATATGAATGATAAAAAAAAGTTTAAAACCCAATAGAAATGTGAAAAACAAAAAACTGATGTACTGAGAAACACTTCCACCCTAGCTACTCTCCATCATAAAAGTGTCCAGGACAAGTTTGGCCGAACTTGTGCTGGACACTTTTGTTCAGGTGCAGTCAGATGGGATCAATTCTCTCTGTGGAAATTAAATTAAAAAAAATGCTAAATAATTACATTAGAAGTAGTTTGGTATGGCTGAATTATCCACCTTGAGTTTTTCAAACCTCAGGTGAAAAATTTTTTATCTTTAAAAAAAATTAAATTTTATCAAATTTAGCCCTGATGGCACCCATTTGTTTCAACACCTCTACTGGCTCTTGAAGGCAGGAATTTTTCTTGAATTTTTCTTTTTCATATTTGATCTCTTTTACTTTACTTTTTTATCACTCATGTTACATTTGGATATTAATTTATAATTTTGGAAAAGAAATCATTTCCATATTTTTTTAACATTTTTTAATAATATTATAAAAGGTGTAATATAACATGGCATGCATTTGGCGCAAAAGTTTTTTCTATACTAATAAAATTAATAATATTCTAATGACAAAAAATTAATCAGATAATAAAATATGAATAACACAGAAAGATCAAATACCATTTGACATGTTTAAAAAATAACAGTTGCACTGAAGAAGACCTGCACCCTAGCTACTCTCCATCATAAAAGTGTCCAGCACAAGTTTGGCCAAACTTGTGCCGGACACTTTTGGTCAGGTGCAGTCAGATGGGATCAATTCTCTCTATGGCAATGAAAAAAATTAGTTGATAAGAAACTTCACTAGATGTAGTTTGATATAGCTGGATTATCCACCTAGAGTTCATCCAAACCACAGGTACACAATTTTTTATCTTTAAAAAACAATCAATTTAGTACAATTTATCCCTGATGGCTCTCATTTGCTTCAACATCTCTACTGGCCTTTGATATTAGCAATAATACTTGGAGTTTGTTTTTCATATTTGATCCCTTTAACTTAATTTTTTATTCCTCATATTGCTTTTGGATATCAATTAATAATTTTTAAAATAAATTATTTTAATATTTTTATACATTTTTTTAATAATATTATAAAAGGTGTAACATCACTCAGTATGCATTTGGCACACAATTTTTTGCTATAATTATATAATTAATAATATAATTAAGACAAAAAATTAATCAAACAATATGTATGAGTGAGGCACAAAGATAAAATACCAGTAGACATGTTTGTAAGAAATACCAGATGAACTGAAGAAAAATTCTACCCCAGCCGCTCTCCATCATAGAAGTGTCCAGCACAAGTTCAGCCAAACTTGTGCTGGACACTTTTGGTCATGTGCAGTCAGATGGGATCAATTCTCTGTATGGCAACAAAAAATTTTTTTTATCAAATTTCACTAGAAGTAGTTTGGTTTAGCTGAATCATCCACCTGCTGTTCTGCCCAATATCAGGTGTATAATTTTTTATCTTTAAAGAAAACGTCACTTATTACAATTAAGCCCTGATGGCTCCCATTTGCTTTAACACCTCTACTGGCTCTTGATAGCAGGAATTTTACCAGTATTTTTTTCATATTTGAACTCTTTGACTTTTATTTTACTCTTTTCTTCCTCTTTTTAAATTAAATTTCTATTTAATTTTTGTAAAACTAATCCTTTCCATATTTATTTACGTCTATTTTAAAAAATTATTGAAGGTATAACTTCACATGGTATGCATTTGGCACACAAGTTTTTGCTATACTAATAACATTAATAATATAATGGTGATAAAATATTAATCGGATGATAAATATGAAAGATACAGACTGATCAAATACCAGTAGACATGTTTATGAGAAATACAAGATGAAGGAACTGAAGAAAATTTCCACCCAAGCTACTCTCCATCATAAAAGTGTCCATCACAAGTTCGGCTGAACTTGTGCTTGACACTTTTAGTCACGTGCAGTCAGATGGGATCAATTCTCTATATGGCAACAAAAATTCATTTTTTTATTAAACTTCACTACAAGTTGTTTTGTTTAGCTGAATCATCCACCTGTTGTTCTTCACAACCTCAGGTGTATAATTTTTTATCTTTAAAAAAAAGGTCACTTATTACAATTTAGCCCTGATGGCTCCCATTTTTTTCAACACTTCTACAGGCTCTTGAGAGCAAGAATTTTACTAGTATTTTGTTTTTCATAATTGATCTCTTTGAGATTAATTTTACCTTTTTATCCCTCATATTGCTTTTGTATATCAATTTATTTTTTGTAAAACAAATCATTTTCATATTTTTTTACCTTTATTTAATAATATTATAAAAGGTGTAACATCACACGGTATGCGTTGGGCACACGAGTTTTTGCTATACTTATAATATTAATAATATAATGGTGACAATAAATTAATCAAATGATATATATGAGTGAGGCACAAAGATCAAGTACCAATGGAAATGTTTATAAGAAATACCAGATTAACTGAAGAAAAATTCTACCCTAGCTACTCTTTGTCATAAATGTGCCCAGCACAAGTTCGGCCAAACTTGTGCTGGACACTTTTTGTCACATGCAGTCTGGTGTGATCAATTCTTTCTCAATCATTGAACTAGAAGTTGTTTGATATGGCTAAATGGTTCTGCTGAAGTTTTTTTAAACTTCAGATTGGCACTTTTTTGTTTTTCAAAAAAGCAATTATAGTCCAAGTTTAGCATCACTGGTGGACATTTGCCCCAACATGTCTACTTGCTCTTGATGGCAGTAATTTTATTTTAATTTTTTATTTCATATTTGATCCCTTTAATTTTACCTTTTTATCCCTCATATTGCTTTTGGATATCAATTTATTTTTTGTAAAACAAATCATTTTCATATTTTTTTACCTTTATTTAATAATATTATAGAAGGTGTAACATCACCCGGTATGCATTTGGCACACGAGTTTTTGCTATACTTATAATATTAATAACATAATGGTGACAAAAATCAATCAAACGATAAATATGAGTGAGGCACAAAGGTCAAATACCAATTAATCAATAGTTCTTTTTAATATTATAAATTTTTTGATTAAATAAAATGGTAATAATGAATTATATTTTTCATCCACAACTCCACTCTAATGATTCCCACTGCACAAAAAGGGTTCACTAAGTCCTTTCTTAACTGCTTGTGCATATATTTTATTGCCCACAGTACTACAATTTTTTGTAGTGATTATCCCACATCTGATTCAGGAATATTTTTGAACAATATAAGTTTTTTTTACAAAAGACCTTATCATATCCAATATCCCACAAAAAAAAAACCTGTTTTTGTATTAAAACCCATAAATTATTAAGAAATTGTTAAAATAATTAGATTAGACCTTGGCACAGCTAGATCCATACCAACCAACCTAAATTCTTTTCAATATTGAAAACATTTAAATAAAATTATTATATCATACTATATTATGGGCACCAACCATAATTCAGCACTTCTCATTTGCTCTGCTACAAAATGAGTGCATGTAGCATTTTTCTAACGTTTGACTGTTTTTCTTCCTTCCCTCACACCTTTAGTCCAGAATGAAAATTTAGTATGAGTTTTGGTCAAAATGGTTTGCCAGTGTTATCTGTATGCAATATGAATTCATATTGCATATTTCTATTTATGCATAAAATATACTCGTTAAGCATCATTTTTTTGCATTTTTCAATCATTATGCATATTTATGCATATTCATATGCATATTCATTATACAGATTTATATGCATATTAATATATTTTATTCATATACGTATATGCACCTTTTTTTGCATACTCAATATGCATATTTTTAATGCATATTCAATATGCATATTTTTATGCATATTCAATATTCATATTTTTATGCATATTTATTCTTCATAGTCATTATGCATACACTTTCGATAGGCATTTCACATCAATTTTTAGCATGCAATAAGTATCCACCATGCAAATTCAAATGCATATGCATCTATATCATACACGCAACATATATTCAAGTTTAATATTTAAATATTAAGGTATGCTAAGTGATGTTGTTCAACCTTTTGCCAAAACTGAGATTAACTGATGTTCAATGTGGTTCTTAAGCTCTGCTCAAGGAGGGATTGTTCTGGATTCAATCTGTGACAGTTTATTTTTTCAATGTTTTTTCATCAGATTTAAAAACATCTTTCTGACAGTTTCAGGATGGTTTCACAACAGTTTCCTGACAAATTCCTGATAGTTTCAAAAAAAAAAAACTGCTAGCAGTTCACCCCCAGATTTCCCGTGGTGAAAAAATAATCAAAAATACTCAAATAATAGATGCTACAAAAGTGTAAACCTTAAAGCATTACAAAAAATCTGAAACCTTGTATAAATTTTCATACATAAATGTGATGAAGTGACACTCTAGTCTATTTATTCAGGTTGAAAAAAATTACTTAATGGAATATGTATTACAATCATATTGGACCAAAAATAATTTTTTGGTATTCAAAAAATGAACATAGCCTCACATTTATCAAATTATTTTTGTGGCAACATTTTTTGAAAAGAGAAAAAAATCCTTTTCTCAAATGAGTCTGCTTTTATCACATAATCATTCTCTTCCTTTTGTACCATTCTTTTGAGTTCAAATTGCATATAAAAATATAATTTATGCATATTATAATGCTATAAATTTGAAATATTTCTTATTCTTTATTTTTGTGATACTTCTCCTTAAATCAACTTTGATCATAAAGTTTTGAAGCTCCACAATATATCCTTCCTCTTTGTTTAATTGTATTGAATACTTTTTTAATCTGATTGTTTAAGAACCCTAGTAGCTCTTACTTTCCTCATGGAAACCTGCCCAAAAACAAACACTTAATAGAATTTTTAATGAGACTTTGCCTCCATTCAATTCTCACTTTTTTAGATCTATACACAACTTTTGTCGTTCACTTTTGGATACAAAACCCTACTGAAGAGCAATTAGGCAGATTTATCATTCGACATGAATTCTTGCAAGATCGCCTTTGAACTACCTCATCCAGAATCAAATTCAGCTGTTTCAGAAAAGTTTCCACCAATTTTCCGTGAATCTTTTATTGACCACCTTTGCATGTGCGGTTTCCCATGGTCAACTTTCGCTTGGAACCTAGATTGGTTTGACAAATTGAACCAGTTCTTGGCAAATATTCTCATTAAACACTGGGACAATGCCTTAAAAACAAATAGTTTGATTGCATATCCAATTGACTAAACTCAAATTAGCTTCTCAAATCAAATGGGAGTTCTTCACCATTGGTTTTTAGGTCATTCTGATAAATTAAGACTTGGGAAGGATTCTGATAGCTCTCAAGAAATCATCAAAGTGAGAAAGCATAAATATAGAATAAAAAAAAAGTATGAAAATCCCCTTTTTTTCAACTATTTTATTTATGACCTTTATTTCAAATAACAAAGATTCTTTGAATTCAGTTAACCGAACTAAACTTCTTAAACAACTTCCACATTGTGAAGCTTATCACATCCTTTTCACAAACATCAAGTGTTGTTCAGACACCGAAATTGATAATGATGGATCTTTAAGACGTATCTTTATGCAATGGAGGTCTGAAGATTTTTCTAAAGTTGCACAATATCTTGACCAACAACACTTTGATATTTGAGATACTTTGACCTACTCTGGAAGTGTGCTAAAGGACTTGGCCTTGTACAAAATAATCAGTTTGGTTTCAACATTATCACCTAACCTTAATCCTTCTCATGTCCCCCAGGGTTCACCGAAAGACTGTTATTCTCCCTTATATCTTGCATCTTTAAATCCTCAACATATCAGACTTTTAAATCCTCAAAATCCCATAAATTTACCTGCTCTCCTTGAAATTCTTTCTTCCTCTAATGTGAGTGCTTGAAAAACTCCCTTAATAGTAGGTTTTCACACTCATACTCCTCATTTCCACTGTTTGGGACACTTAGCCTTGAAAACAAAAACATAATTTTAAAGATTACTATTATCATTAAACTTTATAGAATTTTTATTCGGCTTACAACGTTAGCTCCATTTTTTTACTTTGAATCTTATACATGCTGAATTCTATACATCCATGCACAAAATAACTCAAAACATTTACTTCATTTTGCTGCCCCATTCTATACAGCCGATCAACAGCCTGCTGCTCAACTGCTGGATTCCAATTCGGCTCCTATTTCAACATTGAACATATAAAAAATTTAATATTTTTGTTCTTAATATGAAATATAAGAAATTGAGCTCACCATTATATATACATTCTGAGAACACTTGAGATCTATACCCACTCCTGCAGCCTGAATTGTTCCAACCAAAACATGGAAATTTTTATTAAAATGGAATTCATGCATATTTTTGTCTTGCTTTGTTCTGCTGAGCTCACCCATAAGCTGGGTATACCTTATATTGTGGTCATCTAGAGCCATTTTTATTCTATTTTGAAATATTAGAAAGTTGTTTTTAATAAGCCAACACAATTTTGTAAAAAAAATTCATTATAGAATCACTAACATCTGCAAAAAGTCTGCAAAGTTGGAGAATATAACAGCTTTCAGAAAATTTATACCCCTTTTACCAGACAAAAAGTTTTTCAAGTGGCCTAAAGGATGACAGATCTTTGCGGAATGCTGCCAGGTGAAATCAAAAGTTGAAGTGTCATCCAGATTTTTGTAGATGGGATGGTTGCAGAATTTTCTTAAAATCATCAGCTCTCTAAGAAACTCAGATGAGTCCCAAGGGAGGTCTGTGCTTCTGGAGGGCCCATATCACTCAGTGAATCCTTCTTGAAGCACATCACGTTTAGACCTCTATGGATCTGCTAATTGAACTGATATCCCCCTTTGAATCTTTTTTGGAAGTAACAAAATTGCATCTTTTTTTCTACATAGGCTTATGACTTTCATTAAGTGATTGATTGACTTCATAGAATTAGCCTTTCCTTTTTGCAAACCTGGAAAAAGGAAATTCTTCCATAACCAGTCTTCTTGCCACTTTTTGATTCTAAGAAAAAATATGAGACTTTGAAGGTCAGTGGGCCTGTTCTGAAGTGGAGTTCCAGTCAAACATAGTTGGTGTTGGGATTCCTAGTCAAATAGTGTTTGAGCCCCCTGCGAGTAAGGATTTTTAGTGTAACTAAAAGAATATTTATAAAAATTGATTATAAAAATTAAGTTTTAAGTTTTAGATATAGAAATGGGCACTAACTGAGCTTTATCTAAAAAAACTCTATAACAAAAGAGCTTTTGAGTCACCGGTATCTTTTTTTATAATCAGTGTGGCTGAACTCCAATTAATACGTTCTTGATTTTCCTATACCTGGAATTGTCTTGCTTCACCTTGAGTTGCACTTATAAGAGAAAGAGTTGCCAGTGTCTTTCCCAAACCCATATCATCAGCGAGTATTGATCCTTTTCCTTCAGGGGTTAATTGATTGTTAGGAAACTGATCTTTACAGTCATCAAATTCAGTTCTAAGCCAATGGTTGTCCTAGTGCCTCCACATGATATCCAACTTTTCCTTTACCATTTCTTCATTTTCAATCATAAAATTTATTTCTTGAAGCTGATGTGTTTTGAGAACTGTTTTGATTCCTTGGATAAGTTGATCAGCTTTCCAATCTTGAGTACTCTGAGATGTTTGGAAAGAGCCTTCAAAAATTACATGCGGGATATCAAAAAAGATAGTGGAGTCTTAGTTCAAGATCAGACGTAAATTGATTTGAGCAGAAGAAAATGCTTCTTTAGCAAGACTAATTAGTGTACTTGAAGAAAAGAGGCATCTCCAAAGTTGATACTGATTACCAAAAACTGGAACCAAGTAAGCATGAAAATAGAATGGCTTCAAAGGATTCAAGGCACTTCTTTGGTTTAAATGGTAAGATCCAGACCCAATGTCACCCAATAGTAGTCCAATGTGCTTACTCTGCACTTGAGAAAGATTACCAACAAGAGTTGGTTTTCTTTCTTCAAATAGTCCAAAAATATGAACATTCAAATGGCCTCACTGTAAAATCGTGGGGGTTGGTGAGTTTTGATATCTTGAAATTATATTCATATAAATTTGATTGATTGTTATTGAGAACTATCCAACACATCTGAGACTTGACATATTAAGTAAGAATAGTATCTGAAGATAGTGGTTGTTAAAAGATGAATTGAACCAAAAAATGAATAATCACTTTTGAATAAAACGAGAAAGTAACTTTTTAGCATATTCTATGCTAAGATCATAATTCTTTCACATGTATTTATATTATATTTTTAAAATATATTTGAAGTAAATGAATGATAACTGAAATAAATAATATGGCTTAAAAATAAATCTTGAGCCTATAGAGTAAATTTGGGTTTGTGGAAGAAGAAAAAAATTTCTTAATAAAAATGTGCTTTATTGTTACATTATAATCACAAAAAAGAATAATTTCACTCTTATTGAACTTAATTATGTTTTTGTCTAATAGTAAAATGCTTTAGATGGCAGTTCAAAATCCAAATTGAAACTACTACCTAGAACGATGTCTTGATACTAACATACTTTTTGTAAGTCTTTGTACAGACACTTAAGGTGATCTCAATAATATTTAAATTGATTTAAATTGTATTTTTTATCAAATATCTATGTGGTCTAATGTAAAAATTGAGATACTACAGTTTAACCTTCTGTTACCAACTTGGAAAGAGAATATCTGTAGATTTATTAGACCAAATATCAAATCTTGCTTTCCACAAGATGGGAAGGTAAATATTATGATATGTTAAGTGATATGTTCAAGATTTTCTCAATCTGTGCTCAGCTGAAGATCAAAGTAATCACCAAGCTCCAAGAGACCTGTGATTGAGTTGGGTTAAATCTAGGTCTAACTGATTACCAAATCTTTCTCCAATTTATTTAAATCCGGTTTCACAATGAATTCCCAACAGCTTTCCAACCACTTCCCAACATTTTTGAATCAGGGGTATTGCTAGCAATACCCCCCCCTGAATTTTCTGTGGTGATTACTTACAATTTATTATATACAACCAAAATAATTTTTATTACTACTACTTCTGCTTAAGTACTTACATTAACATAAAATCAAAATACCATAAGTAATATTATTATTATTTCTTTAGCTTTTAATTGAGTAATTAATCATAAAAGATAAAAACTACATACCAGTTTTGAAATCCCTGAGTTATCCACCATCTCCGCCGTTTGGACCCCCATAAAATTTTCTAGAACATTAGAACCCCTTGAAAATTTTTCCCACCATAAATTCCAACAACAAGTAATTAATATAATGAGTAACTACATGAGTATGGAACCTGAGAACTGTGAGAAAAAATCCTAAAAAGGTATTACAAGAAGATGTAAAGGTTTTAATTAAAACAAATAAAATAATTTTTATGCCAAAATGTATGTAATCAAGTTTAATTCAGTATAAAAAGAAATTAATTAATTGTTTTAACTATCTTAAGTAATTTAATAATTATTTTAATTGAAACAAATAATCAATTTAATAATGTAACTAACTTAAAAAGAGAATTTAATATTATTATATTGAATATATCGGCTGGATGTCTAGAAGAGGAAGAGGAAAAGGGAAAGGGAAAGAACTGAGAGGAGGAGGAGAAGATAGGCGCAGAAATAAAATAATAAAAAAAGTTTTAATTATTCTAAGTGAAAATGCAACAAGGACTCCTTGAGACTTGACACAATACTGAGCGTTATTAAATTTTAAAATATATATTTTAAATAAGAGTTACTTCAATGCGCAGTAAACACTGTTATTATTAATAAACCTATTGCAACCTTTAGTTATATATATAAAATTTAAATTAAATTTATAATACTAATAAAAATAATAATAAAGGTATTATATTAAAAATATATTCAAGTTTTACTGTATAATGAATGATGGGCTAAAGGGGATCACCCAAGGCACTTTTATAAACCAGGGGACCTCTGAAGCGCCACAAATCATTATGTACAAAATAGTAATAAGCTAAAACAAGAATATAAAAGAATAGAAATGAAACATAGGTATAAAGAGAAAAACATGAAACAATTAACTAAACCCATTAATAAGTAGCTAATTTTCCCACCATAAGTTCCCAAAACAGATAATTAAAATAGCGAGTAACTAAGTAAGCCTGAAACATATAAACTGTGAGAAAAAGAATCCAAAACAGACATTACTGTAGGATGTAAAGGGTTTAATTAAAACAATTAGAATTATTTTCATGCAAAAATCCATGTAATCAATTCAATCCAGTATAAAGCAATTTTAATTAATTGTTTTAACTATGTAATTAATTCAATAATTAGTTTAAATGAAACATATAAATAATTTAATGATATTTCTAATTTAAAGTGAGAATTTTAATACCATATTATTAAATAAGTGTTATAATTTATTTAATGATTTTACTGACACAATTAAGGGTCAAAAAAGCCCCCAATATTATTGTTTAATAATGTATGAAAAAGTTTTATTTAATATAAAAATTTAATTAATTAATTTAATTACAGTATAAGTCAATTTTACACTTATAGTTATAATATGTGTTTATAATTAATTAATTGTAAATTTGTATATATTAAATACATAAATAATGCGCCATAATTTATAGAATATATATCATGCTTAATTTAAATGTATAAATAATTTATATAATAATAATATTTATATAATATTTATATATATTTAATAAAATAATTATATCATTTCATTATGCAATATACGATTAATTTATATACATAATAAGCAAATTTTTACGCCCTCTTTTAGTTACAGTGAATTGACATAAAATTTACTGGGCTCCTGGTATAGCCTGGCTGACACTCCCTCACTCTAAAAAAACAATAAAAAAATGCTAAGATTTTTTCTTTTTGTACTTCTTTAACAGAGTAGGAAGATTTTAAATTTCCTTGCCAGGTATCCATGCATCATGTTCAGATAATTTTTCTTATATCTCAATAAATATTCAGTACCTCTTTCAGAAGTGATAATTCTATCATTGAGAATTTTATCAATTTCTGCAGTTTCTGTGACTTCCTGAGGGTTTTTCTTAGTTTTTCCCCTTATTTTGAGAAATAAGTCACTGTTGGAAGCATAAGGCTTAAGAAAAAAATGGGAAAACATGATGTTTTCTATCATATGGAGAATACAATACAACTTCTACTGAATTATCTCCAACCATTTGTTTAACAACAAATGGTCCTACAAAAGGATCTTTTAATTTGTTGTTACCTTGTAGATCGAAATGGACAGTAGATATCAACACTTCATCACCCTTGTTAAGTGTGTATTCTTCATGAAATTTATCTCATCTCATCTTTTCATATTCAAATGCTTTATCAATACAGCTTTGAGAATGTTTTCTGCGTAGCTGTTGCATTTTCACAAAAGATTTTACACCAGGGTGTAGTTCCAACTTAGGTAATTTATTATTGAAAATTTGAGCAGGAGTGATTGGGACAAAACCTAACCAAAGCTCAAAAGGCTTTTTCTCAGTGACAGAATAAACCGTGCTATTATATGCAAATTCAAGACCAGTAAATAGAGTGACCCAGTCATGAGTAAATCTGTCATTGTCTTTATATTCTAATCCAAAGGCACAATACCTTCTAATCATATATTCCAGAGTTTGAATCATTCATTCAGCTAGACCATCAGTCTGAGGATGGTGAGCTGTAGAAAACTTTAACTCACAGCCACAAATATCCATCAAAGAGGTCCAAAACTCAGAAATATATTTTGGATCTCTATCAGAGATAATGGCTTTTGGAAAACCAATAATATTAAACATGTAAGACCACCATAAGAAAGCTAATTCTTTTGTGGATACATCTTTGTGGGTAGGAATAAACTTGCACATTTTTGTGAATCTATCTACTATTACCCAACAAGAGTTATAACTGTCTTTACCTGCTAAAGGAAGACCAGTGACAAAATCCATGTTAATGATTTGCCACAGAGCATCAGGTGCTTAAATATTTTGTAATAATCCTGCTCTTTTACCTGTCACCATTTAGATTTCTGACAGGAATCACAAGATTCAACATATAATTTTGTATATTCAGACATATTAGCCCATGAAGCAGTGTTTTTGATTCTAATTAATGTCTTTTCAAGATAAAAATTACCAGCTAATATGTCATCATGACAAATTTTGAGGATAGTTTCTTTTAAAGAAGGAGGAATTACAATTACATTAGTAAGCTTTCTTCTATAATATATATAACCATCTTCAATAGAAAACTTTCCTTTAATCAAATCATTTTTATACTTTTCAGGAAGAGTTTTAATAAATGCTTGAATTGAAGAACTCTTAGGATCATTTAAGATGTTAACTAATTTATTTAAATCAGAATCTTTATCATATAAATCCAGAATTAATTTTAATAACTCTTCTTCCATATCAACTATAAATATACCATGGATATAAACAGTATCATCTTCAGGTACATAAGCAGGATTGGAGTCATTATTTGGCAGAGGCAATCTGGAAAGCATATCAACATTGGAGTGAACATTTCCAGCCCTATGGATAATTTTAATTCTTCCTCTGAACTCTTGAACAGCAAGTTGACACCAAAACATATGTCTATTAGGTGTTTTTAGGCTCAAGAGGGACTTCACAGCACTATAGTCAGTTACCAATTCAAACTTTTGGTCATCCAGGTAGTAATGAAGCTTCTCAAGAGCCCAAACAACTGCTAAGCACTCTAATTAAGTGGCACCATATTTCAATTAACTATTTCTCAAGGTTCTTTAAATATAACAAATTACAACCTCTGAGGATTTATCATTAATAATTTGTTTCTGGTGAAAGGCAGCACCCAGACCAAAAAATGTAGCATCTTTATACAGGACAAAAGGTTTGTTGAAATCTGGAAGAGCTAAGATAGGGGCTGTCATTAAGCAACATTTTAATGCATCAAAAGCTTTTTGAAAATCAATATTCCAGGTGAATGCAACATCTTTCCTAGTTATTTTGGTAAGAGGCAAGGCTATGACCTAATAATTTTTAATATATTGTCTATAATAGCCACACATACCTAAAAAATGTTGGATTTCTTGTACACAAGTTTGTGCCTTTATATTTTGAATTGCAGCAACTTTGTTGTGGTCTACACAGATTTGTAGGCCTGACACAACATGGCCAAGGACTTTTAAAGATTGAAAACCAAATTTACACTTTTTCAAGGACAAGGTCATATTGATTTCATCCATTTTCTGAAAAACTCTATTTAAGTGAGCCATATGTTCATCAAAAGTTCTATAAAAAACAATGATATCATAAATATACACCATAAGCCATCCTTCAATTATTTCCTGATGGAAAGTGTTATCCATGACTTTTTGGAGAACTGAAGGTGCATTTTTAGGGCCAAATGGCATTCTAACATACTTATATATTCCCATATGAGTAGCAATAAGCAAAAAATTCTGAGAATTTTTCTCAACAGGAACTTGATGATACCCTTTGTACCATCCATACAACTAATAAATTTTGCACCTTGAAAGGTAGCATGTATTGAAATAATTCTGGGTAAAGTATAAATATCATAAACAGTATAAGTTTTTAATGCTCTGTAATCTCCACATAATCTAGCCTTATCCTTTTCATAAGAAATCAAGACTGGGGAGATGACACAATATTTGGGGGTGACATCCACTTTCTCAATGATATTCATTTTCAATAATGTGGCAATATTATCTTCAATATCATTCCTTTTTGTTGGAGATGCAGGATATGGGTTTTTCTTAAGACTAGGAGGAATATCACTCAAGTTACAGGATAAGGTAATTTTCATTTCTTCCTGAACACTTCCTAAGACATGAGAACCATTAGCAAAAGCTATAGGGAAGGAGGTAATTGAGGAAAATATAGAATCCTTTTGTTCACTAGTTAACTGATCACCAAAAGAAGCAGTATTTATTTCATTTAATAAATCATCCATTTCAACTGTTGGTCTGCCTTTACACTGGATAAGTGAGTTACAAGACTTTAACAGATATCCAGAAGGTTTTCTAGGGGAGGAAATTTTGAATTTTCCTTTGCCATTGAATCTAAAGGTGAAGCAATTATTTTCTGGGTCCAATTTCACGCCAAACATGGTTAAAGTATCATTACCCATAAAAAACCAATTGCTTAAATTATCATTTTTCATGACAAAAAATTCACAAATTGCTGTGACAAAACCACCATTATATTTGAAGAATACAAAGTTTTTGTATTTGCGAATAGGAATTAAGGTAGAACCATACCCTCTCCATTTTTCAGAAGTTATAGGTAATAATTTACTCAAATAATTCTTATCTACTGAAGCTAAAGCTCTTTCAGACACTACACTTTCTCCAGCACCAGAGTCAAGAACTACATCAACATTTTTACCATTAATGATAACAGGTGCCTTCAAAGGAGATATGGCTATAGAATTGTTAGTAATATCTTTAATTATTTCAGCATTTTAAACTGAAGATAAATCCAATACACATTCTTCAGATATATTATCTAAATAATGGACATCCTGTTCCAACATTAAAACATCTTTAACAGATTCATTGTCAAAGGAGATATTACTTTCACAGTCACTAGAAGAATTATTGATATCAATTTCAGCCTCATCAGTGTCTTCATTTTGTTCAACAAGATGAATTTTCTTGTCAAAAAAATGACCCTTTTTCCATGATTTGTTACATTTATAACAAGTATTTGTTGCATATTTTTTAGGTGCAACTGGGGCAGAGGGTTTACCAGATTTTTCTGGGGGCTTTGTAGAGGGTTTATTTTGATCATGATAAGATTTTCTAAGGTAATTCTTTGGTTCATATCTATGGTTGAGCAGTACCTCAATATTAATGAAAGAAGAATGTTCCCTCACATGCTCAGTTCTAGCTACAATTATATCTCTAAGAGAATCTGGTAATTTATACAAGATTTTATCTCTCCAAATATCATAATCTATCTGTGGATGAATTGCTCTCAAGAGTTTTGTTACTTTCATAAGAAAAACAATGGGTTTTCCAACAGAGGAGGATACATATCTAGTATTCTCATACAGTCTTTGCTGAGCCAACCTGAATTTTGAACCACCAAACTGATTCTCAATCAAGGATTTCCAATAATTACATGTATAATGGCTTTTATCCAATAGAAAAGATTCATACCACATCAAGGCTACATTGGAAAATAAAGAAATTAGCTTAGAAACAATTTCCTCATCAGGTAGTTTATAAAATCTCTTTAAATTATCAATTCTTTGGATAAAGTGTTGCCAATTAAATGAAGAATCACCATCAAAGGTAGGATATTGTTCCAATTTAGGCCAATTTTTCTGACTACTGGGATGGTCCATTCTTTGGTTTGAATTATTTATCATTAATAATTCCTGAAGTTTAGCCAGGTGTTCAGAAATTACATTATTTACAGAAACAGCTGGTACATGACCATCACAAGATTTTTTACTGGTACCAAAAGATTTTACAGACTCATTGTCAGTTTATTTAATGGCTGAAATATTGGGAAGAAAAGAGGAGCTCTGTTCAGGTTCTTTTCCCTTATTTTTATGCAGCCTATGGGAAGCATTCTCAATTATACCATAATTATTGATGGTTAAGGTTGAAAATTTTTCCTGCAAGTCAGACACATAGTTTCTTATCCTTGGAATTTAAGACATCTGGTCATTTACTTTTGAAAGGGATAAAACATTTCTGTCCTCAGAAACTGTGTGTTTGCCACTTAGTGCATGGAAATCAATTTTTAGCTTTTTAAACTCATTTTGTAGAGATTTAATTTCACCTTTTAATGAATAATTTTCCTCAATAAGAGTTTCAATTCACTCAAGGTTTTATGCAGATTGATATTCTTATATGAGATAGATCTATGGTCACTCCTTATTTGTTTTTGTTAGCTAAGGAAAATATTCAAGGTTTCTTTGATTTTAAAATAAGCTGTATCTTGTACTGAAGAAATTACTTTACAATGAAAATGCAAATTATTTAATCTATCACTCTCATGTATTAACACATCTCTTAAATGTTTGTCTTTCACAACATTAAAATCAAAAGTATCTTTCAATATTTCTTCAGAGGTTTTCTCAGTTAAAGTATAGACTTCAGGGGAAACAGAATAATTCTTAATTGCAAGAGAAGGATTAATTAAAGAAGTAGAAGTCAAATATAAAGGTTCATCAAACGATAATTTGCTAATTAAATCATTGGGGCTACTCATTAAAGGAAGTTGTCTTTTTAAGGTTTTAACTTTTCTTTCACCAGGATCCACATTATTACCTGATGAATATTTGTTATTATACATACCAACATTTTTATCAAACAAGTTACTCACCATGGCAAGGGAGGAAACTTCCCCTGTGCCTTCTTTCTTCTGCCTCCCTGATAAGGATGGGGCTGTGGAAATGGATGGTAGGTTAGTGTCGTGGATTGGCCAGGGTGTTGAGCTGTTTGTTGCTGAAAATTCTGTTGGTAATGGCTCATCAAGTAATCCCATTTCCACTGCTCCACCTTCAGAGTGCTTTGATTTTGCTTGAAGGAGCTGGGTACTTAATTGGGCTGAGGTTGAGGATGAGGCTGGGAGGCTGGGAAATGAGGAGGTTGAGCCTGTTTAGGATTTAATAATTCCTGCATCTGCTTCCAGAGTGTGTCTACTCTTTCCTTGTACTTCATACTTTCTGCTCTCAGTTCTTTGATGTGAATGGACAGGTTGTTTACTTTTTGAGTCAGTGGTATCTTTTTTATTTTTATACCTTTAAGTTGATTTTCCTGATTTATTAGGGTTTTTACTTATTTCAGAGGTGTTTGGTGAGGGTTTTTTCCACTTCTCCTGCCATTTCCACATCCTGAAGGTTTTTTGTCAGCTAAATAATTTTTGTAAGTTAATTTAGAAGAACCTACAGATTCAGTGTCACCATCCACTTCAATATCATCAGCATGTAAGTTATCCATGCTGTTAGCCAAACTACTGGAAATTTAAACTGTGAAAAAAAAGAATCAAAATTATTTTAATGATTCAACTTGTTAATTTCAAAACAAAATATAAATTATTGAATTTTTAACAAAACAAAAAAAATTTAAATTTTTATCAAAAATCAATTAATTAACCAAAAAATGTAATACAAATAAATGTAATTAAAATTATTTTTATTAAGAAATAACAATAATTAAAATGGGACCAACTAACAAAGGTTTATAAGTCAACCAAAATAATTAATACCAAAATTAATATATTGGCAATATTGGGACTAAGTACTGAGTACTATTATGGTCAACCAATAAACAAAAAATAATAATGAAATTAATTTAATAATTTATTAAAATTAATTGTCTTCTAGGACTAAGAGTTTTACTCTATTATGGTCAACTAGGAAAAAAAAAATTAAAAAATAATGAACACTTAAACTCAGTGAATCAGCAATTAAGCCACAAACACTGTTATTGCAGTAAAAATATAAGAATATGAGTGAAAGGTGCAAAGGTTAACTTACTATAGTGATCATACAATCACTTCAAATTAATATATGATTTAATTTAATATAAAACTAAATGATCAAACCCAAGTTTGAAACACGGTCACGGCAAAAATTTTACTTTTTGGTTGGGTGGTCCGTGCACTATGTTGTTTCGTCACAAGTATTGTAGTCGTCGTTGTCGTTTAGAAAGGCACCCAATTATCGGCCGGATTTCTAGAAGAGGAAGAAGAAAAGGGAAAGAATGGAGAGGGAGAGGAGGAGGAGAAGATAGGGGCAGAAATAAAATAATAAAAAAAGTTTTAATTATTCTAAGAGAAAAGGCAACAAGGACCCCTTGGGACTTGACACAATACTGAGGGTTATTAAATTATAAAATATATATTTTAAATAAGAGTTACTTAAATGCGCAGTAGACACTGTTATTATTAAAAGACCTATTGCAAACTTTAGTTACGTATATAAGATTTAAATTAGATTTATAATACTATTAAAAATAATAATAAACGTTGTGGTACGCGCCTCGCAGGAAGTGTGAATTTAGACCAATTAGTGCGCGTAGTCCAGGAAGAATAAAGGGGAGTTAGCGCAGCAGGAAGTGAAAAAATATAATATGTAATTGTGTGTTTCAAGGAACAAAGGAAATGGAAGCGCGGAAAAGGATTAAGGGTCTGTGCGCTTGGATTTTGTAGCAAGATGTGCCGCACAATAGGGAATTGTGTATTATCAACTTAGGACTATTATGCGCTAAAAAAAATGGATTTGGGCTTTCCAAAAAGTATGTGTTATGCATTAAGGAGAAAGTCATGGATTAAGGACGACTCAAGTGCATAGTATGCTGTACCGCGGCCAGTTGGAAAACTTACTGAGACAAGTAATGAAGAAGGCTAACTAGTTAAGCAAGCTGTTGGAACTATGAACTTAGTATTAAAGCAAAAAGAGTGGGGGCTCAATCCTAAAACTACCCAAGAGTTAAGGCAACTAGACGCAGAATTAGGATAAGTCAAACCTGGAACTAGCGCTGAAACAAAACAAAAGTATAGTTAAAAGCGCATATGTGGAGTATCAGTGAATCAAGTTAATACTAGTGTTAGTAAATATAGGGTATGATTTAGGCGCTGTAGTTGTTACAAGCAGTGTATGTAGCATACTAATAGATTAGTTATTGTTTTACTAATATGGCGCTAGAGCTAGCGCTGAAAATCCACTAGGGAACTGTGTCTTGAGTACCTTAAAAATATAAAAAGGACGACTATTTGATAGAGTCTGGGAGAGTGATATACATATAAGATAGATATATATACACATATATTGTCTTTTAAGAGAGAGATTGATATATACAAAAAAATAGAGTAGTAAATTAGAGATTTGTCTGAATCCTTTAATTTGTGCGTCTGTGTGTGTATTTCAAAAAGCATAGTGAAAGAAGCGCAACATAGAGAGGTTATATAGATTCAGTAGGATTGATTATTACTAGAGTCATTTTGTTTCTATCACAAGGCATCTTCAAAGAGAGCGCTTCAAGAGGGAGTAGCTGTGGATATTAGTGCTTGTTAAGAATAGAAATATCCAGATAGTAATACTTGTTTTTCCTGATCTCTAAAACTCATCTCTCATCTTATAAACTTTCTAATCAAAAATTAGTGTTACACATTATTGCGCTGTCTTTAAAATTAAATGTGGCAGGAGCTTCTTTTTAGAAATTGAAGAGGAGAACCAACCCATCTCGCATTTTGTCTACTGCTTAGTACTTTAGAACAGTCAAAAATTGGTGTCCCAACAGTGGCAATAATTGTAACTAGTATTTTTTTTGATTAGATTCTTTGTTTTTTTTTAGGGTTTTGTCAGGAGGACGTAATCAAGCCAATGCTTCAGCGGAAGAGTTGTAGGGTCTACAACAAGTGGATCAATAGCCTTTATCAGAGGATAGCGTAGGGCTGTATCGTGAAAACAGTCAGGTTTAATTACCAAGCGTGTTTTTTTTTTGTGATCTTTGTTATGATTTGATATTTTGGGAATGGATCCTACTGCGACTACATCTAGGGGATGTCAGGAGATGGTTAAATCTCCCAATTCTTCGGCATTGTTGCCAAAAACGGTAACCACAATTATTAGGTGTAAAGATGAAAGCTTGCGCTTTGCGGGCATTAATACCAAAAAGTTTTTACGCAAGTTTGAACAAGCAGCGGAAGTTCATGGAGCAACCGAATATGATATGGTATGTCAAGTACTATTCTTTGTATCTAATGAGTGCAAAGACAATTTAGAGGATCTAAAAGGGCATGAGGAGCGAAATTGGTCACTGCTAAAAGAACAAATGCTCAAGAGATGGCCAAAAGTTACTGAGGAAACTAGGTATACGATGAAGGACCTGGATATTTTGGTAAATAGGGTCAACGCTAGAGGGGGTGTTTGAGACCCCAAGGAATTTAAAAGTTTTAGGGAAGACTTCGATCGGATAGTTGAATATTTAGGTAGTAACAAAGATTTTATTGATGTTAATGCGTCATTACCTTGGTTTTGTGAAGCGTTAGCGCCAGAAGTTGAAGACTGGGCAAAAAGGCGCTTGGATATCAAAGGAAAGCTGGTTAAAAAGAGGGACGGAAATTATAAGTATCCCAGATTAGAAGAAGTAGAAATGGCAGTGGAAGCTGAAATGAAGTTGCATCGAGTTGAGCAATGTGCAGCAAGGGTGGCTCTGGATAATGAGGGGATGGAGGAAGATGCGTCAGGTGTACAATTGCCTTCTCAGATCTCGTCTCCTAGAGTTAAAATTTTCTCTAAGGATCCAGATTCAGTCATGGCAAGAATCAATGAGTTGGAGAAGAAGATAGTTGAAGCAGCAAAGGCAAAAGAATCCTTTAGGCCCAAGAGTTCTCCTCAACCTTTGCATTTTTCCGCTATGGTGTGCTATTATTGTAATAAAGAGGGGCATACAAGGATGAGGTGTAATGCGCTTCAAAAGGATAAAGAAGAAAAGGTAGTTTACGAGTATGGGACTACGCTTATGTTGGAAGATGGTACTAAGTTGGTTAAAGACAAAGATCAAGGGATTTGAGCCATGGTCATCAATCATATTAATAAAAAGTCAATGGAAAGCAAGTCAAGCAAGGGCAAAGAGCCTGGAAAAAAGGAGAAAGGCAAGGACGAAAAATCAGTTAATTTTTCAGTTACTTACGCAGTGTTAGATTTTAAAGTAAAAGAAGGAGTGGTTTCAGCGCCACTTACCACAGCACAATTGGAGATTTTCGCGGCAAAGCATAAGAAAATGGTGCTACCTACAATTACTAGGCCAAGAAGGACTGGAGCTAGGTATGCGAATCCAGAGGATATGGAGGAAGTAGGGTATACCACTAGAGAAAATACACCTGCGCCTATCGAGGATGTCGTAATGGAGGGTATGGACCTAGGAGGTTATGGCGTAGATCACCAGGAAGTATATCAGACGGCAATATTAGAGGAGCCAGAGTTAGTACAGCAGAGAGTGGTACCTGCTGAAGGAATGCCAGAAGCAAAGCATAATACTCCAAAGAATCCACCTGGAAGAGCAAAAGCTGGTGCCAAGGAAACTCAGCCTAAATGGAGATTGCAGCTCCCGGTATGGTAAGGTAAACTCTTAAAGTCGCCTTGCTGCAAGCGGAATCCGGAGGAGATATGTGGATTTAGCTGAAAACCCCATCCTTCCAATAAAAATAACAAAATGGGAATTCTAAATCACTAAGCTAACCAGTCTACTTGGATCTGATTGTTAAAAGTAATGAAACTCTAAAATATTTAACGCTTATTGAGATTTAAGTAAAAGTGGCTGTTGAGAAAAGAAATACTGATAACAACAATTAAGGTGTACCAGTGAAAGATCTGAAAAGATTGACTTTTATGTTTTTATAATAATTTGAATTTTTATGAGACAGAAATAATCAAGTCCCAGTGATGAAGACCTTTCTAAAGATACCCTGTATGAAGTGTGATTTAAATTGTTGAGTAGTATTTCTAAAATGTTATATAAAATATATAGTTATAAGGGTATTACAATTTATTTAATTTGTTGAGTAATAAAAAATGAGACTGTGGTGGTTAAAGATTAAGCTGTATGATGTCTTTGATGATTGTAAAAATGATTCCCAATTTCGAGTCTGAGAGGATCTTAAGTATACCTAGTCACGTGCCTAAGTTTCCCCTCCAGAGCTCACCCAGAGTCAATCCGGAGCCCGTACGGAGCTTGTATGGAGTCCAAACGGAGTCCAAGCAGAGTCCATCCGGACCTCCGGACTCAATTAGAACCTTTAAATCTATAATAAAAAATCTAGAAAAATTACACATGATAGAGCCACTTCCCTTTTACATTCCCAACTAATTTTCGTAGCCTGCGCAGCTCTAATTACCCCGTAAAAATTCATCAAAGTTAAGTATTTTCTAAAAACAAAAATATTTCTATAAAGCTTTAAAATTCATTTAAAAATATAAGAAAAATAGTAAAAATTCTGGGAAACTTCCCCAAGGTTCATGAGTGACTCGACTTGATACTTATAAACTTTTCAGACCGTAAAAATAAGTTTTCTCTATAAAATAAATTTTTTTCGCATAGGCATTTGCTTTTAACCAATTTCTTCATATTTAAAACTCAAATAAATTAAATAAAACCCTTTTATAAAAAATAATAACGCCAATCTTGCAAGCCGTAATAACTCCATTTACATACTTAGGTGCCATACTAAACTTTAGGCTACCACATCCTCCCTCCAATTGAGAATGTCCCCATTCTTAAAACTTTGCATAAGTGATTGATCACGATTCCAAAGGAATTATCTTTCTAATAAATTAATTTGATAAATTTTTTTTAGCTGGTCTTCTTTTAATTTTTAAAATATAAACGTTGTTTCTTCTTCTCTGGCTTGATATAACATAAAATAAAATAAATCTTGTGATGATTCCACTTCTGAGAGCAAGGTTTGAATCCCTTCAGACTCCCATTAACTAGTCTTCCTTCATGTCACAGCATTGAGAGAGTGGATATTCCTAATGAGCCAAATACTCCTGATTCCAATCTCATAGGGCCCCCCACTGAGCCGAATTCTATGATTCCAATCTCGCCATAAGGTCCTCCAAGCTTCACACCAAAAATGGCCTAACACTGAGGCACTAAAAAAAATCATTCCCTAAAATCCAACTACCATCCTAACTTCTGATTCCTTCATCACAATTTTCAAACTTTGCTATACAGCAAACCCATAAAATACTTTTGCCAGGCTTCCAATAATAATATTAACTTTAGACCATGTTAAAGCGCCACAAATTTCACCTAATTAACCATTATGCTTTCCTTAGCATCATCACCACCTAAAATTTTAACCTCCTAAAGCTTATCAGCACCCAATTCCAGAAATAATTGAATAACCAGTTTAGAGTCTTAGTGGACAGTGATAAATTAAAAGATTGAATTGAGTTATCCAAACAAGATTGACATTCCAGTTTAAAGTCTTGGTGGACCAAACATATAATTGATTGCCAGTTTATGGTCTTGGTGGACCAAAAATCATTTAAGTGCATGAATAACTTGAAAATCCAGTTTAATTTCATAGTGGACCAAACATTTGATTGATAAGAAATCCAGTTTTAGGTCATGGTGGACCCAACGAATGTTGAATTTTTCAGCAGATATTAACTTTCCAGTTTAAAGTCATAGTGGACTAAACATTTGATCAATAAGAAATCCAGTTTAAGGTCATGGTGGACCCAACAACTTGATAATAGTCCAGTTTAGGGTCTTGGTGGACCTAACATTTGATAACACTCCAGTTTAAGGTCTTGGTGGACCTAACATTTGATTGATAAAATTAAAAAAAAAAAAAATCCGTCTCCCAAAAATATCCATGAAATCTTGAACATTCTTGAAATTCAGTTTAAAGTCTTGAAGGACTAATAGCTCCAATATAAAATCTTTAATGAAAGTCTTGAAAATTAGCCAGTTTAAAGTCTTGGAGGACTAAAAGCTCCAAAATTCGTATAAAAAACCTTAAAGAACGTCTTGAACAGTAGCCAGTTTAAAGTCTTTGAGGACTAACAGATGTCAAGATAAAGAAAATTATCCTTAATGAAAGTCTTGTAAAATAGCCAGTTTAAAGTCTTGGAGTACTAAAGATCCAAAATATGTATAAAAAAACCTTAAAGAACATTTTGAACAGTAGCCAGTTTAAAGTCTTGGAGGACTAACAGATGTCTTGAAGTAAAATTCCATAGGTTTTGAGTTCCCCTAGACCCTGTTTCCTGTCTAAACTAAATGAATAAAACTAAAAAGAATGAAGACTGAAAAAAAAAATAAGAAATATAATAATAATTTTGATTTAATTAATTAATTAATTTTTTTTTATTTTTTTATTTTATTTTTATTTATTTATTTTTATTTTTATTTTTATTGTATTTTTATTTTTTATTTTTTATTTTTTATTTTTTTATTTTTTATTTTTTATTTTTTATTTTTTATTTTTTATTTTTTATTTTTTATTTTTTATTTTTTATTTTTTATTTTTTATTTTTTATTTTTTATTTTTTATTTTTTATTTTTTATTTTTTATTTTTTATTTTTTATTTTTTATTTTTTATTTTTTATTTTTTATTTTTTATTTTTTATTTTTTATTTTTTATTTTTTATTTTTTATTTTTTATTTTTTATTTTTTATTTTTTATTTTTTATTTTTTATTTTTTATTTTTTATTTTTTATTTTTTATTTTTTATTTTTTATTTTTTATTTTTTATTTTTTATTTTTTATTTTTTATTTTTTATTTTTTATTTTTTATTTTTTATTTTTTATTTTTTATTTTTTATTTTTTATTTTTTATTTTTTATTTTTTATTTTTTATTTTTTATTTTTTATTTTTTATTTTTTATTTTTTATTTTTTATTTTTTATTTTTTATTTTTTATTTTTTATTTTTTATTTTTTATTTTTTATTTTTTATTTTTTATTTTTTATTTTTTATTTTTTATTTTTTATTTTTTATTTTTTAATTTTTTATTTTTTATTTTTTAATTTTTTATTTTTATTTTTTATTTTTTATTTTTTATTTTTTATTTTTTATTTTTTATTTTTTATTTTTTATTTTTTATTTTTTATTTTTTATTTTTTATTTTTTATTTTTTATTTTTTATTTTTTATTTTTTATTTTTTATTTTTTATTTTTTATTTTTTATTTTTTATTTTTTATTTTTTATTTTTTATTTTTTATTTTTTATTTTTTATTTTTTATTTTTTATTTTTTATTTTTTATTTTTTATTTTTTATTTTTTGTTTTTTATTTTTTATTTTTTATTTTTTATTTTTTATTTTTTATTTTTTATTTTTTATTTTTTATTTTTTATTTTTTATTTTTTATTTTTTATTTTTTATTTTTTATTTTTTATTTTTTATTTTTTATTTTTTATTTTTTATTTTTTATTTTTTATTTTTTATTTTTTATTTTTTATTTTTTATTTTTTATTTTTTATTTTTTATTTTTTATTTTTTATTTTTTATTTTTTATTTTTTATTTTTTATTTTTTATTTTTTATTTTTTATTTTTTATTTTTTATTTTTTATTTTTTATTTTTTATTTTTTATTTTTTATTTTTTATTTTTTATTTTTTATTTTTTATTTTTTATTTTTTATTTTTTATTTTTTATTTTTTATTTTTTATTTTTTATTTTTTATTTTTTATTTTTTATTTTTTATTTTTTATTTTTTATTTTTTATTTTTTATTTTTTATTTTTTATTTTTTATTTTTTATTTTTTATTTTTTATTTTTTATTTTCATTTTTATTTTTATTTATTTTTAATTTTAATTTTGTTTTTAATTTAAAATAAAAGATTTTAGAAAAGGTAGTTTCAAAATAAAAGTTAAAATTTAATTTTTAAAGAAAGATAAACGAATGTGAAAAGAAAGATAAAAAAAAAATAATAAAAAAGAATTATCAAAATTAAAATTTTAAAAGATGCCCCCCGGCCATTTGATGAGCCGTAACCTCGACATCATACCCACATCCAAGTGCAACTTGATGTGGTTACACAATTTGAGAAATTGAAAATAAAGAAAATAAATGAAAGTTTTTAGAATATAATTTTATAATGATGATCACTGGGTGGGCTCCCTCCAATTTATAAAAATGATTAGAGACCACCAGTGAGCATCACCTTTGCAATAATTCATAATATATATTTAAAGGAAAGAAATCACAATCTAACATAAAAAATCAAAATCAAAAAATATAAAAAAAATCTTGAATCCGGCGTTGAGAGCGGTGTCTCTTGATTCATTCCAGTTTATAGTCTTAGTGGACTTCCTATAATTAAAAGACAAAGCCAGGATTCAACTAGAAACAGGGAAAATTTTGGAAACGAACATTATGGGGTAATTTTGTATAGAGCAGCCAGCCCATCAATTACCCCCACACTTGCCAATATTAAATTGAGAAGGTTCCCCTGTGAACACTTCTTCCAATAAATTTTTAAAATTTTCCAACACTATCTTCACCCATATTTTAAGAATTTTAAATTTTGAAAATTTCAAAGAAGGTTTTCTTGCATTTCGTTAAGTTTCATTACAGTTTTGTCGCCCATATGCAGTGTAACAACAGTGAAGCATTTTGATGTAAAGAAGATAGTTTATCCTTGTTGCGGAGCTCAATAAGATTTTTTAAAAAAAACATCATAGTTTATCCTCATTGCGGAGGAATCCATAAAATTTCGTCGATATCATAGTTTATCCTCATTGCGGAGGGAGACTTAAAATTTCGTGGATATTATAGTTTATCCTTGTTGCGGAGGAATCCATAAAATTTTGTTGATATCATAGTTTATCCTCATTGTGGAGTAATCCATAAAATTTGGTTGATATCATAGTTTATCCTCATTGCGGAGGAATACTTCGGCACTCCTGGTGCCTCTAGGATAGAACCGCTTCACTTGATTGGACACTACCCTCTTCTTCAATTCAACTCCATCCAACTCTTCTAACACATATGAACCGCCAGAAACTTGCTCCTTAATTTTATACGCTCCATTCCACCTATCTGCAAACATCTTTCCTCACTGACTTTCCAAACTCCTATTATACACCAGGACCATATCACCTGGGTTCAAAGGTTTCCTTAATCGATGTGCCAACCGCTCATCCCAATATCTGACTGATTAATTTTGGATCTTCATCATCCGCGAATATGCCTTTTCTAAATATTCTTCTTTCTTTTCTAGCTGCATCATTCTTGCACACAATAATTCATCAGTAGTTTTGACCGTGTCTGTCACCAGGCGACCTACGCACAAGGTCAAGGATGTTCCTGTAAGTGAGATGAGGGATTTTAGAAACTTCTTCAAAGCACAGAGGAATGATTCGAGGAAATGATTCGAAGGTTACTCGAAGTAATAGCTATAGGTTCGAGGTTCGTTCGAGAAGAATTATAAACTAGTTCCAAGGTAATAATAATTCTTAAAATCTCACGAAGGGTTGGAAACTCAATAATCAAAGATTTAGGATTTAGAAATGAATATTGAGAAAGTAAAAGAAAGATACAATAACAATGATTTAACTTTTAAGGATTTACCACTATTAATGTAAATACGATATTATAATTTAATTCTAAGGAATATCGAACCAAATACCCAACTCCTTTTATATCCTTTGTTCCTCCTCGCATTGACCTCCCTTCCATCGCAGCATTCCCATTCCATTGACCATTACTAACATACACTTAGACCCTCTCCACTAAATATCCGTCCATGCTCAAGTTACCCCTTTTAATTAATTAACAAAAACTTTAATGAAAAAAACTACTACTATACTATTTCGTTGATCCTAGTGCTGTGCGTCGCTTATTGAAAAGGACTAAGGTACCCTATTGGGAGATTTACTAATTTAGATTTAGAGTTTAGGCTAGCGCAGTTAAATAGTAAGTACACAAAGGAAAATCGCAGTTGCTATGGAGAATTGCTTTCTGCGCTTCAAGTATAGATTTAGGACTTGATATTATTGATTTATTGAGTTAATTTCGCCTCGAGTGTCACGTGGCGCGTGACAGATGCCCGGGTATAAAAAATGCAAACTCCGTTGAGCTTGAGCCATCTTCCCACACTAATTTCCCTTGTCTAATACTTTTTTCCCTCATCTCTCAATTATTTATTTTATAATGAACTGCCCTACTCCCACACCCACGCCTCCACACCCTAAAGCGGATGGGGGAATAATCACATGACAGTTTTCACAGACTTGCAGGGCTTGTGAAAGCATGGAATATTTCTGTGTCGAAAGTACAGCGACTCGAGGCCCTCTCCAGAAATGCGAGTTTTGCCGTTGGCGGCGAGTGGCGTGCGATGCGTTGACGAAGAACGCGGAAATCAAAAAACGATTTACAAAAACAAAATTTTGGGTAGTTCAGAAGACCAAAGAGGTGGTTGAAGACATTTGGGATGTCTCGATCGAAGATGAACAATCGGTAGGAGAAAATGATAAGGAGATGAACAACGAGATCTCAACCTGGGTAACCCAGGCCACGAGTTCGAAGCAAGGTGTCGAGGAAGAGGTCGACGAATTGGTGGAGGAGGATGAAGATGAAGTCCCTGTTCCAGGGCGGGCACCCAAGAAACGACGGGTGGTCATCGAGGACGATGAGGAAGAGAGGGAGGCAGAAGTCAAAGTGGCGCCCAGGTTATTTCTGGAGCCTGATCCCATCTTCGAGGTAAGTTTTAATTGTTTTATTTCAAGGATGAAGTTACTGATGAGTCTTGTTTTAGACATCAAATAACCTGGAAGAGCCGATTGCGGAGCCTGCGCCGGTTATACCAACTGAGGCAAACCCTCCAGCCACGGAAGTAGTTGAAGAGCCCGAAGACACCCTGGACCAGGTGTGGTCGAAGAAACCTTGTCAAGGTCGACGAGTAAGGTTCACGGAAGAACTATGTGGGGAGGTCGACGCTATTATTGACGCTGCTTCCTTTGACGTGGAAGAGGAGCTATTGGAGATGGGAGAGGTGGTTCCGGTAGGAGAGGAGGAGGTATTTGAGAAATGCAGGAAGGAAATAAGGGTAGTTTTGGAGAAAATGAAAAGATTGGTTCGAGAGAAGTTAAAAGAAAAGATTTGAAAAGAAAAGGAGATGTAAAGAAGTAGAGAAAAAAAAATTGTATTTTAATTTAATTTTATTTTTATTTTATTTATTATTAGTATTATTTTTTTTTTTATTGTAGGTGAATGTTGTTAATTTTATAAGATTTGAGAGAGAGAGAAAAAGAAAAGAAAAAAGAAGAAAAAAGAAGTTTCAAATAAAAAATTTTAGAATTTGAAAGAGGAATTTTAAAGAAAGAAAAAAAAGGTTGTTTTAATTGAAGGAAGTTTTAATGTTTTAAAAAGGAAAATTTTTATGTAAGAAAAAAGGGAGAAAAAAAGAAACGGTTTTGTGATTGAGATGAGTTTGTTAAATTGAGGATTTTTAAAATTTTATTTTATTTTATTTTTTTTTTTAAGAAATTTTAGTTGAAAAGAGAGGAAGAAGAAAGAAAAAAAAAACCCGAATTTAGAATTTAAGAGAATTGAAAAGAAGATTTATTTGTTTCGAAGAATTATTATAGGGAGATTCAGGGGTTGAAGTTAAGTTCGAGGAAATGGTCGTGTCGTACAAGATTTGATGATTCGAAGGAAAGAAAGTTTTTAAAAGAGAGAATAAAATTTTTTGGAAGAGAAATTTTTAAAGAGAATTTTAAATTTAAGAAAAGAATGTATTTAAAGAATTGAAAAGAAAAGAAAGAAAATATTTAGAGAGATTTATTTTTTTTATTTTATTATTTATGTTTTATTCTATTTATTTTATTTTATTTAATTTTAATTTTGATTTTATTTTATTTTATTGTATTTAATTTTAATTTTGATTTTAATTTATTTTATTTTATTGTATTTAATTTTAATTTTGATTTTAATTTTAGTTGGTTTTGGAGGAAATTTTATAGAAAGAAAAGAAGAGAGAAAGAAGAAAACAAGGCTAAAAAAAATTTAAGAGGTGTTTTAGATTTTAAAGAAAGAAAGAAAAAGAAAAGAAAATTTTAGATAAAGAAATTTTAAGGTTTTGGTTTTAAAGGATATTTCGAATGAAAAGATTTTAGGAGTTCAGGAGCGTTAGAAACATTGATGGCTGGTTCCCAGGATGTTTTGTCTGAGTCATTGAGGAAGCCTTCCCATTCCACGAGGTATTGAAGTTTCCCCTTGCGTATTCTTGAATCAAGGATACGACTTACTTCCCACTCTAGATGATCTTCTACTTCAACCAGTTCCGGAGGGGGTTGGTTCTTGCCCGGGTATATTTCTCGAGCCAGTTCCAGGAGAGATACATGGAAAACAGGGTGAATCGCCTGCCATTTAGGAGGTAACTTGAGTCGAAATGCAGCTTTAGAGACTTCAGAGTCGATTTCGAACGGTCCCAAGCGCTTTTCAGCCAGTTTCTTTGATGGTCTTGTTGTTCGGATGTTTCGTGCATCGAGCCATACTTTGTCGCCTGGTTTAAAGGAAGGAGCAGATTGTCGATGTTTGTCGGCCTGTTCCTTGTATCTTCGAATCGCTGATTCCAAATTTGTTTTAAGTTCTTCTTGGAGTCGTGATATAGTTTGAAGATAATGTTCCGCAGGATGATTAGTTCCTACATGAATTGAGTTGAATCGAGGATGTCGTCCATAAATGGTTTCGAAGGGAGATTGTTGTGTCGAAGAATGAGTCAAGTTATTATAAGCAAATTCGGCCAATGGTAGCCATGTGGTCCAATCGTCTTGTTGGTAACTAACATACATTCGAAGATATTGTTCGAGGATTTGGTTAACTCTTTCTGTTTGACCATCAGTTTCAGGGTGATAGGCCGTGGAGAGATTCCTCGTGATATTGAGTTGTGGACACAGTTGGGTCCAGAATGTGGATACAAACAATGAGCCTCTATCTGAAATAATATCATTTGGTAAGCCGTGTTTAGAATATACATATTCTAGAAACAATTTTGACAAATCTTCTGCTGTAGCAGTAGTATTGGTTTTAATAAAAATAGACATTTTTGAAAATCTATCTAATATTACTAATATAGCATCAAAATCATTAGAAATAGGAAGTTGAGAAATGAAATCCATCGATAAAGATTCCCAAGGTTTAGAGGGAATAGGAAGTGGTTGAAGCAACCCATGCTTCCGGTGACGGGGAGCCTTATTCCTATTACATTCGTAACAAGCTTTTATATAGGCCTTGATTTCCTTGGTCATACCTGGCCAGAAGAAATCCCTCGCTATTAACTGGTAGGTTTCATCAACCCCAAAATGACCAGCTAACGGAGAATCATGTCGACTGTTGAAAATCCATAATTTTATCTCATTGTTGTCGGGTATGACTACTCTACCTTCGAAGACTAATAGACCTGATTCAATACTAAATCTTTTGGCCCCTTTCTTCGAGAGTATTTTGTCTTTTAACCCTAAACAATAATCGTCCTTCGACTGAGCTTCGAGGATGTTGGATAGTGGATTTCGAAAAGATTGAATTGTCATCGAATTAAGTTGATGAGTTGTTAACATTGATTCGTTGAAGATTGATTGCACATTTGCTGGGTTCTTGTCAGCAAATGCGTCCCCCCGCTGTGGGTAAACGTCGTCCCGACGTGACAAGATATCTGGGACAATGCAGTTTTTACCTGGGCGATAGGAAATAGAGAAGGAAAATTCAGACAAAAATTCAGCCCACCTGGCTTGACGCCTGGTTAACACTTTAGAAGACATGAAGTATTTCAAAGCATTATGATCTGTTAAAATTTGAAAAGGACTATCTAGGATGAGAAGAAAAGAACACCATTTTTTAAGACAATGGATAATAGCTAAAAGCTCTTTGTCATGAATTTCATAATTTAATTCCGCGGCTATGAGTTTGCGTGACTCAAAAGCAACAGGATGAAACAAATTTGTTTCAGGATTTAATTGGGAGATGACCCCTGCAATAGCATAATCGCTCGCATCTGTCTCAACTATTGTCGAGGCCGAAGGATCAAAATGTCGAAGAATTGGGGCTGTGGTGAACGCCGTTTTTAGTGCTTCGAATTCCTTTTGTGCTGTAGAAGTAAAAACAAAAGGAATATCTTTTCTAAGAAGAGAAGTAAGATTGGAAATAGTTTTAGAGTAATCTTTAATAAATCTTCTATAGAAGTTTGCAAAACCCAAAAATCCTTGGAGTGATTTAATGTTTTTGGGCTCAGGCCATTCCAGGATTTTCTGGACTTTTTTGTCATCCATGACTAAACCGTCAGTGGACAACGTAAAACCCAAAAAAATCAATTGATTTGAGGTGGAATTCGCATTTATTATGCTTGGCGTAGAGACCATGATCTCGAAGACGATTTAGGACCTGTCGAACATGATGAATATGTTCATCCAGTGTTTTTGAGAATATTAAAATATCATCTAAATAGACGACTACAAATTGTTCAACAACATCTTGAAAGATATCATTAACAAAAGTTTGAAAAGTTGAAGGTGCGTTACATAATCCAAAAGGCATAACTAAATATTCAAAACTACCGAATCTAGTGCGCATTGCAGTCAGTGGTTCATGACCTTCCGCAATGCAAATAAGATTGTAAGCGCCTCTAAGATCAATTTTAGAAAAGAAATTAGCACCATTGAAAAGGGTAAGAAGTAATGACATAGGAGGAACAGGATATGCATTCTTCTTTGTGACTGTGTTGAGCTTTCTATAGTCAACACACAACCTAAGACTACCATCCTTCTTTTTTACAAAGAGGACAGGGGAGCCGGTTGGAGATTTACTGGCTCTGATGAAACCTTTGGCTACATTCTCTGCAATGTAGTCTCGAAGAACTTGAGATTCGTCCTTCGATAAAGAATAGACAGGACCTGCCGGAGGTACTGGGCCTATTAACTCTATTTGATGGTCGTAGGGTCGATGAGGTGGTAACTTATCGGCCTTGCGGATTGAGAAAACATCGAGGAAATCATGGTAGATTTCCGGTAGAGTTGATTTGATGGCTTCAACATTTATTTGGTCGTCCTCTTCATCTTTGAGAGAATCTGTCGAGGTGATACCTGTATTGAGAGAGCATAATTCGATTACTTCGAGGCAATTTTAATCCTCTTTGAGTGAAGTCATCGAGCTAGAAGGGTTAGCCAATTGCTCATTTAAAGAAGGTACAGATGCTTGCAAGTCATCTGGCAGAGATTTGTCCTCTAGCAGGACGTTGTCAGGCGGGTTGTTTAACTCCCTATTGACCTGCATTGAAGAATCAGAAATATACTTAGAGCGTAGGGTGATCAATCCCCTAGTTCAATCAATTTCGGGATTCGAATGCGTTAAAAAGTCATGGCCAAGAATGGTATCGTCCATCCTTGGGGCGTCCAAGACTGATAATTCCCACTCGAAGGGGGGAAAATTCGGAAAGTTGAAAACCCATAAAACTTTCTTACTTACCCAATATTTGGGTTCCTCTGATTCGACCAAATAGATGGGAGTTCGATCGATATCTGTAAATGTTAGTTGAAGCTTCTTGGCAAAAGATAAACTAACAAAAGAAATTGAAGCTCCAGATTCTATAAGACAACTGAAGGGGATATCCTCCTTAAAAAGAATGAATCTCAAGCGGTTTAAGGCAACTCCAGTCCTTAAGACATGGAGGTTCTGTGCACTGGGAGAGATAAGATAGTTTGCTTTGCACACAAGTAAACTATCTACTAGTTTTTTGACTTCGAACTAGTACCTTCTCTTTCCTTCAACTTTACACAGTCTTCCAACTTGTGCTTACCCCCACAATACATACATAACCCATTATCTGCTCGTCTCTTCCTCTCAGCTTCTTTAAGTTCCCCTTTAGGATCCAGTACTTTGCTGATATCGCCTGGGGTCGAGCCTTTTGGTCGAGGTTTATCCTTTCCCTTATTGAGTTTGGATTGAGTCGAGGAGGATTGATTTGGTCGTGGGTGTGAAGAAGGTCCCGATTTAAAATTTAGGCCTTGAGATTTGTTGGCATATCGACAATGTTGAAGTCGTCCTTGATAAACGCCATCAAGTTTGAGGGTTTGATCCATTAAATCCGTTAAAGTAGTCATCTTCTGACCGTGAAGATTTAATTGATCCAGAATCCTCGAAGGAAGTCCTTTCCTGAAATGATACTTAAGGGCAGCATCATTCCAACCTACTCGAGTTTGAAGTGGTCTGAAGTTTGAGATATATTCAGAGGATTTACCATTATCACTCATGTGAAGAAAATCAAGTTCAATTTCTGCGTTGTCCATTTCATTAGGGTCCCCAAACAACGTAAAAAGTTGGTCTTCAAACTTTTCCCAATTATTGATAAGTAAGTGGGTTTCTGTCAAAGAAAGCATGAGTAGATAAGGTTCGAACCATCTTGCTGCTTTCCCGGCTAGGAATGAAGAAGCGTAAACAACCTTTGATTGGTCGCTGTTAAAGGTTCGAGGGTCATTATGGAACAGTAGCTTGCAGGTTTGCAAGAAGGGTCGCAATCTGTCGGGGTGATCTCTGTCAAATTTGTCAGGAGATTTCATAGAAGGAGTTTTGAACTTAGATCCCTCTGAAGACGGTGGATTTGAAAGGGTTTTCATAAAAAGTCTCATGAAATCTTCCAGAGAGTTAGATGGTCCCGGTTCTGAGGATTGGCGAGAAGGGTGATTGGCAGGGGCGGATGGTGCCTCATGCATTGTATCCTCCCCTTCTTCTTCATCACTAGAATCCTCAAAATCTTGTGGAATGTCTTCTACAGATTGAACTGAATGTTGCCGTTCCCTAAGTTCGAGTGGTTCCAAAGAGTGAGTGCGAGAAACAGACCTTGTGGCTGTTGGCCTGCCTCTAGCGCGAGCTCTAGTAGTAGCGAGTAGGAGGAGTGCGTTGAACAGGTGCCATTTAAAATTTTAGAAGCACCTAAAAAGACGTAGTAGTGCAAAGAATGAGAACTACGGAGAATTAAATTATACCGTCACCGGACGACCTACGCACAAGGTCGAGGATGTTCCTGTAAGTGAGATGAGGGATTTTAGAAACTTCTTTGAAGAACAGAGGAATGATTGGAGGAAATGATTCGAAGGTTACTCGAAGTAATAGCTATAGGTTCGAGGTTCGTTCGAGAAGAATTATAAACTAGTTCCAAGGTAATAATAATTCTTAAAATCTCACGAAGGGTTGGAAACTCAATAATCAAAGATTTAGGATTTAGAAATGAATATTGAGAAAGTAAAAGAAAGATACAATAACAATGATTTAACTTTTAAGGATTTACCACTATTAATGTAAATACGATATTATAATTTAATTCTAAGGAATATCGAACCAAATACCCAACTCCTTTTATATCCTTTGTTCCTCCTCGCATTGACCTCCCTTCCATCGCAGCATTCCCATTCCATTGACCATTACTAACATACACTTAGACCCTCTCCACTAAATATCCGTCCATGCTCAATTTACCCCTTTTAATTAATTAACAAAAACTTTAATGAAAAAAACTACTACTATACTATTTCGTTGATCCTAGTGCTGTGCGTCGCTTATTGAAAAGGACTAAGGTACCCTATTGGGAGATTTACTAATTTAGATTTAGAGTTTAGGCTAGCGCAGTTAAATAGTAAGTACACAAAGGAAAATTGCAGTTGCTATGGAGAATTGCTTTCTGCGCTTCAAGTATAGATTTAGGACTTGATATTATTGATTTATTGAGTTAATTTCGCCTCGAGTGTCACGTGGCGCGTGACAGTGTCCCAGTCAACTCCAAGATATGATTCAGCTTCTAAATCAACCAGTAAAACTGCTTTCGGTCCAAAAACAAGTTCATAAGGTGAAAATCCGGTCGTCATTTTGGCAGTGATTCAATCAGCAAATAAAACTAAAGGTAAATAGTGCCTCCACTTTTTGGCACTTGTCCCACACATTTTAACTAAAGCATCCTTGATAACTTGATGCCCTCTTTCAACCATGCCTTCAGCTTCAGGATAATATGGGGTTGCTACCCTAACCTTTGATCCAACTTTCAATACGGCCTCTTTAAACTCTGTCCCCAATTCAGGACCTCCATCTACCGTCACCAACTTCATCACCCCATACCTATATACCCAATTATTCAAAAAAAATTCTGCCAAATTTTTGGCATTTAAATTAATAAGAGGTGCTGCCTCTACCCAACCAGATAAATCATCTCTGGCCACAATTAAATATTTATACCGTCCCTCTTTTATATGAACAGCATCTAAACTAACTCTCCCAAAGAGCGTATATTCACCGGTCGCGCGTCCAGGTTCTTTTGGCCTTAAATAACTTTGTCTTTGACATTCTTCGCATGACTGAACCCACTGTTTAACAGCCATATTCATGACAGGCCACCAAAATCAATCAGAAATTCTTCTAAACGTTTCTCCAACGCCTCTATGCCCGAGATCTTCATGCAGTGATTTCAAAACTAATTCTTTCCCCTTCTGTTGAGTTATAACTACTTAAGGATTTGGATACCTTCTCCTCATTAAACGTCAACCAGATAGGTAAAACGTAGATGACTTCCTCTTGATAGCCACCCATTCATCGTCTTCACAATCTTCTGGCCTCTCTAAAGTCAACAAATATTTGACTAACAAAAAAGAAAAACCAGTCTGACCCCAGACTTCACCTTGAAAATCGATTAATATAACATCAATAGGGACTTCTCTATCACCAATATCACCTGCACATGAATGAGCCAATAATCGTTGACCCCTAAATAAATCTTTAATTGAGCTATGTTGACGTTTTTCTTCTGAACCTTTGGATCCTTCGTAAACCGTATTTGAAAATACCTCTTTCTCTTTATCCACCTTTTTATTTAAATTTTCTAATTCTCCAACATATACACCATTCCTTAAATTACTGCTATCCCACACTACCAATCCATCTTCCACTACATACACCACATCTCCTTCTACCTCCTTTCCACCAAATTTATCTACACCTTTTCCAACACCTTTATTAACGTAAAAACTATTTTCCAGTTTATCCTCTTGGTGGAGGTCATCATCACCATAATCTAAACACAATAGTCCTGCCAGTTTAACCTCATGGGGGAGGTATGGAAAGTCTTCAGCTCCTTTAGTGCTGGCTTTGATAGTAGGTATATCTTCATCGAACTCTTCTGAGTCTGAATCTTCTTCAGTGGGTGGTCTCCTTGATAAACCATCTGGCATAGTAAAAGTTTTGCCAGGCTTATGAACTAAATCAAACGAAAAATGTTGAATCAAAGCTACCCATCTTGTCATGGGTGTGTTCGGTAAACTTGGGGAATTAATCATCTGGATTAACGATTTTGCATCCACTTGCAACTCAAAATGTTGCCCCCACAAAATATGCTGAAGTTTCTTCAGTATTTTTGCCACACCACATAATTCCAATTTTGGTTGAGAATATCTTGATTCGACCTCAGTAAATACTACAGATTTATACCTTACTGGCCTGATGTAACCAGATTTATCCATCTGAGACAAAAACGCCCCAGCTGCAACCTGACTTGAATCAACTGCTAAATAAATTCTGCCAACTTCTTTTCCATAATCCAACTTGTGCAGGACTAAATCCTTCCCTACAACCTCCTTCAACTTCACAAACGCCTTCTCACACTCTTCATCCCATCCCCAGTCTTCATCCTTTCTTGTTAACCGTCTCAATGGAGCTGCCAATGAAGAAAAGTCCTTGATAAACATTCTAACATATACGCAAACGCCTAAAAACCCTCTAACTTCGGTCATATTCTTGGGTCTTGGCCAGGACTGAATTTTTTTAACTTTCTTCTTGGACATAATCCTACCCTCTCTACATACCACATGGCCTAATATTTCTAAGGCTGGCACACAACATGAAAATTTTGAACCTGAAATAGTTAATCCAGCCTCTTCAATTCAAAACAAGATTCTTTCTAATGTAATTGCAAACTCCCAAATGAATTTGCGTATCCCGGGATTCTCTTCCAACACCTGGTTATCATAGTCGGTTGTTGGTCCCTTAATTCCTCCATCATCTATAAAGATTCCAGCATATTGTGGAATTTCGTCTTGAAGGATCCAAGCCATCTGAGCTTGATAAACTGCAACCGAATTTGTTGCTCCTTGAGGTAATCTTGTTAACTGTAAACGTCCTAGTGGTGTATCAAATGTAGTGAGATGCCTTGAGTCCGGATGTAACTCTCTCTCATCATATCCACCCATAGTATCTCCCAAACCATAACACACTCTCCCTGCAAATGCTTCAACAAACTCCTCAGCACTAGGCGGTATCCCAGCATCCTTTATGGTAACCCTATTTAATTCCCTAAGATCATGAACAGCTCTAAGCTTGCCATTCATTTTCTTGATACAAAATACCGGACTAGAATAACTTGACATTGATTGCTCATACAGTCCAGTGCGTATCCCTTCTCTGACAACTTCGATATAAGCTTCTTTCAATGCAGCTGGAATAGGAATCGATTTCTGCTACCACGGTTCATGACATACAACAGGAATCTTGTAAGGCTCCCCATAGGAATGCTTCAACACACCCCTCTCCTCTTCTACAAAAGCAATGGCCTTCTCTCGCTTGACCATCACATCCAACAACAACTTCTTCTCTTCTCCAGACAACCAACCATAAGGTCCAAAATTAACAACACCCAGTCTCTCAAAAGTGATTCTTGACGTCTCAGAAAATTCAGGCGGATTCTTTACCAAGGGACTTTCATAAGGATCTCTTGATAACCTTGGTCTTCTCAAGGGTGGATTTAATTCGGCAGGTAGCAGTTCATTAATAGGTCGAACTTTATTTGCTACCTTCTTATATTTGGCTGCGTCCACATCTAAATAAGCTTGAGGTAAATCATTTACTTTTGTATCGCCATTAAAAATTTCATCAAATGAATCTTCTTCATCGTCAGAATCAGAATAAGAAAAATTAGAAAAATATATTATTTCATTTTTAAATTTTACCCTTTTCTCCTTTCCCTTGTCTAATTTATAAACAGATTTTCCAACACCTTTGCTTCCCTTATCCAACAGTAAATTGCCTGTAAAGAAAGTTGGAAGTTTAACCTCTTGCTGGAGGACCGGAATTGAATTTTCACAAAAATTATTTTTTTGAGTTTTAATTATACTGAGATTTTTTATCGGATTTTGATGTGATTTTTTCAGTTTACCCTCTTTCTGGAGGTCCATAATAGAAGGAGATACTTGCAGTTTAACCTCTTGCTGGAGGTCTGGAATAACATTTTCACATAAATTTTTTTTTGTGTTTTAATTATACTGAGATTTTTAATCGGATTTTGATGTGATTTTTGCAGTTTACCCTCTTGCTGGAGGTCCATAATAGAAGGAGATACTTGCAGTTTAACCTCTTGCTGGAGGTCATAAAACATACCCTTCCAATTTTTATCCAACCTAATTTGGCCCATTTTGCCTTTTTCACCATTTTTAAATTTAATAGAAAAACAGGGTAAATCCAATAAACATATAGAAAAGTCCATAACGTATTTGCACTCCAAAGTAATATTAACAGAAAATAATTGAGAATCCACTTGAATTATCTCCAAGTGAGCTGACCTATTGCAATCCAGGATCTCATCCTGAGGAGAGATTACAACATTAGAGTGATCAGCCCCAACTACCCCAAAAAATGAGGGCATTCATCCGTTTCCAACAAACATAATTCACCAGAAGCAGTCCATTTTATATGCCGCTTCTTGGTGCAAACACAACACTGGCACAGAGTAGTAATCCCTGGCCATGTTTCCCAACCTTCATCTCCAGGAGGTGCTAACCGCATATGTAACCTCCGCATATCTTCACCAGTGATCTCCAAACTAATCCCCATGCCAGCTTGATACCCTATCCTGGCCTCAAAATCCATCAAAAAAGGACCACCAAGAACAGTTTTGACTGCTCCTCTGGCCACATAAAAGTGAACCTTACCAACAGATCCACCAATTCCTAACCTGACATGCTCAGCTGTGCCCATCAGCTCTGTTGCATGCCCTCCAATGCCTCTGAGGTTTCCCCTAGTTCCACTTTTAATTGGCAAGCCTATACTCGTCGCTTGCTCCAATGAAATTAAATTAATTTGAGACCCTGAAACGACCAAGGCCTTTACTTCTTTACCGTTAAGAGTTACCACCAGGTAACCCAGGGGAGCGGAAAAATGTGTATCTACATCTTCCCAAAACTTTTCAGAATTTTCACAAATATATTCCACCTCTCCAGTGGAAACCCGACGCCTCGTCAAATGCTTCTTTTGCTTTTCAGCAAGCGCCGGACTAATTTTAAATAACTCCCCCAAAGATAAGGGAATCTGCAGTTGATTCACCCTATTCAAAACTACGTCCATCACATTAGCTTGACCAGAAACTACTGGCCGCTCATACTGGACCTTTGATTTAACAACCTTGGCCCTGGGTACCTCTTGAGGTCCAACCGAGCCATCTTCACCCCCCATAATAACATCTTCACTTTCTATAACCCTAACTCCGTCACCAGCTTCTTGCACTAATCCTGATCCATCTCTAGTCCTTACTCCCTCCATTGGGATGGGACCGCTAAAACTTGGTCTGGGTAGAGAGGCCAACGGTACGTCCTCCTCAGAATCCGAATAATCCTCTTGCATAGGCTCACCATTTAAATCAAACTTGCCATAACTAGGGGGCCCCATATCAGCAATCCCCTTCTGAATTTTATATAATTCGTCCTTAGAGTAAGGGTTCAATTTGTTGGCGGCAGTTTGAGCACTAGAATTTTTGTCCTTAGAGTAAGGGTTCACTTTGTTATTTGCCTTGCCAGGATTAGCCCTCAATTGGCTCTGAATGCTACTCTTCGCCTTAGTAGCAGCTGCTCTTCTAGCAGCATTAACATCGTATTTGCCAGCCATACAACTACCCTCCACCTGGGCAACCGTTGCCAGCTCTAAACTTCCAAAAGAAGTAGAAAATGTGGCTTTACTGACCTCTTTCTCTTTACCATTGTCAGCTTTTCCACCCTTGGCATTAACATCTTCATCATTTATCTCTTCAAATCTGGCTCTCCTTTCAGCCGTTAAATTTCTTCTGACCAAATCAGAATGAGACTGTCCATCACTGGGCTTGATGAACAAACCATCAGGAAACTTATAAACTTTACCATCAAATAAAACTCGCCCAGAATCCATATCCTTATCAAGAGCAAAACAAACTGTTTCTCTGTGCCCCCTCCTATTACAATAGGAGCACACCTTTGGCTCATCATAGCCACCTCTATAACTACTACCACCATTCCCACCATTTCTCTCATTGCCTGGGAAGCAGCTACTGTTATTATTGCCATTATAATTTCGACGTTCATAGCCTCTAGATTGATAAGAAGTAGATGTCGACAAAGAAGCAATTGGGGCCTTTTTAGCCTTCTGTGTCTCTTGAACAAATATTTTTAATTGTTTAGTTAAATCGGCCAGGTGATCGACCATCTTATTATCCACATTACCCTCAAATTTTGCAGCCGGTAGTCCCATTTGAGCCTTCTTGGCCTCCTGAGCTTTGACCATGATATCGTTATTCTCAGCCAAAACTTCACTAACCTTTCTAACATATTGAGTGCATGACTCTTGATATTTGTCCAATGCCAATAACTTTAGATGGGCTTGAATGTTGTCCTTTATAACCTCCAAAGCCGGCAATTTCTGCTCACCATTAGGCAGTTCCTTCATCAAATCTTTTCTTGAAAGATCCTTCAAGAGGTCCATATGAATATCCCTGCTGCATGCTGACCAAAACAAATCTTTTGCCTGTTTCTCATGCACTAACTCGTCCACCAGTATGAGATATTCAACCACTTCATAAAACTCAACACACATCTTTTTGAAGCCTGCCATAGAAGAAACACCACCCTTTGCTTGCCAGTCACCAACAATTTTATTGAGGTCCAACATGGTAAATCTAACACCCCATCTATCAACCATAGCTTTAGAAAGCTTAACCCAATCCTTGTCCTTGAATGCCTGCATAGCAATAACCTCTTTTTCCACCTCCCTATCAGAAATAAAAAATCTAACTTGCTTCACCATATCCACATGAGAAGCACCATCAACAGCAGCAGCAGCTTCATACCTGCTAATGAACCATTTAACCTCCTCCCCATCAAACTTTGAGCCATCCCAAGAGACAATCCTAACAGAGGGAGTAAGAGTTTGAGGAGATCCAGAAGCAACAGCAGAAGAAGACATCCCAATAAGTAATGAAAAGCGTTAACAATCGATAAAATAACAAGCCTCTTTCAGGCCAATAACAAAAATCCAATTAGAGTTCCAAAGAATAATCCTCTTGCAGGCTATGAAAGTCCTAGATCCAAGTAAGTCCTAGAAAAGAAAGCTAGAGAAATCAAAACCCCACGTTGGGCGTCAACTATGGTAAGGTAAACTCTTACAGTCGCCTTGCTGTAAGCAGAATCCGGAGGAGATATGTGGATTTAGCTGAAAACCCCGTCCTTCCAATAAAAATAACAAAATGGGAATTCTAAATCACTAAGCTAACCAGTCTACTTGGATCTGATTGTTAAAAGTAATGAAACTCTAAAATATTTAACGCTTATTGAGATTTAAGTAAATTTGGCTGTTGAGAAAAGAAATACTGATAACAATAATTAAGGTGTACCAGTGAAAGATCTGAAAAGATTGACTTTTATGTTTTTATAATAATTTGAATTTTTATGAGACAGCAATAATCAAGTCCCAGTGATGAAGACCTTTCTAAAGATACCCTGTATGAAGTGTGATTTAAATTGTTGAGTAGTATTTCTAAAATGTTATATAAAATATAAAGTTATAAGGGTATTACAATTTATTTAATTTGTTGAGTAAAAAAAAATGAGACCGTGGTGGTTAAAGATTAAGCTGTATGATGTCTTTGATGATTGTAAAAATGATTCCCAATTTCGAGTCTGAGAGGCTCTTAAGTATACCTAGTCACGTGCCTAAGGTTTCCCTCCAGAGCTCACCCAGAGTCAATCCGGAGCCCGTACGGAGCTTGTACGGAGTCCAAACGGAGTCCAAGCGGAGTCCGTCCGGACCTCCGGACTCAATTAGAACCTTTAAATCTATAATAAAAAATCTAGAAAAATTACACATGATAGAACCACTTCCCTTTTACATTCCCAACTAATTTTCGTAGCCTGCGCAGCTCTAATCACCCCGTGAAAATTCATCAAAGTTAAGTATTTTCTAAAAACGAAAATATTTCTATAAAGCTTTAAAATTCATTTAAGAATATAAGAAAAATAGTAAAAATTCTGGGAAATTTTCCCAAGGTTCTTGAGTGACTCGACTTGATACTTATAAACTTTTCAGACCGTAAAAAGAAGTTTTCTCTATAAAATAAATTGTTTTCGCGTAGGCATTTGCTTTTAACCAATTTCTTCATATTTAAAACTCAAATAAATTAAATAAAACCCTTTTATAAAAAATAATAACGCCGATCTTGCACGCCATAATAACTCCATTTATGTACTTAGGTGCCATACTAAACTTTAGGCTACCACACCAGTTCATTATGATTTTCCTAAAGCTGCCAAAGATCTAGTTGCGCAATGTTTGAAGACTACAGTCTCTGTTCCATTATGGATGCTCACAGCAGCAGCACCGGATGTAGCAAATGGAATCGTGGATAAGTGCAGAAAGCAAAGGATTGCTAGTTGCACTGAGTTCAATATGGCAGAAAAGTCATTTCAGCCAGTCATTGGATTACCTAGGGCGCCACATTATGCAGGACCCTTAGGGTATTTAAATATTATGGTAAATGGCAAGCAAATTAAAGTGTTAGTGGATACGGGTTCACAAATCAACCTGGTATCAGTGGATGACGCAGTGGAATTAGGTCTTCCTGTAAAAGAGGGCGAAGGCACTGTCTCAGGAATTGGGGGAGGTAGGTTACCTGTTATAGGTGTAGCAGAGTATGTATGCACTAGAGTTGCAGGAGCAACAAGAGATATACATTTTTATGTTCCAATGGGTGTAGTTAAATCAGTTTTAGGCATGCCATTTTTAATGGATTTTTCTGCGACTATAGATTATTGTTTAAATAAGACTATAGGAAAAAGGATTATGGTTGATGATGGTGTTCCAGTAACAGCAGTCTTAGTAGTGCCCAAGATGGTGGCTGGGAAACTAAGTATTCTGGAGCTGCGCGGTTAGAGAAAGAGAGAGAGTTTTATGAGGAAGTCTCAGATGAGGAGATAGGGCAACCGCCAGGAAGGCGCCAACATTTTCATTAGGGACTTGCATTTTAGGTTTTACTATCTCCCAGGATGAGAGGAACCCGGATAGTAACCAGTCAGTCCAACAAGGAGGGATACGTAAAGCGGTACTTCATAGGTGTCTTGGGAATACTACTGTAGAATGTATTATACCTAAGCTTTTTGATTTCTTTAATTTTAGATATTGTTATACTTATATTAAAAAGAAAAGACAAAAACAGGATTCAGGTTCAACCCGTAGTTATATTAGAAAGGGTTTGATTTTAATTAATGAAGGAAGCAGCAAGGACTGTTTTGCATCCAAGTATAAACCAGTAGCTGTTAATGTTAAACCAGTGAATATAGTGATGCCTGATTTGAATCCTCCTTTGCAGAGGCCGGCGCTATCTAGAAATTCTTATGATACTCCTTTAACGAAGTTTCCACCTGATTTTGCGTCTACTAGTAAGATTATAATGGAAAGGCTTCAGATGGTAGATTTTGGACCGGAGGGCTGGTTATCGCAGGAAGAAAAGAAGTTATTGTTACATGTTATGGTTCTTAGGGAAAAGGCTATTGCCTTTTCAGAAGAGGAAAGAGGTTTGTTAAAACACTCTTATGGTAAACCTTATATTGTTCCAGTTATACCTCATGCGCCTTGGCAAAAGAAGGCTTTTCCAATACCAGCAGCTATAAGAGAAGAGTATACGGAATGAATTAGGGGAAGGTTAAATTCCGGCTTGTATGAACAGTCTATGTCTAGTTATTCAAGTCCAGTGTTTTGTGTGGTCAAACATAATGGTAAATTGAGGGTTGTTCATGATCTTATGGAGATGAACAAGGTTACAGTAAAAGATGCAGGGATTCCACCAACGCCAGAAGAATTTGTGGATTCTTTTGCGGGACGTGCATGTTATGGATTAAGTGATATTATGGGAGGATACAATGAGCGCGAATTGGAAGAATCGTCCAGACCCATGACAACACTTGAAACACCACTGGGGCGCTTTAGGTTGACAAGGTTACCGCAAGGCGCAACAAATTCTGTGGTGGTATATCAAGCATAGATGATGTGGATATTGCAGGATGAAATTCCAGAACATGTGTGAATTTTCATTGATGATGGTGGTATAAAAGGACCAGCCAGTTATTATAAAGGGGAAGTGTTAAAGGAAAATCCGTATTTTAGAAAATTTATTTGGGAATATGCGATTACCCTGGAAAGAGTGCTATTTAGGATAGAGGAGGCAGGATTAACAATTTATGGGTCTAAATTTGCTTGTTGTGTTCCAGCACTAGATATAGTGGGACATGTGGTATGCAAGGAAGGGAGAATTGTTGCTGAAAAACAGAGAATAAGGTACTTTCATGGACAAGACCAAGAAATACTAAGGAAGTTAGAGGGTTTTTAGGCATTTGTACATATGTAAGAATGTTTATTCAAGATTTTGCTTTGTTGTCTTCACCTTTACGGCGCTTAAAAAGAAAGGATGCTGTATGGGATTGGACGGAGGAATGTGAGGAGTCATTTGAGTTATTAAAGAGGGTTGTAGGGAAAGATATTCTTTTGAAGAAATTGGAGTATGGACCAGGAGCTGTGAAAATTACTCTAGCGGTGGATTCTAGTGTGTCCACGGTGGGTGCAGTTTTGATGCAGGAGGACGAGGAAGGTAATGATAGACCTGTCCTTTACAAGTCCAAGACTTTTACCAAAGTGGAGTTTAGGTACTCCCAGTCTAAGCTGGAGTTATGTGGAGTAGCGATGATTCTTAAAAAGCTACAATGTATGCTTTGGGGGCAGCATTTTGAGCTGCAGGTTGATGCGCTATCGTTGGGGCAAATGATTAGTAGCCCGAGTTTACCAGATGCGCCCATGACAAGGTGGGTAGCGCAGATTAATATATTTTCTTTTGATTTAGTCCATAAGCCGGGGAAATCTTTCACTATGCCAGATGCACTGTCAAGAAGACCGTTGTGTGAAGAAGACTTGGAAGCGGAAGAATTTGAAGAAGACAAGAGATGGGTAAACGGGATAGATTATTGTTATACAAAATTTGAGAGTAATGTCCGCGATGACAATAAACTAGTAACATGAGATGTCCAAGAAGACATAAAACTAAATTCTGACAATGCAAAGGATGTTTGTAGCAAGGTTGAACTGCAACTGGATTTAGGGAACACTGAAGCTAATATAGCAACAAGGAGTGCGCAAGGGGAGGTAGTGGAGGAGTCAGATGATGAAGATGCTTCAAAGGGAAGTCAGGAAAGTAGTACTCAACTCAAAGAGGAGAAGTATTCAGTAGACAACGCATCTACAGATGAGGGAGTAGAGTTGTTAAAGTTATATTTGGAAGGTAATAGTCGACCAGATTTTTGCAATAAAAAGGTTTGGCGCAATATTAAGAAGCGCGCTAAAGGCTATTTTATTAAAAATGGGTAGTTATAGAAGAATCAAGCTTTGTCTCCTCAGTTAGTTGTTCAAACTAGGAAAGGGAAGGAGAAGATACTCAGGGAGTTGCACAAGAATTTAGGACATAGAGGTCAAGATTAGACTCATCGCAGAGTTAGGGAAAGATTCTGGTGGCCCAACATGAAAAATGAAGTAAGAGATTGGGTTAAATCTTGTCCTGAATGCCAGCGCAGAAGTTACAGAAAGCCAAAAGAAAAAGGAAGAGTGAAGGGCGAGGATACCGTTTTTTGTAGGGTCAGTTTAGATGCAGTCCATATAAAAGAAGGACACTTTAAATATTTGGTAGTAGCCAGGTATCATCTATCAGGATGGGTTGAAGCAGAGCCGTTGATAAATCTTAAGGCAAGTAATGTGGCTGAGTTTTTGAAGAAAGAATAGATTTATAGGTATGGGGTAATGAAGATGGTAACCGTAGATGGTGGCTCTAAATTTGCGGGAGAATTTCAAGAAGTAGTAAAAGTTATTGGCAGAAAGTTACGAGTTGCAACACCATATTATCCTGAAGCAGAGGGAATGGTAGAAAGAGGGCATCAAGTTATAAAGGATGCACTAGTCAAATTGTGTGGAAATAATGGAGCAAAGTGGAAGAGCTACTTGCCGTTAGTTTTGTTCACGGACAGGATTTCAGTTAAAAGAACAACAGGGTTTTTGCCGTTCAAACTGATGTTTGGTCTAAGGGCGGTATTACCAATTAATCTGGAGGCTTGATCTTTCCTAGGATATAATTGGGATCAAGTGCGCTCAACCAAAGATTTAATTCTAGCAAGGGTAGCGCAGCTTGAAAGAAAAGACAAGTTTGTGGAGAAAGCGTATGAAAGAATGATGCAGATCCAGGACAAGTCAGTTAAATATTGGGATGAGCGCTTAGCGCATAGGTTAAGAAAGCCATTGAACCCAGGAGATTTGGTTTTGGTTTATAATAGAAGTTTAAAAAGCCAATGGGGGAAGATGTTTTCGGATAGATGGAATGGTCCATACAGGATAAGAAAGCAGATAACTAGAGGGTCTTACTTACTGGAGGAATTGGATGGTACTGAGTGGAAGCAACGTGTGGCCGCAGACCAGATCAAAAGATTCTACCCAAGGGGTGTTCCAGTGATACAAGATAACCTCCGGAATGAGGAAAAACTACCAGAATCATACCTCCGGGAAGAGGTTAAACTAACAAGTTATGTTAAGTTTTGTTTTTTAAGAGGACTCACAGGAGGCTTTTTGACACAGTTGTGACGGATAGAGGGCGCTAACTGGAAGTTAGGCGGACTATGGCTGAACAGGAAACTAGCACAAGCGCTTAGATGAGGGTGCAGAGGAAAATAAAATCTTATATTCTCATTGTTCAAGGGGACATGACAAAATAGGTAATTGGATTAAAGGAGATGTGTATCATGTAAGCGCAAAAGATGCTGGGGATTTAGCTAATGGGTTAACTAGCCAGGAGTGGAATAGTAATTTATAGATGAGGCACTCTATAGTTCAATTCTTATTCTACATGGTATATCGCTGTATCGCAGTAAAGGCGGTATAGTTTTACGACATGAAGGTTTATTTATGATTTTTGTTTGGGTTTACAGTCTTTTAAAGAAAGTAGAGGGAGCCAAGTTAGGCGCTCTAAAAGTATGGAAGACAGGTGTAATAAAATAGCGCCATGTCTAAAAAGATTATGTGAAGGCATAGCATGAAAAATATACAAAGACTATGTACAGGGAGAATGGACAGAGGAGGCTCATAAGGAAAAGCGCTAGTGAGCTATTCAGTATCAGAGTGAAAGCTAATAGGATATCCTTTCCAGTCTTCAGGCGTGACAAAGCGACGGGGATCGGCGGGGAATCCAAGAATAGTTGATGAGCTGATTTTGTTCATTAGTTGACCTATCATTTCTATATGAGTATAGCAAGCTTCAAGTTCAGCGTCAGAAAAAGCTGGTGCGTTATTGTAGGATAGGGACATAGCGTCATATATAAGATGAAGTCTGGAAAACATTCACATGGAATGGACAAAGGGTAAAGGAATAGGAACCCATCCCAAGGAGATGGATTCATTGAAGCCTGACAGGAAGTTAGTAAGCAAGAGGAGCATAAGTATAGTAAAGGATACTTACTTGCTAATAAGTTTTTTGGGCGGGCTGATGGCAAAGTAACGGTAACTGCGTCAAGAGCAGCTTCAGTGGAGCCTGAGCGCATGGAAGCAATGGAACTCGGAGTGGAAGAAGGTGTAGCGCTAGGCTGTATGGATATTTTGCGCCTGGGAAAACTAGGAAGCGATGGCAACTAATAAGGAACATTATTATTATTAGTGGAAATAGTGGGACTGGTGGTGGTAATTATGGGAGCGCTACTAGTAGAGCTAGGTGGAAAGTGAATATAACCAGTAAGCTGAGGAGTATTCTGGTTAAGGGAGGTATTGCAAGTTTTGTGGTACCTAAAGCAATTGTCACAGGCAGGTCTAAAAGAGGCATACCCCCGAGGTCTAGAAAATGTACAATGAAAGTTACAGCGTTTGCAAAATGAGCAAGCTTGATCTCTGGGAACTGTGCAATATTGAGTCATGATGTTAGGATAGAGGAAATTCAGGTTATTAGAAGGGCTATTTATAGGTTAACAATAGCATTATAAAGAAGTCATCAGTTGCGCAACATCTGACTTGAGCGCTGGATGGTTTCTAAGAAGATAGTGAAAAGTGTTTGTCATAATGAAGGACCCAAGGAAAGATGAATTGTTACAATCAAGGGAAAGACATGTATTGCGAAGATCTAAAGATTGTAAGAAGTGCACGCATATACGACCCAGAGGAAGTATTTGTTGTTATAGGAAGTAGCAACAATCTCAAGAGGAGGATATTCTTTGAAGGCAACTCATCTCGCAGTTGTAGAATTCTCACAGGAAAATTAAGAGAAAATAAATAATATTACTTTTTTTTTAGCTACATACAGTTTACAAGAATTATATACAAGAATGTTTTTTTTTAGTATTCTGCTTCATCAAAGATTGGGACGCAGAAAGCCCAGTCGTTAACAGCCTCTTGCATGCTTTGTTGCAAGGCAGTTATCAGCTGTTTTTGTTTATCATACTCAGCGCGAGTATAAACTGGAACCGCCTCAAGGAATTCTTTGACGGCAGCTATCATATCGTTCATACGACGCATGGTTGCATTGTTTGGAACGCAGGCGATTTGCTCTGTGAATTCCCAGTTTTGAGCCATGATGGGCTCTTCATCATCGACGACCGGGAAGTTTTCGATAGGCCATTTGTCCAGGATGATGGTATCAAAGACCGGCTGCATTGTAGTCCAGTAAGGAGAAGGTATTCAAGGAGCACACTCCGGAATAGGTTTGGTATCCCAGATGGGATCTTCTTCCAAAACTTGAAGGAATAAGGGAGCGATAGGAGGCGGAGGCGTTTCAGCGTAAGGAGTGCCTGGCGCATTCTAAAACAGAGGGAAACAGAAGATGTTAGCATTAAAAAAGGAAGAAGTAAGAAAAAGAGACTTACTTTACTTTCCTCTGAGAAGAGAGATTTGGGGGTAGAAGAGGCGCTACTAGGCGTAGGAGCATGGTAACCAACCTTAGCTTGTTTGGGCGAGGCGGGGTAATGAGATTGGACGCCGGGCGCTTGACGGTCATTTGACTCATCATAGTCAAGGTTGAAGTGTCAGGGTCTAGACGAGCAATGGTGGGAAGCCCATCATAGCTACACTTCTTCTTGCGTTGCTAGCAGTAATTGCACGACTGGAAGAAAGAAAAGTGAAAGGTTAGTAACAAATAGGAAGGAAAATGAAGAAAACTTACAGTGAAGAAATTATGGTTTCCACGGCGGGATTTTGAGAAGTGGCAGGGAGTAATGCCATTCTCAAAACAGCAGGTGCATCTTGTCCCGTCCATCAAAGTTGTCACAAGGGTTTTCAGAGGAGCGGCAGGAGGTTGAGTACACACAAACTGATGAATGGCGTCCAAGACATCGGCGGTATTTTCAGTGTTGGGGTTGGCTCTTCTAGTATTCATTGAGAGAGTTAAAATAATAATAAGAAGAAAAGGAAAGATGATGAAGGAAGAAAAACTCTTCAAGACGCAGGTATTTATGGGCTCCTGGGGACAGTCGCGAGTAGAGGGAGGATGTGGTATGTGCCTCGCAGGAAGCGTGAATTTAGACCAATCAGCGCGCGTAGTCCAGGAAGAATAAAGGGGAGTTAGCGCAGCAGGAAGTGCAAAAATATAATATGTATTTGTGTGTTTCAAGGAACAAAGGAAATGGAAGCGCGGAAAAGGATTAAGGGTCTGTGCGCTCAGATTTTGTAGCGAGATGTGCCACACAATAGGGAACTGTGTATTATCAACTTAGGACTATTACGCGCTAAAAAAAATGGATTTGGGCTTTCCAAAAAGTATGTGTTACGCATTAAGGATAGATTCATGGATTAAGGACAACTCAAGTGCATAGTATGCTGTACCGCGGCCAGTTGGGAAACTTACTGAGACAAGTAATGAAGAAGGCTAACTAGTTAAGAGAGCTGTCGGAACTATGAGCTTAGTATTAAAGCAAAGAGAGTGGGGACTCAATCGTAAAACTACCCAAGAGTTAAGGCAACTAGACGCAGCGTTAGGATAAGTCAAACCTTGAACTAGCACTGAAACAAAACAAAGGTATAGTTAAAAGCACATATGTGGAGTATCAGTGAAACAAGTTAATTCTAGTTTTAGTAAATATAGGGTATGATTTAGGCGCTGTAGTTGTTACAAGCAGTGTATGTAGCATACTAATAGATTAGTTATTGTTTTACTAATATGGCGCTAGAGCTAGCGCTGAAAATCCACTAGGGAACTGTGTCTTGAGTAGTGTAAAAATATAAAAAGGATGACTATTTGATAGAGTCTGGGAGAGTGATATACATATAAGATAGATATATATACACATATATTGTCTTTTAAGAGAGAGATTGATATATACAAAAAAATAGAGTAGTAAATTAGAGATTTGTCTGAATCCTTTAATTTGTGCGTCTGTGTGTATATTTCAAAAAGCATAGTGAAAGAAGCGCAAATAGAGAGGTTATATAGATTCAGTAGGATTGATTATTACTAAAGTCATTTTATTGCTATAACAAGGCATCTTCAAAGAGAGCGCTTCAAGAGGGAGTAGCTGTGGATATTAGTGCTTGTTAAGAATAGAAATATCCAGATAGTAATACTTGTTTTTCCTGATCTCTAAAACTCATCTCTCATCTTATAAACATTCTAATCAAAAATTAGTGTTACACATTATTGCGCTGTCTTTAAAATTAAGAGTGGAAGGCTCTTCTTTTTAGAAATTGAAGAGGAGAACCAACCCATCTCACATCATGTCTACTACTTAGTACTTTAGAACAGTCTACAACGTATTATATTAAAAATATTTTCAAGTTTGAGTGTATAATAAATGATGGGCTAAAGGAATTAACCCAAGACCCTTATACAGACCAGGGGACCTCTGAAGCGCCACAAATCAATATATAGAAAATAGTAATAAGCTAAAACAAGAATAGAAAAGAATAGAAATGAAACATAGTGTCACGCGCCACGTGACACTCGAGGCAAAAGCAGCTCATTAAATCAATAATATTGAGTCCTAAATCTATACTCAAAGCGCAGAAAGAAATTCTCCATAGCAACTGCAATTCCCCTTTGTGTACTTACTATTTAACTGCGCTAGCCTAAACTCTAAATCTTAATTAGTCAATCTCCCAATAGGGTGCCTTAGTCTCCTTTTCAATAAGCGACGCACAGCGCTAGGATCAACGTAATAGTACAGTAGTAGTTTTCATTAAAGATTTGTTAATTAATTAAAAAGGGGGTAAATTGAGCATGGACAGATATTTAGCAAAGAGGGTCTAAGTGTATGTTAGTAATGATCAATGGTATGGGAATGGTGCAATGAAAAGGAGGTCAATGCGAGGAGGAATAAAGGATATAAAAGGGTTGGGTATTTGGTTCGATATTCCTTAGAATTAAATTATAAAACGTATTTACATTAATAGTGGTAAATCCTTAAAAGTTAAATCATTGTTATTGTATCTTTCTTTTATTTTCTCAATATTCATTTCTAAATTCTAAATCCTTGATTATTGAGTTTCCAACCCTTCGTGAGATCTTAAGAATTCTTATTACCTTTGAAACTATTTTATAATTCTTCTCAAACAAACCTTGAACCTGTAGCTCTTACTTCGAGTGACCTTCAAATCACTTCCTCGAATCCTTCCTCTGTGCTTCAAAGAAGTTTCTAAATCTCTCATCTCACTTTCAGGAACATCCTCGACCTTGTGCGTAGGTCGTCCAGTGACAGTATAATCTAATTCTCCGTAGTTCTCATTCTTTGCACTACTACGTCCTTTTAGGTGTTTTAAAGTTTTAAAATGGCACCTGTTCAATGCACTCCTCCTCCGGGCGCTACTACTAGAGCTTGCGCTAGGGGCAGGCCAACAGCCACAAGGTCTGTTTCCCGCACTCACTCTTTGGAACCACTCAACCTTAGGGAACGGCAACATTCAGTTCAATCTGTAGAAGACATCCCTCATGATTTTGAGGATTCTAGTGATGAAGAAGAAGGAGAGGATACAATGCACGAGGCACCATCCGCCCCAGCCAATCACCCTTCTGGTCAATCCTCAGAACCTGGACCATCTAACTCTCTGGAAGATTTCATGAGACTTTTCATGAAAATCCTTTCAAATCCAACGTCTTCAGAGGGATCTAAGTTCAAAACTTCTTCTATGAAATCTCCTGAAAAATTCGACGGAGATCACCCCGACAGATTGCGACCCTTCTTGCAAACCTGCAAGCTACTGTTCCATAATGACCCTCGAACCTTTAACAGCGACCGATCAAAGGTTGTTTACGCTTCTTCATTCCTAGCCGGGAAAGCAGCAAGATGGTTCGAGCCTTATCTGCTCATGATTTCTTCAATAAAAACCCACTTACTTATCAATAATTGGGAAAAGTTCGAAGACCAGCTTTTTACGTTGTTTGGGGACCCTAATGAAACTGACAACGTAGAAATTGAACTTGATTTTCTTGGCATGAGTGATAATGGTAAAGCCTCTGAATATATCTCGAACTTCAGAGCACTTCAAACTCAAGTAGGTTGGAATGATGCTGCCCTTAAGTATCATTTCAAGAAAGGACTTCCTTCGAGAATTCTGGATCAATCAAATCTTCAGGGTCAGAAGATGACTACTTTAACGGATTTAATGGATCAAACCCTCAAACTTGATGACGTTTATCAAGGACGACTTCAACATCATCGATATGCCAACAAATCTCAAGGCCTAAATTTTAAATTGGGACCTTCTTCACACCCACGACCAAATCAATCCTCCTCGACTCAATCCAAACCCAATAAGGGAAAGGATAAACCTCAACAAAAAGGCTCGACCCCAGGCAATATCAGCAAAGTACTGGATCCTAAAGGGGAACTTAAAGTAGCTGAGAGGAAGAGACGAGCAGATAATGGGTTATGTATGTATTGTGGGGGTAAGCACAAGTTGGAAGACTGTGTAAAGTTGAAGGAAAGAGAAGGTACTAGTTCGAAGTCAAAAAACTAGTAGATAGTTTACTTGTGTGCAAAGCAAACTATCTTATCTCTCCCAGTGCACAGAACCTCCATGTCTTAAGGACTGGAGTTGCCTTAAACCGCTTGAGATTCATTCTTTTTAAGGAGGATATCCCCTTCAGTTGTCTTATAGACTCTGGAGCTTCAATTTCTTTTGTTAGTTTATCTTTTGCCGAGAAGCTTCAACTAAAATTTACAGATGTCGATCAAACTCCAATTTACTTGGTCAAATCAGAGGAACCCAAATATTGGGTCAGTAAGAAAGTTTTATGGGTTTTCAACTTTCCGAACTTTCCCCCCTTCGAGTGGGAATTACCAGTCTTGGACGCCCCAAGGATGGACGATACCATTCTTGGGCATGACTCTTTAACGCATTGGAATCCCGAAATTAATTGGACTAAGGGATTGATCACCCCACGCTCTAAGTATATTTCTGATTCTTCAATGCAGGTCAATAGGGAGTTAAACAACCCGCCTGACAACGTCCTGCTAGAGAACAAATCTCTGCCAGATGACTTGCAAGCATCTGATCTTTCTCTAAATGAGCAATTGGATAAACCTTCTAGCTTGATGACTTCACTCGAAGAGGATTTAAATTGCCTTGAAGTAATCGAATTCTGCTCTCTCAATACAGGTATCCCCTCGACAGATTCTCTCGAAGATGAAGAGGACAACCAAATCAACGTTGAAGCCATTAAATCAACTCTACCGGAAATCTACAACGATTTCCTCGATGTTTTCTCAATCCGCAAGGCCGATAATTTACCACCTCATTGTCCCTACGACCATCAAATAGAGTTAATAGGCCCAGTACCTCCGGCAGGTCCTGTCTATTCTTTGTCGAAGGACGAATCTCAAGTTCTTCAAGACTACATTGCAGAGAATGTAGCCAAAGGTTTCATCAGAGCCAGTAAATCTCCCACTGGCTCCCCTGTCCTCTTTGTAAAAAAGAAGGACGGTAGTCTTAGGTTGTGTGTTGACTATAGAAAGCTCAACACAGTCACTAAGAAGAATGCATATCCTGTTCCTCCTATGTCATTACTTCTTACCCTTTTCTATGGTGCGAATTTCTTTTCTAAAATTGATCTTAGAGGCGCTTACAATCTGATTCGCATTGCAGAAGGTCATGAACCACTGACTGCAATGCGCACTAGATTTGGTAGTTTTGAATATTTAGTTATGCCTTTTGGATTATGTAACACACCTTCAACTTTTCAAACTTTTGTTCATGACATCTTCCAAGATGTTGTCGAACAATTTGTTGTCGTCTATTTAGATGATATTTTAATATTCTCGAAAACACTAGATGAAAATATTCATCATGTTCGACAAGTCCTAAATCGTCTTCGAGATCATGGTCTCTACGCCAAGCATAATAAATGCGAATTCCACCTCAAATCAATTGATTTTTTGGGTTTTACGTTATCCACTGACGGTTTAGTCATGGATGACAAAAAAGTCCAGAAAATCCTGGAATGGCCTGAGCCCAAAAACATTAAATTGCTCCAAGGATTTTTGGGTTTTTCCAACTTCTATAGAAGATTTATTAAAGATTACTCTAAGACTATTTCCAATCTTACTTCTCTTCTTAGAAAAGACATTCCTTTTGTTTTTACTTCTACAGCACAAAAGGAATTCGAAGCACTAAAAACGGCGTTCACCACAGCCCCAATTCTTCGACATTTTGATCTTTCTGCTTTGACAATAGTTGAGACAGATGCAAGCAATTATGCTATTGCAGGGGTCATCTACCAATTAAATCCTGAAACAAATTTGTTTCATCCTGTTGCTTTTGAGTCACGAAAACTCATAGCCGCAGAATTAAATTATGAAATTCATGACAAAGAGCTTTTAGCTATTATCCATTGTCTTAAAAAATGGTGTTCTTTTCTTCTCAGCCTAAATAGTCCTTTTCAAATTTTAACAGATCATAATGCTTTAAAATACTTCATTTCTTCCAAAGTGTTAACCAGGCGTCAAGCCAGGTGGGCTGAATTTTTGTCTGAATTTTCCTTCTCTATTTCCTATCGCCCAGGTAAAAACTGCATTGTCCCAGATATCTTGTCACGTCGGGACGACGTTTACCCACAGCGGGGGGACGCATTTGCTGACAAGAACCCAGCAAATGTGCAATCAATCTTCAACGAATCAATGTTAACGACTCATCAACTTAATTCGATGACAATTCAATCTTTTCGAAATCCACTATCCAACATCCTCGAAGCTCAGTCGAAAGACGAATATTGTTTAGGGTTAAAAGACAAAATACCCTCGAAGCAAGGGGCCAAAAGATTTAGTATTGAATCAGGTCTATTAGTCTTTGAAGGTAGAGTAGTCATACCTTACAAAAATGAGATAAAATTATGGATTTTCAACAGTCGACATGATTCTCCGTTAGCTGGTCATTTTGGGGTTGATAAAACCTACCAGTTAATAGCAAGGGATTTCTTCTGGCCAGGTATGACCAGGGAAATCAAGGCCTATATAAAAGCTTGTTACAAATGTAATAGGAATAAGGCTCCCCGTCACCAGAAGCATGGGTTGCTTCAACCACTTCCTATTCCCTCTAAACCTTGGGAATCTTTATCGATGGATTTCATTTCTCAACTTCCTTTTTCTAATGATTTTGATGCTATATTAGTAATAGTAGATAGATTTTCAAAAATGTCTATTTTCACTAAAACCACTACTACTGCTACAGCAGAAGATTTGTCAAAATTGTTTCTAGAATATGTATTTTCCAAACACAGCTTACCAAATGATATTATTTCAGATAGAGGCTCATTGTTTGTATCCACATTCTGGACCCAACTGTGTCGACAACTCAATATCACGAGGAATCACTCCATGGCCTATCACCCTGAAACCGATGGTCAAACAGAAAGAGTTAACCAAATCCTCGAAAAATATCTTCGAATGTATGTCAGTTACCAACAAGACGATTGGACCACATGGTTACCATTGGCCGAATTTGCTTATAATAACTTGACTCATTCTTCAACACGACAATCTCCCTTCGAAACCATTTATGGACGACATCCTCAATTCAACTCAATCCATGTAGGAACTAATCATCCTGCGGAACATTATCTTCAAACTATATCACGACTCCAAGAAGAACTTAAAACAAATTTGGAATCAGCGATTCGAAGATACAAGGAACAGGCCGACAAACATCAAAAATCTGCTCCTTCCTTTAAACCAGGCGACAAAGTATGGCTCGACGCACAAAACATTCAAACAACACGACCATCAAAGAAACTGGCTGAAAAGTGCTTGGGACAATTCCAAATCGACTCTGAAGTCTCTAAAGCTGCGTTTCGACTCAAGTTACCTCCTAAATGGCAGGCGATTCACCCTGTTTTCCATGTATCTCTCCTGGAAATGGCTCGAGAAATATACCCGGGCAAGAACCAACCCCCTCCGGAACCGGTCAAAGTAGAAGATCATCTAGAGTGGGAAGTAAGTCCTATCCTTGATTCAAGAATGCGCAAGGGGAAACTTCAATACCTTGTGGAATGGGAAGGCTTCCTCAATGACTCAGACAAAACATCCTGGGAACCAGCCATCAATGTTTCTAACGCCCCTGAACTCCTAAAATCTTTTCATTTGAAATATCCTTTAAAACCAAAACCTTAAAATTTCTTTTATTTTAAATTTTTTTTCTTTTTCTTTATTTCTTTTTCTCGTAAAATCTAAAACATTTCTTAAATTTCTTAGCCTTGTTTTCTTTTTTTTTCTCCTCTTCTTTTCTTTCTTCTCCTTCTATAAAATCTCCTCCAAAACCAACTAAAAATAAAATCAAAATTAAAATAAAATAAAATAAATAGAATAAATATAAATAATAAAATAAAATAAAATAAATAGAATAAACATAAATAATAAAATAAAATAAAAAAAAACTCTTAAATCTCTCTAAATATTCTCTTTCTTTTCTTTTTCAATTCTCTAAATACATTCTTTCCTTAAATATAAAATTCTCTCTAAAATTTTCTTTTCTAAAAATTTATTCTTGCTTTAAAATTCTCTTTCCTTTGAACCATCAAATCCTGTACAACAAGACCATTTCCTCAAACTTAACTTCAACCTCTAAATCTCCCTATAAAAAATTCTTTGAACAAATGATTCTTCTTTTCAAATTCTCTTTAAATTCTAAATTCTGTTTTTCTTTTTTCTTTTCTTTCTTCTTCCTCTCTTTTCAACTAAAATTTCCTAAAAAAATCAATCAACAACTTTTCGCAAAAAAAAAAAAAAAAAAAACAACAAATTCGTCTTTCATTAAATTCCCAATTCAACAAACTCATCTCAATTACCAACCGTTTTTTTTCTCTCTCTTTTCTTACATAAATTTTTTTCTTTTAAAACCTTAAAACTTCCATCAATTAAATAACTTTTTTTCTTTCTTTATTTAAATTTCTTCTTTCAAATTCTAAAAGCAAAATTTTATTTAAAACTTCTTTTTTTCTTTTTCTTTCTCTCCCTAATCTTATAAAATTAATAATATTCACCTACAATAAAAAAATAAAATAAAATAAAATAAAACTAAAATACAATTCTACTTTTCTACTTCTTACATCTCTCCTTTTCATTTCAAATTTTTTCTTTTAATTTTTCTCGAACCAATCTTTTCATCTTCTCCAAAACTACCCTTATCTCCTTCCTGCATTTCTCAAATACCTCCTCCTCTCCTACCGGAACCACCTCTCCAATCTCCAAGAGTTCCTCTGCAACGTCAAAGGAAGCAGCGTCAATAATTGTGTCGACCTCCCCACACACCTCTTCTGCGAACCTTACTCGTCGACCTTGACGAGGTTTCTTCGACCACACCTGGTCCAGTCTGTCTTCAGGTTCTTCGTTTCTACCCGTGAACGGAGGGTTTGCCTCAGTTGGTAAAAGCGGCGCAGGCTCCCCAATCAGGTCTTCAATGGTATTTGATGTCTAAACAAAACTCATCAGTAACCTCATCCTTAAAAAATAACAATTAAAAACTTACCTCAAAGATGGGGTCAGGTTCTAAGAATAACCTTGGTGCCACCTCTACCTCTGCTTGTCTTTCCTCCTCGTCGTCTTCAATGACCACCTGTCGTTTCTTGGGTGCCCACCCTGGAACAGGGACTTCATCTTCATCTTCCTCCACCAATTGGTCGACCTCTTCTTCGACACCCCGCTTCGAACTCGTGGCCTGGGTTACCCAGGTTGTGATCTCATTGTCGAGCTCCTTATCATTCTCCCCCACCGATTGTTCAGCTTCAACCGAGACATCCCAAATGTCTTCAACCACCTCTTTTGTTTTAGGGATTACCCAAAACTTGGTCTTGGTAAACCATTGTTCGATCTCTGCGTTCTTTGTCAATGCATTGCACGCCACTCGTCGCCAACGGCAAAACTCGCATTTCTGGTGAGGGCCTCGAGTTGCCTTACTTTTGACACAAAAGTATTCCATGCTTTAACAAGCCGTGCAAGTTTGTGAAAATTGTCGCGTAATCATTCCCCCATCCGCTTTAGGGTGTGGAGGCGTAGGTGTGGAAGTAGGGCAATTCATTATAAAAGGGAAATTAATAAATAAGGAAAAAATTATAGAAGAAGGGAAACTAGTGTGAGAAGATGGCTCAAGCTCAACGGAGTTCAGGATTCTTATACCCGGGCATCTGTCACGCGCCACGTGACACTCGAGGCAAAAGCAGCTCATTAAATCAATAATATCGAGTCCTAAATCTATACTCAAAGCGCAGAAAGCAATTCTCCATAGCAACTGCGATTCCCCTTTGTGTACTTACTATTTAACTGCGCTAGCCTAAACTCTAAATCTAAATTAGTCAATCTCCCAATAGGGTGCCTTATTCTCCTTTTCAATAAGCAACGCACAGCGCTAGGATCAACGTAATAGTACAGTAGTAGTTTTCATTAAAGTTTTGTTAATTAATTTAAAAGGGGGTAAATTGAGCATGGACGGATATTTAGCGAAGAGGGTCTAAGTGTATGTTAGTAATGATCAATGGTATGGGAATGGTGCGATGAAAGGGAGGTCAATGCGAGGAGGAATAAAGGATATAAAAGGGCTGGGTATTTGGTTCGATATTCCTTAGAATTAAATTATAAAACGTATTTACATTAATAGTGGTAAAATCTTTAAGTTAAATCATTGTTATTTTATCTTTCTTTTATTTTCTCAATATTCATTTCTAAATTCTAAATCCTTGATTATTGAGTTTCCAACCCTTCATGAGATATTAAGAATTCCTATTACCTTTGAAACTATTTTAAAATTCTTCTCGAACGAACCTTGAACCTGTAGCTCTTACTTCGAGTGACCTTTGAATCACTTCCTTGAACCCTTCCTCTGTGCTTCGAAGAAGTTTCTAAATCTCTCATCTCACTTTCAGGAACATCCTTGACCTTGTGCGTAGGTCTTCCGGTGACACATAGATATTAAGAGAAAAACATGAAACAATTCACTAAACCCATGAATAAGTAACTAATTTTCCCGCCATAAGTTCCCAAACCAGTTAAATAAAATAGTGAGTAACTAAGTAAGCCTGAAACATAAGAACTGTAAGAAAAATAATCCAAAACAGACATTACAGTAGGATGTAAAGGGTTTAATTAAAACAATTAGAATTATTTTCATGCAAAAATCCATGTAATTGATTCAATCCAGTATAAAGCAATTTTTATTAATTGTTTTAACTATGTAATTAATTCAATAATTAGTTTAAATGAAACATATAATTAATTTAATGATATTTCTAATTTAAAGTGAGAATTTTAATACCATATTATTAAATAAGTGTTATAATTTATTTAATGATTTTACTGACACAATTAAGGGTCAAAAAAGCCCCCAATATTAATGTTTAATAATGTATGAAAAAGTTTTATTTAATATATAAATTTAATTACATTATAAGTCAATTTTACACTTATAGTTATAATATATTTTTATAATTAATTAATTATAAATTTGTATATATTAAATACATAAAAAATGAGCCATAATTTATAGAATATATATCATTCTTAATTTAAATGTATAAATAATTTATATAATAATAAAATTAATATAATATTTATATATATTTAATAAAATAATTATATCATTTCATTATGCAATATAAGATTAATTTATATACATAATAAGCAAATTTTTACACCCTCTTTTAGTTAAAGTAAATTGACATAAAATTTACTGGGCTCCTGGTATAGCCTGGCTGACAGAATAAGTGTTTTAAGTTATTTAGTAATTTTAATGACACAATTAATGGTCTGAAAAATGCCCAATATTAATGGATAATAATATATGATAAGTTGTATTTAGTATATAGATTTTATTAATTAAATTGTAATTACATTATAAGTTAAATTTATTATTAAACTTATAATAGGGGGTATCAATGTTGACCGATCCGCAATTAAATTAATTGCAGAAAATAATCTGCATACCCCAATTATCTTCTGCAATTATTTTTGCTAATAATTGGGTTTTTAGACACTTTACATGTCAATGTTCACCTCTTATCCGACATTTTTTTACTCAATTTTTCATAACCACATCTTGGACAACTTTCTGTCATAACCACATCTTGACCTACTTTCTGCCATAACCACATCTTGGACTACTCTCTGGATATGTCTTCTACCTTGCTGCACACTCACATTCTCCTCCCATCCTGTCCATTCTATCCACTCAGAACCCCTCACCATCTCATCTGCTTGTTTCTGCTTCTTTTCATCTTCATTTATATTTTAACATGCCTTGTCGTCCTAGATCTTCTCGAAGGCAGCCATCACCGAGTTGTTCTTCAAATTCCACTACTCCCTCTCTCCCCCGCTCAGCTGAGAAATCTAAGACTGTCCAATTAAAAAAAGATGATCATCTCATTCTTATCAACTGGCTGAAAACCAAATCTAACTATAATTCTTGTTTTGGTGCTGAGTATTCAACTAAAGTAGGACAGCCCCCAGCATCAAAAGTTAATGGCTATCTTTTAATGGCAAATGAATTACGGAATAAGACCAAGGGAAGGATTGATCTTTTACCTAAACAGATGTCTGAATGCTTCAAGTATTACCGAGCCAAATACAAAAAGGCAAAGTCTCTTTCATCTTCCACTGGTTTTGCGATTGCCGACATTGATATAACTAAGGGTATCAAATCCATAGACAATTAACTTTATTCTTTATGTCCTTACTTTAAAGAGATGGATGCAATTTTTGGAGAGCAAGCCGATGTTAATCCTGTAAACATGTTGGATGGAGAAGATCCTATATCTGAACATGATGTTGAAGCAAATCTTTTCCCATCCTCTTCCTCCACTCAAGCCTCCCCTCATATGAATGAGACATATCTAGATAGCTTTTCTGTAGATCCTATAGGCGATTTAACCCAACCAAATCTAACTCAGGTCTGATTCTTTTTTCTTTTATCTTATCATTTCTATTTTTTATTTACTTATCTTTTTCTTATTTCTTAAAAGGCTGATGAACAAACCCAGGATCCTCAATCAACTGAGTCTGAAGGTAGTGACAATGATGAGGAGGAAAATATGACCTTGAACAAGAAGTGTAGGGCTTCAAGTAGTCTAAATTTCCACTTACAAAGAAGACGAAAAAGTGATACTTCATTACAAACCCCTTTTTTGTCTATGGAACAATTTTTAGAGAAACGTGATGCTGGTAAGTGATACCATACCTCTTATTACTTTACTCTACTTTTCTTCAACTTTATATTAATTTTTATTATGACTCTAGAACAAGTATAAATTGCTAAAGAGACTCTAAGCTTTGAAAAGAAGAAATATGAGCTCTCTTTAAGGAGTGATGATAGGCTACAAGATTTGGAAGAGAGGAAGTATGAGCTCTCTTTATGGAAGGATGATCGGGCCCAAGATTTGGAGGAGAGGAAGTACAAGCTCTCTTTACGTAAGGATGATTGGGCCCAAGATTTGGAGGAGAAGAAGGTTGAGTTAACTCTAGGTATTGAAAAATCAAAAAAAGAGGAGAAAACACTCAAACATCAAAACTCATTAGAGCAGATGAAATATAAGTTTGATCATGAAGAAAATTCAAAAAAGAAAGATTTCTTGATAGAATGTGTTAAAGCTAATAAATCTGTTGAGGAAATTGAACGTTTAAAGAAATTGTTGGATGACTAGTTTTTTTTATTTCTCTCATACTTCAACTGTTCAAATTTATTTGTATAAAATTTCCAATAATTTCCTTTATTTCATTACTCTATCAATCATTACTTGAATTTTTGTATTTTAATGTTAAATATTCTTTTTTTAAATAAAATTTTCATGTCTCCTTTGAAAATTTGACAATCCCCCACCCCTGGATTTTTTTGAAGTAAGAGGTGGGTATCACCAAAATTCTTTCATGTCATGAATCTTGAAAGTCTTATATGAAACTTTGGCTTTAGTACCCCCTGCATTTTACCGGTATCCCCAAAATTCTTACATGTCAAGAATTTCACAAGTCTTATAAAAATTTTTGGCAAAACCCCCCATGGATTTTATTGAAGTAAGGGATAGGTATCACCAAAATATTTACAATTCAAAAAAATTCTATATCTGTTTTAAAAAATTGGCAATACTCTCCCCTGAATTTTATTGAAGCAAGGGGTGGGTATCACCAAAATTTTTTTAAGTCATCAATTTCACATGTCAGATTTGAAAATTTGGCAATACCCCCCCCCCTGCATTTTATTGAAGTAAGGGGTTGAAGTCATCTAAATTTAATATTATTACATAAATTATTAAATAAATATCTAATATATATCAATTTCCCTAGTTTAAAGTAATGACAATTCCTCAAGCCAAAATGCAGACCAAGTCTAGAAACAAAAGTTTGGGACTTTCCAAAGGTATAGGCAAGAGGAACCCCATGAAGCAAATAAATGTTATCATTATTACCTGTTATACAACCAAAGGTCGTTGGCTCATCACTTAACTTGAGAAAATTGATAAATATAAAATATTTATTAATAATTTATGAAAAAATATAAAATTTTTGATTTGCAAGGGCCAGAGGGCAATTGGGATGGCTGAGTGCGAAATCACGAAGATCCCTGAGAATGAATATTGTTAGGATGAGGTTGAAAAGAACTGTTATGCTTTGAACCAGGTGGTGGATTCCAAGCTTGTCTGGTTAGAGGGGGAGCGGAATCATTTATTGCAGACGGTAACTTGGCACGAGAAGTTTCAACGGCGACTGGGGCTTCAGCTTTGCGATGTTGGTTTGCTTCTTGAAATAGATGATTTTATTGATGGACCTGAGATCGTAATGCATCTTGCTGGAGAGATGGGATAGGCTGTTGATTGAAAGGTAAGGGTTGATGAGAATTGTTAGAAAATTGTGACTGCGGCAGCGGTTGTTGATGTAGCTGCTGGTGCTGTGGTGGCTGTTGTTGCTGTTGTTGCACATGTTTATGGTGATGTTGTTGTGGCTGTTGTTGTGGATGTGGGTGTAGATTTTGATGGTGATGATGTTGCGGCTGCTGCATGTGGTGTTGTTGCTGTGGGTGGGGGTGATTTTTATGCAGTTGATTTAGTTGATGCGGATGTTGGGTTTGTGGTGGCTGTTGTGAGACAAAATGTGGCTGGGAAGGATTTGAATGGGACAAATGAGACGGTTGCATGTGAGACTGAGGGGTGGGCTGATGATGAGGGGGATGAAGTCAAGGTGGATTGGTACCAGGTGGATGGTTAAATAATCATTGATCAAAATCATTGTGCCCAGGCCTGCCCATTGGGTTGATCGCAATGAAGGTGGGCCAGGTTTGCCATGTGCGCACCAGGACTTTCAGGTTTGCAAGTCTGATTGGTATCCATCATCTGATTTGGTGGAATAGGCCACTCAGGTAAATTGGCAGGCCTTGAGGGAGCAGCCATAACTCTTGGATCAGAATAAGATACACTTTGTGCTGAACTCCATTATTATTGACTAGAGACGGGTTGTTCATAAATTTTGGCTGGCTGTGTGGTTAGAGCTGAAATCTCAGAAGCAGGAGGAGCTGTGATGGAAGCCTTGGTGTCTGAGGGCTCTGTCACTGATGGAAGGGCTGGGGCAGAAGGTGCCACTTGCATTGAGACATCAGTTTTTGTTTGTACAGGGGAGGCGGGAGAAGGATGATTTTTGGACTGTACAACATGCTTGAAAGCATGTTTAAGCATTGATTGATAACTGTAAATAAAGAAAGAACTTAAGTTGAATTAATTTTTGACCCAATTGTTTCTTCAGAACATTTAAAAAACTTACCCATATGCCAACACTTTGACATCTTCTCATTTATCCTCCTTTATCAAATTTCTTAATGCTGCTTCTAATGTCCTGGATTAATCCTCAAAAAGAGGAGCAAGCCCATCTAGTTCTTAGTACCGCAATAATGTTGGGGATAGCACTTTGTACAAAAAAATAGAGAAAGAAATTAGACGCATAAGTTGAGACAAGGATCAACATATACCAACCAAAAGCACTTACATCATCTGCAAGAACAATGCACTTTTTGTCCATACTAGGGTTTGTGGAGGGCCAGATAAAATAAGAATGGGACCATCTAGCCACGAGTTTGTATTCCATGACTTGATGTTTAGGAGAGACAGTCATTATATGACTGAAGTAAAGCTGGTGTAGGGAGACAGTGGCCTCATACAATCTCAGCTTTACTGGATACTCTATTGGTGTGGGTCATTTATGTTTCCCACAACTCAATATTTTTTCCCCCACTAACCACTTCAGTCTAGGAACATTAACAGGAGGCTTTCTACTTGTCATTCCGGCAGAGAACTGAAAAAAAAAACACAAAGAGAGAAACTGAGCAACGCTAGATAGTGATCACTTAAAATTTTTTGTTGCATACTGACCTGAATTCTCAAACCTCTAAAATGGTGGTATCCTTACTCAACGGTGAGCTCAGAAGTTTCTGTGGCTGCAGAAGCAGATGGAACAATAAATTTTCTGCTGACTGGAGATGCAGCTTGATGGTAGATGGCAAGGGGATAAAACTAGGATCTGAGACAGGAGGGCCAGTTTCAAATTTTGACCAATCATCAGCATCTGCTTCAACATCCATCAAATTACCACCCCAGGAGGAGATGGTCTCTTCGGCAGCCATTTGAAGTGAACAATGCCTCAGTAGAAGAAATTGGTGATGTTACTTCTGAAATCGGTGATCCAGAAACTGATACTTCTGAAGAAGATGAGGAGGAGGAGGAGGAGGAGGAGGATGAGGAAGAAGAAGAAGAAGAAGAAGGTGCACAGCCTAGTGTTCATCTGGATATTGATGCTGTAGAAGAACATGCAGATGCTCATATTGTTAATGAAATGATTGTGTAAGACCGCTTATACTTTCTTTCTGACTTGGTTTTTTGCTGATACTTTTATTTATTGACAGAGCTGAGGGTGAAGCAGAAATGGCCTCCACTGTTGATGAAGATGAAGTACGCGAATTGCTTGATTGGTCTGATCAATTTTAGAGCCACTTGGATCTCCCTTTATTAAGTGACAACATGCCCCAAACTGGCAATGCTACTCGGGATATCGGTGATTGGTTAGATGAAGAGGATGTGGGTTCCCTCAACAAAACTGCGCATGGATTTATTGATGAAGGTTTTGAAGCTGTCTCGGTCGACTTTGATGAAGGTGAAGTTGGGGGAGCAGGGTTGAAGATTGGAGGGCCAAAACAGAATCGCATCAATTTCAACAAAGCGATTCTACTGTCGCTTGGTTTTTGCAAGCAGTCCAGTCATTTGACCAAGAAGAAAGAGATAAACTATTACAGTTCTCTACTGGAAGTTCCTGGGTTCCTTTGGAGGGCTTTGGTGCTTTACAAGGTTCTCAAGGAGCTAAAAAGGTAAGCCTTGTGCTAGTATGCACTAAGTTATATGATAAACAGATATGGCTAAAATTTATCTTTTTTTTTCACTTATTTTTTCCTTCAGTTTTCCCTTGTCAATGCCCACACTAAAAATGTTTTGTCAAGTGCCCATACATTCTTTAGTCAAATAGAGTGAGTGATGATGGCTATTTTTATTATCATGTAAGTAAATTTTTTTAAAATTCTTTTTTCAATTGAAAAGTTTACCATCATATGATATGTCTGTAGATTTGGGGCAAATGTTATTGATTGCAATCAATGAAGGTTCAATGGGATTTGGTATGTGAATTATGTGAATAAGTTTGGGGAAAATCACTAACTTAATCTAATTTTTTGTTAGTTTCACATAGGCTTTGCATAGATTTTGTTTATTTCATATTTATTACCGGGTGATCATCTTTTTGTAAGAAGACGACAATACTGTTGAAAAAGTTTTCAACTCATGTTTCTCAGATTTAGAAAACCATCCACTTCTCTTGCACATTGATTGATTAAACAATTCATGTCAGATTAGTGTGAATGTTTTTGATCAATATTTTTTTAATTACTAGAGAAATTCAGTATGAATATAAATACATATAGATCATTGTCAAAGTTGGTAGTAATAGTTTTTTGAATGGAAGGAAAAATCTGTGTGATAAAAAGTGAAAGAACCAACATGGGAACAACTATGGTGCTTTCAACTGATTACTTGATTGAACTTTACAATGTATGTGATGGTGTCCTGAGGGAGTGCACAGTTTTTACCCACTGTGTGTTCTGTTCAGCTTAAAACTCAAAGGACACTGGGTTTTATAAGCATAGAAAATGTTGAACAATTAAAAAGTAATAATGAAAAATTCAGTCAAAAGCTTCAGTTGAAAGGAAAATACTTGTTGAATATGGCTCTGACAGACAAGATTGATTTCCACTTTATTCAAGTCTAAATAGCAAGAAAGTAAAAAAAACAGAGATAGGAACAAAGTAAACAAAACAGTAAAAGAGGTTTTAAGTGGGAAGAAGAGAGGTAGAGGGAGTGAGTAGATAAGAAAAGTAGAGAATGGGGGAGAAAGTAAGCAGAAGAGCGAGGAAGGTTGCAGATGAGTGAAAGAGGGAAAGAGGAAAAAGACAGAAAAAAAGAAACAGATGGAGCATAAAATTAAAAGGGGAAGGGGGAAAGAAAAAGAGGAGTGAACAAGCAAAAAAGTGTGAATGGAAAGAAGCGATTGAGTGAATGAGTGAAAGGGGATGAGCTCAACCATGGTCACTCCAGGGTATTGAGCAGAGTCACAACCAGGGCTCAAACATGGACGAAAAAAACAACTAGACGTCTAGTTCACTGTTTTTTTCTCCTGTGGAGTCTACTGTTGGATTCTATTCTGTTTCTGTTGGTGTCTGTTAATACAAACTAGATGTTCTGTCAATTGGTAAGACTGGGGCAGGAATAATTTTGGTATTTGGGTCTGTTGGCTGATCATGAGTAGCACAGATTGTGTATATATAATAAAATTGAATAAAAATAATAAAATAAGAGAAAATGTATATAATATGTTGGGAAATTTGACGCAATTTATTTGGAATATAGGAAATAAAATCATAGAAAGATCACATCACAAAGGACAGATTTATCAAATATTACCAATTTTCTCCAGAATTCTACAACATTTCTCTTCCTGCACAGAATTCAGTTTTTTTTCATTTAATGAAATCCTAATGCGCTTTACTAGGTGCTGTAGTTTTTCATTGTTATCCTTTCCATCAATATACAATTGCATTTCCACCCGAAGACAGCTCAGAAAACTCATTGCATTGTATAGTCTGCTTGCACATTGGACAGAGGAGCCAACTTGCGTGAAACCAGGAGTCTCGTGACATTGTGATGTGTAGTGATAAAGCTGATTAGCTGGCCAAAGGACCACCCAGATTCCACTTTATTGTTCAAATTCTATTCTATACCTCAGTTGAGGAAAAATTAAATCACCTCCATTTTGTCGTGGCTTTGAAGAGCTCCAATTGTCAGTCTCTAGCTCCATGATGTCATATTTTGCCCCAAACCAGATTCCAAAGATGTAAGTACTTGAGTCATTGTCAACATGTGAAATGTTGCTGAAACCCTGCCCTCTATCTCCTTTGGTCCATGTCAGGTTGCCTCCAAATTTCTCTTGCCCAGAATCATCCACACTCTTATCGCTGAATCCTGGAACACTGGCTTTGAAACAGAAATCTACTGCATTTTGATGCTCTTTCTGAGAAAGAAGTTGAAAGAAATATTCATAGTAATCGGCAATTTTTTTAAGTTTTTCCTCAATCTCTGGACTATTATTGTTGTGACCTACATATCAACCTTCAAATATACTTTGATTAATTTTTTTTGATAATTGATATTTCTGACTCTGAAAATGATTTAATTATAATAACTTACCAACATCTAAGATCTTACCAAAAGCAATTCTATACCTATGGCAAACATAAGTCCATGAAATACACCCCTAACATGTGGCCCATTTCCTGTAACAGGATGACTGAAGAGCAAAAGATTTTGAAAGCATGTTTAATTTATTGAGCTCTTCTAGGTCAAAAGAGTGGATTATTACAGGAGAAATATCAGCTTTGCTTGCTTTAATTACTGTGTAGACAGGTGGAACAATATCGTAAGTTCCATCATTGTATTGACTGGTGATGGGAGTACTTGTTTTACGTGGCAGCACAATTTCTTGATTGTGGTGGAAGTTTGCAATGCGGTACTGCAGGTATCTTCTGACTTGACTTCCAGTTGACTGTTGAAATTGCTGGCCAGCAAGATATTTTATGGAATGGTTATTTTTGTTGGGCCGAGGGCGATTGTATCGAGGCATACCTAAAAGCAAAAAAATTAGTTATTGGTGCACAAAAGAAAAATTGTTTTTTATAGAAAGAGTTTAAAAAAACTTGCTTACTCAAGTTTTATGAGTTTGAAGAACGATGAAAATTGGATATATAGGTTTCAATCTGTAGCACAGTACATATTGGATAGGGCACAAGCATGCATGCATACCAACCCATCCAACATGCAACCAGATCTGGTCAATCATCATATTTTCCAGCCGTATGCTCCCCATTCTGAAATGACACCTTCAAGTGAGAAGGACACAACCCAAAACACTCTTGGCATCACCATACCCTCCCACCTTTTCAGAACACTCCTCTGATCTTCTGCTCACTCACTCATCCCTCCACATATGTCTTGAGGCCTCCTGCCATGTTACAGTTACACACCGCTCAATTACAAATCCAGAAAATAAGTGCCATGATAAATCCTACCATCTTAATACTACCTATGTTTACTCAATTATTATGTATGTATCTGGTTTAGAATGCCTTGAACCCACACATAGTTTCACGCCCTTAGGGCAAGAGATCCTATGAAATAAATAAATAAACCCTCTATCAAAAACAAATAGCGAGGATAAGATGAGATATAAGTGAAAAAACATGCCTTTGATACCATGGAAGAAAATCAGCCAGCATAGCAGACCAGGCTTCAGAATACCCATCCACTATGTTGGTGTGATGTAGCAGTGAAATTGTTGGCTGATCTATCAAAGTGTGGAGTTTGAACTGGAAAATTTTTTTCATTTATAATTGAACAAATGAAGAATATAACATATAGATTCCTGATTAAGGGAATGAAATACAAAAGGGGAGAAGTGAAGAAGTGAGGAAGACAAAAAGAAAGGAAGGGAAGAAGGGAAGAAGGGAAGAAGGGAGGAAGAGAGAGAGTGCAAATGACAAAAGAGTGAAGAAGGGAAAAATAAGGAAAGGGAGGGTGATGGTGAGATTTTGTGGCAATGAAAAGTAAAAGGCAAAACTTGCCTCAACTAAGGTCAGGAACAGAATCAGGGACAAGGTCTGAACACGGTCAAAACAAAATCAGGGACAATGTCTGAACACGATCAAAACAAAATCAGGGACAAGGTCTGAACACGGTCAAAAACAACTACTAGACATCTAGTGCACTGTTTTTTCCCCCTGTGATGAGTGATGAAAAAAAAAATCACTGACAAAATATGCGATTTCAGAAAATATGCAATTTCATGTTGAGCTGGTGAATGAAAACCAATGAGGCATCCAAAAAAAAGATCTTCACCGTAAATTCCAAAAAAAAAGAATATGCAACAAACCAAAATACCGAACCAAGTGAATGAAGTACACAAAGAGGACATTTGTAGAGTAAAAAAATAATTTAAAAGGGTGGTGAAGAGAAATGTTGGAGATTAGTAGGCATAATGATAGAGCGTATGCCAGTTGAATGAATGTTTTGTGATTCAAGGGAGGAAAGAGCCAGTGCTGGTTCAGGCTCCTCTTCTTCATAAAGATCATTCCACTCATCCTTTAAATCAGCCAGGATATTGTGGAGTATAATGCAAGTCATGATCCAATGATTTGCAGTTTTGATCTCCAATTTTTTTTGAAATTGGATTCTGAGCTCCCAAAGACTAGAAAATCATCCCTTTAAAGTACCTATAGCATGTTCAATTCTTACTCTTGATTGGGCAAGGTGATAATTAAATTTAGTTTTGGGGTCATTTTCTAAGGTTGCACCATGGAAAGCAGCTATAATGTACTTCCCACTTGCATATGCTGAGTCTGCAAGGAGGTACTGAGATTCATCAAAGTATGAGTCAGGGGTTTGAGAAATCCTCATTCTTTGGAAGACAGAAGAGTCATGAAATGAGCCAGGGCAGCCACTGTGAAAAGCAACAAATTTTTTATTGACATCACATATAAGTTGAATGGCAATGGAGTATCTAGAAAGAAGATAAAAAGTTAGTTTATAAAGGATGAGAAATTGGAGAAGATTTTGAAGAAACCTTTTTTTGCAATCAAAATAATGGTTGCCATCATGAGCAGGCTTTTGACTCAAAGGTATAGTTGTGCCATCAACAAATCCTACACAGCCAGGTAAACCTTCAGCTTGCATTACTTGAGAGGATTCAAGTCGCTGTTCTGGAGTTGGCCAAGCAAGTGTTTGAAACTTGAGGGAAAGGATAGCAATCATACAGCGCTTGGTGTATAATATCATGGTACCATATCCTATGTTAAAGAGATTATTCAAACGTCTTACAGAAGCACAGTTTCCATTTGAGCCAAAGCGACATAGTGCAACAGCAAGTTGGATTGCAGGATTACGCTGTTTGTTATGGGAATTGTTATGAAAGATAGGATGATCGTAGATGAGTCGACAAAGTTTGAAGAAAGAATCGGGAGAAGTTCTAAAAATTTGGGTGAAGTTTAAATGAGGAATGTTGAGAATGGAGGCCATATAATATCGGGGATCATGATGAAGATTTGGCCCCCTGGTGATGATGTAACGCTTTTTGGAAAGAAAACACATATAAGCTAAAGCATCTTCCAAATCAGAGTTAGATTTATAGTAGAGAACTAAAAGTAAAGTGATGGCATTAATAGTGGAGTGAAGTAGCCGTCTAGTAGAGAGGTGTTTCATTGTTGCTGGTGGAAGGGTTATGTGATGAGGGAAGTGGGAATTCACCGCCAAATGTGCAGTTGGGGTGTGTAGATAGAAAAAAAACTTAAGTGTTCGCCACCAAAATTAAGTAGCATAGAGTGAGGAAAGACTTAAGAAAGGCATCAGCAATTATGAGTCATGTGACTTTCTTGCAAATCCATCATGGATGTGATGAGTTTGGGATCAGGAGTTAGGAATGGAAATTGGGGTATAAGAGGCGGGATAATGCATTATCGTGGATTCCTTATCCACTAGCCCTGGGGCTAGTGGATAAGAATCTTCCGCAATTAATAATGTCTGATCCCGGAAAAATAATTCCTGATCCCTTATTGCGGATCCCTGAACATTGATACCCTCTAATATAATTTTATAAATAATTAATTTATTAATTTAGAAATATTAAATACACAAAAATGTGCCATGAATTTATAGAATATAATATTTTTTATGTAATAAAAAATTTACTTAATAATAAAGTAAATATAATAATTATTTTACTTATTCATAAAATATTTATATATTTTTATTATTCAATAAAATATTTTATTGTAACTACATAAAATACATAATGTTATTCCCTTAAATAATTCCGATAAATAATTATAACAATTTACTGGGCTTCTGAGATAGCCTGGCTGACACTCACTCACTCTAAAAAAAACAATAAAAAAAATGCTAATATTTTTTCTTTCTGTACTTCTTTAACAGAGTAGGAAGATTTGAAATTTCCTTGCCAGGTATACATGCATCATGTTCAGATAATTTGTTCTTATATCACAATAAATATTCAGTACCTCTTTCAGAAGTGATAATTCTATCATTGACAATTTTATCAATTTCTGCAGTTTCTGTGACTTCCTGAGGGTCTTTCTTAGGTCTTCCCCTTCTTTTGGGAAATAAGTCACTGTTGGAAGTATAAGGCTTAAGCAAAAATGGGAAAAACACGATGTTTCCTATCATATGGAGAATACAATACAACTTCTACTGCATTATCTCCAACCATTCTTTTAACAACAAATGGTCCTACAAAAGGATCTTTTAATTTGTTATTTCCCTGTATATTGAAATGGACAGTAGATATTAACACTTCATCACCCTTGTTAAATGTGTATTCTTCATAAAATTCATCCTATCTTCTCTTTTCATATTCAAATGCTTTATCAATACAGCTTTGAGCATGTTTTCTGCATAGCTGTTGCATTTTCTCAAAAGATTTTACACCAGGGTGTAGTTCTAACTTAGGTAATTTATTATTGAGAATTTGAGCAGGAGTATTTGGGACATAACCTAACCAAAGCTCAAAAGGCTTTTTCTCAATGACAGAATGGACAGTGCTATTATAAGCAAATTCAAGACCTGGAAATAGAGTAACCCAGTCATGAGTAAATCTGTCATTATCTTTATATTCTAATCCAAAGGCAGAATACCTTCTAATCATATCCTTCAGAGTTTGAATCATTCTTTTAGCTATACCATCAGTCTGAGAATGATGAGCGGTAGATAATTTTAACTCACAGCCACAAATATCCATCAAAGACATCCAAAATTCAGATTTAAATTTTGGGTCTCTATCAGAGATAATGGCTTTTGGAAATCCAACAATATTAAACATGTATGACCACCATAAGAATGCTAATTCTTTTGTGGATAAATCTTTGTGGGTGGGAACAAAATTGCACATTTTGGTGAATCTATCCACTATTACCCAACAAGAGTTATAACTGTCTTTTCCTGCTACAGGAAGACCAGTGACAAAATCCATGTTAATGATTTTCCAAGGAGCATCAGGTGCTTCAATATGTTGAAACAATCCTGCTCTTTTACCTGTCAATCTTTTAGATTTTTGACAAGAATTACAAGATTCAACATATAATTTAGTGTCTTCAAACATATTAGCCCACCAAGAAGTGTTTTTAATTCTGATTATGGTTTTCTCAAGATCAAAATTTCCTGCTAATATTTCATCATAAAAAATTTCTAAGATGTTTTCTTTCATGGAAAGAGAAATAACAATTACATTTGTAAGTTTTCTCCTGCAATAAATATAACCAGCTTCAATGGAAAAATCTCTCTTATTCAAAGCATTTTGGTACTTTTGAGGAAGAGTTTTTATCAAAGCTTGAATAGAAGCATTCTTTGGATCATTCAAGATTGTAACTAATTTATTTAAATCAGAATATTTATCATATGAATCTAGAATTAATTGCAATAGTTCCTCCTCCATATCAACAATATATATACCATGAATATGTATTGTATCATCTTCAGGTACATAAGCTGGATTGGATACATCATTTGGAAGAGGTAATATAGGCAAAATATCTAAAGTTTAATGATCATTTCCAGCCCTGTGAATAATAGTCGTTCTACCTCTGTATTCTTGAACAGCAAGTTGCCACCTAAACATATGTCTATTTGGTGTTTTCAAGTTCAAGAGGGATTTCACAGCACTACAATCAGTAACTAATTCAAAAATTTGGTCATATAGATAATAATGAAGCTTTTCTAAATCCAATACAACTGCTAATTACTCTAATTGAGTGGCACCATACTTTAATTCACTCATTCTCAAGGTTCTTGAAATATAACAAATTACTACTTCAGAAATTTTCTCATTAATAATTTGTTTCTGGTGTAGAGAAGCTCCAAGTCAAATAAAACTTGCTTCTGTATAGAGGACAAAAGGCTTATTAAAATCTGGAAGGGCAAGGATTGGAGCTGACATTAAACATTTCTTTAATGTATCAAAAAAATTTTGAGTATCCTCATTCAATATATAAGCTACATCCTTTCTGGTTAATTTGGATAGGGTTAGGGCTATGACTTGATAATTTTTAATGTACTGTCTATATTAACCACATATACTCAAAAACCTTTGTATTTCCTTTAGAGAATTTGGCGCTGTCACATTTTGGATAGCAGCAACTTTACCTTGGTCTACACATATTTGTAAGCCAGAAACTACATGACCTAGGACTTTCAGGGATTGAAAACTAAATTTACATTTTTTTAAGGATAGAGTCATGTTAATTTCATCCATTTTCTGGAAGACTCTTCCTAAGTGCTGGAAATGTTCATCAAAAGTTTTAGAAAAAACTATGATGTCATCTATATAAACTATTAACCATCCTTCAATTATTTCCTGATGAAATCTGTTATACATTCCTTTCTGTAATACTGAAGGGGCATTTTTAGGGCCAAAGGGCATCCTAACATATTTATTAATTCTCATATGAGTTTCAATTAGAAAAAAATTTTGGGAGGGTTTATCAACAGGTATTTTATGATATCCTTTATTACGGTCCAGACAGCTTATGAATTTTGCACCTTACAAGGTAGCATGTACAGAGCTTATTCTGGGTAAAGGGTAAATATCATCTACAGTATAGGTATTCAATACTCTATAATCTTCACAAACTCTAGCTTTATCTTTCTCATATGAGATAAAAACTGGAGAGATGACACAATATTTGGGTGTAACATCCACTTTTTCAATAATATTCATACATAATAAAATTGATATATTATCTTCAATATCTTTTCTCTTTGTTGGAGAAGCAGGATAAGGTTTTTTCTTTAGGCTAGGAGGTATTCCATTTAAATTAAAGGATAATTAAATTTTCATTTCTTCTTTAACCAATCCTAACACATGGGAACCATGATCAAAAGCCATAGGGAAAGATGTAATCAATGCAACTATTGAATCTATTTGATCATTAGTTAATTGATCACCAAATGAAGCTGTGTAAATTTCAGACAATAATATATCCATTTCCTCTGTTTTTATGCCTTTACATTTGATCAAAGAATTACAAGATTTTAATAAGTGTGGAGAATGCTTTTTAGAGGAAGAAATTTTAAATTTTCTTTTCCCATTCATGCCCAAGGTAAAACAATTGTTTGCAGGATCCAATTTAATTCCAAACATGGTTAAAATTTTATTTCCCATAATAAAACAATTGCTTAAATTATCATTCTTCATCACAACAAATTCACAAATAGCTCTTACAAAACCACCATTATATTTAAAGAACACAGTGGTCTTGTATTTTCCAATGGGACATAAAACAGAACCATAACCTTTCCATTTTTCAGATGTTATAGGTAACAATTTGCTTTAATAATCTTTATCCACTGAAGCTAGTGCTTTCACAGACACTACACTTCCTCCAGCACTAGATTCCAGAATAAAATCAACATTTTTACCATTTATGATAACTGGTGCTCTCAAAGGTGATATTAAAATGGAACTTTCAGTGATTTCTTTAATTATTTCAGCATTTCCTACAGAAGATAAGTCAATATCACAATTTTCAGACCAGTTATCTAAATATTGGATATCCTTTTCTAAGACTAGAACTTCTTGAGAAGAATCATGGTCATAAGGGATATTGCTATTACAGTAATTGAAGGAATTATCAAGATCAGTTTGAGTATTTTCAGATTCCTCAGTTTTTTCAACAAGATGAATTTTCTTGTCACAAATATGTCCCTTCTTCCATGGTTTGTTGCATTTAAAACAAGTGTTTTTTGCATATTTCTTTTGTGCAACTGGGGCAGAGGGTCTACCAGTTTTGTCTGGACATTTTGTGGAAGGCTTTTGCTGGCCATGATAAGATTTTAAAGGATAATTCCTTGGTTCATATCTATTATTAAGTAGAACTTCATTACAGATATTAATAAAGGAAGAAATCTCTCTTACATGCTTAGTCCTTGCCACAATCAAATCTCTCAGAGAATTTGGCAATTTATAAAGAATTTTATCTCTCCAAATATCATAATCCATTTTTGGATCCATGGCTCTAAGAATTTTTGTTATTTTCATGAGTAAAAAAATATATTTTTCAGGAGAGAAGGATGCATATATAGCAGTCTCATATAATCTCTGTTGAGCAAGTCTGAATTTTGAACCACCAAATTGATTTTCAATTAATGTTTTCCACTCTTTCCAAGTATAATGTTGATTTTCCAATAAGACAGATTCATACAACATTAAAGCTACATTTGAAAATAAAGAAATTAGTTTAGAAACAATCTCTTCATCTGGAAATTTATAGGAATTTTTTAGATTATCAATTCTTTGGATAAAGTGCTGCCAATCAGATAAAGAGTCACCATCAAAGGTGGGATACTGATCCAGTTTAGGCCAATTTTTCTGGCTACTGGGATGGTCCATATTTTGATTAGAATTATTTAAAATTGATAATTCTTGAAGTTTAGACAGGTGTTCAGAAATTTCATTATTTATAGAAAAAGCTAGTTCATGACCATTAAAATATTTTTTCTTAGTTGGAAAAGATTTCACAGACTCATTGTCAGGTTGTTTAATGACTGAAATAGGAGGAAGAAAGGAGCTGATTTGTTCATGCTCTTTTCCTTTATTTTATTTTAGCTTATGGGAAGCATTTTGATCTACACCATAATGATTTACATGTAAGGCTGAGAATGTTTCCTGTATGTCAGACAAATGATTTTTTTCCATGGAATTTCAGACACTTGGTCATTGATTTTTTCAACGGATAAAACATTTCTGTCCTCAAAAACTGAGAATTTGTTACTCAGAGCCTGGAACTCAATTTTCAGCTTTTTTAACTCATCTTGTAGAGACTTATTTTCACTCTTCAATGAAAAATTCTCATCAATGAGAGGTTTTAACTCACTCAAAGTTTTATGCAGATGAATATTTTTATCTGAAATAGCTCTATGATCACTTTTTATTTGTTTTTGTTGATAAAGAACAATATTCAAAGTTTCTTTTATTTTAAAATAAGCTGTATCTTGTACAGAAGAACTCACTTTACAATGTAAATGCAAATTATTTAATCTGTCACTTTCATGCACTAATACAATGCTCAAAATTTTGTCTTTTACAACATTATAATCAAGGGTATCTTTCAATATTTCCTCAGAAGTTTTCTCAAGAAAGATATAGAATTCAGGGGAAACAGAATCATTTTTAATTGTAAGAGAAGGATTAATTAAAGAGTTGAAGTTAAATGTAAAGACTCATCAAATGACAATCTACTAATTACATCATTAGGGCTACTTATTACAGGAAGTTGTCTCTTAATGGTTTTAACAGTTCTTTCACTATTATCAACAAGATTATCTGTGGAGGAAGATTTATTATCATACATACCAATATTTTATCAAACAAATCACTTACCATGGCAAGGGAGGAAATTTCCCCTGTACCTTCTTTCTTCTGACTCCTTGATAAGTATGGGCCTGAGGAGGTTGATGGTAGGTTTGTGTCATGTATGGGGCAGGGTGTTGAGCTTCTTGCTGCTGTACATTCTTCTGGTAATGGCTCATCAGGTAGTCCCATTTCCACTGTTCTACTTGTAGAGTGTTTTGACATTGAGTGAAAGAGCTGGGTTCCTGATGGTGCTGAGGTTGAGGCTGAGTGGTTGATACAGAAGAAGGTTGAACCTGATTGTGATTTAAGAGCTCCTGCATCTGTTTCCAGGGTGTGTCTACTCTTACCTTGTACTTCATGCTTTCTGCCTTCAGTTCTTTTATATGGCTGGACAGATTGTTTATTTTCTGCGTCAGAGGGATCTTCTTTATTTTTATACCCTTTAGAGGATTTTCCTGATTTATCTGAGGCTTTACTTCTTTCAGAGTAATTTGGTGAGGGGGCTTTCCACTTCTCCTGAAATTTCTAGGTTCTGAAGAATATGAAGGTTTATTGTCAGCTAAAGAATTCTTGTAAGTTAGTTTTGAAGAACCTACAGATTCATTATCAACATCCACAGAAATTTCATCAACATGAAGATTATCCATGCTTCTTGCCAAGCTACTGGACATAAAAACTGTGAAAAAAATCAATTGTTTTTTATTAATGATTTAAATTTATATTTTTCAAAATAAAAAAAATTTCAAATAATTTTAAAAATAAAAATAAAATTTTTATTTAATTTATAAATCAATTAACAATAAAAATGTAATACAAAAATATGTAATTAAAAATTATATTATTAAGAAATAAACAATAATTATTTTGGGACCAACTAAAAAAGGTTTAAGTAGTCAACCAAAAATAAATAATACCAAAAAATATTTTGGTAATATTGGGACTAAGCACTGAGTACTATTATGGTCAACCAATAATATCAAAATTTCACTAAAATATTAATTTAATAATTCTTTGAGAAAACAATTATCTTCTAGGACTAAGAGAATAACTTTATTATGGTCAACTAGGAAAAAAAATTATTTAAAAAATTTGATCACTTACACTCAGTGACTCAGCAATATAGCCAAGGCACTGTTATTGCAATAAAAATTTAATAATATAGTTGATAGGTGCAAAGGTTTACTTACTATAGTGATCAAGAAATCACCTTAAAATATATGTAAATTAATATATTATAAACATAAAAGGTTGAACTCAAGTTGAAACATGGTCGTGGCAAAAAATATGGTTTTTTGTGCTAGATGGTCCATGCATTGTGTTGTTTGTCAAAAGGTGTCACCATCGTTTGGAAAGGCCCCCAATTATTGGCCAGTCCTCTAGAAGAAGGAGAAGAGAGAAGTAAAGAAGATGTAATAAAAGAATAAAAGAATTAAAATAACTAATAAAAAGGAAGGAAGTTGCAAAAACTCTTGTGAGTAATGACACAACAATAACTATTGGTTTATTGGAAATTATTTATCAAGTAAGTATTTGAATTTCTGCTTAAATATCAATTATTATTTACTAGTAAACTTAAAGCAACCTATAGTAATCTATTTAATACTTTTATTAGACTTGTAACGTCAAAAAAATAGTAATAAAGTATTTAAATCATTGTAAGTATTGTAATGTAAGTGATGACTACCAAAGGGGAATTCCAAGACCCTTTTATAGGCAAGGATACCTCTGAGGCACCTCAAATGTATATACAAAAGTAATTTTAATGTGAAACAAAAGATTAAAAGAAATTAATTAAAACATACAAATTAATAGAAAAAAATTGAAACAATAAATTAAACCAGAGAATAAGTAGCTATCTTTCCCACCATAAAGTCCCACAACAAGTAATTAATATAATAAGTAACTATGTCAGCCAGGCTACTAGACTTACCCAGTAAAATAATTAATTATTTACTGGGATGAAGCCACACCTTTTATTTCTTATGATATTATTAATTATATTATATTTACTTTATTATTACTTGCAATGAACTAACTAATTACAATAAGTAAATTTAGTTAATATTTAAAATTAATAATAATGTCCCTCATATTTTTATTCCCTAACACCGTTCTCAAAAACAGGTTGGAAGAGAAATAAAAATATATTAATACTAAATTTTATGAATTCAAATTTCTTTATTTAAAAAAAGTTTAAAATTCTATTGATACAAAAACTCAATTCAAATTCTTTTATACTAAGTGTGACCTTTAAAAGTGACCTCTAAAAAATATTAAATAATTTGATATATAGTAAAAAATTTTAGGGGGTATCAATGTTCAGGGATCCGCAATTAGGGATCAGACAGTATTAATTGTGGAGTTTTCTCATCCACTAGCCCCGGGGCTAGTGGATAAGGAATCCATGATAATGCATTATCCTGCCTCTTATACCCCAATTTCCATTCCTAATTCCTGATCCCTAACTTTTCACATCCATGAGTCATATCCAGAGAATAGTCCAAGATGTTATTATGGCAGAAAGTTGTCCAACATGTGGTTATGACAGAAATTTGTCCAAGATGTGGTTATGAAAAATTGAGTAGAAAAATGTCGGATAACAGGTGAACATTGACATGTAAAGTGTCTAATAACCCAATTATTAGCAAAAATAATTGCAGAAGATAATTGGGGTATAAGGATTTTTATCCACAATAATTTAATTGTCGATCCCTGAACATTGATACCCCTTATTTTATTGATGCATCCTTATTGCACACTTTTGTTATTTGCAATTTCTTATTTTTGGAAATGTCTTTCTCTCACACTCCTGTATGTAGGTGTTAACTCCATGTGCTCTCTCTCTCCTTTTGCCTATAAAAGGCCTTTCCTTCTGTGCTGTTTTATTTATTCCTTACTTACTTTATTAAATTATCATTACAACAGATATTTATTACTACTAGCTATTGGTTTTAGTATTTACTTCTATGTAATTCTAAATCATTGATTATAATAATAATTATATAATTTTTACCTCTTTTAATTGAGTAAAATAACATTAAAGATAAAACATATGTACCTTACCTTTGAAACTTTTAAAATCCACCTTCCAACACCATTAACCTCCACCAAAAATCTTCTAGACCAAAAGGAGCACCTGATACTTGGGGGCTTTTCTGAATCTTTGTGGTGTTCCAACATTGGCGGAGCCCTTTGTTGGTCTATTTGGAATTGTTTTGATATGTCTTAAATGGCATTTTTTAATAATTCGATGTTTTTTCTGGAATTATTCGGCGAATATTGGGACTTTAGGGATGTGAGTACTACCATTGGATTGTCCTGAGTTTTTTCTATATTTTATGTCTTGATGACATTTTTCTGATTTTAAGTATTTAAGTAATTATTTCTCATTTTTCATTTAAAAAGATAGCTGTTTAATTTTTTTTGTGTTTTATGGGGTAACCTTAAGTCTTAGGGTTAAGTTCTTAGTAAAATTAAAATGAGCTAATTTTTCTCTGCATTTTACGTCTCAATGTTGTTATAGCCTAATTATGTGTTTTAAAGGTTTTAGTAGTTGTAGTAGATTTTTCCAAGTATTTTGGGTATTTTTGGAGGTTTTTGATGGTTTTATGGCTTCAGGGTGGTCTGGCCACCTCAGGCGGGCCTCCCAATGTTTGGCGGACCCCCCGTCTTGGTGCTAGAAGGCTGGGAAGCGTTTCTAGAGGCGTTTTATGCAATTTGGTGCTCAAGAACGCCAAATTTGTTGGTGTGCATGGGCTTTTAGATAGTGGTCTGTGTGTACATAGTGAATAAGACAGTTTGGGGCAATTTTAATTATCATACAACCATCCAGAGGTGATATCCTTGTTCCTCACTCAGTCTTCACTGTTTTCTGGCCACAATTGGCTGTGTTTGTTGCAAGGTGAGTTCTTCATTTAACTTACCTTGGCAACTGGTTTCTCTGGTATAGTTTTGCAAGCTATATCAAGTATTATTGCTCTCTCTGGTGTGAATTTGCAACCTACATCAAGTATCATTGCTTTCTCTGGTGTGGACATTGGTCTACATTTCAGTTCTTTGGCTTGGTAGTCTGTCTGGAGACTACTTTCTTGGTTGATCATGCAGTCAAGTGTGTTGGAAAAGGGGCTTTAGCAAACAGGAACCAATACACTCTAGCATGTAAGTCTCACTTTATTTTTCTAAAGGGACAGGGGATTTTCTCTCTGGGTTTTCTCCAACTCCCTTGGTCAAGGCCTATAGCTAGTACTATAGGATTGTCTACATTGTCAATGGTGCATCGTTATCTTGAAGCCGGCAACCAAGGGACTATCAACGTTGAGGTGCCAGTAAGGATGAGTGGACAACAAAAATGACAAACATCATCAACCATGTGACTTATTTTTTTCTGAAACTAGAAATTGAACCATGCTCCAAAACTTAGGTTCATATATTGGAAATAGTCATATATAATTGTGGTAATTATATTGATTACTATTTGTGGGTCAATTTGCATGTTTCATTGTCTATGTGTATCTTTTTTTTACTCAGCACTCTGTAAGGGGCATTAACTTGCTCATTTTAAAGCGGGAGGTGCCTGGTAAATAAAAAATAATAATTTCCTAGTTGACCAAGATAGAACTATATTGTTCTTAGTTGTAGAAGTGATATTAAAATTTATTTATTTATTTTATATTATTTTTTTAATTATTTCAGTTGACCTCTGTCCTGATAATTAAAAAATTATGTTATTGCTTAAGTTGACAAATTTTCCTGGAAGTAAAACAATAATATTTAAAATTCATTGAATTGATTATATTAAATTTATTTCAGTTGACAATAAGTCCTGGTAATTAAATTATTTCAGTTGAAAATAAGTCCTGGTAATTAAAATTAATCTCAGTTGACATTAAGTCCTGGTAATTAAATTCTTCAGTTGACTTTTAGTCCTGATAATTATCAACATATACATTACTAATTAATAAATTATTTTATTATTTCAGTTGATTTATTTTAATCCTGGTTATAAAATTATCTTAATTAGTAAAAGTTGTGATTATTATTTCAGTTAATTTTTGTCCAAAAAACAATTATATTTTAATTATTCCAGTTGATTACAAAATCCTGATAACTACTTATATACAAGGAATTTTTTTCCCTTATTTTTCTTTAAATATAGTAAAAATAATAACTGATTAAATTGTAATATTTCTTTCTCTCAGTTCAGGTTAATCACAACTATGACTGATCAAGGTGCTTCTGCTGGCCATGATGAGGAGCTGGATTTAATTGATTATGATGAAATTTCTTCTGTAATTTCTCCTTTGACTACAAAACTGGTTCAAATTAATCAATTACTGGACCAATCAGGATGTGGAAATGCAGGAGATAGAGATATTAGTGGAGACAACTTCTCAGGATCAAAAGCCTTCAATTAACCCCCCAGAAGAGCTTCCAAAAGGCTTCAAAATACAAAATATGCCCTTAAATCAGCAAGTCAGAAACCGCTCCACTCACATCAAGGATTTGAGGTCAGAAAATCTTAAACTGAGGTTTAAAACAGACTCTCTAGAAGACAAGGTAAGAAAAATAGAGTCCTTCCTTCAAGAGAAGAGGAAACCTCCTCCTCTCCCAAAAGCCCTTCCACAATTGGCCCCCCAGCAACAAGAAAAGGTGGAAGTCTCAAAGTGGCAGTGGTATTGGCTGAACACCCAGTGGAATTATCTGTCCCAACAACAACAACAAGCACCTTAGGCAGGTCCTTCAAGAACCAATCAGTTCAACCTCACACCTCTTCACCCCTATCAAGGAGGAAGAAAGAGAAAAAAATCACATTCAACCCTTTCCCAAGCCATGGTAAGCCCCTCTACTGAATCTCAAGTATCATTTCTTGTTACTGATTTAGTTCCTTCAGGTAATTCTGGAAGAGAAGATGAGTCTGTGAGACCAGTAGAGGCTGAGAGTAGTAGACAAATTCTCAATATTCTAATGTATCTAATCCTTTGGTTTTGATTTCTACTTCAATGATAAATCCGGAGATGGCTATTATTGATGAGACACTTGATCCTGAGTTATATGAGAATCTGGAAAGTTATTCTGTTTCCCTATTGAGAAATACTCAAGGTGTAGCTAACATTAATGATGATTATTTGAGGGATATTACTGCTAAACAAAATCATATAATGAACAACATGGGATTGACTCAGAAATTAATAGTTTGTTAACTTAACAGGGTTATCAAGTGTTGAGGATTGAATTACAGAGAGTTTCTGATTATTTGTTTCATTACAAAGTAACTCATGAAAAGAAAGTTTCTTTCTGGAAAAAAAAATGATTAGTCTAAATTACGAGACACTGTGCCCATCTATTTCCAGGAGCTAGAGGGACATAAGATGAACTTAAAAAGATTGAGTGACCATTATTCATCTTTACAAAATAAGAACCAGCTATCTTTTTCAACCATCAATGAGTTTATCTAGTATTCCAAGAGTGAAAACTAGGTTAACAACCATTGAAGAGAAATTTAATTCATTGTTACATGATCAAACGTTTTCTGACAGTTCTTTGAAAGAACATGTTGTGCAGGATACCCCAATTGTACCTGTTCTGAGTTCATCTAAAGTAAAATTAGTGCCAGAAATGCCTGTTGATACCACTGAGTTTCCATCAAAACCTGTTGATGTACCTGGATCATCTACAGAAGGATTAAATAATGAGATTACTTCCCAATTGGAGAATTTACAGCTCCTTCTCACTCAGAAACAAGCTTGTAATAAGGAGACTACTTCAAATCAAAAGAATTGGCCAAAACTTGACCAATATCCAACATTTGATGGTGATTCCTCCTCTGATTGGCAGCAGTTCATTTGCAGGATTGATAATCTTAAAAATTCTTACAAACTCCCAGATGAGGAAATTGTCTCAAAATAAATTTCTTTATTTACCAATGTAGCCCTAATGTGGTATGAATCTTTTCTCTTGGATAAAAATGACTACTCATGAGAAGATTGGAAGAAATTAATTAGGGCAAAATTTGGTGGTTCCAAGTTTAGGATAGCTCAACAAAGGCAGTATGAATAAACTAGATATAGCTCTTCTACTGAAAAACCTATTGAGTTCCTGATGAGACTTGTGAAAATCTTGAGGGAAATGCACGCAAATATGGAGTTTGAGTTATGGAAATACAGGATCCTTTATACATTACCTATGTCTCTGAGAGACTTAATAGTTTCTAGGACTGAGTTCTCAAGAGAACCTTCTTCTTTCATTAATACTTGTAATGAGATCCTTCTAAACAACAAGTATGATTCTAGAAGATTCATTCCTAGAACTTCATTGGAGAAAACCTCAAATTACCAACAAAAATCTCTGGAAAAGGTTGGTAAACCTTCTGTCCCTGTTTCACCCCAAAAGTATGTAACAAACACTTGCTTCAAATGCACAAAGCCTTGGCAGAAAGGCCATGTTTGTGACAAGAAGATAAATCTTGTTGAACAGATTGAGGAACATGCTGATGACACAATAGCACTGGATAATACTTCAAGTGATTGTGCCAGAAATATTTTATTTGAATCTCACCAGGAAATTTTAATACTTGAATAGGATATTCATTACTTAAATAACATTAATATTGAGAATAATGATTTATCTACAGTAGAGGATGCTGAGATCATAAAAAACCTTGAGGAAAGCTCAAGTATTATTGCCCCTCTCAAGGAAACAGTCTTGATCAATGGAAATAACATTGAGGTTGTCTTAGATTCTGGGGCTGGAGGAAGTGTAGTATCTGAAAAACACTTGCTTCAGTGGACCAAGACTATAAATCAAAACTTATTCCTATCATTTCTGAGAATTGGAGAGGTTATGGCTATATTTTGTCCCCCATTGGTAAATACAAAGGCACAGTATTTTTCAAATATAACCATGGTTTTGTAAGAGCTATATGTGATTTTGTTGTCATGAAATATGATATCTTAAGAAGTTAGTTCATTGTGGGAAATGATATTTTAACCAAGTATGGCTTAAAATTGGATCCTTCAATCCAATGCTTCACAATGGGGATGAATGGGAAGAGAAAATTTAAGATTTCCTCCCCCAGAAAATTATTAACACCAGGATTGAACACATGTCACTCTGTAGTTCAATATAAATGAAGATCTACAAAAGAAGTACCTGCCCTTGTGTCTGAAATTGACAATTCTTCTTTTAGAGAACAACTTTCTGGTGAGGATAAAGATTCCATCATTAAATTGATAAAATCTTTTCTTATGGCCTTTGCTCATGGGTCACATGAATTAGGATTTGTAAAAGAAGAAATGAAGCTTTCATTATCTTTCCCATTAACAGAAATACCACCTAGTTTAAAGAAGAAGCCTTATCCTGCTTCTCCCACAAAGAGAAAAGATATTGAAGACAATATCTCTACCCTTCTAAAAATGAATATTATTGAAAAGGTAGTTGAAACACCTTAACACTTTGTTATCTCACCTTTCCTAATTTCTTATGAGAAAGATAAATCCAGGTTATGTGGTGATTATAGAGCATTGAAAACTTATACTGTTGATGATATCTATCCTTTATCCAAAATTAGCTCTATACATGCTACCCCACAAGATGCTAAATATATCAGCTGTTTGGATGGTAACAAGGGATATCACCAGGTACCTGTTGAGAAGAATTCTCAGAATTTTCTGATAATTGCTACTCATATGGGTATTTATAGGTATTTTAGGATGCCATTTGGCTCTAATAATGCCCCTTCAGTTTTTCAAAAAGTTATGGATAACACATTCAATCAAGATATAATTGAAGGATGGCTGATGGTTTATATTGATGATATCGTCATATTCTATATAACATTTGAGGACCACCTTAACCAACTGTTTAAAGTGTTTCATAAGATGGATGAGATAAATATGACACTTGTTTTGAAGAAATGCAAATCTGGTTTTAATTCCTTAAAAGTGCTTGGTCATGTTGTCTCAGGCTTACATATATGTGTTGACCAAAACAAAGTGGCAGCCATACAACAGGTGAAGGCTCCTACCACAGTTAGAGAGCTCCAGAGTTTTCTGGGAATGTGTGGATACTATAAGAAGTATATTTAAAATTTCCAAGTCGTAGCATTACCTCTTATCCAATTGACTAGGAAGGATGTTGCTTTTGTCTGGAACAGTGAAAGACACAGAGATTTTGACACTATGAAACATTTTTTGATGTCAGAACCAATTTCTGCTTTACCTAAATTTAATCAGCCATTTGTTTTATACACTGATTCCAGTTTTATTGGTCTTGGTGCTGCCCTCCATCAAAAACAAGTGATTAATGATAAATTATCAGAAGTAGTAATTTTTTATATTTCAAGAACCTTGAGATATAGTGAATTGAAATATGGTGCCACTCAACTGGAGTGTTTGGAATTAGTTTGGGCTCTAGAGAAGCTAAATTATCATCTGGATGATCAGAAATTTTAATTTGTCACTGACTGCAGTGCACTTAAATCCCTCTTAAATTTGAAAACATCTAACAGACATATGTTCAGATGGCAGCTAGCTGTTCAAGAATACAGGGGTAGAATGACAATTATTCATAGGGCTGGTATTGTTCACTTAAATGTGGATATGTTATCAAGGTTACATTTGCCAAATGATGACTCAAATCCTGCATATGATTCTGAGGATGAAATTGTTCATATTCATGGGATATATGTGGTTGATATGGAGGAAGAGCTATTACAGCTTATTCTGGATCCATATGATTAGAACAATGACCTATAAAAGTTATGTATCATATTAAATGATCCAAAGAATGCTTCAATACAAGCATTAATTAAAACCCTTCCACTAAAGTACCAGAAGGCTTTGTAAAATGGTAAATTTTCAATTGATGAAGGATATCTATATTATAGAAGAAAGTTGAGTAATGTTTTTTTTATTCCTCCTTCTATGAAGGAGATCATCTTGAAAATTTGTCATGATGACATATTGGCTGGACATTTTGATCTTGAAAAAACAATGATCAGAATTAAAAATACTTCTTGGTGGTTTAACATTTCTGAAGACACCAAACTATATCTTGAATCCTGTGATTCTTGCCAAAAATCAAAAAAATTGACTGGTAAAAGAGCTGGATTAATGCAACATATTGAACCTCCTCATGCACCATGGCAGATAATAAACATAGAACCTGTTACAGAATTACCCATGGCTGGGAAAGACAGCTATAACTCTTGTTGGGTTATTGTGGACATATTCACAAAAATGTGTAAATTTATCCCTACTCACAAGGATGTTTTACCTAAGGAATTAGCTTTCTTGTGGTGCTGTCATATGTTTAATACTTCTGTATTTCCAAAAGCCATAATCTCTGATAGAGACCCTAAATTTACTTATGAATTCTGGATTTCTCTGATGGATGTTTGTGGCTGTTATATTAAACTTTCTACTGCCCATCACTCCCAAACTGATGGATTAGCTGAAAGAATGACTCAGACTTTAGAGGACATGATTTGAAGATATTGTGCCTTTGGTCTTGAGTGCAATGACAATGAAAGATTTACTTATTATTGGGTCACCTTAGTTCCTGGTTTGGAATTTGCTTATAATAGCACTGTTAATTCTGTTACTCAGAAAAAGCCTTTTGAGCTCTGGATTAGATATGTTCCAAATACTCCTCCCCGAATTCTCAATAATAAAATCCTAAATCTGATTTACATCCTGGTGTAAAATCTTATCTTTAAATGCAACAACTATGCAGAAGTCATTCTCAAAAATTTATTGATAAATCCTTTGAATATGAGAAGAAGAGATGGGACAAATCCCATAATGAATACACTTTTAAAAAGGGTGATGAAGTACTGATTTCTACAGTCCACTTCAATTTACACGGTAATAACAAATTGAAATTCCCATTTGTAGGTCCATTTGTTGACAGAAGAATGGTTGGTGATAATGCAGTTGAAGTTATCTTGTATGCTCCATATGACAGAAAAAATCCTGTTTTTCCAATATCTCTTTTGAAACCTTACACATCCAATAGTGATTTATTTCCCAAAAGAAGGGGAAGACCAAAGAAAACCCCTAATGAAATCACTGAGACAGCAGAAATTGATAAGATTCTAAATGACAGAATATTTACTGCTGAAAAAGGTATAGAATACTTTTTGAGATTCAAGAATAAATCATCTGAATATGATTCTTGGATACCTGGGAAGAAGATATCTAATCTTCCTACTCTGCTAAAGAAATATAAAAAGAAAAAATTATAGCTTTTTTTTATTGTTTTTTTAGAGTGGGGAGTGTCAGCCAGGCTATTTGACTTACCCAGTAAAATAATTAATTTTTTACTGGGATGAAGCCACGCTGTAGGTAGACTCTTACAGTTGCCTTGCTATAAGCAGAATCTGAAGGAGTTGGATAATCAGAGAAAACCCTGTCCCTCTAAATGAATTTGTGAGTTTTTTAGATCAATAAGCTTAAAAGTCTACTTGATAATAATAAAGAATGAAACCCTGTCTAATTAAAGCTTGTTAGGATGATTGAGCGGCTCTCCTGTGCAAAACAACTGAAATGAAACAATTAAGTTACATCAGATACAATATTTTAGAAGAATGAAGTTTTAATGTTTTCAGATTTTAATAATTTTTTGAAAACAGATACTATAAATGAGTCCCTGGAGTTGAGACCTTTCTAATGATACCCTATATGTTAATGTTTTAGAGTTGTTGAGTAAAATATTTAAAGTGTTATGTAAAATTTTTATTTTATAAGGGTATTATAAATGCTTAATTATTTTGTTTGACAAAAGAAAAATATGAATAATGGTTGTTATAATATCTATCTCCTCGTTCTCCCTTTTTGAATAATATTGAGTCTACAGCCTTATATGCATATTAACCAGTCATGTGCCCCTCTTTCCCTCTGGACTCAATTTAGAACCTTAAATCTATAATAAAAAATCTAGAAAAATTACTCATGATAGAGCTACTTCTTCTTAAAATTCCTAACTATTTTTCGTAGTCTGCGCAGCTCTATTCACCCTGTAAACATTCATCAAATTTAAGTAATTTTTGAAAAATATAAATAATTTAATAAATGTTTTTAAATAAAATCAATTTAAAATATAAGAAAAATAGTAAAAATTCAGGGAAAATTCCCAAAGGTTCTTGGGCTTCTTGACTTTCATTAAATTTAAATTTGCGGCCGTAAAAAAATCATATGACCTGTGAAATTAATGAATATGACCAAACATTCATATCTTGACTTTTTTAACTTGATTTTTTGTTTAATAATAAAATATTTTAAACTAATCTGGCTTCTCCAATCACTGTCCTATTCCCAATAAATATTCTAAATAGACTTTTAGAGCCATAATAAGATCTGGAATGCCACAACGCCTTTTATTACTTACAATATTATTAATTATATTATATTTACTATATTATTACTTGCAAAGAAGTAACTAATTACAATAAGTAAATTTAGTAAATATTTAAAATTAATAATAATGTCCCTCATATTTTTATTCCATAACACCGTGCTCAATAACAGGTTGGAAGAGAAAATAAAATTATATTAATACTAAATTTTAAGAATTCAAATTTCTTTATTTAAAAATTTTAAATTCTATTAATACAAAAATTCAATTCAGATTATTTTATACTAAGTGTGACCTTTAAAAATTGAACTCTCAAAGTATATCAAATAAATTGATATATAGAAAAATATATTTTATTTACACATCCTTATAGTACACATTTGTTATTTTCAATTTCTTATTTTGGAAAAAAAAATTATTTCTCACTCCTGTATGTAGGTGTTAACTCCATGTGCTCTCCCTCTCCTTTTGCCTATAAAAGGCCTTCCCTTTTGTGCTGTTTTATTTATTCCTTAATTACTTTATTAAATTTTCATTACAACAAATATTTGTTACTACTAGTTATTGGTTTTAGTATTTACTTCTACTTAATTCTAAATCATTGATTATAATAATAATTATAAAATTTCTACCTGTTTGAATTGAGGAAAAGAATATAAAAGATAAAACATATGTACCTTGCCTTTGAAACCTTCAAAATACACCTTCCAACACCGTTAACCTCCACTGAAAATCATCTAGACCAAAATGAGCACCCAATAAACTAAGTGAGTATGAAACCTGAGTACTGTGAGAAAAAAATCCTAAACAGATATTACAATAAGATGTAAAGGGTTTAATTAAAACAAATAAAATTATTTTCATGCCAAAATGTATGTAATCAATTTTAATTCAGTATAAAGAGAAATTAAAAAATTGTTTTAACTATTTTAAGTAATTTAATAATTATTTTAATTGAAACAAATAATCAATTTAATAATATAACTAATTTGAAGTGAGAATTTAATATTATTATATTAAATAAGTGTTTTAAGTAATTTAGTATTTTTAATGACATAATTAAGGGTCAAAAAAGCGCCCAATATTTATGGATAATAATATAAGATAAGTTGTATTTAGTATATAAATTTTATTAATTAAATTGTAATTAAATTATAAGTTAAATTTATTATTAAACTTATAATATAATTTTCTAAATAAATAATTTATTAATTTAGAAATATTAAATACATAAAAATGTGCCATGATTTTATAGAATATAATTTTTTTATGTAATAATAAATTTACTTAATAATAAAATTAATATAATAATTTTTTTACTTATTCATAAAATATTTATATACATTTATTATTCAATAAAATATTTTATCATAACTACATAAAATACATAATAGGGGGTGTAAGTTCTGGCAAATCAGCGCTTAACTTAAGTGCAGATTTCAAACCGAATCAGCACTTACAAATCAGCACTTAAATTTTGAAAAGAAGTCACTTATTTTAAAAATGGGTGTCAGTTCTGACCTCAAATCAGACCTTTTCTTGCTCACCTACTTCTCACCCCACATTCCCCTTTTTAGTTTGTGCTTCATAGATCATGTTCTCACTATTTGTTTTCAAATTGAAACATTGTTATCTGACCAATGGTAAGTTTTTTTTACTTCTTTTTTTTCAGTATTTTTTCTTTTTCTCTTTTTCTTCTTGATAATTTAGGTATGTTTTTGTTTTAATTTTGGTAAATTTTTCCACCTCTCATGCAACCACTCACACCACTGCCACCACCTTCTCGCTCACTACCACTGTCACCACCACCACCTCCTCCTCGCTCACTACCACCACCACCTTCTCACTCACTACCACTGCCACCACCACCACCACCACCTCCTCCTTGCTCAATACCACTGCCACCTCATTCACTACCACTACCATCACCTCCACCTCCTCACTCACTACCACTACCACCACCACCACCTCCTCCTCACTCACTACCACCACCACCTCCTCCTCCTCACTCACTACCACCACCACCACCTCGCTCATTACCACCACCACCTCCTCCTCACTCACTACTACTGCCATCACCTCCACCTCCTCACTCACTACCACTGCCGCCTCCTCACTCACTACCACTACCACCACCTCCTCCTCCTCGCTCACTACCACCACCACCTCCTTGCTCACTACCACCACCACCACCACCTCGCTCACTACCACTACTACCACCACCATCACTCACACAGCCATCACCAACTTGCTCACCCCCTCAACCACCTCACCCACCACCACAATCAGCTTTCTCACCAGATACAGCATCAAGAAAAAGAGAAATGATAATTTCACTATACAACTGTGGAAAAAAGTGCACTAGCCTAATTAACTATCAAAAAATAATAATAATGTCCTTATAGTTAAGAAAATGGCTGTACATGCTCTAAAATTGTAGCTAGGTGAGAGCAAATGAACTTCAGAAGCTAGAGATACTTCTAAAATCCTCTTTTTTGAAATTTGAAATATACTAAAATATTTGAGACATGAGCAAGAAAATTTGGTGACTTGCTCATTAGTGTTTTGTACATAAGGAGCAAGAAATTTCACTCCTTCCTTTTTTTATGCAGTTGTTTTTGGGTGTTTGAGATGTTTGGTTGCTTATAAATCAATCATGAGTGAGGGGAAAGGGGTGTAATGAAGAGAGGGAGTGGAGTGAAAGATGGGAGTGAATTAATGAGCAGAGAGGAGTGAGAGGAAGAGGGGAATTGATAGGGGAGGGGTGATAGGAGCTGCAAGTGGAGAATGTAACAAAAGGAATGGAGAGGTAGTGGGAGGTGAGAGAGAGGGAGAGTAGTGAGAATTGTGAAACCAACACTTTTGGTTGAGAAAGTGTGGATTTGAGTGAAATAAGTGACTTATTTCATTTTGAAATCCACCAGTGTTGGGGCTAGTGTGTTTTGGAAATCCGCACTTAAATAAGTGCGGATTTGCCAGAACTGACACCCCCTAATGTTATTCCCTTAAATGATTCCAATAAATTATTATAACAATTTTCTGGGCTCCTGAGATAGCCTGGCTGACATAAAAAAAGAGAAAAAGAGAAATAGTTCTGACTAAGAAAATTTCAAAAAAAAAACCTCTTACACCACACAATATGGGGGGTGGACTTGCTACTGAGTCCGCAACCTTGGACCCAAACTTACCACAGATTGAACACACATTGAGCTATTGATAAGGTAGCCATACAATCAGGGATGAACACCACTCAGCAGAAAAGTTTTAGGTGGGTTTTCAAGCAGAGTTTCTTATGGGTTCAGTATGAATTCAGTCTGAGTTCCATCTGATTTCAGGTTGAGGACTTGCTAGCAAGTCCATCCGCTATATTGCGTAGTGTTACTATAAATTTTTAAGGGAGTTTTCTTTTTTTTTTTTGAAAAAATGAAAATAAAACTTATAAAGCATGTTGTCAATGAAGAAAGATTAAGTATTTTTTTAAAATCTACTTGAAGCTTATACTTACCCCTCCCCCTTTCTCCCTCCTCTATAATAGGGGGTATCAATGTTCAGGGATCCGCAATTAAATTAATTGCGGATAAAAATCCTTATACCCCAATTATCTTCTGCAATTATTTTTGCTAATAATTGGGTTATTAGACATTTTACGTGTCAATTTTCACCTCTTATCTGACATTTTTTACTCAATTTTTCATAACCACATCTTGGACAACTTTTTGTCATAACCACATGTTGCACAACTTTCTGCCATAAACACATCTTGGACTACTCTCTGTATATGGCTTCTACCTTGCTGTACACTCCCATTCTCATCCTATCCTGTTAATTCTATCTGCTCAGATTTTCTCCCCATTTCATCTATTTGATTCTGCTCCTTTTCATCTCACTCCCTCATCTGCTTATTTCTACTCCTTTTCATCTTACTATCTCATATGATTGTTTCTGCTACTTTTCATCTTTAATTATTTTAACATGCCTTGTTGTCATAGACCTTCTCAAATGCAGCCATCACCCAGTTGTTCTTCAAATTCCACTACTCCTTCTTTACCCTGCTCTGCTGAGGAATCCAAAACCGTTCAACTAAAAAAAGATGATCATCTCATTCTTATCAACTAGCTAAAAATAAAAACTAATTATGATTCTTGATTTGGTACTGAGAATGTAACTAAAGTAGGATGGCCCCCTGCATCAAAAGTCAATGGCTATCTTCTAATGGCAAATGAATTAAGAAATAAGACTAAGAGAAGGATATATATTTTACCAAAACAGATTTCTGAACGCTTCAAGCATTATTGAGCCAAATACAAGAAGGCAAAGACTCTTTCATCTTCTACTGGTTTTGGTACTAATGACCTTGATATCAGTAAGGGAATCAAATCAATAGGCAATAAACTTGATTCTTTATGTCCTTACTTTAAATAGATGGATGCTATTTTTGGAGAGCAAGCTGATGTTAATCCTGCAAACATGTTGGATGGTGAAGATTCTATCTCCAAACATGATTTCAAAAGAAATTGTTTTCATTCTTCTTCTACTCAAGCCTCCCCTCATTTAACTTCCACAAATCTAGATATCTTTTCAATAGAAACTTTTGGCAATATAAACCAACCTGATCTAACTCAAGTATATTTTTTTTCTTTTATCTTACCAATTCTTTTTTTATTTACATTTTCTTATTTCTAAATAGGCTGAAGAACAAACGCAGGAGCCACAATCAACTGAGTAAGAAGCCAGTGACAATGATGAGGAGAAAAATGTGACCTTGAAAAAAAAGCCAAGGGCTTCATGTAGTCTAAATTTCCACTCTCAAAGAAGAAGAAAAAGTGATACTTCATCTCACACCCCTTTTTCTTCTATTGAAGAATTTTTGGAGAAACATGATGCTGGTAAGTTATACCAAACCTCTTTATAGTTTACTTTGCTTTTCTTCTACTTTATGTTAATACTTCTTATCACTCTAGAACAAGTTGAAATCACTAAAGAGACTCTAAACTTTGAAAAGAAAAAAAAACGAGCTCTCTTTAAGGAGGGATGAAAGAGAACATGATTCGGAAGAGAAAAAGTTTGAACTCTCTTTACGGAAGGATGATAGGACACAAGTCTTGGAGGAGAGGAAGTATGAACTCTCTTTACAGAAGGATGATAGGGCACAAGACTTGGAGGAGAAGAGATTCAAGTTATCACTAAGTATTGAAAAATCAAAGAAAGAGGAGAAAACACTTGAGCATCAAAACCTCATGGAAAAGATGAAATATAATCTTGATTGTAAATAAAATTCCAAAAAGAAAGATTTCTTGATAGAAGGTTTTAAATCTAGTAAATCTATTGAGAAAATTGAACGTTTAAAGAAATTGTTTGATGGCTAGTTTGTTTTATTTCTCTCACACTTCAGCTGTTCATAATAAATTGTAAATAAATTGTTTTCTTAATTGCCTGTATTTCTTTACTATATCCATTATTAGTTGAATTTTCATATTTTAATATTATAAATTCTCTTTCAAATAAAATTTTCAAGAATTTTTAATTTTATAAAAAAATTTTTAGTTAAAATTTTCCAGTCACATTTGAAATTTTCCCAATCCCACCCCTGCATTTGATTGAACTAAGGGGCTGGTATAACCAAAATTCTTTCAAGTAAAGAATTTTGCAAGTCTTATATAAAATTTTAGCAATATTCCCCCCTGAAGTTTATCAAAGTAAGGGATGGGTATCACCAAAATTTAAAGTCAATTTTTTTTTGTAAGTCTCACATGAAAATTTGGCAATACCCTCCCCTGCATTTTACTGAAGCAAGGGGTGAATATCACCAAAAGTTTTCTAAGTCATCAATTTCACATGTCAGATTTGAAAATCTGGAAATACCCCCCCTGTATTTTATTGAATTAAGGGAAGGGTATCACCAAATTTTCATGTCAAAATTTTTTTTAAAGTCTGATATGAAAATTTGGCAATACCCCCCCCTGCAATTTATTGAATCAAAGAAATCTAATGGAAAAAAAATTAAAATTGCCAATTTCTACAACCAATTATTTTCTCCAGTCCCAATCAAGTTTTCCTATTTTATATAATAGCCATTAGAACAACCTATGGCCAGATACACCATTATATAAAAACAATAATCTATCTTGATGTAACTTTAAAAAATAATTGAAACAGATAAATCCAAAATTAAATGAAAAAAAATTAAAAATTAAAATTTCTATAACCAGTTATTTTTGTCAGTCCCAATCAAGTTTTCCTATTTTATATAATAGCCAATAGAACAACCTAAGGCCAGATGCACCATTATATAAAAACAGTAGTCTATCTTGATGTAACTTAAAAAAATAATTGGAAGAGACAAATCCAAAATTAAATGAAAAAAATTAAAATGGATAAATAAAATTGAAAAAGAGGAAAATAAAAATGGAAATTCAAAAAAAATAAAAAAGGTAAAAATTAATAAAAAAAATTAATAAAAGAGAAAAAAAATGAAAAAAATATTGGAAAGAAATAAACCAATTTTGTCAGCCTAGGTATCTCCAGGACTGAGTAATTTTTATGTTTAAAATAAGATAACCTTAAATACATTAAGCTTATATTTTAAAAATAAGGTTAAAACACTTATATATATGTTATAATACATATATATATAATTATTACACTATTATATAGCTTATAGTAGTTTAAATAGCTTATCCATAGCCTAATAGTACTTATTAAGGTCTTAATGGAGTCATAATATATTTATCTTAAGTGATATTAAGTAATTATTGACATACATAAGCTTATATGTATCCATAAATCTCATATTCAGTGAAATATGCAGTATATTATGTATATTTAGGTCTATAAGTGGGTTTTAGGCTCTTAATAGCCTATAACCTTTGTTTTTCTGCTTATTTTAGGTCATATGGATGTATTCAGTGGATTCAAAATGGCTACAGAAGCATATACATCTATTTCAGGCGCATGCACTCAGTTTGGACAACTTAATCTGTTTCCTTGGATGGATATTCACAGATTTATGGGTTGGGAGGTAATTGCTGGGTTAATATGGATTCTTGGGGATGTTATTGGGGGCTTGGAAACTTAATTTGTTTCCTTTATATGCTTTGGGTTTCATTTTATTCCTTTTTTATTAGTTATTTTACCTGTTTCTTTATGGTATCTGCTTTTATCTGGATTTTCTATTTATGGTATGGGTCTGTGTTATCATTAATTGTGATGGAGGGTCCTTACTGGAGGTCTGGGTGTTGAATCTTCTTGAATTGGACGCCATGAGGAGGTGATGGGCCCTCACAGTGCTGTAATTTCTGGGGATAGCAGTGACATCATCTGGATTGAAGGTCTGTGCACTCCAGTGGATTTTGGTATAGGTAAGGGAGGATTTTGACGGTTATTGATCATCACTTACTTACAAAAATTCAATTAAACATTTAAACACAATTATTATCATTTAGAAATATATTATAAAGCTTTTATAAATTGATATTATCATTATATAAGCTATAACTATATTCTATTTATCTATTTTCCACCACTAGCACACATTTAAAATCCAAGTATTGTGAGTTTTATTTGAGTATAACTATTTTATTAGTCTTCCCCTGAGGTTTAATATCTAAATAATTTATAACTAAGTAGTAGGACCATTAATAAATACTATTTTATCATACTTATATACTAGATAAACTGACAATTGGGGGTCTTTCCTTGATTATTATAGATTATTAAATATAAGCCTTGGGACATGATTTTTACTTTAGTATAGCTCAAAAAAACCAAATATTTGGGTCTTCTGCACATTATTGGATCATCATAACTCAGTTATTGCGGAAAATAATCCTTATAATAATTGTACTAATTTTTTATAATAAAAATTAGGTATTTACGGTAGTAACTGTACCCAATATAAACCCAATTTCACTTGGTATTTGGTCACCAATATAACACCCAATTAAATTGGTATTTGGCTAAAGCTTGGAAAGCTATTTATTCACCCTTATAAAGGTCTAGTTAAACTTATTATTTTATTTTTAACAGATTTTTTTGAATTTTTCTTATATTTTATTTAAATAAATAAAGATATAATCTGAGGGTAAGCTCCAGAGCTTTTATTAGTAATTGTATTGCTAATAATTCTTGTCTACTAATTACCATATAGGTTTTCTCTTTTGTAGACGTAAAATATTTTTATTCTTATCAATATGAGGGCTCCCCAGGACAATGTAAGTGAAAAGCCTGCTTATAATACCAGGTCTAAAGCTAATAAAAACATTGCTCTAGGACATAACCATGGAGGGTCAATCATACCCCCAGCCAGAGCAAATGAGTATAGAGGGAAAAGAAGCCCTCTTAAAAAAGATTGCAATAAAAAAGATTTCTCCTCCTCTGCAGGATCAACTTTCCAATCTTGCAAAACAGGTCCTGAAGTTGGAGGAATCAAAGTCTCTCATGCTGAAGGAAGTAGAGCAATTGCAGAACAATTGAAAGGTAGGATTCCAACAGATGAATCAAACCTTGGAAGATATAAAGGGAGGCCAGACAAGTCAGCAAAGCCCTACCTCAGGAGGGTCACATCACTCCCAGGAGAAAACCCTGGTAGACAAATGGAAGTGGGATAGGTTCCATCAACAATGGTCCAGTCCCAGCTGCAACAGGGATCCTCCTCCTCATCAGACTTCCCCAGTTCACCCCTACAAAAGAAAACAAAAGCGCCAAAAATCAGGACTGGAACAAATCCCATGGTAAGTAGACTACCCTCTCAGATTAAACACAATACTGATGATTAAAATATAGGTAATATTATTGATGTCAAATCTGTACAGAGAATCGAGTAGGACTTAAGAAAATTAGGTTTTGATGTAGATACACCTGACTTGTCTTTTGTCAATAACAACAGTACTATTTATAATAATAATACAGTTAATCCTCAGCTTCCACCACTTACTAGTGAGATGAGAAGTTCACAAGATAGTGAGAGAATTGAAAAGGAAGACATGGAGTATTTTAATAATAATCCAACTGTCCATAGAATTGTTTCAGCACTGTGGAATAGAATGACTGATTGTGAGGAACAGACATTTAAGCTCAAAAGTGATAAAACTTCATCCTTAACATTAAATATTTCTAAACTGGAAACATAAAATAAAGAATTAGAGAATGAAAATCTGTCTCTAACTCTTAAGTATGATTCATTGAGTAATAAATATATAGTGAACTTTCAAACAAATTGTGCGAGTTAGAAAATTTGTATGAAGCACCCTTATTGAAAAGTGAATCAAGAACTAAGTTATCTTTTGCCCAGACAAATCAAAGTGTCTCTGAGCTGCTACAAAGATTGACTAAAATTGAGATTGAAACTGCCAATCTACTAATAAACCAGGATAATCATAAGTATACTCAGTATAATAATAATCCTTTCATTGGAAAAAGTGAATCTCATTCCTTCCCTATACCACCACAACTAAAACCATCTGGTGGTAGTGTCAAATCTGAAAATGTAAGTCACAAATCCGTACAGGAGGAAATACAATACCATTTATCAAAAGTAAATGAGTTATATAATTTACTTAAGATTAGTAAAATAAAATCCAATCAGAAGAACTGGCCTAAGATAGATCAGTACCCAACTTATGATGGGGAAGCCAGCTCTGATTGGCAACATTTTATTCAAAGAATTGACAACTTGAAATTCTCATATAAGTTACCAGATGAAGAAATAACATCAAAATTAATTTTTTTTATTTAAGGATGTTGCTTTATTATGGTTTGAAGCTGTTTTGAGTGAGGGTAAAGATTACTCTTGGGCTGAATGGAAACAACTAATTGAAAAACAATTTTGAGGTTCTAAATTCAGACTCACTCAGCAGAGACTTAATGAGAAAACTAGGTATAATCCGTTGAGTGGTGACAAACCTATGGTTTTTTTAATGAATTTAAATAAAATTTTAAAAGCCATTGAGCCTAACATGGATTTTAACTTATGTAAAGATAAGATAATATATAAATTACCTATATCTTTCAGAGACATTGTTGTAGCTAGAAAAATTAATGTTACTGAATATTCTGACTTTATTAATATTTGTAATGAAATATTGTTAAACCATAAGTATGAAGCAAGGTATTCCACTTATAAACAAAATTTTGAACCTGTTAAAAATCAGAATTCAAAAACACTTCAGGAGAAGCAGAAAAAACATACTGCACCTGTAGTACCTAAAAAGTATGAAGCTAATACTTGTTATAAGTGTAACAAACCTTGGGTGAAAGGTCACAAATGTGAGAAGAATATAAATATTGTTGAAAATCAACATGAATCTTAAATTGAAACAGAGACAAGTAAATATTCAAGTGATTATGACAGTAATATCTCATATAGTGATGAAAACAAAGTCTGTATGTTGGAAGATGATTTGTCCATCTTTGACAATCCAATATTAAATATGGACTCAAATGAATCTTTAATGAATTTTGAGAATTCTGAAATCATTAAAGATATACAAGCTGACAACTTAAGAATGACACCTATCACAGTTCCAGCTATCATATCTGGTGAAAATGTTAATATAGTATTAGACACAGGAGATTCTGGTTCTGTTGTTTCTACTAATACATTACAAAAAATTGATAGTGAATATAAGTCTAAGCTTGAACCCCTTCAAAGTAAAAATTGGAGAGGTTTTGGATCAGTACTACACCCCATTGGTAGATACAAAGCTGCTGTTTTCTTTAAACATCAACATGGTTATGTAAGAGTAACTTGTGACTTTGTAGTAATGAATAATACTAACTGTAGTAACTGTTTAATCATTGGAAATGATATTCTGACTAAGTTTGGTGTGAAATATTTCCACCACAGTCTTCCGAACCTCTCTGTCCAAAAGTATTTCCTCTCCAGATTCCACATCCCTATCCTTCATACCATCCAAATATACCAAAATAATCTCCTTTAAAACAGCCATAGCAGGAATCCTATTTTCCCCATTTGGAAGAGTCTTCATCAAGTCAGACTTGAAAAGAATCTCCATAACCTCCACCTTTACATCCCTACCCATGGCACTCCAAAATACATACTTGGCCCCATCTTCATGTGGTAATATATCATTATATACCAGATAATCCAGAGCCTCCCCAAACTCCTCCATAAATTCCCCATACTGAGAAAGAGAAGTTACACCACCTTTCAATTCCCACTTCCTAGCAATCCCATGAAGATCCACCATTGAGAAAGTAGTAGGCCACCTTTTAATCATTTCAATCTTCAACTTTCCCCAGTCCTGACTGCTATATCCTGCCATACCAGAAACTTCCTTCTCCACCTCCCTATTACCAATGAAAAAGATTACTTGCCTAACCATTTCCAACAGTGAGGTCCCATCAATTTCAGCAGAAACCTCAAACGTAGCTAAAAACCCCTTTGAATCCTCCCCCAAAAACCTTGAACTATCCCAAGACTTAATCTTAACCATACTAGCAAATCCAAGTTACAGCCTCCAATATCCACCAAAGATAGCCAAAGTCCCCCCCAATAGCCTTAAATACCTAGGAGGGACCAAATCAAACAGAAAAGAAGACCCCTAGACCAACCACAAAGAGATATAGCACCAAATTCAATATCTACCAAAGGAGATCCACCAAAGAGAGAAGCCTAGATCAACAGAGATTCCAAAAAGCCAACAGATTTGACCCCACGTTGGGCACCAGAAATGTAGTCAATCCTATAGTTCTAGCTATAGGCCTTGACCAAGGGAGTTGGAGAAAAACCAGAAAGAATAACCCCTGTCCCTTTAGAAAAACAAGTGAGATTTACCTGTTGCAGCAAATTGGAGGTCTGTTTGCTAGACCCTCTAATTAAACACTCTTGACCTCTTTAAAAGTGAAGATAATAGTCCCAGACAGACTGCAAGAAAGAGTTGAAATGAACAATAATATATTCCAACAAAAAACCAGCCAATGAGACAGTGAGGAACAGAGAGGTGATGAGTAAAGAGATGAGATCCTTCCCTAAAAATCTTCCCACACATGCATCATACAGCCAGTGCACAGACCACCCCGACCGATTCCCTGCCCAAAATCCAGCTTTCCCAGCCTTTTTCATGCATAAAAGTGCATTTTAGCGCTTTCCCAGAGCCCAGGCGGGCACCCCGCTTCAAGCGGGGGGCCGCTTTTAGGCCCTAAAACACCCATACAACCCATAACTTCACTAATAAACAAGAGAAAAACACATAAGGCATACCAAAATGAAAAGAAAATAAAGGATAATAATCTGAGACATAATAAGTGACCCTAAATTAAGCCTACATAATCACCCCTAAGCAATAAACTTTCAATAAATACCAATAACAACACCATAACTACCCTATAAAACAAGGTAACCACCCATAGGGATACCAAAATGAAGAGAAAAGAAAAGACATTAAGCTGAGACATAATAAATGACCCTAGCTGAATCTTCCATAAACACTACTAAATATTACCTAAAGATGAAAAAATCCACTAATAACACCATAACCCCAATAACATCCTACATACCATATACCCCCAAATATGCACTCCAACGGCCTACCCAGGTTTGGATCACCACAGCGTACTCTAAGAAGTAGTGAATTGAAATATGGTGCTACTCAACTTGAATGTTTGGAAGTAGTATGGGCTCTTGAGAAGCTACATTATTACCTTGGAGACCAAAAATTTGAGTTAATAACTGACTGTAGTGCAGTTAAGTCACTCTTAAACATGAAAACTCTTAATAGACATATGTTTAGATGGCAATTAGCTGTACAAGAATACAGAGGACGGATGACTATTACACATAGAGCAAGAACATTACACTCTAATTTAGTTCTGTTATCTAGAGTACCTCTACCCAATAATGATGATAATCCTGCTTATGTTCCTGAAACAGAGATTATTAACATTTATGGCATTTATATTGTAGATCTTGAGGATGAATTTATGCAATCAATTCTTGATATTTATGCTTCAGATCCTGACTTGAGTAAGCTCACTACAATATTAAATGATCCGTCTAATGCTTCAATGAATGTTCTAATAAAAACATTACCAAATAAGTATAAAGAGGCATTAGAAAAAGGAAAATTTTCCATTGAGGATGGTTTTATATATTACAGAAAAAAATTAAGCAATGTAATTGTAATTCCCCCTTCAATGAAGGAGTTAATTTTAAGTATATGTCATGATAATATATTAGCAGGTCATTTTGACTTCCATAAAACATTAACCAGAGTAAAAAATACAGCTTGGTGGATTAACATGTCTGATGATGTTCAAAACTATGTTGAGACATGTGATTCTTGTCCAAAATATAAAAGATTAACAGGCAAAAGAGCTGGTTTATTACAAAAACTTGAGCAACCAAAAGCTCCATGGGAAATAGTTGACATGGACTTTGTAACAGGTTTTCCAATAGCAGGGAATAAGAGTTATAACTCCTGCTGGGTAATTGTAGATAGATTTACAAAAATGTGTAAATTTATTCCTACCCACAAAGAGGTTTCTGCAAAGGAATTAGCTTTCTTATGGTGGACACAAATGTTAAATATAGTAGGTTTTCCCAAAGCAATAGTCTCAGACAGAGATCCTAAATTTACTTCTGAGTTCTGGACATCACTTATGGATGTTTCAGGGTGTCAATTAAAATTTCTACAGCACACCATTGACAAACTGATGGGCTAGCAGAAAGAATGATACAAACTTTAGAAGATATGATAAGAAGATATTGTGATTTTGGTCTTAACTTTAAATACAATGAAAAATTCACACATGATTGGGTAACCCTTATCCCAGGTTTATAAATTGCATACAATAGTACAGTACATTCTGTCACTGGAAAAAATCCATTTGAGTTATGGATGGGTTATTTACCTAATACCCCTGGTAAAACTCTTAATAAATTACCTAGATTGGATATCCATCCAGGTACTAATTCTTTTCTTCAGGTGCAAGAATTATTCAGAAAACATGCTCAAGAATGTATAAATAAGGTGTTTGAGTATGAGAAGAAAGATGGGATAAAGCTTATAAAGAACAAATTTTCAAAGAGGGTGATGAAGTCCTTATTTCTACACTAAATTTAAATTTAAATGTTAATGTTAAATTGAAGGATCCATTCATTGGACTATTTTTAGTTAAAAAGATGGTTGGTAACAATGCTGTTGAGGTTATTCTATATGCACCATATGATAGAAAACATCCAGTATTTCCTATTTCTCTTATAAAATAATACCATTCTAATGATACTGCTCTATTTTCAGGAAGATCAGGAAGGCATAAACAGCAACCTGAAAAAATAGTTGAAAAGGCAGAAATTGAAAAGATACTTAAAAAGAGACACCTTACTAAAGAAAAGGGAGTTGAGTATCTATTAAGATTTAAAAATAAATCAAGTGAATATGACTAGTGGATTCCAGAAAATGAAATCTCTGATTTTAAAAGTCTCTTGAAAAAATGTAAATCAAAATAATACTGTTTATTCAGTATATGTATAATAGAAAATTTAAAAAAATTTCTATTCACTCCTTACTTTTAATTAAAATGTCTTAACATTTTTTATTGTTTTTTTTGGGTGAGGGAGTGTCAGCCTAGGTATCTCCAGGACTGAGTAATTCTTATGTTTAAAATAAGATAACCTTAAATACATTAAGCTTATATTTTAAAATAAGGTTAAAACACTTATATATATGTTATAATACATATATATATAATTATTACACTATTATATAACTTATAGTAGTTTAAATAGCTTATCCATAGCCTAATAATACTTTTTAAGGTCTTAATGTAGTCATAATATATTTATCTTAAGTGATATTAAGTAATTATTGACATACATAAGCTTATATGTATCCATAAATCTCATATTCAGTGAAATATGCAGTATATTATGTATATTTAGGTCTATAAGTGGGTTTTAGGCTCTTAATAGCCTATTAACTTTGTTTTTATGCTTATTTTAGGTCATATGGACGTATTCAGTGGATTCAAAACGCCTACAGAAGCATATACATCTATTTCAGGCACATGCACTCAGTTTGGACAACTTAATCTGTTTCCTTGGATGGATATTCATGGATTTATGGGTTGGGAGGTCATTGCTGGGTTAATATGGATGCTTGTGGATGTTATTGGGGGCTTGGAAATTTAATTTTTTTTTCCTTTATATGCTTTGGGTTTTGTTTTATTCCTTTTGGATTAGTTATTTTACCTGTTTCTTTATGGTATCTGCTTTTATCTGGATTTTCTATTTATGGTATGGGTCTGTGTTATCATTAATTGTGATGGAGGGTCCTTACTGGAGGTCTGGGTGTTGAATCTGCTTGAGGTGGACGCCATGGGGAGGTGATAGGCTCTCACAGTGCTATAAGTCCAGGGATAGCAGTGACATCATCTGGATTGAAGGTCTGTGCACTCCAGTGGATTTTGGTATAAGTAAGGGAGGATTTTGACAGTTATTGATCATCACTTACTTACTAAAACTCAATTATTATCATTTAGAAATATATTATAAAGCCTTTATAAATTGATATTATTATTATATAAGCTATAAGTATATTAGGGGGTGTCAGTTCTGGCAAATCCGCACTTACAAATCCGCACTTAAATAAGTGCGGATTTCTGAAACACACTAGCCCCAATACTGGTGGATTTCAAAATGAAATAAGTCACTTATTTCACTCAAATCCGCACTTTCTTAACCAAAATTGCTGATTTCACCATAAAGTCCTATTTCACTGATACTCGTCACTCTCATCATCATCTCTATCTTCCTCCCTCTCCTCTCTTCCATCTTCCCAATCCTCTTCTTCATCTTAATCTCATCAATCCTTTCTTATCCTTCCCTCAATTTGTAATTTACCCCCCCTCCCTCTCTCTCTCTCTCTCTCTCTCTCTTATTTTATCTTATCTTATCTCATCTCATCTCTTCTCTTCCTCTCTAGAATTCTCACTTATCCCTCATTTACAAGAATCTCACTTCAAATATCCTAAAACATCCTCATCATACTTCCTTCCTTCAATTAAACCCTACCCAACTTTCCCTTCTGTTAATCTCTCATCTGTTTTTATTTACGTATTTTTATTTCTTACAATCTCACCCAACATGGGACATGAAGGAATGGACATAAATATATAAAGTAGGTACAAAATTGGGGCAAAAAATCAAAGGGAAAGGAAACAATAGAGAATTTAACAGGCTCTAGATGGTATGACAACTGACACCACGTGCAAAATGTAGAGGATTCGGAAAATTCATCACCTTCAAGATTCCGCTGGCACTCTGAATCCCACTTCAATCCTTTTTTAGATTCATGAAAATTTCCCCTCACATTTAAATTCATCCCTCATAAAAAGTCTTATTGCCTGCCGACTTGTCATCCCACTTACCTACAGTGGTTGGAGATCTGAATTTCCAAAAAGTAAGGAGGAATTGTAAAAATACAGGTGATGCTTCAATTGATCCCTAAGTAAGATTTTGGGTCCCGGACAAATACTCCAGGTGATGAAGTCGCAAAATCCTCTGCAGTTTGCACGTGGTGTGAGTAAGAGGTATATTTTTAGGGAATCTATTAGTAATGATTAAAAAAGAGGGACCTGTTAGCAGGTGATAAAAAAATTTTCCTTGTGAAAGTCTGTATGGAAAACATTGATGCCTTTATGTCAAAAAGCTTCAAGAAGGCTAAAATTACCTCAAGAAAATGGGTACCTTCCGAGAATCTTTGCAATTATAGCTATAGACTATGCTTTGGTTTCAAGTATCATCATTCCTTCCCATGACGTCTCAATTGGTAGAACTTGGAGAATGCATAAATCAAGGGTCTTGGTTAATTTTGGAAATAGTATATTACAAGATTCTTACAAAAATTCAGAACATACTATTTCATATATCTGAATTTTCATTGTTCCTTCTTTTTATTAAAAAAAAGTTATTTCAATGTACAAAGGCTATTTTCTTTTACGCATTTTAGCATTTCACACATGCATTTTTTTAATATTTATAGAGTCTAAGCCAATGGAAAGAGAATTTCATTACATCTACAACAGTGAACAACCTAGCACAAGTACCATGACACATACTGATATCTTTGAATCCTCGACTGAGTATCTGGGTCACAATGGTTGACAATATGGAGAAGACTTTCATGAATTTCATCCATTTAAAACAGGATTAGGTGGAGGAATCGACTTGTTAATGACGGAACTCAATAATTTTTGTAAAGAGATTCTAGAAAATCTCTCCATGCCATATAGAAATTTTAATAACTTGGCTACCATTCCTCTATACTATGAGCATGAGATTTGTAGAGAGAATAATGAAAATTATTCCACGATGAATAGAAATATTGCTTACTTCAGCACCCTTCCCCAAAAGTGTGAATATGATTTTGCAAGAGTTGCGTCAATGGACTTAGTAAAGCAGGCTCCAGAGGTAGCCCTGTATGGATTAAGATTGAATAATGAATTGTGGGATGCAGATGTATATTGGCAGACGTCAATTGTGAACTGTAATAAAATGTTGAAAATTTTAGGAAGGGGTGTGTGCCAAGGATTGATGGGTAGGTAGCGAGGAAGGTCAGTGTGTCACATGTGACAGGGATGGGGTAAGAAAGGAAGGGATGTTTTGTGGCCAACATGTGGTTGTGAAAAAAAACGGGAAAAAGTGCTGATTTGAGGTCATAACTGACACCCATTTTTGAAATAAGTGACTTTTTTGCAAAATTTAAGTGCTGATTTGGTTTGAAATCCGCACTTAAGTTAAGTGCGGATTTGCCAGAACTGACACCCCCTATTCTATTTATCTATTTTCCACCACTAGCACGCATTTAAAATCCAAGTATTTTGAGTTTTATTTGAGTATAACTATTTTATTAGTCTTCCCCTGAGGTTTAATAACTAAATCATTTATAAATAAGTAGTAGGAACATTAATAAATACTATTAAATCATACTTATATACTAGATACACTGACAAATTTGGAAAACCAGATTCTAAAGCAAGTTGATGGTTTTTTTGAAAATCTTGAATACATAATTTTTTAAACCAATTTGCCAAGAAAATATTAAATTATCCTAAAGAGTTCCATTGTTTCAGATCTTCTTCCATTTTCTCCAGTTTCAAATTTCTCAATAGTGAATAAAATCCTGGAATATATGGAAAAAAGAAGAAAAATAAATATGATTTAACACTTTCAATTTAACAAATTTAATCCAAATCTAAACAGAATACACAGCTGAGGTCCAGTATAACTCTTTTGAAGTTTGTTTAAAAGTATGGCTTTGGAAGAAAAAATAGTTGCCTGTAAGATATAGATATAATTATCACTATTATGGTGTATAGATTTCATACTGCGGACACATAGAATGACGTATATGCTGACCTAAAAAAAACCAAGCAAGAGCAAGAAAAGTAAGCCAATCTGGAGAAGCCAAATTTTGTGGTCCAAGGTTCTGGATCCAATGAGTCAAGTGGCATCTCCTATACGAGCTGTTTTGGCAGGGTTAGACTCCAGCTCATTGATAGATTCACTGAGTTAGAATAAGGGAAAATATATTCAAGTATCTAAGCATGAAGAAGATAGACAAAATAAAAACCTAATACATAAATGACATACCAGGTTGGAATGAGAGCCAAATAAAATGAACAGGGAAATGAAATCAAAACATGGATAATATGTACAATAATAAAAATCAACTGAAGTCATTTTCTGGCTCAATAATTGCCAGAGAGCATGTCAATTCTACTATTTAGAAATTATTTCAAGGTTGTGACAAGTTTGAGGTAGCCAAAAGTTGGTAGTGCTAGTGTAGGTGGTGGTGGAAAAGAGGAGGTGGGAGTGGTGGTGGAAAAGTGGAGGTGGTGGTGGTGGTGGTGGAAAAGTGGAGGTGGTGGTGGAAAAAAGGAGGTGGTGGCAAAGTTGAGGAGGAGGAGGTGGTGGTGGTGGCAAGGAGGAGGTGAAGGTGGTGGTGGTGGCAAGGAGGAAGTGAAGGTGGTAGTGGTGGTAAGGAGGAGGAGGTGGTGGTGGTGGCAAGGAGATGGTGGTGAAGGTGGTGGTGGTGGTGGAAAAGAGGAGGAGGTGGTGGTGGTGGTGGTGGAAAAGAGGAGGAGGTGGTGGTGGAGGTGGTGGCGAGGAGGAGGTGGTGGTGGTGGTGGTGGTGGTAGAAAGATGGTGGTGGTAGAAAAATGGTGGTGGTGGTGGTGGTGGTAGTGGAAAGATGGTGGTGGTGGTGGTGGTGGTGGTGAGGAGGAGGTGGAGGAGGTGGTGCTGGTGCTGGTGGAAAGGTGGAGGTGGTGGTGGTGGTGGTGGGAAGGAGATGGTGGTGGTGGTGGTGCTGGTGGTGGTGGTGCTGGTGGTGCTGGTGCTGGTGGTGGTGGCAAGGAGGAGGAGGAGGAGGAGGAGGTGGTGGTGGTGGTGGTGGTGGTGGTGGTGGGGGTGGTGGTAGTGGTGGTGGTGGTGCTGGTGGTGGTGGCAAGGAGGAGGAGGTGGTGGTGGTGGCAAGGAGGAGAAGGAGGTGGTGGTGGTGGTGAGGAGGATGAGGTGGTGGTGGTGGTGGCAAGGAGGTGGTGGAGGTGGTGGTGGTGGAGGTGGTGGAGGTGGTGGCAAGATGGTGGTGGTGGTGGTAAGGAGGATGAGGAGGTGGTGGAGGTGGTGGTGGTGGAAAGGAGGTGGCAGTGGTGGAGGTGGTGGAGAGGAGGTGGCAGTGGTGGAGGTGGTGGAGAGGAGGTGGCAGTGGTGGAGGTGGTGGAGAGGAGGTGGTGGTGGCAAGATGGTGGTGGTGGTGGCAAGGAGGAGGTGGTGGAGGTGGTGGTGAATAAAATAGCATAAATGCACTAAACAGAGGGGCAAAAAAATGATAAAAAATGAGCAGGTAAAGGTGAAAGGCATGTTCAGAGACACTTAGCACTGTCACAGGACACATGTGGCTTTAGCAGCAAATTTTCATCTGTGCTTTGTGATTTTCAAAGCCAATTTTTGGCTTGCAATTGGTTGTTGCAGGACAGCCTGTGACAGCACTTTTACATGTAGTGTAACACCGCTTATCTGAATTGGCAGCATTTTACTTTTTTGAACATGATCCCAAAGGTAGAGTCTGTCAGGTAAGGTTAGTTTTTTTCCACATATGGATCAAATGGAGTATGAAATAGGTTTGCCTAGATTGAAAGATAACTTGTGCAGATGTAGTTTTGCATCTTGAATTTTCCTAAATGGGTTAGGAGAAGATACTTCTATATAAGTTGGTAAGTGGATACTGGTCCATTTTTATCCATATGCATGAATGTTTTCAAGCCCATTGAGAATTGTTATGAAAGATAGGATGTTTGGAGATGAGTTGATAAAGTTTGAAGAAAGAATTAGGATAAGTCCAAAATAGTTGAGTGAAGTTTAGTTGAGGAATGTTGAGAATGGAGTGGAGATCATATCTGAGATCATGATGAAGATTTGGCCCCCTTGGGTTTATGTAACACTTTTTGGAAAGAAAAGACATATAGGCTAAAGCATCTTCCAAATCTGAGTCTGTTTTATAGTAAAGAACTAAAAGTAAAGCAATAGAATTCATAGTTGAGTGAAGTAGCTGCCTAGTAGAGAGGTGTTTCATAGTTGTTGGTGAATGAGGGAAGTGGGAATTCACCGCCAAATGTGCAGTTGGGGTGTATAGATAGAAAAAAACTTTAAGTGTTTGCCACCAAAATTAAGTAGCATAGAGTGAGGAAAGACTTAAGGATGGCATCAGCAATACTAAGTCATGTGACTTGCTTACAAATCAATCATGGATGTGATGAGTTTGGGATCAGGAATTAGGAATGGAAATTGGGGTATAAGAGGTGGGATAATGCATTATCGTGGATTCCTTATCCACAAGCCCTGGCGCTAGTGGATAAGAATCTTCTGCAATTAATAATGTCTGATCCCGGGAAAAAAAATTCTTGATCCCTAATTGCGGATGCCTGAACATTGATACCCCCTAATATATCTTACTCACCCACAAATAGGAGATATCCAAGTACTTGGATTGGCTCAGATCAATTAAATTGCAAGTAATCATAACAAAAATAAATAAACATGGCGGTTTTTATATTTCAAAACATAAACACTGGATTGAGTTATTATCACTGTTCATACATACTCTGGTTTTCTTTTAATCTATACTATTGAATTTCGTGAATAAGTTAGTTAAGGAAAAATAAGTTTCTTCAATTATACTATGTAAGATGAATTGAGCATGCAAACTCAAATTGAGAGCTTATTCATTTTTTTAATTCTAAGCAAGACAAAAAGGAATTCTCAGTAAGCAAATTAAATGAGATATAGCTATAAAGACCCAATTGTAATTATTTCTAATTAAATCCGGTGCAAAAATTTAAGGAACAAATGGAAGGTTTGTATCCATCCTATTCATAGTGTCGTCTTCATCCTTTCCATTCCCTCAACTCGGTTCATTTACACAAATTTCATTCTTTTCAAAGGAAACTTACAGTGTACTTTCTCAATATTTATACTCACTTCTTTTAACACAGTTGCTCTATTGAAGTAATTTGAACTACGATATCCAACTTGCATTTTCAACCATTAATACATGTCCAGTAAATATGTTTCATTCTATTCATTGACTTAATTCACCCCACCTCATCCGTTTTCTAAATTTATGTCCCTAAATTTATTTACTTCTGGTGTTTTGATTGTTATGTATTGCCGGGCAGCTTCACACTAATAAATTTTTAAGTGAATGCATTACAGTCTTAACAACATGGACCGTAAATCACATCCTTTAATGAAGAGGTTGATTGTGAGGCCAAAATAACCGATAAACGACTTATCCTTATATCCAATGTAGAAAAGATTATCATTTAGAATGGCAGCTTGATAGCATCAGATGTGCATTTTTCTTTCAAGCGAGTCAAATTGTGGAATAACGTAAGATAGGTAAAGATTGGAGAGAATAAAAAGAGGTAATGAAGAAAAAACAAGATAGCATGCCAATATATTCTTCTACTTATTTTAAGATGATGACCAAAGAGATAAGAGAGGGAAAGAGTGTCTTTATCGCCACTTGACTGTACAGAGCAGGGATGATGGCTATAGACAAAACGGACTCTGCAACCCAGATAAATCCACACCGATTTTTTCTTCCCTAGATTTCAAGAAAATCTGTATTATTCAAAACACTAACCCTGTACCGAATCAGAAGGATTAATAGATAACGATCGTGATGTGAGTTGAGTGTAGAATGTTTTAAAAAGTTAGTGACACAGAATTGGTCCTTAATGTCTTCCTCAACTAAACCACCACCTTCATTCTCGAGTTCCTCCAGGCCCTCGCTCATCCCTCCTCTCCCACTTCCAAAGCTTTCGTCTCCGACCACATTGCGACCAGGTCCTCTTGAGCGTTTCAGGTTGTTTGAAACTCGTGTTGTATGCTATTTATCTTGTCTCTAAGCCCTCAGATGCATGACGCTGACACTTTGTATCTGTCCAGAGATTTTATGTTGTTGGATCTGATCAATTGGGTGATACAAACCGTATACTTAAAATTGACAAAACTCTCGATGATGATGGAAATCTAATCATTAGTGGGCTTGACTCAGTATCGCCTTTTCTTGGCGCGATTTTCCGTTGATTCATTGAATCTCTTTTTATTAGCTGAGGATGCTACAATATATAGTCAATCTCAGTTAAATGCATTGATTGAACAACTCACGCTTGGAAATGCAGCAACTGGTGGGCTTCAACGACCCATTGGAGTCTTTTGGGGTATCGTAGGTATGCAGATGTCTCACAGCTTTTGGAATCCATATATTCATTCATCTTGATGATTTGACCTAATATCAGGCTTCATACGCTTCACTAGCACTTACTATCTTGTAACAATAAAGAAAAGGACGGCTGTGGCCCTTATAGGCGGACATTACATTTATCATAGTGAAGAAACTCAACTTACTTCTATCAACGGGGAGGTTCCAAAAAACTGTCAAGTAGAAGAGGCTCGACTCATGGCTGCCTTTAAAACTGTGGATGCAAGCAAGAATTTTTATTTCAGGTAATTTACTGGTTGACTACTTGAGCCCACATCTCCCTAATATAGCATTACTTTACTAGCTACCATTACGATTTAACCAACACTTTACAATCATACTTTACACATTCCACTTCTTATTCTGCATCTTTGTCAGCTTTCAAGCCCCATCAATCAGAAACTTCATCTCGAAACCTTAAAGATCCTAGCTTTGAAAGATGTCGAGTTGCCTGGGGCTTTCATGAAAAATTCTTTTGGAATCATTACTTACTTGCCTCAGCATTTAGTAGTAGCGTTGACCGTGAAAATGGTAGTCCGTGGGTTTTGCCTTTGATTTACGGGTTTGTTGATCAGTCAAGTGAGCAATGGTTTCGCCTTTCATTCATGTTTCCAATACCTAATTACCTTGTTTGAACGTTTTTAGAATTGAACATATTGGGAAGAATAGTTTATGTGGCTCTAATCGCCCGTCGATCTCGACATTTTGCAGGGGCTAGATTCTTCAAGCGTGGGGTTAGTGATGAGGTAAGTTTCCATTATGTTTGATAAGAATTTCATATTTGTTTATATATCTCATAAGTGGATTAAATATCCAATTATTTCGCAAGGGTTACGTCGCAAACGAAGTAGAGATAGAACAAATAGTGACTGACGCTGTAACGACTGCGCTGCATATCCCTGACCCTTGTCGGCGGGATGACATCAATGCCAGGATACCAAACCCTCGCTATACTAGCTATGTCCAATTGCGCGGTAGTATTCCTCTTTTGTGGAATCAGGAAAATGCTCTTACAAAAGCAAAACCTCCAATTGAATGTCAGTCAGTTAATGATTTGAGAGGAATACTTTTTTACTAACTTGCCCTACAATTGAAGTCTCTATCATTGATCCGTATTTCTCTGGTGCTGCCATTCATTTTGATGATCTTTTTGCTCGTTACGGCCCCCCAATAATTGTACTCAATTTAATCAAAGAAAAGGAACGCCAACCCCGAGAATCCAAGCTTCTGCCGGAGTTCAAGCAATGTCTTAAATATTTGTCACAATTTTTACCAGATGCCAACAACCAACTAGCTTACATCGGATTTGATATGAGTGCGGCTGCAAGATCCAAACAAGTAGATGTTATTAGCTATCTTTCAGGTGTTGGGGAAAACGTCATTGAGAAAACCAATTTTTTCCACAGCGGCGGGGAAGCAAGAAGTAGATATTTTGATACGGAAGAGTTAATATACGACGGTGAAGGAGAGTTATTGGAGGATGATCATATTAAGAAGAAGATTGTATATCGATCAGGACCATTATTGCAATGTGGTGTATGTCGCACAAATTGCATTGATTGTATTGAGTGTGTCTTGTTTCAATTTATTGCTTTTATTGTCTGCCTTATTGGTTGTGCATTTTGTTAATTATATTTTTTTTTGTCAATCAGTCGCACTAACGCTGCCCAATTCGTAGTTGGGAAAGCTGCTTTAGCTCATCAACTACATGCTCTGGGTGTCATCAAGGCAAAGGTTACCCCGTACGATTCAGATGTCATCGACATAATGACGAATATGTATCACGATCTTGGAGATACAATTGCCCTGCAATATGGTGGTTCACATCTGGTGAACACGCTTCAAACTTATCGTAAAACTGGTAATCAATATAAGAGTCATGCACGAGATACGGTTGAAGGCTTAAAACGATTTTACGCTAATAGTTTTGCCGACGCTGATAAACAAGCGGCTATAAATTTATTTTTGGGCATTGATTCCAACTCATATTTTCTACAATCAACTAGTGCTAACTCAAATTCAAAGTTAGCACCAAATCTTCCCATGTCGATTTCAGAGAAAAACTCTCGACGCAATAAAACTATCCCCCTGCAAGTTGAAGTTTCCCCATATATGAAGTCAAGGCAAGAGCTATGGAAGACACCAAGGCGTTCATACTCGAATTGGTATGACCCTGAACATCTAATCGGTCCTCCTGAAGATCCACAGAAGGTAGTCAAACTTCTTAATGGTGTAGCTTCCAAAAGAGGCAACGACGATTATTTTCTCAGTTATTACAGACCCTGGTTGTGGACCAACTTGCAGATTCATCTGGCTGAAAGAATGAATAGCAGTGACATGTTTATTCCTCAAGGGTAAGTTGAATTGCGCAAACCGTATTTTTTTATGTTCGACTAAATGATTTTGGAAGCTTTTTGGTGGCGTCAATCTTGATTTTGCCACTAGGGTTGGCTACTTGAGTGAACAGGGACGCGAAGCAAGTATGTCACCTTTCAAAAGGCGTCGGGGTACTAATGAATTTGGGGAAAGAGCCCATAGGTACCTTGTTTTCTTTATAAGAGTCTTATTGTAGAATTTTCTATATAGAAACATGATTTTTGTTTGAAATTGATCTTTTGACTTTCTGTATTCAGAAACTCAAACGAGAGAATGCCTCATGCAGTAGGTGGAGTTCGTCGCTGGTTTCCAAGTCGCTCAGCTTCCGTAATAGATTTGTCTCCTACCAAAAATCACAACTTCAACGCTTTAAATACTTCAACATCTCAAGCAGTTCGCAAACCAATAGGATCTGCTAGTGTTTTGAATCGCCGAGTGTCCGATAGACACTTAAACAACGATGAAAGTGTAGCATATTCCAGTGATGACAATGATCATCCGAACCATAGCATGCCTAAATATCCTAATGAATTCGGTACTGAAACTGAGAAACTAGCTATCAGTTTGATGCATCCGGTAGTTCAACCCGAGGAGTTTAATGAATACAGCTCGTGAGTCTTCCACTTTCGTTTAAATTTTTCGAAATGTCGGCGTTGTTTAGCAAACTAAATGAGAGCTTAGAATATCCAAACTGACATTGTGTCAATTTCAATGAATGACAACATGTCTGTCGCGGTGAATCCGTAGGTACTTGCAACAATTTGACAAACTCAGATTATACTCAGATGCTAGCCAAGATACGAGCGTTTTTCACCCTGATATTAAGTATTACGAGCGAGCAACCAGAATAGCTACGGGTATAAAGGGCAGCTTGAATTCTCTTCCTTTGGAAGTAGACGAAGCTAGCTACAGTGTTTATGAAGACTCCCTTGCAATTGCACTTTGTTAAAAACAGCTATATAGAACTTTTTCATATCACTAAAATGTTTTGCAATTTGTATACATATTTTTGTTTTGTTGATAATTTCTATTGATTGTATGAATACTGCTAGTAACCTCAGTAATAATTGTTAGTCACCTGTCTGTGGTGATTGAAAAATAGATATTAAGAAAAAGGTGTTGAATAAGAGTATTAATTCAAGAAGGTTCCCCCTTCTGCTTTGAAGTGATAAACATCATAACAAACTATTTTAATGGGCCAAGGGCAAGCATGGTGTCATTTTTTTTATGGCGATCTCATCCAGCTGAGAGAACTGGATGAGTAGTATTGGGTCATGAGCCAGTTACTGCGACGAAGTTTATTGAAATAAATAGAAATTGTATACAATGATACACCAAATAAAATAAAAAATAAATAAAAAAAAACATTGGCCACTTGATATGGAGCAGGTGCTAATCTCCATCTTTGATTTTTTTTTTTTTTTTTTTTTTTTTTTGTATATATATATACTCAGTTTTAACTTACCTGTCACGTTCAATTCTGCAAATTATTATTTTATTTTATTTTTATTTATTTATTTTTTGATGGTGGTGGTGGTGATATAGAATAAAATAAAATAAAATAAAATAAATAAAGAATAAAATAAATAAAGAATAAAAACTTTCTTGTTGATTATTTTCAGCCTGGATATTCACAGCAAAGAGTGAAAAGTACTTATAAATTATGTTAAACACATTTAGTATACATGGGAACAATAAATAAAGGTACACAAATTGTATACATAAGTGAGATTTATGATAAAATACAATATATGCCATTATAACACTGTGTCAGGCTGAGATCAAGTACAAAGATGTGAACTAGCTTGAATGGTCAGTTGTCTAGAAGATTTTAATGGTCCTATATGAATACTGTAGTACAAATCCAATAGATATTAAAATATAACTCAATATAAGGGTCTCAGTAATTTTAATCTCACTAATTATATATGGCTTACAATCTTATAGTTGGTAGAAAAATAGATTTAATAATTCAGATACTATTCAAAGACTTTATAAGTTCTATTGATATGTATTGTAATTGTATTGGTTATATGTTTGATTGTAATGATAAAGAATGTAGAAAACAAGACCAAAAACCCCCTCCTTTTATACACAATAACTTCCCCAATTAACCCCTTAATTTACCAGCTCTATACATGATTAATGACGCCTCATTCCAACTAATAGACATGTTCAACAACATAAAGAGTGACCAATAACATAATTAGAATGATATCACATGCCAAAATCCTGCAGTAATAGGGATAATCCATCAAAAATAAAGAATAAGCAAAAAAGAGAGTATATGCGTGTAATACATTTAGAATAAAAAACTAAAAGGGAAAATTAAGACTAATTATTACTCCATATTAAGGGGGATTAACAGTAGAAATGATGGGGCCAATCCTGACATTATACTATCACCACACAATATGGGGGGCGGACTTGCTAGCAAGTCCGCAACCTTGGACCCAAACTCACCATAGATTGAACACACATTGAGCTATTGATAAAGGAACCATACAATCAGGGATGAACACCACTCAGCAGAACAGTTTTAGGTGGGTGTTCAAGTAGAGTTCAGTATGGGTTCAGTCTGAGTTCAGTCTGAGTTCCATCTGAGTTCCATCTGAGTTCAGGTTGAGGACTTGCTAGCAAGTCCACCCCCTATATTGCGTAGTGTATGTGAAATCCCCATTCAAAAATAACCAAAATTGAATGAGAAACCACCTAAAAACCCAAAAAAGGATGTGAGATGTGGGGTAACTACATGCAGTCCTTGGCAGGCGCTTGCACAGGTAAAACCTTGACTAATTTAGGCAAATTTAAGTGTGGTATTGAATTAAAGCGCCAAGCTTGAGGTTATTAATTGCATTAGTTTATATAATAAGGGTCAATGCATTTGTAATTAAACTAGTACACTAAATAAGCCCCTGTTGCCTATTTTAGCGTGTTTCCCCACAGTGGGCGTAGAATGTGGGGTAATTATAGTGTGAAAAAGCTAACTTTGCTAAAAATGAAGCTATTCACATGGGAAAAATGCAGGCAGTATGTGGCCAGTATACAGAAGCCATTTCTGGCATAAAAAACACCAAATTTGAAAAGTGTTATTTTTATGCATTTGAGTAGCCAAATCAATAGCCCTAATTAAGACAAATTGATCTGTCAAAAGTCATTTTTAATATTATTAAATTTATAGCGCATATAGTCAACTTTAAGTGATTTACAGCGCATTTCTTGTTTTTCACATAAAACAATGAAAACAACAGCTTTAAGTCTACTTAAAAATTATGTAGCCTTATATTTAAGGCTCTTAAGATTACCCTAACATATTCCAATTAATATTAAGTACATAAGACTTATAAAAGGTGGATATATGTGTGTATATAAGGTATTATAATGGCATATTTTGTATTTTATCATAAATTTACTTATGTATACTATTTGGGTACTCTAATTTATTGCTCCCATGTATAGTCCATGTGTTTAACATAACTTATAAGTACTTTTTACTCAGTCCTGGGGAGATCCAGGCTGAAACTTGCCCACCCAAAAAAAACAATAGAAAAAATGATAAGTTATACACTTTTTATTTATTTTATGTTATTTTTTAGGTATTCAGAAAATTCTGTAGCATTAAAGATTAACTCTTTGAAGAAATAAAACATAATAAAATATTATGAGTACTGGGTTTTCAACCCCTCAGTTGGTTGAACAGAAATTTATTTCTGTTTAAATTTCTTGAGAAGGGAGGATAAATTTGAAATTTCTTTTTCAGGTATCCATTTATCAAATTCATTTGATTTTCCCTTAAATCTTAATAGATACTCAATTCCTTTTTCTTTAGTAAGGATTCTTTTCTTGATTATATTTTAAATCTCTGCTTTTTCCACAATTTCTTCAGGTTGCTTTTTAGGCCTTCCTCTTCTTTTTGGAAATAAGTCAGGATCATTTGCATGGTAAGGTTTTAATAATGAGATAGGGAAAACCGGATGTTTCCTATCATATGGGGCATATAATATGACTTCCACAGCATTATTACCAACAATTTCTCATACTAAAAAAGGTGCTACAAAGGGGTCCTTTAATTTAACATTACCTTGTAAGTTAAAATGTAGTGTTGAAATTAGGACTTCATCTCCTTTTTTGAAGTTAAATTCTTTATGAGATTTATCCCACCTTTTATCTTCATATTCAAATTCTTTTTGGATGCATTCCTCTGCATGATTTCTACACATTTGTTGCATATGAATAAAAGATTTAGTACCAGGGGGTATATCTAACCTTGGGAATTTATTTAAATGATTTACTGGGGTATTTGGTACATATCCCAGACAGAGTTCAAATGGTTTTTTCTCTGTTACAGAATGAGTTGTGCTATTATAAGCAAATTCAAGGCCAAGAATTAATGTTACCCTGTCATGTGTGAATTTCTCATTGTCTTTGTATTCTAATCCAAAGGCAAAATATCTTCTGATCATGTCTTCAAGAGTCTGCATCATTCTTTCAGACAGCCCATCAGTTTGTGGGTGGTGTGCTGTAGATAATTTCAATTGACAACCTGATACTTCCATCAAGGATGTCCAGAAATCTGAAGTAAATTTAGGGTCTCTGTGAGAAATAATGGCTTTGTGAAACCCAGCAGTACTCATCATTTGAGTCCACCATAGTAATGCCAAGTCTTTTTCAGATACCTCTTTATGGGTAGGGATAAATTCACACATTTTTGTTAATCTATCTACAATTACACAGCAAGAATTGAAACTTTCTTTTCCTGCTAATGGTAAGCCAGTGACAAAATCCATGTTTATAATTTTCCATGGAGCTTTTGGCTGCTCTATTTGTTGTAATAACCCAGCTCTCCTTCCACTCAATCTTTTAGATTTCTGACAAGAGTCACATGTTTCAATGTATTTTTGTACATCTCTTTCACATTTATCCACTGTTAGGATTTGGATTGAGATGCAAGGAGGAGGAGCGCTATGGGTGCTATGCATTCTTAAGAGATGAAAGCAGGGATATTGCAATAAGGGGTTATATGGGGAAAGCGCTGTGGAGAACTCCTCATCGGAAAACTTATATAGTAATCCAGTTACTCTTGGTCTCACTTCTAACTCAGAATAGTCAGTCCTGACCTTCTCACTGTTGGAAACCCCAACATAGTCAGTCTAGTTAGTCTCACTGCTGTGTTAGCATAGTCAGTCCTATTTCAAGGCTAGCTTCAGCGCTAGTAGTAGTCTGCCTTCTCAGGTCCTAACATTTTGTCTGATCTCAATTGGCATACTACTAAAGAAGAATGAACCCTGCAGACCAACCCAATGCAGCACTCCTTGTGGCAATGAAAGAGAAAATGGCACACTTGCAAGAACATAATGCTAGGCTTATGGAGCACCTAGAAGATTTGAAGCCCACATACTGTGGCCCCACTGAAGCAGTGTTGGATGCTTCTGAAACCAAAGCCAAAGCACAGGCATCTCACCCCACACCAGCACCCCTTGTTAAAGGTCTAAAGATTGCTGTCCCAGCAATCTTCGATGGGAAACAAGGCCCCCGGGCGGATCAGTATGTGTTTCAGGTAAACCTCTATGTCCTGCTCAATGGACATAAGTTCCCAGACAAGCGAGAAGAAATTGGGTTTGCAATATCATGCCTCACAGATGAGGTGGCGCGCTATGCAAGGCTGTACACCAAGGAGCTCCTCAAAAACACTCAGGTGGCAACAACCTTCCATCAGTTCATGGAAGCTTTTGAATTAGCCTTTTGCGACCCAGATGTGGCCACAAACTCAGAGCATGCACTAAATAAGCTGCAACAAAGAAACTTGTTTGCTGAGTATGTGTCAAAGTTCCGGGGCCACACCAGTTACATCACAACATGGGGGGAAGGGGAGCTCATGTTTCACTTCAGAAATGGGCTCTCATAAAAAATAAGAAATGCCCTAATTAGTCACCCTCACCCAGCCTCCCTCCAAGGACTCATGGAGCTGGCCATCCAAGTTGAAAATGATTTCACCCATCAATGAACAGATGGTTGGATTGGCGCTTGTCCATGGCGCAATTAAGCCTCAAGCGGGGCCAGTTCTAGGGACCCAAACTCCATGGATATTGACACAGAAAATGTACAAGGCGCTAGTGTGAGGAAGAGGTTATTGGATGATGAGTATCAGAGGAGCATGAGCAATAGTCTGTGCCTCAGGTGTGGAAGCAGTGGTCACCTGGCAAGGGAGTGCAGAGAAAAAATGAGGGTTAGTGAAGTGGAGTACAGCGCAGTTAAAATACAGTGCTTGGGAGTGAAGGTTGTGCCCTCCTTGAGCAGATTAGAGGGAAAGGATAAAGGGGATTTATTAGAGGAGTTATCAGCATGTAAGCCAATTGAAGTGAATGATAATCATATTATACTAAACTTGCCTTTAATGAACCTTGATGTCACAACAAATGTACAAGCCCTAATGGACTGTGGGGCAACAGACTGTTTTATTTCCAACAAGTTTTTAAAGCAAAATAAAACAAAAAAAGAAAAATTAGACCACCCTAGGCACCTAATTACGTTTGATGGATTTACAGTTAGGGGAGGAGAAGTAAGAGAGAAGGTTTTTTTCAGATTTTGGTGTGATGGGAGGGAGTCTCAGTGCAGGGAATATGCAACAAACCTGAAGGACAAGTACAACATGGTACTGGGGATGACATGGCTAGACCGCTATAACCCACAAGCTGATTGGAAAGAAAAGAAGGTGCGGATGGGAAGGAGAGGGGACGCTGGCGCTAAAGTATTGGCCCCCTGGTCCCTTCAGGGGTCAGGGGCCCATCCCAGCAAGTCTTCTGATATTTTTTTATCATCAGTTGACTTGCCACCAGAACTGATGCTTCCTCTTGATTCTAAGTAGCAGGCTGGGGATGGGTCACCATTGGGGAGTGCCAAAGAGGTCCCAGAAGGCAGTAAAACACAGAAAGAACAAGAGAAGGCACAAAAAAGATGGGGAAAGGTAAAGGATGAAAAGGTGGATGGCGTAGAGAGAGAATTTGTCCCCTGGCTTCTCCCAGAGAGTCTCCTGGTGTTTCATTATCATCAGTAGACTTTCCGCAAGAACTGAAACTTTCTCTTTATGCTAAGTTTCAGGACTTGGAGAGGGCACTGGAAGAAGAGGAGGAACTGGAATGTGATGAAACAACTTGGAACATATACCCCAAGATTTCAGCCAAGGCCCAGACCTCAAAGAAAACAAAGAGCCTCAAATAAATGGTCCCTGAAGCCTATTGGGAATTCTTATTGCTGTTTGAAGAAGGGGAAGTCAAGACCCTGCCACCTCATTGACCATACAACTTTTCCATTGATCTGATACCAGGTGCAACCCCCCAATTTAGCTGCATAATCCCACTGTCAATCTTGGAGTCAGAAGTGCTGAAGGAGATTATTGATGAAAATTTAAAGAATGGGTTCATTAGAGAATCAAAGTCTCCCTGGGAAGCCCCTGTGATCTTTTCAGGGAAGTAAGATGGTTCACTAAGACCCTTCATGGATTTCAGAAGGCTAAATGCACTAATGGTAAAGAGCAGGTATCCCCTTCCTTTGACCAGTGAGCTGATTGATAGTCTCCAAGGTGCAGATATCTTCAAGTCCCTGGATCTTAGGGCAGGTTGCCACAACATACAGGTAAAAGAAGGTGATGAGCACAAACTGGAATTCCGCACTAAATTTGGTCATTTTGAATGGTTGGTAATTCCATTTGGTCCTTGTAATGCGCCTGCCACTTTCCAACACTTCACCAATAGCATCTTTAGAGACAGAATAGGAATAGATGTGGTGGTATACCTGGATGACATCTTGATTTATTCCAGATCAATAGAGGAACACAAGATACATGTGAAGGACTGTTTGCAGCACCTGAGGGAGGTAAAAGTATGGTTAAAACCAGAAAAATGTGTGTTTTCAGTGAGTGAGATCCCCTACCTGGGTATGATCATTTCAAAGAATAGGGTACAAATTGACCAAGAGAAAGTAAGGGAAGTAAAAGAATGGCCAACACCAGCATCAGTAAAAGAGCTACAGTCATTCTTAGGCTTTGAAAATTTTTACGGCCATTTTGTTAAAAATTACTCCCACACCTGCTGACCATTGCACAACCTCAAAAAGAAGGAAGCCAAATTTATCTGGACAAGTATCCAGCAAGATGCGTTTGACTACCTAAAAAGATTATTTGTGAAAGCCCCTATTCATGCCATCCCTGACTTATTGAAGCCATTTGTTCTGGAATGCAACTGCTCAGATTTTTCACTAGGTGCAGTATCATCCCAATAAAATACTGAAATTGTCTTGCATCTAGTAGCATATTTGTCACAAACACTGCTAGGAACTGAACTAAACTATGAAATATATGATAAAGAGTTATTGGCACTAGTAGAAGCCGTTCACACCTGGTGCCACAATTTGGAAGAAGGGCATCACCGGTTACAAGTTATCATTTATACAGATCATAAAAACTTGGAAACCTTCCTGACCACAAAAAAGTTAACCTGCCGGCAAGAGCGCTTGACAGAACTGCTATGTAGCATTAAATTTGTTGTTACATTTTGGCCAGGAAAGAAAAGCGGTAAAAATGATGCGCTATCACAACTTCCTGACTTGTGTCCAGCACCAGACCAGCTACACACTGTTGGGGCAACATTATTGAAAGGGGACCTTGAAGAGGGGGTAGTCCTAGATGAGGTGGAATTGGAAGATGAGGCTTTGATGGAATGGGTAAGGAGGGAGAAGGGAAATGATCAGGGAGTACAGGAGTTTGTGAAGGTGCTATTATCAAAAGAGTTATTAGTAAGGAAAGGATTAGAGGAGTATCACCTAGATGGGGAAGCACTATATTGGAACGGGAGGATAGTAGTGCCAAAAAATGAAGAGCTAAAGAGGCAGGTGGTAAAATAAAGGAATGACTCCCCTATTTCAGGACACCCAGGACTTCTGAAGACCATGGAGCTAGTGAATCATAACTTTTACTGGAAGTCCATGAAAGCATATGTCCAGTGATATGTAGCAGCATGTTTCTTGTGCCAGAGGAACAAAATCAGTCCTAAAACAACACCACTGACCCCGCTAAACATTTCCAAGCATCCATGGAAGGAGCTCTTCTATGATCTTATAGTGGAGTTACCAAAGTCTCATGGGATAGAACACTATTCTCACAGTTGTTGACTGTTGCACTAAGATGGCGCACTTCATTCCAACCACTACCAAGGTCACATCTGAAGGTATTTCAGACCTAATGGTGGTGCAAGTTTGGAAGCTGCGTGGTTTTCCTGATAGCATTATATTAGATAGGGAAAGTACCTTTAACTCTAAGTTGTTGAAAGCAATGTATGAGCAACTGAATATTAAGCCCATATTGTCAACAGCATGGCAACCCAAGACTAATAGACAATCCGAGATAGTGAAAAAGGCAATTGAGCAATACTTACGTCACTTCATCAACTATAAGCAAGATGATTGGGTACAGCTCCTACGATTAGATGAATTTTCATACAACAACCGGCTCCATGTGCCAACAGGCATGTCCCCCTTTTATGCCAACTATGGGTATCACCCAACATTCTCAATTGGCACCCCAGATAATTGCATGTTCCAGAAGCAGAAGAGAGAATTCAGAAGCTTCAGGAGATACGTGAAGAACTAGAAGCAGAGCTTAATTTATCCCAACAGGCAATGAAGCACCACCATGATCAAGGAAAGGTGCAGCATCGGGCACTGGGGTTAAGTGACAAGGTCTGGTTAAGCTCACGCTTCCTTGATACATTGCGCCCAAGTGCCAAACTTGATCAAAAGAAAGTAGGCCCATTTAAGATCAAACGCAAGGTATCTGACTCAGCTTATGAACTGGAGCTACCAATCTCAATGAGGCAAGTACATCCAGTTTTCAACATTTCATTGCTCACAAAGTACAGGGAAGATACAATTCCAGGACGTCCAGAAAAGCCACCAGTTCCAATCCAGGTGGGAAATGAAGAAGAGTTTGAGGTGAAAAAGGTTGTTTCTAAGAGGGCGTATAAGGGAAAGGTTCAGTACTTGGTGCATTCACCACGCAATATGGGGGGCGGACTTGCTAGCGAGTCCGCAACCTTGGACCCAAACTCACCACAGATTGAGCACACATTGAGCTATTGATAAAGGAACCATACAATCAGGGATGAACACCACTCAGCAGAACAGTTTTAGGTGGGTGTCCAAGTAGAGTTCAGCATGAGTTCAGTATGAGTTCAGTCTGAGTTCCATCTGAGTTCAGGTTGAGGACTTGCTAGCAAGTCCACCCCCTATATTGCGTAGTGATTGGAAAGGATATGGGGTTGGAGATAGGTCTTGGGAACCAGTGGAAAATTTGGTCAATGCTAAGGTGAAGTTGAAGGAGTTTGAGAAGGAGCGCAGGGGGAAGGAGGGGTAAAAGAGGGGGTAATGTTAGGATTTGGATTGAGAAGCAAGGAGGAGGAGCTCCATGGGGTGCTTTAGGGGTGCTGTGGGCACTATGCATTTTTAAGAGACAGAAGCAGGGATATTGCATTAAGGGGCTATATGGGGCAAGCGCTGTGGAGCACTCTTCATCAGACAACTTATATAGTAATCCAGTTACTCTTAGTCTCAATTCTAACTCAGCATAGTCAGTCCCACCATTCTCACTGTTGGCAACTCTAACATAGTCAGTCTAGTTAGTCTCACTTCTGTATTAGCATAGTCAGGCACATTTCAAGGCTGGTGTCAGCGCTAGTAGTAGTCTGCCTTCTCACGTCCTAACATCCACAAGGTTGTACTTTTAACTCTAGTTAATGTTTTGTTAAACTCAAAATGACCAGCTAAAATGTCATCATGACAAGTACTTAACATTAACTCTTTCATAGAAGGTGGTATAACTATTAAATTACTTAGCTTTTTCCTGTAATATATGTATCAATCTTCAATTGATAATTTACCTTTTTCCAATGCAGTTTTATACTTTGGAGGTAAGGTTTTAATTAATGCACTCATAAAGGCATTAGTTGAATTATTTTAAATGGTAGATAATTTAGACAAATATTTATCAGATAAATAATTTTCTAATATAGTTTGCATAAATTCTTCCTCTAAATCCAATATATAAATCCCAAATATATGTATAAACTCATTTTCAGTTACATAAGCTGGGTTGTAAGTATAATTTAGAAAAGGGCTTATGGATAATGAATCCACATTAGAATGCAATTTTCCTGCTCCATGAGTGATTTTCATATTTCCTCTGTACTCTTGTACAGCTATTTGCCATCTAAATAAGTGCCTATTAGGTGTTTTCATGTTTAGTAATGATTTTACTGCACTGCAATCTGTTATTAATTCAAACTTCTGGTATTCCAGATAGTAATGAAGTTTCTCAAGGGCCCACACAATGGCTAAAAATTCCAGTTGGGTGGCACCATACCTTAATTCTGTCTTTTTTAATTTTCTGGATATATAACAGATAACTATTTTAGATAATTTACCATTTATTAGGGGGTATCAATGTTCAGGGATCTACAATTAGCGATCAGAAATTTTTTTTCCCAGGATCAGACATTATTAATTGCGGAAGATTCTTATCCACTAGCCCCGGGGCTAGTGGATAAGGAATCCATGATAATGCATTATCCTGCCTCTTATACCCTAATTTCTGTTCCTAATTCCTGATCCCAAACTCATCACATTCATGATGCATTTTTAAGAAAGTCACATGACATATAATTTCTGATGCCATTCCTAAGTCTCTCCTCACTCTATGCTACTTCATTTTGGTGGCAAACACTTAAGTTTTTTTTCTATCTACACACCCCAACTGCACATTTTGTGTCAAATTCCCACTTCCCACTCATCACCTAAACCTTCTACCAACACTTATACTACTGACAAGAATGAAGCATCTCTCTACTAGATGGCTACTTCACTCCACTATTAATGCCATCACTTTACTTTTAGTTCTCTACTATAAATCTGACTCTGAGTTGGAAGATGCCTTAGCCTATTTGTGTTTTCTTTCCAAAAAGTTTTACCTCATTTCTAGGGGGCCAAATCTTTATCATGATCCCCGATATGATCTCCGCTCCATTATCAACCTTCCCCAACTAAAATTCACTCAGCTATTCAGAACTTAACCCTATTCTTTCTTCAAACTTTATCAACTCATCTCTGAACATCCTATCTTTCATAACAATTCCCATAACAAACAGCGTAATCCTGCCATTCAACTTGCTGTTGCATTATGTTGCTTTGGCTCAAATGGAAATAGTGCTTCTGTAAGACATTTGGATAATCTATTTAACATAGGATATGGTACAGTGATATTATACACCAAGCGCTGTATGATTAATTGTCACCGGACGACCTACGCACAAGGTCAAGGATGTTCCTGCAAGTGAGATAAAAGGTTCAGATACTTCTTCAAAGCACAGAGGGATAGTTTGAGGAAGTGATTTGAAGATGACTCGAAGGAAGAACTACTTCTTCAAGTTATGTTTGAGAAGGATTCTAATATAATTGAATGGTAATATTAAAATTCTTAAGATCTCACGAAGGTTTGGAAACTCAACAATCAAAGATTTAGGATTTAGATATGATTATTGAGAAAATAAAGAAAGATACAATAATAATGATTTTCACTTAGAGTTGTATCACTATTAACTATAAATACGTTTTATAATTTAATTCTAAGGAATGTCGAACCAAAAACCCAACCCTTTTTATATCCTTTACTCCCCCTCGCATTGACCTCATACCCATCCATTATTCCACACACCACAAATCATTTAAAATATATCTGTTACACCTGGACCCTCCTCACTAACATCCATTAACCCCTTAATCCTTCACTAACCATTCCGTCCATTCTCACTACCCCTTAATAACCCACAGACATTTCATAAACCTTTTAATGTACTATTATATTAACTATTGCTCTGTGCGTTGCTTATTGGGAAAAAGACTAAGACACACTATTGAGAGATTGACTAATTTAGATTTAGAGTTTTAGGCTAGCGCGATTGAATAGTGAGTACACAAAGGAAAGTCGCAGTTGCTATGGAGAGTTGCTTTCTGCGCTTAGAGTATGGATTTGAACCCTTTAGTATTGATTTAATGAGCTACTTTTGCCTCGAGTGTCACATGGCGCGTGACAGATGCCCGGGTATAAGAACGCGAGCTCCATTGAGCCTAAAACATATTTCCCACACTAATTTTCCTTCCTCTTTACTTAATTATTATTATTATTACTTTAAATCACTATGACGGATTTCCCTACACCGACTCCCACACCTCCACACCCTAAAGCGGATGGGGGTGTTGTCACACGGCAATTTTCGAAGACTTGCACGGCTTGCGAGTAGATGGAGTATTTTTGCGTGGAGAGCACGGAGACACGAGGGCCTCGCCAGAAGTGCGAGTTTTGCCAATGGAGGAGAGTGGCGTGTGACGCCTTAGCGAAGAATGCCGACATTGAGAGTCGGTTTACTAAGACAAAGTATTGGGTGATCCCTAAAACAAAGGAAGTAGTCGAGGACATTTGGGATGTGTCCATTGGGGATGATCAATCGGTGGGGGAAAATGAGGAAGAAGTTGAAGATGATGTGAACATCTGGGTGGCTAGGGCTGCAAACAAGAGGGGGGTCGTCGAGGAGGAAGTTGATGAATTGGTCGAGGAGGAAGAAGAAATTCCCATCTTGAGAAAAACCCCGAAAAAGCGACGGGTGGTCATCAAAGATGACAAAGAGGAAAGGGAGGTGGCAGAGAAGGTCACTCCTAGATTATTTTTGGAGCATGACCCAATCACCACAGAAAAAATGGGGGGGTATTGCTAGCAATACCCCTTGCTTGAACTCCGTTGAGCCACAAATCTATGCTTGAACTATGCACACATCATCACCATGTAGGAAATTGTTTGGCCTTACATTTAGTCAGAGATTTGTCACAAATTGAGCTCAAGATGAACCTACATTGATTACCGTTTGATCTTGTAAAATCCTAATTTGATCATCAGTTAAACTCCCTTTGATCTCACTTTGATCTAACATAAGCTTTTGCATATCCAATATGTCAACTATTCACTTTCAAAAAGATTCGTAATGAATTTCACATGGAATATTAGAAACGAAACCAGTAATTTTGAGTAAATGTCTCATCAAAATGATTAATCTACAACAAAATACCATCAAAATTCAATCTGATTACTGAAAACTTTTGGTAAAATGACTAATAGATATTTAAATTGGAAAATAATATTCCATTTCTCAATTTCAAATTCAAAATATAAATCCTCTTTTGAAATGTGAATTTTGTAGATTCCTTGCCTTCCTATATTATGAGTAATATTTGAGGTATTTTACACCTTTGTAAATATGGTGTTGTGCTGCTAGAAATTATCTCTGTTTCAATTCAACTTTATTGAAGCTTGATTCCAGAATGATACATATTTTATAACTATTTTGAGAAAAAAGTCACTAGTAATGAATTTAGCCTTTTATCTGTCCTTTATTAAACCTCACTTAATCCTACTTAAATCCAAATTGACCCACAAAAACCTTATTTGGGATATTTTTTAGCCCAGGATGATTCAAGATTGGAGCAAAATATTATTTTAAATATTCAATATGCCTATTGATTAAATTTCTTCAAGCTTACTTTAAATTCACATTAACATTAACTTTCACAGGAAATATTAAACACAAATCTTGAAAATATAGTATTTAAAATCATAATAAATATAATATAATATGCTTACAACAAAATTTTCTTTCTGGATTAATTGAAACAAAAAATTGTTCATTTGTGAAAATAGAAAAAATACTATCCATCTTGAATTTAGAATTCATTTTTAAAAATTTAATGCCCCCTCACTTTCAAGTTTATCATGTATTTTGAAAATTATATTTTTAATAATTTTGTGAATAGTACACCTGAGATATAAACTTGGGGATATCAAAAACTAAAACATCAGCAAATTGAAATGTTTTTTATTGTTATGAATGGAAATAATGATTGAAAAACACCATTAGAGCAAGTTTGATTTTGAATAATAGGCATACTTTCTCATGTAAATTTCAATAAAAATAATTTTTATTCTTACATAAGTTGCGGTGGATACATTTGAGCTCAAAAAGAATTAAAATTGACAAAATAAGACTTCTATAATTCATATTCAAAAATGAAATCACCCTTCATTATCTACCTGTAAACTATTTTAAATTGAATAATTTCAAAGTCAGTATATACTGATGTTATTTTTTCTTCTAAAAAATTTATTATATAGATTAATAGTCATAAACAGTTGACATAGATGTTAAATTTATATAAGCAATCTTTAATTCATAAAATGATAAAACTATCTTTTATGTAAAAAGTGATGAAGGAAAAAAATATTATTAAATTTTTGATGCACTATCAATAAAATTGAAGATAGAGCATATCAAAAATTTAAACTTAATTTCAATTTTGATATCATCATTTTATTTTATTTTACTTGAGTAGAAAACAGATTTTAAATCTCAATATAATTTTAAATCCCATTAGTTTTTAGATTTCAACATTTGAAACTATGAAATAAATATTTATGAAAGAATTTTACAATATTTGCCCTTCTAAAAACTCATAAATCCAACTTCAAATCTTCTAACCTTCACAAGTAACCACAATGCATTCTGAAAATACTCTATATTTAAATAATTAAAGGTAAATAAAATTATGTTTTTATTCTTTATTTCAATTTTTGATAAATAATATATATATATACATATATATATATATATAATTTCTTAAAAAGTCTAAGAGGGAACTTAATAGTGGTTTTGGCATTAAATATAAAGATTCAACTTTCAAAAAATTTGTTTGGAATAAATTACAAAGACAAAAAGGATATATTTTGATGAAAGAATACTGATTTAGGTTCTCTTAAAATATTATTAACCATTTTTATGGAATATTAATCCATGGTTATCATTCTTTATGATATTATCATAGAATTTTTTCCTTTTTTAATATAATGATTTTCTATTGTGTGGTATGTAGGCTAAGATAAGTTTAAAAGATTTATTGAAGATATATATACAAGAAACAGTATAATCTGTAGATTTATAACTATAACTTACTTTTCTGATGTTTTACATCATTGATAAGTAGCTCATGCATTACACAAGTAAATAATTATAGTCTCTGGAAATAATTCCTTGTGAATTTCAAATTTTTTGTTATTCTTAAAATCATTACTCAAATAAACTAAAAATTTCTTCAAATATTGATTGAAAGAAGGAGTTACAAAATCTTATTTTGTAGTTATAAAAGTTTGAGTTATTTTTCATATTATCAAGTATAATGAACATTTGTAAATTTTAACTTGAAAACTAGTGATCATAGCAAAGTAATACTGGAAGAATCAGATAAAAAGAGTGGAATAAAGTCATAGCACAACAGGAAATGATACAAAATTGTTGATTTTTATCTCATAAAATTCAACTTATTTTTAACATATTTTACCACCTTTAGATAATGTTTAGTGGATTTTAACATTATTATAACAAGCAAACTTAACAATGTTTTGATTTTTTTAACAAAAATAAATATTGTTAGATCATTTTTTTAAAAAATATGACTTATTTTTATGCTTTATCTACAATAGTTAGTAGTTTTTTTTGCAGAAATTACTTGTTTTGATATTCTATTTTTGAATTTTTTAAGAGACTTCATTGCATTAAAGTTTTGTAATAATTTTTCATTAAAGCATCATATTTTAAATCTAGAGAATTGGTTTTGAAATAATATATATTTTCATGTTAATTGACTCATTATTTTTGGATTGATAAATTATGTTAAAATTGGGATTGCTTATTTCTAGTGAGTGTACATCATAGTTTGTTTTCAAATCAAAGATTAATAAATGGTGAAATTTGGTAAAATTCTAAATATCTTTTAAACCTTTTTGATTTAAATAATGTTTAATGTTATGTAATCATTCTATAAGTAGAACACAGTTAAAATCTGATAATGGTACATTGCTTTCAATTTCTAATACTAAAATTCTATTCTACTTGAAACAATGTAAACTAAAGCTTGGTATCTCATAAGAAACTCACAATTTTCAAAAATCATATTTCCAACTTTTTAAACATGATACACATTAAAATATATTTTTAGAATAATTTCCTAATTAGTTTCAAATACTAGAAAATAATGACCTCAATTTATTTTAATACTTAAACCATTCTGATGAGTGAATTTCACAATCCTCTAAGTAACATATGGTTACCATTTATACACATATGCATGATTTCTCCTTTTGTTTAATTTTAGCTGAATCTAAAAAGTAAAATCACATGTTGAATATCATCTATAGATAAACTTCTTATATTAGAAGCTAATATTTCATATGAGAAATTTGTTATTGAGTTTGGGAAACATTAATAAGTGTTGGGTATTATAATTGAGCCATTTATTCAAGTAAATAAAAAAGGATGACCTTCTAAATATTTCATATATATATATATATATATATATATATATATAATAAAAATTAATTATATAGTAGCATTTAACCATGTTTTTATACTAATGTCATATAAAAAAAGGGATTGAACTAAAACTTTCAGTAAAGAAAATAAAAATAAGATAAGTTAATATTCTTGTTTATATTCTCATATTTTTGAAATGGCTTACTTAAGGGAGAAAATTATTTGGTTTTAGAGTACAAGAATTTCTAGATAAAAATCTTCACAATATAGTTTGACCCTCTCAAAAAGAAAATTCCTCAAATTTTACTATCACATTTTATATATTTGTTAAGTAATAGAAAATGGAGTTGTGTCTTTGACAATGAAGCTTTAGAAAATGAAATAAATGATTTAAATTTATAATATAATTTTTGAAACAATAAATCATGTATTCAAAAAAAATTATATATCTTACAATCAAGATAACAGTATTAATTAAGCAACTCTAACAACTTTGGAAAGAAAACAAGAAAAAAATAATTAGTAAAATGCATAAGTTATTTTTAGAATTTAAGGAAACTTAATAGCTCTACCTGTAAACTAGCCTTAAAGCAGGTTTGGATTTAACATGTGGAAATTCATACATAGTACCCTTCCATCATTAGAGCAGAATAAAATTTATGTAGTTTTATTTTTTTAATTTATAATAGTATTTTTATTTTTGGCTTTTTCATTAGTATAACTATATATTTTTTAACTTTTTTGTTTTTCATAACATAAGTTCAAAGCTGCACATCACTACTTCAAGATGAAACTCCATATAATGTAATCAATGAATGATATATTATAATGAATTTTACTAGAGACTTTTCAAAAATGGTGATTAAGAATACTTATTATAATTTTTTAAATTTTTATTATTATTCTATCTCTTGAAAGGAGATGGCCATATCTCAATTTAATTAGTTTTTCCTCAGAAAAATTTATTCTTGATCTAAATAAAATTGCATCACTATTAACTTGATGTTATTATACAATTTTAACAATTTTTTTATCTGAACATAGTTGAAAGTATGTATAAATTAAAGTGTTTCCACATAGTCTTACTATTATCCCACCATTATTTTCACATTTAGATTTCATTATAACTGTAAAATAAGTTTTTCAATAATTTTAATAATACCTTAATATTTAATAATTTAGTTACATAGTAGATTTTTTATCCTTTTTTTATATGAGGCTTATTATATAAACACTACTTTTAGATTTTATCCATTTTGATGTCTGATAATTTAAATTTTCATTTAAATACCCAAATTATATCAAAAAAAATTCAAAAGTATATTTTTTTAATGTACTCTTTTTGATAAACTTATCATTTCTTATAGGTTATTCTTCAACTATTTATTGTAATTAATTACCCACTCATTTATGGTCTGTTATTGTTGTTCATTACATACAGAAAAAATAAGGATACTCTCATATTATATTGGAGTTTTAAATTAAAAAGTAAATACTAGTGGCTGGTATTAAATATGAAGTTGTTATAACTAAGTTGAACATTAATTAATTATTAAATGGCATTTTATATTACAAATTTTATTGAATGTATATAAAAATAACACTCAAGAAATATATATAAGATATATATATAACCATTGTATATCAAAAATGAAGTACTTATCAACATGGTCTTTTTAAATGATTTTCAAATTTACTTAAAGAGACATTAATATTACCAATTCAAATTTTATATCAAATACAACAATATTATTATTTCATTTTTAATTATTTTACAAAAAATTTGAGCTTCAAAGTAATTTAATTCAGTATTTAATGAATGTTTTTGAAAAATATTTTTAAAAATAGAAATAACCCCTCACAAAAAAAAATATAATTTTTTTTACTTACAATTTGCACCATATTTCTACCCTTAAAATATTTGTATTCTTCTAACAAAAATATTTTTTAAATAAATTTAAAATTTTTTTCATTATTCAATTACAAAATGTCAAATTTATAATTTATTTTACCTTACTAAAAAATTTAGTTGAAAATTTAATTTTGTATTTCCAAAAAATAAACTTAAATGTCAAAAATTAAAAAAACAAAATTATAAATATATTTATGAGAAAGAGGTAGATTAAATTTATAATATTCATATAAAAAGAATTCATATATTTTATGGTGTTTGAATTTTAAATTTAATGTATTAAAAAATAATTATTAAATAACAAGGCCAAATGAAATTGGCTTGGATTTTTGGTATCACTAGAACTTATTTTTTTTCTTATACTCACATTTTAATTTTTAATTTTTTTTTTTCTACATTTCTCATTTTTTTTTATGATTTTTAATGTTTTTAAGACCGAAGTTGCTTTCAAACAACTTCGGTCTAACGTTTCTCTCACTTTCCCACCAGATTGCACCTGGTAGGGAAAGTCGCTTCCATTTTAGAGACCAAAGTCCCTTGCAGGGACTTTGGTTTCTCTGTGTGCATTGCACAGCCAGAAAAAAACTGGCTGTGCAATGCACTGCATGCAGCACATGCAACACGCATCGCTGCTGCAAGTAATGTGCATTGCATGCAACGCGCGTTTCTGCTGCATGCAGCGCGCATTGCACATGCTGCGCATATCTCATGCAGCTGACTTGATATCAGCTGCATGAAATATGGTAGCGATTGTGCAAAGCGCGTTACTTGCAGCAGCAACGCGCGTTGCACACTGCTTTGGCCACCTCCCAGCCTAGTAAATTAGCTGGGAGGGTGGCAAACATTACAGCAAGCATTCGAAGTCGCTTTTAGCGACTTTGATTTCTTGAAAGAGACACTTCCAGCCAGGGGAAACCTGGCTGGAAGTACTAAATTGCAATGTAAGGGACCCAAGCCAATTTCAAAGGCTTGGGTCATAAATTAAGGTTTCTAAAAAGCAGCCAGTATAAATCTGGCTGCAATAAAAAGTAAATTTTTTAAATAAAATACATAAAAAAATAAAAATTTGTTCAAATAAAATATACAACACTCTTCAGCCAGTAAGAAACAGCCTTCCATTGTTACACATAGAAACAAAATCAAATGTTTCTTTCATCAACATTGGCCATGTTTCAATATTTTGAACCAAGTAAGATCAGGAAAAAGGTCACGGCAAAAAAATTGCATAATTAAAAGTCTCCCAATTTAATATGGTGCGGAGGTTCATATTTTAGAAATAGGTGGTGCACATTATAGTTTCCTTTAAAAAATTCAAAAATGAATTAATTTTGGCGCAATGTAAATTTAAAGGTGATGAGTGTATGTTTTTTAGCTACGTGAAACATGGTAGCTAGAATTATGTGGCGTCAATTTTTTTTAGATGTGAAATTCAGTGTTCCACAAATGTGCATCTGTACAACATGCAGCCAAGTAAATTCTAGCTGGAATTAGTATATGCATAGGAACAAATGATCATGCTGTGTACAGTGCCTTGGCAACATCATTCTTGGAATTTAGATGAAGTTTATCATATGACTTGGAGAGCTGCATTTTTTTGAAAATGTGATCAGTGAAAATTCATGATATATACATCTGTTTGCCACCCAATTTATTTTTCCTTTCTCTTTCTCACTTACCTTTTTCAAAAATTATCAATCATATTTTTGCTTTATCATTTTGAATTATTGGTACTATTTTCTTGACCTTATCTGATTACCGGTAAGCAAATTTTTCTTGCTATTGCATTTCATATCATTTTGGTTTGTTACACTTTTTTACACTTTTGACAAGTTAATCTAATGATTCTAATTCTGAATTTATTTTTATGGTATCTTTTACTGTACCCTTTTGATTCATTATAAAATAATTCTTTTTCAGTTAACTTAAAGTTTTTTTATTTGTTTGTCAATTTACTTTTCTTTATTCCTTATCAAAAATGTTCAATTTATTTATCTAACCATTTATTTTTTAAAACAGTGATTATAAAATAAACTTTATAATTAATTTTTATCAATCAGCTACAAATGGAAGAAGATTTTATAGACATGTAAGTTCATGTTTTGCTTATCATTTTTCTATATTTCTTTAATACTTTCTCAACCATTATATTATGAATATGAAAAGTAAAACATCATCTCGTACTTGCTGAAAGCATACAGGATAATGTTTTGCTTTTCATAATAATAATTAGATTGTTTGTACTTTACCTTTAATTTATTGATTTTTAAGTTGTTTCAAAGTCTTGTACTTGCTGAAAGCATACAGGACAATGCTACAATTTAAAAATTAATAATTTATTGAAGTATAACTTTCTAAGTCAATATATTGATCAGAGCAAGATTTTTCATTTTATATATGTGGATATCATAATTCCGTAAATTTTTTAATATTACTAGTGTATTGGAGTTATACTTTCATTATATTATTAATATTAAGTGTAGAGCCAAATCTCGTACTTGCTGAATGCATACAGGATAATGCTATACTCTTTATATGTATAATTTAATAAAGTATACCTTTGAAACGCTTTCTTAATATTTGAAATAAAGAAAAAGTATATAAATTTACTAATATGTAGATATGCTAACTTTTGTATTTCTAATATTGAAGATATGATAAAGTTAAAGGTATCATTGACTGATAATTGAAATTATGTTACTATTTTCTAATTTTTGATTTTTTTCTATTTTAAATCAAAATTGAATTCTCTTAGGATTGAACCATCAATGAGTAACAATTTGAAAAAAAAAAAACGGCCAGGGAAGAACTCTAACAATAGGTGGGCGAAAGACATTGCTACTGGAATGAAACTTGTAAACGCTCTTGGAATGGATACAAACCGGAAGAAGCCACATTTCTATGCACGATCTTATGCAAATAATATGACAGATTGCAATAATTATTACAATTTTTTTCCTGGATGTAGTATTTATAAACCAAAAGGTGTCTTAATACCTAATGTTCTTGTGCAGACTTTTGAAATTCATGAGCTCAAAGAACTAGATATGTTAGAAGCTACGGTGAGATGCATTAAGGATCTTTCTTACTGCAAACATGAAATTAAAAATAATGGTTATCATCAAAGAGCTGGTGGTTTTGGAAAAATGTTTGGTGGTGGCTTTATTTTAGATAGAAAGAAATCTTTACATATTCGTAAGTATCACTTTTTTTAATTTAAATACTGAATTTTTGAATGCTTTTCCTTGCAGATGAATACACTGATGATATTGTAAAAACGGATGAATATAAAAAACGAATGAAGAGGATTGCAATGTACTTTGAATATTTTTTTAAAAAAATATCATATGTAAAGTACAATGAGGCAACTAATCTTTGCGCAAAACTTGGTATTCCTGGATTTTCAAAAGTTTCTAGTGAAGAAGAGGGTGTACCGTTTGCTAGTAATTTAACTTGGACATCTGGAGGGAATGGTAATGGGTTCTCTAATGAGGTTCATCTCGATAAGGATGCAAGTGAGTATACTTTAGGAATATTTTTTCCTAAAGATACAGAAAAAAACACCATTCATATGAAGCATGATAAGACCCAACCACGACAAATAGGTGGAGAACTTATGTTTCCCAAAATTCAAAGTAAAATCAACTTTGAAGCAACTAATGGAATAACAGTGACATTATGGCCTGCCAATCAACTAAGGCATTTCACCTCAAGATGTCATGAAATTCCTGGCTTCACTAGGATAGGTTCTTCTATTCAAATCAGCACTAGACTTTTTCATGCTATAGAAAAGCTTAATGTTTTTGATATTGATATTTCAGAATACTTAGAAATTAAAAAAGAAAAATTTAGGTTAGAATATTTGATTAGTGCTTTGAGAGTTTTTTTGAAAAGAGATGACTTAATAGAGGAAGAAATAGAATCAGCAAAGTATTATTTATCTAATGTCAAGACAAATCTAAAAAATCTAGATATATAAATATTAAAAATTTATATTATATATACACAACTTAATGCAAATTTAAACATGATAAATACTGGGAGTAGCTGTAACATTTTCAGTTTTGATAATTATAGTATTATCTATTTTTTTTATTTGTGAAATAAAATAATTTTTTTTCATAATATTATAAGAAAATTTGATTTACTTTTGAGGAAATATATAAGTTGTGAAATCTTTAAATGTCATTTTTATTAAATTGGTAGCAAAGGTTCTAAAATAAAAAAAACTATAATAAAGAATTTGAAATATATTAGCCATAAAAATGTGCTTTTAATGCTACCAAATTAACTGTATAGTATTTTAGGTCAAACAGGCTTATTAATAAAAAAGTTAATAATAAAGAGTTGAAGAAAGAATTTTGAATCAATAATAGATTAAATTGTATTTTTTTAAGAATGTACTCATTTAATTATTTAAATTGTTCTACTTCTGATTAAAAATGTTACAATCAACGAAAATATTTGTAATAATTAATAGATTATATAATATTAAAGGTAAAGTAACAAAACTAGAGCAGTTATCATATTTTTATATAAACAATAAAATATTTAAGAATTTAATACAAGTATTTGAAATCATATAAGTAGATTTTAAAATCTTTGTTATTGCTGGACTTACAATAATTTTTTTTAATAATTAATTTAGAAAATCATGTCAAAGGTTACTTAATAAATTTCAAAGATGGTCACATTTTTGACGTATTTGAAGGAAAATAACTTGAATTATACAAGATATATCATATAGACAGAACTTTATCTATTTACATGTTGGAATATTAATTTATTGAAAGGCTATGTTTAGCAAAAAAAGGTGATACTGGCTGAATGGAGCTCCAGTGATTAAGAAAATCTGCAGAAATAGCCCTAGCGATTCCCGGAGGACTTGGGGTATCAAATTTTAAAGGAAATGGATCACACTTGCCTATAAAAGGTTTTATTAATGTTAAAATATAGTTATTTAAATTTTTCCTAATTATTTCTTCCATCAAATGATTTTTTTTTCATGTAAATTAAGAAACTCAACTTCTGATATTACCTCCAAGCAATCAGCTGCTGAAGCCAATCTATGATCTTGAGAGCTCAGAAATAAACCACGGACACCATCAATTATATAGAATGTGAAAGATTGATATTGGTGGTGGGAGTATTCAGAATTTATTTTGTTTAGTGCAGCCTTTTGTTTCTCTCTCATTATAGTCAGTTCAGTATTTTCGTTTTTCTCACTTGATTGTTGAGCTTCACTAGTCTTGCCACTTGATATTTTTTCAGCACAATATTTTGATTTAAGAATGATAATTGACATAATTATATCAATGATAATATTGCTGATTTGAAGAAGAGTTGACATTGATATATCACGGGTTTGAAGTGCAGTGGGACCAACTTCTAAGCCATCAGAAATCGGACTCTTCAGATTTGAAAGGTGAGCTAGAAGCTGAAGACCACGTTCAATTGGACAATCTGAGTTAATGTTTTGATGTGATGGAAGCTGGCTGAATTCATGTGCGGTCAGATAAAGTGAAGATGATATAAGAGATACCCATGAAGAACGGCAGTGGTCACTTGGGATCATTAATCTCATGAGCATTCGGATAAGATTGGATTCAGGGTGATCCGTTTTCTTTGTTGAGGAAAGAATTTCAGTATTTAAACCATCAGGATCACATAAATCTTCCATTTTTTTGAAATCAATATTATCGAGTACCCATAGCTGTGAGCTATCAATCTCTAAAAAAATATTTGCTACAAAAGGAAAAAAAAAATAAGTAAAAGAACAAAAGTCAAGACTAAAAATTATGGTAACTTACATAACTCAGTAAGTTTTGAAAGCCAATCTTCTCCACAAGATTTTTCCCAATGAAAAGTAAACATTGGAATATTTGACATGGGTTCTTGGGAAGAAGTAGAAGAGCGTAATTCGAGGAGAGTAACAATTTCCAACCACGACCTGAGGACCTTTGCCGTGCTGATTCTACCTTTATAAAAATTATGAATTTTACAGAATTCCTCCTGCAAATCAGATTCTTTTAGAACTGAGGGTGAATAAGTTAGAGGTTTTTTCGATATCTTGATTGGAGTTGATTTCATTGGTAGAGAAGCTTTCAAAGAGGTCAAAGTAGGTAATTTAGGAGGTGATGGGTATTGCTTCTTAGAAATGAAGGAAGTTGGTGATGAGCTGTTTGAATCATCATCTTTATCAAACATATCAACATGTCTTGAAGAAGATTTTAAACTTTGCTTTTTTTGATGAACAAGCATAGCTTCATATTCTGACAGTTGATCATCGCTATTTTCATTGCTCTTTTCATCATCTTCATCAGGGAGAGGGCGTTTATGGATGGAACAATCTACAGCAGGTGAGTTTCTGGTACAAAATATCAAAAGAAAGATAAAAAGTACAATATGTAAGCAATAAAAGAGATATATGATTGAATTTTAAAGATAAAAGAATAACAATAAAAAAAAAAGGAAACAAGAATATACTCATTATCAAAACCTTTGCTTTTTTTTTGAGATTTATTATTTGATACATCAGAAAATTCATTAGCAGAAGCCGGTTTAATACGTTGAACAAAAGAGGAGCCTTGGGATAATCTCTTTTTCTTGGAGCGGATAACAGGTGTTTCAAGATTTTCCTTAGAAGTTGAAGCATGAGTTGAAGCTGATGGTTCATCTGTCTCATCATCATCCCTAATGACAATGACTTCATCAGGAGGAATCATACCCTCCTCATAAGCTACAAATATATATGAAGAAAAAAAATATTAATAATCTTATCTACTAATTTAAAAGGAGACAAAAAAGGTGATGAACATACATTTTTCAAGGTTTTTCACATATTGGAGTAAGTCATTACAAGGGTTAGATAAATATGAAGGAGAAGGATTATTGTTAAGGATCTTGACAAGCTCTTCTGTTTTATCTCTAGCCAATTCAAGTAAATTGCGATACTGAACTCTTGTTATTTCCTGCCTCTCATTGCTAAGTACAGGAGGGTTAGGTGCCATGCCATGTGGCAGACATGGTGCAAGCTCAAAAGCTTCAAAGCAAGTATCAATCAGAGAGTGGGATGAAACACATTTGGGTGCTGGAAAATCAATTTTTTGAAAAAAAAAGATATAGAACATAAGTGAAATATATAAATTAAGAGAGAGGAACATGATATACATACAAAGTGGAGGTGTAGGATTTTGTATACTAGACATATTGATTAATGAATATTAAAAAAAAGTATTCGATATCAAAAAATTATGATGTAATATGATGAATAATTATAAGAAACTCTATTCTAGAAAATTGAAGTTGATAATTTAATAGGATAAAAAATTGAATAAGATTAAAATTAAAGTGAGGATGAAAGAAACAGAAAACATAAAGAGGGGGATTTTATATTATTTGAGCTTTTTTTAACATGTATTATTCATAGTGGGGTAAACTGAGTAACATGCTAAATCACAATCTGTTTATATTGAAGCGAAATTTGATGTAGCTAACAGAAAATACTAGTAATTCTTTGGGGAATTTTAGTGTGAAAAACAAATAATAACAAATTTATATCCCATATGCAAATTGCCACGGGTAAATACAAAATTTTTTAAATTAGAATTTACTCCTAAACAATGGAGATACACTTAATTAGTATATTATATGAAAAAAAAAGGATAATCCTTTATGAATATTTGTTAAATTTACTTTCAGATGACAATGCGAGATTCACATATATACTGATATGCCTCATCAAACAAGAAATGAATTATAAATATAAAATTGGTAACATTAGAATTTAAGATAAGAATTTGTTTTTTAAGTGACAGGAGGAGTGTCAGGCTAGGGTGTGGGCACCGTGACCAAACCTTTGATAAACTTGGATACAACTAAGGGAAAAAAAAAATTGAATAGTTTTATTTTGCAATATATCTTAGTCTGCACAAGATATTGCATTGTTGTCCCTAACTATACCAAAATTGTTACTTTTCAAAAGTTATAGGACTACTAAGTTGATAAAATATTATTATGAATCACCCAATGAAATACCTTAAGCAACATTCAAAATTATTAAAATATTAATATTCAATTTGAGATTTGGATTAGCTAATTTTTCACAACTTACCACAGTTTTGATTAATATAATAAAACTTGAAAAAAATTGTTGAGATAACCTAGAAATGGGTGCAAGAAAATGATGAAACATATGACTTGAAACTTAACTCATACACTATTGATAAACTTCATGGATCCTGATTAATTTCTATCGAAATTAATTTTGAGACTAGCATATTGAATTTTAGCTATGACCAAGTACTGTAAGTGCCATGGTTTGTATTCAATATATTGGTGTTGAAATTAATTTTGATAGGAATCAACAAGTATCACATGGCACCATGCATGAAACACTGACAGAAACCATCAAATTTATGAGGCAATGAACCTCATAATTTCGATCGAAATTAATGTAAACCCCTGCATATTGAATACAAGCCATTTCACATGGACTACACAGACATAGATAAAATTCAACATGCATGGCTTAAAATTAATTTTGATCAAAATTAACCAAGGCATTAAAACATCAATTTTTATATGGTGTACTTGATCAAACCAGTTTATCTAACTGCTTAGCTTACCTATACTTATAGGAATTTTATGCATAGTCCATGTCCATATTAATTTCAATCGAAATTAATGTTGACTAATACATAATGAATACATGCTATGACACTTACAATTGCCAGGCATAGCTACCATTAAATATGCCAGTATCAAAAATTAATTTCGATTGAAATTAATGAGCATGATAATCATGAATTTCTGGAGTCAACTGCTTATTTTTATGCATGGTGCCTTGCCAAAATTAATTTCGATCGAAATTACTTTTGATACTGGCATATTGCATGTATATATGCCTGGAAAGTGTAAGTGGCATAGTGTGTATTCATTATGTATTGGTCAACATTAATTTCGATCGAATTTAATGTTGACATTTGCATATTGAACCCAAGCCAGAAAACAACCCTGAAGATTCTTCATAAAACTTCCCATTAATTTCAATCAAAATTAAGGCTGACCATATACATATTGAATGGTAGTTATATCTGGTCTGAGTAAGCAGAGATTACTTATATTCAATATGTATTGGTCAACATTAATCTTGATCAAAATTAATGAGCATTTTGATCATGAACTTTTTCAGTCAGTTAGTTGTTTCAATGCATAATGGCATGCCAACATTAATTTTGATCAAAATTAATGTTGAAATGATATAATGCTTTTTTGCATGACATGTAAAGGACGGCAAGTATTTTTAAGTATTGAAATTTACTATACATGTTGAGGGTAAATATAAAATTTACATATCCATATTAATTTCTATAAAAATTAATGTTGACCAATACATAATAAATAGTAGATATGCCTGGCTAGTGTAAGTGGCATAGCTTTTTTTCAATCTGCACTTGGCAACATTAATTTTGATTGAAATTAAGGTTCATGATTATCATCAATTTATTCAGTCAGTTGCTTACTGTTATGCATGGTAACATGTCAACATTAATTTTAATAAAAATTGAATTTGACATGCCACCAAGCATTTTTATGTAAGATGAAAAGTAGGGCACTCTATTCTTAAGTAAACACATTACAATGCATATTGAGCATGTAAATATCATTTACACATTAATATTAATTTCAATCAAAATTAATGTTGACCAATAAACATTGAACACAAGCTTTACAACTTACACACACCAGATATAACTACCATTCAATATGTATATGGTGCTCACTAATTTTGATTGAAATTAATGAGCAGTTTTATGAAGAATTTTTTGGGTCGTTTGCTGGTTTGGGTTCAATATGAAAATGTCAATATTAAATTCTATTGAAATTAATGTTGACCAATACGTAATGAATACACACTATGCCACTTACACTTTCCAGGAATAGACACCATGCAATATGCCAGTATCAAAAGTAATTTCGATCGAAATTAATGTTGGAAAGGCACCATGCATAAAAATAAGCAGTTGACTCCAGAAATTCATGATTATCATGCTCATTAATTTCGATCAAAATTAATTTTTGATACTGGCATATTTAATGGTAGCAATGCCTGGCAAGTATAAGTGGCATAGCGTGTATTCACTATGTATTGGTCAACATTAAATTCGATTGAAATTAATATGGATACATAAATGTGACATAAAGAGGTATGGACCATCAATTTGTTGAAAATACATTTTTATATCTCATACATTATTTGTTTTTCTTAAATAAAATGTTACTCTCTCTCAATATCACTTTATAACATTTACCAAGCTACTTTGAAAAAAAACAGAATACATAAAATTCAATATAAGATAGCTATATTACACAGAAGATCACCGTTATACCTAAGTTATGATGATGTTGATGCTCTATTAATTGATTCCCGAATCTTTACCAGATCAATATCAGCTCCAACCCCAAGTGACTCACGTTCATTCACAGATAATCCTTGCAAAAATGTTGCTGAATAGCAATTCTTGGGGAGGTATTTGGGAACATTGAATATACCATTTTGTGCAACTGTCCTTTCTGATGACTGTGAATATGTTTTTAATGCTGATTTTTTTTGAGCTGGTGTATGGGCTAAGTCCTTTGTCATCTTATCCATTTTTTTAAACAAATCATTGAGTTCAGGATTTCGCCATCCAGGAATAGCTCGGATAGGTGCAGTTGGGGCTGGTGCTGGGCCTTCCTCGATATCAGAGATGCACCTAGTATCATGAAAAAGCACAACAAAACCTGGCACATCACTGCAGAGATCTCTTGCTAACTTGTAGCGTGCACTAGCAATCTGAATTCCAACTAAATCAGCTTCATAATAACAAAAAGCAAAGTAAAATAAAAAACTTACCTTGGTCCGATAACGTTTTACTTGGGCCCTTGCCCTCTTTTCAATCTTTTCTCTTGCTACCCTTTCCTCTTCTTGCCCAAACAACCTTATCATCTCCTTCCCCTTATTAACTACCCATTTCTCAATAACAAATTGAGTGAACTGAAGCTTTGACTGATCGATTGTATTCAAGGTGGTGAGCCATCTGCTACAGTGGTCGCATACTATGCTTCCCATGACTTGATTCCAAGTTGATTCTGAAAAATCACGGCAAGTCCAATCAAACGCGAATTTCCGAAAACCTTTTTCTTGCAATTCACGCTCTAAGTTTCTTTTGACAGAAAGTGGGATCGGTGCTCCTCCTTTTAGTCCTCGAGGCTCAGGTGCTGGAAAAAATTCGGGTAGTCGAATTTTGGATCGCAAGAAGGCTATAGAATTGGTTATCAGAAATTGTCGATCAGCTGCAGAATTGGCATGGTTAGAAGATTGGACTTGGGTTAGGACAGTTTGAATGGTTTTTAGTTTGAATTGGCTCCAATCTTTCCAATTTTCAATCTCCAAAGGTGTTGGGCTCGCAGGATATTTTGATATTTGTGTTGGTCCCCCAAGACAATACTTCAGAAAGTGGTAAATATTTCTATTTAGACTGTCCGAGCTCCTGGGAACATCATTCCTTCTAACTAAGCCTCTTACAGCCCTTAACCCCCGTTCTCGCTCATGAGACTCTGCTGAATTGAGTCTGTGGTAATCACTGATACCCATAATGATTGAGGGATTCACTAACAATTCAAATAAGTTAATTAAATTGGTTATTTTTCAATAAAAGAATACACTACAAATTTGACTTACCTGCTCCACTTGTGCTTGCTCCTTGGTTAGGCTGAGCAGATGATGATTGGTCTCCGAAAAATTCCCTCAATACTTCACTAGCCCAATCTCTTCCTAGCTGATCAGCTTGCTGATTAGCACTTTCAGAAGCAGAGGGATGATTGGGATTAAAATTTCTTGGTTCTGAATGAGACTCTTGGCCTGGATTGGGATTAGGTGGTGGGGTAGGATTAGGTGGTACAGATTGAGATGCATCTGGAGGTGGATCAGCAGAGGGTGGTGGTGGAGTATTTCCAGTATTAGTATGTTGAGGCGGAAAACAATCAGAATTGGTTGGGTCAACAGACATCCCTTCAAAATTATCATCCATAATGAACTGTAATAAAATAAAATAAAATAAAAATAATCAGTTGTTAAAATTTATACCTATCAAAGCTATAGTAAAAAAAGATACTATGTATATAGTCTTGTAAACGTGTATGTTCTCTTGTCGAAAAATAAAGTGAATAATATATAGCTATCAGCTAAAGTTGGAAGGTCAAACTATTTATAGTAGATGAATGAGCAAGAAGATCATTCATTAAGTAAAAATTTTATCATATTTCTCATTATCATGATTTTATTTCTTTCATTCTTACATTTAAGATAAAAATGACTCATTGAAAGCATGGGTTCTCTCGCAATAAAAGCAACCAAAGTAATTGTTCACTGATTTATGATAAGGTAAGTTGGATGCATTGCATTTTTTAATCGAGCATTGAATTATTTCTTTCACCATTTACAAATATCACCAATTCCAAATTAACACAAAGATGTTAGTCAACAGAAAATAAATTTGATTAATTTTTTCACTCACTACTGTCTGCAGTCCAATGGCAGTGACAACCTCGTCTTTGATTCCAAACATTCCTTTTTTGTGCTCGACAGTAGCTGCATGTCCAATTATTGCATCTTTCTTAATCACAATTTGAGTTGCTTTGGCTACTCTTACTAACCGACAATGCACTTGTGGGAAAAGCTCATAGGGATCCTTTGATGTTTCTTCTGGACGGAGCTCTTTGAAAGGACTTACTATTAAATATATTTGATCAATCTCTTCCTTTGATCTGAAAAGATCATCAATTTGCCCAAACTGGCTATCTTTTTCATAGTAGAATTCAATTGTTGAATTAGCAATGTGTCGATGGTAACTAGTAAACCTCTTTCCATGTATCAATATGCTTGCTACATTTTCAACTACCCAATCCCCACTTTTCTCCGATGGTGTCAAAGCCCGTCTTGAAGTTTCTTTTCCCATTCATGCCCTTACCCATTTAGTAAATAATGCCATACTTAGATGGATCCATTTGTTTTTTTTATCGAGATCAATATGGATTTTTTTAGTCTCACATTGATCATTATCTTCAGCTTCACCAAGATCTAATACCCTAGACTTCCGATACCAATGTTTGAGCATTGTTAGCGGTATCTCTCCTGTGGTAAATATTAATAAATTAGCACAGCTGAGTTTTTAAATCATTGCTTACAAACATTACATACATGGATGGTGATTGTTTGGAATTTCAGATAATATATGATTCACCCGCTTTCCAGACCAAGTAGCTGTACCTGATGGTGGACCAAGACGCTTTATCATTTCAGGATAATGTTGAGTGATATGCAGATTTGGCTTTGCATTAATATTCTTCCAACCCTCTTCAAGGCACTCACGATACTCTAACAGAAATTGATCTAGATCTTTTAGCTCATTAGTCTGTATATTTTTTAATGTCAAAAAATTGGTGATAGAGCATAATGTTACAAGTGACTTGAGAAGATAATATTCTCTTGGTTTATCAGCTGAGGAAGCTGAAGATTCAGATTCTTTAAATTTTTCAAACCAAAGGGGTATAAGTGACAAAGGGAAGTAGAGAGTATACAGCATGTGCCATTCTGCTGCCTTGAGGGATCCTGCCTTTTTAGATCCTACTGATTTTGGAACTCGTGTTAGCCAGGAAGGTCTTCTTACTTGATCAATCATCTTCCATACAACCTGTAGCTCTGCTGCTGTGATTGGTGGATTACTACTACCTTCATTTTCTTTCTCCTTACCTTTCCTTTTATTTTCTTCATCTCTAGCTGTCTCATTTGATGAGTGAGATCCTTCACTCTGTGATATGCTAATGCTTCTTTGCCTTAAGTTATACAATGAATTCCTACTGTCACTGCTGTGACACTGTATTGAGGCCACATCGCTATATGGAGGAATAAATTTGGAGCTGGATGACCTACTCTGGCTTCTTGATTGATTTGTTCCCAATCCTTCATTATCTAGTCCATGATGACTTGATGACTGTCTTGAACTCGTACGTCTTTGCCGCTTGTGCTGTCTCGTGTGTCCTGTATCATCATCATCATTATTTGTGGTGCTTAAGCTACTTCTACGTTTTTTCGAATGTTTGTGCAGTGAAGTATCAGAAAAGAAATCATCATCTTCTTCTCTTACATGCCAATTTTTATCCTTTTCCAGCTTTCTTTCTAGATCTTTTGCTGCATTTTGGATTTGAAAATAGCTTAGACTGTGATCTTTTAGGCTGCCAAGCATATGTGAATGCATAACATCAATTGAGCAATATTCAGTTGGACGCCAATATTCAAGGTTATTCAGCTCACTCCATTGTACCCCATGATTTTGAACAATTGATACACGCTCCCAATGTGACTTAGAATTTTTCCACTTTGTTGCCCAGCACATATGATCCTCATGATTCCGTAATGAAAAATTTCCCACATTATTTTCACTAATTTCATCTTTAGAGATATTACAGAAAGAGCAGAACATTTTTGCAGAGTGACTCGAAAAGCCAGCCAATTTTCGTATTTCAGGAATGTCACCTATCAAAGAGAACAATGCAACTCTTAATTTCCGGCCTCGTGGATAAAGATGTGTCTTTTCAATCAATATACCATTCCATAGAGTTTGTAGATCATTAACCAGTGGTTTTAGAAGGTGATCAAGCTGTTCACTTGTGGGTTCTGTTGGTCCGGGTATAATAGAATACAAAAAAAGATTTTCCATTTTGTATCTATATTCTTGAGGTAGGTTCATACACACCATCATAATATTGCCTACAGACTTCTGATGACCTCCAATCCTATTGCCACCAGGCCTAAACCAGTCGACATATAAAGTAAACATTAAGTTGCCTGAAGTTATCGTATATTCATCATCATTGCCATCCAGAGCTGGAGTGGTTATGGGAAAGTTTTTCCAAATTGAACCATCACAAACATCCTTCATCAAATCACACTCTACACGTTCTGCCACAGGGGTTTTCTTCTCAATCAGAAGCTCAAATTTGAACAGTTTGATCTTTTCCTTAAGCCAGTCGATAAAAGAATGGTGATGAAATGTTTTAAGAGATAAGTATTTTACATGTTCTTGATGTTCCTCCATCAAATACAGCCTTTCATCACATTTAACTGCAATTTGTCCTGCTCAAAACATTTTTAAATAGCGCTTTGATGATGAAAGAAACGGTTGATTGCAACATAGTATAGATGGTTGAGATTCAGAATTATACTCATAAAGAGCAAAGCATTTAGGACAACATGTTTTAGTGAAAAATGATTGATTGAGCTTTAATCGACTAAAAACTGTATCTATCGAGCGTGGGACCAGGCGGACAATGCTATCAGAATCCAGTATTCCACTATCACCTAGAAGTTTGAGCTTCTTAATTTCTTCATCCAAAAATTGAGTACAACCTTCTTTGCTCAAATGATGAATCAGAGAAAGCTTTTCTGCCTGCCACATAATTATTTGGCTATACCGTTCCCCAAGATTTGAGTTTCTAGAGACTGTTGAAGATACTTCTGCCCCCAATAGCAACTGCCCCTATGTAATAAATCATTGAAACATCATAAAGACTTTAATTCTAACATTGAACTATAGATATACAGCTTACTGTTTCTGTGGAGCGGGAACTTCCAATGTTAAGTGGATTGTTGGAAGAAATAACCATCTGGGCCTTCCTATTTCTTTCCTCTTGATGTTTTGCATAAGAATTAGAGCTTTTGAAAGCCATACCAACTTCAAAGGACCCAGAAGAAGTTTGATACTTTCTATTGACACATCCAAGATCTTGACATTGACATACATGAAAAAATGGAGGCATTGTAATTGTGATAATTGTAGGAATAAGTTAGCTATTCGAAGTTACCGATTGAAGGTATTCCTTTTTTTGAAAGGCACTAGCTAATATAAGCTACAATTTTTTATCAAAAGAATATGATGGAATATGTGTTGAAATTATTTAAGTTTAAATGTTTAATTTTTAATTGGATAAATTATATATTAATTTAAAGTTATGCAGTCTACTTTATTTGTATTCTGTATACTCTCTGCATTTGTACAACAATGCATGCATGTTTATCAGAATATTTTCTATCATAGAAAAAATTCTGTTGTACGCACAAGCATCTTAATTATTTTTCTATCAAATGCCTTCTGAGTTATATCTAACTACCCTATAATTATTTGATTTTGATAAAAATTCTTAGTTATGGACTATAAGAAAAGTAATCAATATTTTTAACATAATTTTTAAAAAATTACACCAAAAATCAAAGTTAAACCCAAAAATAAGTTTAATATTTTGTAAAAAACAATCAAAAACATATTTCTTTCAATTTGAAAATTGGTCTGTACTAGGTAGAATTTTCTATAAAGAAAAAATCAAAAATACTCAAATAATAGATGCTACAAAAGTGTAAACCTTAAAGAATTACATAAAAGCTGAAACCTTGTATAACTTTTCATACATAAATGTGATGAAGTGACACTCTAGTCTTTTTATTCAGGTTGAAAAAAATTACTCAATAGAATATGTATTACTATCATATTGGACCAAAAATAATTTTTTGGTAATCAAAAAATGAACATAGCCTCACATTTAACAAATTATTTTTGTGGAAGAATTTTTTGAAAAGAAAAAAAATCTGTTTCTTAAATGAGTCTGCTTTTATCACATAATCATTCTCTTTATTTTATACCATTCCTTTTGAGTTCAAAATGCATATAAAAATATAATTTATGCATATTATAATTCCATAAAGCCGAAATATTTCTTATTCTTAATTTTTGTGATATTTCTCCTTAAATCAACTTTGATCATAAAGTTTTGGAGCTCAACAATTTATCCTTCCTCTTTGTTTAATTTAATTGAACACTTTCTTAATCTAATTATTTATGAACCCTAGTAGCTCTTACTTTCCTCATGGAAACCTGCCCACAAACACAAGAACACTTAATAGAATTTTTAATGAGACTTTGCCTCCATTCAATTCTCACTTTTGTAGATCTATACACAATTTTTGTCGTTCACTTTTGGATATGTCACCAGAATCAAATGGATGGAAACAAAACCCTACTGAAGAGCAATTAGACAGATTTTCATCATTCGACATGAATTCTTGCAACATTGCCTTTGAACTACCTCATCCAGAATCAAATTCAGCGGTTTCGGAAAAGTTTCCACCAATTTTCCGTGAATCTTTTATTGAGCACCTTCGCATGTGTGGTTTCCCAGGATCAACTTTCGCTTGGAACCTAGATTGGTTTGACAAATGGAACCAGGTCTTGGCAAATATTCTCATTAAACACTGGGACAATGCCTTAAAAACCAATAATTTGATTGCATATCCAATTGACTCAACTCAAATTAGCTTCTCAAATCAAATAGGAGTTCTTCACCGTTGGTTTTTAGGTCATTCTGATAAATTAAGACTTGGGAAGGATTCTGATAGCTCTCAAGAAATCATCAAAGTGAGAAAGCATAAATATAGAATAAAAAAAAAGTATGAAAATCCCCTTTTTTTTCAACTATTTTATTTATGACCTTTATTTCAAATAACAAAGATTCTTTGAATTCAGTTAACCGAACTAAACTTCTTAAACAACTTCCACATTGTGAAACTTATCACAACCTTTTCACAAACATCAAGTGTTGTTCAGACACCGAAATTGATAATGATGGATCGTTAAGACGTATCTTAATGCAATGGAGGTCTGAAGATTTTTCTAAAGTTGCACAATATCTTGACCAACAACACTTTGATATTCGAGATAATTCAACCTACTCTGGAAGTGTGCTAAAGGACTTGGCCTTGTACAAAAGAATCAGTTTGGTTTCAACATTATCCCCTAACCTTAATCCTTCTCATGTCCCCCTGGGTTTGCCGAATGACTGTTATTCTCCCTTATATCTTGCATCTCTAAATCCTCAACAACTCAGACTTTTAAATCCTCAAAATCCCATAAATTTACCTGCTCTCCTTGAAATTATTTCTTCCTCTAATGTGAGTGATTGACAAACTCCCTTAATAATAGGTTTGCACACTCATACTCCTCATTTCCACTGTTTGGGACACTTAGCCTTGAAAACAAAAACATAATTTTAATGATTACTATTATCATTAAAATTTATAGAAATGAAATTTGGCTTACATTGTTAGCTCCATTTTTTTCCTTTGAATCTTATACATGCTGAATTCTATACTTCCTTGTACAAAATAATTCAAAACATTTAATTCATTTTGCTGCCCCATTCTATAAAGCCAATCAACAGCCTGTTGCTCAACTGCTGGATTCCAATTTGGCTCCTATTTCAACATTGAACATATAAAAAATTTAATATTTTTTTTCTTAATATGAAATAAAAGACATTGAGCTCACCATTATATATACATTTTGAGCACACCTGAGATCTATACCCACTCCTGCAGCCTGAATCGTTCCAACCAAAACTTGTCAATTTTTATTAAAATGGAATTCATGCATATTTTTGTCTCGCTTTGTCCTGCTGAGTTCACCCGTAAGCTGGGTATACCTAATATTGTGGTCATCTAAAGCCATTTTTATTCTATTTTGAAATATTAGAAAAATTTTTTTAATAAGCCAACACAATTTTGTAAAACAATTCATTATAGAATCACTTACATCTGCAAAAAGTCTGCAAAGTTGGAGAATATAACAGCTTTTGGAAAATTTATATCCCTTTCACCAGACAAAAAGTTTTTTAAGTGGCCTATAAGATGACAAATCTTTGCGGAATGCTGCCAGGTGAAATCAAAAGTTGGAGTTTCATCCAGATTTTCGTAGATTGGATGGTTGCAGAATTTTCTTAAAATCATCAGCTCTCTTAGAAACTCAGATGAGTCCCAAGGGAAGTCAGTGCTTCTGGAGGGCCCATATCGCTCAGTGAATCCTTCTTGAAGCACATCAAGTTTAGGCCTCCATGGATCTGCTAATTGAACCGATATCCCCCTTTGAATCTTTTTTGGAAGAGACAAAATTGCATCCTTTGTTCTACGTAGGCTTATGACTTTCATTAAGTGATTGATTGATTTAATAGAATTAGCCTTTCCTTTTTGCAAACCTGGAAAAAGGAAATTCTTCCATAACCAGTCTCCTTGCCACTTTTCAATTCTAAGAAAAAATATGAGACTTTGAAGGTCAGTGGGCCTGTTCTGAAGTGGAGTTCCAGTCAAGCATAGTCGGTGTTGGGATTCCAAGTCAAATATTGTTTGAGCCCTCTGCGAGTAAGGATTTTTAATGTAACTAAAAGAATATTTATAAAAATTGATTATAAAAATTAAGTTTTAAGTTTTAGATATAGAAATGGGCACTAACTGAGCTTCATCTAAAACAACTCTATACCAAAAGAGCATTTGAGTCACTGGTATCTTTTTTTGGCTTTGATTTTTTGACATCGTTTGGCTAGCTATTTCATAGGTCGTTAAAACAATAGCAGTGTCCTGTAGCTCATTGACATTAGTATTTTGACAATCCTTCCCATAAAGAACCTTGAAAGGAAGCGCATTATCTTCAAAGTGCACACTTATTTCATTGATCCAATTCAATAGTGTTGCCAGGGGGCATATAATCAGTGTGGCTGAACTCCGATTAATACCTTCTTGATTTTCTGATACCTGGAATTGTCTTGCTTCACCTTGAGTTGCACTTATAAGAGAAAGAGTTGAAAGTGTCTTTCCCAAACCCATATCATCAGCAAGTATTGACCCGTTTCCTTCAGGCGTTAATTGATTGTTAGGAAACTGATCTTTATAGTCATCGAATCCAGTTCTAAGCCAATGGTTGTCCTGGTGCCTCCACATGATATCCAACTTTTCCTTTAACATTCGTTCATTGTCAATCATAAAATTTATTGCTTGAAGTTGATGTGTTTTGAGAACTGTTTTGATTCCTCGGATAAGTTGATCAGCTTTCCAATCTTGAGTACTCTGAGATATTTGGAAAGAGCCTTCAAAAATTACATGCGGGATATTAAAAAAGATAGTGGAGTCGTAGTTCAGGATTGGACATAAATCGATTTGTGCAGAAGAAAATGCTTCTTTAGCAAGACTGATTAGTGTACTTGAAGAAAAGAGGCATCCCCAAAGTTGATACTGATTACCAAAAACTGGAACCAAGTAAGCATGAAAATAGAAAGGCTTCATAGGATTCAAGGCACTTCTTTGGTTTAAATGGTGAGATCCAGAGCCAATGTCACCCAATAGTGGTCCAATGTGCTGACTCTGCACTTGAGAAAGATTACCGACAAGGTTTGGTTTTCTTTCTTCAAATAGTCCAAAAATATGAACATTTGAATGGCCTCGCTGTAAAATTGTGGGGGTTGGTGAGTTTTGAAATCTTGAAATTACATTCATATAAATTTGATCGATTGTTATTGAGAACTGTCCAACACATCTGAGACTTGACATATTAAGTAAGAATAGTATCTGAAGATAGTGGTTGTTAAAAGATGAATTGAAGCAAAAAATGAAGAATCAGTTTTGAATAAAACGACAAAATAACTTTTTAGCATATGCTATGCTAAGCTCATAATTATTTCACATGTATTATTATTATCTTTTTAATAAATATTGGAAGTAAATCAATGATAACTGAAATGAATAATATGGCTTAAAAATAAATCTTGAGCCTATAGAGTAAATTTTGGTTTGTGGAGGAAGAAAAATTTTCTCAATAAAAATGTGCTTTATTGTTACATTATAATCACAAAATAGAATAATTTCACTCTTATTACACTTATTTATGTTTCTGTCTAATAGTAAAATGCTTTAGATGTCAGTTCAAAATTCAAATTGAAACTACTACCTAGAACGATGTCTTGATACTAACATACTTTTTGTAAGTCTTTGGAAAGACACTTATGGTGATCTCAATAATATTAAAATTGATTTGAATTGTATGTTTTATCAAATATCTATGTAGTCTAGTGTAATAATTGAGATACTACAGTTTAACCTTCTGTTACCAACTTGGCAAGAAAATATATGTAGATATTCTTAGAATGAATATCAAATTTTGCTTTCCACAAGATGGGAAAGTGAATATTATGATATGTTAAGTGATATGTTCAAGCTTTGCTCAATCTGTGCTCAGCTCAAAATCAAAGTAATCACCAAGCTCCAAGAGACCTGTGATTGAGTTTGGTTGAACCTAGGTCTAACTATTTACCAAATCTTTGTCCAATTAATTTAAATCTGGTTTCACAATGAACTCCCAACAGCCTTCCAACAGCTTTCCAACCACTTCCCAACATTTTTAAATGAGGGGTATTTCTAGAAATACCCCCCCAAATTTTCTGTGGTGAATCTTCGAAGTAAGTTCACCTTTTTTATAATTCATAAATTTAATTACTGATGATTCTGTTTTAGAATTCAGACGTCATCATTGAAGTCCCTAAGATAGAAGCTCCAAATGTGGAATTGACCCTTGTGGGACCCACTGCTTTGGAAGTGGCAGTGTCAGTGGAGGATAGATTACCGACTGTTACCTCGAGGGAGTAAAACGAAGAAACCCTCAATCAAGTATGGTCGAAGAAACCTCGTCAGGTTCGACAAGAAAAATATATTGAAGACTTGAGCGGCGAGATTGATAAAATTGTTGATGCCGCTTCCTTCGACGTAGCCAAGGAGTTACTTGAGCTTGGGGAATTGATTCTGGTAGGAGAGGGGGAGAACTTTGAAAAATGTAGAAAGGAGATAAGGGAAAGTTTGGAGAAGATGAAGGGATTGGTTCGGGAGAAGATAAAAGAGAAAATTCAAAATAAAAAGAGAAAAGAAGAAAAAGAATGTAAAAACAATTTGTATTTAATTATTTTATTTTGTTATTTTATTTAGAATTTCATTTTTTTATATGATTTTGAGAGAAATAAGAACAAAGAAAAGACAGAGAAAAAACAAAAAAGAATTAAATAGAAATTTTTTTTTTAAAATTTTGAAAGAAGATGTCTGAAAAAAAATATATAGTTGATTGAAAAAAATTTGTTGTAAAGAAAATTTAATGAAAAGAAGAAAAAAATGTTATTTAAGTTTGTTAATTGAAGATTTGAGGGATTTTAGTTATTTGAAAAAAAAAAGAAAAGAAAAAAAAAAGAAGAGACGAAAAAATAAAAATTTTAAGAAAATTTTGAAGAAAGAAGTAATTTGTTTTGAAGAATTTAAAAAAGTGATTTGGAAGTTAAAGTGAAGCTCGAGAAAGATGGTTGTGTAATGTTCGTGAAGAATTTTGATAGTTCGAGTAAAATAAAATTTTAAAGAAGAATGTATATAGAAAATTGAGAAGAGAATTTTTTTTATTTTTTTTTATTTTATCTTAATTTGTTTTTTACTTTATTTTATTTTATTTTTATTTATTATTTTATTTTAATTTAATTTTTATTTTATTATTTTTTTTAAAAAGAAGGTTGAAACATTTTGAAAAGAGAAAGAATAAAGAAGAAAACAAAAGAATTTTTAGGAAAAAATGTTTTAGATTTTAAAAGAAAAAAACAGAGAAAAGAAAAAAGAGAGTTTTAAGGTTTTGGTTTTAAAGGGTATTTAAGATGAATAGATTTTAGGAGTTCAGGGGCATTAGAAACATTGATATCTGGTTCCGCAGATGTTTTTTCTGAGTCATCGAGGAAGCCTTCCCATTCCATGAGGTATTGAAGTTTCCCCTTGCGCATTCTTGAATCAAGGATACGGCTTACTTCCCACTCTAGATGGTCTTCTACTTCGACCGGTTCCGGAGGAGGTTGGTTCTTGTCTGGGTATGTTTCTCAAGCCAGTTCCAGGAGAGATACATGAAAAACAGGGTGAATAGCCTGCCATTTAGGAGGTAGCTTGAGTTGAAATGCAGTTTTAGAGACTTCAGAGTTGATTTCAAATGGCCCCAAGCGTTTTTCAGCCAGTTTCTTTGATGGTCGAGTCGTTCGAATGTTCCGTGCATCGAGCCATACTTTGTCGCCTGGTTTAAAGGAAGGAGCAGATTGTCAATGTTTGTCTGCCTGTTCCTTGCATCTTCAAATCGCTGATTCCAAATTTGTTTTAAGTTCTTCTTGGAGTTGTGATATAGTTCGAAGATAATATTCCGCAGGATGATTAGTTCCTACATGGATTGAGTTGAATCGAGGATGTCGTCCATAAATGGTTTCAAAGGGAGATTGTTGTGTCGAAGAATGAGTCGAGTTATTATAAGCAAATTCGGCCAGTTGTAACCATGTGGTCCAATCGTCTTGTTGGTAACTGACATACATTCAAAGATATTGTTCGAGGATTTGGTTAACTCTTTCTTTCTGACCATCAGTTTCAGGGTGATAGGCCGTGGAGAGGTTCCTTGTGATATTGAGTTGTCGAAACAGTTGGGTCCAGAATGTGGATACAAACAATGAGCCTCTATCTGTAATAATATCATTTGGTAAGCCGTGTTTGGAAAATACATATTCTAGAAACAATTTTGACAAATCTTCTGATGTAGCAGTAGTAGTGGTTTTAATGAAAATAGACATTTTTGAAAATCTATCTACTATTACTAATATAGCATCAAAATCATTAGAAAAAGGAAGTTGAGAAATGAAATCCATCGATAAAGATTCCCAAGGTTTAGAGGGAATAGGAAGTGGTTGAAGCAACCCATGCTTCCAGTGACGGGGAGCCTTATTCCTATTACATTTGTAACAAGCTTTTATATAAGCCTTGATTTCCCTGGTCATACCTGGCCAGAAGAAATCCCTTGCTATTAACTGGTAGGTTTTATCAACCCCAAAATGACCAGCTAATGGAGAATCATGTCGACTGTTGAAAATCCATAATTTTATCTCATTGTTGTAGGGTATGACTACTCTACCTTTGAAGACTAATAGACCTGATTCAATACTAAATCTTTTGGCCCCTTGCTTGGAGAGTATTTTGTCTTTTAACCCTAAACAATATTCATCCTTTGACTGAGCTTCGAGGATGTTGGATAGTGGATTTCGAAAAGATTGAATTGTCATCGAATTAAGTTGATGAGTCGTTAACATTGATTCTTTGAATATTGATTGCACATTTGCTGGGTTCTTGTCAGCAAATGCGTCCCCCCGCTGTGGGTAAACGCCGTCCCGACGTGACAAGATATCTGGGACAATGCAGTTTTTACCAGGGCAATAGGAAATAGAGAAGGAAAATTCAGACAAAAATTCAGCCCACCTGGCTTGACGCCTGGTTAACACTTTGGAAGACATGTAGTACTTTAAAGCATTATGATCTGTTAAAATTTGAAAAGGACTATCTAGGCTGAGAAGAAAAGAACGCCATTTTTTAAGACAATGGATAATAGCTAAAAGCTCTTTGTCATTAATTTCATAATTTAATTCTGCGGCTATGAGTTTGCGTGACTCAAAAGCAACAGGATGAAACAGTTTTGTTTCCGGATTCAATTGAGAAATGACCCCTGCGATAGCATAATTGCTCGCATCTGTCTCGACTATTGTTGAAGCAGTAGGATCAAAGTGTTGAAGAATTGGAGCTGTGGTGAACGCCCTCTTCAATGCTTTGAATTCCTTTCGTGCTGTAGAAGTAAAAACAAGAGGAATATCTTTTCTAAGAAGAGAAGTAAGATTGGAAATAGTTTTAGAGTAATCTTTAATAAATCTTCTATAGAAATTTTCAAAACCCAAAAATCCTTGGAGGGATTTAATGGATTTGGGCTCAGGCAATACCAGGACCTTATGAACTTTTTTGTCATCCATGACTAAAACATCAGTGGATAATGTAAAACCTAAAAAATCAATAGATTTAAGATGGAATTTGCATTTATCACCACGGGAAATCTAGGGGTGAATTGCTAGCAATCCCCTCTCTTGAAAAATAGAGTGTCCCTTAAATATGCCAGGTTTATGAATACTTTATAAACATAAGTAAATTAGAGTTAGATTTACATTTATTCTCAGATTGATTATAGACAGAATATCAACTGATTCCAAATTATGAACAAGTTGATCCTCCAGAACTTGATTTTGGTCCTCTGATGAGCACAAATTGAGCACAAATTGATCTAACCTAAGCTTATGCATATATAATAATTCAGGATACTTGCTCTATTAAATTTGATAATAAAATAAAATATTGATGAATTTATATAAAAAAAATTATTATGTAAGATATTAAATTATATATTTAGGCATCATAGGAGGGCACTTAATAGAACTTAATTATACTATGTGACACCTTAATACTGTATCACACAGTTTGAAACATTTAAAACAAATGAGTCATGATGGGCAATGAAATTGCTTGGACAGACACTTTCAAAATTAATACTGACCATAATACACAAGTATGAAACCTTTGCATCTATCCAATAAAATATTTTCCTTCTGATAAATGGATTTTTCTCAGTTACTCCCTGCTAAAAAGTGTCCTTCTGAGGTTTGTCTGACCTTCAGGGGGGTAATTTGGCCACATCACACTACTTATATTTCCATGATTGACCAAAACATCATCCTCATTCCCATCTAAAGAGTTGATCTCATCTGACTGTGGCTGATCGAAGGGGTCCACCACAAGTTTAGCCAAAATTTTGGTGAGCACTTTTTTGATGGATAGTGACTAACTGGTGCTTTCCGAAATTTTCCACCTCAAGTTAGGATAAACTTCAGGAGGATAAATTTATTATGAATACCAAATTAACTGAAGAATACTTTTGCCCTAGCTACTCTGCATCATAAAAGTGTCCAACTGAGGTTTAGCCATAATTCATGTAGACACTTTTGGAAAGGCACAGTCTGATGGGTTTAATATCTATATATGGCAATAAGTATCAGTTTTTTATCAACATGGAACTAGAATTAATCTAATATGGCCAAAGTGTCCACCTGAAGTTTGGCCAAAATACAGGTGGAAATTTTAATGAGGATTACTTGATGAAATGAAGAAGACTTGCAATTACTTTCCATCATAAAATTTTCAAACTTAAGTTTATCAAAAATTGTGGTGACACTTTTTCCAGATCCAGTCATATGGGATCAACTCTCTATATGGCAATGAGAATTAATTTTTAGTCAATCATGGCATTAGAAGTAATTTTATATGGAAAAACTTTCCACCTGATTTTTGGCCAAAAATAAGTTGGAAATGTTTATGAGGAATACTAGATTAACTAAAGAAGACTTGCACCCTACTACTGTCCATCATAAAAGTGTCCACCAGAAGAATTCTCAAACTTGTGGTTGACACCTTTGGCCTGGTCCAGCCATATGGGATCAATTCTGAATATGGAAATGAGGATTTAATTTGGTCAATCATGGTACTAGAAGTAATTTGATATAGATAAAGTGTCCAACTAAATATTTGAAAAAAATCAGTTGAAAACTTCATTTAGTTTTTCAAAAAATCAAATTAAGTAAAATTTTATTCCTGATGATGCCCATTTTATCCAACACCTCTTCTGAGCCTTGAAAGTAGGCATTTAGCTTGAATTTTGAATTTCATATAAAATCCCTATTATTCAACCTATTTAATTTTATCCCTTTTTTTTCTTTTAGATATCAATTAATTTTATGTAAAACAAATCATTTTCAGAATTTTTTACCTGTATTTAATAAAATTATTAAAGGTTTAACATCACCCTGTAAGCATTTGGCACATGTTTTTTTGATATACTAATAAAAATAATAATATACTGGTAACAAAAAATTGATCAAATGATAAAATATTAATAAAACAGAAAGATCAAATACCAGTGGATATGTTTTAAGAAAATACCAGTTGCACTGAAGAAGAGCTGCACCCTAGATACTCACCATCTAAAAAGTGTCCAGCACAAGTTCGGCTGAACTTGTGCTGGACACTTTTGGTCAGTTGCAGTCATATGAGATCAATTCTCGCTATGGCAATGAAAAAAAAATTTTGGATAAAAAACTTCACTAGAAGTAGTTGTACATAGCCAAATTTTCTACCTAGATTTCATCCAAACCACAGGTACACAAATTTTTATCTTTGAAAAAAAGTCAATTTAGTACAATTTATCCCTGATGGCTCTCATTCACTTCAACACCTCTACTGGCCTTTGATAGTAGGAATATTACTTGGATTTCTTTTTTCATATTTGATCCCTTTAACTTAATTTTTTATTCCTAATATTGCTTTTGGATACCAATTAATAATTTTTAAAATAAACTATTTTCATATTTTTATAAATTTATTTAATAATATTAAAGATGGCATAACATCACCTGGTATGCATTTGGCACATGAGTTTTTTCTATACTTATAAAATTAATAATATAATGGCGACATAAAATTAATCAAATGATATTAATGAGTGAGGAACAAATATAAAATACCAGTAGAAATTTTTGTAAGAAATACTAGATGAACTGAAGAAAAATTCTACCCTAGCTACTCTCCATCATAAAAGTGTCCAGCACAAGTTCGGTCGAACTTGTGCTGGACACTTTGGGTTGCATGAAGTTATATGAGATAAATTCTCTCTATGGCAATAAAAATGATATTTCACTCAATTATTGAAGTAAAGAATGTTTAATATTGTAAAATTGTCCCCTGGAAGTCTGTCCAAACCTCAGGTCAAAATTTGTTAGCTATACATAAAAGTAAGTTTAGACCAAGTCTTGACCTAGGGGTCCCCAACTGTCCCAACACCACTTCTGGCTCTTGATAGTAGAAATTTTACTTGTATTTTTTATTTCGTATTTGATCCCATTTATTTTCATTTTACTTTTCTATTACTCTTTTTAATTTTAAATATCAATTTATTTTTTTTAAAACTAAACATATTCATATTTTTTTAACTTTATATAATAATATTATTAAAGTTGTAACATCACCAATTTTGAATTTGGCATGCAGGTTTTTGCTATACTAGAAACATTAATAATATATATGGTGACAAAAAATTAATTATAAGATAAATTTGAATGATAAAAAAAAGTTAAAACCCCAATAGAAATGTGAAAAACAAAAACTGATGTACTGAGAAACACTTCCACCCTAGCTACTCTCCATCATAAATGTGTCCAGCACAAGTTTGGCCAAACTTGTGCTGGACACTTTTGTTCAGGTGCAGTCAGATGGGATCAATTCTCTCTGTGGAAATTAAATTATAAAAAATGCTAAATAATTACATTAGAAGTAGTTTGGTATGGCTGAATTATCCACCTTGAGTTTTCCCAAACCTCAGGTGAAAAATTTTTTATCTTTTAAAAAAATTAAATTTTATCAAATTTAGCCCTGATGGCACCCATTTGTTTCAACACCTCTACTGGCTCTTGAAGGCAGGAATTTTTCTTGAATTTTTCTTTTTCATATTTGATCTCTTTTACTTTACTTTTTTATCACTCATGTTACATTTGGATATTAATTTATAATTTTGGAAAAGAAATCATTTTCATATTTTTTTAACATTTTTTAATAATATTATAAAAGGTGTAATATAACATGGCATGCATTTGGCACACAAGTTTTTTCTACTAATAAAATTAATAATATTCTAATGACAAAAAATTAATCAGATAATAAAATATGAATAACACAGAAAGATCAAATACCATTTGACATGTTTTAAAAAAATAACAGTTGCACTGAAGAAGACCTGCACCCTAGCTACTCTCCATCATAAAAGTGTCCAGCAAAAGTTCGGCCGAACTTGTGCTGGACACTTTTGGTCAGGTGCAGTCAGATGGAATCAATTCTCTCTATGGCAATGAAAAAAATTATTTGATAAGAAACTTCACTAGATTTAGTTTGATATAGCTGAATTATCCACCTAGAGTTCATCCAAACCACAGGTACACAATGTTTTATCTTTAAAGAACAATCAACTTAGTACAATTTATCCCTGATGGCTCTCATTTGCTTCAACATCTCTACTGGCCTTTGATATTAGCAATAATACTTGGAGTTTGTTTTTCATATTTGATCACTTTAACTTAATTTTTTATTTCTCATATTTCTTTTGGATATCAATTAATAATTTTTAAAATAAATTATTTTAATATTTTTATACATTTTTTTAATAATATTATAAAAGGTGTAACATCACTCAGTATGCATTTGGCACACAATTTTTTGCTATACTTATTTAATTAATAATATAATTAAGACAAAAAATTAATCAAACAATATGTATGAGTGAGGCACAAAGATAAAATACCAGTAGACATGTTTGTAAGAAATACCAGATGAACTGAAGAAAAATTCTACCCAGCCGCTCTCCATCATAGAAGTGTCCAGCAGAAGTTTGGGCGAACTTGTGCTGGACACTTTTGGTCATGTGCAGTCAGATGGGATCAATTCTCTGTATGGCAACAAAAAATTTTTTTTATCAAATTTCACTAGAAGTAGTTTGGTTTAGCTGAATCATCCACCTGCTGTTCTGCCCAATATCAGGTGTATAATTTTTTATCTTTAAAGAAAATGTTACTTATTACAATTAAGCCCTGATGGCTCCCATTTGCTTTAACACCTCTAAGGGCTCTTGATAGCAGAAATTTTACCAGTATTTTTTTCATATTTGAACTCCTTAACTTTTATTTTACTCTTTTATTCCTCTTTTTACTTTTAAATTTCTATTTGATTTTTGTAAAACTAATCCTTTCCATATTTATTTACATCTATTTTAAAAAATTATTGAAGGTATAACTTCACATGGTATGCATTTGGCACACAAGTTTTTGCTATACTAATAACATTAATAATATAATGGTGATAAAATATTAATCAGATGATAAATATGAAAGATACAGACTGATCAAATACCAGTAGACATGTTTATGAGAAATACAAGATGAAGGAAATGAAGAAAATTTCCACCCAAGCTACTCTCCATCATAAAAGTGTCCAGCACAAGTTTGGCCAAACTTGTGCTGGACACTTTTAGTCACGTGCAGTCAGATGGGATCAATTCTCTATATGGAAACAAAAAACATTTTTTTATTAAACGTCACTACAAGTAGTTTTGTTTAGCTGAATCATCCACCTGTTGTTCTACCCAACCTCAGGTGTATAATTTTTTATCTTTAAAAAAAAGTTCACTTATTACAATTTAGCCCTGATGGTTCCCATTTGTTTCAACACTTCTACTGGCTCTTGAGAGCAAGAATTTTACTAGTATTTTGTTTTTCATAATTGATCTCTTTGAGATTAATTTAACCTTTTTATCCCTCATATTGCTTTTGTATATCAATTTATTTTTTGTAAAACAAATCATTTTCATATTTTTTTACCTTTATTTAATAATATTATAAAAGGTGTAACATCACCCGGTATGCGTTGGGCACACGAGTTTTTGCTATACTTATAATATTAATAATATAATGGTGACAATAAATTAATATAAATGATATATATGAGTGAGGCACAAAAATCAAGTACCAATGGACATGTTTATAAGAAATACCAGATTAACTGAAGAAAAATTCTACCCTAGCTACTCTCTGTCATAAATGTGTCCAGCACAAGTTCGGCCGAACTTGTGCTGGACACTTTTTGTCACATGCAGTCTGGTGTGATCAATTCTCTCTCAATCATTGAACTAGAAGTTGTTTGATATGGCTAAATGGTTCTGCTGAAGTTTTTTTAAACCTCAGATTGGCACTTTTTTGTTTTTCAAAAAAGCAATTATAGTCCAAGTTTAGCCTCACTGGTGGACATTTGCCCCAACATGTCTACTTGTTCTTGATAGCAGTAATTTTATTTTAATTTTTTATTTCATATTTGATTCCTGTAATTTTACCTTTTTATCCCTCATATTGCTTTTGTATATCAATTTATTTTTTGTAAAACAAATCATTTTCATATTTTTTTACCTTTATTTAATAATATCATAAAAGGTGTAACATCACCCGGTATGCATTTGGCACAAGAGTTTTTGCTATACTTATAATATTAAAACATAATGGTGACAAAAAATCAATCAAATGATAAATATGAGTGAGGCACAAAGATCAAATACCAGTGGACATGTTTATAAGAAATACCAGATGAACTGAAGAAAAATTCCACCCTAGCTAACCTCCATCATAAAAGTGTCCAGCACAAGTTTGGCCGAACTTGTGCTGGACACTTTTGGTCACATGCAGTCTGATGTGATCAATTCTCTCTATTTCAATGAAGATGAATTTTTCTTCAATAATTGCACTAGAAGTTGTTTGATATGGCGAAATTGTCATCCTGAAGTTTTGGTAAAGCTCCAGTGGATTTTTTTTTTTTTTTACAAAAAAGAAATTATAGTCCAAGTTTAGTGCCACTGGTGGGTGTTCACCCCATCATGTCTACTTGCTCTTGATGGGAGGAATTTCACTTTAATTTTTTATTTCATATTTGATCCCTTTAATTTTACCTTTTTATCCCTCATATTGCTTTTGGATATCAATTTATTTTTTGTAAAACAAATCATTTTCATATATTTTTACCTTTATTTAATAATATTATAAAAGGTGTAACATCACCCAGTATGCATTTGGCACACGAGTTTTTGCTATACTTATAATATTAATAACATAATGGTGACAAAAATCAATCAAATGATAAATATGAGTGAGGCACAAAGGTCAAATACCAATTAATCAAAAGTTCTTTTTAATATTATAAATTTTTTGATTAAATAAAATGGTAATAATGAATTATATTTTTCATCCACAATTCCACTCTAATGATTCCCACTGTACAAAAAGGGTTCACTTGGTCCTTTCTTTACTGCTTGTGCATATATTTTATTGCCCACAGTACTACAATTTTTTGTAGTGATTATCCCACATCTGATTCAGGAATATTTTTAAACAATATAAGTTTTTTTTTACAAAAGACCTTATCATATCCAATATCCCACAAAAAATACAACCTGTTTTTGTATTAAAGCCTCTTAATTATTAAGAAATTGTTAAAATAATTAGATTAGACCCTGGCACAGCTAGATCCATACCAACCGACCTAAAGTTTTTTCAATATTGAAAACAATTAAATAAAATTATGATATCATACTAAATTATGGGCACCAACCATAATTCAGCACTTCACATTTGCTCTGCTACAAAATGAGTGCATGTAGCATTTTTCTAACGTCGGACTGTTTTTCTTCCTTCCCTCACACCTTTAGTCCAGAATGAAAATTTAGTATGAGTTTTGGTCAAGTTGGTTTGCCAGTGTTATCTGTATGCAATATGAATTCATATTGCATATTTCTATTTATGCATAAAATATACTCGTTAAGCATCATTTTTTTGCATTTTTCAATCATTATGCATATTTATGCATATTCATTATACAGATTTATATGCATATTAATATATTTTATTCATATACATATATGCACCTTTTTTTTGCATATTCGATATGCATATTTTTAATGCATATTCAATATGCATATTTTTATGCATATTCAATATGCATATTTTTTATGCATATTTATTCTTCATAGTCATTATGCATACACTTTGGATAGGCATTTCACATCAATTTTTAGCATGCAATAAGTATCCACCATGCAAATTCAAATGCATATGCATCTATATCATACACGCAACATATATTCAAGTTTATTATTTGAATATTAGGGTATGCTAAGTGATGTTGTTCAACCTTTTGCCAAACCTGAGATTAACTGATGTTCAATGTGGTTCTTAAGCTCTGCTCAAGGAGGGATTGTTCTGGATTCAATCTGTGACAGTTTATTTTTTCAATGTTTTTTCATCAGATTTAAAAACATCTTTCTGAAAGTTTCAGGATGGTTTCCCAACAGTTTCCTGACAAATTCCTAATAGTTTCAAAAAGAGGGAACTGCTAGCAGTTCACCCCCAGATTTCCCGTGGTGTATTATGCTTGGGGTAGAGTCCATGACCTCAAAGTCGATTTAAAACCTGTCGAACATGATGAATATGTTCATCTAGTGTCTTGGAGAAAATTAAAATATCATCTAGATAGACGACATCAAATTGTTCGACAACATCTTGAAAGATGTCATTGACAAAAGTTTGAAAAGTAGATGGTGCGTTACACAATCCAAAAGGCATAACTAAATATTCAAAACTACCAAATCTAGTGCGCATTGCAGTCAGTGGTTCATGACCTTCCGCAATGCGAATAAGATTGTAAGCGCCTCTAAGATCAATTTTAGAAAAGAAATTAGCACCATTAAAAAGGGTAAGAAGCAATGACATAGGAGGAACAGGATATGCATTCTTCTTAGTGACTGTGTTGAGCTTTCTATAGTCAACACACAACCTAAGACTACCATCCTTCTTTTTTACAAAGAGGACAGGGGAGCCGGTTGGAGATTTACTGGCTTTGATGAAACCTTTGGCTACATTCTCTGCGATGTAGTCTCGAAGAACTTGAGATTTGTCCTTCGACAAAGAATAGAAAGGACCTGACGGAGGTACTGGACCTATTAACTCTATTTGATGGTCATAGGGTCGATGAGGTGGTAACTTATTGGCCTTGCGGATTGAAAAAACATCGAGGAAATAATGATAGATTTCTGGTAGAGTCGATTTAATGGCTTCAACGTTGATTTGGTCGTCCTCATCATCTTCGAGAGAATCTGTTGAGGGAAGACCAGAATTGAGAGAGCATAATTTGATTACTTCGAGGCAATTTAAATCCTCTTCGAGTGAAGTCATCAAGCTAGAAGGGTTAGCCAATCGCTCATTTAAAGAACGGTCAGATGCTTGCAAGTCATCTGGCAGAGATTTGTCCTCTAACAGGACATTGTCAGGCGGGTTGTTTAATTCCCTATTGACATGCATTGAAGAATCAGAAATATACTTAGTCAGTGGGGTGATCAATCCCCGTGTCCAATCAATTTCAGGATTCCAATGCGTTAAAAAGTCATGGCCAAGAATGGTATTGTCCATCCTTGGGGCGTCCAAGACTGTTAGTTCCCACTCGAAGGGGGGAAAATTTGGAAAGTTGAAAACCCATAAAACTTTCTTACTGACCCAATATTTGGGTTCCTCTGATTTGACCAAGTAAATTGGAGTTTGATCGATATCTGTAAATGTCAGATGTAACTTCTTGGCAAAAGATAAACTGACAAAAGAAATTGAAGCTCCAGAGTCTATAAGACAACTGAAGGGGATATCCTCCTTAAAAAGAATGAATCTCAAGCGGTTTAAGGCAACTCCAGTCCTTAAGACATGGAGGTTATGTGCACTGGGAGAGATAAGATAGTTTTCTTTGCACACAAGTAAACTATCTACTAGTCTTTTGGCTTCGAACTAGTACCTTCTCTTTCCTTCAATTTTACACAATCTTCCAGCTTGTGCTTACCCCCACAATACATACATAACCCATTATCTGTTCGCCTCTTCCTCTCAGCTTCTTTAAGTTCCCCTTTAGGATCCAGTAATTTACTGATATCGACTGGGGTCGAGCTTTTCGGTCGAGGTTTGTCCTTTCCCTTAATAGGTTTGGATTGAGTCAAGGAGGATTGAGTTGTTTGTGGGTGTGAAGAAGGTCCCGATTTGAAATTTAAGCCTTGAGATTTGTTGGCGTATCGACGATGTTGAAGTCGTCCTTGGTAAACGCTGTCAAGTTCGAGGGTTCGATCCATTAAATCTGTTAAAGTAGTCATCTTCTGACCTTGAAGATTTAACTGATCCAGAATCCTCGAAGGAAGTACTTTTTTGAAATGATACTTAAGGGCAGCATCATTCCAACCTACTCGAGTTTGAAGTGCTCTGAAGTTCGAGATATATTCAGAGGCTTTCCCATTATCACTCATGCGAAGGAAATCAAGTTCAATTTCTGCGTTTTCAGTTTCATTAGGGTCACCAAATAACGTGAAGAGTTGGTCTTTGAACTTTTCCCAGTTATTAATAAGTAAGTGGGTTTCGGTTGAAGAGAGCATGAGAAGATAAGGTTCAAACCATCTTGCTGCTTTTCCGGCCAGGAATGAAGAAGCATAAACAACTTTCGATCGGTCGTTATTGAAGGTTTGAGGGTCATTATGGAACAGGAGCTTTCAGGTTTGCAAGAAGGGTCGCAATCTGTCTGGATTTTCTCCATAGAATTTATCAGGAGATTTCATAGAAGGAGTTTTGAATTTAGATCCCTCTGAAGACGTTGAATTTGAAAGGGTCTTCATGAAAAGTCTCATGAAATCTTTTAGAGAATTGGATGGTCCAGGTTCTGAAAGTTGACCGGAAGGGTGGTTAGCAGGGGTGGATGGTGCCTCGTGCATTGTATCCTCTCCTTCTTCATCATCACTAGAATCATCGAAATCTTGTGGGATGTCTTCTACCAATTGGACTGAATGTTGCCGTTCCCTAAGGTCGAGTGGCTCCAAGGAGTGAGTGCGGGAAACAGGCCTAGTGGCTGTTGGCCTGCCTCTGGCGCAAGCTCTAGTAGTAGCGCCTGTAGGAGGAGTGCGTTGAACAGGTGCCATTTTAAGAATTTAGAGAAAACACCTGAAAAGGGACGTAGTAGTGCAAAGAATGAGAACTACGGAGAATTAAATTATACTTTCACCGGACGACCTATGCACAAGGTCGAGGATGTTCCTGCAAGTGAGATAAAAGGTTCAGATACTTCTTCGAAGCACAGAGGGATAGTTTGAGGAAGTGATTCAAAGATGACTCGAAGGAAGAACTACTGCTTCAAGTTATGTTCGAGAAGGATTCTAATATAATTGAACAGTAATATTAAAATTCTTAAGATCTCACAAAGTGTTGGAAACTCAACAATCAAAGATTTATGATTTAGATATGATTATTGAGAAAATAAAGAAAGATACAATAATAATGATTTTAACTTAGATTTGTATCACTATTAACTATAAATATGTTTTATAATTTAATTCTAAGGAATGTTGAACCAAAAACCCAGCCCTTTTTATATCCTCTACTCCTCCTCGCATTGACCTCATACCCATCCATTATTCCGCACACCACAAACCATTTAAAATATATCCGTTACACCTGGACCCTCCTCACTAATATCTGTTAACCCCTTAATCCTTTACTTACCATTCCGTCCATGCTCACTACCCCTTAATAACCCACAGACGTTTCATAAACCTTTTAATTTACTATTATATTAACTATTGCACTGTGCGTTGCTTATTGGGAAAAAGACTAAGACACACTATTGAGAGATTGACTAATTTAGATTTAGAGTTTTAGGCTAGCGTGATTGAATAGCGAGTACACAAAGGTAAGTCCCAGTTGCTATGGAGAGTTGCTTTCTGCGCTTAGAGTATGGATTTGAACCCTTTAGTATTGATTTAATGAGCTACTTTTGCCTCGAGTGTCACGTGGCGCGTGACATTAATATCCTTTCCCTCAAGTCTCAAAAACTTTCTTGGCCAACTCCAGAACAACGACTTGAATCCTCTCAAGTAATGTAAGCTGAAGTTTTCCCTGGCTGTGTAGGTTTTGTTGATGGAACAACTATACCTTTGATTAAAAAGCCTGCTCATGATGGGAACCATTATTTTGATTGCAAAAAAAGGTTTGTTCAAAATCTTCTCCAATTTCATATCATTCATGAACAAACTTTTTATCTTCCTTCTAGATACTCTATTCACCAGGTCAAAAGTTAGACGACTTGCAGTCAAGTGGTTTTTCAGGTATCTTAAAGTAACATCAGAAGTAACCTTTGAAGGAAATATTTTGCTTAAAGTAGTTACAAGCCAAACCAAAACTGTGAATGTCACTGTACCAAAAAAAATTAGAGAAATTATATCTCAATGCTTATTGTTGAAGCTGTCTATCTGATTTGAACTTGAGTAATTTTCAAAAAATTTGCCTTAGTTCTATATTAGCTTCATTTTCCAGGAAAGAAGTCCTTCATACTAAGTTCCTTTACAACATTTATTTCAGGCCATGCAATACCTTTTCATAATTTTCTTTCTGCAGGCTGGAAACATAGACTTTACCAGGACAAAATTCAATGAAAGAACATATAAAATTCTCATACCCTGTTTTTGTGAAGTAAGTGTGGGTTTAATTTAATCATTAAAAATTTTACTACATGAAATAATATAATATTATTAATTTTACCATATTTTCAAAATGAATTCTAGAAAATAATGTGAAATTTTTTAAATTACTTGATGAATTTTTTATGGTATAAGAGTTAGAATCTCAATTTAAAAAAGACTTATACTTGAAATTTTATAAATATATATATATATATAATAATGCACTCATTCAGATTAATCTGAAACCTGTAATTTTTAAAATTGAATCATATTTTCAGGAATATAATTCACCATAATCTAAAAAAAATAGATGATTTGATCATTTGAGGTTTTACCCTATAGTGATAAACAAAAGGATTTGAAAAAAATATGAAAGAGCAGATAAAAATATAAATAGGCAAGAAAAAAGTGTACTTTCACCAAATATAACTAGCTAATCAGGTACCTTATAGCACTCAATCTGATTTTATTTAAACTTTTTTATAATTATTTTAGTTAAAGGGTAATTTTAGAAACTTGGGGAGGGGAAATTTAAAGTATTTTAACCGATTACATGTATGCTCTATGCTATGATGAAAAATAAGGATTAAAACTAGAATTCTTTTTTGTTAAAAACAGTACAGCTGCAGTTAGTATAAATAAATGAGACAATTTATCCTTCTGTAAAAACTCAAGCTGTTCTGCTTTCAAACTAGCTTGACTTTTACAATAGTAAAGTTCTATAAAAGTTGATAAATCTTCCAAAATGACCTTTTTCTCAATATCAAAAATGAACTACTCTGTCACAGACAAATTACAATTGTGCGTTTCTTCTAGAAAGACTTTTGGAAGTTTCCCAGTAAAATCTTCTTCAACAATATCATCCATAGGAAAGCTCCTGGGCCCTGAAAAAGGCTGAACACCTTCCATTTCTGGGGGTTTAGGGACCTTCAATTTTTGATCAACCTTTTCCTGATAGCTTACTTATATAATTGAGATTGAAAACTTGAAAGAAATTTAGACATCCACCCTTTTTTAAGTTTATTTAAACGTCAAGTAAAACAAGCACTCCTCCATAGGATTGGAGTTATGACACTACTCCCATCCTGTCTTTCCTCAGTATCAGAGTGAATACAGATATCTTTAAAAAATCCAGTTATTTCAGGGACCAAAAAATATGAATAAATTTTGATTATTCCATCACACAACTTAAAAAATGTGATTTTAATTTATAATAACTATTTTAGAGCTATATAAACAATACTATTAATTCTATTCTTTTAGAAAGTTTAACTTCAATTTTTTCAGATTCACCTTTTCTATCTTTTAAGAATAGGTTTATTTATCATTAGCTATATAAGAAAATTTATTAGCTTCTCATGTGCTGCACCTCTGAAGAGATCTGAAAACTGCCTCATCTATAATACTTTCATCTAAAATTGAAAAGTTCATCAAACCCTTCCCATAATAGCATTTCATCCATCCAATCACAAGATAATTTGCTATACAAGATATGTAAAACATGAGGCAACATGCTGCTACATGTTCTCCTACATATTCTAACCAATATGTTTCAATCAGACATAGTACCTTAATGATATGTTGGCACACTTTTGTACATACAAAATATCTACCATGTCCTCATGACATGATGCAGCTCATTTATTCATATCGCCAGGACATGGTAAATTTGCCTAAAGATGAGGTGGCATGTTGCATCATCTTTTACTTTCTGGCAAATAGTGAAGGTAGTGGGTAGTGTAGTTGCTTACATGCATACATGAGGCCACTTGTCGCCTCATGTATGCATGTGGGCAACTTTCTTTCTCACATTGTAAAAATAAAAATTATACAAAATAAAATTGAATAGTGTAATTGCATACATGAGGCGACATGTCGCCTCATGTATGCAATAATAGCAGCTCAGAAAAAAAAACAGGCTAAAGATGAACCACCATGTTGCCTCATCTTTTGCTTGTTGGTCAAAGGAAGATGCCACATACACTAGGCCATATTTGCATAAAGATGAGGTGGAATGTTGTGTCATCTTTTGCTTTCTGGAAAATAGTGAAGGTAATGGGTAGGGTAGTTGTTTACATGCATACATGAGGTGACATGTCGCCTCATGTATGCAATTATAATATTATGTTTTTTTTTGTATTTTTTTTAAATGTGAGAAAGCAAGTTGCCCACATACATACATGAAGAAACATGTTGCCTCATTTATGCATGTAAACAACTGCCCTACCTATTACCTTCACTATGTTCCAGAAAGAAAAAGATGAGGCAACATTCCACATCATCTTTTTGAGAAAATATGGCCTAGTGTATGTGGCAACTTCCTTTGAACAACAAGCAAAAGATGAGGCAACATGGTGCCTCATCTTTTGCCTGTTTTTTTTCTGAGCTTCTGTTATTGCATACATTAGGCAACATGTTGCCTCATGTATGAAATTACAATATTTAATTTTATTTTGTATAATTTTTATTTTAACAATGTGAGAAAGCAAGTTTCCCACATGCATACATGAGGCGACATGTCGCCTCATGTATGCAAAGTAAATATTCAGTTTTTATTTGTATTTTTTTTTTCAATGTGAGAGAGCAAGTTTCCCACATGCATATATGAGGTGACATGTCGCCTCATGTATGCATGTAAGCAACTAACCTACCCATTACTTTCAATATTTACCAGAAATTAAACAATGAGGCAGCATGCCACCTCATATTTATGTAGATGAACCCTAGTGTATGTCACATCTGCCTTTGACCAAAGAGTGAAATATGGGGCAACATGGTGCCTCATTTTTTGCCTCTTTTTTTTCTGAGCTGCTGTTATTGAAAACATGAGGCAACTTGTTGCCTTAAAATTATGTTGAAAAGTTTATCTGATTCATTTTAAAACTTCATTCTATGAAAAAATTCAGAGTATATGATAAAAATATGCTAAGTAAGAATGAAAAATTGAAGTAAGGAAGTGTTATTTTGAGAGGCTTGTGCAAGATCTTGTGGCTGCCAAAAGGGGGGCAGGGTGGGGCACCCCAGGGCATGACTGTAGAGCACTTCAAGTTGATGAAGTTTTTTGTAAATATATATTGTTGAGTATCTTTATGAATTTCTTTATTTGTACTGGAACTTGAGTTCAGTGAATAAAAATCTGGTTTTACTATTTAAAACTTTTTTAAGAGAATTCCAGAGGAAAAATATAATATAATATTTATTATTAAAAGAAAATTATTTTATTAGATATACTTAATCTCATAAACTTACTAACACTTTTTTGACTATAAGAAGTTGAACCTGTGCTATGGATTTTAAACAGAAATCAATTAAGATTACAAGGCATGTGCAATAATAGATTTTTCATATACTTTGAATGAGATCCAATTTTATTTTAACTCATTTTTGTGCAGCTTTTTAAAACAGGACTTTAAAGTAAGAGCATATTCCAGGCCCTTCAGATCCTGCATTTTTATTTCAATACTAGATAATAGAAACATGAGAAAATTACTGGATGTATTTATGTTTCCGGAAGCATTTTTCCCAAGTCAAAAATTTGGTTTCTTCTTTTGTAAAAGTGGAAGTTTCAGTATTTTTTTATTTTTCAATTTTTCCTAATCTATTCTTTTAATTTGGGAGAAAACCTTAATTCATATTTTAAACAAGTGGAGTTCAAATTATACATGAAAAAACCAATCATTAATTTTTCAAATTTTCATTGGTCAAGCAGGACCTCTTGTGACTTCAATCTATGTACAAATTATAATTCAGTTAATATTAGCTTCTGACATATTTCCTGATGGTTTATCTCAACCTAGAGTGATTGAAAAATATCTGAAAATTATTGGAAATCTGTTCATCATTCAAATCATGTGAATTACTTTTCCAAGAAATGTTTTTAGTCTTTTATAAATAGTAATTTATTCCTGAATTATTGTCTTTCCTCTCATAATTAATTTATATTCAAGATGGAATCATTGTATAATTCCTCTCCCATCTGTATTAGCTTACTTCAATTTCACATATCTGACTTCAGAAGCTTCCCAGGTTTTATTGAGAAACCTTTTTCACTTCATCTCTCTCATACATAACATATTATCAGGGCTAGGGCACATTCAACTCATATTAACATTAGTAAACAGTGCCCTTCTAATTCCCACATCCTCTATGTAATAATTGGCCTCTCAGGATATCAAACTTTTTTTTCTCCTGTTGGGGGTTTAGCTTCTAGGGCAGGATTCATCCTCTATATGAGTTGAAGATACATTATTACCCCAAAAAGATACAAACTTCCCCCTACTAATTAATATTTTGAATTTCTATCTTTCTAATTTACTAACAACTATCTCCCAAGGACTTGAGTCTCTCCCCAACATAATTAATCTTATTCCTGACTATAACCCATTGATTAATTTGGGCTGTCCTGTGAAAGATATATTCAATCAAAACAATTAAATATTTTCTATCTCCCCTGATTCTTTATCTCTTATCAGACCTTATCATTCTTTAAAAGACATCAATGAAGATTTTTTAGCACAGGGGAAGGTGAAAAAAATGTCAATGAGAAACTTTTCACCTTTCAAAAATAAACTACAACAAAGCATGTGATAAAAATGGAAAGAATACTCTATTCTCCCTACATGCAGCAAGTACTGTCAGATGCAGCCAAGGCGGAAGAAGTTAACAGGAGGGATTGATGCAGGGGATAAAGATAATAGAGGTAAAAATACTTGTATATCATTTCAAAAACAAACATACCTAAAAATAGGTCAATCAGCAACTGTGCACCTTACAACAACTACAAAAAAGCATGTGATGAAATAAGAAGGTACAAAAAGATGAGTTTCTGTGGTTAGGATTAAAAGAATAAGCAGAAAGTAAAAGGAAAGAACCTGGAAAAAGGACTCTATTATCCCCAACAAATTAAAGGAATGTAAGTTTCAGCCAAGGGGGAAGCAGTGTACAGGAGGGAGAAATGGAAGTGATAAAGAGAATAGAGAGAAAAAAATTTTGATTGGGAAAATGGAAAAAGCAAGAAGAGGCTTGATTATATGACAAATCGCACCATATAAAACAATAGAAAACAACACAATGTTGACTAAGACTACTAAACTACAATACAGAGAAAGAGAAAGGTTCACACTCAAAGACAGAATTCACACAAAGGGAACTTTTTTTCAAAAATACCATCTTTCCCCTCAAATTATTCCTCTCATGCCTCAAGTAAAAGAAGAAAAAAGAGAGTACAGTTTGCATAGTGATACCACCACTGAGAACAGACCTCAAGCAAAAATTATCTTATGATGAAATTTGTTGAGAGAATGCAAAAGAAGCTCTAAAAATTGTTGGACCATCAGAAAGTTCTGATCCACTAGGTGTTGGACCCAGCTCATATAATAAAAAATATAGTTCTGATGTAGATATTTCAAGTAATTATAGCTGAATCATCATTAGATAAAATTTTCCCTAATAAATATCTTCCTTAGAGTCCACATTTCAGGAATTTTCTGCCTGTTTTAGACCTTAAATCAAATGGGGATCAGTTAACTTCTTATTTGGATCTTAGTACTAAGGATCTAATGATGGTTCAAAATTTTATTTTTCATACACTCATTACCTCATGGTTCAACTGTGTTCCACACCATTTAGGGAAGACTGGAACAAATCTCAAGGCAGAAGAATGAATTTTGCTAAAAAAAAATTTGATGTGGTTTCTTGAAAATTCTGAAAGTAAAGAGAAGAATTCAATTAAGTGTATTTCCATTTTTGTATCAATAAAAAACCTTTTAACTTACTTTTAAATCAATGAAGATGAAATTATATGTCTTCATGATTAGCTGAAGGAGTATAAAAATTCCATGGAAAATTTTGGCCACAAATTCACATTAAGCCTAATGTCCACTTAGCCCAAAATTTTCCTGAAGTTCTGCAAATATTTGGCCAAGCATCATCAGAGGAAGCTTGGGATCATGAGAGTATGAATCAAATTTTAAGATCTTTCCCACACAATATTAATAAACTCATTTTTTCATAATTCTTTTTATTACCCATAATTTTTTACATTATTTTTTTGTTTTTATTTGAAATGGACAAAATGTTAATGGAAATGTTCATTATGATAGTAAATCTTCAATCTCTTCTTGAGATGAATGACAATTGATTTAAAATACAAATTAATGATTTTTTCAATATAGAAAAAGGAAAGACTTCAAAATAAATTGTTATATTGCTCTGTGAAGAATATGATTTATGGCCGGAATATATAAACAAGATTTATAGAAAAATGTCTTTTTTAAACATTTTTAAAAAAGATAAATTCATTGTTGCTTTAAAATTTCTACAATCTAAAATTACTGATCTCCAATACTAAAACATTTGTGGTAAATACTTCTCATTATACTCAAAACAACAAGGTTATGGGAATATCAAGAGGCGACAAGATTGGAGTTTTTTTTTTGAGAATGTGGAAGTCACTGAATTTTACCAGATCAAATCTTTATTCTAGTTGAATTGTATGATGCTGTTGAAAAAAAAATAGAAAAACCTTTCTCAAAAGCAGGATTCAAAACATTTTGGTGCTACAATTGATGGTCTAAAAATGTTATTATGACTCATAAAGATATTATTGGACATGATTCAAGAACTCTCAATCCAAGTGGCTTTGGTGGTGTTTTATCAGATACTGTCTGTATAATGTCATTAAGTAATATAGCTGGTGCATATTATTCATCTCTGTAATATCCATTATGAATTCAATATATGTATTTTAGACACCAAAGTATGATCTATTGCCTGTTGGAAATTATGCAAGCAGCACTATATGAAGAATTCAAATTGGTCCTAATTATTCTGCTATGAGCTATGTGTCATGATGAAAAATTTTCCCACCAAAGTTCCAACACAGGTTTGACTCAGGTTAGACCACAGGTACTAAACAACCACTTGACTGCAAGTTGTCTAACTTTTGACCTGGTGATTGCCGTTCAACTTATATGTGATGTCAATAAAAAATTTGTTGCTTTTCACAGTGGCTTCCCTGGATCATGTCATGACTCTTCTGTCTTCCAAAGAATGAGGATTTCTCAAACCCCAGACCATACTTTGACGAATCTCAGTACCTCCTTGCAGACTCAGCATATGCAAGTGGGAAGTACATTATACCTGCTTTCCATTGTGCAACCTTAGAAAATGACCCCAAAACTAAATTTAATTATTACCTTGCCCAATCAAGAGTACGGATTGAACATGCTATAGGTATTTTAAAGGGACAATTTTCTAGTCTTCGGGGGCTCCGAATCCAATTTCAAAAAAAATTGGAGATCAAAAGTTCAAATCATTGGATCATGACTTGCGTTATACTCCACAATATCCTAGCTGATTTAAAGGATGAGTGGAATTATCTTTATGAAGAAGAGGATCCTGAACCAGTGCCTGCTCTCCCATCCCTTGAATCACACAACATTCATTCAACTGGCATACGCTCTGTCATTATGCCAATCACCCTCCACCATTTTGGCACACAACCCTTTTATTTTTTTGTTTTCATACTCTCCAAATTTTCACTTTGTATACTTTATTCACTTGGCTTAGTATTTTTGTTTTTTGCATATTCATTTTTTTTGGAATTTATGGTGAATATCTCTTTTTTGGATGGCTCATTGGTTTTCTTTCACCAGCTCAACATGACATTGCATATTTTCTAAAATTGCAAAATTTTTCACTGTTTCTTTTTTTCATTCATCCCTCATATCCTTTTCCTATTCTCCTCCAACATCCCTTAAACAATTTGGTTTCATTTATTTTGTCATCTAATCTCTCCAGGTAAGTCATTTTATTCTTTTTTTGATTTTTTGATTACTAATTATAATTTTTTTTTGTTTTTTTCTATTTATTTTATTTTTTTATCTAAATTTTTTTTGTAAGCGGTTATTTTTGATTTCAATGGTAAAATTAACCTTTTTTTTCTCTCCCTCTTTACTTTCTTTTTTAGCTCCATCACCCTACTCTTCATCCCTCCTTGGCATGGTCATTATCCCCTTTTCCCCTATTTCACTTTTTTTTGGCTCCATTTCATTGAAACACATACATTGCACATTCTTTATGCATTTCACTTACTCCATATTCAATTTCCCCACAATTCCAACATCAATCTTTCTCACTCTATTTTTCCAACTTTTAAATCAAGGTAAGTTTCATCTCCTTTTTTTCATGCCTATATGATATCTCATTCCTTTTATGAAAACTTCATACTTAAATATATGTATGACTCTTATCTGGATAACAGTGAACTTATTAAACACCTTTTGATCTCATCTTCATTACCACTTTTCAAGTTTTTGTAAAATTTTAAAAATAAGACTCAGAATTAGGGTTAGGTTTATTCAAATCTAATGTTCTTTTTACTGAGAATTCTCCTGAAGGCTACCTTTTATTTTGTACAAACAGATTTGAATTTGATTCAGTGGTTGCTGAGATATTGACCATTAAATTTGAGTCTTTTTTTTCCCAATTTAAATTTTTATTTCATTTTTTTATGTAAAAATTTAGGATTAGGTTTATTTAAATCATATGTCCTTTAACTGAAGATTGTACTAAAGCCTATCTCTCATTTCCCACAAACAGGTTTTAATTAGGTTCAGTGGTTTCTGAGATTTTGACCTTTGAAGTTGAGCCTTTTTTTCCAAATTTCACTTATCTTATTTCACATTTTTATATTGCATATTTAGAGGATAAGGATTCTGAAACTCTTATCTGATTATTTATTCATTTCTCAAGAATATCACTAAAGCTCAAAAAGATGAAGATTTTTGCTTGTAGGACACTCTACCTTCCTTTAACTCTTTTCTTGCTCTTTGACTCAAAAAGCTCTGTAATAAAGCATTTGAAAAAAATCATGAACTTGCAACCGAAGTTGGAATACCAAATTGGTGTGACTCTGAATGGGAAGATATTAGCCACAAATTTCTTTTTTTTTTAATGTTATTATCACTCATTCTGGATTCCACAATAGGATTCATATCAATAGGAATGACGCCAATTTTCTTACTTTTGGTATATTCTCATATATCAATCCGATAACTGGCCAACCAATACCATCTCCAGCTAAAATCAAAGGACATGGTTTATATTTTCCAGACCACTGGTGCATCATTGATTTTGGTTTGGGAAATGGTATCATTGAGACTATTTGAAATTCTTCTCAGGATAATAATCAAACAACCAAAGCTCCCCCTGGTTTGGAATCCTGTCAAGATTTAACACATTTTGGTTTCTCATTTCAAATCAGTCATAAGTTTATTCAAAGAATCAACAAGTTAAAGAAAGAAGGTAAAGTTAATCAATTTAAAAAAACATTATCTAGATCCAAAAAGTATGGGGATTAGAGTTGTCATAAAACAATTTATATTTTTTCATAAATTTTTAATAATTATTTTTTATATATAAATTTCCTCAACTAAAGTAATGGGCCAGCAACCTTAGGTTGTATGACAGGTAATCATGATAACATTCATTTGTTTCATGGGGCTCCTCTAGCCTATACCTGTGGAAATTCCCAAACTTTTGCTTCTAGATTTGATCTGCATTTTGGCTTGAGGAATTGTCATTACTTTAAACTAGGAATTGATATATATAAGATATTTATTTAATAATTTATGTAATTATATTAAACTTTGATGACTTCCACCCCTTACTTCAATAAAATGCAGGGGGGGAGGTATTTCCAAATTTTCAAATCTGACATTCAAAATTGAAGACTTGTAAAACTTTTGTTGATACCCCCCCTTGCTTCAATAAAATGTAGGGGGGTATTGCCAAATTTTCAAATGTAACATGTAAAATTTTTGACTTGTAAATATTTTGGTGATACCCGTCCCTTACTTCAATAAAATCCAGGGGGGGTATTGCCAAAAGTTTTTATAAGACTTGTGAAATTCTTGACTTGTAAGAATTTTGGGGATACCAGTAAAATTCAGGGGGTAGTAAAGCCAAAGTTTCATATAAGACTTTCAAGATTCATGACATGAAAGAATTTTGGTGATACCCACCCCTTACTTCAAAAAAATCCAGGGGTGGGGGATTGTCAAATTTTCAAAGGAGACATGAAAATTTTATTTAAAAAAAGAATATTTAACATTAAAATACAAAAATTCAAGTAATGATTGATATAGTAATGAAATACAGGAAATTATTGGAAATTTTATGTACAAATAAATATGAACAGTTGAAGTGTGAGAGAAATAAAACAAACTAGTCATCAAACATTCTCTTTAAATGTTCAATTTCCTCAACAGATTTATTATCTTTAACACATTCTATCAAGAAATCTTTCTTTTTGGAATTTTCTTCATGATCAAACTTATATTTCATCTGCTCTAATAGGTTTTGATGTTTGAGTGTTTTCTCCTCTTTTTTTTATTTTTCAATACTTAGAGTCAACTCAAACTTCTTCTCCTCCAAATCTTGGGCCCAATCATCCTTCCGTAAAGAGAGCTCGTAGTTCCTCTTTTCCAAATCTTGTAGCCTATCATCCCTCCTTAAAAAGAGCTCGTATTTCTTCTTTTCAAAGCTTAGAGTCTCTTTAGCAATTTTCACTTGTTCTAGAGTGATAATAAAAATTAACATAAAGTAGAAGAAAATCAGAGTAAAGCAATAAGAGGTATGGTATCACTTACCAGCATCACATTTCTCTAAAAATTATTCCATAGACAAAAAAGGGGTTTGTGATAAAGTATCACTTTTTTGTCTTCTTTGGAAGTGTAAATTTATACTACTTGAAGCCCTACACTTCTTGTTCAAGGTCATATTTTCCTCCTCATCATTGTCACTACCTTCAGACTCAGTTGATTGAGGATCCTGGGTTTGTTCATCAGCCTTTTAAGAAATAAGAAAAATATAAGTAAATAAAAAAATAGAATTGATAAGATAAAAGAAAAAAGAAAAAGACCTGAGTTAGATTTGGTTGGGTTAAATTGCCAATAGGATCTACAGAAAAGCTATCTAGATTGGTATCATTCAAATGAGGGGAGGCTTGAGTGGAGGAAGAGGATGGGAAAAGATTTTCTTCAACATCATGTTTGGAGATAGGATCTTCTCTATCCAAAATTTTTACAGGATTAACATCGGCTTGCTCTCCAAAAATTGCATCCATCTCTTTAAAGTAATGACATGAAGATTAAAGTTTATCGTCTATGGATTTGATGCCCTTAGTGATATTGATGTTGGTGACCCCAAAACCAGTGGAAGATGAAATAGCCTTTGCCTTCTTATATTTGGCTCGGTAATGCTTGAAGCGTTCAGAAATCTGTTTTGGAAAAAGATCAATCCTTCCCTTGGTCTTATTCTGTAATTCATTTGCCATTAGAAGATAGCCATTAACTTTTGATGCTGTGGGCCGTCCTACTTTAGTCCCATACTCAGTACCAAAACAAGAATCATAGTTAGACTTAGTTTTCAGCCAGTTGATAAGAATGAGATGATCATCTTTTTTAAATTGAATGGTCTTAGATTTCTTGGCTGAGCGGGGGAAAGAGGGAGTAGTGGGATTTGAAGAACAACTAGGTGATGGCTGCCTTTGAGAAGATCTAGGACAACGAGGCATGCTAAAATATAAATGAAGATGAAAAGGAGCAGAAACAAGCAGATGAGATAGCAAGATGAAAAGGAGCAGAAACAAGCATATGAGATAGCAAGATGAAAAAGAGCAGAAATAAGCAGATGAGATGGTGAGGGGTTCTGAGTGGATAGAATGGACAGGATGGGATGAGGATGTGAGTGTGCAGAAAGGTAGAAGGCATATCCAGAGAGTAGTCCAAGATGTGGTTATGGCAGAAAGTAGGTCAAGATGTGGTTATGACAGAAAGTTGTCCAAGATGTGGTTATGAAAAATTGAGTAAAAAATGTCTGATAAGAGGTGAACATTGACACATAAATTGTCTAATAACCCAATTATTAGCAAAAATAATTGCAGAAGATAATTGGGGTATGCAGATTATTTTCCACAATTAATTAAATTGCGGATCCCTGAACATTGATACCGCCTATCATCTGTGATACCGCCTATCATCTGTTTCTGCTGTATAGCAGCACCTAACCCTGTGAAGCTTGCATCAGTATACAAAAAAAGGGAGTTTAAAATCAGGCAGTCCCAATATTGGAGCTGACATTAAACATTCTTTCAATTTATCAAAGGTGTTTTGTCTTTCATTATTCCAAATACAAGTCTCATCTTTCTTGATTAATGTTGATAAAGGGGCTGCAATGGATTGGTACTTTTTTATATACTGCCTAAAATATCCACACATACCTAAAAAACTTTGAACTTCTTTTACATTCTTAGGTATACTAATGTTTTTTATTTCTGCTACTTTGTTTTGGTCAACACAAATTTGTAATCCAGATACAACATTTCCAAGTACTTTCAAGGATTGAAACCCAAACTTACATTTCTTTAATGCAATTTTCATATTAATTTCATCCATCTTTTGAAATACTCTTTTCAGGTGATTTAAATGTTCATCATATGTTTTTGAAAACACTATGATTTCATCAATATAAACTAAAATCCATCCTTTAATCATTTCCTGATGAGAAATACTATCCATCAATTTTTGGAAGACTGAAGGTGCATTCTTTGGGCAAAAAGTAATTCTCACATATTTATATATCCCCATGTGTGTGGTTATGAGTAAGAAATCCTGAGAATTTTTTTCCACAGGAATCTGGTGGTAACCTTTGTTTCCATCCAGAAAGGAAATATATTTTGCTCCTTGTTGTAAGAATTTGTCAGTGGCAGAACTCAAAAAAGAATCATATTAGTTGCTTTTACCTGTAAGAATGCGTCAGTTGCAGAGATCCAAGAAGAATTGGAGTTATTCAGCTGCACAAACTACAGTCTATATACATGAAACATGTGATAGCTAAGTACAAATATGTCTAAGTACATAACAGCCCCCCACTTGGCTATCAACGTGAAATGAAAGAACAAAATTTAGAAGAAAAGGATAATAAGAGAGAGAAAGAGAAAACATTTTAAGTAACTCCTAGTAAATTCTTTTTATCTGCAGTGAGGACAGGACCTAAATTCTTTGTAAGTATATCCGCATACTTTTCATCACTTGGAACCCAGTCTAATACAATATTATTTTTATACAATTTTTCATTGAAGAGAAAAAAAATGTATCAGAATGACGTGTTTGCTTGTTAGATGGGTGGTATTTAGCTGAAGACACAGCACTTTTATTGTCACACTTTAGAGATACACTATCAATTTTACCGCAGATATCTGATAACAGGTTTTGTATCCATATGGAGTCTTTAGTTTCCAAGCACATAGCAATGCACTCTGCAAAACATGTTGAGTCTGCCACTGTGGCTTGAATTTTGAGGACCACAGGATTGGACAACTGTTAAGATAGATAATGTGACCACTGGTTGAGCACAAAAATTCACCACCCCATGATGCATTGGAGTATTCTGTAAGGGTAGGTTTAGACAGAGAATTGGGGTATAGACTAAGCTTTATAAGTTTGGTATCTTGTAAGTACCTGAGCAAGTGTGAGAACGCACTCCAGTTAGAATCCAAAGGTTTGAAAGAGAATCTGGCTAAAAAATTAACTGCAAAAGAGAGATCAGGACAAGTGGAAATGGCTATGTAATTTAAACTACCAGTAATTGACAAGTATTTGTTTGAATTAATGCCTTCATAATCTTCTTTAGCAGATTCTAGTTTGAAATCTACTGGTAGAGGTGTTTTGCTTTTTAAACCACCGGGATTATGATCAGCCAGAGGTTTATTTATCAGGAAATGACAGTCCAGCTCAAAACCTCTATTTACGCGTTTTACCTTCATTCCTACAATACCCTCCAATCCATCTGACCATTTCACTTCGAATCCACCACTCAAACCCCGTTCTAATTTATTCAGAACATCATCACAATTTCCTGTAACGATTCCATCATCGACATGTAGCCATACAATCCCAGTAGAAGTTTTGTCTTTGAGAATGTAAAGGCTAGAGTCTTATTAATTTGCATGGAAACCAATGGTTTTGATTTGTTCAGAAATATGTAGCCACCAGCAGCGTGCTGCTTTTTTTGTACCATAAAGTGCTTTGTGAAGTTTTAGGACATTATTTGGAACAGTAAGAGACATACCCGGAGGAGGTTCAAGCCATAGGTCTTCTTCAATGTTATTGTGTAGGTAAGCAGCCATTACATCAAAGGATTTTACTTTCCAGCCATACATTGTGGCCAATGTTAGTAGGATGCATTGAGAGGCAAAAGTGGCAGTGGGAGAAAATTTATCTTTGTAATCAATACCATCACTCTGCTTAAATCCTTTGGCTACATACTGGGCCTTGAATTTTAGAGGTAAGTTTGTCTGCGTGTTTTCAATGGTAAACACCCATTTGCCTTTAAGTGGGACAGCTCCTGGAGGAAGAGGGACAGCTGACCAAACTTTCAAACAGGACATGTTATTCATTTCATCATTACAGACAGTTCTCCATTGATCTGCTTCATTTGAGCGCATTGCCTGTAGATATGTGTTGGGAATAGGGATGGGAGATCTGGCTGTAGCTGTTTGGATGTCCACAATATTTTGATCTTGTTCATCAATGGTCTTCTCAGAAGTGAAATCCCCAAGTATTAGGGAGTTGAGAATTGAGTTCAAAGATCCATTTGATGGTGTAATAGGTGTGGGATTCACAGATGATTGTTGAGATAGGGAAGTGCTTTTAGGATCAGTGGTAGGGAACATTTCCATAGCTGACTCAAAAAGACGGTCTGACTCTTCATGCCAAAACAACCACCCAAAATTATTGGAAGAATAACCCAAAACTTTACATTCAAGCACTCTGTTGTCTAGTTTTGTACAAACCTCTTTGTGAACATGAACAAAAGTAGTTTCACCAAAAGTACGCATGTTGTGGAAATTTGGGTGGGTGCCATAAACAATTTGCAGTGGAGTAGACTCAGTGACTTTTCTGTTAGGAATCCTATTGTGTACAAACAAAGCCCATTTGTATGCTAACCCCCAGAAACTTTTGGGTAATCCGCTGGCTAAAAGGGATGTCCTGGCTATATCACCTACTGTGCAATTGAAGCGTTCTGCAGTGCCATTCTGTTCTGCATGATAGGGCATTTTGACTTCATGAACAGCGCCAATGAATTCAAGGTAAGCTTTCATCGCATTTCTGTGTAGTTCTCCCCCATCAGTTCGGAGGACAAGTAACTTTTTACCAGTGACTGTAGTGAGTCAATCATGGAAAGTTTTAAATGCAGTCATGGAATCACTCTTATTCTTTAACAAGAATACCTCACCATATGTAGAAAATGAATCCCTAAATAATTCTGCCCACTTGAAACCACCATTAACAGTTGCGTCTTTGATGGGACCAATGAGATCTCCAACAACAAGTGATAGGAGGGATTTGGGGATGATTTCTTTCTGTGTGTTTGTCTTACAAACACTTTTAGCAATTGCGCAATCTGCACATTCAATCTTTCCTTTAGGGCATTCAGTAGGCAATCCTAAACCAAGATTCAATTTGATCAATTTTGGAGCACTCTATCACTAGTGTGTCCTAATCGTCTATTCCAGTCTAAAAGGGAACCAGGGGCAGCATATGGTCTATGGATGTTGGCTTAATTAACATCATCAATGAAAAGATTAAATGTGTCAAGTGATTTAGGGGTGCAAGTGACAGAGTAGGAGGAAATTGAGCTTGTATTTAAAAAGAAAGCAGGATTGTCGCATTTGATAGTATTTACAACCCATCCTCTACCAGTTAAATCTATACGTCCAAATAATATTTTATTATTATCATGAGTAAGTAAAATCTCCTTATTGGGAGACATGGAAAAAATCATTCCAGATATAACTAGGTCAAATAGAGATATCAAAGTTGTTTGTGCTTGTGGGAAAAAGAAAACACTTTTTAGGATGATGACACAATCTAGTCCTACAAGTTTAAGATTTCCAGTACCCGTGATAAATAATGGGGGACCATTAGTTGCCACTTTTACTGGAATATGAGGAGTGACGGGTTGAAAATTAGACAGTATACTCACATCTCCTTAAACATGATGAGTTTCTCCAGAATCAACGATGGCCTCTGATCCAGATGCCAACTTTTTGTTTTGCCATTCAAAGCTTTTTAAGTCAATCTGACTGATTACTGTGGATAGAGCTTCTATGGAGTTTGTATCAACCTCAACAACTTGTCCATTAGTATCTGCCATATTAACTCTGATTTTTCCTTTATTTTCTTGCGACAATTTGGGTATTTTTCCTAGTTAAGATATCTTCTGGTTCAAATTGTAATAAAGTTTCAGCATGGGAAAATAGAAAGAAGACTGGAGATTATATGGGCAGTGTGAATATATATGCTTGAATGATCCAAAATCATGACAGCAGTGTTGTGCATTAGGGGGACAGTAAGAGTCAATGGGACGTTGTTGATTATTGCAGGGTCTGAACGCATTTGTGGAGATGCTGGAGACATTAGGTGAGTTGCCCACTTGTTTGATCAAAGAAAGATTTGTTTCCGCATTCATCATCTCTATAAGGTAATCATTGGATGAAAAGGTGAGTTACAGCCCCTTTGATTCAATGGCCCTGCTGACATTGGCTGATAATTCTGTTTGGACAAAGGAAGAAGAACCTGGGGCATGATGGCTTTGAAGGAGATGTTGGTGAACATGAAACCAGTGCAAATTATATTGTAGATAGTTTCTTCAACCTTTTCAAAGTGTTTGGCAACAGATATAAAAGGTTGAAGTGGGATAGTGAGAAGAGCTTTGAAGGAAGACAATTGCAAGGTGTGTGTTGCACAATTGAATTTTTGGAATAGATTGTGAGGTATGCCACGTGGCAGGTACTGTCAGAAGATAGGAGACACTGAAGAGAAATTTCAATGGTGTTGAAGATGACGTTCCAGGCTAGACAATCAATGAAATAATTGCACTCACGTGTGACATCTTCAGTAGCGTAGGAGGATGAACCGACATAATTGGTCATGTCAATTTTTTTCTGCCAGTCCCAGTTGTTCCAATTGGAGCCGTCGGCCAGCAATTTAGACATTCCAGTGGTGGCTTTAGCAATGCCATTAAGTTCCTTACGACGACGTTGAATTTCTTCAAGAGTAAGAGGTACAGGGTTGGGTGGAGAAGAAGAAGAGTGAGATGATTGAGATGAGGCTTGGGAAGCCATAGGAATTTGGTGGGGAGTGATATTGCGTGGAATGGGTGTTGGAGAGGCAGTGTTATGGTGGATAGGGGTTGGGGTGTCTTCTGGAAGAAATTCTTCAGAAGCTCCTTGAGAACAGGTATGAGGAATAGATTGTTTGAGAGTAAAGGCCTAATTGGTGTATAGGCAATAAAATTGTAGAGTTGAGCGTCTAATTGGTGTATAGACAAACAGAGGATTATACATCTGACAGTGTATCAGACAGGATTCAAGTCTCGGCAGTTACGCCAGCATGTTTAGTGACGAGCGCTAAAGGGTCCCATAACCTGTAAGAATGCGTCAGTGGAAGAACTCCAAGAAGAATCATATTAATTGATTTTACCTGTAAGAATGCATCAGTGGCAGAACTTCAAGAAGAATAGGAGTTAGTCAACTGTGAAAACTACAGTCTATATACATGAAACACGTGATAGCTAAGTACACACATTTCTAAGTACATAACACTTGTAAGGTAGCATGGATAGAAGCTATCCTTAGTAGAAGGTAAATATCATCTACAGTGTATGTATTCAGAGCTCTGTAATTACCACATAATATAGCCTTATCTTTTTCATAAGAGATTAAAACTGGTGAAATAAAACAATACTTAGGTGTTGTATCCACTTTTTCAACAATATCCATTTCTAACAACACTTTAATGTTGTCTTAAGTTTCTTTCTTTTTTGCAAGAGAAGATGGGTAAGGTTTCTTTTTTAAGTTGCCAGGAATATTATCCAGATCACAACTTAAAGAGATTTTCATCTCATGGTCTTTGACCAATCCTAGTTCATTTGAACCATGATCAAATGCCATAGGATAAGATTTTATCAATCTCAAAATATTGTTTTCTTCAATTTTTGAGAGTTGAGGACTGAAAGAGGCTTTCTGGATTTCATTTTCCAATTCTACTACTTCAGAGATGGTTCTTCCACATTTTAGTTGTTCTTCTTTTGGAGCAATGGAATAAACTGAATTTTCAGAGAGAATCTTGAATTTTCTTTTCCCATTTATGCCTATAGTGAAGCAACTATTTGCAGGATCCAGTTTAATGCCAAATTTGGTCTATAAGTCATTGCAAATAATAAACCAATCACTACAATTATTATTATCCATTACCACAAATTCACACACTGCTCTTACATATCAATTATTATATTTAAAGAATACAGAAGTTTTGTATTTGCCAATGGATTTAATACTAAACCAAAACTCCTCCAGTTCTTTGTCTGTACAGATTCTAGTTTCTCTTTATACTTACTATCTAGTTTCATTAAAGTGTTAATAGAAACTACACTACCTGCAGCCCCAGTGTCAAAAATGGCTTTCATTTCTTTTCCACATATAATAACAGGTGCTCTAATATGTATGATTTTGTAAGTATCATGAGATACATCTTTAATAATTTCATCTTCTTCAATGGAAGTCAAAGATGTATCTGTATGAGGTGTTGCATCATTCAGGAACATAATATCCTGTTCTAATACATATATCTCTTTTTCATCATCACTGTAAGAAATTTTACTTTTACAATCCTTGCTAGATTCCTCCTTTTCATCTTCATGATTACTTTGTTCAGAATCTTGTGAGTTTTAAATAAAATTTATTCTTTTCTTACAAGTATGACCTTTAGCCCAAGGTTCATTAAATTTGTAGCAAGTGTTATTTTCTTGTCTTTTAGGGACAAGGGGAGCTGAAGGTTTTTTCTTCTCCACTGGTAACTTATTTGTAGTAGGTTTTACTACCTCAACACTTTGCTTGTAATTATTATACCTGGTTTCATATTTGTGGTTCAATAATATTTCATTGCATATATTAATAAACCCACAAGTATTTCTGATGTTTTCAGTTCTAGCTACAATAATTTCTCTGACTGATATAGGCAATTTATATATTTTTTTTCTTTCCACTCATCATAATCCATTTTTGGATCCATGGCTTTCATGATTTTTATTAAATTCATAAAAAATACCATGGTTTTTTCTCCAGCATTTGGATTATATCTGGCTTTTTCATAGAATCTTTTTTGAGTGATTATAAGTTTTGGGCCACCAAATTGCCTTTCAATTAGTGCCTTCCATTCATTCCAGGAGTAGCTAATTCCCTCACTCAATACAGATTCAAACCGTAATAAGGCCACATCTGTAAAGAAAGATATTAATTTTGATGTAATTTCTTCATCAGGTAATTTGTATGAAAATTTTAAGTTATCAATTCTCTGAATGAATTGTTTCCAATCAGACTTTGAATCCCTGTCAAAAGAAGGATACTGATCTAGCTTAGGCCAGTTCTTTTGGTTATTTTTTGCTTCCCTAACCTGAGGAATATTAAGTAATTCCCTTAGTTTAGAAAGATGATCATATATTTCATCCTTTACTGATTTTATTCTCTCAGAGACCATGACACTATTTTCATGTTCAATCATTGGTTTATTTCCTGAGTGTTTCATAAAAACTGGTACTCTTTCCACATAGGAGGTATTATCTTTAATTTTATCAGTATTTTTCAAAATGTTAGCTATTTAAATTTCTACCTTTTTAACCTATCTTTTATTACAGATACATGTGTTAAGGTATCATTCACATTTGAAAAAGACAATTTTACATGTCCCTCTATGGTAGCCATAATATTCTGAGAATTTTCTAATTTATTTTGTAAATTCTTAATCTCAGAGTTTAATCTTTTATTTTAATTGGTTAACTCATTCTTTGAATTTTCAATAATTTTTAACCTATTGGCTGTGGTACTCAATGATTGTGTGAGGTTTAATAATACACTTTCTGTATTATTGTTTGACTCTCTAGAGAATTCTTCCAATTTTTCAATTCTTAATAATAATTTTCTAATGATTTTTGATTCCATTGGATTTTATTTTAGAAAATATTAAATTTTTTCCATGTCAAATTCAGAAGACTCATCATAAGGCTCAAGATTTACTTCATTTGGTTCCGTTTTAATGAGACTAGTATTATCCTGGTGATCAATAAAACTATGTACATTGTCATCATGTAAAGACAAGTTTATCATGTTATTTTCAAATAAATAATTTTTTAAATCTTTATAAATTATATCCAGTAATTCTCTATCAATCTCATTACCTTAAAGTAATTCATTGTTAGTATCATATAATTGATCTTCAGAAGATGGATGACTTACCAAGGTCTTATCCCATTTCCCCTGCTTCTCCTTGGCTTTCCCCTGTAAGGGTAACTTTTGGAGCCCTGTTGTTGAGGGCTGTTGTAGTTTTGGGAATACCAGTCGCACTTCCATTTGCTTACAGTAATCTTTTGGTCCTCCTCTTGGGCTGGAGGTATGGCTGTGTAATTGTTGGGTTCAACTGTTGTTGGTTGAGCTTTTATTTCCACTAGAGCTTGATTGACTTCTACAAAACCCTGAGCAGCTCTTTTCTCCAGATTGTTTATCTGGTCTACTATGTGGTTGACTCTTATTGTTAGGGTATTTAGTAGAGTGGATAGGGAGTGAATTTGTTCTTGTAAAGTATTTCTTGCTTTCTTTATTGATACTTTTTTTAACAGTTTTTCCCTTTCCTCCAGAGACATCTGAGGAGTGTTGCTGTTGGTGGGAGAATCCTGGCCCTCAATTTGAATGTCCTGTAACAGGTCTTTCAGCTTTATCTCTTAAGCTATAATGTTTTGCCTTATTACTCATAATAACAATGTTGTTGTCACACATTTTTATGTGGAATTTAAATCAAAAAAATTGAAATTTGAGATATTAAAACTTCAAAAGGAGTTTTATCAGTATTAATTAATACCACTGAAGACAATTTTATTGCTTACTTGTAGGTATTAAGTGAATTTATAATTTCCAAAATTCAAATATGCTTATATGTGGTCACTTGATTTATCTGGTCTACAATATGTAGCCGTTTTTTTATATTTAAAAAAGAGAATCTGTCAGTAAGATTCTTTTTAAATATTAAATGAATTTTACATACCAATAAAAAGGGATTAAGATTCCTGTTAAAATAAAACAACTAATCAGTTTTTATTAACTGGTTTATTATCTGAAAAGATCACAAACTTAATAGGTCTATTGACAGACTCCCACTAATAACAATTTTTATGTTAAATTAGTGGTAAAATTGTTGATTCAATATCACAATTTTATTATATAACAGGGTTTCTTTTTCTGAAATCACTATATAAGTGACCCCAACCTGTCTTAATTATCCAAATATTTCTATAGGGATTTTATTTACTTGTAGCCTCTTTTTGAATTTTTACTTACTGGAAGATAACCAAAAGAATTCTTGAGGAAAGGTCACCAATTGTCAGGCTGAGGTCAAGTAAAAATATGTGAAATAGCTTGAATGGTCATTTGTGTAGAAGATTTTAATGGTCTATATATGAATATTGTAGTACAAATTCAATAAGTATTAAAATGTAACTCAATATAAGGGTCTCAGTAATTTCAATCTCACTAATTATATATATGGCTTACTATATTATAGTTGGTATAAAAATATTGTCTCAGGTATGTGATAGTTTTAGTCAAAAGAATTAATTACATTGCTCTCGGTTGACATATAGATTATATACATGTGGTTGCGGCGCAGTTGAGTACTTAACACCCGCCCCTCAACAAGTCACTAACATGCAGTTTGTTTCATGTCAACAGAAAAGGAAAAGAAAGAAGAAAAAATAAAAAATAAAATAAAAAGGAAAAGGAAAAGGAAAAAAAGGCTATTGTATTAGTCGTAGATGTTGTAGAGTTGTATTGTGTGTCAACGTGTGGAGAGGCTTCGTCATAATGTCGGCCAGTTGTTTTGCTGGTGGGACCCATGTTATTGTTGCATTCTTCTTGTAGAGCTGTTCATTTACATAGTAATAATCTTGTTCCATATGCCGAGTACTTTTATTTGAGGCTTCATTGGAGGCCATTTTAGTTGAAGCTTTGTTGTTGCAATACAGATCTAAGTGCCTTCAAAATTGACAATGTCTTTCAGCAGGTGTTTAATCCACATCCCTGTTTTCATTTCTGAGGCCAGGGCCATTAATTCTGCATGGCAGGTCACCGTAGCAACACATGAAAGTCGTCTTGAGGACAAGCTGATTGGGCAACCATTGAGTAATATTACATTTCCACCCGTAGATCGTGAGTGTTCGCCTCCCCAATCTGAATCACTATAACACTGTAGAGTTGTTTTGGGGAATAAGTATTTATCTGGGTAGATGTTGAGGCTTAGATGCTTAGTTTTTCTCTCATATGCTAGCAGATGTTTCAGGTTAGCCCAATGTTCCTACGTAGGACATTTTGAGAATCTTGCCAAAAAATTAATGCTGAAGGAGATATCTGGTCTTGTTCCGCTTGCTACATAGCTTAGTGAGCCAATAGCTGAGAGATATAGTGTCGCATTGATTGGAACTGATCCTTCTGGTGGTAGTTTGAGTGAGCATGAGTGTGGTAGGGGGGTTGACTTGACATCGTTATCGGTACTTTATTTATCTAGTATTTTGTTTATCAAAGTTAATTGGTTTAGGACAAAACCTTTGTCATTTTGTTTCACTGATAGGCCAACTATTGATTCAAGAGATGTTTGCCACTTGATTTTTAACTCGTTTTGTAGTAATTTTTGGAGTGTTCTCAAATTTTCTATTGAGTTAGCCATTACTAATCCATCATCTACATGGACCCAGATGACTGTATTGTTAACTTCTTGTTTCAGAAAATATACGCTTGCATCATATTTAGAGACATCATATCCAAGAGTTCTCAGTTTTGTTGACAAATGTTCCCACCAACATCTCGCAGCTTTACATGTACCATAGAGCGCCTTTTTTAATAGTAGTGCCTTCCCATTGTTTTGTTCAAAGCCTGGTGGATCTTTGATAAATATTTCCTCTTTTATAGGGCTGTGTAAATATGCGGCTGTCACGTCAAAGGAGTGCACTGGCCAGTTGTTCGATGCTGAAAGTGTAAGTATCATTCATTGGGAATTAAAAGTAGCGGTCGGTGCAAAAGTTTCATGATAGTCAATACCATGGATTTGTTTGAAACCTTTTTCTACATATCGAGCCTTTAGTCGCATGATATTCCCATCTGAATCACATTTTTCGGTGAAGACCCATCGAGCGTCAGTGACTCTAGCCATTGCGGGTACAGTTGTTTGTTCCCACACACCCATTCGCTCCATGTTTTCCATTTCTTCTAAACATGCCTTTTGCCAGTTGGATGCATTAGGCATTTTCATCGCTTCTTTGTATGATTTAGGGGCCAGTGAAGCCAGGAAACATGAGGCACGTTCAATTGAATTTATCAGCTCTTCTTGCATGTCTACTGTTTGTTCAGCCTCGAAATTGCCCAGGTTTGACACGGAAAGTTGGTTTGCCACATTTGCGTTGATTAGGTTTAACAGATTTGAGAGGGACATCTTGTCTGAGGAGAAGGTAGGAATTGGTTCAAAAGCTGCCCATGCAGACACCATTAGCTTTTTTTGTTCAATGTTCCAAAAAAGCCATCCTTTGGATGCTTGTGGGAAACCTACCAGATAACACTTTTCTGCACGTGCATCAAGTTTCAAGCGTGTTTCTTTTGGGACATGTACATATGATACCGCACCGAAAGGTCGGATGATATTGGCTATTGGTGCGTGGTCAAAAAGGGCTTCAAAAGGTGTCTTGTCATGGCAGATTGTGTTTGGAAGTCGGTTCTGTACATAGGCTGCCCACTTGTAAGCAAAACCCCAGAAAAACTTCAGTAAGTTGCTATCAATGAGTATCATTCTGCCAATGTCAGAAACTGACCTGTTTTGTCGCTCAATTTTTCCATTTTGTTTGTGGTTGTAGGGTAATGATAGTTCATGAATGATACCTTTGGAGATGAAGAATGTTGAGAGATTTTTGTTAACAAACTTGCCTACATTATCAGATTGAAAACTCTTGACACTCACATTTGTTTGTGTTTATAATCTTGTTATTGTCTCTTTTACTATGTTTGCTGTTTCACTTTTTGATTTGAGTATATGGCATTTGGTATAAGTTGTTGCACAGTCTTTAATTGTCAGTGCCCATAGGCAATTTTCGAAAGTTGTTTCTTCTAAAGGCCCTATTAGATCAGCCGTTATAAGTTCAAGTTTTGTGAGTTCTCTTTCTTGTGCCAGAAGTTGGGAAGATCTAGTGCTCATCAAGATTTTGCAAATTTCACAATTTATTTCTCCCAATGGTATGTTTGTAGGCAAGCCTTTTGCCATGTCGGAATTAATCAACTTCCTGATTTGCCTAAGACTTGCGTGCCCAAAAAGGCGATGATAGTAATATAGAAGGTTGTTTTCTTTGGATTTAGAGAGAGCATCAGCAGAGTGTTCATTTTTGGTCACAAGGATTTTTTCTGTAGGTTCTTCTTTGTTGGAATGGATTATTTGAGGAAGATAGATATCGTGATCAGACTCAGTATATGTACAGTCAGTGGTATCAGATTTTTTTGTATTTTCTGTTTTTTCTTGAATCAGATAGTTTGAGGGATAGAAAACTTTTGGAAAAGGAAAAAACCATTGGCGAGTGGTGAAAGTTGCCTTTAGGACTCGCATTCCTGTCAAAAGTACATAGATCGTGTTGTCAGAATCCCATTCTATTAAAGCACCGCCTCTTATCAGGGCAGCAGGTGATATGAGGGTGCGGGAAGCATTCTCACAAAAGTAAAAATTGTTAATGTTTATAATTGTCCCACCCAGTCCAGCAAAACGTAGGGTGCCCTTCCCTGTAATAAAATTTTGGACATTGTTAGTTGCTACTTGTAATTGAATAGGATCTGGAAGAAGAGTAAAGTTTGCTAACTCATTGAGAGAACTCGTTAGGTGATGAGTAGCTCCTGTGTCAAAAATTGGCGGTGGTTGGTTAGCTGATGATGAGTTTTCTGCAATTGAGAGATTTTTAAAATCCGCTGCTGCTGCTTCATGCTGATCCCCTATCTCCATGATTTTGGCATGTCTGGCTTCAGGTTTAGATGTTTGATTTGAGAGGAGACGTTTCGGGTATGTTGGACGATAGGAATCTGTGCGGTCTTGTTGATGTTGTGAGTTACCAATGTTTCTATTTTGCACTGGCTGTTGTTGTTTATGTGGCGGTACATAAGGAGGTGTTAGGATAGGATAGTTTACAGTTGGGTAGTGTGCCTTAAATTGCCCTGGTGCAAATGTTGGGGGTGCTGTGACATTCCTGATTTGTTTTGGTAGGGGGCAGCAATTCTGGAGGTGTCCAGGGGAGTTACAATTCCAACAGTGATAGGAGTTAAAGGCATCAGCATGGTTATCAGAATCGTTATCTGGTTGTACTACAGCAGACAAAGCACTGGCGATAGATGGTGAATTGGCGTACTTGGCTTCTTGACTTTGATGGTGCCTGTTCCATTCATTTGTAAGTATCCGTGTCATCTTTGTCGAGGAGGGTGGGGCCCAGGATGATTGCATTGTTTGTTCAGCTTCTCTGTACACCTCGGTAGATATCCCTGAGGAAGGATCGACTGCAAATTGCAGAGCAATAGAAAACATTGAATCTTCATCAAAGTGAAAACCCTCTTCCTTCAAGTTGTTGAACAGTTCCCGTAATTGAGTAGTGAGATTTGAAGGGTCAGAACAACAGCTCAGTTTCAAAGAATGTATTTTTTGGTATAAGTTAAGCTGCGCCGTCCTAGAGTTTGCACTGAACAAGTCTTTCAAGTACACAAAAGCTTGAGTGCTTGGTCGCTTGGTAATTATTTGATGCCGTAGCTCTTTACTCACTGAGTTAATCAGAATAGCTCTACCAAGGGTTTCACGGGAGGAGAATGTTGTTGGTCGAGACCTTGTGAAAAAATTTTCATCGTAAAGGTGGTCTAGAAGTACCAATTGTACTTCCTGGAACCAGGTTCAGAAATTGCTGCCATCAGATTTTAAAAGGTGAGGCCAATCCTTCAATTCGGCTTTTATGTGAGCTAGAGACACAGCTGTTGCTTTACGTTCCTCCCGCTCTTCTATTCCGGGAACATCTGTCTGGTATCCTCCCATTGTTTCATTGTCATCAGCTTCATCGGGGTCTTCAGGTGCTGTTGGATAAGGGGAGGTATTAACAAGGTTTGATGGTGACGGTGTCGGCATATGAGGTGGTTGTGATTGGGAGGTATTACCACGACGGGGTGCTCGTGAGGGGGCGTTTGGGGCTCTTGGGTTTGACATAGTTTTATTTTTTATTTTTTTTATTTATTATATTTATTTTAATTTTATCTTTTTATTTTTTTAATATTTTTTTATTTCTAAATTAGTATATAAAAGACAATCCGGACGTCTTCATCAAACTGTAGTAGGTCCTATAAGAGGACAAACCCGGGAGTCCTAGTAAATAGTGATTGAGAAAGATAAGAAAAGAAAAAAGAAGAAGCAAGACAAAAAGGAAAGAAAAGGAAAACAAGGAAGAAAACGAGAAGAAAAGAAAATGTGTGGCTAAGGAAACAGCCCACTTGCTTTGTCAGAAGAGTTGATTGATTTACTACCAAAGGAAACTGGCAGCCAGGCGTAGTCGGAAAATATAGAGGCACTCGTAAAACACCAAACGAAACTGGTAGCCGGGCTCAGATAGAAGCGTTTAAGGGACCATAACCTATTGTCTCAGGTATGTGATAGTTTTAGTCAAAAGAATTAATTACATTGCTCTTGGTTGACATATAGATTATATACATGTGGTTGCGGCGCAGTTGAGTACTTAAAAAAAAATAGATTTAATAATTCAGATACTATTCAAAGACTTTATAAGTTCTATTGATATTTATTGTAATTGTATTGGTTGTATGTTTGATTGTAATGATAAAGAATGTAGAAAACAAGACCAAAAACCCCCTCCTTTTATGCACAATAACTTCCCCAATTAACCCCTTAGTTTACCAGCTCTATACATGATTAATGACACTTCATTCCAACTAATAGACATGTTCAACAACATAAAGAGTGACCAATAACATAATTAGAGTGATATCACACACCAAAATCCTGCAGTAATATGGATAATCCATCAAAAATAAAGAATAAGCAAAAAAGAGAGTATATGTGTGTAATACATTTAAAATAAAAGACTAAAAGGGAAAATTAAGACTCACCACGGGAAATCTGGGGGTGAACTGCTAGCAGTTCCCTCTTTTTGAAACTATTAGGAATTTGTCAGGAAACTGTTGGGAAACCATCCTGAAACTGTCAGAAAGATGTTTTTAAATCTGATGAAAAAACATTGAAAAAATAAACTGTCACAGATTGAATCCAGAACAATCCCTCCTTGAGCAGAGCTTAAGAACCACATTGAACATCAGTTAATCTCAGGTTTGGCAAAAGGTTGAACAACATCACTTAGCATACCTTAATATTCAAATATTAAACTTGAATATATGTTGCGTGTATGATATAGATGCATATGCATTTGAATTTGCATGGTGGATACTTATTGCATGCTAAAAATTGATGTGAATTGCCTATCCAAAGTGTATGCATAATGACTATGAAGAATAAATATGCATAAAAAATATGCATAGTGATTATGCATAAAAAATATGCATATTGAATATGCAAAAAAAGGTGCATATACGTATATGAATAAAATATATTAATATGCATATAAATCTTTATAATGAATATGCATATGAATATGCATAAATATGCATAATGATTGAAAAATGCAAAAAAATGATGCTCAACGAGTATATTTTATGCATAAATAGAAATATGCAATATGAATTCATATTGCATACAGATAACACTGGCAAACCATTTTGACCAAAACTCATACTAAATTTTCATTCTGGACTAAAGGTGTGAGGGAAGGAAGAATAACAGTCCAACGTTAGAAAAATGCTACATGCACTCATTTTGTAGCAGAGCAAATGAGAAGTGCTGAATTATGGTTGGTGCCCATAATTTAGTATGATATCATAATTTTATTTAATTGTTTTCAATATTGAGAAGACTTTAGGTCGGTTGGTATGGATCTAGCTGTGCCAGGGTCTAATCTAATTATTTTAACAATTTCTTAATAATTAACGGGCTTTAATACAAAAACAGGTTGTATTTTTTGTGGGATATTGGATATGATAAGGTCTTTTGTAAAAAAAACTTATATTGTTTAAAAATATTCCTGAATCAGATGTGGGATAATCACTACAAAAAATTGTAGTACTGTGGGCAATAAAATATATGCACAAGCAGTAAAGAAAAGACCAAGTGAACCCTTTTTGTGCAGTGGGAATCATTAGAGTGGAATTGTGGATGAAAAATATAATTCATTATTACCATTTTATTTAATCAAAAAATTTATAATATTAAAATGAACTATTGATTAATTGGTATTTGACCTTTGTGCCTCACTCATATTTATCATTTGATTGATTTTTGTCACCATTATGTTATTAATATTATAAGTATAGCAAAAACTTGTGTGCCAAATGCATACCGGGTGATGTTACACCTTTTATAATATTATTAAATAAAGGTAAAAAAATATGAAAATGATTTGTTTTACAAAAAATAAATTGATATCCAAAAGCAATATGAGGGATAAAAAGGTAAAATTAAAGGGATCAAATATGAAATAAAAAATTAAAGTGAAATTCCTCCCATCAAGAGCAAGTAGACATGATGGGGTGAACGCCCACCAGTGGCACTAAACTTGGAGTATAATTTCTTTTTTGTAAAAATAAAAAAAAATCCACTGGAGCTTTACCAAAACTTCAGGATGACAATTCTGCCATATCAAAATAAGGTCTTTTGTAAAAAAAACTTATATTGTTTAAAAATATTCCTGAATCAGATGTGGGATAATCACTACAAAAAATTGTAGTACTGTGGGCAATAAAATATATGCACAAGCAGTAAAGAAAGGACCAAGTGAACCCTTTTTGTGCAGTGGGAATCATTAGAGTGGAATTGTGATTATTGAAGAAAAATTCATCTTCATTGCAATAGAGAGAATTGATCACATCAGACTGCATGTGACCAAAAGTGTCCAGCACAAGTTCGGCCAAACTTGTGCTGGACACTTTTATGATGGAGGTTAGCTAGGGTGGAATTTTTCTTCAGTTCATCTGGTATTTCTTATAAACATGTCCACTGGTATTTGATCTTTGTGCCTCACTCATATTTATCATTTGATTGATTTTTTGTCACCATTATGTTTTAATTTTATAAGTATAGCAAAAACTCGTGTGCCAAATGCATACCGGGTGATGTTACACCTTTTATAATATTATTAAATAAAGGTAAAAAAATATGAAAATGATTTGTTTTCCAAAAAAAAAAATTGATATACAAAAGCAATATGAGGGATAAAAAGGTAAAATTAAAGGAATCAAATATGAAATAAAAAATTAAAATAAATATACTGCCATCAAGAGCAAGTAGACATGTTGGGGAAAATGTCCACCAGTGAGGCTAAACTTGGACTATAATTGCTTTTTTGAAAAACAAAAAAGTGCCAATCTGAGGTTTAAAAAAACTTCAGCATAACCATTTAGCCATATCAAACAACTTCTAGTTCAATGATTGAGAGAGAATTGATCACACCAGACTGCATGTGACAAAAAGTGTCCAGCACAAGTTCGGCCAAACTTGTGCTGGACACATTAATGATGGAGAGTAGCTAGGGCAGAATTTTTCTTCAGTTAATCTGGTATTTCTTATAAACATGTCCATTGGTACTTGATCTTTGTGTCTCACTCATATATATCATTTGATTAATTTATTGTCACCATTATATTATTAATATTATAAGTATAGCAAAAACTCGTGTTCCAAATGCACACCGGGTGATGTTACACCTTTTATAATATTATTAAATAAAGGTAAAAAAATATGAAAATGATTTGTTTTACAAAAAATAAATTGATATGCAAAAGAAATATGAGGGATAAAAAGGTAAAATTAATCTCAAAGAGATCAATTATGAAAAACAAAATACTAGTAAAATTCTTGCTCTCAAGAGCCAGTAGAAGTGTTGAAAAAAATGGGAGCCATCAGGGCTAAATTGTAATAAGTGACCTTTTTTTTAAAGATAAAAAATTATACACCTGAGGTTGGGAAGAACAACAGGTGGATGATTCAGCTAAACAAAGCTGCTTGTAGTGAAGTTTAATAAAAAAATGTTTTTTGTTGCCATATAGAGAATTGATCCCATCTGACTGCACGTGACTAAAAGTGTCCAGCACAAGTTTGGCCAAACTTGTGCTGGACACTTTTATGATGGAGAGTAGCTTGGGTGGAAATTTTCTTCAGATGCTTCATCTTGTATTTCTCATAAACATGTCTACTGGTATTTGATCAGTCTTTATCTTTCATATTTATCATCTGATTAATATTTTATCACCATTATATTATTAATGTTATTAGTATAGCAAAAACTTGTGTGCCAAATGCATACCATGTGAAGTTATACCTTCAATAATTTTTTAAAATAGATGTAAATAAATATGGAAAGGAATAGTTTTACAAAAATTAAATTGAAATTTGAAAGTAAAAAGAGGAATAAAAGAGTAAAATAAAAGTCAAAGAGTTAAAATATGAAAAAAATACTGGTAAAATTCCTGCTATCAAGAGCCAGTAGAGGTGTTAAAGCAAATGGGAGCCATCAGGGCTTAATTGTAATAAGTGACCTTTTCTTTAAAGATAAAAAATTATACACCTGATATTGGGCAGAACAGCAGGTGGATGATTCAGCTAAACCAAACTACTTCTAGTGAAATTTAATAAAAAATTTTTTTTGTTGCCATACAGAGAATTGATCCCATCTGACTGCACATGACCAAAAGTGTCCAGCACAAGTTCGGCCGAGCTTGTGCTGGACACTTCTATGATGGAGAGCAGCTGGAGTAGAATTTTTCTTCAGTTCATCTGGTATTTCTTACAAACATGTCTACTGGTATTTTATCTTTGTGCCTCACTCATAGATATTGCTTAGTTAATTTTTTGTCTTAATTATATTATTAATTATATAAGTATAGCAAAAAATTGTGTGACAAATGCATACTGAGTGATGTTACACTTTTTATAATATTATTAAAAAAATGTATAAAAATATTAAAATAATTTATTTTAAAATTTATTAATTGATATCCAAGAGCAATATGAGGAATAAAAAATTAATTTAAAGCAATCAAATATGAAAAAAGAAATCCAAGTATTATTGCTAATATCAAAGGCCAGTAGAGATGTTGAAGCAAATGAGAGCCATCAGGGATAAATTGTACTTAATTGATTGTTTTTTAAAGATAAAAAATTGTGTACCTGTGGTTTGGATGAACTCTAGGTGGATAATTCAGCTATATCAAACTACATCTAGTGAAGTTTCTTATCAAATAATTTTTTTCATTTCCATAGAGAGAATTGATCCCATCTGACTGCACCTGACCAAAAGTGTCCAGCACAAGTTCGGCCGAACTTGTGCTGGACACTTTTATGATGGAGAGTAGCTAGGGTGCAGGTCTTCTTCAGTGCAACTGTTATTTTTTTAAAACATGTCAAATGGTATTTGATCTTTCTGTGTTATTCATGTTTTATTATCTGATTAATTTTTTGTCATTATAATTTTATTAATTTTATTAGTACAGAAAAAACTTGTGCGCGAAATGCATGCCATGTTATATTACACCTTTTATAATATTATTAAAAAATGTTAAAAAAATATGAAAATGATTTCTTTTCCAAAATTATAAATTAATATCCAAATGTAACATGAGTGATAAAAAAGTAAAGTAAAAGAGATCAAATATGAAAAAGAAAAATTCAAGAAAAATTCCTGCCTTCAAGAGCCAGTAGAGGTGTTGAAACAAATGGGTGCCATCAGGGCTAAATTTGATAAAATTTAATTTTTTTAAAGATAAAAAATTTTTCACCTGAGGTTTGGAAAAACTCAAGGTGGATAATTCAGCCATACCAAACTACTTCTAATGTAATTATTTAGCATTTTTTATAATTTAATTTCCACAGAGAGAATTGATCCCATCTGACTGCACCTGAACAAAAGTGTCCAGCACAAGTTCGGCCAAACTTGTGCTGGACACTTTTATGATGGAGAGTAGCTAGGGTGGAAGTGTTTCTCAGTACATCAGTTTTTGTTTTTCACATTTCTATTGGGTTTTTAACTTTTTTTTATCATTCATATTTATCTTATAATTAATTTTTTGTCACCATATATATTATTAATGTTTCTAGTATAGCAAAAACCTGCATGCCAAATGCAAAATTGGTGATGTTACAACTTTAATAATATTATTATATAAAGTTAAAAAAATATGAATATGTTTAGTTTTTAAAAAAATAAATTGATATTTAAAATTAAAAAAAGTAATAAAAAAGTAAAATGAAAATAAATGGGATCAAATACGAAATAAAAAATACAAGTAAAATTTTTACTATCAAGGGCCAGAAGTGGTGTTGGGACAGTTGGGGACCCCTAGGTCAAGACTTGGTCTAAACTTACTTTTATGTATAGCTAACAAATTTTGAACTGAGGTTTTGGACAGAAATCCAGGGGACAATTTTACAATATTAAACATTCTTTACTTCAATAATTGAGTGAAATATCATTTTTATTGCCATAGAGAGAATTTATCTCATATGACTTCATGCAACCAAAAGTTTCCAGCACAAGTTCGGCTGAACTTGTGCTGGACACTTTTATAATTGAGAGTAGGCATACAGCAAATCTTCTTAAACTCAAAAGGGATCTTTTATAAACATTTCCACAGGAATTTGATCTTTCTGTGTCATTTAAATTTACCATTTGATTAATTTTTTGTCATCATTATATTGTTAACGTTATTACTATAGTAATAACTTGTGTGAAAAATGCATACCAGGTGGTGTTCCACCTTTAATCATATATTATTAAATAAAGGTATAAGAGTATGAAAATTATTTACTTTAAAAATTAAAAATTGATATCTAAAGCAATATGAGCAATAAAAAAGTAAAATAAAAGGGATAAAATAAGAAAAAAAAATCTAAGGAAAATTCCCACTATCAATAACAAGTAGAGGTGTTAGATCAAATGTGCACCACCAGGGCTAAACTTGCAATATATTTTCTTTTTTGTTAAACCAAAGAAAGTGTCCTGATGAGTTTTGAAAATTCATCAGGAGGACATTTTGGCAATATTAAACTACTTATTGTGCAATGATTGAGCAATTTGTCATTTTCATTTCCATTGAGTAAATTTATCCCATCTGACTGCATGCAACCAAAAGTGTCCAGCACAAGTTTGGCCGAACTTATGCTGGACACTTTTATGATGGTGAGCATCTAGGGTGCAGGTCTTCTTCAGTTAATCAGGTATTCCTTATAAACAAATCCACTTGTATATGATCTTTCTGTGTCATTCATATTTATCATTTGATTCATTGTTTTTCACCATTATAATATTAATGTTATTAGTATTGAATAAATTTGTAAGCCAAATGCATATTGGGAGATGCTACATCTTTCATAATCTTATTAAATAAAAGTAAAAAAAATATGAAAATTATTAGTTTTACAATAAATAAATTGATATTTGAAAGCAAAAACAGGAATAAAAAAGTAAAATATAAGTGATTAAATATGAAATTAAACATTCAAACAAAATTTCTGCCATCAAAGATAATTTGAGTTTTCAGACCAAATTTGCACCACCAGTTCTAGATTTGAAATATTTTTTCTTTTTTTAAAAATTAATAAAAGTGTCCACCTGATGTTTTCCAAAAAATCAGGAGGATATTATAGCAGTATAAAGCTACTTCTTGTGCAATGATTGAGCAAAAATTCATTTTAACTTCCATTGAGTAAATTTATCCCATCTGACTGCATGCAACCAAAAGTGTCCAGCACAAGTTTGGCCGAACTTATGCTGGACACTTTTATGATGGTGAGTATCTAGGGTGCAGGTCTTCTTCAGTTCATCAGGTATTCCTTATAAACAAATCCACTTGTATATTATCTTTCTGTGTCATTCATATTTATTATTTGATTATTTTTTAGTCACCATTATATTATTAATGTTTTTAGTATAGCAAAAAAATGTGTAATGAATGTACACTGGATGATTTTACAACTTTAATAATATAATATAATAAATATAAAAAAATGTGAAAGTTATCAGTTTTACCAAAATAAAATTGATATTTAAAAGCTAAAGGATAAATAAAAGGGTAAGATTAAAATTAAAGAGATCAAACAGGAAATAAAGATATTAAGTATAATTTCTGCTATCATGAGCCAGTAGAGGCTTCAGAAAAAATGGGCACCATCATAGATTAACATGGATCAAATTTACTTTTTACCAAAGGAAAAAATTGTCTACCTTAGGTTTGGACAAACTTCCAGGGAAAAATTTGTCTATGTAAAACTACTTTCAGTGAAATGATGGAGTGATAATTCAGTCTCATTTCCATAAAAAGAATTGATTGCGTCTGACGGCATGCAACCAAAAGTGTCCATCACAAGTTTGGCCAAACTTGTGCTGGACACTTTTATAATGAAGAGTATCCAGGGTGCAAGTCATTTTTAATCATCTGAAATTTCTTATAAACATTTCCACTGTTATTAAATCTTTGTGCCTCACTCATATTTATCAATTGATTAATTTTTTGTCACCATTATATTATTAATATTATCAGTATAGCAAAAAATTGTGTGCCAAATGAATACTGGGTAATGTTACACCTTTTATAATATTATTAAATAAAGGTAAAAAAATATGAAAATGATTTATTTTACAAAAAATAAACTTCTATCCAAAATCAATATGAGAGGAATAAAGTAAAATAAAAGAAATCAAAGATGAAAATTAAAATCCAAGTTAAATTCCTGCCATAAACAGAAAAAAGAGATGTTGAATTAAATTAGAACAATCAGGGATAAACTTGCACTAAATTTTTTTTTTTGTAAAAATAAAAAAAAAATCCACTTGAGCTTTACCAAAACTTCAGCATGAAAATTTTGCCATATCAAACTACTTCTAGTGTAATTTTATATCAAAAATTTATCTTCATTTCCATAGAGAGAATTGCTCCCATCTGACTGCACCTGACCATAAGTGTCCAGCACAAGTTCGGCCGAACTTGTGCTGGAAACTTTTTTAATTTAGAGTAGCTAGGGTAGAATTTTTCTTCAGCTCATCTAGTATTTCTTACAAACATGTCTGCTGGTATTTTATATTTGTTCCTCACTCATTAATATCATTTGATTAATTTTTGGTCGCCATTATATTATTAATTTTATAAGTATAAAAAAAACTCATGTGCCAAATGCATACCAGGTGATGTTATGCCATTTATAATATTAATAAATAAATGTATAAAAATATGAAAATAGTTTATTTTAAAAATTATTAATTGATATCCAAAAGCAATATTAGGAATAAAAAATTAAGTTAAAGGGATCAAATATGAAAAAAGAAATCCAAGTAATATTCCTACTATCAAAGGCCAGTAGAGGTGTTGAAGTGAATGAGAGCCATCAGGGATAAATTGTACTAAATTGACTTTTTTTCAAAGATAAAAAATTGTGCACCTGTGGTTTGGATGAAATCTAGGTAGAAAATTTGGCTATGTAAAACTACTTCTAGTGAAGTTTTTTATCGAAAATTTTTTTTTCATTGCCATAGCGAGAATTGATCTCATATGACTGCAACTGACCAAAAGTGTCCAGCACAAGTTCGGCCAAACTTGTGCTGGACACTCTTTTGATGGTGAGTATCTAGGGTGCAGCTCTTCTTCAGTGCAACTGGTATTTTTTAAAACATATCCACTGGTATTTGATCTTTCTGTTTTATTAATATTTTATCATTTGATCAATTTTTTGTCACCAGTATATTATTATTTTTATTAGTATAGCAAAAAAACATGTGCCAAATGCTAACAGGGTGATGTTAAACCTTTAATAATTCTATTAAATACAGGTAAAAAATTATGAAAATGATTTTTTTTACATAAAATTAATTGATATCTAAAAGAAAAAAAAGGGATAAAAAGAAATAGGTTGAATAATAGGGATTTTATATGAAATTCAAAATTCAAGCTAAATGCCTACTTTCAAGGCTCAGAAGAGGTGTTGGATAAAATGGGCATCATCAGGAATAAAATTTTACTTAATTTGATTTTTTGAAAAACTAAATGAAGTTTTCAACTGATTTTTTTCCAATATTTAGTTGGACACTTTATCTATATCAAATTACTTCTAGTACCATGATTGACCAAATTAAATCCTCATTTCCATATGCAGAATTGATCCCATATGGCTGGACCAGGCCAAAGGTGTCAACCACAAGTTTGAGAATTCTTCTGGTGGACACTTTTATGATGGACAGTAGTAGGGTGCAAGTCTTCTTTAGTTAATCTAGTATTCCTCATAAACATTTCCAACTTATTTTTGGCCAAAAATCAGGTGGAAAGTTTTTCCATATAAAATTACTTCTAATGCCATGATTGACTAAAAATTGATTCTCATTGCCGTATAGAGAGTTGATCCCATATGACTGGATCTGGAAAAAGTGTCACCACAATTTTTGATAAACTTAAGTTTGAAAATTTTATGATGGAAAGTAATTGCAAGTCTTCTTCATTTCATCAAGTAATCCTCATAAAAATTTCCACCTGTATTTTGGCCAAACTTCAGGTGGACACTTTGGCCATATTAAATTAATTCTAGTTCCATGTTGATAAAAAACTGAAACTTATTGCCATATATAGATATTAAACCCACCAGACTGTGCCTTTCCAAAAGTGTCTACCTGGATTATGGCTAAACCTCAGTTGGACACTTTTATGATGCAGAGTAGCAAGGGCAAAAATATTCTTCAGTTAATTTGGTATTCATAATAAATTTATCCTCCTGAAGTTTATCCTCACTTGAGGTGGACAATTTCGGAAAGCACCAGTTAGTCACTATCCATCAAAAAAGTGTTCACCAAAATTTTGGCTAAACTTGTGGTGGACCCCTTTGATCAGCCACAGTCAGATGAGATCAACTCTTTAGATGGAAATGAGGATGATGTTTTGGTCAATCTTGGAAATAGAAGTAGTGTGATGTGGCCAAATTACCCCCCTGAAGGTCATACAAACCTCAGAAGGACACTTTTTAGCAGGGAGTAACTGAGAAAAATCCATTTATCAGAAGGAAAATCATTTATTGGATAGATGCCAAGGTTTCATACTTGTGTATTATGGTCAGTATTAATTTTGAAAGAGTCTGTCCAAGCAATTTCATTGCCCATCATGACTCATTTTGTTTAAAATGTTTCAAACTGCGTGATACAGTATTAAGGTGTCACATAGTATAATTAAGTTCTATTACTTGCCCTCCTTTGATGCCTAAATTTATAATTTAATATCTTACATAATAATTTTTTTTATATAAATTCATCAATATTTTTTTTTATTATGAAATTTAATAGAGCAAGTATCCTAAATTATTATATATGCATAAGCTTAGGTTAGATCAATTTGTGCTCAATTTGTTCTCATCAGAGGACCAAAATCAAGTTCTGGAGGATCAACTTGTGCATAATTTGGAATCAGTTGATATTCTGTCTATAATCAATCTGAGAATAAATGTAAATCTAACTCTAATTTACTTATGTTTATAAAGTATTCATAAACCTGGCATATTTAAGGGACACTCTAAATTTCAAGAGAGGGGATTGCTAGCAATTCACCCCTAGATTTCCCGTGGTGACTAATTATTACTCCATATTAAGGGGGATTAACAGTAGAAATGATGGGGATAATCCTGACATTATACTATGTGAAATCCCTATTCAAAAATAACCAAAATTGACTGAGAAACCACCTAAAAACCCAAAAAAAGGGTGTGAGATGTGGGGTAACTACACGCAGTCCTTGGCAGGCGCTTGCACAGGTAAAACCTTGACTAATTTAGGCAAATTTAAGCATGGTAGTGAATTAAAGCGCCAAGCTTGAGGTTATTAATTGCATTAGTTCATATAATAAGGGTCAATGCATTTGTAATTAAATGGGTACACTAAATAAGCGCCTGTCGCCTATTTTAGTGTGTTTCCTCACAGTGGGCGTAGAATGTGGGGTAATTATAGTGTGAAAAAGCTAACTTTGCTAAAAATGAAGCTATTCACATGGGAAAAATGCAGGCAGTATGTGGCCAGTATACAGAAGCCATTTCTGGCATAAAAAACAACAAATTTGAAAAGTGTTATTTTTATGCATTTGAGTAGCCAAATCAATAGCCCTAATTAAGACAAATTGATCTGTCAAAAGGCATTTTTAATATTATTAAATTTATAGCGCATATAGTCAATTTTGTGTGATTTACAGCACATTTCTTGTTTTTCACATAAAACAATGAAAACAACAGCTTTAAGTCTACTTAAAAATTACGTAGCCTTATATTTAAGGTTCTTAAGATTACCTTAACATACTCCAACTTAATATTAAGTACACTAGACTTATAAAAGGTGGATATATGTGTATATATAAGGTGTTATAATGGCATATTTTGTATTTTATCATAAATTTACTTATGTATACTATTTGTTTACTCTAAATTATTGCTCCCATGTATAGTCCATGTGTTTAACATAACTTTTAAGTACTTTTTACTCAGTCCTGGGGATATCCAGGCTGATAGTAACCCATTTATAATTAGTTAGATTAAAATTACAGAGACCCTTATATTGAGTTATATTTTAATACTTATTGGATTTGTACTACAGTATTCATATAGGACCATTAAAATCTTCTAGATAACTGACCATTGAAGCTATTCACGTTTAAGACTTGAACTCAGCCTGACAATTGTCATTGATTTTGACTGGAAAAAATAAATAAATAAATAAAATGAAAAAGAGCAATCAAAATCATCATTTAGGTGTAGAGTCTTTGTGATATCTTTCAGGAATCAAATCCACGCGATGTTAAAATAATCACAGTTAGTTGATAATGCATTATATATTGTGTGCTTCTTGAAATATTTTGTTTACATTTTTCTTCCGTCCTGTTCATCATGAAGCTTCCAGAATGGAAAATCGCACATCCAAATATTATTTGCAACCATTGTAGTCATAACGTTGTGGGGCCACGCTTTAAATGTACAATTTGCTCGGATTACGAGTTGAGTATTTTATTTTTTATTCTTTTTTTAGTCAATTTATACCCTTCATCTTGATTTGTATTGGTTATGTTGATTTTTTCTTGCCTTTTTTTTTTTTTTTTTTTACTGTGATCCCTAATAGTCTATGTCATACTTGTATGGCGTTACCGAGACCCACTCATCCTAAAAGCCATCCGATGATTCGTTACCTGGAACCTTGCAAAAGATAAAGACGCACAAAAATCACACGATGATTGCTAACCCATTACCAGGAACTTTCTTAAGCCATTTTTCTTGTGTATTCTCTGTCATTTTAGATCACAGTTGACGACCATGTTCATATTCTTGTTTAAGTTGCTGAATGCGAATTGTGTTGTTGTAATGTTAAAGTAGGCATTGGTTATTTTTATGACATGCATGGCGATGATGCAAATCATTGAAATAAGTATCATTAATGTTCAAGCATTTAGTTTCATTTCCCCTCCCTCCTCTTTTAATTTTTCTCTATTGAATATCTGTAAAAGTTAAATTGTATTTTTCTCACCATGTGCTAACACCAATATGATGTTTATCCATCTTCTCAAGATGCGCAATTTTACATAGTGTAACAATAAATACAATCGGAGTGCTCAACATCATTTTGAAAAGATTTGCCATAAGTAAAACTATTCATAGATTCTTGATGGTTTAGACAGGAAAGATGTAATTAGCGGAGTGTCAGTTTTAACAAGCGATAGCCAACAATCACATTTTGATGCGCACAGTGTATGTTGCACTGTTCCGAGAAGAAAAAAAGTAAGAAATCAGTAAAGAGAAACTTTTATACATTCATCTCAAACAACTCGTCCAATCTTCATAAAATAAAAGATAGTTAGATTTGAATCAGAAAGAATTTTTAGAATACTTTGATTTTTGAAGTTGAATGACCGATGAACAAATCAAAATTCAACCAATCTCTTTCAAATAAATTTTGAGTCCTTAAATTGAACTAAAATAAATTCTCTTTTCTATATAAATGTATGTAAAAAATAAAAATAAATAAATAAATTGATTCCTGAATTTTTAAAACTGACACTCCGCTAATTACATCTTTCCTCTCTAAACCATCAAGAATCTATGAATAGTTTTACTTATGGCAAATCTTTTCAAAATGATGTTGACCACTCCAATTGTATTTATTGTTACACTATGTAAAATTGCGCATCTTGAGAAGATGGATAAACATCATATTGGTGTTAGCACATGGTGAGAAAAATACAATTTAACTTTTACAGATATTCAATAGAGAAAAATTAAAAGAGGAGGGAGGGGAAATGAAACTAAATGCTTGAACATTAATGATACTTATTTCAATGATTTGCATCATCGCCATCCATGTCATAAAAATAACCAATGCCTACTTTAACATTACAACAACACAATTCGCATTCAGCAACTTAAACAAGAATATGAACATGGTCGTCAACTGTGATCTAAAATGACAGAGAATACACAAGAAAAATGGCTTAAGAAAGTTCCTGGTAATGGGTTAGCAATCATCGTGTGATTTTTGTGCGTCTTTATCTTTTGCAAGGTTCCAGGTAACGAATCATCGGATGGCTTTTAGGATGAGTGGGTCTCGGTAACGCCATACAAGTATGACATAGACTATTAGGGATCACAGTAAAAAAAAAAAAAAAAAAGGCAAGAAAAAATCAACATAACCAATACAAATCAAGATGAAGGGTATAAATTGACTAAAAAAAGAATAAAAAATAAAATACTCAACTCGTAATCCGAGCAAATTGTACATTTAAAGCGTGGCCCCACAACGTTATGACTACAATGGTTGCAAATAATATTTGGATGTGCGATTTTCCATTCTGGAAGCTTCATGATGAACAGGACGGAAGAAAAATGTAAACAAAATATTCCAAGAAGCACACAAAATATAATGCATTATCAACTAACCGTGATTATTTTAACCTCGTGTGGATCTCGAATGGGAGCGAAATCATGTCCAGGATGAAGAATAGAAATTGAATGGAAACAATCCGCACAGGAATCTAAATCAGGGCATTTGAAGCCTTGTTGCGTAAAATGGAAAAAATTAGAGTCATGGACAAAATGAAAATTCTCTAGACAGCCAGCTTACATTTATAACGCGTACCATGGATATGGCATCGACAGAAATCACAGGTGGCACGATGGCGAGGTTCTAGCGTAAAGGATGAAATGGAGGCGGTAGGAGAGCCAGGAATGGAAGTGCAACGAGGCCTTGGAGAAGGAGGAATTGGTGCAGCTTCAAGCGCTTTTTGCAGCTCTAGCTGAAGCTAAAAAGTTAGATATGGTAGAATGTAAGGAAGAATTCATGAATCCATTTTCCAATAGCTTCAGCTTAGACAATAGATCAAGGGCAAACCTTTTCAACCTTGTCCCGCCATATACCAATGGTGGCCTGATAATCCTTTGCTTCCTTTCGCATTAGGGCAATATCTCGGGTTAATTTTCTCCATTGGGCTTTTGTGCCCACAATCTGGGTGTCCTTCTCGTCCTCAGCTGACTGGTCCGGAATTGAGTCCACCAATTTTCCCTTTCCCGATTTGCTTCCACGATTTGTCGCCTTGGCGCGAGCAAACCCATCTTCAAGAGTGGGCTCACCATCAACTTCCTCGCAATATCTTTCAAGATGATTTTTCCATTTATCACGTCTCCCTTCCCACCCGCATCCAAGAGAGCACATAACCTTCAATTCATCAACCAATTCAACTAATACTTTGGATGGCTTGACAAGCTGATTACTGTAGAGGAGGGAGCGATCGACTGGGCAAGTAGGAATTTGATTGACCCTGACCAATAGAACAAGTATTTAAATATGAATGCCAGTCATTAATTATCTGGCATACTGATCAAACTTAATAAATGAAATCATACCAAGTCTTGATGCACTTCTCACAAAACATGTGTCCACATGTTGATGCGACGACGGGATCCACCCAAGGATCACTGTTCCATCATAAGCCACCGCAAAAAGGGAAGAAGAATAGAAAAGATCATCAACATCTGAGAAATGAGTGGCTGGTTTTGATGGACCACAGGGACTATTGAAAAACATAAGAGAAAAGAGAGCAGAAATTACGAGCAAATGGGACACTTGAGGGTGTCACTGATGGCGCCTTCATCACAGTACATGTATCCACACTGAGCAATAAATCTGGACGCATCTTGATCCACAAGAACCGGAGGAAGAGACATTTTGAAAAAATGGCTATTGGGTAAAGTTTATATCGAATTCTAAGTATAAATACAATTTCTAGCCCGCCTGCTTATCTTTAAGGTTTATATAGATTTAAAGTCTATCAGGGTTCGTACGAGGTTAAGTCACAAACTGTCCGTGCAGTCCTGCATTGTGTATGCATACAGCAACCTTATGTGGACCCTCCTAAATGTGTGAATTTTTTTTACATGTTGTAATGTTATGTACTACCACTGTCGAGAAAAATTCATCATTAAAATGACCAGAGGTTGTGTCGTAGGGTTACTAAATGTTGACTACTCAAAGTACCAAATCCTGCCCAAACTTACTCATTCAACATACCAGGTCTTTTATTCATAAATATCTTGTGACGCCGGCTCCCCACGGCGCCCTCAACAGACCGCGCACAACCCCTTTCTAGGTTTGTTCGGCTCGAAGAAAACCTGCGGAATGGATTGGAGCTTTTTTGGTTCCATACGTACCGGTAGCGCTTTGACCCTGCCCTTTTAAATTATAAGTTTTAGTTTATCTTTCTAGCGACCAAGCCTTGGCCTCCCCTTCTTTTGCCTGTAATTATATTATATTGTCTCACTGGAAGCAGCAAGTAACTTGTTTAAGCTCCGTAAAGCGCGCCGGGGATGGTAGCCCCTGTAGCTTAAGTCTGCAGAATTAAGACGCATTCTTTCTATCAAGACAAATCTGGCTAATTACCGCCTTCAACCCCGCTCAACTTACAAGGAGAAGAACTTCACCAGAACTTCAAACATGTTGTCTGTGTAGAGCATATATTGGAGAAAAATTGGACAATTATACTTCCACTGTGGAATGACATCACAATACAATCGCTGCCAGAAAACATACACGTTTCAGTATAACATGAGGTTACACTTGCTTTGCTAATTATAGAAAATTGTGGATTGATAAATTTTCAGACAGCACCTCCTGAACCCGAATGTGACCCATTGGTTGTGTTATATTTCCAGTATTTCAGCACCAGGAACAGAATGTTGAAAGACATGGCGTTGTTAAATGCGTCAACTGTCAATAAAATATACTTGACGTTAGTTGTCATTAGCCAATCTTTTAAATCGTAGCTTTTACTCCCAATTTAATGTCCCTGGATAGTCAACAGATCATTACAGGTATTTTCCAATTTTTACAATAAACAGAGTATCTCTAAATAAGGGATAAATAGAGTAACGCAGGCCTAGCACGTGAAACTGCTGCAAATAAAGCATTTTCCACCTTGATTCATCCTAGATTGCTATAGCTGATCTTAATGGACATTGATCAAATATTGCAGTGTGAAATGAGGAAGGGCTTCACCTTAAACTTATACCGCCTTGGAGTAGGTCACAGTCTTAATTACCTCTGTAGCAAATTGTATCTTGACCAACCCAAATGGGTGAAGGAGTAAACTTAAGCAAGAAGAAAAAAAAAACTTCTAAAGGGCTTGTTATGTGAAGAATACAGTAAACTACTCGTCAGGGTGTAGTTACAATGTTAGTAAGTAAATGAAGAGTATACCCCTCACGTCTTTGGCTTCTTTTAGATACCTCCATGCAAGAGATCGAGCATGTGAAAGATGAAAACTCCCCCTTAAATACTTCAACACACACTGGATTAGAAGCTCCTCACCCATTTGTGCCCCTCCAGTTGATTAAATTTGTTGCTGCACACCGTTTACTATTATACTCTTCCCCAGTTGAGTTCCTTACCCCTCTGTTTGCTCCTCATCACCATGGATTTCTGTTACCGTGTAATACCGCATACTCTGAAACTCCTATATAGACACCATATCAATTTTTTTTTAAAAATAAAAAAAAACTTCTTCCCATCTCTTCTACTGCCGGGGTATGAGGGGGTAAATCTTGAGGAGTTGGTACAGGCAAGTTTAAGGTTGGTGAGGCGGAGTTGGCGGGAAAAAGTTAAGCCATTAAAAGGATGCACATACGTATGTTGTGAGTTTCAGAAGGGATTCAGGGGGACTATATTTCAAAAGGTATTAGAGGCAAAGTGAATCAAGACAAGAGAATGGTCAAAAAGAGAAGTGATGAGGTTGAGAACGCGTTAAGAAGTTGAGAGCCAATGGGAAAGAAAAAAGATGCTCACATTTTTAAAAGAGTCTACCGAGTTTATCTGACAGTGAACTGATGAGGGATTTAGAAGCTTTGAACTAGTATATATAATTCTTGAGAGGTGGTACGTTAAGGATTACAGCTACATCAGAAAAGGTTTGTGCATTTATGAAAAAAACCTTTCACAATCTTTGGATAGAAAGATTGACATTTGCAATTTTATTGGGAATATTTTTATGTGCAATCACTCAAATGTTGATGTCAAGTACCCCCGCTTTTCTGTCTATAAAGCTTCGAATTTTTTGTATGTATGTACAGTGGCCTGTAACAAGTCTGCGACCAAAATTCATTTTTGAAACTTGCATATCACCCACATCCTCCAGGCTCCAATTCACACCACCAGCACAACTTCCATTCATCAACAATCTTATTCTTTTATGGTAATGTATTTTTTTATCCGTTTAACTATTTTTTATTTATCTCTATTATTACTATTTGTCTAATCGTCCAAACTCTTCATAGATGTCAAGAGATGGGGCACCTAATACACAACTGTCGCAGGAAGTACGAAATCTACAAGGCATACCAGCTTCAATTTGCTCATAATCATGCTTTGTGGACTGCTAGTGACTGGAAGAAGATAATTTGGACCAATGAATCTTCATTTGAAATAGGAAAGAGGTCATCAGCTACATTGGCTTGACGCACCAAATCTGAAAAGTATGAAGAAAAATGCCTCCAACCCACTTTCAAGAGTGGCCAAACTTCTACTATGATCTGGGGAGCATTTTACAACACTGCAAAACTACCACTCATGTTTCTTCCTCCAAAACAGCAAAAAGCAGCCAATTTCATTGAAAATTTTTACAAAAATAATCTTATGCCTTATTTCAAAAAAAAGACCCTAATCACACATTAACAATCACGGAGGACAATGCACCTATCCACAAAGCTGATGTCATCAATTTATTTCAATTAAAAATAAAATAAACAAACTTAAATGGCCACCTCAATCTCCTGATCTTAACCCTATTGAAAGCATTTGGAAAAGCCTCAAGTGTAATGTGCAAGAAAAATATCAACCCAAAAACATCAAAGAGATGCAAGAAGCATTGCTGCTAGCTTGGGAGGACTACCCAACCTTGGAGCTGGAAAACCTCATTGCTTCAATGCCTGCAAGAATTCAAATGGTTATTGATAATCATGAAGGATCAACTTGTAGGTAGATATTAATTGGCATGAGGGAGGTGAACTTTTTATTTATTTTTTATTTTCCAAATTCCTTTTGGGGAGACATTCTATAATGTCTCAGCTATCTAATGGTATGTATTTCATCTAGGTAGAAAAATTGTTTTGGGTAGCTGAAAATTTTGCTTTTTGGATTTAAAATTTTTTATATTACTATTTTTTTGTATTTATAATATGTTAGATCAATTTGAAACATGCTTTTATGCCAGAATACAAAAAAGAAAAATTTTCTGATATTTATTGAGAGAGTAGTGTTAAAAAAATACTGGTTGCAGACTTGTTACCTTCCATTCATTTTTGTAATTTTTGTTTTTCAGATTGCAGAAAAAAAAACTAGCAAACTGAAGGGTATGAACAACATATATTCTGGTTTAGTAACACATTTATAATAAGATAATAAGTGTCAGCAGCCATGAATATAAAAGGACTTAATAGGGGATGTCAAAGTTAGAAAATCAGCAATTTGCTCAAGTGCTGGCTTCAACCTAGATCATTGATTACATAACATCATCTAGTTTTTGAAATAAATTAGCAATTTTAAAGATAAAATATCCTTTTTTCTTTTGATGAAGGAGTAATAAGAATAAAATCAGCCTGCCATTCCAGTTTTGAAATACCTTTGACTCCCCCTATTGTAAATCATTTTTTAAAAATGGAAAAATACATGTAACATTTTCAAATCATTAAAACAAAATATTAGGGGGTATCAATGTTGACCAATCCGCAATTAAATTAATTTCAGAAAATAATCTGCATACCCCAATTATCTTCTGCAATTATTTTTGCTAATAATTGGGTTATTAGACACTTTACATGTCAATGTTTGCCTCTTATCAAACATTTTTTTACTCAATTTTTCATAACCACATCTTGGACAACTTTCTGTCATAACCACATGTTGCACAACTTTCTGCCATAACCACATCTAGGACTACTTTCTAGATATGCCTCATGGATGTGATGAGTTTGGGAACAGGAATTAGGAACAGAAATTGGGGTATAAGAGGCAGGATAATGCATTATCATGGATTCCTTATCCACTAGCCCCGGGGCTAGTGGATAAGAATCTTCCACAATTAATAATGTCTGATCCTGGGAAAAAAAAATTCTGATCCCTAATTGCGGTTTCCTGAACATTGATACCCCCTATTATAGATACCATGTAATTATAAACCTCTCATGCTTAGCAAAAAGTGCTTTTTCATGGCATATAAAACAGAAGTATGGTGATAGAAAAAACATTTGAAATTAATAACAAGCCATCTTTAAATTTCTTATTATCATTTTCATCCACTAAAATGAGCCCAAACTCTTCATTTATCAACCTCTCATTCTACCCTTCAGTATTTTACATAACACTACCCATAAATACATCTTCCAGAAACCATGAATGAAGACTTCTAGCTAAACTAGAAATATCCTGGATAAAACCCCGTTAATGACTGCTATTAGGCAATAATCAAATAGGAGATGCATTTTATTGGACTTGAAACCTGAATAAAAAAAACCAGAACTAGGATTCAACTAGGACAAGCAAAATACTTGAAATAGACATTATGGGGTAACTTTTCTACAGAGCATCCAGCTCATCAGTTACCCCCACACTTTCCAAAATAAAATCTAGAAGCCCCCCCCTGGGTACCTTCTAACAAAAAAACACAACATCCAGCACAATAAACCAAAACCAACAAGCGTGAAGAGTCCAGCACTTGAAGACCAAAAGAAAATCCAGTTTAAAGTCATAGAGGACTAAAACCTGTGAGGAAAAATCAATACTAGGGTTCAACCAAATTAAGAGAAGGGGTTGGAAACAGACAATCTGGGGTAAATGTCTACAGAGCAGCCAGCCCATCAGTTACACTTGCACTTTCCAAGATCAAATCTAGAAGCCCCACCCCTGGGTACCTTCTAAAAAATAAGTTTCCAACAAAACAGATGCACAGCATCACAAAACTCCAAAATTAAAGAATGGTCCATAGTTTATCCTCATTACAGAGTCAATCTTCTTCACTTCTAGTGCCTCTTGGGTAAAATCTCTTCACCTGATCAGCCGCTACTTACTTCTTTAAGACTTCACCATCTAACTCCTCCAAAACATAAGAGCCTCCAGACACCTGAGATCTGACTATGTAAGGCCCATTCCATCTGTCTGCAAACATATTTCTCCACTGACTCTCCAAACTTCTATTATACACCAAAACCAAACAACCAGGTTTCAAGGGATTCCTGAGTCTATGAGTCAACTTCTTGTCCCAGTATCTAACTGATTAATTTATTATCTTCATCATTCTAGAGTATGCCTTCTCTTGACATTCCTCTCTACATTACAACTATTGCATCCTGGCACAGAGCAAATCTTCTGTGGAGAACATATAATCCAAATCAATTCCAAGATAAGAGACAGCTTCCAAATCAACTGGTAGAACAGCTTTCTGCCCAAACATTAATTCATAAGGGGAATAGCCAGTTTTCCTTTTTACAGTGACCCTATCAGCAAATAACACCAAAGGTAAATAATGCCACCACTTTTCAGCACTATCTCCACTCATCTTCACCAAAGAACTCTTGATAACTTGAAGGCCTCTTTCAACCATGCCTTCAGCTTCAGGATAATAAGGTTTAGCCACTCTAACTTTAGAACCAATACTTGCCACAGCTTCTTTGAATTCAGCTCCAAACTCTGGCCCACCATCAACAGTCACCAACTTCATCAACCCATATCTAAACACCCATTCCTTCTTCAAAAATTCTGCCACATTTTTGGCAGTCAAATTAACCAGAGGCACTGCCTCAACCCAACCCGAAAAATCATCCCTGGCAGCAATAAAGTATTTATACCTGCCCTCTTTGATATGGATCACATCCAGACTGACTCTTACAAACACAGTTGATTTACCAGTAGCACAGAAAACCTCTTTAAGATTCAAGTGACTTTTTTTTTGAAATTCTTCACAAGATTGAACTCAACCCTGTACAGCCAACTTCATACCTGGCCACCAAATTCTATCTGCTACTCTTCTATAAGTCTCTCCAAAGCCTCTATTACCAAAGTCTTCATGCAAAGACTTCAACACCAACTCTTGACTCTTCTTCTGAGTCACCACTACTTGAGAATTTGGATTTCTCCTCCTCATCAACCTCCTTCCTGACACATAGAAGCCAGGACTCTTCTTCTTGACTTTCACCGAAGTATCATCATCACAAATATCTGGCTTCTCCAAGGTTAACAGATATTCAACCTTAGTAAAATAAAACCCAGTTTGACCCCAGGTCTTATCTTCAAAGTCCAAAAAAACAACATCCAAGGGTACAACCCTGTCATCAAAATCACCAGTGTAAACATGAGCCACTTGAACAGCCCAGCCAGGACAGAAATCCCTAAATTCTGGTACATCCTTCTCCTTCCACTGAATCTTAAGAGAATCCAGTTCACTAACAAAAAACACCATTTTCTAAATTTGAGCCATCCCAAACAACAGCCCCATCTTCATCAACAAACATATCCTGATCACCAGAATTAAGATCAGAATCAGACAGTTTAACCTCTTTGTAGAGGAGAGAACAATCTTCCAGTTTAGCCTCATGGGGGAGGAGAGAACAATCTTCAGCATTCTTTGTGCTGGCACTAACCACTGGGACATCTTCATCAAATTCTTAAGAATCAGAATCTTCATCAGTGGGTGGTCTCCTTAATAATCCATCAGGCATTGTAAAAGTTTTACCAGGTTTGTGTACCAGTTCAAAAGAAAAATTCTGAATAAATGCCACTCACCTAGTTATTGGAGCATTTTGAAGACTAGGTGTGCTGATCATTTGAACCAGAGTTTTTGCATCCACCTGTATCTCAAAATTCTGCCCCCACAAAACAGTTTGCAGATTCTTCAAAGTTTTTTCTACACCACACAATTCCAACTTAAGTTGAGAATATTAGATTCAACCTCATTAAATACCACAGACTCATACCTTACTGGCCTGACCCTCCCAGTTTTATCTTCTGGAGATAAAACAGCACCAGCAGTAATATAACTTGAGTCCACTTCCAGATAAATTTTTCCAGCTTCCACACAATAATCCAACTTGTCAAGAATAATATCTTCACCCACCACCTTCTTCAATTTCTGAAAAGACTCTTCACACTCTGAATCTTTCCTGGTCAATCTCCTTAAAGGTGAAGCCAACAAAGAAAATTCTTTAATAAAAATTCTGATGTACACAGAAACCGCCAAAAATCCCCTGAATTCAGTAGTATTTTTAGGCCTTGGCCATGACTGAATTTTATTAACCTTTTTCTTTGCCATAATCCTTCCCTCTTTACACACCACATGACCCAAAATTTCCAGAGCAGGAACACAACAACAAAATATTGACCCAGAAATGGTCAAACTAGCCTCTTCAATCCTAAGAAATACTCTCTCTAGAGTAATTGCATATTCCCAAACAAACCTCCTTATATCTGGGTTTTCCTTCAGCACCACACTCTCATAATCAGTGGGGGGTCCATTGATTCCACCATCATCAATAAAAATACCAACATGAGTAGGAACCTCATCCTGTAAAATCCAAGGCATTTGTGCTTGATATACTGATACTGAATTAGTTGCTCCTTGAGGAAACCTAGTGAGCTGAAACCTTCCCAAAGGAGTTTCAGAATATGTAAGTGGCTGTGAATCCGTGTGAAGTTCCTTTTCTCTATAACCACCCATAATATCACCAAAACCATAACACACCCTTCCAGAAAAAGCTTCCACAAAGTCATCTGCACTTGGCAGAATAACAGCATCCTTGATAGTGACTCTATTCAAGGCTCTAAGATCATGCACCACCCTCAGCTTCCCATTCTGCTTCTTTACACAGAAAACCGGACTTGAGTTACTAGATGTTGATTGTTTGTTTGAACCAGTCCTGACTCTTTCCCTAACAAACTCTACAAAATCATCCCTGAAAGCAGCTGGAATTGGAATTGATTTGATTTGCCAAGGTTCATGACAAACAACAGGAATCAAGTAAGGTTCCCCAAAAGAGTGTTTCAACACACCCCTTTCTTCTTCAACAAATGCCACCACTTTCTCCCTCAGCAAAATAATGTGCAACAACAACTTCTTTTCCTCATCAGACAACCACCCATCAGGACCGAAATTAACAACTTTCAACCTATTCCACAGTCACTGTAGCAGTTTCCACAAAATCAGGAGGATTCTTCTCCAGAGGAGTACAGTACATATCTCTTGTAAAAGGAGATCTCTTCAAAGGAGGATTCAAACCTACAGGCATAGGCTCATTGACAGGCCTAATCTTCTACACTACCTTCTTATACTTTTCAGCTCCCCCTTCAACTTGAGGGATCATCAGGACATCTTCACCACCAGACCTGGAACAAAAACCAAGGGTTTCCCCATTTCTCACATGCGTGGCCAAGGTAATGTTTTTGAAAGGTGTAGAAGAAACCCTAGCGGTGCACAATATGAAGGACTTACTTTTACTCCCCAATCTCACCACTCCAAAACTTTTCCGCAATTCCACATCTTCATCCTCACTTCCATCTTCTAAATCTTCAAATCTTGATTCATCTTCTGAAGCACATCTTCTAAAATTGTGCAGTTTATCCTCATGCTGGAGGCCTAAAAGTTGATCTTGATGATCTTCTTTCTTCAAAATTTTGTGCAGTTTAACCTCATGCTGGAGGCCCAAAAATTGATCTTGATGATATTCCCAAAAATAATTCTTTTTTTATTTCTTGATTATCTTCAGATTTTTTTATTAATTTTCATCAGTTATATTCAAATTTTTATTTTATTTTCTTGATTTTTCTTCTATCCTACAAAAATAACCAGGGTTTTCCCCAATTCTCACAGATGTGGCCAAGGTAGTGTTTTTGAAAGGTGTAGAATAAACCCTAGCGGTGCACATTTTGGAGGACTTACTTTTAGCCCCCAATTTCACCACTCCACAGCTTTTCCACATATATTTCAATAAAGGTATATAACCAATCTTCTTTATTGAACTTGAATAAAAATTAATTGAAAATTTTGAGATAGAACAGATACTTGATAAAAAACTTGAAGAATACTTGCAGAGAAGAGAAAAATTAAAAAGAGAAAGTTGAAAATCTACTTGATATATCTCCAAGGGAGCTGAACTACTACAACCATGGATTTCCTCATCTTGGGGAGAGTTGGTAGAGCTAGGGTGATCAGCCCTAATTACTCTAAAAAAGACAGACTCCCACTAGAGCCTGAGCCACACTCCAAAAAACCAGAGGCAGTACCCACTTCTCTTCTTCTCCTACAACAATCCATGCACTGGCACATTGAAGACAAACAAGGCCTGGTCTCCCAAACATCCTCTTCAGGGGATGACAACCTCATGTGAATCCTCCTTTTATCTTTACCAGTCAACTCCAAACTTATTCCCACATCAAACTGATAACCGATTCTTGCTTGAAAATCCATAAAGAATGGCCCACCCAAATCAGCTTTTACAGTCCCTTTGGCAATGTAAAAATGAACCTTCCCCGAGGCTCCACCAAAATCTAACTTCACAAACTAAGATGTTCCAACCAATTCAGTGACATGGCCACCAATCCCTCTCAACTTTCCACCAATACCTGTTTTTATGGGGAGGCCCAGATGAGTAGCCTCAAAAAAAAGAAATCAGGTTAATCTGAGAACCTAAATCCACCAATGGCCTAGCCTCTCTGCCATTCAGAGTGACATTGACATAACCCAGAGGTGCAGAAAAATGAGTTTCCAACCCCTCTCTAAATTTTTTAGCAGAATCACAAATGTATTCTACCTCCCCAGAAGAAACCCTTCTCCTTGTCAGTAACTTTTTCTGCATATCAGCCAACACAGGACTGATAGCATACAACTCCCCATAATTAAGGGAAACTGACCCTTATTCATCCTTTCCAGGACAGAGTACATAAAATTAAATTGACCAGAAACCACTGGACTCTCAAAGTGAGCTCTTTGCTTCACTACCTTGGTCCTAGAAGATTCTTGAGGACCAGAACCACCAACAGATTTACCATCAACAGGAATAAAACCAGATCCCTCACAAGAACCTCTAACTCCAGCAGGCTTTGGCACTGAAGCCAAAGGGACATCCTCCTAAGAGTCAGAATCAACATCCATAGGCATTGGCTCACCATTCATGTCCAATGCTCCAAAACTAGGGGGGCCCATATCTGCCATACCCTTCTGCATTTTATACAGCTCCTCTTTTCTGTACTTCTTCATAGCTGCACTCAGATTAGGATCCACCTTTGAAGCCTTAGGCTTTGGTTGAGCCTGAGCACTTCTCTTAGGCTTTCCCACCTTTCCTGCTTCCACAACATAAACACCAGCCAAGGATTACCCGCTTGACATTCCACCACAAGAATACAACTCCAAACCACCAAAGGAAGATGTAAATTAGACTCTATTAGCCTCTTTTCCCTTTCCCTTTCAATCATCTCCACCTTTACCAGAAGAAGAAATCTCATTAGGAAACTCTTCAAATCTTGGAATTCTTGAGTTGACATTATGTCTCCTCCTCACCAAGTCCACTGGAGCCTGACCATCATTAGGCTTCACAAAAAAACCATCTGGGAACTTGAAAATTTTACAATCAAATTCTGCCTTCCCTTCGGACACATACCTATTCAGTGCCCAACAATCATTGGACTTGTGGCCCTTCCTGCTGCAATAAATGAAGACCTAAGGATCACTCCTACCAACCCTCCTATCAAAATCTCTAGGCTGAGAAGGAGCCTTATTAGCCTTCTGAGTCTCCTGAAATCAAATATGTAGCTGTTTTTTCAGATTATCTAACTGCTCCAATACAGGATCAACCTCTTTAGCCTTCTTAGGAGCCTTTCCCTTGTTCACACTTTCTTTCTTCCTTGATTCCTCCACATCTTCAGAAAAAGCTTCACTGACCTTGCTAACATACTTGATGCTAGCTTCTTGGCAAGAATCCACTGCCAAAAGTTTCAGATGACCCTCCATAAGCTCCTTCACCACAGAAAGAGCAGTAAATTCCCAATTCCCATTAGGAAGAATCTTCATTTTATCCTTCCTTCTCAACTCTGTCAGCACATCACTTCTGAAATTCCTAGCCAGAGCAGGCCAGAAAATATCCATTTCAGAGTCAGTACTCTCCAATTCCTGCATATCCACCAAATAATCCACCACTGGCTCCAACTGAGCCAGAAAATTCCTATAAGTATGGAGGTTGTCCACACCTCCATAAGATTGTCATTCACTTGAAATCATTTTAAGATACACCATAGAGTACCTGGATCCCCACCTGTATTTCATCTTTAGACACAACTTTTTCCAATAATTTCTCCTATAACCCTCCATAGCAGCCACTTCCTTCACCAGAGCCCTGTCACCAATATATAAGATGGATTGCTTCACCATGTCCAAGTGAGAAGCACCATCCACATTCCCAGCAGCTTCAAACAGCTCCAGAAAAAAATTCACATCCTCCCCCATAAACATAGGCCCCTTCCAGGACTTGATCCCAACAGAAGGCCTAACAGAAACAGGAGGATTACCATCCTCAGAAGCACCAACAGTGCCACTACCACCACTAGAGAAAGAGAGTCCAGAAGGCATGGTCCAATAGATTCCAGAAAACCAATCTCCAACCACAGAAGAGAGTCCAAAAGTAAAAGAAAGTCCTAAAAGCTAACAAATCTTCTCCCCAAATTGGGCTCCAGAAATTTAGAAAATCCTATAGTACTAGCTATAGGCCTTGACCAAGGGAGTTGGAGTAAAACTGGAGAGAAAAACCCCTGTCTTCTTGAGAAATACCCAGTGAGATTTATTTGCTACAACAAATTAGAGACTGTTACTATACCCCTTCCAACACACTTCTTGACTTCTTAACAAGTCAAGAAAGTAGCCTAGATAGACCAAAGACCAAAGAGAACCTGAAATTCAGAAAAATACACACAAGAGAGCCAAAACACTGTGCATTTGTTTCACAGAAAACAGAAATAATACTTGATGCAGGTTGCAAAGCTACACCAATGAAACCAGTTGCCAAAGTTGAGTTAAATGAAGAACTAACCTTGCAAAAAACAAAGTCAATTGTGGCTAAAAAACAGTGAAAACTGAGTGAGAAACAATGACATAATTACCAGATGGTTGTATGATAATTAAAGTTGCCCCAAGCTGTCTTATTAAGTATGTACACACAGACCACCATATAAAAAATACATGCACAGCAATGAACTTGGCGCTTTTGACAGCCAAATCAAATAAAAACTCTCTAGAAACACTGCTCAGCCTTCTATGACCAAGGCAGGCAGGCCACCTGCCTAGAAGCAGCCAGACCTCCCTGAAGCCATAAAACCACCAAAAACCACCAATAAAGCCAAAAATACTTAGAAAAATCCACCACAACTACTAAAACCCTTAAAACACAAAATTAAGCTATGAGAACATTGAGAAATAAAATATATAGCCTAATTAGCTCTACTTAATGGTACTAAGCACTTAAACCTAAGACTTAAGGTTAGCCTGTAAAACACAAAAAACAAAATTAAACAGCTATCTTTTATAGATGAAAAGTGAGCAAATAACCCCTTAAAACTTTGAATATGAAAAATATTATCAAAAAATCAAATATAAAGAAAAACCAGGGCTATACAATGCCAGTATCCACATACCCATAGTCCCAATATTCACTGAGTAAAACCAAAATAACATGTAATTATTTGACCAATTTCAATTATGACATACAAAGAAAGTGCCAAACAGACCAACAAAGGCCTCTGCCAATGTTAGAAGACCACAGCGTATGGCACTGGAAAGCTATCAAGATTCTTTCACTCAGTATTTCAGAAATATTAGGGAAATTTTTGCTGAAAATAATGATCTTATGGTGGGAACTCAAGAGGACAAGAGGGATTATATGGGAAAGACAGTTTCTAAAGCTGGGGGCAATGCTGATGATCAAATGGTGGATCAGTTTTCTGACTTAACAAAGCAGCTTAAACGTTTTGTTCAAGAGACACAGAAGGTCATTAAGACCCCTGTTGCTTTGTCTTTTTCTTCTTCTTATCAATGAAGGGGCTATGCGAGGATGAATTATGGCTATAATGGCAACAATAATTGATTTTCTGGTAATGGCAATGGTTATAATGGTTGAACTGGTTATAGAGGTGGATATGGCAAACCCAGGGTGTTCTCTTATTGTAAAAGGAGGGGCACAGAGATGATGATTGTTTTTATTTGGATAGGGAATTGAATGCTGGTGGAGTCAAATTTGATGGAAAGGTTTATAAATGTCCTGATGGATCTTTCATCAAGCCCAGTGAAGGTCCGGCTCCTTTTGAATGGGTTAAGAGGAATATTTTGGGTGAAAAGAAGACAAGGTTTGAAGAGTTTCCTGGAGGTAATGATGATAATGTTGAAGAAGGTGATGGTAATAATGGTAATGGTAAATATGGGAAAGATAAAGGTAAAGAGATTGAGGTCATTAAGTACACATCTGCTACTTCTTATGGTGGATTGGAGTTGTTTTTGGTTACTAGTGTCACCAGATGGCTTACACACAAGGTTGAGGGTGTTCCTGAGTAAGTGAGGTTGGAAAAAGGTGATTGAGGAATACTTCAAGAGAGTGGTTTGAAGATAAGTTGAAGATGATTTAATAATTCTTTGAGATAAGTTCAAAGTGAATAACAATGTAATTTACAGTGACACTAAATATTCAGCTTAATCTCACAAAGGGTTAGAGCTTAACAATCAAAAGGATTTAGGTAATTTTAATATTTGAATGAAATTGATTATTAAGAAAGGTAGGAAACAATAATAGCCTTATTTAAATTTAACTACTATCACAACAATATTAGGGGGTGTCAGTTCTGGCAAATCCGCACTTAACTTAAGTGCGGATTTCAAACCAAATCAGCACTTACAAATCAGCACTTAAATTTTGCAAAAAAGTCACTTATTTCAAAAAAGGGTGTCAGTTATGACCTCAAATCAGCACTTTTTTCCCGTTTTTTTTCACAACCACATTTTGGCCACAAAACATCCCTTCCTTTCTTACCCCATCCCTGTCATATGTGACACACTGACCTTCCTCGCTACCTACCCATCAATCCTTGGCACACACCCCTTCCTGAAATTTCCAATATTTTGACCAGGCATGTTTACATTCTTTTTTACTTACTTCTTCTACTTCTTAATCTTTTTTCTATGGGTGTCAGTTCTGACCTCAAATCAGCACTTTTTTTGTGATTTTTTTTTTCAAAACCACATGTTGGCCACATCATCCCTTTCTTTCCTATACCATTTTGTACTCTCCAAATTTCCTCTTTGTGTACTTCATTCACTTGGGTTGGTATTTTGGTTTGTTGCATATTCATTTTTTTTGGAATTTACGGTGAAAATTTTTTTTTTGGATGGCTCATTGGTTTTCTTTCACCAGCTCAACATGAAATCACATATTTTCTGAAATCACATATTTTGTCAGTGATTTTTTTTTTCATTCATCCCTCATATCCTTTTCCTATTCTCCTCCAACATCCCTCAAACAATTTGGTTTCATTCATTTTGTCATCTCATCTCTCCAGGTAAGTCACTTTATTCTTTTTTTTTTGATTTTTTGATTACTAATTATAATTTTTTTTGTTTTTTTCTGTTTATTTTATTTTTTTTATCTAAATTTTTTTTGTGAGTGGTTATTTTGGATTTCAATGGTATAATTAAACTTTTTTTCTCTCCCTCTTTACTTTCTTTTTTAGCTCCATCACCCTACTCTTCATCCCTCCTTGGCATGGTCATTATCCCCCCTTTCCCTTATTTCACTTTTTTTTGGCTCCATTTCATTGAAACACATACATTGCACATTCTTTATGCATTTCACTTACTCCATATTCAATTTCCCCACAATTCCAACATCAATCTTTCTCACTCTATTTTTCCTACTTTTCAACCAAGGTAAGTTTCATCTCCTTTTTTTCATGCCTATATGATATCTCATTCCATTTATGAAAAGTTCATACTTAAATATATGTATGACTCTTATCTGGATAACAGTGAACTTATAAAACTCCTTTTGATCTCATCTTCATTACCACTTTTCAAGTTTTTATAAAATTTTGAAAATCAGACTCAGAATTAGGGTTAGGTTAATTCAAATCTAATGTTCTTTTAACTGAAGATTCTCCTGAAGGCTACCTTTCATTTACTACAAACAGATTTGAATTTGATTCAGTGGTTGCTGAGATATTGACCGTTAAAGTTGAGCCTTTTTTTTCCCAATTTAAATTTTTATTTCATTTTTTTATGTAACAAATTAGGGTTAGGTTTATTTAAATCACATGTCCTTTAACTGAAGATTCTACTAAAGCATATCTTTCATTTCCCACAAACAGGTTTGAATTAGGTTCAGTGGTTTCTGAGATTTTGACCTTTGAAGTTGAGCCTTTTTTCCAAATTTCACTTGTCTTATTTCACATTTTTATATTGCATATTTAGAGGATAAGGATTCTGAAACTCTTATATGATTATTATCTAGGCATTTCAATTATATAGGCATATATTCGTTGCTCACAAATATCACTAAAGCTCAAAAAGATGAAGATTTTTGCTTATGCGACACTCTACCTTCCTTTAACTCTTTTCTTGCTCTTCAACTCAAAAAGCACTGTAATAAAGCATTTGAAAAAAATCATGAACTTGCAACCAAAGTTGGAATACCTAATTGGTGTGACTCCGAATGGGAAGATATCAGCCACGAATATCTTTTATTTTCTAATGTTATTATCACTCATTCTGGATTTCACAATAAAATTCACACCGATACCAAGGACACCAATTTTCTTACTTTTGGTATATTCTCATATATCAAACCGATTACTGGCCAACCAATACCATCTCCAGCTAAAATCAAATGACATGTTTTATATTTTCCAGACCACCGGTGCATCATTGATTTTGGTTTGGGAAATGGTATCATCGAAACTATTTGGAATTTTCTAAGGATAATCATCAAACGACCAAAGCTCCTCCTGGTTTGGAATCCTGTCAAGATTTAACACATTTTGGTTGCTCATTTCAAATCAGTCATAAGTTGATTCAAAGAATCAATAAGGTAATGAAAGAAGGTAAAGTTAATCGATTTAAAAAAACTTTATTTAGATCCAAAAAGTATGGGGATTAGAGTTGTCATCAAAAATTTTATATTTTTCGTAAATTTTTAATAAATATTTTTTATGTATCAATTTCCTCAACTAAAGTAATGGGCCCACAACCTTGTGTTGTATAAATGGTAATCATGATAACATTTATTTGTTTCATGGGGTTCCTCTAGCCTATACTTGTGGAAAGTCCCAAACTTTTGTTTCTAGATTTGATTTGCATTTTGGCTGAGGGATTGTCATTACTTTAAACTAGTGAAATTGATATATATTAGATATTTATTTAATAATTTACATAATTATATTAAATTTAGATGACTTCCACCACTTACTTCAATAAAATGCAGGGGGGGTATTGCCAAATTTTCAAATCTGACATGTGAAATTGATGACTTAGAAAAATTTTGGTGATATCCACCCCTTGCTTCAATAAAATGCAGGGGAGAGTATTGCAAATTTTTTAAAACAGATATGGAATTTTTTTGACTTGTAAATATTTTGGTGAAAATTTTTGACGAGAATGTGAAAGTAATTGTTTCAACCTTGAGCAGGTTTCTGGCTCAAAGGAATAGCAGTACCATCAACAAAACCAATACATCCTGGGAAGCCCTCTGCTTGCATAACCTGAGATGATTCAAGTCGCTCTTCTTTTGTTGGCCAGGTGAGAAGTTGAGATTACAAGGAGTTGATGGCAGTGATACATTGTTTGGTATAAGTGTTAACTGAACAATACCTTAAATCAAAGACATTTTCTAAACGTTTCAAAGCGGCTCCATTACCATTTGAACCCAAACGACATAGTGTGATGGCCAATTGAATTGAAGGATGTCGTTGTTCTTTTTGAGAATTATTTTGAAATATGGAATGGTCCTGAATAAGCTCAAGAAATTTAAGGAAACATTCCTGAGAAGTCCTGAACAGCTGTCTAAAACTGGGTGTAGATAGTTTAAGAAGTGTTTAGATGGTGTACTTGGGGGTATGAAGTACTTGAGGCTTTCTGGGAAGAAGGTAACTTTTCGTGGCCATTTTTGATAAAAAGACAAAATCTTCTTCTAGATCAGAATCAGAATTGCAATCAGAGTCCAAGAGCAGTTCAAGAGCCATGAAAGTCATTGCTTTATGTAATTTATCACGATTTGAAAGTGAGGAAGGCATAACTCTTATATGATATGATATGAAGATGTAAGTGATGTACGATGTTTTGAGTTATGAAGTGTTATGCTGCGGAGTGCTGCGTATGAATGGGATGATGCTGACAAATCAGTGAAATGGGACTTGATGGTGAAATCAGCACTTTTGGTTGAGAAAGTGCGGATTTGAGTGAAATAAGTGACTTATTTCATTTTGAAATCCACCAGTATTGGGGCTAGTGTGTTTTGGAAATCCGCACTTATTTAAGTGCGGATTTGGTCAAATTTAAGTGCGGTTTTGTAAGTGCCGATTTGCCAGAGCTTACACCCCCTATTATAAATTAATTCTAAGGAATGTCAAACCAAAGACACCCAATTATGTAGATAGCTAAACCTTGCATTGACCCTTTTAATAAATCACCCTTACTTTATCACTGAGCCTCTAATATAACCCACAGACTCTTTAACCTTACTCCAGTTCCTACTCACAGACTTTAATTACCCTCAGAAACACAATAACTCAACATTGAATATATATCATCAATCCTAGCACTAGTACATCACACATTCATTTAAGGCTGGAAAGTATAAGCATATGATTGACTAATTTCGATTTAAGGTCTAGATAGTGCAGTTGAATTGAGCCACACAAATGGAAAAGGCAGTTTCTATGTAGATGTTGCTTTCTGAACTTTGACTATGGATTTGTGTACTGATCTATGGATTAAAAGATTGACTTTTGCTTTGAGTTTCACATGGTGTGTGACAGCTAAGGTATATGGAAATTTTATTTCTGGTGATTATGAGGTTGATACTTCTAGAAGGGAAGCTTCTACTAAAGAAAAGAGTAGCATTAACATCCAAATTAGGGCTAAACCAAGAAAGGTGGAACCAAAGAAGGTGGAGAAGAAAATTTATTCAAATGACAAAATTTATAGCATGAAGAAGGGTATAGATGATATAGTGCCTCCAAGTTTTGTTACTTTGTATTTAAATGGGGAACCTATGGTTGTGGCTAATGATTTGGACTCTGAGGAAGATATATATTTGGTATCCCTTCCAAGGCCTAGGCTTAGTGGTCCTACTCCAATGGAGGAAGTAAGGAGGAAAAGTGATGGATCTGGTTTGGGAAAAGTTGTTAGTGAAAAGGTGGATGTTATTAATTCTGAAGAAGTTAAAATTCCTGTTTATGATAAAAATGTTGCTCCTCTTGAGGTACCTAGGACAAAGGTGGGTAAATCAAAGGTTCAGTATGAAAGACCAGTTGTGGCTGGTCAAGAAAATGCAATTGATGTTGTTTTGGGTAGGGTGGATCAACTTTAGATTCCTCTATCATTAGGTGAATTATTCAATATTTTTCTGGCCCCTGAAGAGAAGCAAAAAAAGAATCTGACAAGGCAAAGGGTTTCAGTTGGAGAGGTGGATTATATGTGTGAAAATGTGGAGAAGTTTTGTAATGAGGTAGGGACTCATTTTTTTGCCTCTTTGGGCTACTTTGTGGTAACTTTAAATGGTAAAGAGATAAAAGCTTTTGAAGAATCTGGGTCCCAAATTAATTTTAATTTGTTGGAGCAGGAATCAATTATAAGTTTTCCTATCAAGACTGGTGTGGGAGAAATTCTTGGAGGTATTGGAGGACATGCTACTGAGCTGACAGGAACAGCTGAGGATGTTGAAATAGGTGTAGGTGGAGCATTAGGTAAAGTGAATTTTCATGTTGCCAAAGGAGCTGTAAAGATAGTTCTGGGTGGTCCTTTTTTGATGTATTTTGAAACCAAGATCAAGTATCAGTCTAGCATAGGAATTAGTCTGGAGACTAATGGTGATGATATGAGGCAGCTACATATGAGGTATTCACCTCCAGTAGATAAAGGTTGAGAGACTAGGCCTGGAGTCACAACAATGTGTCAGTGTTTTCTTTGAACCAAGAAGAGGTAAATTAAAAGGTCAGCCTCTGGTGAATTATTTAAGACAGATTATGAAGACCCACTTTTTTTAGGGTAGGGAGTGCTGATTGCTCTAATGTTGTAATCTCTCCTCATAATGAGAACCTGAATTGCAATAGGTCAGCTCACTTGGATATACTAAAAGTGGATTCTCAATTATTTTCTGTTGATATATTTTTTTTTGCCAATATTTCATGGTGTTTTCAGCTTTTCTCACTACTTAAACAAGTTTTTAAGTTTTTTTATGAATGATTCTGGTGGAAAAAAGGGTTGTATTAAGTTGAATAAAAATTATGATACAAATTTGGTTAAAATGGTGGATAGTAGTGTTATTATAACTGGGGAAATTTTTCTAGTCTCCAGAATGAGGATAGACTGTATTTAAACCAATTAAATCAAATTAAAAATATTAGTATAATTAATTTACAAAAAACTAATATTTTTTATAAATCTAAAATTTCTTATTCTTTCCTCCAGCAAGAGATTAGACTTCCAACTTTATTTACTGGGTATTTCATGGTGGATTATTAAGGTAATTGTAATGGAAATAGGGGTGTAAAATTAGATAAATTATGGATGATAAAAAGTATAATAAATATTATTTTTCAACTTATTTTGTTTCTGATTCTGATTCTGATGAAAGTTCAAATCAAGCTCATGCTGATGGTGAATCAAGAAGAGATCTTATTTGTCAAGTCAAAGTGGACATTGATGCAGAAAAATAAAAGAAGGTAGCTAATAAAGTTAAGCCTATTATTTAACTGCTAAGTGCTGAATTAAATCCACCTTTGAAGGAGCCAATATTATCAAGGGATCCTTATGATTGTCCTTTAGTCATGAATCCACTGGAATTTTCTGAAACTTCAAAAATCACTTTTGGAAGAATAGGTGTTATTAATTTTGGGCCTGAAAGTTGGTTGTCAGGTGAAGAGAATAATTTGTTTTTGGATGTTATGGAAAAGAGAGAGAAGGCCATTGCTTTTATAGAAGAAGAGAGGGGTGTGTTAAAGAGTTCTTATGGGAAGCCTTATAAGTTTCCTGTAGTGTGTCTTGAACCATGGCTGAAAAATACAATTCCAATTCCTGAAGCTTTAAAAGAAGATTATATTGAAGTCCTTAGAGAGCAAATTTAAACTGGATTATATGAAAAGTCTTCATAAATTTATTCTAGTCCAGTATTTTGCATCAAGAAACCTAATGGAAAGCTCAAGGTAGTCCATAATCTTAGGGAATTAGGGTCAGACAGGATTTTATTATATATTGGTTAAATATTTGTTATCTCTGAGAAGGCCAGAGAATTGTGACAATGATGATTGGGTTGCTATCAAAAGGAATTCCCCAAGTTTCTATTTATTAGGTAGAAGGTTAGTAAAGTGCAGGTAGCCAAATCCTCAAGTTTATGTTACTCAGAGAAAAGGGCAAGAGTTAGTTTTAAAATCTCTACATGAAAATCTTGGGCGTAGAGGTATAGGTAAAACTTATAGGAGGATTTCTGATATATTTTAGTGGCCTGGAATGAAGATGGCTGTTAAACAGTGGGCTCAGTCATGTGAGAAATGTCAAAGAAGAAGCTATTTAAGGCCAAATGAACCTGGAAATGCAAATGGTGAAAACACTATTTTTGGTAAGGTTAGTTTGGATGCTGTTTTTATTAAGGAGGGTAGATATAAATATTTAATTTTACCCAGAGATGATTTATATGGATGGGTTGATGAATCACCTATTATTAATTTTAATATCAAGAATGTGGAAGATTTTTTGATGAAGGATTAGGTATATAGGTATGGAGTGATGAAATTGGTGACTGCTGATGGAGGACCTGAATTTGGGGCAAAATTTAAAGAATCCATATCAAGAATTGGATAAAAGATTAGGGTAGAAACCCCTTTTTATCCTGAAGCTGAAGGAATGGTAGAAAAAGGGAATTAAAGTTTTTAAGGATGCATTGGTAAAAATGAGTGGGACAAGTGCTGAAAAATGGAGGCACTATTTACCATTAGTTTTATTTTCTGACAGAATCACTACCAAAAGGACAAATGAATATTCTCCTTAAAATCTTGGTTTTTTTCAAAAAGAAGTTTTACCAGTTGATTTAGAAGCTGAATCATATCTTGGAGTAGATTGGGATATTTTCAAAACTACTGAAGATTTATTACATGCAAGAATGATGAAGCTAGAAAAGAAAGAAAAATATTTAGAAAAGGCATATTCTAGGATTATCAAGATCTAAAATAAGTCAGTTAGATATTGGGATAAGCAATTAGCTTATAAACTTAGGAAGCCTTTGAAGACTGGATATATGGTTTTGGTGCATAATAGGAGTTTGAAAAGTTGATGGGAGAAGATGTTTGCAGGCAGGTGGAATGGACTTTATAAATTTAGAGAACAGGTATTTGGTGGTTCATATGTGCTGGAAGAGTTGGTTGGTGTTGTTTTTTAAAAAAGGTTTGTGGCCAATCAAGTCAAAAATTTCTATCCTAGGGGCACCAGGAGTACTGAAGAATAACTCCAAAATGAGGTTTAAATACCCACCATTTTTATGAAGAATAATTTCAAAATGAAGATAAAATACAAAGTATTGTTATGAATATTAACTATCTTTAAGAATATTAAATATATTTATGAAGAATTACTATCATTATGAAAATAAAATCTTTCAAATTCAATTTTAAAATATTTTAATGGTGAAGATTTGTCAGTGTATGCTAGTATTTAAGTATGATTTAATAGTAAATATTAATTGTCCTGCTACTTATTTATAGATGATTTAGCTATTAAACCTCAGGGGAAAACTAATAAAATAGTTATTCTCAGTATTAACTCACAATATTTGGATTGGTGTGTGCTAGTAGTTGAAAATAGGTTAATAAAATATGGTTAGAGCTAATATAAAGATAATATCAATTTATAAATGCTTTAAAATATATTTTTATATGATATTAATTGTATTATAATGTTTATTTGTGTTGGATTAAGTGATTTATTGATTTAATGATGCCTGAAAACCAGTCAAATCCTCCCTTATACCAAAATCCACTGGAGTGCACAGACCTTCAATCCAGATGATGTCACTGCTATCCCCAGCAATCACAGCACTTTGAGGGCTCATAACCTCCAAATGGCATCCACTTCAAGCAGGTTCAACACCCAGACCTCCAGTAAGGACCCTCCATCACAATTAATGATATCATAAACCCATACCATATATAGAGAAAACAGATAAAAGCAGATACCATAAAGAAATAGGTAAAATAACTCATCCAAAGAGTATAGAATGAAATCCAAAGCATATAAAAGAACCAAATAAACTTTCCAAGCCCCAATGACATCCCCAAACATCCATATTAACCCTGTAGTCATATCCCAACCCATAAATCTGTGAAAATCCATCAAAGCAGATTAAGTTGCCCAAATTGGATATATGTGCCTGAAAAAGGTGTATATGCTTGTGTAGGTGTTGTGATTCCATTGAATACATCCATAAAACCTAAAATAAACATAATTATAAAGCTTATAGGCTATATAGAGGTTAAAACCCACTTATAGACCTATATATACATAATAGGGGGTATCAAAGTTAAAAATTTGTAATTATTTAAAAGGCATTTCACAACACAAAAAGAAAGCCACAAACTTGACATTAATTCTCAGTAGAAAGGTGCTTTAGGGACACAAGATGGAATATTTAAAAAAAATAATCATGGTTGATTTGGTGGAAAAAAGAGGTATTTTGAAATGGAAGAATTTTAACTTTGATACCCCTTAATATAACTACATATTTCACTTAATATGAGTTTTATGCATACATATAAGCTTATGTATGTCTATAATTACTTAATATAACTTAAGATAAATATATTATGACTGCATTAGCACCTTAATATATATTATAGGGCTATGGATAAGCTATTCAAACTTATATAAGTTATTTATTAGTGTAATAAATATATATATAAGCATAATAGCCATATATATAAGTATTATAACCATAATTTTTACTTATAAGCTGAATGTAATTAAGGTTATATATTTTTAAGCATAAGAAATACTCAGTCCTGGGAATACCTAGGCTAAAGAGATTTGTGTATCTCTGTAAATTTTTTTTGGTAGAAGTATTCATAGGGGAACCATCTAAATTTAATATTGGCAAGTTTGGGGGTGATTGATGGGGTGGCTGCTCTATACACAATTACCCCTGATGTTAATTTCCATAGTTTTCTTGTTTATAGTTGAATACTAGCTTTTTTCCTGCTATACAGGTAGTCCACTAAGACTATAAACTGGAAAAATAAAACATCCACTGAATACACTCATTCAAACTCAGGATTCAAGATTATTTTAATTTAATTTTAAATCTTTTATGTTTTAAATTTTATGTGTTTTCAAATTTTTTTATAATTACTTTAAAATTTAGTTTATAATTAATTTTTTCAGGGATAATTCTCACTGGTGGTCTTTAATAATTTTTATAAATTGGAGGAAACCCACCAAGTGATCATTTATCCTGTTTACCATTTTAATGTTTTTTAAAATTTTCAAAAATCATTTATGTTTATTTTTCACATTTCTTTCTTATGTATCACACAAAAAGGTGCACTAGGATGTGGGTATGATTTCAGGCATTTGTTTCACACAAATCTGGGGGAAATCTTTTAAATTTTGTTTCAAATTAAAATTTTATTTAAAATTTTTTTTCCATTTTAAATTCTATTTTTTTGTTTCAAGATTTATAAATAAAAAATTATAGTCATAATATATAAATATATTAAAACGAAAGATTTTTTTTATTTCGTTTAAATTTTTTTTATTATTTCATTTAAAATATTTTCTTATTAATATTTTAACCAGAAAATTTAGTCAAAAAATGAAGAAGAAGTCAAGGTAGCTGGTCTTTTGAAGAGGAGGCAATTCTCAAAGACTTTGGTAATTTGGCCCTTGGAAACTTTTTTTATGAATCAATTTGATGATCATATTGGTTTTGAATCAATGTTACTATTTTGAAACTGTACCTCAAATTTTTTTATCTAACATAGACTTATGCTCTTTCTTTAGGAGTATAACTTCTATAATGTGATAGAATGTTGTTGAGTTTACTACCTATCTGGTGACAGGGATTTGAGGAAAATTTGGAGCTGGCTCAGGTAGTTAATAGGCTGAACAGGAAAAGGAGGAGCCAGAGGAGTCTAAATAGTATCAACAATTAATCATCAAGATTTAAACAGAATTAGGAAACTGAAATAGGGAGATTACCAGAATTAACACTATCAATACAAATATTAAAAGGCTGACTGGGTAAATATTTTTCTTTATGGAAGAAGGAGAAAGGGTTGATGATTTTGGGTAGATGAGGGAAGTTAGTGTTGTAATTTTTGTTGGAGGAAGTAGATCTTTATCTGGAGATTGGAGAAGTAGGTTTTGGAAGGTTTGGGTCCTTAGGATGGTTTAGAAAAATGGGAAGATGGAAGAAGGCTGCTGGATCTAGGTCTTATATAAATAGGGCTTCTTATAGGAAAAGGAGATGGAGTTGAAAGAGATGGAGAAATATCAAGAACTGGGATAATAGGTGGATGTTTATTCATGGCTCTAGGAGAAGAAGCAAGCCTGTATTACAAAGATGGAGTAGCTGGAGCTAAAGATAGAGGTGTGGGATGCAGAGAGTTTGAATAAGAGGGAATGTTTAGATAGGTTGAAGGAGTAAATGGATGAGGATTATTTGATTTTGAAGAATAAAGAGGAGGAGTAGATGGATTGGGAGATGGATTGCAGAAAGAAGCAAAGCTTGTAGCAGGAATAGGAGAAGAACTATATTTGAGGCCACAACATTTTCTTTTCTTCTCAAAACAGGTGGAACAGGTACTGTTTTAGGTGCTTTTCTTCCAGTTAAAGGTGAATTTAAAGTAGGTTCAGGCTTGTTCAGGAGAAGCAAAAAAGCTGTTTATTGATATGTTGAAAAGTTGAAAATAGGTTGGAGTGGAAAATTAGATGAAAAGGCTAAAAATCTGAAGAAAAGGGCTGGTGGAAATGATTGTACTTAAGATTAAAGAAGGATGTTAGATCAATTAAATTTTTGGTCCACTATGACCTTAAACTGGTAAATCAACAAAATTTTTTGTCCACCATAAACTTAAACTGGCAATTAAATAAATATTAGGACACTTTAATTAAAAATTTACAAAAGCCTGGACCTCAATGACCTTTTAAACTGGAATATTCTATGGAAGATAAATTCATTCATTTAATTTATCACTTTCCACAAAGTCATTAAACTGGAAATTCAAGTTTTATTTAGGAAATTAAGCTATGAAGCTTAATCCAATCATTTTAATTTATCACTGATCACCATAACTCTAAACTGGAAAGTCAGTCATTTAGAAAATTCAGTAATTTTGGATAATGGCCTATGCTAAGTTTTAGGAGATGAAGATGTTTCTAAAATTTGGTCAAAGGTTAATCTTTGAGATGCTATGGAAAAGGATTTTATGGAGAATTTTTTTTGGTTGCTTTGAAGTTGGATTCAAAAGATATTTTCTTTCTGGATTAGGAAATAAAGGTGTTAAATTAATTTTGGATAATGAATATAAAGTCTCTGATAAATATTTTACTTAAAATTTTTTTAAAAGGGTTGGAAATTTATTTGAATGTTATAATGAAGAGTGTTTTTAAGGTGGATTAGGTTGTTGGAATTGTAGTGTGCCTCATTTTAGCCTAGTTTGGAGGAACCTTGGAGGAACTTATGGTGGGAATCAAATAAAAGTATTCATCTCAGTATGTGTAAAGCCAAATTTAACATGCTGTGCAAGAAAGAGATTGGTAGAGGGGAGTCTGAAAGGATTAAAGCCTTACTCTAAGTAGCTGGAATCATCACAAGGAAAATATGGTTATTACAAATTTATCCTGTTAAAGTAAGATAGAAAATTAAAATCAATCAGACATCATCAGTATTAGTAATTTCAATAGTTTAAAGTAAAAAAGTGAAAAAAAATCAATGTGGAGGATAATGGATATAAACTAAAGGAAAAGCTTTTAGATCCAGGAAAAATATTTTCAAGAAAACTGAAAGGAGAAACTGGCATAATAGGATTGGGGTCTTGACACGTTGAGAAATTAGCCGACAATCCCACCCCCACGTTGTGCTAACGTAGTGGATGGGTATTCCAAAATTCTCTCAGATACATCGGCTAATTGTTTCCCATGGTATCCAAGGTAGGGTTTTTTTCACTTATCACTCAACTTAAGTGCCTAGGTTTACTATTACGTGTCAAGCTGCTTGTCATACCAATCACCACCAGTCAACCACTTTTACTAGTATGGACAACACAAATCCAGACACTTCTAACTCTAACTCTTTAGCTATCTGTGATTGCTCAAGGTGCAGCAAGTTCAAAGTACTCAATGAAGTAGGTAAAAAATTTAATGGCTGTTATGTACATTACAAAACTTGGAAAAAGCATCAAGCAAGTGAAAATTCCCTTGTGGAGCCTATGCGTCAACTCACCTTATCCTCACCAAAACCCTGTAAAAGTGTTGATTCTCCAAAATTCATGTTTGAAGATGATTCAGCTTCTGAATATACTGAGATTAATCATAGTTCATTATCTTGTTTAAGTAAGAATTTTAACTCATATTTAAATCTTTACAATTAAACTTAAGAATTTCTCATTCAATACAGGACTTATTTACGGATTTATTGCCTGGCTACATCTGGCATGTGGCATTAGTTATGAGAAATCCGACTATATTATTTGTTGTATTATCTATATTATCCACGTTTTTATTGAAATGTAATCATAAGTCTTGGAACTTAAGTTGAGTGATAAGTGAAAAAAAACCTACCTTGGATACCATGGGAAATAATTAGCCAACGTATCTGAGAACATTTTGGAATACCCATCCGCTATGTTAGCACAATGTGGGGGTGGAATCTTTGGCTAATTTCTTGACGTGTGAGAAAGATGGAGTATCTCAGGATCAGTATTAGGTTTTTTAGATGATGAAGCTGTTTTGGCCTTGATCTTTTTAAAGAAAACTGGAATTTTGGATAACTTTTTTTTAGAAATAGTGAGATCTAGAAATGATTCTGGACCTGTATAGACATTAGTTCTAGAAGGAATTATAGGTTGTATGCATTGAAATTTCTTCATTCTTCAAAGATCACAGACAGGTCTTCCTGGAAGGCCAAGATTGGACATTAAGCAAGGAACCTGGTATTTGGTGCATAATTTTCATGGGACAGCTAAATACTTTGAAGAAATGATGATTATTATAAGATGGATTGCTAAATGGAGAAAAAAAAACTTTGGTGATTGAAGAAGTTGAAGATTATGGTTTAATTTGATGAAGAGGAGATGAATATGTAATAAATAAAATATGCAAAATTTAAGAATGGAGACATTCTTCATTGGAGGGAGGATGTGGGATTCTAAAGCTTAGTATGGCACTAAATTTTTATAGAAATTATTATGGAACAATTATTAAGAGTATTGGGTGGTTATTTAATTTTTAAATGAATTTTATTATAGAGAAAGTTGTGTAGTTATATGGCAATATTGGTTATTTTAACACAGTAAAAGGAAAAATAATTTTATGGGTAAAAATAAATTATTAGGGGCATAAAAAATGCACGGAAATCAAATTCAGGAAGCTTAATAAACTTTGGGGATTTTTCAGAATTTTTCCTATATTTTTTATATTTTTAATTATTTTATTATGTATTTTTAAGTATTTTTGATTTTTGATAAAAGGGTGATCTTTGATCATTTTTAGTTCATTAAATAGGGCTGCACAGACTACAAAAATCAGTTGGAAAGGTACCTAGTAGTAGCTCTATCATTTCTATTTCAAATTTTTATAAATTTTATATCAATTTTTTAGGGTTCTAATTGAGTCTGAAACTCCAGAAAAGCTCTGAACAAGCTCTGGACATTCTCCAGAAGGGAAAAGGGGGCACATGACTAGACTATGCATATATAAGCTTTAGACTCAAAATTATGCAGGAAGAGAGACAACTAAGAACCAATAATGCATAAAAACAGCCATTAACCAATTATTTTATAGCTTGTAATAGCCTTATAAATATAGTATTTTTACATAACACTTCATATATTTTACTTTACATTAAATAAATATATACTTGTAGGGTATCATTTGAAAGGTCTCAGCTCCAGGTGCTCATTTATAACATATATTTATTAAAATAAAAATTTTTATAAATTCATAAATTGCTATCGTTTAAAATAGCTTCTCAATGATACATTTTTTTGTTGTATTTCTTTATATTTTTAAAAAACACAGATTCTAACATCTCAAAAGCTTCAACAAAAACTTTTCAACAAGTCATTTCTTTATCCAGTAGAAATTATAGCTAAAATAATTGAGAACAATAATTTTACTTAAAGGAATAGGGGTTTCTTATGTTTATCCAGCTCCCTTGGATTCTTCTTACAGCAAGGTGACTGTAAGAGTCTTTCTACACTGGAGTCATATTCCTGATTGTGAACCTCAAATATGTGTTTTAGTACCTGGAGTGTGAATATTTCTTTGCATGGGAGCTCTGTCTTTTATTTTTATGTTTTCTCTCTGTTTCTGTATTGTAGTTTAGTAATTTCTACTGATTTTGAGTTGCTTTCTATTATTTTTATAGTGAAATTTGTCATATAATCAAGCCTCTATTTTCTGTTTCTATTTTCCCCTTCCAAACCTTTTTCTCTTTCTTTTTCTCTATTTTCTTTGTCCCCTGCTTCCCTTTTGGAGGCACCTGAAAGTCTTTGCGCTGTATGCAGAGAATAGAGTCTTTTTTCCAGGTTATTTTATTTTATTTTTTCTTTTCTAAAAATTCTTTTAGTCCTAGCCACAGCAGCTCACACTTTTGTCCCTTATAGTTTTAGCACATGATTTGTTGTAGTTACTTGTGTTGTAAGGTGCACAGTTTCTGATTGACCTGTGTTTAGGTATTTTTGTTCTTGAAATCTTATCCAAATCTAATTTCTCTTTCTTTTTTACTATTCTCTTTGTCCCTTCCACTGCTCCCTCCTGTCCCTTTATTCCCTTTTGGATGCATCTGAAATTCATTGCACTGTGTGGGGAGAATAGAGTCTTTGGTCGAGTTTTAGCATATGTTTTTTTGTAGTTACTTGTTGTTGTGAGGTGCCCAGTTTCTGATTGACCTGTGTTTTGCCTCTCCTTGTGCTAAAATTCTATAGGTTGTGGTCCCAGTTACCTAAAGAGCCTCCTTCAAGAATACCAACAACAAAACTACTTTCTGTAAAATAAAACAGCCTTTCTTTTAGATTTCAGATCATCTTCCTCACATCATCCCACTCTCTTCTACAAATCCTTTTGCTCTTTACTCAACATAATAATGGCCTCCAACCAGGACTAAAATAGAGCTGTTATTTCTCCTCTCACTAAAAAATACTATGACACCTGGTATCTCACCACATTTCTTCAATTTGAGGTGCTAGATCTTTTGGAATAGTTTCTGGTCAAGTCTCTGCTTCCACTTCCACTAATGATGGTTTTCATGTGGACTCTGAAACCAAAGCTTCACTTGCACAATGGATAAAAAATGAGACCAGATGCAAGTATGAAATAATCACTAGACTTGAGACAAATACAAGAAAATGCCCACCACTTACCACACTTCTTCTGCCATGTGAAAAGTACTGGCACAAAGGCATCCTATTAATCAAGTTTTATCAATAATCTCTCATTTCTTTTCCATGGATACTCGTTCTCTCTTAGAAGGTGGAGACTTCAAAGCTAATGTTGATGCATTTAAAAACAGTAACTTCCACATGATACGCTTTGGAATCAGCATTCCCCAGGAAATTCTCCTCCACCTTTTCTTTTCCACTCTTCCTCCTTCATTCAAACATTGGTGTGGTCTTCTCACCAGAGATAGACAGAAAATTTCATTTGAATATGGATTATGTCTTATCTTCTTTCCTAGATTCTTCCACTGATGATTTAGTAGTTGATGAGTTTCACAACATCATTCCCACTGAAAACACTCACAAACCTCCCATAAATCTTCATAATAATTCAAATATAAGGCACACAGCAAATTTTCTTGCTAAGTTCATGACCAGAATGTTGGAAATGATGACAATCATTGTTTTTCTCAACAACCTGAACTTCATCTCAAGAAGAATTAAGAAAAATCAGCCTCTTCATCCAAGGACAACACCAAAAAACCAACCTCAACCTCAACTTCACCAAAGGAAGAATCATAAAATTCCATGCCCAATTCTGCTTTTTTCTTTCCCCCTTATTAAGAATTTCTCTTCAGAGATGTTTCCTGCTCCTCTGATGAATAAAACTCTGATTTAATTACAGATTTAATGGCCTTCATGGCCTCTCATTCCACCAATCTCTGTCCAATATGTCACTCTTGTTTCAGCTGTCATATATTCAATAAAAGAGATAGTTTTATAAGTTTCAAACCTACCAATTTTTGAATCCAGATTTATGGTGTTGGTAAATAAAATTTTACTACTTTAAAAAGAAATGTTGCTGCATCAGAAGGATTGGAAGGAAAGGTTTTCTTTTCTGATGCTATCTATGTCACTGATCTTGGCAGGAATCTTATATCCCTTGGAATTTACTGGAAAATCAGTTGTCTTCTTGTTCCTGCTCCTATTAATCCTACTTCAAATTTCATCATTTCATGCAAGGGGAAGAAATACATGGGAGAAAAAAATTTCCATATATTTTTTTGAAGCTACTGTAATTCCACAATGCATTTCTCCTTCTAATTCCTCAGCCTACTCAACCAAAACATCATAACAGTATCTAACTCTTAGGCACAAAAGACTAGGACATCCTCAAACCCCATACATTCAAAAACTCTTCAATAGAATGGCATATGATGTTTCTAGTTCTAGCTTTTCTGATTCTGAAATGAATTTTTGTGAACTTTGTGTCTTGGGTAAAAAAACCCATGCTTCCTTTCCTGGTCATTTTCCTGTTTCTAAAAATCCCCTTAAAGTTATTCATGCAGATTTGTCTGGAAAGATTAAGCCTCCTTTATTTGATTGTTTCCAATATTATCTTAAGTTCACAGATCAGGAAACCTCAAAACACCATGTTTATCTAATCTCTTCAAAAGCCCAATTATTTGAATTATTTTTAGAATATAAGGTTTCAGTTGAGTTTCAATCTGGTTTTAAAACCAAAAAGTTTGTTTGTGATGGTAAAGGTGAGTATATCAATTCTGGTATTTCCAACTTTCTCAAGCAACATGGAATTCCTCTCCAAGTTAAAGCTCCTTATACCCTGCACCAAAATCCTATTTCTAAAAGTGATAACAGAATCACCACTGACAATTCTGACACAATGATGTTTCATTCCAATACTCCAATTGTTAGAGTTTGGGCTGAGAGGTGAGGAGGATGAGCACTATGGGCACTATGCATTTAGAGAGGCATAAGGGAAGGATATTGCATGAAGGGGTCTTGTGAGGCAAGTGCTGTTAGGGTGTTCCTCATTGGACAACTTATTTAGTAATCCAGTTACTTCTTAGTCTCACATAGTTCAAACCCTCACTGTTGGCATCCCCAACACAGTTGGTCTAGTTAGCCTCACTTCTGCAACAGCATAGTCAGTCCCATGGTGGTAGTCTAAAGTTTAGCATGGCACTAAAATATGCTTTTAATTTCTTTTGTGTCATTTATTATGAATATTTAAAGGGTTATTTAATTGTAGAATAATTTTTTTACAAATAAAATGGTTGGTTTTATGGCAAAAATTTGTCTAATAAACACATCACAAGAAAGTAATTGGTTCACAGTCAATAAATACTATTATGGAATTAAAAATACATGTAAATTATTTTCATGAGGATCAAGAACCTTTAGAAATTTTATGGAAATTTTTACTATTTTTCTTATATTTTTTATTATTATTAATTTTTGTTGATTTACTTAATTTTAATGATTTAGCTCAGTAAATATGGCTTCACAGACTACAAAAATTAGAGGAAATGTTCTCCAAATGTAGCCTAAACATCTTTAACTTTTACAGATTTTTTTTAAGGCTTTAAGGTTCTAATTGAGTACAGAGGTCTGTATGAGCTCTGGAAAGTTCTGGATGAACTCCAGAAGGGAAAAAGGGGGCACATGACTATACTATGCATATAAAGGCTGTAGAATAAAAATTAGAGAAGAATTGGATTCATAATACATAATTATACAATATTATAATGCATAAAATTTTACAAATTGTAATACCCTTATAGTTATAAAATTTTTACTTAACACTACATATATTTTACACAACAACTTATAAATATATACACATAGGGCATCATTAGAAATTTCTTAACTCCAGAGACTCCTCTTTAACATCTTTTCACAAAAAATAAAAACTTTAAAAAATCATATAAATTCAATCATTTAAATAACTTTTCACTGGTACAAATTTTATGTTGTATTTCTTTATATTAACTTAATAAAACCAATTCAAAGATCTCAAAAGTGTCAAATTTAAATGGTTAAAAATTCATTTTATTATCAAGTAGACATTTAAGCTTAGTTAATTGAGAGCTTTTATTTTACCTAAAGGGACAGGTTTTTATCAGGTTTATCTAACTCCCTTGAATTCTGCTTACAGCAAGGCAACAGTAAGAATATTTCTAAACCATCTGAAGCTAGTACTTAATGTTAGTAGTATTCTTCCCTCTTAGGCCTTAGTATTTTTTCTGATATATAGTCGGTGCACTACAGAAGAGCCATGAATGCCTCAGGTCAATACAATAAAGAGCTCCTTGCTGAAATGCAAGTGCAGATGGAATTCTTGCAGGAACAAATTTTCAGACTCATAGAATGTCTAGCAGAGTAAAAAAACCTCATATAGAAGCCACATCATAGTGGAGTTGTATGCCACTGATTCTGAAGCACAGGTATCACTTGTCACACTTGTGCCACCTGTCAAAGGTCCAAAGATTGTAGTCCCAGAAATTTTTGATGGAAAGAGAAGCCCCTGGGCATATCAGTATACATTGCAGATAAACCTCTATGTCCTTCTCACTAGTAATTATTTCCCAGATGAGCAATCAAAAATTGGTTTCACAATATCTTACCTCACAGACAAGGCAGCACCCTGGAAAAGGCCTTATACAAAAGAACTCCTTGAAAATGCAAAGTCTGCAACAACTTCCTGCCAGTTTATGGCAGTATTTGAGCTAGATTTTGGTGATCCTGATGTTTCCACAACCTCAGAACTCATGTTAAACCAATTACAACAAAAATTCAGTGGACAAGTATGTTTTAGAACTCCAGGGCCATGCCAGCTATGTCACAAAATGGGGAGAAGGAGCACTCATCTTTCATTTCAGGAATGGACTATTTCCAGAGATCAGGAATGATTTAATCAGTAAGCCATGTACAACCTCCCTCAAAGAAATCACAGTGATAGAAATTAAAATTGATAAAAATTTCACACATAAGTGCATGGATGGTGGGAGTGGAACTTATCACTAGTGCAACTATGCCCCATCAAGTGGGTCCAGTGCTCAGGGCCTAAATTCCATGGAAATTAACACATAAAATGCATGGGGTGCTGGTTGGAGGGGAAGGCTTTCAGATGAAGAATACCAAAGGCAAATGAGTAAAGTTTGTGTCTAAGATGTGGAAGCAATGGTCACCTGGAAAGGGAGTGTAGAAGGAAAATTAGGGTTATTGAATTGGAGGATATTTCAGGAAAGATGCAGGTAAAATACATCTCTTGGGAGTGAATTTTATGCCTTCCTTGAGTGTATTAGAAGGTAAAGGATAAGGTAGAGTTTGTAGAAGAATTATCAGCATGTAAGCCAATCGAAGTAAATGATAACCATATTATACTAAACTTTCCTTTAATACCCTTTGATGCCACAACAAAAATACAAGCCCTGCTGGACTGTGGGGATACAGACTGTTTTATTTCAAACAAGGTTTTACAAAGGAATAAAATGAGAAAGGAGAAATTTGACAAACCCAAGTGCTTAATTATGCTTGATGGATTTACTGGGGGGGGAGGAGAAGTAAAAGAAAATTTTCTTTGCAGATTCTGGTGCAATGGAATGGAGGCTCAGTGCAAGGCATATGCAACAAACCTGAAAGACCAGTATAAAATGGTATGGAAGATAACATGAGACTGTGTGGTGATTAAAGAGCATTAAATACATTTACAGTAGATGATATTTATCCCTTGCCAAGGATTGCCTCTATACATGCTATCCTTAAAGTTGCTAAGTATATAAGTTGCTTAGATGGAAATAAAGGGTACCATCAAATTCCTGTTGAAAAGAATTCACAGAACTTTTTGTTGATAAAAAAACACATGGGAATTTATAAATATGTCAGGATGCCATTTGGACCAAAAAATGCTCCATCAGTATTTCAGAAGTTAATGGATATAACATTCCATAATGAAATGATTGAGAGATGGTTAATGGTATAAATTGATGACATCATAGTGTTCTCTAAGACATATGATGAACACTTAATCCATTTAAAGAAGGTATTTCAGAAAATGGATGAAATAAAAATGACCCTTGAATTGAAAAAATTTAAATTTGGGTTAGAATCTTTAAAAGTGCTTGGTCATATGTATCTGGCTTACAAATATTTGTAGACCAAAATAAGGTGGCTGCAATAAAGAATATTAGCATTCCTCAAAATGTAAAGGATGTACAATCTTTGCTTGGTATGTGTGGTTATTATAGACAATATATAAAAAACTACCAATTAATTGATGCACCATTGACCACACTAATAAAGAAATCCGAAGCTTTCTTTTGGAATAATGAAAGACAACAGGCTTTTGATAAGTCTAAAGAATGTTTGATGAAAGCTCCTATCTTGGGATTACCAGATTTCCAATTGCCTTATGTATTATATACAGATGCAAGTTTTATTGGTCAGGGTGCTGCTTTACATCAAAAACAACTTATTGAAGGAAAAATGTCAGAAGTAGTAATTTGCTATATTTCATGTACTCTAAGAAGTAGTGAATTGAAATATGGTGCTACTCAACTTGAATGTTTGGCAGTAGTATGGGCTCTTGAGAAGCTGCATTATTACCTTGAAGACCAAAAATTTGAGTTAATAACTGACTGTAGTGCAGTTAAGTCACTCTTAAACATGAAAACTCTTAATAGACACATGTTTAGATGGCAATTAGCTGTACAAGAATACAGAGGATGAATGACTATTACACATAGAGAAGGAACCTTACACTCTAATATAAATTTGTTATCTAGAGTACCTCTGCCTAATAATGATGATAATCCTGCTTATGTTCCTGAATCAGAGATTATTAACATTTATGGCATTTATATTGTAGATCTTGAGGATTAATTTACGCAATCAATTCTTGATATTTATGCTTCAGATCCTGACTTGATTATACTCACTACAATATTAAATGATCCATCTAATGCTTCAATGAATGTTTTAATAAAAACATTACCAAATAAGTATAAAGAGGCATTAGAAAAAGGAAAATTTTCCATTGAGGATGGTTTTATATATTACAGGAAAAAATTAAGTAATGTAATTTTAATCCTCCCTTCAATGAAGGAGTTAATGTTAAGTATATGTGATGATGATATATTAGCAGGTCATTTTGACTACCATAAAACATTAACCAGAGAAAAAAAAACAGCTTGGTGGATTAACATGTCTTAGAATATTCATAAATATGTTGAGACATTTGATTCTTGTCAAAAATCTAAAAGATTAAAATGAAAAAGAGCTGGTTTATTACAAATAATTGAGCATTCAAAAGCTCCATGGGTAATAATTAACATGGACTTTGTAACAGGGTTGCCAATAGCAGGGTATAAGAGTTATAACTCCTGCTGGGTAATTGTAGATAGATTTACAAAGATGTGTAAATTTATTCCTACCCACAAAGAGGTTTCTGAAAAGGACTTAGCTTTTTTATGGTGGACACAAATGTTAAATATAGCAGTTTTAACCAAATCAATAGTTTCTGACAGAGATCCTAAATTTACTTCTGAGTTCTGGACATCACTTATGGATGTTTCAGGGTGTCAATTAAAACTTTCTACAGCACACCATCCACAAAATGATGGGCTAGCAGAAAGAATGATACAAACTTTAGAAGATATGATAAGAAGATATTGTGCTTTTGGTCTTAACTTTAAAGACAATGACAAACTCACACATGATTGGGTAAACCTTATCCCATGTTTAGAATTTGCATACAATAGTACAGTACATTCTGTGACTGGCAAAAAGCCATTTGAATTATGATTGGGTCATGTACCTAATACCCCTTCTAAAACTCTTAATAAATTACCTAGATTAGATATCCATCTAGGTACTAAATCTTTTCTTCAAATGCAGGAATTATGCAGAAAAAATGCTCAAGAATGTATAAATAAGGAGTTTGAGTATGAGAAGAAAAGATGGGATAAAGCCTATAAAGAAAAAATGTTCAAAGAGGGTGATGAAGTCCTTATTTCTACACTACATTTCAATTTAAATGGTAACTTTAAATTGAAGGATCTATTCATTGGTCCATTTGTAGTTAAAAAGATGGTTGGTAATAATTTTGTTGAGGTTATTATATATGCACCATATGATAGAAAACATCCAGTATTTCCTATTTCTCTTATGAAACCATACCATTATAATGATACTGCTCTATTTACAAGAAGATCATGAAGGCATAAACAGAAACCTGAAGAAATATTTGAAAAGGCAGAAATTGAAAAGATCATTAAAAAGAGACACCTTACTAAAGAAAAGGGAGTAGAGTATCTATTAAGATTTATAAATAAATCAAGTGAATATGACCAGTGGATTCCAGAAAATGAAATCACTGATCTTAAAGATCTCTTGAAAAAATTTAAATCAAAATAATACTGTTTAATTCAGTATATGTAATATAGAAATTTTAAATATTATTTTTCTATTCACTCCTTACTTATTAATCAAAATGTCTTAACATTTCTTTATTTTTTTTTTTGGGTGAAGGAGTGTCAGCCTAGATATCCCTAGGACTAAGTATTTCTTATACTTAAAATAAGATAAACTTAAGTACATTAAGCTTATATCTTAAAAATAAGGTTAAAACAAATAATATATATGATTATATTACATATATATATAATTATTACACTACTATATAAATTATAGTTGTTTAAATAGCTTATCCATAGCCTAATAATACTTATTAAGGTGTTAATAGAGTCATAATATATTTATCTTAAGTGATATTAAGTAATTATTGACATACATAAGCTTATATGTATACATAAATCTCATATTCAGTGAAATATGCAGTATATTATGTATATTTAGGTTTATAAGTGGGTTTTAGCCTCTTAATAGCCTATAAACTTTGTTTTTCTGCTCATTTTAGTTCATATGAACATATCCAGCAGACTCACAACGCCTAAAGAAGCATATACATCTATTTCAGGTGCATACACTCAGTTTGGACAACTTAATCTGCTTCCTTGGATGGATATTCACAGATTTATGGGTTGGGAGGTCATTGCTGGGTTAATATGGATGCTTGGGGATGTTATTGGGAGCTTGGAAATTTCATTTGTTTCCTTTATATGCTTTGGGTTTCATTATATACTCTTTGGATGAGTTATTTTACCTGTTTCTTTATGGTATCTGCTTTTATCTGGATTTTCTATTTATGGTATGGGTCTGCGTAATCATTAATTGTGATGGAACGTCCTTACTGGGGGTCTGGGTGTTGAATCTGCTTGAAGTGGACGCCATGGGGAGGTGATGGGCCCTCAAAGTTCTGTAATTTTGGGGGATAGCAGTAACATCATCTGGATTGAAGGTCTGTGCACTCCAGTGGATTTTGGTATAAGTAAGGGAGGATTTTGGCGGTTATTGGACATCAATTACTTACTAAAATTCAAATAAAAAATATAACACAATTATTATTATTCAGAAATATATTATAAAGCCTTTATAAATTTATATTATCTTTATATAAGCTATAACTATATTATATTCATCTATTTTCCACCACTAGCACGCATTAAAATCCAAGTATTGTGAGTTTTATTTGAGAATAACTATTGTATTAGTCTTCCCCTGAGGTTTAATCATGAAATAATTTATTAATAAGCAGTAGGACCATTAATAATTACTATTAAATCATACTTATATACTAGATACACTGACAAAATTCTTGATTATTTTTTTGAGATTCAAAAAGTTTTGGGGCTTGATTCTATTTATGATAACTTGGAAAAAAAATGAAGAATTTTCAAGGATAGAAATTTGAGCAGGAAAGTTTGATAAAGAAAGTAATAAAAAGGAAAAGACTTACTGTGGTGAGAAGGAGAAAAATCTGATTTGAAAAAGAACTGGGAGAGAAGATATGTGTTGTGGATTGTATGGGACACAATAGGGGGTATCAATGTTGACCAATATGCAATTAAATTAATTGTGGATAAAAAGTTTTAAACCCCAATTATCTTTTGCAATTATTTTTGCTAATAATTGGGTTATTAGACACTTTACGTGTCAATGTTCACCTCTTATCTGATATATATTATTCTACTCAATTTTTCTTAACCACATCTTGGAAAACTTTCTGTCATAACCACATGTTGCACAACTCTCTGCCATAACCACATCTTGGACTACTCTCTGGATATTCCTTCTACCTTGCTGCACACTCCCATTCTCATCCAATCCTGTTCATTCTATCTGCTCAGAACTTCTCCCCATTTCATCTACTTGATTCTTCTCCTTTTCATCTCACTCTCTCATCTGCTTGTTTCTGCTCCTTTTCATCTGGCTATCTCAACTGCTTGTTTCTGCTCCTTTTTATCTTTAATTATCTTAACATGCCTCGTCATCATAGATCTTCTCAAAGGTAGCCATCACCCAATTTTTCTTCAAATCCCACTACTACCTCTTTCCCCCTCTCTGCTGAGAAATCCAAAACCGTTCAACTAAAGAAAGATGATTATCTCATTCTTATCAACTGGCTAATAACTAAATTTAACTATGATTCTTGTTTTGGTACTGAGTATGCAACTAAAGTAGGACGGCCCCCCGCATCAAAAGTTAATGGTTATCTTATAATGGCCAACAAATTACGGAATAAGACTAAGGGAAGGATAGATCTTTTACCAAAACAGATGTCTCAACACTTCAAGCATTATCAAGACAAGTACAAATGGCAAAGACTCTTTCATCTTCTACTGGTTTTGGTATTACTGACCTTGATATCAGTAAGGGCATCAAATCCATAGATGATAAACTTGATTCTTTATGTCCTTACTTTAAAGATATGGATTCTATTTTTGGGGAGCGAGATGATGGTAATCCTGCAAACATGTTGGATGGTGAAGATGCTATCTCCAAACATGATGTTGAACCAAATATATTTCTTTCTTCTTCTACTCAAGCCTCTCCTCATTCAACTTCCACAAATCAAAATATCTTTTCAATAGATCCTTATGGCAATATAAACCAACCTGATCTAACTCAAGTATGTTTTTTTATTTTATCTTATCAATTCTTTTTTTATTTGCATTTTCTTATTTATAAATAGACTGAAGAACTAACGCAGGAGCCACAATCAACTGAGTCAGAAGCCAGCAAAAATGAAGAGGAGGAAAATGTGACCTTGAACAAAAAGTGAAGGGCCTCAAGTAGTCTGAATTTCAACTCTCAAAGAAGAAGAAAAAGTGATACTTCATCTCAAACCCCATTTTATTTTATTGAAGAATTTTTGGAGAAACGTGATGCTGGTAAGTGATACAAAACCTCTTAATACTTTACTTTGATTTTCTTCTACTTTTTTTTAATATTTTTATCACTCTAGAACAAGTGGAAGTTGCTAAAGAGACTCTAAGGTTTGAAAAGAAAAAATATGAGCTCTCATTAAGGAGGGATGACAGGTTATATGATTTGGAAGAGAAGAAGTTTGAACTCTCTTCACGGAAGGATAATAGGGCACAAGACTTGGAGGAGAGGAATTATGAACTTTCTTTACGGAAGGATGATAGGGCACAAGACTTGGAGGAGAAGAAATTTGAGTTATCTCTAGATATTGAAAAATCAAAGAAAGAGGAGAAAACACTAGAGCATCAAAACATCATGGAACAGATGAAATATAAGCTTGATTGTGAAGAAGATTCCAAAAAGAATGATTTCTTGATAGAATGTGTTAAAGCTAATAAATCTGTTGAGGAAATTGAATGTTTAAAGAAAGTGTTTGATGACTAGTTTGTTTTATATATCTTAAACTTCAACTGTTCATAAATAATTGTACATAAATTTTTATCTTAATTTCCTGTATTTTTTTACTCTATCCATCATTAGTTGAATTTTCATATTTTAACATTATAAATTCTCTTTTAAATAAAATTTTCAAGAATTTTTAATGTTCAAAATTCTTTTTTATTTTAAATTTTAAAGTAACCTTTGAAAATTTCCCAATCCCACCCCTACATTTTATTGAAGTAACGGATGGGTATCACCAAAATTTCAAGTCAATTTTTTTTTAAGTCTGATATGAAAATTTGATAATACTGCCCCCCCTGTATTTTATTGAATTAAGGAAAGGGTATCATCAAATTTTCAAGTCAATTTTTTTTAAAGTCTGATATGAAAATTTGGCAATACCCCCCCCCCTGCAATTTATTGAATCAAAGAAATCAAATGGAAAAAAAAAATTAAAATTGAAAATTACTAAAACCAATTATTTTCACCAGTCCCAATCAAGTTTTCCTATTTTATATAATAGCCATTAGAATGACCTAAGGCCAGATGCACCATTATATAAAAAATAAATCTATGTTGATGTAACTTTAAAAAATAATTGGAATAGACAAATCCAAAATTAAAAGAAAAAATTAAAATTGATAATTTCTACAACCAATTATTTTCACCAGTCCCAATCAAGTTTTCCTATTTTATATAATAGCCATTAGAGCAACCTAAGGCCAGATGCACCATTATATAAAAAATTAATTTATCTTAATGTCACTTTAAAAAATAATTGGAAGAGACAAATCCAAGATTTAAAAAAAAATTAAAAAGGATAAATAAAATTGAAAAAGAGGAAGGTAAAAAAGGAAGTTTAAAAATATTAAAAAAATTAAATTAAATTAAATTAAATAAAAAATTTAATAAAAGAGAAAAAAAAAGGAAAATTTTTTTGGAAGAAAATATTTAATGAGAGAAAAAATATAATAATTTATTTGCAATACTTGACAGATTGACTAAGAACCTGAATTATAATTAAAATACAAGGTAAAACAAAATCACCCAAAAAAAAAAGAGTAAATAAAAAAAATTTAAAATAAATTCAGTAAATTTAAATTTAAAAAAAAATAAATAAATAAAAATTTCTTACCTGCTATTGGAAATACTTGTTGATATCATTCAATCCAATTTAATAAAATAAAAAAAAATTGATTTCAGTAAATTTCAGAATAATTAATTATTTGAAAAAACAAACACAAATATAAAAAATTAAATTACCTGATTTATTTTGAAAACAGGGGGAAATGTCCAGAAACTAAGGGAAAGAAAATAAATTCTGTAAAAAAATTAAAAAGCAGATTTTTTTCTTTTTTTTTCTTCAAAATGCCCTCCTTGCCCACCTCAACCCCCCCTTACCTGCCTCAAACCCCCCTTTATCCCTTCTTTATCCCTTCTTTACCCCCCCTTTACCCCCCTTTAACCTCTCCTTAGCCACCTCAAATCCCCCTTTACCCCCCTTTAACCTCTCCTTAGCTGCCTCAAACCCCCCTTTACCCTCTTTTTACCCCCCTTTACCCCCCATTCACCCCTTCTTTACCCTCCCTTTACCCCCCCTTTACCCCCTTCTTGGCCCCCTCAAGACCCCCCCTTTACCCCGTAAGACCCACCTCAAACCCCCCCTACACCTAACTTATCGAATTGGTAACAATTTGATAAGTAGGTGGTGGTGGGGGGGGTGTGGAGCAGTATGAGGGGGCCAAGGAGGGGGTAAAGGGGGGAGCTTGAGGGGGCTAAGGAGGGGGTAAAGGGGGGGTAAAGGGAGGGTAAAGAAGGGGTAAAGGGGGGGGTAAAGGGGGGGGGTAAAGGGGGGTAAAGGGGGGGTAAAGGGGGGGTAAAGGGGGGGTAAAGGGGGGTAAAGGGGGGTAAAGGGGGGTAAAGGGGGGTAAAGGGGGGTAAAGGGGGGTAAAGGGGGGTAAAGGGGGGGTAAAGGGAGGGTAAAGGGAGGGTAAAGGGAGGGTAAAGGGAGGGTAAAGAAGGGGTAAAGGGGGGAAGTTTGAGGCAGGCAAGGAGGGGTAAAGAGGGGGTTGAGGTGAGCAAGGAGGGATTAAAGGGGGGAGTTGAGGTGGCCAAGAAGGAGAGAAAGGGTGGTATGGAGGAAGAAAAGGAGGGGGGAAAGGGGGGGACTTGAGGTGGCCAAGAAGGGGAGAACGGAGGGTATGGAGGCAGACAAGGAGGGGGGAAAGGGGGATGATGGAGGGTGAAAAAAAAGTAAAAAAAAGATAGAACAAAAAAAACAAAATTAGTCTAACCTTGAAAACCAAAAAAAGCACTTACAGGACAAAAAAAAAAAGAAAAAAAAAGGACAAAAAAAAAAAGAGAAAAAATAAATTATTAGCAAGTAAAAATAATCCAAAATAAGAAAAAGAATGACTTGCCTGGAGAGATGAGATGAGAAATAGAGGAATGAAATAGAGGAATTGAAAATATTTGATGGATGTTTGAGGAGAGGATGAAAAGGATATGAGTAATGAATGAAAAAAAACACTGACAAAATATGCGATTTCATGTTGAGCTGGTGAAAGAAAACCAATGAGCCATCCAAAAAAAAGAGAAGCGCTTCCCAGCCTCTTAGCACCAAGGCAAGGGGTCCGCTTAATGTTGGGAGGCCCACCTAGAGGCGGCTGGAACACCCTGAAGCCAGAAAACCACCAAAAACCTCCAATAAAGCCCAAAATACTTAGAAAAATCCACCACAACTACTAAAACCCTTTAAACACATAATTAAGCTATAAAAAAATTAAGACATAATATATAGAGCCAAATTAGCTCTACTTAATGGTACTAAGCACTTAAGCCTAAGACTTAAGGTTAGCCTGTAAAACCCAAAAAGAAAATTAAACAGCTATCTTTTAGAAATTAAAAATGAGTAAAGGACCCCTTAAAACTTGGAATATGAAAAATATCATCAGGACATAAAATATAGAAAAAAAACCAAGGCTATCCAATTGTAGTACCCACATACCTGTAGTCATAATATTCACTGAATAAAAGCAGAAAAACACTCAATTATTCAACCAATGTCAATTAAGACATACCAAAACAACGCCAAACAGAGCAAAAAAGGTGTCTGCCAATGTTTGAAAAACCACACCATAAATTCAAAAAAAAATGAATTTCATCAAACAAAAATACCAAACCAAGTGAAAAAATTACACAAAGTGGACATGTGGGGAGCACCAAAATAAAATTTTAAAAGTGTTGTGAAGTGAAATGTTGTAGAGTGATTAACATTATAATGGATTGTATGCCGGCTGATTGAATGTTTTGTGATTCAAGGGAGGGGAGAGCTGGTGCTGGTTCATGATCCTCTTCTTAATAAAGATCATTCCACTCATCCTTTAAATCAGCTAAGATATTGTGGAGTATAACACAAGTCATGATCCAATGATTCACAGTTTTGATCTCCATTTTTTTTTTGAAATTGGATTTGGAGCTCCCAAAGACTAGAAAATCGTCCCTTTAAAATACCTATAGCATTTTCAATCCGTACTCTTGATTAGGCAAGGTGATAATTAAATTTAGTTTTGGGATCATTTTCTAAGGTTGCACCACGGAAAGTAGGAAAAATGTACTTCCCACTTGCATATGCTGAGTCTGCAAGGAGGTACTGAGATTCATCAAAGTATGAGTCAGGGGTTTGAAAAATCCTCATTCTTTGGAAGACAGAAGAGTCACGACATGATCCAGGGCAGCCACTGTGAAAAGCAATAAATTTTTTATTGACATCAAATATAAGTTGAATGGCAATAGAGTATCTAGAAGGAAGATAAAAAGTTAGTTCATGAATAATGAGAAATTGGAGAAGATTTTAGAGAAACCTTTTTTTGCAATCAAAATAATGGTTCCCATCATGAGCAGGCTTTCGACTCAAAGGTATAGTTGTGGCATCAACAAAACCTACACAGCCAGTGAAACCTTTGGCTTGCATTACTTGAGAGGATTCAAGTTGTTGTTCTGGAGTTGGCCAAGCAAGTGTTTGAGACTTGAGGGAAAGGATAGCAATTATACAGTGCTTGGTGTATAATATCACCATACCATATCCTATTTTAAATTGATTATCCAAACGTCTTACAGCAGCACCATTTCCATTTGAGCCAAAGCAACATAGTGCAACAGCAAGTTGAATGGCAGGATTACGCTGTTTGTTATGGGAATTGTAATGAAAGATAGGATGTTCAGAGATGAATTGATAAATTTATAAGAAAGAATTGGGTGAAGTTCTAAATAGCTGAGTGAAGTTTAGTTGGGGAATGTTGAGAATGGAGCAGAGATCATATTGGGGATCATGATAAAGATTTGGCCCCCTGGAAATGAGGTAACGCTTTTTGGAAAGAAAACACAAATAGGCTAAGGCATCTTCCAAATCAGACTCAGATTTATAGTGGAGAACTAAAAGTAAAGTTATAGCATTAATAGTGGAGTGAAGTAGCCATCTAGTAGAGAGGTGCTTCATTCTTGTCAGTAGTATAGGTGTCGGTAGAAGGTTTAGGTGATGAATGGGAAGTGGGAATTCACTGCCAAATGTGCAGTTAGGGTGTGTAGATAGAAAAAAAACTTAAGTTTTCACCACCAAAATTAAGTAGCATAGAGTGAGGAGAGACTTATCGATGGCATCAGAAATTATATGTCATGTGACTTTCTTCAAAATACATCATGGATGTGATGAGTTTGGGATCAGGAATTAGGAACAGAAATTGGGGTATAAGAGGCAGGATAATGTATTATGATGGATTCCTTATCCACTAGTCCCAGGGCTAGTGGATATGAATCTTCTGCAATTAATAATGTCTGATCCCAAGAAAAAAAATTCTGATCCCTAATTGCGGATCCCTGACCATTGATACCCCCTAATGGCTGGAAGGTGATGGGCAGTTGATTGGGAGGAAGTGTGTATTGGTGGGCTGAATTGTGGTTCAGAAAATTGTAGAAAATTATGACATGTCTGACCCCATGTTTGTAACCCCAAGTACCAAATAAGCCATGTTTCATGGCATGTTTGTGGGGCATTTTTCAAATGAAACACACTAAGTGTGTTTGGTAAGGTTTGAGAAACCCAAATGTCTGGGCTATCTAATGGTATGTAATTCATCTGCATAAAAAAATAATTTCTTGTGGCTGAAAAATTTGCTTTTTGAATTTCAACTTTTTTTTTTATATGTTATCATAGTGTTTTTGAATTATATAAATGGTTATCTTGATTAGAAACATACTTTTGCACCAGAATATGAAGCTAGATGTTTTTCAGAGTAATATTGAGTGAGGTAAATTAAAAATAGATCATTCACAGACTTTTTGTAGGGCACTGTACATTTCTGCTGGTTACTGTGAAAACATGTCTGGCTGACACATACAACTTCAAGTTTGATGCTTGAATATGGGGGATTATTTTTCTCGAGGGTCAAAGTGGTGGTCTAATATTAGGGGGTATCAAAGTTAGAAATTTGTAATCACTTAAAAGGTATTTCACAATACAAAAAGAAAGACACAAACTTGACATTAATTCTCAGTAAAAATGTGTTTTGAGGGCAAAATATGGCATATTTTAAAAAATAATCATGGTTGATTTGGTGGAGCAAAGGGGTATTTTGAAATAGAAGATTTCTAACTTTGATACACCTTATTGTTTGGGGTATGGATTAAATTAGTATAATGTAATTTTGTTAACTTATTCATCTGCTTACAATATTTTTCCTCACTGTTTTACTTTAAAGACATTTTTTGAAATTTCAGTGTTGATTTCTTCCTTTATTGGTTATTAATTGTTTGATAATATTAATGCATTGTGAGCTGGAATCATTTCAGAGCTTGGGAATGTAAACCTGCATGAAGTGGATACCATGGGAAAGCAATAGTCCTTGACAGTGTTATAATTGCCAGAGATAGCAGAAGAGTAACTAAAAGTGAAAGTGTGCTCGCTGCGGAGATGGGGTATATAAGGAGGAGCTGATTAAAAAATTTTAAATCAAGTTATTAACTCTATCAAAGTTGTTTCAAACTTTTAAAGAGAGAATCTTGTTTTTTTAGAGGGAGGAAGTAAGGGAATGCAGGACAAATTTTATTAATTCAGATCATATATGGATTCATACACATATATAGTTAAGTAAAATGATTAATATACTCAGGTTTCAGGTCATCATCATTCTCATTTTCATTTTCATTGCCATTTTTATATTTATTTATTTTTGGTTGAAGCAAGTAAAAATTCTTCCACTCCCAAAAAACAAAATTTTAAAAAAAGATAAAAAAAGATGGTATTTTATCGACGTTTATGTTTTGTAACCAAAGTGAAACCGTCTTCGTCAACCAAAAGAGGTGGAGGAGATGGAGCAGGATCGATATCCATTTGTTGATTAGAAGTTATTTGTGCTTGGGTGTTACAATTCCGGGTATCCACATCGTCATCTTCAGCGATATCATCTTCAGAATCATCTTCAGAGTCAGAGAGTGTTGCAGAGTTGGCAGTGGCCAAGGTGCTATGATGATGATGCGGAGGAAGGTTTTTGCTCTGATCAGCTAGAGTTTTGATACGATAAGCCAAAGAAGAATGATTTGACAAAAGATCTTCAGGATTTAAAAGTGAGGGATTTGACCACTCAGTCCATAAAATTGTCAGGTCACGCGCAATAAGAGTTTGAGAGTCATCTTCTAATGAAAGATTAAAGTAAACGTCAAGTGTTTCGATGAGGAAGTTTTGGATATCAGATTGTGAAGGTAAATCTGGATGAGCGTCAAGAAAAGCCGACACGAGTTCTATTGCAGTGTTTTGTAGATGATCCTTTTGTAAATGATGAGGGACTAGATCGAGAGCGAAAGAGAAGGCAGGCCATACAGAAAGAAGCTGAATTACAGATGAGGCAAAGTGAGAATGGGCTGAAGGATGCATGTGATGTAAACAATAAGGAAATATAGAAAGAGAAAACCAATTGGTAGACCCCCCATCTCTATATTGCATAATCTAACAAAAGATGAAGAAGTATATTGAATATGATGGTTTATCTCCAACATGAAATCAAGCAGCCAGCGATGGACAAACAGAAAAAAGAATGGGCCAGCACAACCACAGCCAAGACGGCGAGGATCATCATGAAGGTGAGGAAGATATGTTAGGCGTATTCAAAGATTGGAACAAGGTAAGAAGGAGGCTGGCGGCTATCTGCACCATATAATGAAGTATTGAAAGTGCTGATGTCTGGACAGGAAGCTGCAAGGACACCTTCACCGGAACAAACTGAACGCACAGTCCAGATTGGAAACAAACTCTGGTCACTTTCACTCGTAGGCCATCATCCACTCTGGGGTACATCCATCCATCAACAATATGATCTTTTGATCTTACTTTGATTTTCACATCTTAAAACTATCTTCTTCTTTATTATTTATCATCACAGCACATTGTCTTTATCCTGCCGCTATTCATCTTGCCCGCTATATTCACTTTCATCCTCACCTTTTTTGGAATGCAACTGTCCTTGAACTTGGCGCTGCTGCTGCCCTTCCTTCCCTCGTCGCTTTACACTCTGGCGCCAATCTTGTCATTATCATCATTTATCATTTATGACTCATTATCATAGTTATTCTCATCACCTTTTTTTTTTTTTTTTTTTTTTTTTTTTCCCAACAGGTTCTTGCAACTGACTTCCCAGATCCTCCTCTCATCAATAATATTACCGCAAATGCGAGTCGAAATCTACCCTCTCATCTACTTGCAAAATTCTTCACAGCCGGCTACACTTGGGGTTCATCCGTCCATCCTCTCTTAGACATCTCAAAAAAAAAGTTCAACATCATTTTGATGGCCGATTTAGTCTTCAATCATTCTCAACATCATGCACTTCTTGATACCTTAAAAAATGCTCTTGATTTATCTGATGGCATAGAGAATTTTCCCAAATCATTATCCTCGCCTTCATTTTCTTTTGTTCCTTCTTGTGCTTTAGTTTTTTATAATCATCATCGTCCTAAGTTTGTTGATCAAGATAATCAGTTTTTAGAATTAGCTAAAATACAAGGTTGGAGAGTTGAATCAATTGAACAAGAATTTGATCCTGATGTAGCGTTTCCTGAAGATGATGGTGATTTAAAGGTTAGAGGAACTGTGTATGGTTGGAAATTCACTCGACCATCTTCCTCCGCCTTATTCGACCCTCTATAGTTTTCTTAGCTATTACATAACTATATCACATTTGATTTGCTTACTAGGAATTCCTTTTTATCATGCTTAGAATTAAAAATATGAATAAATTCTCTTTAATGCATATAATAGGGGGTATCAATGTTGGCCAATCTGCAATTAAATTAATTGTGGATAAAAATCATTATACCCCAATTATCTTCTGCAATTATTTTTGCTAATAATTGGGTTATTAGACCTTTTACATGTCAATGTTCATCTCTATCTGATATTTTCATCCTCAATTTTTCATAACCACATCTTGGACAACTTTCTGGATGTGCCAGCCTCCCTACCTTGCAGTGCACTCCCATCCTGTCTATTCATTCTATCCATTCAACCCCCTCCCCATCTCATCTGTTTGTTTCTTCTCCTTTTCATCTTCAAATACCTCAACATGCCTTGTTGTCATAGATCTTCTCAAAGGCAGTCTTCCCCCAGTTGTTCATCAAATCCCATTACTCCCTCTTTCCCCCACTCAGCTGAGAAATCAAAGACCATTCAACTAAAAAAAGATGTCATCTCATACTTATCAACTGGCTGAAAATAAAAACTAATTATGATTCTTGTTTTGGTACTGAGAATGCAACTAAAGTAGGATGGCTCCCTGCATCACAAGTTAATGGCTGTCTTCTAATGACCAATAAATTACAAAATAAGACAAAGGGAAGGATTGATCTTTTGCCTAAACAGATGTCGGAATGTTTCAAGAATTACCAAGCCAAATACAAGAAGGCAAAGACACTTTCATTTTCTACTGGTTTTAGTATTACTGACATCAATATCAGTAAGGGCATAAAATCCATAGATAATAAAATTGAATCTCTATGTCCCTACTTTAAAGAGATGGATGCTATTTTTGGAGAGCAAGCTGATGTTAATCCTGAAAACATGTTGGATGGTGAAGATGCTATCTCCAAAAATGATGTTAAAACAAATCTTTTCACATCCTCTTCCTCCACTCAAGCCTCCCCTGTTCTAAACTCAACAAATCTAGATAGCTTTCCAATAGATCCTTATGGTGACATAAACCAACGTGATCCCACTCCAGTAAGTTTTTATTTCTTGTCTAGTTGTTTTATTTTTTTTATTTCTAAAAAGGCTAATGAACAAACCCAGGATCCTCAAGCAAGTGAGTCTGAAGCAAGAATCAATGATGAAGAGGAAAATGTTAACTGCAAAAAAAATTCAAAGACCATCAACTACTTTGAATTTCAACAGTCAAAGAAAGAAAAACAGAGATAGTTTTTCCCAAACCCCTTTTTCTTCCATTGATGATTTTTTGGAGAAATTTGAATCTGGTAAGTGATAGCATACCTCTTAATAATTAACTGAGCTTTTCTTTTCTTTTGTTAATATTCCTTTTCACTCTAAGTAAAGTTGAAGTTGCAAGAGATACTCTCAACTTTCAAAAGCAATAATAAAAGCTCTCTTTACGCAGGGATGATAGGATACAAGAATTGGAGGAGAAGAAATTTGAGCTTTCTTTACAGAGGGATGGGAGAGTAGAAGACTTGGAGGAGAAGAAATTCATGCTTTCTTTACAGAGGGATGAGAGGGAACATGAATTGGAGGAGAAGAAATTCAAGATAAAGAAAGAGGAGAAGGCTCTTGAGTACCATTTTCTATTGAAACAGATGAAACTTAAGTATCAACCTGAAGATGGTTCTAAAAAGAGCTTTTTCTTGATAGAATGTGTTAAAGCTAATGAATTTGTTGAGGAAATTGAATGCTTAATTCAAAACTTTGATTGATTACTAGTTATTTTGTTTTATTTCTCATTTCAGTTGTTTATAATTTTTTGCATATAAAAGTTAACTAGTATAATCCTTACTCTGTGTCGTTGATTAGACTTCAAATTGATGTGTACATACTTTTTTACTCTTTATTTGACAAAGATTTACAAAACATTCCACATCTCAACAAGCATGTAGCACAATTTAATGTTCTTTCAATTTTCACACCTGGTTTCTCCTTTTTCCAATAGTAAATTTGTGGATTTTCCATATTTATTTCCACCCCTTTTTTTTCTTTCTCTGATACTTGATAATTACTGCAGCAAAAATAGTAGTCATGGAAGTGATATAGTTTGAGTGGTAACCCATGTAGTAGTGTCTACATATGCAGCTGGAAGAGAACAAAAAAATAAAAAAAAGTTAAAAAAATTATTAGCAAAAAAAAAAAAGTGAGAATCATGTTAAACAAAGACCAAAGTCAGTGCAACTAGCAGTGACTTTTTGGTGTTTTGATTCTAAAAACTCACAGGTGGGAAAAATGGTGAACCAGATGTCTGGTTCAGTTTTTGGGTTCAGGGCACACTTATGGGTTTGATTCAGGGAGTGATTCTGGTTGAACTCAGTACATGATCCTAGTTGTGACTTTATCCATGTTCCATTTTTTTTATTTATCTGTCCTTATCATCTCACTGGTTTTCCACTTCCTAACTCCATACAATCCTCCTCCTCCACCTCATTGTTTGTCAGCATTTTCTTGTTATATTTTTTACTTGTTTCCTATGTATTTTATTTGGTACCCTCTTCTGGTAGTTTAATATTCATATTTTTTCTTAGTTAATTTGGATTTTTAGTTTTACTTTCACTTGCTACACTCCCTTACCACACATCTCATTTTGGTAAGTAATAATACATGCTCAAAAAATGATTCTCATTTCTCTCTTGCACATTTTTTCCACCCCTCTCATGCCTTTTCCTTCCTCCACTTTTCCATCCCCTCTCCTCTCCTCCCCATCCTCTCTTTTCTCTGAGAGGAAAAAAAAAAAAGTTATTGGTGAGTTTTTTTTTAAAAAAGCCCCCAAAACTCACCTTAAACAAAGACCAAAGTTGCTGCAACTAGAAGCAACTTTGGCTCACTCCCAGCCATGAACAACATGGCTGGGAGTGAACAAAAAAAAATACAAAAACAAAAAAAAATTAACAAAAAAAATGAAAAAGATAAAAAAAAAAAAAAAAAAAACACAAACACAAACCTTAAAAAAATGACCCAAGTCACTGTTAGTTGCAGAAACTTTGGTTCTCTCCCAGCCAGGAAGAACCTGACTAGGAGAGAACAAAAAAATTAATAAAAAAAAAAACAAAAAACACTCACCTTAAAAAAACAACCAAAGTCACTGCAACTAGTAGCTACTTTGGTTCTGTCCCAGCTAGGTTCTTCCTGGCTGGGAGAGAACAAAAAAATACAAAAAAAAAAAAATGAAAAAGATAAAAAAAAACAAAAAACACTCACCTTAAAAAAATGACTAAAGTTGTTGCAACTAGCAGTGACTTTGGTTCTCTCCAAGTCATGTTCTTCCTGGCTGGGAGAGAACAAAAAAATTAATAAAAAAAACAAAAAACACTCACCTTAAAAAAACAACCAAAGTCGCTGCAACTAGTAGCTACTTTGGTTCTGTCCCAGCTAGGTTCTTCCTGGCTGGGAGAGAACAAAAAAATACATAAAAAATTATTAAAAAAATGAAAAAGATAAATAAGAAAAAGACACACATCTTAAAAAAACAACCAAAGTCACTGCAACTAGTAGCAACTTTGATTTTCTCCCAGACAGGTTCTGCCTGGCTGGGAGAGAACAAAAAAATACTAAAAAAAAAAATGAAAAAGATAAAAAAAACAAAAAACACTCACCTTAAAAAAATGACTAAAGTTGTTGCAACTAGCAGTGACTTTGGTTCTCTCCAAGCCATGTTCTTCCTGTCTGGGAGAGAGCAAAAAAATATAAAAAAAGATTAAAAAAAATAGTGAAAAAGATAAAAAAAAATATAGCTGTGACTTTGGTTCTCTCACAGCCAGGAAGAACCCGGGTGCAAGAGAACACAAAATAAAGTAAAAAAAAAGAATTAAAAAGTCAGTGCAAAAAATTGATAGCAGCACCAAAAAAGACTGGAGTCACCTTTAACAAATAATTAAATAGCCCCTTGTTGTTGGGGAAGATAATTTATCTTTTAAAATTAAGGCTTTCATATATTTCAGTAATCAGAACTTTCAGACTAAATAATTTAAGTTCTTTACCATTTAAATTAATGGAACAAATGTGATTCCTTCTGGTCTGTATGGGGTTTTAAGTGGGGCCTATTAGTTGTACCCCCCCCCTCAAAAACAATAATATCTGTTGAGGATTTAAGTGGGGTTTATTAGTTTTAGCCCCCCCCACAAACAAAAATAATTTTTTCAAAGATTTCTGTTAGGGTTTTAATTGTTTTTTTAAAATTTAAAGGAGATTTAATATGACAAAACAAGGAAAGTGATGTCCAAATAAGATTTCTTATTTCAAAAGGGAGGGGGAGGCCTGGAGAAATGATGTGTGAATTGATTTTGAAAAGGTTTGGTACCAAACCTATCCATTTTGGGAGGAAAATACATCTCATGGACCTATCCCTGAGTTTTCTAACTCTTAAAAAACTGTGACCTATTGCATAGCTCATGTCTCACCAAAACCTTCAGTAATTCAACCTTCAAATCATGAAATTCATCCTGTGATTGTGAAGTCCTTTCAACTTGAAGAATTGAAGAGCTTGGGGATGTTGGAAGATTCCAGGAAGTGTTGTGAATACCTAATAATGTTGAGGCATAAAATAAAGACTAATTCTGCTTATAAAAAAGGAGGTGGTGAGGGTAATATGTATGCTGCTGGAGAAAGAGCTGCTACTCAACATATATTTGACATCAGTAAGTATATTTATTAATTTTTAAACTTCATTATACTTATTAAATCTCCAGGTCTTTATATAAATTTAAAAATAGATGATGAAAAATACGGAAGTCTTTAGGATTCATCTTTTATTTTTACACCTTTTTATTTAAGCTTCTTGCTTTAAAGTACTATCATAACTCTCTGAAACTGGTGACTGAACTAGATCTTCCTTGCTATGATGGTGTTAATTCTTTTAAAGGTAACTTAACTTGGACTTCTGGAGGGTTCTCTAATGTCACTCACAAAGATTTGGATGTAAGTGATATTAGCCTGGGTGTTTGGTGGTCCACAACTTTAAATGGAGTTTTGGATGAAGATTCTTGGAAGGAAAGAACACCTAGAAAAAATGGAGTCCACTTTATTTTTCTGGAACTCATGTATATGGTGGAGTTTGAGAGGTTTTATAGTTTATGGGCAGTTATTTTGCCTTCTAACAAACTATATCATCAAACCACTCCTGTAAAAGAGTTTTGTAACTTTACAAGGCTGTGTTCTTCAATTAAAATCAGTGAAAGACTATCAAAATCTGTTAAAACATTAAAAATGCTTATAAAAGATGTTGTAATGTCTGGTTATATAAAAATTAATGAAAATGAAAAGTTAGAATACTTACATGATAGCTTTCTTCAAAAATTATTGGGTAATACTGGTTGTTTATAAATTTAAATTTATTATTATTATTATCAAAATGCATAAATATCATTAGAAAAATACCTATAATTTTTTCAGACTGCAAACCTTAAATACATATAGATTGAGGGATACAAGAGGAGAGGTGGAAAAGGATATGAGGGGTGAAAGAAAAAAAGAATGAAAGCTATTAAAAAATTTAAAGGAGTTGTACTGAGAAATGATGGAGTGAGATTGCATAATGATAGAGTATATCCCAGTGGAACTTAAGTTTTGTGAATAAAGGGGGGGAAGAGCTGGTGCAGGTTCAGGATCTTCTTCTTCATAAAGATCATACCACTCATCCTTCAAATCAGCCATGATATTATGGAGTATAACACAAGTCATTAACCAATGATTTGTAGTTTTGATTTCAATTTTTTTTTGAAATTGGATTCTGAGTTCCCATAGACTAGAAAATCTTCCCTTTAAAATCTCAATAGCATGTTCAATTTGTACTTTTGATTGTGCAAGATGATAATAAAAAGATGTTTTTGGGTCATTTTCTAAAGTTGAACCTTGGAAAGCAGGTATAATGTATTTTCCACTTGCATATGCTGAGTCTGAAAATGGGTACTGAGAATTGTCAAAGTATTGGTCAGGATTTTGAGAAATATTCATTCTTTGGAACACAGAAGAGTCATTACATGAGCCAGGGCAGCCACTATGGAAAGCAATAAACTTTTTATTGATATCACATACAAGTTGAACAGAAATAGAGTATCTATAAAGAAGATAAAAAGTTAGTTCTTGAAGAGAAATTTGAGAAAATTTTGAAGAAACCTTTTTTTGAGGTCAAAATAATGGTTTCCATCATGAGCAGGCTTTTGGCTCAACAGTATAGTTGTACCATCAACAAAACTTACACAGCCAGGGAAACCTTCAGCTTGCATTACTTAAGAGGATTCAATTCAATTTTGTGGATTTGACCAAGCAAGTGTTAGAGACTTCAGGGAAAAGATAGCAATCATAAAGTTCTTGGTGTTTAACATGATGGGCTAGTGGATAAGGAATCCAGGATAATGCATTATCCCACCTCTTATACCCCAATTCCCTTTCCTAATTCCTGATCTCAAACTCGTCAAATCCATGATTAATTTGTAAGAAAGTCACATGACATACAATTACAAATGCCATCTGTAAGTCTCTCTTCACTCTATGCTACTAAATTTTTGTAGCAAACACAAAACATTTCTTTCTATCTACACACCCCACCTGATCATTTGGTGGAAAATTCTCACTTCCCACTCATCACCTAAACCTTCTACCAACAATAATGCAGCATCTCTCTACTAGGAAGCAACTTCACTTAGCTATCTTTGCTATCCATTTAACTTTCTGCTGACTCTGATTCTGACTCAGGTTTGGAAGACACTTTAGCTTACATGTCTTTTAAATGATCTTTATGAAGAAGAGGATCCCAAACCTGCACCAGCCTTCCCCTAACTTGAATCAAAAAAAATTCTTTCCACCAGCATACACTCTGTCATTATGCCAATCACCCTCCAACATTTTTAAACACAACTCTTTTAATTTTTTTTCATAATCTCCAAATGCTCAAATTTTGTGCTTTCTTCACTTTGTTTGGTTTTTTTTTCATAATCATTTTTATTTTGAATTTATGGTGAATGTCTCTTTTTTGGATGTCTCATTTGATTTCATTCACAAGCTCAACATGAAATTGCATATTTACCTCAATTTCATACTTTTTCATTGTTTCTTTCTTTCATTCATCCCTTATATCCTTTCCTCCTCTCATCAAAGATCCCTCAAACAATTTGGTTTTATTTATTTTCTCATCTAATCTCTTCAGGTAAATCATTATATTCATTTTTTTAATTTTTTGTTTGCTAATTATAACTTTTTTCTGTTTTGTTTTTCCTTATATGTAACAAATTTTTTTTTGAAGGTGGTTATTTTTGATTTTTATGGTAAAATTAACCTTTTGTTTCTCTCCTACTTTTCTTTCTTTTTAAGCTCCATCACTCTACTCTTCATCCCTCCTTGGCATGGCCATTATCCCCCCTTTCCCCTGTTTCACTTTATTTTTGGTTTCATGTCATTAAAACACATACATTGCACATTTTTTATGCATTTCTCTTACTCCATATTCAATTTACCCCAAATTTCAACATCAATCTTTCTCACTCTATTTTTCCTACTTTTCAATCAAGGTAAGTTTTTCTCCTTTTTTCATACCCATATTATATCTTTTTCCTTCTATGAAAATTTCATACATAAATATATGCATGACTTTTATCTGTATAGCAGTGGACTTATTAAACTCTTCTTGTTCTCATCTCCATTACCACTTTTCAAGTTTTTGCAAAATTTTGAAAATAAGACTCAGAATTAGGGTTAGATTTATTCAAATATGATGTCCTTTGAAATAAAGACTCTTCTGAATAATACCTTTCATTTCTCACAAACAGATTTCAATTTGGCTCAGTAGTTGCTGAGATATTGACCTTTAAAGTTGAGCCTTTTTTTCCCAATTTGAATTTTTTTCTTTCATGTTTTTATGTAATGAATTAAGTTTAGGTTTATTTGAATCATATTTCCTTTAACTTTGGATTATTATGAAGCCTGTCTTTCATTTTTCACAAAAAGGTTTGAATTTGGTTCAGTGGTTGCTGAGATTTTGACCTTAAAAGTTGAGCCTTTTTTCCAAATTTCATATAATTTATTTAATATTTTTATATTGCCTAATTAGAGAATAAGGATTTTGAAACTCTTATATGATGTTTATCTAGGCTTATATCTCCATCTTGTTGGAATTTCCATCATCAATTTTAAAGTTTTTTTAAAATTTTCAATAGAAGAGTCATAATTAAGGTTAGGTTTACTCAAATCTTATGTTATTTTGGTTGATGATTCTTCTGAAACCTACCTTTCATTTCCAATAACAGATTTGAATTTGGTTCTATGGTTGCTGAGATATTGACCTTTAAAGTTGAGCCTTTTTTCTAAATCTTACTTAATTTATTTCATGTTTTTATATTGCATATTCAGAGAATAAGGCTTCTAAAACACTTATCTGGTGATTATCTAGGCTTTTATCTCCCAAAGCTTAGGATAAATCAATTGTTTCTTGTCTGATTGCTTTAAAAAATTATATATTTGTGCATTTCAATCTAATCATAAACTGGCCAAGAAAGCAGGACTTTTCAATTGGACAGATATAGATTGGGTTGAACTCAGTAATGATTATATCTTTTATTTGAATTTTATCATCAACTATGGAGGATTTCATATCCAGAGCAATGTTGAAAAAAGCAATTCTAATAAGCTTAATCTTTGGCTTTTCTGTTATATCAATCCTATTACTGGAAGACTAATTCCTTCACCTGCTAAAATCAAAGGCCATGGACTACACTTTCCGGATAATATTTGTATCATGGAATTTGGATTAGGAAATGGGATTATGGAAGCAAATATGTAATTATTCAAGAGATAATCATCAAAATATTAAGGCATCTCCTGGATTAGAATCTTGCAAAAAGTTTACTCATATTGGATGCTCTTTTCAGATCAATCAAAGTTTTATAAACCAGGTAAGTAAGGTAAGGGGTGAGGTGTCAATGGCTACTAAAAAATTAGGGAGGGGTTCTAAATATTGTAATTAAAGGATTTCCAAATTTTTATTTTTTTCTTAAATTTTTTATTTATCAGTTATTAAAGATTATCAATCAAATTAAGTATTGTACTATCAAGCCCTTGTGCTGTATAAATGTGTTCATTCAATTAAATTCTATGAATGAGTTCATAATACCATTCTTGTCATATGTTTTCTTTGAATTTGCTCATGAAATCATTGGCAGATAGTATTTGGGATTCCTTTACTTGATTTATTATCTTTTTTTAATTGTTTTACTTAATTATTTATGAAATAAAATGAAAGTTTGGTAATCCTTAACCCCTTCCAGAGTAAATTGCAGGGGAGGGGAGGGGTATTGCAAAATTTTCAAATAAGATGTGTAAATTTTTTGACTTGAAAAAAATTTGGAATGAAATATGAATGAAAAAAAAACTATTTATCAAGCATTTTCATTAAGCAGTCAATTTCCTCAACAGATTTATTAGCTTTAAGGAATTTTATCAAGAAAACTTTCAAAAAAATTGCAATGAAATATGAACAAAAAAAATAAAAAAAACTAGTCATCAAAAATTTTCATTAAGTGTTCAATTTCCTCAAAAGATTTATTAGCTTTAACACATTCTATCAAGAAAAGTTTCTTTTTTGAACCATCTTTAAGTTGATACTTGAGTTTCATCTGATCCAATAGGAAATTTTACTCAAGAGCCTTCTCCTCTTTCTGTATCTCAAATGTCTTCTCCTCCAAGTCATGTGCCCTCTCATCCCTTAGTAAAGAGAGCTAAAAAAATTTCTCCTCCAAGTCTTTTTGTCCTGTAATCCCTGCCTAAAGAGAGCTTGTATTGTTGCTTTTAAAATTTAAGAGTATCTCTTGCAACTTCAACTTTACCTAGAGTGAAAAGAAATATTAAAAAAAGAAAAGAAAAGTTCAGTTAATTATTAAGAGGTATGTTATCACTTAAAAGTTTCACATTTCTTCAAAAAATCATCAATAGAAGAAAAAGTGGTTTGGGAAAAAATATCTCTGTTTTTCTTTCTTTGACTGTTGAAATTCAAAGTATTTGATGGTCTTCACTTTTTCTTAAAGGTAAAATTTTCCTCTCCATCATTGATGCTAGCTTCAGGTTTGCTTGCTTGAGGATCCTGGGTTCATTCATTAGCCTTTTTAGAAAAAACAACAATTAAACAAGAAATTAAAGCTCACTTGAGTCAGATAAGGCTGGTTTATATTTCCATAAGGATATATTGAAAAGATATCTTGATTGGTGGAAGTCAAATGAGTGGAGGGTTGAGTAGAGGAAGAAGAAAGAAAATTATTTCTTTCAAAATCATTTTGAGAGATAGTATCTTCTCCATCCAACATTTTCTCTGGATTAAAATTTTCTTGCTCTCCAAATATGGAATCCATCTCTTTCTGGTAAGGACATAAATAATCAATTTTATTGTCTATAGTTTTGATGCTCTTCATGATATCAAGGTCAGTAATACCAAAACCAATGGAAGATGAATGAGTCTTAGCCTTATTGTTTTTGGCTTGATAGTACTTGAAGCATTCAGAAATCTTTTTAGGAAAAAGATCAATTCTTCCCTTTGTATAATTTCATAATTCATTTGCCATTAGAAGATATCAATTGAATTTTGATGTAGGGGGCTGTCCTACTATATTTGCATTCTCAGTACAAAAATAAGAATTATAATTAGATTTATTTTCAGGCAGTTGATAAGAATGAGATGATCATCTTTTTTTAATTGAATGGTCTTTGATTTCTTAGCTGAGCAGGAGAAAGAGGGATTTGTGGGAACTGAAGAACTACTGAGGGAAGGCTTCTTTTGAGAGGATGTATGATGGTAAGGCATGTTTCAATATTTGATGATGATTACAAAAAGAAGCAGAAATGAGAAGATGAGATAGGAAGGGATCTGAATGGATGGAAGAAATAGACAGGATGGGATTGTGCAGTAAGATAGGGAGACTGGCACAGTCTGAAAGTTTTCCAAGATGTGCTTATTAAAAACTGAGGATAAAAATCAGATAATAGGTGAACATTGACACATAAAATGTCTAATAACACAATTATTAGAAAAACTAATTGTGGAAGATAATTGGGTAATAATGATTCTCATTTGAAGTCAATTTAATTGCAGATCTTGTAACATTGATGTCCACTAATAAGTGCTAAATCATATTTTTCATGCTCCATTCATCTTATGTAATTTAATAAAAGACACTTCTTTTTCCTTACATAACTTATTCACAAAATTAAATTGTATGGATCAAAAAAAATCAGAGTGTGTATGAGAAGTGATTATGTTTTGAAATATAAAAACCACCATGTTTATTTATTTTTATTAGACCTGAACAATAGGCAAAACTAATTTAGAAGAGTGATAAACAAGTAAGAAGGAAAAGTAAAGATGAAAGTAATAAGCTCCCACAAACTGTTGGAAGAGTAACAAATAAAATATAAGAGTTAATAAAGAGAGACCACTATCTGAATGACATGAAAAGTAGAAAGTAAGAAAGATCCACTTGGAATATCTCCAAAGGAGCTGACCTACAATAACATGGGATTTCCTCATCTTGGAGAGAGGTTTCAGCACTAGGGTGATAAGCCTTCATCACTATAAAAATGACAGACCCCTACTAGAGCCTGAGCCAAACTCCAAAAAACCAGAGGAAGCCAAAAAACCTTCCTTTTTCTGAAACAATCCATACACTGTCACATAGATGACAAACCAGGTCTATTTTCCCATCCCTCCTCACCAGGAGATGACAACCTCATATGGAGTCTCCTTTGATCTTAACCAGTCAACTACAGACTGGTTCAAGCATCAAAATGATATCCAGTTCTTGCCTAAAAATCTACCAAGTATGGCCCACCCAAAACAGCTTTTACTGTCCCCTAGGAAATATAAAAATAAACCTTTCCTGTGGCACCACCAACATCCAACTTAACAAACTCAGAAGTCCCCACTTTCAAAATCTGGAGATGTATGCTTCCTAACTCATAAAACCTTATTTCAAAATGTCTAATATCCTTTCATTAGATAGTCTTTACTTACCCTTAGAGACATGAACCCAGTAGCATGTATAACAATGTTAGGATTTGATATAGGTCAATAATAATGATATTGATATAAATGTTGAGACATAGATCCATATTCCCTAATGATTTCTTTCTCAAAATACTAATTGATTTTCACTTTACTATTTGCTTTGCTGATGCTGAATCCTTAATTATGACTCTTTAATATGCTTATTTCCAGGTGTTACTGTCTCTATCTGCCATTATGGCTTCTTTGTTCAAAGTTTGGCTCATTTATCCTCACCAACATTCACAGACTTAGTAACTGATTTAAGTCCAACTATTAAATATAAAAAATGTTAGAGGTGTATTTCATGTTTTCATGTACTTAGTCTATTGATTTATTTCTCAAAATACTAATCAATCTTCACTTTATTATTTGCTTCACTGCTGCTGAATCCTTAATTAAAACATTTAGTTATGCTTGTGTCCAGGTTGGCTCTTTAAGCATTTCCAGCTTTCATAGACTTATTTACTGATTTAAGTACAAATATTAAATATAAAAAAGGTTGGATCTTTAAGAATTTCCAACTTTCACAGAGTTAGTAACTGATTTAAGCTCAACTATTAAATATAAAAAATTTAATACTCACCAATTCAGTGACATATCCTCCTGTCCCTCTTAAATTTCTGCCAATACCTGTCTTGATGAGAACACTCAAACAAGTAGCCACATTCAAAGAAATCAGCTTTATTTGAGAACCTTAATCAACAAATTCCCTAGCTTCCCTGCCATTCAGGGCTACATTTACAAAACCAAAAGGAGCAGAAAAATGAGTATCTAGTCCCTCAACATATTTTTCAGCAGAATAAAATATATATTCCATTTTCCCAGAAGAAACCCTTCTCCTTTTGAAAAACTTCTTTTGTCTATTGTTCAATCCAGAACTGACAGCATAAAACTCCCAATAAGTGAGGGAAACCTGACCCTGATTCATTCTTTCCAAAACAGAGTCCATGACATTATTCTGACCAGAAACAACTGGCCTGTCAAGATGAGCCCTGGTTCTAACTACCTTTGTCCTTGATGATTCTTGAGGAAAAGAGCCACAAAAAGATTTTCCATCAACAGGAACCAAACCAGATCTGACTCTAGAACCTCTAACTCCAGCAGTCTTTGGCAATAAATCAACAGGGATATCCTCCTCAGAGTCACAATCCACATCCATTGGCATTGGATAACCATTCAAATCCAATGCACCAAATCTATAGGGGCCCATATCTTACATAACCTTCTGCATCTTAAAAAACTCTTCTTTGATTCACTTCCTCCTAGATTCACTCAGCTTAGGATCCACATTGGAAGCCTTAGGCTTTGGTTGGGCCTGAGCACTGATCTTGGGCCTTCCCAACTTTCCAGCTTCAACATCATGAATGCCAGAAAAACACTCTCCACTTGACTGGCCACTACAAAAATACAACTCCAAACCACTAAAATAAGAAGTAAATAAGACCATATTGGCCTCCTTTACCTTCTTTTTTTCCATCAGCTCCCTCTTACCAGAAGAAGACGCCTCATTTGGAAGCTCCTCAAACCTTGGACTCCTTGAGCCATTGTGCCTTCTTCTCACCAAATTAACAGGATCCTGACTATCACTAGGCTTCACAAAAGATCCATCAGGGAATTTAAACACTTTCACATCAAACTCCACTTTTTTTTCAGAGACATCCTTGTTCAAGGTCCAACAATATTTGGATTTTTGGCCCTTCCTGCTACAGTAAGAGAAAACCCAAAGTTCACTCCTACCACCAGACCTACTTTCAAAATCCCTAGGCTGAGAAGTTGGCTTTTAACCTTCTGAGAATCCTGAACAAAGATATGAAGCTGTTTTTCCAGATCAGATAACTGCTCCAGAACTGGGTCCATCTCTTTAGCTTTTTTAGGGGCCTTCCCTTTACTTAAACCCTCCATTTTTTTCCTTGCATCCTTTAAATCCTCAGAATAGGCTTCACTAACTTTTCTAACATACTTGGTGTTAGCCTCCTGAAAGTGTTCAATGCCAATAATTTTTGGTGGTCCTCCACAAATCCCTTGACCACTAAAAGAGAAAGTATCTTCTGGCTACCATTAGGAAGGAGCTTCAATTAATCCTTCCTTTCTGACTCCTTCAACACTTCAGTCCTAGCCTCCATTTCCAGAGAAGACTAGAAGATATCCCTAGAAGAGTCTGTACTCTCCATCTCCTGCATATCCACCAAATAATCTACCACTACCTCTAGATGAGCCAGAAACTTCTTATACAAGTGTAAATTATCAACCCCTCCATAAGATTGCCATTCACTTAGAATCATATTCAAATCCACCATAGAGTACCAAGAACCCCACCTATCTATTATCTGAAGACACAACTTCTTCAAATCCTTACTTCTATAGCCCTCCATAGCAGTACCCTCCTTCAATAGAGCCCTATCACCAATATAGAAAATGACTTGCATCATCAGTTCTAAGTGAGAAGACCCATCCAAATTCCCAGAAGCCTCAAATAAATCCAGAAATAACTTCACGTCCTCCCCCATAAATATTGTCCCCTTCCTAGAATTGATTCTGAAAGAGGGCCCAGTAGAAAAAGGAGGATTGAAATCCTCAGAAGGACCATATCCACCACTACCACCACTAGAGAAAGAGGTTCCTAAAGCCCTGGGTCAAACAGGTTCCAAAAATACAATTTCCAATCAAAAATATCCAAAATCCACAAAAATTTCACCAAAGAAGAGATTCCAAAGTAAAAGTGATTATAAAATCTAGCAAATACTCACCCCACCTTGGGTGCCAAAAATTTAGACAATCATATTGTACTAGCTATATGCCTTGACCAAGGGAGTTGGAGAAATCTCAGAGAGAAAAACCCATGTCCCTTTGAGAAATACCAGGTGAGATTATTATTCTACGGAAAATTAGAGACTGTTACAATACCCCTTCCAGCACACTTCTTGACTACTTAACAAGTCAAGACAGTAGCCAACAAAAGACCACTGAGAACTAAATAACCAAAACCTGAATGCAGAGAAAATACACACCAGAAACCAAAGACACAGTGAACTTGTTACATAGAAAGCAGAAATAATACTTGATGCAGGTTTCAAAGCTAAACCAGAGAAACAAGTTGCCAAAGTTGAGTTAAATGAAGAAATAAACTTGCAACATACACAGCCAATTGTGGCCAAAAAACAGTGAAAACTGAGTGATAAACAGTGATCTAATTAACAGATGGTTGTATGATAAATAGAGTTGCCCCAAAACTGTTGTATTCTGTATGTACACGCAGGCCACCTCTAATCTGCCTGATTCCCTCTTTAACACATCTAAAACGCATAAAAAACCATTCCCAAGTGCTTCCCCCACCTTCCAAATGGATATAAAGTCCTGCATGCAGGCACCCACTTCAGAGTCAAAATACCTTAAGTTACCTTTTAAAAAACACAGTACACCACCAATAACCTTTAAATCACCAAATTAAGTAATAATAATATTGAGACATAAATCATAAATCCAAATAAATTCTATCCAATTGTACTAAGAACTTAACCATAATACTTAAGGTTAGCCCAAAAAACACAAAAATTAAAATTAAACAGATATATTAAAATATGAAAAATGAGAAAAAGAAGCTTTAAAACTTAGAATATGAAAAATTTCATCATTACATGAAGTTTAAAGAAAAACCAGGGCAATACAATTGAAATAGCCACATAACAATAGTCCAAATATTCAGCCCATAAATTCAGAAAACCCTAAATTCACAATTAAATTTCAAGTAAGAAATTCACAAACAGCAGCAAACAACACAACAAAGGCCCCTGCCAAGGTTGGATGACCACATCCTCCCTCCAGTAAAGAGTGTCCTCATTCTTTTCTTCATAAAAACCACCATTTTTAAACTTCTTCAAAAATCTGTCTCTGAAATAGGTCCTTGTCAATACTTTATTGACAATAATCTTATCTGCACCATAACACCACCAGCTCATCAATAAAGATCCTCTTGTTATGCCTGTCAATCGAGAAAGAAGACATGCTACAGACATGGTCCCCTATCTTCTTCAACAGCTTCACCTCCATATGAACCTGGTCCATCTTCTACCAGTACCGAAAAATTCAGGCTTTCCATTCTGATACCCAGATTAATCAATTAACTACACCCCTCCAAATGTAGTTCCATCACTATTAACACTTCTAGTTCCACCATACCTGGTACTTCTGATGGTAAATAAATAATATTACAAATTTTCTTCATATGGATCTTAATACTGATGACTTCCCAGTTAACCCCATCTCTAACAGTGATGATAACAATGTAGGAACCATTGAACCACCAACTCCCAATCTTCTACCAACTCAAAACATGGTTCCAAAAACATTCTTCTCAACAAAAAAACTTCTACATGACTTTTTCCAGTCCACTCCTGCTAGAGATCTTCAGTAAATTGAGAAAAAGAAAAACCTCATCCAACAGTTCAAAGCTAATGCTGAACATTTTGGTTCATCTCTTGATTCTCTTCTGTAATTTAATTCATACCTGAAATTTTGATTTAAACATGAAAACTTGACCACTTTTCCAAAATTTCTGAATGTTTCCAACATAAAATAATTCCTTAGTTTACAGCCTTGGGGGACTCAAAGCCCTCAGTTTATAGTCTTGGGGGACTTAAAGCCTAAATCATGAAGACAGAACCAGAGATCAAACCATTAAAGATTCAGAGAGACAAACTAACCTTCTGGGGTAGCTTTTCTACAGAGCAGCCAGCTCATCAGTTACCCACACACTTGCCTTAACTAAATTCAGAGACTCCCCCTTTGGGTTCCCTCTTCCAAATTTACCTAACACACTATCATTTTATAGTCCTGAAGGGCTCAACCATTTCCAAAATCCTCACTTTATAGTCTTGGGGGAATATCTTCCATTTTTCAGTTTAAAGTCTTGATGGACTTTCCACCATTTTACCATTTAAATTCTTGATGGACTTTCTATCATTCTTCCTGCATTTGACATTTATACACTATTATTCATCCTTTAAATATCATTTGTTGTTTGTTCAATTTCAGTCTTCTTCTATTTCTTACTTCTCTCTTTTTCCAGCTTTTCAATATAATTATGCCTTCCACAGAACTCCTGTGCTTTTTTGCTTATAAAGATTATTCCTGAAAGCTGTGCATTCAGATGAAAAGACCCTGAAACTTTACTGCTTCATCTCTGGATGCCACCTCCTACTACAAAGCCTGTGATCCTTGCAATGCTAGAAAAAGAAATGTGACAGGGATTCACAACTTCCTCTTCCTCCTCCATCACCATCTCATAAGTATATATTCATATTTTCAGAATATAGGCCTTCTTCATCCTTACTTTCCTCTGCTCCACCCAGAAGATCCAAGAGATCTAATTACAAAAATAAAAATTTAAATACTGTCAACTCAGCTCCAATCACTCAAAATATTCCTCTCAATTCTTCAACTAAAGCTGCTACCAGCCTCTTGTACAGACTTCAAGTTGGTGCTTCTCTACAATGCTTATCAGTACCAGCATGGGTTTGCACCTCAATGAGGATTTCCTCATCTGTGCATCCACCCACGTCCACACACCCATCCACATCACAACTCCCACCTTCTGCTCACAGAGCTATGAAACAACAAAAATCAACAATAAATTAAGGCCAACACAACAACAAACACTTAGAAAACCAGCTAGAGATCCCCAACAAAAGAACAACAGAGCACCAAATACTGCTCCAAGGCCAACATCCCCTCTCCCTACCAGAAGAAGAAAATTTACCTATCCCCTGCCAGCAAATTATTCTTCTGACAGTTCTTTCTCTTATAAAACTTCAACAAAAGGCCAACATTCTTCTTTCCATTGGCCTTCACCTTGCCCCTCCTGTCACAGTCCTGGAACATCACATCCTGTGAACACAAAAAATCCATTAAATATTCATAACAAAACAATCACTTCAAACAATATCAACAATCCATCTTCTTCACATGGTCCACAAAACCAACTTGAATAAAATCCAACTTCTTTTCATTCAGTGGAGGAAGAATCTGAAAATCCTTATCTGTCCTTGGTAGACACTCAATCCACAATTCTTCCTTTATCTGCAGAAATTTAAATCTCAGAAGCTTATAGATTTGATGAGATTCCAATATGTAAGTATTAAGTTATTTAAAAAAATATTTTTAACAAAAAATCAATATCTGATCAAATTTCTTCTTGTTTAGATGGTATCCCTTCTTCTGAATCTACTTCTGGAGTTGGCCCAACTCTTGAATCATCTTTAACCTTGGACTATGGAGCCATGAAGCAGAACCTGAGCATTAAGCACTCCAACATGTTGAAAGTCTTTTCCCTTCATAGACCACTGAATGATTTTGAGAAAACCTAAGAAAGCAACTTCTGGGAAACCCCTGAAAAATATCAAGGATAATCAAGCATAAATTCAAACATTCTATTTCAGCTTCTTCTTCTTTAGCTGACCATCCTTCCAAGCCAGCCCCTGACCATTTAAACCCCTATCACATTGCCAGAAAGATGCACTTCAAGGAACATAGGACCTCCACCAATCCCAACAAAAGAACAAAACTTCAACATACTTCCAACCACCAACCAGAAGCTTCATCCTCCAAAAACTAGTTTTTTGAAAGTTTCTTCTGATCTTCTATTCTTTCTATCTATAATAAATTAAATTTGAAAAATTGAACTAAAAAATAAAATAATACAAAATAATAATTAAACAACAAAAAAAACTTCTTTTTTTGATTGATAACTATTATTAAATTACTACACTAAACTAATAATATAACAAAAACATTGAGATAAAACAAAATTATAATGTCCCATTTTTCTAGGAAAGTGAGAACATAAAAAAAAAAAGAAATTTAAAAATTTAAAAATCAATAAAATAAATACAAATAGTATCCCCAAGTCAATTTATGAGTGATCCCCTGATACCTTACCCACATTCAAGTGCCCCTTGATGTGGATACACCTTTAAATAATTTTTAGATAATTTGAGATATAATAAAATAGAAAAGAAGAAATAATAAAATGATAATAATTAAAATAATGATAAATGAAATCAATAAAAAAAATAATAACTTTTCCCAGCTAATTTGTGTGCCATTCCCCACCAATGCTTGCCCACATCCGGGTGACCTTGATGTAGTGACACCATATAATTTTGATTTTTGAGATTTTTTCCACCTTTTCCAAAATAACTCCCATGAAAAAATTAAAAGAAAAAAACAGAAAAAAGAAAATAATCTAAAACCACTATCATAACCCATAATAACAAAAAATTAAAAGAAAAACCAAGTCCATTCCAAAGAAAATATCACTTGGTGGGCTCACTCCAGTAAGTAAAAATAATGAAAGACCACCAGTGATCCACCACCAATTCAAAGAAAACAAAGATTAAGGAGACATTCCAAGCTAGTTTAAAGTCATAGAGGACTGTAAACCTGAATCAAAAGAACAACACTAGAAGTCATCTATCAAAAATCAAAGACTTGAAGCAGACATTCTGGGGAAGCTTTTCTACAGAGCAGCCATCTCATCAGTTAACCCCACAATTAATAAAATAAAAAGTAGAAGCCCCCTCTGGGTACCTTCTAACAAAAACATCCAATAAAGTGAGGAGACTAGCACTTGAAGACCAAAGAAAATCCAGTTTAAATTCATAAAGGACTAAAAACTTGTGAAAAGAAACTAATACTAGGGTTAATCCAAATTAAGAAAATGAGTTGGGAAAAGACAATCTGGAAAATCTGTTAATTGAGTAGCCAGCCCATAAGTTACCCCTACACTTGCCATTATCAAATCTAGAAGCCCCACCCATGGGTACCTTCTAACAAAAATTTTTCCAATAAAAATGTTGCGCTACAATAACCAAAACCCAAACAAAATCCAAATAATAATCCATAATTTATCCTCATTGCGGACTCAGTCTTCATCACTTCTAGTGCCTCTAGGATAAAACCTTTTCAATTTTTCTTCAGCAACTCTTTTATTTAAGACTGCGCCACCCAACTCTTCTATTACATAAGAACCTCCAGGAACCTGAGATCTGTTTCTTTAAGGTCTGTTCCACCTGTCAGAAAACATTTTTCCCCACTGACTCTCCAAACTACTATTAAACACAAATACCAAACATCCAGGCATTAAGGGATTACTGAGTCAATGAGCCAACTTCTTGTGCCAATATCTGAATGATTTATTTCTAATTTTCATCATTATAGAGTATTCCTTCACTTGAAATTCCTCTTTACATTTGAACTGTTGCATCCTGGCACAAATAAAATTTTCTGTTGAGTGTAATTCATACCAATCAATTCCAAGATAAGAAACTGCTTCAAAGTCCACTGGTAGAACTTCTTTCTTTCCAAACATTAGCTCATATGGAGAATAAGAAGATTTCTAATTCACAGTGACTCTATCAGAAAACAACACCAAGGGTAAATAATGCGTCCACTTTTTCAGAACTATTTCTATACATCTCACCAAAGCATTATTTATAGCTTTATGGCATTTTTCAGCCATGCCTTCAGCTTCAGGATAATAAGGTGTAGCCACTATGACCTTTAAACCAATGCTAAAAAAGATTATTAAAATTCAGCACCAAAATATAGCCCACCATCAAAAGTCATAAACTTCATCAATCCATATCTATACAGCAATTCTTTTTTCAAAAGTTCTGCCACATTTTTGGCAGTCAAATTAACCAGAGGGACTGCCTCAACACAACCAGGCAACTAATCCCTGGAAAAAATCAAATATTTATAGCTGCCTTCTTTAATATGAACAGAATCCAGACTTACTCTTCCAAAAACATTAGATTCATGAGTAGCATGTCCAACCTCATTTGGTTTAAAGTGACTTCTTCTTTGACATTCTTCACAAGAATGAACCCAAACCTGCACAGCCAACTTCATACCAGGCTACCAAAATCTGTCTGCTGCTCTTCTATAAGTCTCTCCAAAACCTCTATGAGCAAGATCTTCATTCAAAGACTTCAACACAACTTCTCAACCCTTTTTCTGAGTTGCAACCACCTGAGGATTTGGATGCCTCCTCCTCATTAACCTTCTTCCTTAAATATAAAACCCAGGAATTTTCTTCTTTATTTCCAACAAAGTTTCAGTATCATAACTATCCAGCCTCTTAAAGGTCAAAAGATATTCAACTAAAATAAAATTTAACCCAGACTGACTCCAGGTCTCATCTTTAAAGTTCAATAAAATAACATCCAAAAGTACAACCCTTTCATCAGAATCACCAGTATGCATATGAGCCATTTGACCATCTCAAAAAGGACACCAATATTCAAATTTTAGCACATCTTTCTCCTTCCACTGAATCTTCAGAGAATCCAGTTCACCCGCAAAAGCACCATTTTCCAATTTTTAGCCATCCCAAACGACAGCCCCATCTTAATCAACAAAAACATCCTGATCACCAAAATCAAGATCAGATACAGCCAGTTTAGCCTCTTGGGGAAGGGCAGAAAAATCTTCAGCACCTTTTGTGCTGGCCCTAGCCACTAAAACATCCTCATCAAACTCTTCAGAATCAAAATCTACATCTTTTTGTTGCCTCCTTTATAATCAATCAGAAATAGTAAAAGTTTTGCCTGACTTGTGTACCAGGTCAAAAGACAAATTTTGAATTAATGCTGTGGCATTCCAAATAAGGGTAGGCCTTATGGTTTCAATTTTTATGGATTATAATTTTCCTGGATTTTAGATTATTTTGGGTTTATGGGGTCTATTTAAATATTTTCATCAAAAAGAAAGGCATATGGATTTATTTATTTAATGTAAAATGTGGTCAATTTTGTAGGATTTCTAATTTTAATGAAGAAATATGTTTTTTATGGATTCAGAAATGGTCTTATTAGATTTTTGGGGTTATTCTCTATCTTTTGGGTATTTTCTGGTGCTATTTTGGGTTTATTTTTTTGACGATTTATAGAAATTTTCTGGATTATCAGGCTGGATATTTGGAATTTTGGAAGCTCCGGTTCTCTGGTGTGCTCCAGTTTGCTCCGGTGATTTTCTGGTGCAAAAGCAAAGTGTACTGGCAAAATTCTGTCATTGTGGCAAAGTTTGGTCATGGTGGAAAAATTATCTCACTGTTGAAAATTTAGCTCAATCTGGGAAATTAGCTCATTATGAAAAAAAGAGCTCATTGTGGCAAAATTTTCTCACAATGTGAAAATCTGGTCACTGGGTTAAATTTTGGTCACTGTGGCAAAATTTGGTTATTAAATTGATTATGCTACTAGATCACTGAATTATTGTAGAATATATGCATGTAGGGTATCATTAGACGGGCCAGGAGGGGGAGAATCATAGAAAGGAGAATTTATTAGTCCTTTACTTATTTTTTTTGACTTAAAAATTTTGAGTATAAGGATCTTTTTTATAATTTAACAATTTTTAACATAACTCAACAAAAAACTTATACTAATATCAACATATAGGGTACCATTGGATGGCTCTCATCCTTGGTGACTGAAATTTATCACTTTCTATATAAAATTTATAAAATATAAAAGTATTCAAATCACTTTCTTTTAAGATATCATTTCTCTGGTGCAACTTATTGTTGTATTTCAGTTTATATTAGTGCAGAAGAACCAACCAATCATCCTAATAAGTGTAAAATATTAGGGTTTCCATTCTTTATTATTTATCAAGTAGACTTATAAGCTTATTGATCTAAAAACTCATAAATTCATTTAGAGGGACAGAATTTTCTCAGGATTATCCAACTCCTTCGGATGCTGCTTACAGCAAGGCAACTGTAAGAGTATTTCTACAATGCCACCCACCTAGTCATTGGAGCATTAGGAAGACTAGCTGAATCAATCATCTGAACAAAAGATTTTGCATCCACCTTAAACTCAAAATTTAGCCCTCACAAAAAAGTTGGTAGCTTCTTCAAAGTTTTTGCTACACCACACAACTCCAACTTAGGTTGAGAATACCTAGATTTTACCTCATTAAACACCACTGACTCATAAATTACGGGACTAACTCTCCCATTTTCATCTTCTTGAGACAAGATAGCACCAGTAGCAATATAACTTGGGTCCACTTCCAGATTAATTTTTTCCCAGAACCAACACCATAATCCAATTTGTAAAGCACAGTATCATCAAAAACCACTTTTTTTAACTTCTGAAAAGCTCCTTCACACTCTTCAGTCCCTCTCCAATCTTTATCTTCTCTGGTCAACTTCCTCAAAGGTGAATCCAGATAAGAGAAATCCTTAATGAAAATCCTGACATAAACACACACTCCCAAAAATCCCCTGAATTCAGTAGTATCTTTAAGTCTTGGCCATGACAGAATTCTATAAATTTTTTTCTTTGCCATAATCCTTCCCTCCTTGCACACAAAATGACCCAGAATTTCTGATTCAGGAGAACAAAAACAAAATTTTGACCCAGAGATAGTCAAATCAGCCTCTTCAATCCTGAAAAATACTCTCCCTAAACCTATTCAATACTCACAAAAAAACATCCTTATACTAGGGTTTTCTTTCAACACCTCATTACCATAATCACTAGTGGGACCATTAATGCCACCATCATCAATAAAAATTCCATCATGAGTAGAAACCTCATCCTGAAAAAACCAAGCCATTGGTGCTTGATAAAATTTCTCTGAATTAGTTGCTCTTTGAGGAAATATAGTGAGTTGAAATCTGTGCAAAGGTTTCTCAAAGGTTCTAAGAGGTCTTGAATCCACATAAAGTTCCCTCTCATCATAACCACCCATTATATCACTCAAACCATAACACACCCTTCCAGAAAAAGCTTCCACAAAATCCTCTGCACTTGGTGGAATCCCAGCATCCTTGATTGTGACTCTATTCAAAGCTCTGTGATCATGAACCATCCTCCACTTTCAATTTTGCTTCTTCACACAGAAAACAGGATTAGAATAACAAGATTTTGACTGCTTATAAAACCCTATCCTGACTCATTTCCTTAAAATCTCCACAAAATCATCCCTGATTGAAGCTCGAATTGGAATTTCTTTGATTTTCTAAGGTTCATGGCACACCACAGGAATCAAGTATGGTTCCCCATAAGAATGTTTCAACACACCCCTTTCCTCTTCCATCAACTCCATAGCTTCTTCTCTCAACACAATCACATGCAATAAAAATTTCTTCTCTTCCTCTGATAACCAACTTTCAGGACCAAAATTAACCACCTTCAACCTTTCCACAGTCACCCTAGCAGTTTCCACACAATCAGGAGTATTCTTCACCAGAGGAGTACAATACATATTTTTTGATAAAGGAAGTCTCTTCAAAGGAGGATTTAAGCCAAATGGAATAGGCACATTGACAGGCCTAATCTAATGAGCTACATTCTGGTATTTTACTGCTCTAACTTCATCTTGAGGGATCTTCAGGAACTCTTCATTACCAGACCTGGAAAAACCCCCAAGGGTTTTACCATTTCTCACATTTGTGGCCAAAGTAAAGTTTTTGAAAGGTGTAGAAGAGACCCTAGTGGTGCACTATTGGGAGGACTTACTTTTATTACCCAATCTCACAACTCAAAAACTTTTCATCACATCCAAATCTTCATCTTCACAGCCATCTTCTAAATCTTTAATTCTTGATTCATCTTCAGAACCACATCTTCTAAGATTGTGCAGTTTAACCTCATTCTTGAGGCCCAAAAATTGATCTTTCTGATCTTCACAAAAATAATTTTTATCTTCTTCCTTCATTATCTTCTAAACTATTTCTTGACTTTCTTGAATTAACTTTAGATTTTTTTTCTTCTTTGCTTGAGTTTTCTTCTGACATACAAAAATAAACAGGGTTTTCCACAATTCTCACAGATGTGGCCAAGGTAATGCTTTTGAAATGTGTAGAAAAAACCCTAGCAGTGCACAATTGGGAGTACTTACTTGTAGACCCCAATCTCCCCACTTGACAGCTTTTCCTCATATCTTTCAGTAAAGATATGCAACTAATCTTCTTTTTAGTGCTTGAGTAAAAAATAATTGAAAATCTTGAGAGAGAAAAGAGACTTGATAAAAAACTTGATGAATTCTTTCAGAGAAGGGAAATATTGAAAACAGAAAGTTGAACATACACTTAGTATATCTCCAAGGGAGCTTACCTACTACAACCTGCAATTTCCTCATCTTGGGGAGAGGTTGCAGAACTAGGGTTATCAACCCTCATCACTCTAAAAATTACAGATGCCTACTAGAGCCTAAGACAAACTCCAAAAACCCAGAGGCAGCATCTACTTCCTTTCTTCTTCTGAAACAATACATACACTGGCACATAGATGAAAAACCAGGTCCAGTTTCACATCCCTCATCACCAGGAGATGACAGCCTCATATTGAGTCTCCTATTATCTTCACTAGTCAACTCCATACTGATTCTCACATCAAGCTGATAAACAATTATTTCCTGAAAATTCATCAAGAATGGACCATCAAAAACATCTTCTACTTCTTCCTTGGAAATATAAAAATTAAACTTTCCAGTGGCTCTACCAGAATCCAACTTAACAAACTCAGAAGTCCTCACAAATTAAGTGAAATGACATCCTATTCCTCTTTAATTTTCACCAATCCCTGTCTTGATGGGTATACTCAAATGAGTAGCCTCATTCAAAGAAATCAGGTTTATTTGAGAACCTGAATAAACCAATGCCCATGCCTCCCTGCCATTCAGGGTGAAATTGAAAAACCCCAAAGAAGCAGAAAAATGAGTCTCCAACCCCTCACCAAATTTTTCAGCAGAATCACATATGTATTCCTCTTCTTCAGAAGAATCATTTCTCCTGGTCAACATCTTCTTTTGTCTATCAGCCAATCCAGAACTGATAGTATAAAACTCCCCATAAGTGAGGGAATGCTTAACCTGATTCATTCTTTCCAAAGCAGAGTCCATCACATTATTCTGACTAGAAACAAATGGCCTCTCAAAATGACCCCTGGGATTAACCACTTTGGTACTAGATGATTCTTGAGGAAAAGAACCACCAACAGATTTTCCATCAGCATCAAACAAACTATATCCCTCTCCAGAACCTCCAAATTCAGAAGGCTTTGGAAATGAAGCCAAAGGGACATTCTTCTCAGAGTCAGAATCCACATGAATTGGTATATGATCACCATTCAAGTCCAATGCACCAAAACTAGGGGGGTACATATCTGCCATACCCTTCTGCATTATATACATCTCCTCTTTGCTGCACTTCCTCCTAGCTGCACTCAGATTAAGATCCACCTTGGAAACCTTAGATTTTGTTTCACCTAAGAACTGCTCTTGGGCCTTCCCACCTTTTCAGCTTCAACATCATAAACACCAGCTAAAAACTCTCCACCTGACTTACCACTACAAGATTACAACTTCAAACCACCAAATGTTGAAGTAAATGAGACCCTCTTGGACTCCTTTCATTTCACTTTTCCATTTTCTCCCCCTTTAACAGAAGAAGATACCTTATTTGGTAGCTCCTCAAACCTTGTCCTCCTTGAGCCATAGTGCCTTCTCCTCACCAAATCTACAGGATCCTTACCATCACAAGGCTTCACTAAAGATTCATAAGGGAATTTAAACAATTTCTCATCAAAATCTACTTTTTTTTCAGAGACATCCCTGTTCAAGGCCCATCAGTCATTAGATATGTGGCCCTTCCTGCTACAGTAAGAGCAAACCCAAGGGCTACTCCTACCACAACACCTCCCTTCAAAATCCCTAGGTTTAGAGGGAGCCTTAATGGCCTTCTGAGCCACCTGAACAAAATTATGAAGCTTTTTTGTCATGTCATCCAATCGTTTTACCACTGAGTTCACCTCCTTAGCTTTCTCCAGGGCCTTCCCCTTACTTCAACCCTCCATTCTCATCCATAAATCCTCTAAATTCTCAGAAAAGGCTTCACTAACTCTTCTAAAATACTTGGTGTTAGCCTCCTAGCAAGTTTCTAATGCCAATAATTTTAGGGGATCCTCCGCAAATTCATTTACAACAGAAGGAGCAGGTAACTCCTGGTTATCATTAGGAAGGAGCTTCATTCAATCCTTCCTTTCCAACTCCTTCAACACATCAATCCTAACCTCCCTTTCCAGAGAAGACCAGAAGATATTACTTGCAGAGTTTGTACTCTCCATCTCCTTCATATCAACCGAAAAATCTACTGTTGGCTTCAACTGATCAAGAAACTTCCTATAAGAGTGTAAATTATCCACCTCTCCATGGGATCACCATTCACTTTCAATCATATTCAAATTAAAGATATAGTACCTAGAACCCTAACCTATACATTATTTGCAGACACAACTTCTCCTAATCTTTCCTTCTAAAACCCTCCATAGCAGCAAACTCCCTTAAAAGAGCCCTTCCACCAATTTAGAAAATGACTTGCTTCACGATGTCTAAGTGACAAGCCCCATCCACATTCCCAGAGCCTAAAATAACTCCAGAAATAACTTCACATCCTCTTCCATAAAAATTGGCCCCTTACAGGATATTATTCTGAAAGAGAGCCTAACATAAACAGGAGAATTAAAATCCTTAGAAGGACCAGATCTACCACTACCACCTCAAAATAAAGAGGGTCCAGAAGCCATGGGTCTAACAGGTTCCAGAAATCCAATTTCCAATTACAGAAATACAAAATCCACAAAAAGTTTACCAAAGAAGATAGTTCAACAGTAAAAGAGATTCAAAAAGCTATAAAATCCTTATTTCATGTTGGGCCCCAGAAATGTAGACAATCCTTTAGTACTAGCAATAAGCCTTTACCAAGGGATTTGGAAAGAAACTGGAGAGTAAAACACCTGTCCCTTTTGGAAATACCAAGTGAGATTAATTTGCTACAGAAAGTTAGAGACTGTTACAATACCCCTTCCAACAAACTTCTTGGCTGCTTTAAAAGTCAAGACAGTAGTCAATAGCAGACCACTGAGAACTAATAAACCTGAAATCCAGAAATAATCCACACCAGAGACTAGAGACACAGTGCACTTGTTGCACAGAAAACAGCAATAATACTTGATGCAGGTAACAAAGCTACACCAGAGAAACCAGTTGCCAAAGTTAAGTTAAATGAAGAACTAAACTTGCACCAAACACAGCCAATTGTGGTAAAAAAACAGTGAAAACTGGGTGAGAAAAAGTTATCTAATTACCAGATTGATGTATAATAAATATAGTTGCCCCAAACAGTCTTATTGAGTGCGTACACCCAAACCACCTCTAATCTGGCCAATTCCCTCTTTACCACATCTAAAATGCACAAAAAACCATTCCCAAGCTCTGCTACCACCTTCCAAATACATATGTGGGCCTTTCTGCGGCTCTGCTTCACACTGAAGCACATGTTTGTTTCACCATGGGGGGAAACATTTATGCAAAAATTGTGCAACAGTTACAAAACAATTTTTTTTTGCAGTTTAGACCCAGCTAGGACCTTTAAGTGCCAAAAATAATTTTTACTTCACTGTTTCACCCAAGAAAAAAAAAATTTATTGTATTGCTATATGGGAGCCTGCTTCTGATCCAAAATACCCCAATTTACTTTTAAAAAACACAGTACACCACCAATAATCTTTAAAACACAAAATTAAGTAAAAATAGCATTGTGACATAATATATATATCCATATTAGGTTTATTCAATGGTACTAAGTACTTAAAAATTAGAATTAAGGTTAGCGCAAAAAACACAAAACAAAATTAAACAGGTATAGATAAATATGAAAAATAAGAAAAAGAAGCCTTAAAACTTAGAATATAAAAAATGTCAACAAGACATGAAATATAGAGAAAAACCAGGGATATCCAATGGTAATAACTACATACTAATAGTCTAAATATTCAGCCCATAAATTCAGAAAACCCCACATTCACAATTAAATTACATTTAAGACATCCACAAACAGCACCATATGACACAACAAAGGCCCCTGCAAATGTTGAAAGACCACAGCTCCTCTGAAAATTTCTACCCCTCCTTCTCTGCTTGAACCCAATTCTCCTGTGGTCCTTGAATTACTTCCTCATCCAAATCCGTCTCCTCCTTCTAAAAGTCCTGCCCTGGGTTACCTGAAGGATGTAACTATGACTGCTCCTGTTTCTTTTCTGGAGGATACATCACTTTTGGCCTTTCCTTCTCCCCCTCCCACTCAACCAGAACTAACCTCCACCTAAGTATTTAACTTGGACTCAGTTCCTCCTTCCCCCACCACCCAGACACACAAGCTTCCCTGCTTCAAAGAAACAAATATAATCCTCCTGCTAGTTTCCTCCTTGGAAGAGGCCCAATGAGAACATCTAGAGTTTTTCCTCTCTCAGGACAGTCAGCGTTCCCCCCTGTCTGAGAATAGAGTCACCCCCACCACCTCCCCCAAAGGTCCATTCCCAAGACAGCTATCACATTGAACGACTCTATGCACAACCCCAGCAACTCCTTCACAGGTTTTGGCCTTACCACCAACCCACCACCCTCCTTCCCCATTTCAATTGCCCCAGCAGCTCCTGCTGCCTGTGTTTTCAGACTTTTAGAATTTTATTTTTCCAAAAACACAACTGCACTGGTCTTATGCCTGAAAAATATCCTTGCTACCATTGGGGATCCTCTTGGAAAATTTACAAACACAAGTGTCTTCACTGTATCCTTAGTGGAAATTATGAACTTGCATCAGCCCTTTCCCCCTTCACCTCTCAATCCTCTTTCATCAAGCCCCCTCCAATCCTATTCCAGATTCTGATTATGTTGAATCCATGGAAAGAAAGCTTGATTCCATTCTTGCTTAATTCCCTCTCCAAGAAGTGGCCCTTTTCAAAATGGCCCCTCAACTTCCTGCCCCACCTTTTCCCAAGCTGAAGAATCTGTCCCCTAAACTCAGAGTCAGCCTCCTGTCTCCCCGCAACCTCACCCAAGCCTCCCATCTTTAATCATAAATCAAGCCACCCCAGAATCTTCAGTTCTCAAGGAACATCCCAAACCTAAGCTACTTGCCTTCATCAACAGCCATATCTCCTCAATGAAAATTGTCAACTCTTCCTCAAATACATGCATACGCATCAAGGGTGTTATGCATCATAAATACAATGACTTGAAAGCTATAACTGCATCAGAAAAAGACCTATTAATCCTGACCAAGTCTTGAAAAGAGTGGATCCCCCAATGGCTAATTTATAAGAGGCACACATTCCCAGTGGCTGCACACAGGATACCTACATATTTTAATCTCAACAACCAAGTGTGCATCAATTCCCTTTCTGAAGATGATCCAGAATCCCTAAAATCTCTCTACAGGGTCTCATGTCTCAGGAACCTGGAGGCAAGAGAGAGGAAAAACCACTGATTAGTTGTGCTTTATTTCCATGAAAAATTAGTTGCTGAAAAACTTGCCTCCCCTTTCCCTCCACATCCTCTCATCATTGAAGGTCAGGTGCTTTAAACTGAGGCACTCAACCACATCAGTAGCACATGTTTCCAGTGCTGTGGTACAGGTAGTCTGTTGATTCACTTCTCCCTTCTACCTCATTGCTCCAAATGTTCTGTCCACCACAGTTCTAAACTCCGAAAATCCCCCAAGCTATTTGAACCTGTTTTTTTCCACTGTGTTGATTCCCTCTCCCACAACCACCCTCTAAAAAATTCCCTTACCTCTCTCCCCACCCTTCTTAAACATTATCCTTCTTCCTCTGAAATTTCTCACATTCCCCACTTACCATTCTGCCCTTATAATAGATCATTATGAATGCCACAACTGCACAATCACCCATTTACTCTTCTTCCTTTTCATTTTTACAACTCAATTTTCACTGCTCATTCTATGTTTTCCACTCAATATTACATGAACCAAATACTTAAAATTAGGATGTTTTAGTTTTCCAGGAACCCTTTTTTTCATCAGGCCACTTCTCACCAGCCCCAAGTAAGGGCTGGAATCTCATCTCTCCCCCAAAGTCTCCTATTAAATGTTGCTTTTAAATCAATAAGAGGCTCCCAATCCAATTTTTCACCTCCCTCCCCAGCCCTATTTTGACATCTTTTTCATCTCAATTGACGTTTCCTCACCTTATCTCTTCTGCTCAAGCATCTATAATTCTCCACTCTCTTTCTCCACCTCCCAATTTTTTCTTGCTTCACATATTCAAACCTTCATCATAACTTGTGAGCTGATCTCACAAAACATCATTCAAACCTCCCTAAGTCTTCCTTCTTTCTTGACTCTCTCACCAACTTGGGAATGTCACTTGTTTCACAGGCTGGAATTGCAACTTTTTGCAACACTATAAATTTTACTTCTGTCATTGAACTTGTATTTTCCAATGGTAAATTGGCTGAAAAAACTGTTTCTTGCACTTCAGATTGTGGTGGATTCATTTCACATCTGTCTGATCACCATGCTATCACTACCCATTTCCTCACCACCCCCATCCCTTCCCCTCAAAAGAAACCATTCTGAAACTGGAACAGCTTTGATGAGTCTTCCCTCCATTATTCTCTCTCCTCTGTCTCACCTACCCCCCCTCTCCCCTCTCCCTCCTCAATATACTTGATTGTCAAACTATTCACTTCCACCTTTATCAAACTAATAGAGAAATTTGTCCCACTTCTGCAGCTCAGCTTGAAGTGTCACACATGGTGGGACTGCAGTACTCTCGACCCCCTCAAGAGGACCTGCTATCAAGCTCAAAGAAAATTAAAGCTTTCCCCTGAACCACACCTTTAAGCTGAGCTTCTGTCAGAAAGGAAATTTATTTGTGATAAAATCAAATAACTTTGCAAGCATCACTGGTGCAATAATCTCTCCTCCCTCTCACCCTAGAAACTTTTTAAACCAGCTAAATTTTCCTCTCATGTATCTGATTTAAACTCTAATCCCCCATTGAGCAACAGTGATGGCTCTATGATGACTGAAAATTTACCAAAAGCACATCATTTATTTTAGGGTACCTCAGTGGCATCTATCTCATGTGACTTATCTAATGTCTCCCCCCCTCCTACCTGTGAACCCTACCTCCCCTCCATTCAGTGTTCAGGAGCTCACAGCAGCCCTCCTCAAAACCAAGAGAGCTAGAGCACCAGGTCCTGACGGCATCCTCAACTTCTTCCTACACTGTAACCCTAATTCTATTGTTAATATCCTCCTCCCTGTTTTTCAATTTTGGCTTGACACACGGAACCATCCTACCCCATGAAAAGTGGCTAGAATGGTCATTATTCCTAAACCAGGCAGACCTGACTATTCCACCCCAAATTCTTTCTGCTTAATTGCAATTCGCAATACTATGGGAAAGTTACTTGAAGAATTACTAAACAAACACCTCTCCCTTTACTTAGAATCAAGGAACCTTCTCCCCCCCACACACTATGGGGGCCACCCACTTAGGAGAACATCTGATGCCTTGTTACACTTCAACCCCTTGACCAAGAACGGATTGAGGCAAGGTTGCATTGTTGGTTCCCTATCTCTGGACATGAAAGGAGCATTCCCCTCTGTCAATACTTCCAAACCCTATTAAATCCTTTGCTCTGTCCCCCTTCCATGTGATCTAGTTAAGTTCATTGAAAGCTTTCTGGAAGGACAGAAAACCAACATCTCCTTTTCTTCTTATGAATCACCTTTCTTCTTATTCCCTAAAGGCCTCCCACAGAGCTCCCCCCTCTCTCTGATACTTTATATTATTTATAACTCTGACTTACTTACTCTCCCTTATCTCTCTAGGTCTTCACTTGGGCTTATGCTATATTGAAAATTTAGTTTACCTGGCTTCAGACAAAGACCTGGAGAAGGCAATGGAATAACTCTCACATTTGGGCTTAGAAGCCTTGGCTTGGGGAAGCAAACACATCATTGTCTTTGAAATCAACAAATACTGATGGCTTCTGCTTACTAAATGCAAATTCCTCATCACCTCACCTCCCCTTCTCTGGTTTAACAAAACAAAACTCAGCCCATCACCCAGCTTGAAATGTCTGGGAGTCCTCTTTGACCCATCTATTTAATTTATCCCCAATGGCAATAAGCTCATTGCGGCAGGACTTAAGGCTGCTGCTGCTATATACCATTTAGATTATTCTGGTTCAGGAATCCCCCTAAAACAATACATCATAGTGATCACTGCTATAGTTCACTCAAGGACAGACTACTCTGTGATAGTGTGGTAGCACCCTAGGAAAAATACCTTTACCACCAGAATTTTGCAATTGGTGGACAACAAAGCCCTTGGAAGAGCCCTAGGGTGCTTTCATTCAACCCCAGTATGTCTTTTTACTCATGACTCTGCCTAATTAACATGCAAGCAGCAGCTGGATTTGGAATTCAACAAGGCTTGGGAGAGGCTCCTTGCCATTCTTTTGCCAAATCCCTCATCCTCTCACCCACACCCAAACTACACCTTCAACAACTTCACAAACAATCCTCCTCCAGCATCTTCTCCTATGTCTCCCTCAAACTTGAAAGGTTGAGTACTTGGCAAGAAGCCCCTCTCCTTCCTTGGTTGTGAAGATATTTAGTTACTGTATGCTTTCCTGGTTCTTCTCTAATATTCTTTTTGTTTAAATTTTGTGATTACATAACTATTGCATGTTCAGAATGTTATTTTTATCTTGTTTTTCTACTTGTTTAGTTTTAACTACCGTATCTCTATTGTGCTTTGCAATCATATCCATAATTATAATGAGCAAGATCTAGTATTTAGAGCATCCACACTTGTTTGGTTATGTAACTCCCACTTACATGCATATTACTTCTGAGTTGCACAAATTTATGATATCATTCCACACTCATTTTTCGAAAAATTCACTATTTGCGAGTTACACAAAATATTCATCACTTGTGTTTCTTGGTTTATTCAATAACATCACTGCTTCCATGGTACTTATTTCTTCTATCCCCCCTTCTACTGTACTCATTTTTCTTCACTCAACTGTTGCATTTCCCATGCCATTAAATTTCCTTGATGATTCATTAGACATGGAAGAAGAATATCTGCTTCTTACTTATTTTTTAACTACCTATTGCAACAATCAATCATCTAATTCAACTATACCAAGACCAAAGAAAAAAATGATACAACAAGATTGTTACACTGGTAATTCATGCTTGATGAAAGACTACTTTGGGCAAAACCCCGTTTACAACAATATTACTTTTGAGCGCTGGTTTAGAATAAGCAAAGATCTATTTACAAAAATTGTTGAGGATCTACAGATGCACAATATATATTGGGTTTTAAAATCTGTAAGTATAGTATTTTTTTAATAATATCCATCACACTTTTTCTCAATTTTTTACTAACTACATTACTACAGGATTGCTTTGGGAAACTTGGATTGACACCTCACCAAAAGCTAACTAGTGTACTTCACCAGCTTGCCTATGTGAATTTGGCCGACTCAACTGAGAAGTATGTTTGCATAGCTGAAACCACTTCACTAAAGGCATTGAAAACTTTTGTTAAAGACATCATATCTTTATACAAAAGCGATTATTTACAAGAACCAAAAACTGTGGAGAAAACCAAGATTTTGAGGGAGTACAAAGACAGGGGGTTTCTAAGATTTCTTGGAAGTATTTATGGGATGCATTGGGAGTGGAAAAATTGCCCCACATCCTGAGCTGGTCAGTTCCAGGGGAAGGAAAAAACTCCAACAATGATATTGAAGGCTGTAGCAAGCAAAAACTTACAAATTTGGCACACTTTCTTTGGATCACCTGGAGCTTTAAATGACATCAATGTTCTTCATTGCAGTAATTTGTTTGATAAACTTTTGGCCAGTAGTCAAGATGGTGTAACATATAAAATAAATAATAGAATTTATAAAAATGGTTACTACCTTGCTGATGGTATTTACCCACCATGGTCAACACTGGTCAAAAAAATTTCTCATCCATAAGATGAGGAAAGCTGATATTACTCTAAATTACAAGAAAGTTCTAGAAAGGACATATAACATGCTTTTGGGGTGTTGCAAAGTAGGTGGGGCATTCTAACCCAGCCATGTCATCTATGGCATATCAAAGAAGTGAAGGAGTCAATGACCTGTTGTATAATCTTACACAACATGATAGTGGAAGAAAAATCAGAATCAGATCCTTACCTAAATGAACAATCCATTCAATGTCAACTTTCAACAAACCACCAAAATTGTTCTTTGACAAACAGCTTAGTGAATTTTATTCAGAACAGCCAGGAGCTTCACAATTCCAACACACATTTTGAATTGCGAGAGAATCTGAAGAAACATATTTGGATAAATAGAGGAAGATTTGAATATATACAAAGGGAATAATTTATGATTACTAAATGTTTATAACTATTGAGCAGTGCAACTAACCTAGCAATAGTATCAGGCCGCCCATAAGCAACATATATTTCAGAATGAGATAAGTAGTAATACAAATGTATCTATACCTTTTAGTATATAAAATAGTCTTGGGATAAGTTTCCCAAGCCTTAACTATTGAGCAGCGCAACTAACCTATCACATGCGCACCCAATAGAATAAAATGAGAATGTAACGGTGTAGTACTAAAAAATTATAAAAACTTGAGATAAACTTATATTATATATATAAAGCTTGTTAGAAAGTACCAGCCTTTTTTGTGGTTGGTGATAGCTTTGATGCAGACTTTATATATTTCTTGGCTTCCTTGAACAAGAATATCTTGCCCAGGGAATCCTATATGTCCGAACAGCCTTTACCCAAGATTTTTACCACATCTGGGAGGGAGTCACAAAAGATATTTGGAGCACCTCCAAACTTTTTTTTATGCATCATTGATGATTAGCAGTTATTTCTGAAACTTGTATTTTATCTTTTACAAAGTCTTTTTATATTCCAAAATTCTCTGATTTTTTTATTTACAAGAACATAGTGAATTGAAAGCAACTTTGAAGCCAAATCAATATATTTTTCTTGTTGATGAGGGAAATTACAAGATATATATTTTATAATAATATATAAAAATAAAAAGAAGTTTTTGTTGAAAATAAAACTAAATATATGTAATACTTGTAAGACATTATGTAAATAATAATTAAAATGAAGAAAATTGAGTCAAAAGAGATGGAACAGACCAGGATATATATTATTTCTGGGCCTCCTAGCAAGCTCAAAGTGTAGTTGGAAGAGCCATTTTCTCCTTGCCTGAAAAAAAGAAAAAAAAAAAGGGCAAGAGGAGAGAGGAGGGAAATATCTTCCCAGTAATTAATTTGAAGAGCCATTTGGTGCTTGCCTGCAAGAAAGAGAAAAGTAAGAGGAAAAAAAAATAAATAGTAAGTAATTTCTCTCCTCTTGCCTATTTTGTTTTTGTTTTTCTTTTTTTCTATCTTGTAGGCATGCACCAAATGGCTCATCTCATTAATTTACTGGTAAGTTATTTCCCTCCTCTCTCCTCTTGCCCTATTTTTTTCTTTCTTGCAGGCAAGCAGCAAATGGCTCTTCCAACTACATTTTCGCCTCAAATACACCACGGGAAATCTAGGGGTGAATTGCTAGCAATCCCCTCTCTTGAAATTTAGAGTGTCCCTTAATTATGCCAGGTTTATGAATACTTTATAAAAATAAGTAAATTAGAGTTAGATTTACATTTATTCTCAGATTGGTCCAAAAATGAACCTCAATTGATCTCAAGTTATGCATAAGTTGATCAACTATAACCATGATTTTATCCTTCATTGAGCACACATTGATCCAACATAAGATTTTGAATATACAATATTATTATCAATTTAGAGGAAGAAAATTATTCCTTAACATACCTAATCATTACTTTGCATTAAAAAGATAAACCATAAAATTATGAAAGTAAATTTAATTTACAATAATAATATCTTTTACTACATAATTGTAACAATAGATAAATTTAGCAAATTTTTTGATCACAAATATTAATAGCTATAGGGATTGAAATAACTAATGCCATTCCTATTTTCAAATTTTAAAAAGATTATAGTCACTTCTCATTTCTAATCTATTAAGTCTTTGCAAAACTAAATTTTGTATAATTTTTTAAATTTTACCTAAAATATAACACCTACAGGCTATTGAAAATAAAATCTTCAGTTACTCAACTAAAAGAAATATTTATATTTAAATAAAAATAAAAATAGTCCTTAAAGTGTATAACTTGAATGGTTGTTATGGAAATTAATATTCAAGTTTTGCAATTTAAATATTTAATGCTTATATAAATCACTTTCCCAAGTTTTGGTATGAGTACATGTGAAATAGTAACTGCATTTAAAAGTGGAAACCAATATAATGAAAAAAATATTTACAAAATTTATTTCAATTTAATATTTATCTGTAAAAAAATTTTAAAGCAATATTTTATTCATCTTCTTAAGGATCTCTTCCTCCTCCTCTACCCATCTAATTTTTAATAGGGGGTCTCAAACTTGAACAAATATGCCTGGTGGATTTCATTTGAAAACCACCACATAAACACACCATGAAACATGGCTGATTTGGTACATGAGATCTTAAACATGGGGTCAAATATGTCCTACTTTAGTGAAAATTTTCCAACCACAGCACAGCCAACCAATCTACAGATCCTCCTAATTTGCCACACATCACATCTTTCCCCTCCCACTTTTTTGATAAAAATTTTTACACATGGTGCCCAAGTAAATTTTGAGCTTTTCATTACTTTCTTTAACAACAATTCCTGAACAAATTTATATCCTCAAAACTTAGTCATCATGCCAAAAACACTACAAAATTTTCAACACAACTCTTTTAAATCCTTTTTTCATGCTCTCAAAATGATCAAGTTGCATGTACTCTACACTTGGGTTTGATTTATTTTTGCATATTGACTATTATTTTGAATTTTCACTGAAAGCATAATTTTTTCCTTCCTGATTCATTTTGGTTAATCATCTCAACATGAAGTTGGATATTTCAGAAATTACATAATTTTTCTTTCTTTCTGTTTTTCAATTATCCCTCATATCCTTTTATTCATCTTCTCTCACTTCCTTAACTCTTCTTCTATTTCTTTTATCCATCACTTCCTGAACTTCTATCTGGTCCTTTTACATCTTTGAAGACATCTCATCAGGTAAGTCATCCTCCCACCGTCTTTTTTTCAATTTTAACTGATGTTCTTTTTCTTTTTCTGAATTTGTTTTTGTTATTGTTTCTATTTCTTTTTTTGTTTTCTCAAATCACATTTCCACTTTTAAGAAATTTCTACAGAAGCCTAGCTCTCATATCCACCACGCAACATCTGAATTGGCTCACTGGTTTTTGAGATATTTATCATCCACTTGGCTCAAACTTACATCAACTTTATTTTAATCTTCTCAAGTAGGTCTTACTCTGGAAAAAATATAATACTTATAAAAAACATAGGTACCTAAAATAGATCTTTTTAGACCATTGATAATACCTGGCTTTAAATTTTATAACCCTTTTTTGATTTTCTTGTAAGTCAGAAATAAAAGGTCAGAAATAGGGTTAGGGTTTTTTAAATGACATATCCTTTTGTTGGAAGAATATCAAGAATCATAGATTTGATTTCCAGCAAATGGTGTTGAACTTGGTCCAGTGGTTGCTGAGATAACTGCTTTCAAAGTTGAATCTTGTTTCATGGACTAATTTACATTTTTTAAGTTCAATGTTGCATAATATGCATATAGGTCTTATGCAATCTATTTCAAATACTACTTCAGGCTTTTGGCTCTGATTTGATCAGCTAAATATCAGTTTTGGATGAGTCCTTTTAATTTTGTAATTTTATTTTATGAGGATGAATATTAACATTTTCTAGATTTTGGCTCATTCAAATCTCACATTATTTTGATTAAAGGTCCTCTATAGGCATGAATTTCATTTCCAGAAAGCATAATAAATTTTGGCTCAGAAATTTCTGAGATATCTACTTTTAAAGTTGAGTCTTTTTATGTAAACTAATTTACATTTTTGAATTTTGATATTCCATAATATGCAAGTTTTTTCTGATACTTTTCATTGTACCACTCCCAAGGTATGTCTATTCCTCCACTGTTTTTTATCATTTGTTTCCTCAATTTTTCTTCTTAATAAATCATTTTTTCCCTGATTTGTTGATGTTTTGAGTTTTTTTCAGGAGATGGCATCATCAAATCTATTTGGAAATCTTCTCAGCATAATCATCAATCAAAAATCCACGAGATAATCATCAAACTACCAAGTAAACTCCTTGTTTGATATCTTGTAAAAAGTGTTCTCATTTTATTGGAATCTTGTGAAACACTTACTCATTTTGGTTTTTCATTCCAAATCAACCAAAGTCTGATAAACCAGGTAAGTAAATCAAGGGGGAAGTGCCCTATTTATATTAAATCTTTAGGGAGGGGTTCCAAATATGGTAATTAGAAGATTTTAAAATTTTATTTTATTTCATAAATTTTTAAATTATCAATTATTAAATAAAATCAATCAAATAAAACTTTAGTGCAATTGAGACTTGCTGCTGTATAAATTTGTTCATTTAATTATTTATTTGTATTGAATGGATGAATTGTCAATACATTGCTTTTCATATGATTCATTTGGCTTTGGTCACATCTGCAATTATTAGTAGGTGGAATTGTGAATCCCATTACTTTTACTTGGCTGATTATATTTTTTATTGATTTATTTAAGAATTTATGAAATTAAAATGAAAATTTGGTAATCTTTACCCCCTCCCACAGTAAATTGCAGGGGGAGGTATTGTGATTTTTTTTTCTTACATAAATATTTTTTTTGACATGAAAAAAATGGCAATCTCCACCCCCTCCCACAGTTGAAGTATTGCCATTTTTTTTTCAGACATAAAAAAATTTTTTGACATGAAAAAAATGGCAATCCCTGAAACTCAGGGGAGGGTATTTCTGAATTTCTAGATTTAGAAAAATAAAATTTGTTAAGTTATGTATCTTGTGCACAAGGGTTGGTTAATGAAGCTGTTGAAAAACCATATTTAACCAAATTATTAATAGAAATCCAGAATGAATTTTAGTCATGTAGATATGGAGAAAAACATTAATTATAATTTAAATGCAAAACATTTAATCAACTGGAATCCTAAAAATTAGCAAGAGTAGACACATGCAATGTATATAATAGAGATTCAAAGCATTTTTTTACAATCAAAATATTTATTTCCATCTCTGATCTGGAAGAGGTTTTCAAGATGGGTAAATGTGCCACCATTTCAATTTGAACTAAAATGAAAAAGTGCAACACAGATTTGAATAGGAGGATCTCTTTATGGACAACAAGAATCATTTCTGAAAATTGAGTAATCTTTTATAAGTTCAAGTAACTGAGAAATCTAGGCAAGGTTGTGCCAAATATCTGTTTAAAGCTAATTTCAGGAATGCTTTAAAGAACATCAAGGTTAAATTGTGGTGGGTGTTGTACAGAAAGTGTTCTGGAATATAAGTAGTGATTATTCAGCATGTCACACATGTAAGCCAAGTTAATTTCAGCATTGGAGTTGGTATCTGAGTTAACAAACAGATCCAGGGCTAGAGTGGTAGCAAATATTTCTAGTTTACAATGGACTGAAAGAGGAATTTTGTGAATGGTGATGAAGACTAAGGGTGAGTTTATGATGAATTGGATGCTTAAGTGGTGGGAAGTCACGTTTTTCACATGTTGAATAATAAGCCCTTACAAATTAGGTGAAAAAGAATCTAAGGAGATGACTTGTCTGTACCTAGTGCTGACTAATCAAGATGAAGGAGAGAAGTGTTTTGATGTCTTTTTCTTCCCAAAAGAAGGTGTGTTTGAGGTCAAACACACCATCAAAATACACTTGTCTAGGGAAGGTGTATTTCATTTTCTGATGGGGTGTTTGGTAATTTTTTTATGGTGTGATTATGTGGAATATTTGATCAATTTTGAGACCCCCTAACTTACTCCATCCCATCTCATTTTCATAGAAAATATCTATTGTTTTAGAAATCTCCTTATCTGCAATGGCCCATCTTATTTTATAGCTATTAATCCCTTCATCAATCCTCTACCACTCATAATTCATAATGGATCAAAGAATATGCATTTTATATTTCCTCTAAACTTTTTTACAAGATTTAAAATGTCAGATAACACTACGAGCCAGGGGGAGCCTGGCTGGTAATTATTTAAAATAAATTATAAAAAAAATAACCCAAGCCACAGGGAGTGGCTCAGAATTGAAAAAAAAAATAAAAAAAATAAATTGCTGCCAGCTTTAAGCTGGCAGCGTTTAAAAAAAATTAAAAAAAAAAAGACCAAAGCCACTAAAAGTGGCTTTGGTCAAATTTATAATACATCTTTCAGGCAGTTTAAAACTGCCTGCAAGATCTTGTGTTTAAAAGCGAGTGAAGTTGCATGCAACAACTTTGCTCGCTTTTTTTATTATATATTAATGACTTGTAGCCAGTATAAAACTGGCTGCAAGTCTTTTTTTAAAGCAACCAAAGCTGCTTGTAGCGACTTTGGTTGCAATAATATTTTGTTCATCTCCCAGCCAGATAACACTGGCTGGGAGGTTTTAATGTGAGATTTGAGCAGCCGATGTTGCTTTAAGCAACATTGGCTACTATAGGAAATAAACTACCAGCCAGGGGGAGACTGGCTGGTTTGAATTAATAAGAAATAAGATGAGATGAGATATTGAAATTTGCGCTACTCTTTTACATGCCATTTGGCATGAATTTTTAGACAGTGTGAAATGTATATGTACATAATAAAAAATTAAAGCTAGAAAAAGTGGTATTGGATATTTATAAATGCCAAAACATATATACCCAGTTTTAACAAGTTTAAAATAACAAAATACTGATTTTCTGTGCATATTGTTTTTCAGAAATATACGCTTGATTGTTAACACTTTTTTAGCCAAATTTCAACTTAGTGGCAAAAAAAATAATAAGTGATAAAAAAGGTGTCCATAACAGCTGAAGGTTAGTTTTCCAACCTTATGTGAACAAATGATATGGATAAGTGGATTGAATTTGAAAAATAAGTGAAAATAAATATTAATTGCATCCGTTGTGGCATTCCAAATCTGGGTAGGCTACTTAGGTGAAAATTTGATTGGACCTTGGTTGGAAGAAAATCATGGTGTTAGCAGGTGTTAGTTTGGTTGAAGGGAGTTAACTGGATTTTTTTTGGGTGGATTTATGGTGATTTTTGGAGGATTTATGGTGATTTTTTGGAGGATTTATGGTGTTTTGGAATGGATATATGTTGGTATTCCTATTGTTATTTGATGGTTTCATGGATTGGGTATTGGTTTTACTGGATTTTCTAGGGCTCTCTTGGTATTTTTTGGTGGATGCAGTGTGCTCATGGAGTAGCCATTTTTTCCAGTGCGTTCCGGTGTGCTCCGGTTTGCTCCGGTGATTTTCTGGTGGAAAAGCTAAGTCACTGTGGCAAAGTTGGTCATTGTGGCAAAGTTTGGTCATTGGTGCAAAAAGTCTGGGCACTGTGGCAAAGTTTGGTCACTGCAGAAAAGTCTAGGCACTGTGGCAAAGTTTGGTCACTGCAGAAAAGTCTGGGCACTGTGGCAAAGTTTGGTCACTGTAGAAAAGACTTATCACCAGTGCAAAGTTTGGTCACTGTGCAAAGTTTGGTCACTGTTCCAACAGTTTGGCTATTGTGGCAAAATTTGGTTAGAAAGTTATTATTCTTACTAGATCAATAGTTTATTGTAGATCATATGCATTTAGGTTATTGTTGGAAAGGTCTGGAGCAGGAGAATCATATGGGGGGGAGGGAATCTTAGTCTTCTACATGTTTTTTGTCTTTTAGTTTTGATAACAAGGGTCTTTTCTGATAATTAACAATATTTAACATATAACAACAATTATAATAAAAAAATATCAACATATAGGGTACCATTGGATAGCTCTCATCCTGGGTGACTCAAATTTATTTCCTTTCTTATAAAATTTATAAAATAAAAATTTAATAAAAAACACTCTTTAATTTTTGTGGTAAACTGGGTAAATCTGGGACAGACCTTTAATAAGGCACCTTTGAACAGATCATCCCAAGGGTAGTTTCTGGGGTACTTTACTGTACTTTTCAGTCTCTGGGGCAAGTGTTGCGGCTTGTTCTAAGTATTTGCTGTGACTTGTATCAGTGTAATCTGGTATAAGGTATTTGTTTTGGGGGTGTAATCATTTATTGCACTTTTAATTTCTATATTATAGGTTTCCAACACTTTCAAAGTCTTTCTCTCAGATTTTCAACTTATCCAACTCTTCAAGCAGATCTTCAAGCTTAGTTAATTGAATCTTATGTTTACTTAGAGGGACAGGGATTTATTTTTGTTTTTCCAACTCCCTTGGATTCTGTCTGCAGCAAGGTGACTGTAGGAGTCTACTCTACACCATGTAAAACAAGCCTAGGCTTTGGTTTCTCAAATTATACATTGTGAAACCCTATAAAAATAAGCTGTAAAAACAATATGTAAGTTTTAATTAAAAGCATGTGATAATGTTTTTTCTTCATTTGTACAATATATTTCTGTGTAAAAACCTGTTGCATATACACCTTATGCAAGTCACTGCATGCCTTGCAACCGGCTTCAGTAATTTGCTTGTTTCTATACACATAACTGTAAGCAAATTTTCATCCAAGTGTCAAATTTTCTACTTCTCTCCTTCCACTTACAAGAGACAGGTTATTAAAATAATTAGCTTTCCATCTGTTTCACTTAAGAGTTTTTAGTTTTGGTTTGACCCTTATATTTGTTTCTTAAGTAAAAATATTAATTTAACTTTAAATATATGTTCAACTTTTAGGGAATCCATTTTTCTCAATCATTAGGTTTGCCACCAAAGTAACTTATTTACAGATTACTAACTTGGATAGTTGGTCTTTTAGTCTCCTTTTAAATCTCTTGAAAAAATTAAAAAAATAGAACTGATTATTGTTTTTAACTCTTGGCAGCTTGATCTCTAACTTGTCATAGTATAATCAAAAAGCTAATTTTTGGTTAGCATCCAAATTTTATATTGGTTTGTCTTTCTCTTTTAATTTTTTCATTCAATAAAAATAATACTTATTTTTCTACAATAATCTATTCCTAAAAATTTAAATCAACAGATTAGTTGTCCATTTATCGATCAATCAACTTCTACCCAAGGATTTTTTTTAAAAATTTCAAGTAAGAATATCTTTTTTCACTATTTCATTTTTAAAGTTTTTATTATTCTCAATCATTATATATTAAATAATAAAATAAGATAAAATATCATAGTATCCACATGTGTATGGGATCAATTTTTTTCTACATATCAATAATTTATTGTATTGGCCTCCTGTAATTCTATTAATGGTAGAGGTATAGTTGATTCTTGTTTAAGGAAACTATACCTTTCAACATTATAAATTATGGATATCTGGCAGTTTGATATATTATTGATATATGGAGAAAAATTAAATAAAGAATCAACACATACTTATGTATTATTGCTTTATTTATTGTAATAATTGGGCATTGGATATAAGCTTCACATTTAATTGTTTATGTTTAGGGTATAGTTGAATCTTGTGTGCCCAACTCATACGGAAGAATACTATACTTGTAAGTAATTAAATGAAGCTTTAATACCAAATACTTGATTAATATTTTAAATGCAGCTAATACTCATGTTTTCTACATGCACATTGGATATTATTTTTTATTTATTATTAAGAATATATAATGATTATTTTTGGAGGTGTTAATTTTAACAATTGCATTCTTTTTCACTTTTTTTATTTATTTTTGAATTAAATTAATTTCTTATCCACTACACTACAAGATGCAGGCTTCACAAAGTTTGTTTATAAAGAAAAATCACTGCCAAGGAAAAAAATCAAACAACAAGCGTTCAAAAAACATCAAGAATGCATTACTTATTGTTGAAAATTATGGTATCGAGACAGATGGAAAGAGGGCAAAATATTTTTCTAGGAGTTTTGTAAAAAAATTAGTTAATCCAGAACGGTATTCTACTTCTAATTCTAGATGTTATATTTTCCATCCAATCCTCTCCTCAATTCCAAGTGTTATAGTGAAAACATTTTCTATTGAAGATCTCATTTGATTAAACATGCTTGAAGCAACAATTCAGTGCATCAAAGACTTTTCGTATTGTGAACATAGAGTTTTACAAAATAAAGCTCATAAAAATGGTGGTGGATTTGGTAATATGTTTGTTGGCGGTAGGTGTTTAGATAGGAAAAAGTCTCTATTAATTTGTAAGTATTATATAGTTTTATTCTATTATTATTTAACTTACTTTTATAGGTAAATATGCTTCTAAGCCCTTATATTTGGAAGAGTATGATCATTGCATGAAGCGAATAGAGTTATTCTTTAAATTTTTTTATCGAAATATATCTAATTTTAAATATCAAGAAGCAGTAAAGCTCTGTCAAAAGCTCGGGCTTCCTGGGTTTAAGAAAATGTTGATGATCAAGAAATTGCACCATTTTCTGGCAATGTTACTTGGACAACAGGCTCAAATGGAAATGGGTTTTCGAATAGTCCTCACTGTGACTCAGACCGTAGCGAGTATACATTTGGACTTTTCATGCCTAAAGACACTGAGAAAAATTCTCTTCATCAATCTTATGACTCAAATCAACGACGTCAAAAAGGTGGAGAGCTTCATTTTCATGAAATAGCTTGCAAAGTAGACATGGAGGCCACTAATGGCATCACAGCAATTCTATGGCCAGCAAACCTTCTTAATCATTTCACTTCACGATGTTATGAAATTGGTGGATTCACTCGCCTTGGCTCTTCTATTCAAGTTAGTACAAGACTTTTCAATACATTTAAAAAACTCCAAGAGTTTAAAATAGATATTTCTGAGTACTTAAATTTAAATGAAGAGTTAGAAAGATGTAAATTTCTTATCATGAAACTTTCTAAGTACAATGAAAAGACTGATTTAACAAAAAAAAAAGTTAGTGAATTACTATATATTTAATGTTACTAAAGATATTAAAAAATTAAATACAGAAAAAGATTCTGATATACATGTTAATTAAAAAAGTAAAAGACCATTAAGTAGTGATAGGTAAAAATGTGACTTTATTGTACAGGTATAGTTTTAGTTTAGTGGTAGAATGATATATTTAAACATACGTCTATAAAACCTTTTTATGAAACTTATGATTATGTATAATCTAGTGAAAAACCTAAAACAATAAAAGTATGAAAAAAATGGATGTTAAAATTGAAAAATCATATTACAATAAAAAATTATCATTGCTATATGTAAAATGAAATATAATATATTTAAATATAAGAAACAAAATATAGCTTTGTAAATTGCTTAATTATTGCAAACAGAAACTAAAAATATACAATATTTTTAGTTTCCATCCTAAAAGATCATATGCATCAATATAAATAGATCTGTACTATTAATATTGTTTTTAAAAATATTAAAAATTTGTTAATTTTTGAAATAATTTTTTTCTTATTAATAACTAAAGTTAAGCCATGTATTATTCTATTCTTATTTAAGTAAAAATAAAAAAAATTAATGGACAATTAAATATTAATTTGTTTCTTTGAGTCATTCATTATTCACTTTCATATCTAACTTGAATTAATTTAGTGGCATTATTCAATCTTAAATTTACTGAAATTCGTACACTACTGTGACTTATGATTTTTTTTGATTAATTGATTATTTTTCATCACATAATTATATTTTAGTAAAGCATATAACTTCAAAAATAGAAGTGAAATAATCAATAAAAGGAAATGTGATATCTTGATAATGAAGAATCTATCAATCAATTTAGATCCCCAATAAAAATAAATTCTAATTTTAAAATTTACCTTGTAGAAGAGGAATATTTAATTAATATGATTTTAAATTTCCTTGTATATCTTGACTTAGCCTTCATCATCTATCTTTAATTAAGGTGCAGAATTCCAAAAGCTGAATTATATGATGATATTTCTATATATCTAATTGAATTTTTTTTAAAATTCATAAAACCAAGTATGTAAAATAGAAACTACTACATCATTTTTAAGTGAATTTTATTGTATTATAATAAAATATTAATAATTATAAAAGGGATTTTACTTTTTTCAAAGAGTAGACCTCAATATATTTTAATATAAATATAACACAATCAAATTTAAATTTATTTTAAAGTGTTTTAATATTTATCCATTGAATTAATTTTAAGAGTTGTGGAAGAATATTTCTTTTTTCTTGGAGTCAAATGAATCTTAAAAACCAAGAAAAATATTGTAGATACATTTTTATTGAACTTAATCTATTAAGGTAGATGTAAGTAGAATTTGATTCATATGAAATTTTAGAAGAAAAATAACATTTAAATAACTTTTTATTGACATTTAAGGATGACCAAGAAGGATGGCAATCTAAAAAGGGTTTGTTTTAATATTTATAGAAATAATATTTTTAAGTTCTTAATAAGGAGTACCCTAGTTGCTTTCTTTTATTTTTTTGCTTTCATAGAAAGAATTAAATATCTTTTTTACCAAATTATTGAACGAAATTTGATATCTATACATGAATCTGTAAGTGTAAAAAATAATCAATATAAAATATGAATCAAAATACAGCAAGCTAAATTATAGATCATCAAAATGTAGAGTAAATATTGTTTTTCAAAATAATTGACACTGATAAAAAGATATTTTTTAAATTTAACTAGTTTTTCAAAGACACTTTAATATGATTTCACACCAATATGATGGCTTCTCATTATTTAAATGTCTAGATATTATTTTATCATGGTACATATATATTTTACTATTATTAAATGAATTGAATATTATTTCCAGGAGTTTTTCATAGAGAATACTTAGTATAATTAAGATAATTATGCACCTAGAAATTATAGAAATTAGATTAAGAAAAGTCTACTTAAGAAAAAGCTTTGATGAATTGTGAGCAAAAATTCATTACACTTAATATTTTTAACTTTTTAACATGCTGAAAAGAATTGATAGAAAACTGTTTCAATTTTTTGTAATAATTATCTTAAAATTTTTGACAAATGCTAAGATGTATTTCCATCTTGAAGAAATATATAGTGTTATGATAAAAATGACTTATAATTTATTCTTAATTTTTTTTCAAATTTTTGATCCATCATGATTTTGAGTTATGATTATTGCAATAATATTTAATGAATAGCAAAAAGGTGTAAGAAATTTATACAATAATATTTATTGATAGTTTAAGCATCTTTATTCAGATTCTGTAATAAATCACACATAAATAAATAATTTGAGTTACACAAAAAATGTAGCAATAGGATAAAGTATATATTTACATGAAGTAGGATTATGTATTAATTACTTCAACAATAGAGAAAAATGAAGAATTTGGCTTAATAAGATTCCAATAATCAAGAAAATCAGCTGCCATTGCTTTAGCAATATGGCTCATGGTGGGAGTATTAAAATTAAGTGGAATAGGCCCAGAATTATCTATTAAGGGTTTGATAATATTAAAGATATAAAAATTAAGGTTTTTCAAGATTTTTTCACCGCCCGGATTATTATTATCACAGTATTTTCTAAGGAGGCCAAGTTGTGTTATGAATTCTAAACAGTCTGAAGCTGACACAAGCTGGTGGTCCTGTGAGGAAAGAAATAATCCACGAACACCATCAACCAAGTAAAAAGTAAATGATTGATATTTATGGTGTGAATAATCTTGATTCATCTTCTGAATAGAATCATATGAGACTCATCAAATTGCTGCATATCTGTTGTTTTTTTTTATTCCTTGAACATTGTCGTTTCTTGCTTTCAGCTTAAGTTATATTTGCAGCAGCCTCTCTAGATTTTAAAATAGTTATTGAAATAATGACGTCGATTATTATTTTTCTAAATTGGCACAGGGGAGTGATTGAAAAATTTGCAGCAATTAACTGTGATGTTGAGCTGTCCAATGTATCAGGAACTTTGCTTTTCAGATGTGTAAGGCGGGCTAGAATATGTAGGGCACGTTCAATAGGAAAATCTGGATTGAAGTCGGATTCTTCAGCAGGAAGGGTAAACTCTTGAGAAGCAAGATAAAGAGATGATGCAACAAGGGATTCCCAAAAAGAACGCTGGTGAGCACTTGGGCTAAATAGTCTTGATAGCATGCGTATCATCAATGATTCAGGGTGATCAGTCTTCTTAAACAGAGAAAGATTAATTGAGTTTGGTTCTTCAGAGTTACAAAAATTTTCTAAAGTTTCAAAGTTCAAATTATTGACCACCCAGATCTGCAAAGTGTCAACATTAAGAAAATCCAAAGCTAAAAAAATAACAAAACAATTAGTTATCATAAAATAATTTATCCAACTTCAAGTAAGTGATACATACAGAGTTCATTAATTTTTGTAAGCATTTCGTCATGAGCAGATTTCATCCATAGAAAATTGAATTTGTGCAAAATTTTGTGTGGCTTTTCAAGAGAAGCAGACAAACGGATTTCAAATAACTGATCAATTTCTGGCCATGGCCTAAGTACCTTTTGACCATTGATTCTACCTTCAAAAAATTGATGAATTTCAGCTATTTGCTTCTGTAATTTTGAGTTTCCAATAATTGTTGGAGTATAAGGAAGTGAGTTATTAGAAATTTTTATTGATGATGATAGAGACCGTAGGATTTTGGGAATTTCAATTTTAGATTTTGAAGATACAGCAACTATAAGCTGTTTCTTTGAACTTGAAGTATTTTTGTGTGGCTGGCTAGGGGGATCAATTTCTTCATTGGGTGTTTTCTCTGTCAATATATATATATATCCATTGTTACTTACTATTCTTCCGCTACTTTATTATAACCTAGAACTTAACCTAACAGTATGATAGATGAGCATTATGTATGGATGCCTGAATATTCTCTGATTCCGCATCCATCTTCTTCTCCTTATTTATTTTTCTCTACTTTCTCTTCATCACTTACTTATCCCGTCACTCCTCCTCAAGTTCTCCTCTTAGTCCATCTTCGTCCCAATTCCACTTAGTCCATTAATAAATAACTTACCTGTTATCTTTATCTATCAGGTAACCTTGTACATATGCTCTACTACAGCAATGCATCCATCTTCTTCTCCTTATTTATTTTTCTCTACTTTCTCTTCATCACTTACTTATCCCGTCACTCCTCCTCAAGTTCTTCTCTTAGTCCATCTTCGTCCCGAGTCCATTTGTCCCAATTCCACTTAGTCCATTAATAAATAACTTACCTGTTATCTTTATCTATCAGGGTTATGGGCCCAGCGCACCAGCTAATTAATTAATCAATTAAATCTGGCGACTCCTGATTCAACAACCAGGTCACCTGGCTCTCCAGGTGGTTCATCATCCTCTACTCATACCGCCATGGCCGAGCCTTCATCCTTACAAACTCCCGACTTCACCTATCTTCAAGATGGGTCAAACTATTCCGAAATCAAAGGCATAGAAAAATTAAATGATAAAAACTACAGTACGTGGAAAACGGACTTAAAATATTCTCTCACAGTTCGCAACCTGGATCAATTCCTACTTGAAAATAATCCCATCCCTTCAGATCCTGAACTTCTCTCCATCTTTAAAATCAAACAACGGCAAACAAACACAATCATCAAAATTTTTATGGACCAGGAAAATCAACATAAGTTTATCTTATATGACGATGCCGTTGAACCTGCTGAACTGTGGACTAGGACCAAAAACCATTACGCATCAAAATCCAGTCAAAACTGCTCTTATGTGGTCAGTAAATTGTTTAAAATTAAATTTACAGAGAGCAATATTTTGGAAGCTATGGACGAATTCAGAGGAACTATTAAATTGCTGCGTGACGTTGCACCTGATTTGTTCAAAGAAAATATTCTTTCATACATCATGGCCAATTACGTACTCAATTCACTTACTGACTCATATCAAACAGGGGCTACCATAATTCTGAGCAAGTACGACATCACCAATCAGCGGCCTACAATTGAATCTATTTTTGCGGACGTTGAAACTGAAGTTATTCGACAAAAAACTCTTAATCTTACAAATAACCCTGGAGGGACTGTTTTGGCTGTGGACACCAAAACAAAAGCTTTTTGCTCAAAAGGGAAACATAATCCCCTTGCTCCTCATTCTGAAGCTTCATGCTTTCAGCTCCATCCAGAAAAACAAGTGGAATTCTTAAAACGCAAGAAGGAACGAGAACTGAAGGGAAATGAAACTCAACATAAAGTTCTATCTGTTTTCTCGGATCTCCCTCTCAATCATGCCATTTTGTACAGTGGCGCCTCTTATTCTATATTCAATAATCAGGACTTATTCACACAATTTGAAGATTCTAAAATCTCCTTAACCTTGGCAAATGGGGATGAAATTCTTGCCCTTGGACAAGGCAAGGTTTCTTTTACCTCAGCATCCAGTCAAGAGTTTGATATCGACTGCGCACTCTACGTACCTTCTATCAGAGTAACACTCATTGCTATGATTGATCTCCTCAAGAATGGTCGATATCTTGAAAACGACAATGGGACATTTAAAATTAAAGAGAATGGGACAACTCTCATTGTATGCTCAACAAAGGGTAGAATTATAAGTTTTCCTCTTTTGAGATATCCAATCTTCAACATCAACTTAACCTCCTCCAACAAATCGGACCTTAAATTATTACATCATAATTTTGGACACCCTAGTAATCAAACTATGGAAATGATTTTCCCAGGTTTGAATTTCTCTCAGTTCAGTTGTAAAACCTGTGCATTGTCAAAAGCTCACATTTTACCATTTTCCGGTTCCTTCCCTATCCCTAAATCACCTCTTGATGTTCTCCATATGGACTTATGTGGTCCAATCACTCCTGAATCAAAAGGCGAAAAGTCCTATTTCTTCCAAATTGTAGATGGTCACTCTCGCTTCCAACATGTGTACTTCTTGCAACTCAAGTCAGAGACCTTTGAAAAGTATAAGGAGTATGAAAAATTAGTTGAAAATCAACAGAATCGAACCATTAAATCTATAGTGTCGGACAATGGTGGAGAGTTCACTAATAATAATTTCAAAAATCATCTCAAGTATAAAGGCATTAAACATCTTTTGACAGCTCCATACTCTCCGCAACAAAATCCAATAGCCGAAGGAGGTAATCGTTCTCTGGTCGAAAAGGCCAGATGCCTACTCCTTGAGTCAGGTCTGGACTCCTACTGGTGGGCCGAAGCCATCAATACTGCCACTTTTCTCCTGAACATTCTTCCCTCTTCTGCTCACAAGAATTATCAAACACCATGGGAGTTGTGGCATGGAAAATCTGACAACATTCCAAGGAAACTTCATCCGTTTGGCTCCGATGTTGTGTACTATCGTCAGAAGCAATATCAACATGGAAAATTTGACAGTAGTGGGACGGAAGGAATATTTCTGGGTTATTTTGAGGGTCATATAAACTATCAAATTTATTGTCCAGGTTCTGACTCTATTATTATCACTCACAATGTCAAATTTCTCAAAACATTTAATCTTGCCCCCAAAATTGGAAAAGGGAATCCTGTCGAATCTCTAGTCTTTCCCAATTTAGATTTCACACACATACCTCTCTTCAGTCCCCAATCTTCTGAACAATTAGTCGAAAATTTTCCTAATCACAATTCCGAACCTGCTCCTGAATGCCTCTCTCATAAGGATCTCAACATTGAACCTGAAATTAACAATCCTGATTCAGAAAGATTCGAGGAAATCTCTTCTACTCCTCCGGCACCTAAAAATTACGCCTATGTTGACAAAACACTCAGACCGCCAAAAGAAATTTCATCCGATATTGATCCTGCTAATATACTCCAAACTAAACGAAGGGGAACCCCTCTCTGCTTAGCCGTTACGCCATGGGATACTCTTAAAAATTACTACGAAGCTGTTAACTCCATTGAAAGCGACGAATGGCTGAAAGCTATCAAAACTGAGCTAACTAGTATATCAAAACATCAGGTCTGGGAAGAAGTTCCTATTCCCAATCATAATCACCTTTTAGGCACCACCTGGACTTTCAAGAAGAAAACCGACTCCGATGGAAATATAGTTAAATACAAAGCCAGGTTATGTGTGCAGGGTTTCTCTCAAATCGAAGGAATAGAATATAATGAAACTTACGCGCCCACTGGACGACTCACTACTTTGTGATACTTGTTAGGGGTTGCCGCTTTTAAAGACTGGGAGCTTCACCAAATGGACGTTAAGTCCGCCTTTCTACATGGGGAACCCGAAGAAGATCTATACTTACAATATCCCAGTGGCTATTCTCCCTCCAATAAAGAGTATTGTCTACATCTAAAAAAGTCTCTCTACGGTCTTAAACAAAGTCCCAGGTGCTGGTACCATAAATTAAGTAGTTTCTTTACTGACATTGGATTCAAAGCTAGTAAAGCCAATCCTTGTTTATTCTTTAATAGAGATGCTACCAATCCATGTTACGTGTATATCCATGTTGATGACTTAATCATAGGTGGTCCCTCTATCCAAGATTTCAAAAGCAAGATCTCTCAAGTCTTTGATATGGATGACTAAGGGGAATTTAAATGGGTGCTGGGGATGAAAATTAATCGCAACAGAGCTAACAAAACTATATTGCTATCTCAATCACTTTATGTTGATAAAATTCTCAATGAATTTAACCACTTAAATTGCCGTCCAATATCCACTCCACTAGTTCCCAATACTCACCTAATTAAAGGCACCTCTATGAAACTGACTCATCTAGTGAACTATCGTCGAGCTATAGGATTACTCAACTACTTAGTCTTGTGTACTCATCCGGATTTGTCCTTTGCTGCCAGTTCATTAGCTCAATATCTCAATGATCCATCAGATGACCAAATAAACGCCTTCTTTCACAAATTAAGATATCTTTAACTCACAAAAAACTATTGTCTAACTTTGGACGATGTCGGTGGAAGAAAATTAGGCAATCTCATCGGTTATGCTGACGCTTACTACAATAAGGCCGAGGACTCCAAATCAACCTCAGGTACATTGGTCTTTCGCCTAGGACTCATCAGCTGGAGATCATCAAAACAACAATCCGTCGCCCTCTCAACTTCTGAATCCGAATACTATGCAATGACCGAATGTGGACAAGACCTAATCTGGACAAAAGAACTATTCAATGATTTCAATATAAAACTTATCAATTCCTCACTAATCGGTGACAATCAAGGAGGTATAAATTTAGCACTAAATCCTTTATATCAACACAGAACCAGACACATAAACACCAAAGTATGCTGGTTACGAGAGCAAGTAAACAAAAATGAATTCACAATAAAATATATCCCTACTGATCAAGTGTTAGCTGATATTCTTACTAAATCTTTATCTAATCCTAAGCATCACCAATGTTTAAAGCATTTGTATTTACAACCATTTCTGTCTTGAGCACGGGGGAGTGTCAATATATATATATATCCATTGTTACTTACTATTCTTCTGCTACTTTATTTTAACCTAGAACTTAACCTAACAGTATGATAGATGAGCATTATGTATGGATGCCTGAATCTTCTCTGATTCCGCATCCATCTTCTTCTCCTTATTTATTTTTCTCTACTTTCTCTTCATCACTTACTTATCCCGTCACTCCTCCTCAACTTCTCCTCTTAGTCCATCTTTGTCCTGAGTCCATTTGTCCCAAGTCCACTTAGTCCATTAATAAATAACTTACCTGTTATCTTTATCTATCAGGTAACCTTGTACGTATGCTCTACTACAGAAATGCATCCATCTTCTTCTCCTTATTTATTTTTCTCTACTTTCTCTTCATCACTTACTTATATCATCACTCCTCCTCAAGTTCTCCTCTTAGTCCATCTTCGTCCCGAGTCCATTTGTCCCAAGTCCACTTATTCCATTAATAAATAACTTACCTGTTATCTTTATCTATCATTCTCAACCTCATCAGAAGAAGTAGCTTCATCATCTTTTTGAGTTAGAGAAGCTTCATATTTTGAAACTTCATCATCATCATCTTCTTCTACTTCTTCTTCATTAGAGCAAGAGTCGCTATTAGTTGATGCTTTGGAGTGATCGTTGTTTTTAGAGCTGGATTAAAAGATAAGAAAAAGACAAGAAATAATAAATAATAAAGTAAACAATTTGGAGATAGCTTTAAACACTAATATAAAATTGATTGCTATATTACTCATGAAAGAAATGACATACCTTTTTGACACATTTTGGCTAGTTTTTTTAGATTTTTGAGATGCTGAGTAAGAGGAATCCTTGGCAGGAGGAGTTTTAGTAGCACTGACAAAACTAGAGCCCCTAGAAAGTTTCATTCTTTTTGAACGTCAAAGAATAGTCTTATATCCCCCTCAAGATGTTGATGCATAGCCTTCAGTGTCAGGTATTTCATTATCATCATCAGGAGGAATGATACCTTTTTCATAAGCTGAATTTGAATAATTTTTAAAGAAAAAGTGTTGATAATTTATCCTTCTGAGTTTAAAGAATTTAATATATAATAATTACTTACATTTTTCTAGGTCATCAATGTATTCAAGCACATTGTTGTAGGCATTCGAAATATAAGATGGCAAAGGCTTCTCGCTAAGAGTTGAAAGTAGTTCTTCAGTTTTGCCTTTAGAAAAATCAAGTATCTTGCCATATTGAAATCGGGTAATTTCAGTCCTTTCATTGGCAAGAGAAGGGGGGTTTGGAGACATGACTAGAGGTGGTTGTTTCTTGAGTTTGAAGGATTTGAATTGAGGATGCTGATGAGATTTCTTCAAATAACTACTTGGTGCTAATATATCAAATACATTAATGGAAAAGAAAAGTTAGTCTAAGAAGATATAAGAGATAAAGCAATAGATCTTACATAAAGGAGGTGTCTGTTTATCACAAGGCATTTTAATGACTTATTACTTGAAAAAAATGAAAAATTCTTATATCAAGGTAATAAAGAGATAAAAAATATATATTTCTATTTGTATTTTCAAGCTTTACTAACACAGATAAATGTGATAACTAAAAGATAATAGTAGTAAAATTGAGAGAAATAAACAAATTGATAAATGTGGTACAAAACAAGAGGGTTTATATATTACCAGAAGCAGGTTTTTGATAGGGGTTCTTTTACAATGGCATCAAGCTAGCAAGCATATTGTAAAATAGTCTGATGATAATAATGGGGTTAATAGTAAAAGGGAAGTAACTAGACATAAAAATTGGGGACTTAAAAGTATGACAAACAAAGAAAATGTCCAATTTACAATTTGATAATCGCAAAGGGTAAATAGTTGAGAATATAAGTTTAACTAATTTAAATATTTAAATTAATTTGTAAATATAGACATCATGCAATATGACAAAGGGATCTATTATTGGAAATTTTGGCATCTTTATGTGTTATAAAAAATAGGGGACAAAAACAAAGGAAAAAGATAATTTAAAAAAGGGGATAAAAAAAGATAAAACTAAATAGTATTATATAAAATTATTAAAAAAAATTAATTTATACTATGATAGGAGCTCGTTTGGGCTGCGCTGACACCCCCTGGCACAAACCTAGTCTAAACTTAGTTAAAGTTACATTGATATAATAAATCGGAAATAAAAACACTTAAGAATCTTAGCATATGAATAAAGTATAAAATTATTTGAAATTATTGCCATATAAAATCCAATAACCAAGTACCAAAGTCACAATTTTTTTTAAGTATTTTACAGATTTGTAAAAGGTTACGTACTGTAAACATCATTCAATAGTAATTGATGAACATTTTCCACTGAGATACCTAAGTTGAAAAATTAAATAGATAATGGATATATGTTTCTAACTTGAGCAATTATTGAATAGGAACAGTCAAAAAAAAATAGCAGGATTAATCAGGGTATTTTTTACATTGATGTAAAGCTTGGTTGAAAAAATAGTAAAAACCTTTAAATCAGGACTAAAGAAATAATCAAATCAAAGAGGAATATTAGGAATAGGTGTTATAAAAATTATAACCAATATCTTAGAAATATTGAGGGAAATAAATTACTGGTAATCGAAAACAATATTGTTCTCTTTTACCTTAAAATGGAAATATCAACTACTCATAATATACTCAAAACAACTACCAATAGATAAAGGTTTCCCTCCTTACCACAAGACAATGTTAAGGAATATTTAGACAATTGAATCCATCAAACTTTTTTGAGTAAATTGTCCAGCACAAGTTTGGCCAAACTTATGCTGGACACTATTATGAGGAAAACCTCACTTCTCTTAAAAAAACATGCACCTCACCAACTTCAAATTAGAAAAGTGTCCAGCATAAGTTTGGCCGAACTTGTGCTGGACACTTTGGCCAAGAACAGTGACTAAAAATTGCAAGGAAAACCAAAAAAAAATTTAGCCCATATAATGAAGATAATTGATGCTATCTAATGTCTTTGGTAAAAGTGTCCAGCACAAGTTCGGCCAAAATTGTGCCAGACACTTTTATGAGGAACACCTCACTTCTCTTAAAAAAACATGCACCTTACCAAATTCAAATTATAAAAGTGTCCAGCACAAGTTTGCCTGAACTTATGCTGGAGACTTTGGCCAAGACCAGTGACTAAAAATTTCAAGGAAAACCAAAAATCAATAGGCTATAAAAGGAAGTTAATTGATGGCATTAATATTTTTTTTGGTAAAAGTGTCTAGCACAAGTTCAGCCGAACGTATGCTGGACACTTTTCCAATTTGAAGTTGGTAAGGTGTATGTTTTTTTAAGAGAAGTGAGGTTTTCCTCATAAAGATGTCCATCACAAGTTTGGCCGAACTTGTGCTGGACACCTTTACCAAAAAAAAAAAATTGATGCCATCAAATATCTTCATTTTCTAGCCTAATTTTCTTTAATTTCCTTGAAGTAATAAGTTGCTGTCCATGACCAAAGTCTCCAGCATAAGTTCGGCCGAACTTATGCTGGACACTTTTATAATTTGAAGTTGGTAAGGTGCATGTTTTTTTAAGATAAGTGAGGTTTTCTTTATAAAAGTTTCCAGAACAAGTTTGGCCAAACTTGTGCTGAACACTTTTACCAAAGACATTAGATAGCATCAATTATCTTCATTATATGGGCTATTTTTATTGGTTTTCCTTGCAATTTTTAGTCACTGTTCTTGGCCAAAGTGTCCAGAACAAGTTTGGCCGAACTTATGCTGGACACTTTTCTAATTTGAAGTCGGTAAGGTGCATGTTTTTTTAAGAGAAGTGAGGTTTTGCTCATAAAAGTGTCAAGCACAAGTTCAGCCAAACTTGTGCTGGACACTTTTACCAAAAAAAAATTGATGCCATCAAATATCTTCATTTTCTAGCCTAATTTTTTTTAATTTCCTTGAAGTAATAAGTTACTGTCCATGACCAAAGTGTCCAGTACAAGTTTGGCCAAACTTGTGCTGAACACTTTTATAAGGAACACCTCACTTCTCTTAAAAAAACATACACCTTACCAACTTCAAATTGGAAAAGTGTCCAGCATAAGTTTGGCCGAACTTGTGCTGGACACTCTGGCCAAGACAAATGACTAAAATTTGCAAGGAAAACCAAAAATCAATAGGCTATTAAGGAAGTTAATTGATGGCATCAAATTTGTTTTTGGTAAATATGTCCAGCACAAGTTTGGCCTAACTTATGCTGGACACTTTTATAATTTGAAGTTGGTAAGGTGTATGTTTTTTTAAGAGAAGTGAGATGTTCCTCATAAAAGTGTCCAGCACAAGTTTGGCCAAACTTGTGCTGGACACTTTTACCCAAAAAAAAATAGATGCCATCAAATATGTTCATGTTATAGCCTAATTTATTTTAATTTCCTTGAAGTAATAAGTTACTGTCCATGGCCAAAGTGTCCAGTACAAGTTTGGCCAAACTTGTGCTGAACACTTTTATAAGGAACACCTCACTTCTCTTAAAAAAACATACACCTTACCAACTTCAAATTGGAAAAGTGTCCAGCATAAGTTTGGCCGAACTTGTGCTGGACACTCTGGCCAAGACAAATGACTAAAATTTGCAAGGAAAACCAAAAATCAATAGGCTATTAAGGAAGTTAATTGATGGCATCAAATTTGTTTTTGGTAAATATGTCCAGCACAAGTTTGGCCTAACTTATGCTGGACACTTTTATAATTTGAAGTTGGTAAGGTGTATGTTTTTTTAAGAGAAGTGAGATGTTCCTCATAAAAGTGTCCAGCACAAGTTTGGCCAAACTTGTGCTGGACACTTTTACCCAAAAAAAAATAGATGCCATCAAATATGTTCATGTTATAGCCTAATTTTTTTTAATTTCCTTGAAGTAATAAGTTACTGTCCATGACCAAAGTGTCCAGCACAAGTTCGGCCAAACTTATTCTGGACACTTTTATAATTTGAAGTTGGCAAGGTGCATGTTTTTTTAAGAGAAGTGAGGTTTTCCATATAAAAGTGTCCAGCATAAGTTTGGCCAAACTTGTGCTAGACACTTTGGTCATGGACAGTAACTTATTACTTCAAGGAAATTAAAAAAAATTAGGCTATAACATGAACATATTTGATGGCATCTATTTTTTTTTTGGTAAAAGTGTCCAGCACAAGTTCGGCTGAACTTTTGCTGGACACTTTTATGAGGAACATCTCACATCACTTAAAAAAACATACACTTTACCAACTTCAAATTATAAAAGTGTCCAGCATAAGTTTGGCCAAACTTGTGCTGGACATATTTACCAAAAAAAAAATTGATGCCATCAATTAACTTCCTTTTATAGCCTATTGATTTTTGGTTTTCCTTGCAATTTTTAGTCACTGGTCTTGGCCAAAGTGTCCAGCACAAGTTTGGCCAAGCTTATGCTGGACACTTCCAATTTGAAGTTTGTAAGGTGCATGTTTTATTAAGAGAAGTGAGGTGTTCCTTATAAAATTGTCCAGCACAAGTTCGGCCAAACTTGTGCTGGACACTTTGGTCATTGACAGTAACTTATTACTTCAAGGAAATTAAAAAAAATTAGGCTAGAAAATGAAGATGTTTGATGGCATCAATATTTTTTTTTGGTAAAAGTGTCCAGCACAAGTTCGGCTGAACTTGTGCTGGACACTTTTATGAGGAACACCTCACTTCTCTTAAAAAAACATACACCTTAACAACTTCAAATTATAAAAGTGTCCAGCATAAGTTCGGCCAAACTTGTGCTGGACATATTTACCAAAAAAAAAATTGATGCCATCAATTATCTTAATTACATGGGCCATTTTCTTTTGGTTTTCCTTGCAATTTTTAGTCACTTGTCTTGGCCAGAGTGTCCAGCACAAGTTCAGTGCAACTTATGCTGGACACTTCCAATTTGAAGTTTGTAAGGTGCATGTTTTATTAAGAGAAGTGAGGTGTTCCTTATAAAAGTGTCCAGCACTATTTCGGCCGAACTTGTGCTGGACACTTCGGTCATGGACAGTAACTTATTACTTCAAGGAAATTAAAAAAAATTAGGCTATAACATGAACATATTTGATGGCATCTATTTTTTTTTGGTAAAAGTGTCCGGCACAAGTTCAGCCAAACTTGTGCTGGACACTTTTATGAGGAACATCTCACTTCTCTTAAAAAAACATACACTTTACCAACTTCAAATTATAAAAGTGTCCAGCATAAGTTCGGCCAAACTTGTGCTGGGCATATTTACCAAAAAATAATTTGATGCCATTTATTAACTTCCTTTTATAGCCTATTGATTTTTGGTTTTCCTTGCAATTTTTAGTCACTGGTCTTGGCCAAAGTGTCCAGCACAAGTTCGGCCGAACTTATGCTGGACACTTCCAATTTGAAGTTTGTAAGGTGCATGTTTTATTAAGAGAAGTGAGGTGTTCCTTATAAAATTGTCCAGCACAAGTTCGGCCGAACTTGTGCTGGACACTTTGGTCATTGACAGTAACTTATTACTTCAAGGAAATTAAAATAAATTAGGCTAGAAAATGAAGATATTTGATGGCATCAATATTTTTTTTTGGTAAAAGTGTCCAGCACAAGTTCGGCCAAACTTGTGCTGGACACTTTTATGAGGAACACCTCACTTCTCTTAAAAAAACATACACCTTATTAAAAAACAATTTGATGCCATCAATTATCTTAATTATATGGGCCATTTTTTATGGTTTTCCATGCAATTTTTAGTCACTTGTCTTGGCCAAAGTGTCCAGCACAAGTTTGGCCAAACTTGTACTGGACACATAGCACAATACTTAAATTCTACTGAAGTATGTTTATCAATTACATGTTATTAAAGCCTCGTTTATTTTTTTAAGCCATGAAAACCAAATATAAATTCATGATTTTTTGGTTTTTAATGATTAATAATTTTCAATTATTGTTGCAAAAAGTGAAGTTTAAAAAAAATTTTTTTTCAAGATCCTTCTGTAAATGAATTCCCATCAATTGAATGCTTTAATTTTTTGTATATATTTTTGTTTATTAGCTATGGTAATGGATTATTGAGTGCCTTTAATGATGTTTCTTTTTTGGTGAGGGATGGTGTTCACTTTCATAAATTTTTTCACATGTGCATTTTTATACTAATCATTGGTGATGTTTAGCCAATAAAAAAGCAATTATAATTATTGAAAAACAGGTATTTTAAATTGAAATTTGGAGTCTAATTCTATTCTTGTTTTATACTTTAATTTGATCTTGTCGTAAGTATCTGAGAAGAGATTCAATTTAATTTATTTCAAGTTCATTTATTGTGCATAAAAAAATTTCACATTTATTTAATCAAAGCGTTTATCATGTCTTAAATTTTTACAAAAATATATATCTGTTTTTCTATCCTCAATAATTCTAAAATTGTTAATTCTTTTGCTCTCGTTTATCTTATATATCAATTGGAATTTTTTATAAGAAAGAATAATAATGTTATATTTAAATTATGATTACTATCACTCTATATACATGGCTACCAGTGGGGTAAAAAATTTAAGGTGCTGCTGCTCAATCTAGTGCTTCATTAACTTTGGCGAAATCTATATCTTCTCGAATGTCAAGTAACTTCCTCTCATTAACTGACAAATTTGCTAAATATCCTGGTGAATAGCAGTTTTTTGGCAGAAATTTGGGCACATTCAAGATACCATCTGTTGAAGCTGTCTTTTTAGTTGAGAAATCATAAAGTTTCTTCATTGAAGCCTTTTCAACATTTGAATGGGCCGTCTTTTTAGTCAAGTTGTCCATTTTATCTAAAATTTCATTGAGTTTTGGATTTCTCCATCCAGGAACTACTTGTTTAGGACAATTCTCTTCTGGATTGGGTGGGGCTTCTTCTAAATCAGACATGAGACTTTTATCATGAAAAAGTGCTACAAAGCCTGGCTGATGAAAGCACTTTTTTCTTTCAATGTTGTAGCAGTTTTTTTAAATCTAAAATCAAATCAAATTAGTAATAGACTTTCTTCAGTTATTATGCTTTGAATAAATACCTTTGTTTAATAACACTTTATCTGTGCTCTTGATCTCTTTTCCTTTCTACTTGCCTCAATCACCTCACAGTTTTGACCAGCCACCTTTTGAATCTCCTTTCCCTTGTTGACCACCCATTGCTTGAAAATGATTGGTGTAAACCTGAGTTTTGCTGAATCAATATTTTTCAATGTTGAGAGCCACTTAGTACAAGTGTCTGATACTACACTCCCCATTACTTGATTCCATAGTGACTCAGAAAAATTTTGACAGTTCCAATCAAAAGCGAGTTGACAAAATCCTTTCTCTAGAAGCTCTTGTTCCAAATGTTGTTTTACAGAGATTGGTACAGCAGCTCCTCCCTTTAGTCCTTGGGGCTCAGGTGTTGAAATAAAAGTTGGTAGATGAATTTTGGAACGTAAGAATATAGCAGTATTTGTTAAAATAAATTGATGATCAGCAGCTGAAGTTACCTGCGGTGTGTTTTGAACCTGTTTTAATACTGTTTCAATTGTCAATAGCTTGTACTTATGCCAATTGTTCTAATCTTTAAGCTCTTCATTTGTTGGGCCTATAGGAAACTCAGATACATTAATGGGTCCTCCAAGACTGAACTTCAAAAAGTGATAGATATTTTGGTTAATAGAATCTGAGCTCCTTGGTACATCACACCTCGTAACTATGCTTCTAACCATTCACAAGTTTTGGTCATTTTGAAGTGACTCAGCATCAAGTATTCTGCGCTGATAAGTAGCTCGAATTATAAGAGAGGGATTAACTGCAAATTTTTGAAAATAAAAATTGGTAAACCTATTTTAAAACATAAAAGCATGTTGAAAAAGTTTACTCACCAGGTTCACTGGTACTGGCTGCTAGGTTAGTCAAAGTGGATCTCCCACTGCTTCCAAGAAACTGATTCAACAACATACTAGCCCAATCATTACCTACACTTTCTGCTTCCTGCTGAAAATTACCAGGTGCAGATTGACCATCTGTATTTGTGATATTAGAAGATCAATCAGTTGATCAAATTTGGGGATCTGATGAAGACTGAGTAGGAGGTTAGTTTTTACCTGGATTTTCACTAGGTCTTTCAGGGGGAGCAGGACCCGATGGAGGCATTCTAGGATTTTGAAGGGGAGGATTATTTTGCACACCAACATTACTTTCTAATGGAGGATAAACCTGCATGGCATCACCAGTGTTAGACATTCTGTGCTTTATAAAAAATAAAAATAAAAATAAAAAAATATTAACTTTCAGAATATAGACAAGATAATATTAAAGAGAAAATAAAATATTCAAGTGAAAAAATTAGTGGAAAACTCAGTTTTATTGGCTTGAAAAATATGGTCCTTAGATTTTTCAACCCTGGTTCTGAACTATTTATAATATTTTTCAAGTATAGGTAGACTTTGTAAAGTACATTGAATTGCTTTTAGTTGGAATTACATTTACAATAAAATGTCACTCATTAATAGCAGGGTTTCTAAACCAAAATGAATGCCCTTGTTATTGTTTTCTTAAACATTTAGGCAAAATCTCAAAAAGTTTTTTTTATTAATCTTGCATCTAGCTGTTCCAAAGATCTATTACAAACTTTCCAAATCCTCCAAATTCTTACCAATCCTAAATAATTTCAACCATATTAACAAAAATAAAATGTCCATGTTGTTTAATTTTTTACTTACTAGTGTCTGAAGTCCAACAGCAGTGATAACATTGTACTTTATTCCAAACATTCCCCTTTGGTGCTGTAAAGTGGCGGCATGTCCAATAATTGAATCTTTATTTATCAAAATTTGTGTTGCTTTTTATACTCTTACTAAACGGCAATGCACTTGTGGAAACGCCTCATAGGGATCCTTTTTTGTATCTTCTGGTATAAGCTCTTTAAATGGACTAACAATTAGATAGACTTTTTCATTATTGTCCTTTGAACTAAAAAGCTGATCAATATGCCCAAACTGACTATCTTTTCCAAATTAGAATTCAATGGTAGAATTCCCAGGATTCTGGTCATGAGTCGTATAACGCTTTCCATGGACCAATATGCTTGCTATATTTTCAACTACCCTGTCTCCTACCTTCTCTGATGGTAACAAAGCCCGTTTAGATGTCTCTTTTCTTAAGCGTGCCCTTACCCATTTTGTAAATAATGCCTCAGTTAAATGGAAATGTCTTTTTTTTGTATCGTACTCAATTTTTTTAATATTAGATCCATACTGAGCATCATCTTCAGCTTCACCTAGTTCCAATACCCTAGACTTCCAATGCCAGTGCTTGAGCATGGTCCGTGGTATTTCTTCTATGTTCAATAAAAAAAATTAGCTCATTTGCATTTTTAAGCACCCAATTACCAAACTAAATACCTGGATGATGATTGTTTGGAATTTCCAATAATATACCATTAACTCTTTCAGCAGCCTAAATAGCTATACCTACGGTGGACCAAAACATTTAATCATTTCTGGAAAATGTTGAGTGAAATGAAGATTTGGCTTAAAGCTGATATTTTTCCAACCTTCTTCCAAGCAGTTATGGTAATCCAATAGCAGTTGTTTTAATTCATCAACTTCATCGGCAGACACATTTTTTAAAGTCAAAAAGTTGGTAATTGAACTTAAAGTGGTGAGTGATTTGAGAAGATAATATTCTCTAGGTTTGTGGTCTGACGTCACAGATGTCTCAGCTTGATTTAATTTTTCTAGCCAAAGGGGGATAAGTGACAAAGGAAAGTAAACAGTATAAAGTACATGCCACTCCGCAGCTTTGAGGGAACCTGACTTTTTAGATCCTACTTGTTTTGGCACTCGTGAATTCCAGGAAGGTTTTTTTGTTTGCTCTATCACATTCCACACTGCCTCTAGCTCAGTGGCTGACAATTGTGTATTCCTAGTTCTTTCTCTTTCTTTCTCTTTGCCCTTCTTTTTATATTCCTTACTTCTAATAGTCTCAACAGATGAATTAGATCTTTCACTTTCAGATATACTGATACTTTTTTGCCTTAAGGTATAGGTTGAATTTGGACTTTCACTTTCAGAAGCATGTTTGGAGCCAAACTCTAAGGTTTGAAAGTGATGTTCAGAACTTGATGAATTTGTCCGGCTGTCTGATCCTTCCTATTCAGCTCCTCCACTATCCATTCTAAGATGTGTTTGTGACCGTCACATTGTACTTTTATATTGTAGTCTTTTTTGCCTTCCCACTGGTTCAATATTATTGGCATCAGTGCTGATTAAGCTGCTTCTACGTTTTTTATATTGCTTATTTAGAAATATATCAGAATGTGCATCATCATCTTCTCTTCTTACATGCCAATTTTTTTCCTTTGTCAGCTTTTTTTCTAGGTCGATTGCGGCATTTTGTATTAGATAAAAAGTTAGACTGTGATCTTTAAGATTTCCAAGCATGTGTGAATGCATCAAGTCAATTGAGCAATATTCCGTAGGTTGCCAATATACAAGGTTATTTAGCTCGCTCCATCGAGCCCCATGACTCCTAACAATAGATACCCGCTCCCAATGTGACTGACACTTTTTCCACTTCTCTGCCCAGTGCATATGATCCTCATGAGTACGTAAGGAAAATTTTTTGACTTGATTCCCACTGATTTCATCTTTTGAAATATGACAGACAGAGCAGAACTCAGTGGCTGAGTGACTTGCAAAACCAGCAATCTTTCGCATCGCTGGAATGTCTCCTATTAAAGAGAATAATGCAGCCCTTATTTTTCGGCCTTGTGGATAGTGAGGTGTTTTTTCAATAAATATGCCATCCCATAGAGTCTTTAGTTCATCGACAAGAGGCTTCAGAAGATGATTTATTTGTTCACTTGTTGGCTCAGTTGGACCGGGAATAATAGCATACAAAAATATATTTTCAGTTTTGTATTGATCTTCTGTAGGCAAGTTCATACACACCAACAAGCTATTACCCAGAGATTTCTGATGACCTCCAATACAATTTCCACCTGGCCTAAACCAGTCAACATATAAACTAAACATTAAATTACCTCGTGTTTTTGTATATCCATCAACACTTCTATTTCAAGTCGTAGAAATATCTGGAAAATTTTTCCATAAAAAACCATCATATACATCTTTCATGACATCCCTTTGCATGTTTTCTAGAAAATCATTTTTTTTCTCAATCAGTGTATCGAATTTGATTAGTTTAAACTTTCCAGAAAGCCATTCAACCAAACTGTTGTGATGAAATGTTTTACGAGGATGGTAGATTGCTTCTTCTTGTTTGTAATTAGCCAAATACAAATTTTCATCACAATTGACAGTTTCTTCTCTCTGTCCTAAATCTTTCAAATAGCGCTTTGAGGATGAATAAAAAGGTTGAGTACAAGATAATATTGATGGTTGGTGTTTGGGGATATACTCATAAAGAGCAAAGCACTTAGCACAGCATGTCTTGGTGACAAATAATGGATTGAGTTGTGATCGACTAAAAACTGTCTCTATAGAAAGGGGAATCAGGCTGATGATTCTGCTAGCATCTAGTTTACCTACGTCACTAAGAAGTTTGAGTTTGTTGACTCATCATGCAAAAATTCAGCACAACCTTCTTTGCTTAAATGGTGGATAAGAGAAAGTTTTGCTGCTTGCCACATTATCTTTTGGCTATAAAGCTCTTCCAAATTCAAATTTTTTGACTGTGGTAGAGATTGAATTGCTTCCAAAACAGGCTGCCCCTAAGCAAAGAAAAAAAAGAGATTAATTGAAACATAATTTCTCTTTATTTACCAAATATTGATGTCTTACAAGATCTTGGATGTTGGATCCTAAGTTAGGTGAAGCACTGGATGTACCAACTATCTGTGCTTTGCGATTTCTTTCCTCTTCATGTTTGGAGTATGACTGAGATGTTTTGAAAGCTACACCAACTTCAAAGCTTCCCAATGAGGTCTGATGCTTTCTTGATGAACATCCCAGCTCTTCACATTTACAAATGCGAAAAAATGGTGGCATTTTAAGACTTCTGGATATAAGAAATATGTTACTGGATGGTAGCAATTGAACAAACTATTTATTTATTGTGAAGCACTTACTAAAATAAGCTAATTTTTATGTCTCAAGAAGTTTATCAACAAGTTGGTTACCATGGATTTCTTTGAATGTTTGTTTCATGCAGATAAACCATGCATTAAGTAGGTATCCATACTGTGCATTAGCAAAATGTTTCAGACTCGCTACATTTTACAATGTTGCATACATGTTTATCAAACAGCTTATTTTGCACAAAGCATAATACTATGAGAGAATACAAATTGATCGCATTTTTAAATATAGGAGAAACTATGATATAACTTGAATCAAAATAATACCATTTAATTTATAATAATAAAGTTATTTAAGTGTTGCTGTTTTTTTTTCTGCAATCACCTGCATTAATAAAATTCTGCCAAGTAAAAGAAAGGTTTTCACTAATAATCACTATAAGATATAAAAAAATTTATAATATTTATTTTTCAAAATATAGAATTACAGTGTGAAAAATAAATATTTTTTAACAAAATATATTATTTTAAAATTTTCAAATCTAAGAGGTCATCAAAGTAAAGCTTCCAGAATCCAAAAAACAGAATTTTTACATTAAGTTGCTTATTCCAAACTCTGAAAAATTGGTATGGTTTCTGAGTAATCTTGGTAAATAAAATATATACATACTAATAAGGTGTTAATATAAATTTTTAAAATAAGTTTGTCAGCACAATCAACAAGCTCAAATAAGGTCATTATTTTCATTAAAATATTATCAAAATAAGTTGGAAAATCAAAATGATTCTGCATTATATTTTTAATCGTTTATCATGCATTAATTTTCTATTACAGCTGAGTTATTTCCTTTTGAATTAATTATGAACATACATAGATATCCATATTTTATAGAGAAAGATATTCATGAGAAAGCTCATCTGTCCGTCCACTCAACTCTTCATTATTAATTATTTTCAAAATAAAAAATTTATTATAGTAGTGTTTTTGTTGCCATATCCTTTCAAAATTTTATATTTTTGTTCATTTTGCTTTTCATAACCTATATGATGAGCTCTAGTTGTTCTTATTTTCCTCAGGGAAAAATACCTACTAATACCCGTGTACTAAATAAAAGATTCAATGAGATACTCCCTCAATCAACTTCTCATTTTTGCAGGTCTATTTACAATTTCTGTTGTGTGCTTTTGAATATTTCACCTCAGTCTAATGAATGGAAGCTGAACCCCACCGAAGAACAACTACATAGATTTTCATTTTTCAATATAAGCTCTTTCAACATTGATATTAATTTGCCATATCCTGAACAAAATTACCGTGTTTCTGAACAAATCCCTGCTATCTTCCACAATGCTTTTATCCACTTTCTTCATCAATGCAACTTTCCTGGAAAAATGTTTTCTTGGAATCTTGATTGGTTTCACAAGTGGAATCAAGTTTTGGAAAAAATTATCATTAAGCACTGGGATAAAGCTTTGGAAAATAATTATTTGGTTTCTTATTCAATGGACTCTACTCATATTTCCTACCTAAATCAAATGGGTGTTCTTCACTGCTGGTTTATAGGTTATGCTGATAAATTACAACTCGGAAAATATTCTGATAGTTTCCATAAAATAGTTAAAATAAGAAAGTATATATATAAATTAAAAAAGAAAGTAAGAACTAATATTTTTATCTTTTTTTTTACACAAGCTTATATAAATTTGACAATCTTTTTCAGAATTCTTTTAACCGAACTCACCTTCTTAAACAACTTCCAAATGGTGAAACCTATGAGAATCTTTTCAAAAACATCAAATGTTGCTCAGACACCAAAATTGATGATGAAGGTTCTTTTAAGCAGATTTTATTGCCATGGAGATCTGAAGAATTCTCAAGACTTGCACAAAATCTTGACCAGAAACACATTCAATTCCGAGAATCTTCCTCTTATTCAGGAGAAATCCTTAAGAGCTTGGCATTATATGATAGATTAAATTTGATATCCTCAATTGAGACTCACTTTAATTCTTTTCCAGTCCCCAGGGGTTTTCCAAGTGACTGCTATTCTTCATTATATCTCGCTTCTCTTAATCCTCAACAATTAAGACTTCTTAATTGTCAAGCCCCAATAAACATTTCCTACATACTTGAACAAATTTCAAATGATAATGTGATTTATTGATGAATTCCCTAATCAATAATCTAGCAGGCTCATATTCCTTGTTTCCAATTTTTGGGACACTTAACCTTAAAAAATTAGAACAGATAAATATTTTTAGCTATGATGCAACTTTATATAAAGAAAATTTCACATACATTGAAAGCTCAATCTATTTTCTTTGTATCTTATAAATGCTGAATTCAATACCTCTGCTTACAAAATACTTGAGTACATGAACTTCATTTTGTTGGCCCATTCTATACAGACAATCAACTGCTTTCTGTTCAACTGCTGGATTCCAATTAGGCTCCTGTTTCAATATTTTAAACAAATTCTCTTTTCAACATTTTCTATTTCAATATAAGACTCTTTGAATTACCATTATATATACATTTTGTGCACACCTCAAGTCTATTCCAACTCCTGCAGCCTTGATTGTACCAAGCAAAACTTGACATCTTTCATCATTTTTGAATTTGTCCAGATTTTCATCCCTTTTTTTCATGCTCAACTTTCCTACAAGCTCTGTGTAGCTAATTCCATGTTCATCTAAAGCCTTTTTTATACTGTTTCAATGGATAGAATATTGAAATGTTGTTTAAGTTAAAAATAAGTTATTGAGATAATTAATAGAATTCCTTACATTTCCAAAAAGTCTGCATATTCTGAAAATATAACAGCCTTGGGACAAATTATCCCCCTTTCTCCCCTTATGAAAATTTCTAAATGACTGATTAGATGTATAATCTTTGCTGAATGTTTCCATGTGAAAGGAAATGTTGGAGGTTGATCTGGGTTTTTGTAGACAGGGTGGTTACAAAATTGCCGTAAAATTGACAGTTCTCGGAGAAACTCAGCTGAGTCCCAAGGGAGGTTGGTGTTTTGAGAAGGCCCATAATACTCAGAAAAACGTTCTTAAAGCTTTGTAAGTTTTGAGCGCCAAGGTTTTGATAATTCTACAGATATTCCTTGCTCAACTTTTCGAGGAAGTGATAAGATTGCTTCTTTTGTCCTCTGCAGGCATATGACATTCATGAGAGTATTTATCAATTTTATTGAGCTAGAGATTCCTCTGTTTAAGCCATTCATAAGAAAATTAATCCACAACCAGTTTTCTTGCCATCTTTCGATTCTGAGGAATAATATAAAGCTTTGAAGATCAGTTGTCTGGTTCTGAAGTGGTGTCCCTGTCAAGCATAGTCGATACTCAGCCTCCAAGGCCAATATATTCTGATTCTTGTGTGACTGGGGATTCTTGATTAAACTTTTAAATTATGTTAAACATTTCATCAGCTTTTATAATATTATGTTCAAAATTATTAGTAATTCAAATGAATGCTTACTGAGCCTCATCTAAAACTATTCTGTACCAAATGAGTTTATGAGTTACTGGCGGAATAGGTTGAGGAGTTCTCTTTGAAGAAGATGGACTTGCTGTCTCATAGGTAGTCAAAACAACTAGTTGGTTCTGAAGCTCCTCAAAATTAATTTTCTTTGAATCCTTCCCATAAAGAACCTTGAAAGGTAGTGCATTATCTTCAAAGTGAATTCTTATTTCATTGACCCAGTTTGATAATGTTGCAAGTGGGCATATGATGAGAGTTGCTGATGTCCTATCTTTCTCTTGTCCACCACCCAAGAGTTGGAATTGTCTGGCTTCACTTTGAGTTGCAGTAATTAGGCCAAGAGTTGAGAGGGTCTTTCCCAAGCCCATATCATCAGCTAGAATTGAACCAATTCCTGCAGAGGATAACTCTTCTTCAAGAAATTGTTCATAATAATTATTAAAACCTACTCTCAGCCAGCTATTGTCTGCATGCCTCCACAGGTTTTCTAACTTTTTGGATAAGTTATTTTCATTGTCTATCATAAAATTGATAGCTTGAAACTGATGCGTTTTCAGAGTTGTTTTCATACCATGTATAGATAGATTTTCCAATTGATTATCCCTTGTCCCAGAAATTTCAGAAGTTGTGTGAATACATGAATGAGGGATATTGAAGAAGACAGTTTGATTGTAGTGTGGAATTGGTGTCAAATCAATTTGAGCATTTAGAAATACTTCTTTAGCCTGACTAATAAAATAAGTCAAACAAAAAAGGAGGCCACAAATTCTATACTTCCTGTTTAATAGTAGAACCAAGTAAGAGCAAAAATAATAAGGTATTTGGGGATTTAAACCCCTTTCTTCAGTTAAAATTTGAGATCCAGATCCGATTTCTCCAAGTAGTTGTCCAATTTGGCTGCTCTGTTTTGTTAGAAAGATCACCAATAGGCTTTGCTTCTCCTTCTTTGAATAATCCAAAAACATGAACTAAAGATTTTCCTCATTGAATAATAACTGGAGTGGATACTTCATCAAATACAGATCTTTCTTTTGGAAAAATAGGTTTAAAATTTAAAGAGAATTGTCCAATGCATCTTCAATTTGACATTTTAATTAAATGAATTTTATGGTGATGGTGGTAGTTTAAAGAAAGAGAGGGTGAGAGCAAAGTTTTGAAAGAGAATAAAGTAGAGAATATATATAATATTGGATGAATATTCAAAATTGAATTTTTCATGTATGTTAATAATTAATGTTGACTCGCATTTTAATAATAACTAAATACAGATAAATAATTAAAAAAAGTGCATTATTTTAGAGCCTAAGTTTTGTGCCAATATATTAAAATTAGTTTCTTTAATAGTGTAAATTTTTTATAAAATACATTACTATTTTTTCCCTTATAAAAAATATATATTTTTTTTCTCCTACATTAAATTTTTTGAACATTGTCTTATACTTTTTTATTCCAAGAAACAATGAGAAATTTCTATTGATAAGGGCTCAATATCAACTTTTGTCTAGAAAATTCAAAATTATGTGCAAATATTTTTACAGAGTTATATTTTTATTAATAAAATTTTTAAAAAGGACTTAAATAGTATTCTTTTTATATATTTGCGGAAATAAAATTGATAATTGAAATAATATTCCAGACCTAGTATACTATGTGTCATTTAAGATATTTCTACTAATATCAAGCCTGACCTCCCAACATTAAATGGATCTATATATAAAATTGAATATTATGGTATCTTAAGTGTTGTGGCTCAACCATTGCTCAAATTTGTTCCAACTAATGCTCAACTTAAATCCAAAGCTCTGCTCAAGAAGGGATAAATTGAGGCTCAATTTAGGGCCAACTTTTTTTTCAAAATTTTTTCATATAATTTAAAAACAGTTTCCTAATTCTTTCAAAACATTTCCCCAACTATTTCCCAACCTCTTCCTGAAAGTTTCAAAAAGAGGGAACTGCTAGCAGTTCACCCCCTGATTTCCCGTGGTGATACTCCACATGGTAACCCAAAATCCCTTTCAGAAAATGGCTCCTCCGACTAATTACTGGTAAGTAATTTTACTCCTCTCCATACAAAAAATAAATATATTTGGTTTTATTTTTGACTCACACTTATTTTTATTATTACTGCTCTTTCATATTCATTTTGACTCACTTTTATTTTTCTTTAAATCATTATATATATTTTAAAATTCACAAATAAAACAATAATTAACAAACTAAATCAAGAGTTACTCTTTTCAATCCACCTCCTTTTCATGTCCTCCTTAATTTTTTGGTAAAATCTCCAAGTCTTCATCAATAAAACAATTATTTTCTTTAAGTAGTAGAAGTTGTTTCATATCATTACCTCTCATTTCACTTAGATTTTTCTCTTTGTCCAGTTGGAGGCGCTCTTTTTGAATTGAAAGTTTCTCTTTTTTAAGTAGAATTTTCTGTTTGGTAAGCTCATTTTGTTTTTCCGTTAACTTCATTGCTGATAATCAATTTTCTGCCATTTTACTCATTTTCAAAGCCAGGCTATTTTGTTCCTTGAGATTGCTTTCTTCACTAATACGAAGTCATTTTGAAGATTTTAGACCCAGAGGACGTGGAGAAAAGTCTGATTGTGGGGTGCCACTACATGTTTCCACTTTAATGTTGCTGCTTGCCTCTTCTACTCTATTGATATCACTTGAGTATGTGTTACTAGATTGAAGATCCTTACTTTTATTGAGTCTCCATTTAGGAACATGCCTAAGTTTTTCCCATGCAGTCAAGCTTTTAAAAGATGATTTAGTTTGTTCTTGATAAAGAGATAGTGCAAGCCTCATCCAGTCACTGGGTGAGCTTCCACTAGGTGGGTTTCTTTCAATTGAGTTATAGATAGCGCTGAACTTCAAGGTGGAAGTGTTAAGGGCTTGCCATCTAAGGTTGATTATTGAAAAAATAAATAAGTTTTAATAAAAATGCAAGTCTACAAATTAAATAAAACTTACCAGATTCTACATTGTTCATGATTTCTATATTGTGTCTTTCTATACTCATTAAAATGGCTTTCTATTTTCCTATAAAATGTCTCCCCAGATTGGTATATGGAAAATTCTGGTTGCTTGCTAATAAAAATCCAAGATATAGCAAGTTGTTCCTCCTCATGTTGAGACCAATTCAGTAACTGTTTTCTCTTATTTTCAAATTTTCTGGAGCTTTGAGGTGTAGACATAGTTTAGAAAGTACTATAATATAAAAAAGTGATGTCAGCCTGTAGAACTCGGGAAAGAACCGGAGAAACAGGGGAAGCCGTGACTACAGACTATATCTCAAATGACTATGTACATAAGGTGCCTTGGCACATAAAATTCCCCCCACATGGTCATTTAACCTATTCCAATATAATTATTCTCCCTACTTGTAATTAACCATCAAAAAATTATTAAGAAAATGAAAAGAAATATAGAAGATAAAAAGAAATAAGAAAGAAAAGAAATAATCCCCCCTATTCCACCATATATCAAAATACACAGACATGTATCCTTTTGTTTAAAGTTAGAGATGGGCCCAGCGCTTTGGTTAGAATATCAGCACGCATTTTTGCAGTTGGAACCCATTCTAGAAAAGCTTTCTTAAGAAAGAGCTTTTCATTCACCAAGTAATAACGCCTACTAATATGTCTTGTCCTCTTTTCTCCAGGATTATTTTCTGCATTGGAGATGGCGCCTTTATTGTCAAAATGGAGCTTGGTAGGTGGGAAGTCAGGGTATAGATCTTGAATCAAATTTGAGATCCAAATTTCATCCTTCATTCCACTACTAAGAGAAACATATTCAGCTGTCATAGATGAGTTGCTAACAGTTAGTTGACGTCTTGATGTCCATACAACAGGGCAGCCATTGAGCAGTTCAAGATGACCAGATTGAGCTCTGGAAAACTCTTCATTGTTCCATGTGGCATCAGTTTAAGAGAGCAATTCAAGGGGGCTGTCTCTGTCAGGATGAATGTGAAATGAAAGTTTAGTGGTGTACTGTACATAGCATAATAGGTGATTGAGTGCTGTCCAATGAGTAGCTGTTGGTTTTGAAGAAAATCTAGCAAGGAAATTTACTGAGAAAGTAATATCAGGCCTAGTTGCCACAGCTACATAGCTGAGAGCACCTAGAATATAAAGATATTTGGTAGTGTCAACTGCATCCTCATCATCTGTTGCTGAGGTAATGGAGATCTTGTGACTAGTCCTGAAGGATTTTGTTCTCTTAAAATCTTGTTAATAAGCTAAAAATTTTTGAGATTAAAGCCTTCAGGGACCTCTTAAATATCTACACCCACAATTCCATTCACCTTTTCATTCCATTTTACCTTTAAAGATCCATCTAAACCATCCTCCAGCTCTTTCAACACTTCCTCACTACTACCAGTCACAATTCCATCATCAACATGTATCCATACTACACCCAAACAACCTTTCTTCTTTAAGACATAGAAACGTTTGTCGTATTGGCTAGCTTTATATCATAAAGAGTCAAGTTTGTCAGCAATGTGCAACCACCAACATCTTGCTGCCTGCTTGGCGCCATCTAGAGCTTTCTTCAGGCGGAGAGCACTGTCTTTATTCTTCAGTTAAAAACCTTCAGGAGGATGTACCCATATAGCTTCATCAATTGGACTGTGAAGATAGGCTTCTGTGACATCAAAAGACTTTACAGGCCATTTGTGATATGCTGAAAGAGTTAGGAGGAAACGCTGTGAGGCAAAAGTTGCAGTGGGAGCAAAAGTTTCAGTAAAGTCAATACCATATTGTTGAAGGAAACCTTTTGCTACATAGTGCGCCTTGTATGTTGGTGAGTCTGAAGAGGGATTTTTGATGGTGAATACCCATTTTTCATTGGTGATTTTACTGCCTGGTGGGACTTTTTCTTCATACCAGACATCCATGTTCTTCATGCTAGCTAGTTCTCTTCTGCATTTCATCTCCCAATTTTGATGTTCAGGAGATAGCATGGCTTGTAGATGAGTTCTAGGGATAACGTCAGAGTGTGACAAACCTTTTTGGACAATCTCTGTAACAGCTTTTTCTTGTGACAGAAGTTCTTCTTCATCTTTGAAATCACCTAATTTCAGATTGTTGAGAATAGACTGAAGAGGACCCATTGATGGTGCTGTCATTGGGGCTTGGAGAGCAGCATCATGGTTGGGAAGGCAATCACCAGGAAAAATAGCCATTGCGGATTTGAAAAAGGTGTTTGAATCCTCATTCCAGAACAGTCAACCAGCATTGTTTAAGGAATAAACTACACACTTTCAAATCAAAGCACATTGATCTAGTTTTTGGCGTGTATCCTTGTGAATATGAACAAATGCTGTTTCACCAAAAATGCAAAAATTGGAATAATTTGGGGTGGCATTGTACAGTAGATGAATAGGGGTTTTGTCACCTGTTTTAAAATTTGGAATTTTGTTGTGAACATGAGCTTCACATTTGTATGCTAGTCACCAGAATGTGTCTGGTAAGTCACTTGCAAGGAGTATGGTTCTTGAAATGTCACCAACTGTTCTGTTGAACCTTTCAGCTGTTCCATTTTGTTCGTGATGGTGTGGGCAGGTGACCTCGTGAGTAGCACCAATATTGGCTATGATCTGAGCCATTTTATTGCTGTGCATCTCACCTCCATCAGTGCGCAAGACTTGAAGTTTCTTTCCTGTTATATTTTCTAACTTTTTATAGAAAGAAACAAAGCAAGAGGTTGCCTCAGATTTGGCTTTCAGCAAAAATACCTCACCATAGGAAGTTGAGCTTTCCCTGAACATTGCGGCCCACCTAGCACCATGAATAGTGGGATCCATGGGACCAACAAGATCTCCAACAATTAGGCTCATTAAAAATTCTGGCTTTGACTCACGGGTGGCTGATGACTTCCTAGTGTTCTTTGCAGTTAAACAGTCTTCACAATCAATCTTACCTGCAGGAATAGATAATGGTAATCCAGTGCCTATACCAGCATTGCTTATTTTTCTGATGGTTTCAACGCTGACATGTCCTAGTCTTCTATGCCAATCCATCAGGGAACCTTTGGCGGCAGGTGGACGGTAGATATGATGATTCTTCTTAACAGTGCAAGGAACATCATTTGGATTGCAAGTACTAACACTAATTACATCCAAGACTCATCTTCTTCTGGTATTCTATAACTGGACAGTCATAATCAATTCCTCTTTCAGATAAATCCTCAAATTTTTGTTTTCAGAACACAAACCAAAACAGAAACCACAGTTCACTAAATCAAATAAAGAAATTAGAGCTGTCCTAACATCTGGACAATAGAAGACATTGGTAATAGTGACTATTTTACCATCCCCTTTAATTTTCAAATCTCCTATGCCAGTGATGAAGGAAGAAGGACTGTTAGTGGCCACTATGACTGGAATCTGCTTTTTAAGAAGTTTGAAATTGCTGAGAAGGCTCACATTGCCGGTGACATGATGAGTTGCTCCACTGTCCAAGATAGCATAGTTATCAGCAATTGCATCAGGAGACTATTCAGCACTATTCAGATCAATTTGTTCAACCATTTTGTATAGTGCCTCAACATTTTTTTCAAAGATAGTGATTTCATTAGCTTCAATTTGAACATCTCTAGCACGAATAGGACAACGTTGAGGGCGTTTGAAGGGAATATAGACCTTTTTGTTCCTGGCATGAGGATCAGACGCATAAGCATTTGCAAGTTCACACATAATATATAGTTTGAGTGAGAAATTGGCAGAATGAGGATTATATGGGCAATGAGCCACAACATGATAAGTGGAATGGCATTCATGACAATTTTGGTGTGCTCCAGGGGGCCTATATGTATTGTTTTGCCTCTGAGTTTGAGTCGTAGCATGAAGAGAGGGTTCAACAGAAAGGGTTGTGGTAGGTGATGATGAAATGCCTTCTTGATCAATTCTATTTTGAGCTAGACTTGGCATTAGTTGGAAAAAGTCTTCAAAGGTGACCGATTTTGAGTCAGGGCGGTTATCCAGGGCAACACAGAGATCAACATAAAGGTCCTTAAGAGAAGACAGTAAAAGAGCATGGGACATAAGAGCTTTAAAAATTTTATGATCAAAGATAAGGCCCTGTCTTTCAATTGCTTCAAAGCATTTGTTAAACTCTTCTAAATACTCATTGTGTTACGTGAATTGAGATTGTTTTAGGTTGATGAGATTGGAGACAGCCGTTATTACAGAAGTATGATTTGATCTTGTGAACTTGTTGTTTATATGGCAATAAGTTTGACATGCCTTCCAGTCAGTTGAAATATCATGACGCAGATTTGGGGAAATTGAGTTCACAAGGATTAGATGAGTGACCCTATCTTCAAATTCATCTGCTCCCTCAGTGTCATTCAGAGCATAGGCTTGGGTGCCGACAAAGTCCTTTATAAGTGCCATTACATTACTATGCCATATGGAGTAGTTACTGTCTGATGAATCAAGGTTAGGGATTGATTTAGTGAACTCTAGTACATTTTTTAACGTTAGTTGCCTTTCAATCATACTAATAGGGGTCTTATGTTGTGGTGGCGTCATGTGGGGCAGTAAGGGGCAAGATTAACTGGGAGACTCAGCCTGTCTAAAAGGTGAGACTGGTCTCCCAGTTAGAGTTGGGTTGGCCCTTTCACTCATGACAACAAATAAGTTGTCGTTAAGAATAGGATCAGGGGCAGTAGGGGAGGGGAGGGAGGGTAGCAGTGGGTAAGGAAGCGTTGGTTGGGCAATGGTAAGGCCGCCAATCGCTTCTGTTAGATTGTCAATAAGGGAGGGAGGAGATATTGATTTCTTGTGTGTATTTGCTAAGTCAATTGGTTTGGTTTTAGGGGTTATGCAAATTGGAGACAGAGGGTTAAGGGGTGAGTGGGTGGTGGTAATGTTGGTGTTGTCAAAGGGTGGGGAGGGAGGGATGGGAGTAAGAGTTGGGGCAGGAGTAATAGATGTGTTGCATGAATGTGTGGAAGAGCGTGTTACGCGAGAGGTATGTGATGAAGTGTTATTCTGAGGTTTTTCAGCTCCCAGTCAGAGATGGAGCAAGTTAATTTCTTTTTATCAGCACTTGAATCAGGTAAGTCTTCGTTAGACATATGCTGGGGGTCTTTTGGCCACTAACGTTCATAGTGTTTCTAACACTAGTGGAGTTATCTATTGGCCAACCTTTCAGTTCCCGCAAATACAGCCCATAAACTGTAGCACAGTGTCAGCCTGTAGAACTCTGGAAAGAACTGATTATCATTACTTTACCTGTAGCATGGTGTCAGCCTATAGAACTCTGGAATGAACCGGAGAAACAGGGGATGCCGCGACTATAGACTATATCTCAAATGACTATGTACATAAGTTGCCTAGGCACATAACACTCACAAGTACCTAGCCTATTAAGTTTACAATGCCTTCATGCCCCCAGCTGGGTGAGATTGTAAGAAATTAAAAATAAAAAAATAAAAAAAGTCGCCAGCAAGGGCTTTTGCTTCAGCCTTTGACCCAGGACAGAATATACCCTATGTTTGTAGATGTTTAACATCATAGACTTAACTAAGCACTCAACTACTAGACCTAACGTGTGTATATATGTGTGATGGGAACATAAGTAATACATAAGATTATTAGAATAAACCACCATCTCAGGTTATGGGCATTTCCTACTTACATTAAAAAAAAATCATTATTTTTTTTCCTTTTTTAAAATCGCTTTCTTTCAAAGCCGGGTGTCCTTACCTTAGGGGATTTGTCTTTTATTTTCTTTAATTTTTTTTCTATTTTTTTTCTCTTCTCGGCTCTTTCTCTCGCTCTCTGCTTCTTTTTTCTTCTTGCTCTCTTTCTCTTCCTTTTTTTTTCTTTTTCTTCCTTTTTTTCTTTTACCTTTTTTTTCTTTCATCTTATATCATTTTTTTCCCCAATAAACATATATAAAAATAAACAAATCAAATACATAAAAATAAAACATAACAATAAATAACTGAAATAAATAAAATAAAAAGAAATATAATATAATACATAAAAGATAAAACATAACAATAAATAAATAAAACAAATAAAATAAGTAAATTACAAAAAGAGGCTTTGCCCAACATCATCAATAGATTAGGTTGATGTTAGTAGCCTGAAATCAAGAGTGATAAACCCCATTGCTGTGGACGCACACAATTGCTGAAAATATTGATTGTGTAAAAATAATAATAATAATAATAATAATAAAATTAAAAATAAATAAATTTTTTCTTCTTTTCCTTTTTTGTCTTCCGTTTTAATTTTTAATTTTTTTTCTTTCTTTCCTTTTATCTTATTCTATATTTTTTTCTTTTCATATTTTTTTCTATTATTATTATTCATCTCATCTCTATATCTTCTTATGTCTTGTCGATCATCATCATCCAGACATAATAGAAGATCTACAGAATCCATGCCAACTCCACCAGATGACCCTATGGCCGATGATAATGAGACTCGTGAGCCACGTAGGATATCGACGTACACAGAAACTGGATGGGACAAGGATTATGCATTTTCTAAACTAACGAAGGCTAAATCATGGATTGATGCTACTCCAAAATTAAACTCGACCAGGGACAACTTTCAATTGTGGATAATGAAGATACAAAAATTACTCAGAAAAGTAATTAGAGACAAATACTATGCTGACAACCAAAAATGGAGAATAAATTTGCACAAGGATTATCTAGTTCGCAAAATATTAACTGAATGTGTCGACGATTCCGTTCAAGAACTAATTTCTAATGGAAATTACCCGACAGCTTTTGACTTATTGGCCTTTTTGGTTACTCATTTTAATCAGAGCACTCAAATTCATCACATGAATTTATGGCAAGACACCTTATCTCTACGATTGGCTGATTTTCCCTCAGTTGTGGAATTTACACAAGCTATATACAAAAAATTTAGGACTATGTGGGCTTCAGGACTGGAATTGACAGTAGACAACATCATAGGTTTAATGCTTCAAAATCAAGCAAAGGCCGATCCCAGATTAGAAGATGACATTATGAATCAAATTAGTATTCTGTATTGAGTCAATGAAATACCGTCGTCAAAAGAAATTTCAAGAGTAATTATTGACTCACAAAGACAAGAATCATTGAAGATCAAAACAGAAAAAGAAAAAGTTATAACTATCAACAAATCTACATTACAAAAAAGTGAAGAACCGGATTTAATTGAAGTTGATGCAATAAAACGAACACAACAATCAGTTTGCTATCGATGTAACAGACCTGGACATTTTGCAGCCGACTGTCGATCTTCACAAAAACAATCGTCCTCATCTCATTCTCAACATACACCTTTGTATACAGCACCTTATCCAATGCCTTTTTACCCCACACTTACACCAAACAATCCTTATCCCATATTTCCAAATTTTCCCTACTTACCTCCATTTCCGTGGCAACAACCACCACCACCTCAGAAACAACAACAAACTGATGAACGTAAAGCAGTTTACTATAGACCTAATTACAACAAAGATAACAAAAATATAAAAACACGACTATTTGAAATTGACGATTCCAAGGAACCATCTGAGATTCATATTGAAAAGCTTTCAATTTAAGATGATGTACCTCTCCCAATCCTAGATAGTGGCGCTACTCATCACGTCACAGGCAATATGTCTAACTTTTCCTTGTATGTTCCTCTAAAATTACATATACCCCTCAAAGTAGCAACTAATGGGAACAAAAATTTCATCACAGGAAAAGGTTCTTTGATCTTCCCCGCGCCGAATGGGAATAGTGTCGAATTAAAAAATGTTTATTAATGTGAAAAAGCAAGTGGAACCCTTATTTCACAAGCTTCACTTATATTGGCTAGGTGTAGGATATCTTTTTCTTCAAGAGACATGGATATATTTTCTAACGATAAAATTCTAATGTTTACTGCAAAATTCAACAACAGGAGCTGGACACTACCACGACCATTCCCAAGACATGTACTTGAAATAGTAATTGATAAAAGTCAACTTGTAGATAGCTGTTCTTCCGAAATAAAATTGAAATATTATCCACCTTATAAAGCTGAAAAAGTGAGACTTGACATAGATAAAGAAGAGTGTTTGAAATATTGGCATAGGATATTTGGACATCGAAGTTTGAGGAATATCAGAAAACTTTTCAAAGGGAAGTTTGGTGAAGGTATCCCAGAAGATTTACCAACAGGCATGGTAGATTGTGAAGACTGTAAATTAGCTAAATCAGAATGTTCTGATCCCATAAATACCTCAAATAGATTCCATCCTATTGGTGAAACTTTGGCGGTTGACCTAATGGGTCCTTTTGAAGTAACGACAACAAATAAAGGTAAGTATCTCTTAACTATGTTAGATATTTGTTCAAGCTATGGTAATGTAGAAATAATTGAAACAAATGATGAGGCTAATGATATAATTAAGAATTACATTACGTGGTTACAAAGAAGAACAAATCTGACTGTAAAAACTCTAAAGAGTGATAACGGTGGTGAGTTTGTTAATAAACGTCTACAAGAATGGTTATATCTCCATGGTATAGAACATGAATATTCCTTACCTTATTATCACGAGCAGAATGGGGACATTGAACGTTTTAACCAGACTATTTTTGATATGGGCAGAACAATTCTATTAGACAGCGGCTTACACAAATCTTTTTGGGGACCAGCTTTCAAATGGGCAGTGTATACACACAATTGCTTACCAAATACATGCAGCAGTGACATGACTCCTTATGAAAAACTCTTGAAATCAAAGCCGAGACTCGATCACTTGCGTATTTTTGGTTCAATAGCATATGTACATGTACCAAAGGAAACAAGAAAAAAGCTGGATAATAGAAGCAAGAAATGTCGAGTAATCGGTTATTTGGAACACTCAAAAGGTTGGTTATTTATAGAAATAGACACAGGCAAACTAATTTCTTCAGCTTGAACAACTTTTTCAGAAACTGCGCCTAAACCAAAAAATTACAAATTAGACAACACTAATAAAGAAAACAAAATGGGTTTAGATTTTATTACTAACACACTGAATTTTAACGATTTCAGCACTGAAGAAGAAATAATTGAACAAGATCAACTAGTAGATAACATAGAAATAAGCTGTAAAGCTATAGTAAATAACTTACCAAACACTTTTTTACAGGCAATGAAGTCAAGTAACAAAAAGGAGTGGCTAGAAGCTTGCGAAGATGAAATGAAAAATCTATCAAGAATGGATGTTTGGGTGGAAAGTTTACTTCTGGATGGGAAAAGAGTTACTGATGCTAAATGAGTTTTTGCTGAAAAATTAGACAACGATGGAAAACTGATAAAGAGAAAAGCCAGGTATGTCGCCAAGGGGTTTTCCCAAAAAGAGGGTATAGATTATGCAGAAACTTTTGCACCAACAGCTACTTTTACTTCCTTACGAATCTTACTAACAATGACTGCAGCTCACAACTGGCCAGTTCACAGTTTTGATGTAGTTGCAGCATATCTAAATTCACCAATAGATGAAGATTTGTGGGTGAAAGCACCACCGGGTTTTGGAAGAGAGGAAGGCAAAGTTTTCAAATTAAAAAAAGCTTTGTATGGCACAAAGCAAGCGGCAAGGTGTTGGTGGAAACATTTAGAGTCAAAATTACGTTCAATGAATTATATTCCAAGCTACTATGACAGCTCTTTATACATACTTCAAGATCAAGCAAATGATGGCATCTTATGGATTCATGTAGATGATGGAGTTATAACAGGTTCAAGCAAGGAAATATTGAAAAGTTTTCAAAAACAGCTATTGGAATTAGTTACAATAAAATGGGAAGAAGAATTAAATAACATTGTTGGGATTAAAGTAGTACGTAAACAAAGTGGTTTCATTCTTTCACAACAATTACTGATTAACAAGATTGCTGACCGTTTCGAAGGAGAACCAATTAGAAAATCAACAGTATTACCTAAAGATTGTAAGCTATTGAAAGGTACTGGAGAAAAATTAAAGAATAATGAATTTTTAAGTTTGATAGGCTCATTGAACTATTTAGCTGTTGCAACTAGGCCTGACATTTCTTTTGCAGTAAACTACCTAGCAAGATATGCTAATCATCCAAATGTGCAACATTGGGAGGCATTAACGCATTTAATTCAATATGTACTCACAACTAAAGACTGTATGTTCCATATTTTTCCAGACAAAAGAAAAGAACTAGACGCATATGGCGATGCGAACTGGAATGATGATCTAGCCAGATGTACGAATGGAGGACTTATATGCTACATGGGAGTACCTGTAAATTGGACATCTAAACGACAACAATCAGTGGCCTTGTCTACTTGCGAATCTGAACTAGCGGCTTTAGCAGCAATAACAAAAACAGCAATGTGGATAAAGAATATGCTAGAGGACATGACAGGTAATGAAATTATAACAACACTACATTGTGATAATGAATCTACTATTAAAGTAGCAGCTGATCAACCATCGAACAAGAGAATTCGGCACATGGAAAGGAATTTTTTCTATGTTAATTCCCAACTACATAAGAAGAGGGCTGTAATAAAATGGATTGGAACAAAAGAACAAAAGGCTGATATATTGACAAAAAACCTAGGTCCTAATTTAGTAGAAAAATCTAGACAACTAATCGATGTTTACAGTAGTTTTTTAGGATGGCGGAATGTAGTTGAGCAGGGGGGTGTAGATGTTTAACATCATAGACTTAACTAAGTACTCAACTGCTAGACCTAACGTGTGTATATATGTGTGATGGGAACATAAGTAATACATAAGATTATTAGAATAAACCACCATCTCAATGTTGCTCGCTTAGGAGACCCGCATCTCTATTCTGTCATTGAGACTAAACAATTTGTGATTCTCCTTGGCCTGCAACTTTTCCTTCAAAACCCCTTACACTCTCTATACAAATCTCTCTCCTTAATGACGGACAACCAGTCTGTTATCAGATCCCTCTCATTTGCATCCCCATCTACCTTCACCTCTTCCATTTTTTCCTCTATCACGTCGGCCGTCCACTCTCTCCGTTGTTCAAACACCCCTCATTATCCTTAAATATCCATTGGTGCCCTGGACATGTAGGGATTCCAGGGAATGAAGTGGCAGACAGACTGGCCAACGGATCCCACCCGCTGGCTTCCTCAGCTGAGTCTCTCCTTTCTTTGAATCCTCCCCCCCTCTATATCCTCATTGAAAGCACACATTAAAACACGCACCAAATCCCTCACTCTCTCCCCACCCTCACCTGACACACTTAAGAAACTCAGAGGACGCTTCAACCCCTCTCGTATTTTCAATGTGCTGATCAGTCTCCCCAGAGCTCACGCCACAGTTTTTGAGCAATGTCGCTCTGGACATTCTCCCTTGAAACATTACTTATTCCGTTTTTTTTTTTTTCATTTCATACAATCTCGCCCAGCTGGGGGCATGAAGGAGGGAACAGGTGGGAGGACTAGATACAGGGAGGGGAGGAAACAAACTAGATGTAAGACAGGGCATTTAAAAAGGGAGACAAGGTATGAGACTACTGGGAAAGCGGCATATTGTTAGGGAATCTATTAGTGTTAATAAGAAAATTGGCTACTTGTTTGGTAAGTAGACTAGGAGAGAGAAGGGATGAAGTGGTGAAAGGAATTTTATGTTTTTTGGCAGCACAGATGAGGACCTTACGTTCCTCATTGTGAGCGGGGCAAAAGAGAAGGACATGTTCAGGGGTATCAGGAGCGCTAAGTGTGCAGAGTAAGCAAGTAGGAGAGTCCACGGCTTTGAAACGAAATAAAAATTGTTTCAGGGGAGAATGTCCTGAGCGACATTGCTCAAAGGCAGTAGCGTGGGCTCGGGGAAGTTCAATAAGCACTTTAAGGGTTCCCAGAGGGTTAAATTTCCCTCTGAGTTTCCTAAGTCTGTCTGGTGGATTCCGTTTCAAAGCTGTTGACTCACCATTATGTTCTCAATGCACTCTCAATGCTCCTGATACCCTAGAGCATGTACTCTTATTCTGCCCAGCTCACATTCTTTCGTGTGCTGCCAAAAAACATAACATTCACCAAACAAGTAGCTAGTTTTTTCATTAACACCAATAGGTTTCCCAACAATGCCCATCTTTCCCAGTAGTCTAATAGTATGTTACTCCGATAAATGCCCTGTATTACACCAGTTAGCCCCTCCATACTGTATTTAGTTTCCTTTTTTTTTCTCATAGTTTTTGCTGCTCCTTCATGCCTCGAGTTGGGTGAGATTGTAATAAATAAATAAAAAGATAAAAAAAACTGCAAAACACTACGACACATTTTTGTTTTGCCATGAGGCGCAACAAATATGCAACAGTTGTGCAACAGTTATGAAACAATTGTTTTTTGCACTTAAAACCCACTAAACACCTTTAAGTGCTAAAAACAATTGTTACAGAACTGTTGTGCAATCATTGCGCCATTGTTGCACCCCCAGACAACACAAACATTTGTTGGGGTGACAGAAGCAATTCAATAACTATCAAAATACACATAGAAATTTTATCTAAACAACTCACCTATCTCACTACCAACACCATTTGTTACGCCTTGCAGCGTAACAAAGGCATAACAGTTGTGTAACTGTTGCATACACTACGCAATATAGGGGGTGGACTTGCTAGCAAGTCCTCAACCTGAACTGAGATGGAACTCAGATGGAACTCAGACTGAACTCATACTGAACCCAAACTGAACTCTACTTGAACACCCACCTAAAACTGTTCTGCTGAGTGGTGTTCATTCCTGATTGTATGGTTCCTTTATCAATAGCTCAATGTGTGTTCAATCTGTTGTGAGTTTGGGTCCAAGGTTGCGGACTCACTAGCAAGTCCGCCCCCCATATTGTGTGGTGATAATACTGTGCATTTTTCAACTTTAACTTTATATTATGAAAGTAAAGGTCTCTCTTGACCATGTAACGGAATTTGAATGAAATCGAACCAGTTTTGTGAGAGTACTACAAAAAAAAGAAGGTGGCGAGGACATATTGCCGGTCACTGTACAAATAAAAAAGTGTGTGAAAGTGAAAGCAGATAAGTGGCTGTCATTTTTTTGAATGTTTTGTGATAAGAGTTGTGTAGAATGCTTAGCCATTTGAACACCATAGCAAACTATGTATTTTATCATATGTGTTCAGGTTGCGATACTTGTTACAACAAAAGAGTCTGCATCATTTTTTAAGTCGGAAGAAATTCAGCTAGCTTTTCCTGCCTTCTTAGCTTTTTATTAATTTAAAAAAATCTCCCCTTTCCATTCTTTATCCTAGATTTCATACGCACTCTCAATTATGGCTAAATGCCAATCATCATACATCTACTACTTTCTATCTATCAATTTCATTTCGAGAATAAATTTTACATACTTCCTACTTTGTATTAAACCAATACTGGCTTGGGAAAGTTTTATAGTAGGAAAAACATCAAACAGTAATTTTGAAATGGAAAAAAATACTATCCCCGCTTTTCCAAACTACATATCTTCAGATCAAGATATTCTGCAACCTTTAAAAACTATAGAAAAAAATAAAGCAACTGAGTCAACGACAAACAATACTTGTTTTCAATATATAGAAGGCGGGGTAGGAAATGTTGTAAATGAGGTGCCTTTCTTGGACTATTATGATCCAATGAAATATTATTCAGGTGAATTTTTGACTTCTAGTTGTTTTCACCTACTTTTTCTATGAAAAGTTGATAGAAATATGATTAAATGCCAGAGTTTGGGTTTGCTATTTTCTGTTCATGATAAGTGGGCATTAAATCAGCTTGTAATACTAAAATGTGATATTCTTTTTCGATCATCTATGTTTAAATTGTAGATCTGATAAATCTCCGCTACGAACAAGAAAACTCGGGTTCTAATATTGATTCGTCAGATCTATCGAATAGTAGTCAAATCAATGCGCCAAATTCAATAAGCAGTAACGAAATTTATAGTATCAAACCACATTCTTTCTCAGACCTGAATGGCATCGGTAAGTCATTATGCCTTTAGTAAAAATGGTTTATAAAGATTACGGGAATTTTCAAAATCTCTCCCGCTAAATCAATCAATTTTACGTCATTGCATCATGATAACGAGATTTTTGTGGCAGGAACAAATTTACACCGTGAAGATACTTATTTTTCTGATTTAGACGAAAATCTATTTCTTAATAATACATGTGATATGCGTGTTGAACAAAGTAAGTTTCTCATTATATTTTCTAATTTTCTGTTCTAGCTCTATGGATGTTAGCAAAAAAAAGTAGCTATTGGTTAGATTCTTTTTAATTATTTTGTTTCAATCGATTTCATACGCCAAAAACAATAATCTTCAAGAAATTTGAAATAAATTTCAGTATTTACTTCTTGCTAGCTTGAAGTATTAAACCAGTTTAAAGATGAACGTTGAGCAGATATTTTTCTGAATTTTTTCGATGATCTTCTCTTCTCCCATTTTTTGCATTAGGTCTGGGCGGTGATAGCATGTGGAATCTTGAACATTCTGAAAACCCAAGTTTCATATGGAACGGGAATCCAGAAATTGAACTTTCTGGAGAGGAGATGATGCCTTATAGCAACCACGCGGCTGAAAAGAGTGTCCCAATATTGCCTGAGGAAACCTCTCTATTATCTGACTCTAGTGGGTTAGGTGAGTCACTTCAGCGAAGTGGTTTATTTTACTAGCTAGCGACAAATTCGGGCGCACAATATATGAATGTAAAACTCTTGTCCGTCTCACACAGTAAGTAAACATGTACAACCATCAGAAGAAGATTCATGGTCCATATCTGGAGAAAATCCTTTGACAGGTATATTTTATATACAATTATAATAGTCTTCATTTTTTTATTAATTATTTTTTTTAGCTGCAAGTGCTTATAGTCCTCCACGGGAATCTTTCATTCAACCATCATCATCCCAAGTTGAAACACATTTAAAAGAATTGCCTCAATCAACAGTTAATATCCAAAAGATCATCGAGAACTCAGCACAGTGGGAAAAATGGTTAATTGGTAAATTTGAATTACCAATAATTCTTCAAGCTTATCGCCGTTGTCTTCCTAAATATCTTGAACAAATATCTAAAAACAGCCAAGAGCTGGTAAAATTTTTCTATGCACAACAACTCTTTTATCTGAAGTGGAAGGAAATTATAACAGATATATATTCCTCTTCGGCACTGATCTTGAAAGGTATTGTGGGACAAAGGATCGTCGAACATTTATGTGTATATGCCAACACCTTATTGGAACAAGGTCTTCCAGAAATTACAACTCGTCAAATTATTCAGTTTTGTATCCGTTTCCTTGAATATCTACCCAATAATATTAAAAAATTTTCTTTGGCAATAAAAGCAATTAAAAGTCTTGATAAAAATTACTTCATTCATTTGCCTCGAAATTTCGATAATGAAATGTGGAATATCATTATGGAATCATACAAATTTATAGGTAAAATTTCTGCACCTAATCAGAAACTGCTTTCGTATTTCAAAAGAGAGGAAGATAAGTCATCAATAACTCCGTTCGCCTCACATCATCTTGAACTTGGAGAGTTAGTCGATGAGTTTTACAAAACAGAAATTCTCAATCAAAGTATGGGTAAACACCATACAAATATGATTATGAGTACGGGAAGAGGTGCAGATATTCGGGAAATAGATGTTTTCACAAATTCTTTCATGTATCAAATGAAATGGAATCAAAAGGTTATGTCTCAAAAGTATAAAGAAGATTGCGAATCATTTGACATAAAGAAGTTTTTAATAAACAAATATTATTATCTAGAAAGAATTCAAGAAAAGATCTTTCCACTTGCTGTTAAAGTTTCATCACACTTATCAAAAAGTAAGGGAACTAAAAAGGTACAATTGACTGAGTATTCAAACAGGAGGGGTGGAACTCTACTGGAGGCATCTCAGCAACTAAATAATATGATAAGTAAACCATATGCTGCCGATTATTCAGCGTTAGAATTCGAAAAATCCAAAGCATCATTTAGAATAAATTGCCAGCTTCGTGAAATAATGGACAATGATATGAAAAACTTACAGCAATTAGGTGAAATTCCGGCAATTGTTGAAATATTTAATTTGGGAATTTATGAATTTTTACAAAACGGAGAATTGGAAGAGAGTCAAAAACAAAAAATTATCGAAATGGGTGCCTATTGGAAAAAACTGTGGAATCAATTTATGGATGAAATATTATATATTTTGTCGTTAGACTTTTCACAGAAGTTTCCTCTTGATGTTCGCTATATAATGGAATACAGCTGTGTACTTTTCAACCATCTCATTGAAGAAGGCATAAATATTTTAAAAGCAAGAAGAATTGTGAAGATTGGAGTAATTTTTGCAATATCTGATACTTCTCAAGATTTTTACCAAAAATATCATATCTATAGCCAAAAATTTTGTGCAGATTCTATCAAACAGCTGAGAAGTATGAATAACAAAACATATTACAGCAAAGAATATATTTATGAAGACGATAAAAAAGGAATTTCATCAATAATGTCTAAGCATTTAAACTCTCAGGTTCATTATTTGGATGACCAGAATTTTCAAATTAAAACATTATTTGAAAACAAGTCATTTGAAACATTGATAGATCAACTGAGAAAATCAAAGAATAATAAGGGATATGGAGAATGGAGAAACTTATTTTGTTACATTGTACCCGGAAAAGATGCAAAAGAAGCTATAATACACTCATTTTTGGTTCTCAATAAATCAAAATTAAGTGCCATGAATATTGACTTTGATTGGGAAAAAATTCAAAAGTATAGGGCAAGGCAGGAACAAATTGATTCAAGAATTTTTAAAATATTCTTAAAAGATTTGGAAGAAACAGGAGCTTCAATAAGCTTAACTTCGGAATATTTAAAAGAAAGAACCATCTATGGAAGCTTAAAGCAATGCGCAAAAGCATTCAATGAAATTTTAAAAAGGCCATTTGATGAAAAAAAGATGATTTTGAGTTTGTTAATTTTTTTAATTTTCTTCGCTATTTTTTTGATTTTCTGAAAAGATTTGGCTAATATATTTATTATTGAATCCTATTTCTTTTTGGCTGAAAAAGGAGGCAAAAGGAAGAAAATAATTCAACTTGAAAAAGATCTTGGCCGCTGAAATTTTTGTGTTTCCTTTTTGATAATTATGAGTTTTCATTCTTGTTCTAAAAATTATCTCAATATTATTTCTGTCATGTTAGAAGAATTTCTGCGTCTATTTACATTTACTAAAGTTATATGATCTCATCTCATATTACTATAATCCATATTTACTCTAAGTTAGACTCAGTTTTATTATGTTCCCTGATAGATCTAAATTCTAATTTCATGACTCTTGTCGATAAAAACTTCAATGACATTAAACTCATTGATGAATCCTAACAAATGTTGATTATTAAATATTTGAGCTTTTATTTTTGCACCTCTTTATTTTCTTATAAGGGATTTTTTTCCATGGCCCCTTTATCTGATGCTATCACCATAGGAAATATGGGAGGGGCTTTCTAGAAAGTCTCATTGCTTATGGCTCATTTAAACATATATTAGTTTGCTCAATACATGATATCAAAATACTTTTTTCTGAAATTGGAGATAAACTCTTTTTTTCCCCAGAGCTCATATTATTAATGACAGAAGAGTCTTATCCTTTACCTTGAGGGCTAGTGGATAAGCAAAGCAAACTAACTCATTTATTCTTTTCTGATACATCACTATTCATTCAAATGTCAGATCCTACACAAAAATAAAATTTCCAATTAAAATTAAACTTTGATATTTCCAACACAAAACAACCCATTTATTTTCAAAAAAAATAACAAAAATAAGTGAGATATTTTATTTTTTATCTACCACTGATTTAATGCTAGATTTAAGAACTTTGAACCCCCTAAGGAATTCAATTTGAGCTTGGTTGTGCAAAAAGGGGTGCAAGTACAAGGAAAATTACTGACCATCTTCCAACCACCTTCCAACCATGCTCACACTCTGATCCATTTGGGTTAAATGTGGGAAGTTTCTAGCAAAACCCTCATTAAAGCCCTGGTGTTATGTTAAGTCTTATTGTAATTTTGTATATTAAACTTCAGGTAAATGAATGTGTCCTTCTAGCTGCAACTTACACCTTTGTTTAAGAATTTCAACTTCACTACACCCTCAATATTTTTGGATATTATTTCTCTAAGTTGTCCTGACAATACTTTCACAGAAAATGACATGTGATTAGCTCAAATAACAGAAATAATTTATGAAAAAGACTCTTTTTTCAACATTCAAAATAAAGAACTTTTCAGATGTGCTAGGATCACCACATGAAATTTGAGGGAGACTTGTAAAAAAGTCTCCCAACTTAACCCTGCATGTAAAAAACATTGGGTATAGCTTAATGAAAATATTTTATTCTTGTTGAAAAATATGTTAGTAATAACCTTATCCTTAATTAAAAGCTAAGTTTATCATTTATTGAGCTCAACTTGATCATCTATTGAGTGTTTATTGAGCCCTCAATGAGATATAGTTGATCTCACTGGATCTTTTTGAACATCCAATATAAAAATCATTTAGAATAATGGAGTTTATGAAATAACTTGTAAAATTCTAACTATATCAGAATAATATATATATATATTCAATCCTGAAATTTCATAAAATAATATTATTGACACTTAAAAAATCCATTAAAAAGAACTGATGCAGACACCAGGGGAAATAAGGGAGGTGGGGTCCTACATGCAAGTCTGGAGTGTGAGATAAAATTCAGCTACAATTGAGCTACAAAATATCAGCCTATTAGCATCAATTTAACTCACTCTTTATATTAAATTATTTTCTTTTATATCTCTTGGTAAATTTCTATTCACTTTCTGCACCAATTATGTGATTTGAACAATTGAAATTACACATCAAAATTATTTTTCATTTATGGTTAAATTTCTACTCATCAGATTTTTCACTTCAAATCTTCAACTATGTAGTAGCTTTTTACTCATCTAAATTTGTAGAAAACCCTATAGAACCAGCTATAGACCTTTATCAGGAGATTTGAAGAAAAAATTGAGAGAAAAGCCCCTGTCCCATTAAAAATCAAGTAAATTTAATTTAATACAGAAAATTTTAGAACTGTTACAATACTCCTCAAAAAATCACTTCTTGACTGCTTAAAAACTTAATAAAGTATCCAATTGACAGGAAACAGAGAAAAACAAACTTTAAATGTAGAATAGAGTCCACACCAGAGAGAAGAAACACCAATAATGCCCTTGATTACACTAAAAAAAATCAAATATACTAGTTGAAGGTTGAAAATATACACCTGAAACAATAAAAACAGGTGTAAAAATTACTAAAGAACTAATCCTGAACCAAAATTTTCCAATGCTTCAGAAAATCCCATAGATATGGAAAATGAGGAGTGAAAAACCCAACTGATAAGATGACAGATAAAGGTACCCCAATCTGTACCAATTTATATGCACAGGCCTACATACAGATCTCCAGACATATACTCAAAAAAGTATTCTTATGGATGAAATACATAAAAAACTTCACAAGTCAACTTCTGAGCTCTCTAAAGTCATGAAAGGATGCCCATCTGTCTCTGAAGACTAACCAAAAGTAATTCAAACACTTTACAATGCATAAAAGCAAAAATAAACCCCCAATTCACCTGGAAAATAATTAGGGGGGACTTGCATGCAAATACAAACCCTTCCTAAAATTATTTTGTTAAAGACTTGAATAAAATTCCTGCATAACTTCTTCATGGTGAAGAAAAGAATTAATACCTGTAATAAAAATATAAAAATAATAGAAAAAGTAATGAAAAAGTAAGGCTATCTAAAAGACCCTATCAGAGCATAAATCTAAAATAAAATACTTATTTAATCTTCTCCTAATTTAACTATGCATTGAGTAAGATATCACTGATAAGAATTTTCATGCATAAGTAAAAGATATTCTATAGATAGCCATAAGATCAAAAAAAGTATGGGTAAAAGAGATATGTGAGAGAATATGATACATAAGAAATAAAACAAGAAAAATTAAATAATTTTGGAATTTCTTAATATTGGGCTAGAAATTCAACTCATTTATCTGCATTTATAGTAATATTTACTTTAATTTTCTTACCATTTAATGCAATAATTTAGTTTTATAACTTCTGTAATAAAATTTTTGATTAGATTAACTAACTTTTTTTGTTAAAAAATGAGGTTTCCTTGGATAAAAGTCTTGAAAGTATTTAATTAAAGTCCAAAAGGGTTTAAAACTATGAATATAGAAGAAGGAATTCAAAAAAATTTAAATCTGAAGTTTTTAAGTGGGATTGAAAATTTTCAAATTCATCAGAAAATTTATTTAGAGCACTATCTAGAAAAATAATCACCAGTGAAAATTGGGGGGTGACCTGCATGCAAGTCAAGAGTTCAATAAGCACTCACACAGAAATTTTACAGCACCTGATCAGTATTTGTCTGGAATTTGACCAGCATTTGACAAAAATTCATTATTATATCCCTGTAAATTTTTAACTACTTTCATTGAGATTGACAAATATTAATTCAATATATCATTTTTTTCTTTCGTACTTTTTCACCATTTATTAAGTCATAATTTACCTTTCTCACAAGAATTTAATACTTATTTGTCACACTTCATCCTTTTCTAAGTTTTTAATTATCTCAATAGCTATTTTTCCACCTCAAAATTATACCTTAACATCACATCTCATCATTCACTCACTTCTTTAGTTATACTATTTTCTAATTTTCCATATCATTTCAATATTCTCTAACTTTTTATTCATCTATCTTGCTTTTTTTCAATAATTACTTTGTATTTAAAAAACATATTTGATAGTTGAATAAATTTTTACTCACATCATATGAACCTTTGCTATATCAATTTTATACTGAAGTATCACATTTGATCATTCACTTACATTTTTTTCATCTTTCTATTTTACCATCATAAGTTAATACTCAAATATCACATTTCATCACTTGCTAAATTTTTTCCTCATACAATTGTTACCTTTTCTATCAAAATTTGATGCTAAAATATCAAATTTCATATTCACTAAATATTTATTAACCCAACTTGCCTTTTTTCAATCAATATTTTATACTTCAGTAACACATTTAATGATTTGCTTAATTTTTACTCTTCTCACTTGGCACTTTACTATGTTAAATTTATACTCATGTATAACATTTCATCATTTTCTAACTATTTATTGTTCTCAATTTTCACTTTTACATCATCAATAAATACTAAAATATAGAATTGCATCATTTTTTAAAATAATTTCTTTTCTCACTTGCTATTTTTCCATCATAATTTTACACAGAAATATCACGTTTAAATTATTTACTAAAATTCTTCCTGTTAAAATTATCTACATTTCAATCACAATTTGATGCTTAAATATCAAATTTCATTATTCAACAGTTCTTTATTCAGGTAACTTGATTTTTTTCAATAAATAATTTATACTTAAATAACACATTTGATAATTTTCTAACTTTTTCCTCACCCCATATACCATATTACCATATCAATTTTATACTAAAATATCACATTCTTTCATTTACTAACATTTTTTCTTATGTCACTTGCTATTTTTCCATCATAATTTTATACTCAAGTATCACATTTTGTAATTTGCTTGCTATTTTATATTCTCACCTGCCACTTTTCCATTACATTTGTACAGTCAAATACCACACTTCATAATTTTCAATAAATAATTTCTAGAAGGTTTCCAATTGAAAGAAATCATTCACCTTCAAAAAAAAACATCAGCAAAGAAAAAATGTAGATATAAGAACCATATAATATGACATTTAGGACATACTAACACATATATTCCTGTAAATCCCATAAAAAAATTTGAGCAAATAATTTTTTTTTGCAAGTGTGAAAATGTAAACTTGTCACAAATGGTTGAAAAAATATAAGACTTATCTTACCTCCATGTGTGAACACATCTCAAAGTAGGTAAAATAATCATGCTAATCAAAAGAGACATACACCAGGAGAATGAGGGGGGGACTCACATGAAATTTTAGAGTTTAAACAGAACTCTCAAAGAAATTATACAGCACTTAAACAACACTTTACCAAAATAGAAAAATCATTTGACAAGCTCTTATTCATTAAATTTATATTTAACACCCAGTAATTGTTCAGCCACTTTGAAATAATTATTTCCACTCCCCACATCACAAATTTTTGTCTCATAATTTTCTTTTTTGGTAATATATCATCCACTCCCCACATCACAAAATTTCTTCTTGTAAACTCTCTTTTATTGTAACACATTATCCACTCCCCATATCATAAAATTTAATTGGGAAGATTTTATTTTTTGGCAACACATCATCCACTCCCTACAGAAAAAAAATGTGGGAAACTTATATCAGGTGCCAATCCCTATCTTTGATTGAACTCAGTTTTAGCTTAGCTGTAATTTTTCTGGAAATAGCACACACTGAAAATGAGCATGCTAGCTTTTTCAGCATCAAATCTGTGTTAATCTTAAACAAAAGATGAATTGAATCTTTTTGTAAGTTTTTTATTTTTTGTAAAAAATCACTCACTCCCCACATTAAAAAAATGTCTTCTCAAAATTTTTCATTATTTTAAACACATCATTCACTCCCCACATCATAAAATTTTGAATTGTTAAATTTCTTTTTTGGTAACACATTATTCACTCCATACATCACAAAATATCTTTTGGTAAATATTCTTTTTTTTGTAAGTCATCATCCACTCCCCACATCACAAAAAATCTTATAGTTAATATTCATTTTTTGCAACACATCATCTGCTTTCCACTTCTATATCCCAATAACCCTCATGGAAAAATAAAAATAAAAAAAAAAAAAAGATCTAAAGTCACTATCTATCATCACAAACAAGTGCAACACAGAGGAAAAGCCAAGTATGAGTCCAAAGAAAAGATCACTTTTTGGGCTACCTCCAGTATGTAAAAATGATGGGAGATCAACTTTAAACCACCAAAAAGCCAAAGAAACCAAATAATAAGGAGCTATTCTAATCCATTATAAAGTCATAGATGACTTAAACCTGAATCACCAAAAACAAAACTAGAACTCAACTAGGACAAAGACAAAGACTTGAAACAGACATTCTGGGGTAACTGTTATAAAGAAGCAAGCCCATCAATAACCCCCACACTTTACAAAATCAAATCTAGAATCCCCACCCATTTTTACCTTCTAACAAAAACACAAAAACACAACACAGAGATATTCACATCCAATACAGTGAAAAAAACAGAGCTTGAAGACCAAGTAAAATTCAGTTTATATTCATAGAGGACTATAAACCTGTGAAAAGAAAGTAAAGCTAGGGTCAAACCATATGAACAAAAGAGGTTGGAAACTGAAAATCTAGGGTAACTTTTTATAGAGCAGCCAGCCCATCAGTCACCCCCACACTTGCTAAAATCAAATCAAGCAGCCCTACCCATTGGTACCTTCTAAAAAAAGTTTCCAACACAAATTTTGCTCTGTAATAACCAAAATCAAAACTTAAAAAATGATTCACTGTTTATACTGATTGCAGAGTCAGTCTTCAACACTTCTAATGCCTCTAGGATAAAATCACTTCACTCGGTCAGTAGCCACTCTTTTATTTAAGACCACACCATCCAAATTTTCTAAAACATAAGATTCTCAAATAACCTGAGATCTAGCTCTGTAAGGTCCATTCAATCTTTCAGCAAACATTTTCCACACTAAATTCCCAAAATTATATTATATACCAACACAAAACAGAAAGGTTTTAAGGAATTCCTGATCTATGAACCAATCTCTTGTTCCAATTTCTGACTGATTGGTTTCTAATATTCATCATTCTAGAGTATTCCTTCTCTTGAAACTATTCTCTTCATTAAAACTTTTTCATTCTGGAACAGAGAAAATACTAAGATTAGTAAAATTCATTCCAATCAATTCCAAGATATGATATTTCTTCCAAGTACACTGTAAAAAATTCTTTCAGTCCAAAAATTAACACTTATGTAGAGTAGCCAGTTTTCCTCTTTACAGGGATTTTATCAGCAAATCTAAACTGACTGTTCCAGACACAGTTGATTCTCCAGTAGCATGTGTCATATTTTGAGCTGTTTTCCTATTTGTTTCCTTTGCACAACTGGTATATTTTATTATTATTATTATATTGATAATACCACATCTAAGAACTTAATTATGTGTCACTCATTCAGCTACATTTATACATACGGCTACCTAAAAATAAATCTTCTTGTGAACATAATTAAATTACATTTCCCTGTGAGAATAATTAAATTACACTTATTGAAACCTAAACTAATGATTAAACATATACTGATAATAGTTGAGAGTATACATAGATTTCAACACTCATTATTTTTTCTATCTTTTTTTCTCTTAACTATCATCAGATATGGTTATATTCTAATTCTTACTATCACTTCATGTTACACTCTGTAATATTTAATAACATGAAATATACATGATCTTTTTTTTGTTCCTAACAATCATCAGCCTGAGATCCATTGAATTGTTGTACCATTAACCTCTTCAAAGACAAGTAGAATGTTCCTCACATCCATTATAGGCCAGGTAGACTGTACACCCTGTGCCTCATTAAGGCAAGTGGAATTTGTGCCTCATGTAAATTATTTTTAGACAGGTTTATTGTCCTGTGTGCTCACTTAAATTCTGGGTAGAGTGTTCCCCATATTTTTATAAAATTGGGTTGATTGATCCCTGTATCTCATCTTTCACTTGGGTTGATTTTTACCAGTTCTTTGTTACTGAATCATCTTTAATCACTGGATTGCCCTTTGGCTCACCTACTTCTCTTAGACATCTCTGAGCTTGTTCTATTTTATAAAACTTTTATTTTCTTCAAATATTATTTAACTTAAAATCCTTGAAGCATGTCCAACCTCTTTTGGAATCAAGTGACTTCTGCTTTGAAATTTTTCACAAGATTGAACCCAACTCTGCATAGCCAACTTCATACCATACCACCAAAATCTGTCTGTTAATATTCTATAAATATCCCCAAATTCTCTATGACCAAGGTCTTCATGCAAATACTTCAACACAACTTCTTGAACCTTCTTCTGAGTCACCACCACTTGAGCATTTGGATGTCACCTCCTCATCATATTACTACTTAAAATATACAATCCAGGACTTTTTCTTATAACTTCCAACCAAGTTTTATCATCACAATCATTTGGTCTCTCTAAGGGCAACAAATATTTTACCAAGGTAAAATATAAACCCAGAATGACCTCAAGTATCATCTTCAAATTCAAACCAAATAACATCCAAGGGTACAACCCTGTCATCAAAAATCACCAGCACTCACATGAGCCAGTTGACCACTCCATCCAGGACACAAATCTCCAAATTTTGGTAAATTTTTATCTTTCCACTGGATTATCAGAGAATCAAGCTCACCAACAAAAACTCAATTTTTTGAATTTGAGCTATCCCAAACAAAAGACCCATATTCATCAACAAAAACATTGTGACCACCACAATCAAGATCAGATCAAGCCAGTTTATTTCTTGGGTGAGCTCTAAAACTTCATCAGAACCACAAAAATAACCAGACATTTTGTTAGGATTTGGTTGAGAGGTAGGGAGGAGGAGCACTACGGGTTCTATGCATGGTAAAGAGGTGGAAGAGTGTATATTTCATAAGGGGGCTATATGGGGAAAGCTCTGTGGAGTTCTCCCCATTGTAAAACTTATCTAGTAAATCCAGTTACTCTCTAGTCTCACTGCCAATCGGAATAGTCAGTCCTGTATTCTCCCACTGTTGGCAGTCCCAAAATTTTCATTCTTAGTTAGTCTCACTACACAATATAGGGGGTGGAATTGCTAGCAAGTCCTCAAACTGAACTCATACTGAACCCATACTGAACTCTACTTTAACACCCACCTAAAACTGTTCTTCTGAGTGGTGTTCATCCCTGCTTGTATGGTTCCTTTATCAATAGATCAATGTGCGTTCAATCTGTAGTGAGTTTGGGTCCAAGGTTGCGGACTTGCTAGCAAGTCCGCCCCCTATATTGTGTGGTGTCTCACTTCTGTATCCACCAAGTCAGTCCTGTCTTAGGCTAGTGTTAGCACTAGTGGTAGTCTGCCTTCTCAGGTCTTAACATTTTGTCCGATATCTTAATTGGTGCCCTAACAAAGAAAAATGAACCCCTCAGGTCAACCTGATGCAGCAACCCTAGCTGCAATGCAAGAGCAAATTGCACGCTTGCAAGAACCAAAAACCAGACTCATGGAATGTCTAGAGGAGGAAAGGCCCTAATACTGTGGCCCCATGGAAGCAGAACTGGATGCGGCTGAAGCTGAGGCACAGGCATGGCCCGTGACACCAGCACCACTTGTTAAAGACCCAAATATTACTCTCCCAGCAATATTTGATGGAAAGCATGGTCCCCAGGCGGATCAGTATGAATTGCAGTTAAATCTTTATGTCCTGCTCAACCACCATCAGTTCCCAGATGAGCAATCAAAAATTGAATTTGAAATCTTGTACCTCACAGACAAGGTGGCACACTGTGAAAGGAAAAATAAAAAGGACCTCCTTGAAAATGGCGAGTTGGCAACAGATTTCTGTCAGTTCATGGCAGCATTTGAATTGGAATTTGGTGACCCCAATGTGGCCACAACCTCAGAGCATGCTCTCAGCTAGTTTCAATATAAACACTCTTTTGCTGAGTATGTGTCCAAGTTCCAGGGCCATGCCAGCTATTTTACAACATGGAGAGAAGGAGAACTCATGTTTCAATTTAGAAATGGGCTCTCAAAAAAAATCAGGAACACTTTAATTAGTCACCCTCATCCAATCTCCCTCCAAGCACTCATGGAACTAGCCATCCAAATCCACAAAAATTTCATGCATCAGCAAATGGATGGTTGGAGTGGTGCTTGTCAGTGGGGCAACTATTTCCCCTCAGGTGGGTCCAGTTCCAGGGACCCAAAGGCTATGGACATTAATGCAGTCAATGTACACAGTGCTAGTGGGAAGAAAAGGCTATCTGATGCAGAATACCAGAGGTGTATGAGTAGAGGGCTGTTCCTCCTATGTTGCAATGGTGTTCATATAGCAAAGGAGTGTAAGGGGAAGATGAAGGTTAGTGAGGTGGAGGATAGCGCAGGTAAGGCACAGGTAAAAGACAGCACTCAGGATTGAAGGTTGTGCCCTCCTTGGGAAGATTAGAGGGAAAGAACAAGGGCATTTGGTAGAATAATTATCAGCATGTAAGCCACTTGAATTAAATGATAATTGCATTATACTAAACTTGCCTTTAACAGCCCTTGACTCCACAACAAATGTATGAGCCCTACTGGACTGTGGGGACACAGTTTTTTTTATTTCTAACATTTTTTATACAAAGAAATAAAAAGAAAAAAGAAAAATTGGACCACCCTTTGAAGGATCCCCAGGTGGGGGAGTAGAAGTAAGAGAAAAGATTTTTTTCAGGTTTTGGTGTGATGAAAAAGAGTTGCAGTGCAAGGCATATGTTACACATCTGAATGAAAAGTACAACATGGTACTGGGTATGACATGTCTGGACCAATATAACCCACACATTGACTGGAAGGAAAGGTAATGCTGGCGCTAAAGTATTGGCCCCCTGGCCCTTTCAGGGGTCAGGGGCCCATCCCAGTGAGTCTTCTGATGTTTTGTTATCATCAATTTACTTGACACCAGAACTGATGCTTTCTCTTGATTCTAAGCAGCAGGCTGGGGATGGGTTACCAATGGGGAGCTCCACAGAGGGCCAAAAGGGAGATGAAAGGAGCCTAAAGGAGAATAAGGCACAAAAGAAGAAGGATAAGGCAGAAGATGGGAAGGTGAATGTCACAGAGAAATAATTTGTCCCCTGGACTCATCAGGGGTCAGGGTCCCCTCCCTGCAAGTCTCTTGGTGTTTCATTATCATAATTAGACTTTCCACAAGAACTGACACTATCTCTTGATGCTAAGTTTCAGGACTTGAAGAGGGCACCAGAGGAAGAAGAGGAACTGGAATGTGATGCAACAGCTTGGAAAATATCTGCCAAGATTGCAGCCAAGGTCCAGTCCTCAAAGCCAGAAAAAAGCCTCATGGAAATGGTCCCTAGAGCTTCCTGGGAATTCTTACCACTGTTTAAAGATGGAGAAGTCAAGAGCCTACCACCTCATCAACCATACAATTTTGCCATTGATCTTGTTCCAGGAGCAATACCTCAACTTAGCCACATAATCCCATTATTGACCCTAGAGTAAACAGTGCTAAAAGAGATGATAGATGAAAATTTGAAGAATGGTTTTTTTAGGGAATCCAAATAATCCTACGCTGACCTGTGATCTTTTCCAGAGTTTGAAAGAAGGTGATGAAGACAAACTGGAATTCTGCACCAAATTTGGTAATTTTGAATGGCTGGTAATGCCATTTGGTCCATGTAATGTGCCTTCCACTTTCCAACATTTCACCAACAGCATCTTTAGAGACAGAATAGGGATAGATGTGGTGGTATACCTGGATGACATCTTGATTTACTCCAGATCAATGGAAAAACACCAGAACTGTGTGAAAGACTGTTTTCAGCTCTTGAGGGAGGCCCAAGTATGGTTAAAACCAGAGAAATGTGTCTTTTCAGTAGATGAAATCCCCTACCTGGGTATGATAATTTCAAAGAACAGGGTGCAAATTGACCAGGAGAGAGTAAAGGCAGTAAAAGAATGGCTGACACCAACATCAGTAAAGGAACTCCAGTCATTTCTAGGCTTTGAAAATTTTTATCAACATTTTATTGAAAATTACCCCCACATTTGCCAACCATTGCACAACCTCACAAAGAAGGAAGTCAAGTTTATCTGGACAGGTAGCCAACAAGATGTGTTTGACTACCTTGAAAGAAATTTTTTGATAGCCCCTAACCTTGAAATCCCTGACTTATTAAAGCCATTTTTTCTGGAATTTTACTGCTCAGATTTTGAACTAGGTGCAGTATTATCCCAATCCAATGGTGAAAATGTCCTGCACCCAGTAGCATATTTGTCACAAACTCTGTTAGGTGCTGAATTGAAATATTAAATATATGATAAGGAGTTATTGGTACTAGTAGAAGCTTTATGCACCTGGAGCCACTATTTGGAAGGAGGGCCTCACATACTACAATTTATTATTTACATGGATCATAAAAAATTGGAAACCTTCCTGACCACTAAAAAGTTGACTTTCAGACAAGCATGCTGGGAAGAACTGCTAAGGAGCATTAATTTTTTTTTACATTCCAGCCAGGGAAGAAAAGTGGAAAACATGATGCACTATCATGACCTCCTGACTTGTGCCCAGCACCAGACCAGCCACATACTGTGAGTGCTATGTTATTGAACATGGACCTTAAATAGGGTGTAATCCTAGATGAGGTGGAGTTGGCAGATGAATATTTGTTGGAATGGGTAAGGAAGGAGCAGGAAAAGGATGAGGGGGTTCAGGAGTTGGTGAAGGCACTGTTATCAAAAGAGGTATTGGTAAGGAAAGGATTGGAGGAGTATCACCTAGAAGAGGAAGAACTATATTGGAATGGGAGGATAGTGGTGCCAAATGATGAAGAGCTCAAAAGGAAGATGGTCAAATCAAGGCATGACTCCCCCATGGCAGGGCACCCAGGACATCTGAAGACTGTGGAGCTTGTGAATTGCAACTTTTACTGGAATTCCATGAAGGCATATGTCCAGTGCTATGTAGCAGCATGCAACTCTTTCCAGAGGAACAAATTCAGCCCAAAAACAACACCACTGACACCAATAAAAATTTCTAAACATCCATGGAAGGAGCTCTCCTATGATCTTATAGTGGAATTACCCAAGTCTCAAGGAAAGAATGCTATCCTAACAGTAGTTGACCTCTGCACCAAGATGGCGCACTTCATCCTCACCACTACTAAGGTTACATAAGAGGGAATTTCAGACTTAATGGTGGCACATGTCTGGAAATCACATGTATTGCCTAAATGTATAGTATTAAATAGGGGAATTACTTTTAGCTCTTTATTATTAAAAGCAATGTATGAGCAACTGAACATTAAGCCCAATTTATCAACAGCATGGAATCTGCAAACTGATGGGCAATCTGAAAGAGTAAATAAGGAAATTGAACAATATTTGTTCCATTTTATTAACTATGAGCAAGATGACTGGATACAGATGTTACCACTGGCTGAATTCTCATACAATAACCAGACACATGCTGCAAAAGGCATGTCACCCTTTTACACCAACTATGGATATCACCCAAAATTCTCAATTGGTACCCCATCAACTTTACAAGTCCCAGAAGCAGAAGAGCAGATCCAAAGAATATTGAGTATATTTCAAGAACTAGAAGCAACTCTCAAATTATCTCAACAATCAATGAAATGTCATCATGATCAAGGAAGGACCCAGCATTGTGCACTACAGGTAGGTGAAAAGGTTTGATTAAGCTCACTTTTCCTTTCCACATTTCCCCCCAGTGCTAAATTAGATCACAAGAAAGTGGGGCCATTCAAATTCAAACGCAGGGTATCTGACTCAGCTTATGAACTGGAGCTACCAATCTCAATGAGGCAAGTAAATCCAGTTTTCAAAATTTTATTACTCACAAAGCATAAATAAGATACAATTCCAGGATGCCCAGAAGAGCCACCAGTTCCAATCCAGGTGGGAAATGAAGAGGAGTTTGTTTCTAAGAGGGTGTATAAGGGAAAGGTTCAGTACCTGGTGCATTAGAAAGGTTATGGGGTTGGAGATAGGTCTTGGGAACTAGTGAAAAATTTGGTGAATGCAAAGGAAAGGTTGAAGGAGTTTGAGAAGAAGAGAAGGGGACAGGAGGGGTAAAAGAAGGGGTAATGTTAGGATTTGGTTGAGAGGCGGGGAGGAGGAGCGCTATAGCTGCTATGCATTGTAAAGAGGAGGAAGAGTGTATATTGCATAGGGGGGTTATATCTAGTAAATCCATTTACTCTCTAGTCTCACTGCCAATTGGCATTGTCATTCCTGTCTTCTCTCACTGTTGGACATCCCAACATAGTCAGTCTTAGTTAGTCTCACTTCTGTATCCAGAATAGTCAGTCCCTTCTTAGGCTAGTGTTAGCACTAGTGGTAGTCCACCTGCTCATGTCTTAAGGCATTTTAACCTCATGGTGGAGGGAAGAGAAATCTTCACCACCTTTTTATACTGGACCTAATGACTGGAACATCATCATCAAACTCTTCTGAATCAGAATCTTCATCTGCTGGTGGTCTTCTTGATAATCAATCAGGAAAAGTAAAAGTTATTCCATGATTGTGCATTAGGTCAAAAGAGAAATGTTGAATAAATTCCACTTACCTACTCATTGGAGAGTTTGGAAGATTAGGTGTATTGATCATCTGTAACAAAGATCTTGCATTCACCTGCAGCTCAAAATGCTGCCCCTGAAACACATTTTTTTAGCTTTTTCTATATTCTTGCTAAAAAACATTACTCAAATTTAGGCTGAGAACATCAAGATTACACCTCATTAAACACCACTATCTCACACTTTACTACCTTGACTCTCCCACGTTCATCTTACTGCAACAAGATAGAAGCAGCAGTAATATAACTTGAGTCAACTTCCAGATAAAGTTTTCCAGAAACAACACTATAATCCAATTCGTGAAGCAAAATATCTTCACTGAAAACCTTCTTCAATTTCTGAAAAGCTTCTTCACACTCTTCATTCCATTCACAGTCTGCTTCTTTTGTTGACAATTTCATCAAAAGTGAATCAAAAAAAAATCATTAATAAAAATCCTGACATACACACACACCCCCAAAAAAATTCCCTTAACTTCAGTAGTATTTTTAGGTCTTAGTTATGAATGAATTTTATTACTCTTTTTTTCTATACCCCCAAAATGCCAGAAAACCTTGGAAATTTTAAAACTTGAGAAAATACAGATCTATCCAATTGTAGGATAATCTTCCCAATCAGAAAAAAAAACACACAAATCCCTAGAACAACCTGAATATGGTAACCAAAGCCTGTCTACTTCTGGAAAACCACATAAGTCAAAAAAGATAATCAACCAAGTTAAAGTGATGGCATTAATAATACCACCTTCCAGTAATTTTACATGTAATTGAAATCAAATACAACATATGAAAAAAGTTATACTGTGAAATCCTTCAATTGATTAATTGTTCAAATGATTACCTTTATACAGCAGCAAGGCCCAATGGCCAAATACTTAATGTTGATAATTATCTTAAATGACTGATAAATTATAAATTTAAGAAATAAAAACAGTAGTTTAGAAATTACTTTGATGACCATATTTAGCTTCACTTCCTAAAGTTTTAATATTCATTGAACCTTTGCCCCTTACTTTATTTACTTAGTTTATCAAACTTTGGTTGATCAGAAATGAACAACCAAAATATGTAAACTTTTCATAATATTCTTAACCTGGAGGTGCTTGTGTCCTTTGATGATAGGGAACATTCTGGTGGTGTTTGGACTTAACTCATTTGAAAAAAAAAATTTTTTTAAAGTTAGAAAACAACATAAAACCCATCAGGGAATTGCCTTTGCAGCATTTCCAATTCAATTTAGCAAAAAAAAAAAAAAAAAAGGCAGGAAGTCAGGGGAAGAAAAAAGAGGAAAAAAAAACAAAAAAAAAACAAAAAAAAAAAAAAAACCCTTGAAATCAGTAAAAACAATAAGAAGAAGAAGAAAAAAAAAAAAAAAAAAAAAAAAAATAGGAAAAGGAAAAAAAAAAAAAAAAAGGAAAAGGGGAAAAAAAAAAAAAAAAAGGAAGTACCAACCCTATGAGAGATATGGTGATGATAAAAAAAAAAAAAGGAAAAGGAAAAGGAAAAGGAAAAAAAAATCTACAATGATGACAAATATACACAGGGGGGGGGGGAAAAAAAATGGTGAACTAGATGTCTAGTTCAGTTTTGAAACCCTATTCCATTCCTATGTGTGTTTTTGGTGACAAACCAATGAATGTCACATTTTGAGCCCACCTTATTTTTTGCCTTTGGAAGAGAAGAGGATGAAGGTAATGTAGTGTGGGCATGCTTGTAAGAGAAGGGAAGAGGAGATGCAAAAAGAATTTCTGGATGAATCCATGAAAATGAGAGGACATGAGCCAAGGAGATGCCAATGTCAGAAAAGCAAAAAAAAAAAAAAAAAAAAAAAAAAAAAAAAATTAGGTGAGGTCAAACAGGGTCACTTCACAAATCAGACCCATTGTCATATGCTGCAATCAAAAACTGAACTAGACATATCTAGTTCAGTGAATGTTTCCCCCTGTGATATAAATTTGAGTTGGCAATTTTGATAATAAAAAAAAGAAACAAGATGTGATGTGGGGCTGGTGGGGTGAAGGGATCTGATTTGCAATCAATTGGGGGAATGTGTGTATTGGTGGGCTGAATTGTATGTTTAGGGAAATGGCACAAGAGAAGAAAGTATTTGACCTCATCTTTGACACATCTAACCCCAAGTCTGCCATTTATGATGGCATCTTGGAATGGTGTTTTGAGACTGAAGTCAGCCAGGCATATAAGGTAATGTTTGACACCCCCTATTGTTCTTCATTATTTCCTTTTCATTCTCTTTCTTTCTAAACAAATAAATAGACAGACAAGTTTCCTACTTGTCTGTATCTTGTCCTTACTCATTTTGATTTCTGATATTCACTATTTATACCCAACAATGTAATATCTATACAGTTCTCCAGTTTTTCTTTTTTCTTTTATCTACTACTTTATCTTGTACATGTCTAACAGATGGATCAGGTTTTTTTATAAACACTTTTAGGTTGAGTAACTGAATCATAACCAAATTGACTCAAACTGATTCCTCTACCACTTTGTTTGATACCTGTCCAACAAAGTGCTGGATCTAAATAATCGCAACTAAAATTTTTTATATTATTTTATTTTTAAAAAAAAAGTAATATCATGAATGTAAGTTAATAAATTAGTGGATAAGAAATAATTAAATAAGAAGATAGATGGAAGCCATAGAAAACAAACCGATTCATGAAAACTGTCCCTGATTCAATATCATCAACTAAATTATCAAACGCTTGTTCGTTCTTCGTCCAAATCGATGTCGTTAAACCGTAACTTGAATCATTAATTAAATTTAAAGCTTCTTCATCAGAAGAAACCTGTCAAAAAAAAAAAATGAAAGGTTCAGAATATAAGATTTTAATATAAATCAAATTGAGTCCATGATGAATAAATTATTCTATCCAAGATTTTTTTCTTTTTCTCTTTTAAATATTTATTCTAACCTTCATGATACCAATGACAGGACCAAATGTTTCAGTTTTCATGAGATCCATTTGGTGATTGACGTTGACTAATATTTGAGGAGGGACATATTGAGGCCCTAATAGAGTTCCTTGAGCGAAAATTTCAGTGGGTATAAGTGCTTTAGCTCCAGATGCAATAGCTTGTTCAATATGATTTTTAATCTTGTCAGCAGCCTCTTTTGTAATGACAGGACCCAAAGTAGTTTTCTGATCATTTGGATCTCCTAAAATATAATCCTAAGAAATGTAATATAAAGACTGATTAGTTTCAAGAAAAGAGAGAGAGAGAGAGAGAGAGAGAGAGAGAGAGAGAGAGAGAGAGAGAGAGAGAGAGAGAGAGAGAGAGAGAGAGAGAGAGAGAGAGAGAAAAGAGATGATATAAATGAAGGGAAAGGAAGAAGTAGGATGAGATCGGATAGGTTTAGGTTTACATTTGTGGTAATTTTGACGAGATGATCAATAAATTGATCGTAAACACGTTCATGAACATAAACTCGTTCGACAGCACAACATGATTGACCGGAATTAAAAAAGGCACCATCCGCAATTTGAGCAGCTGTCCAAGCAGGATCAGCATCTTCACGAACATAAGCAGGATCTTTACCACCCAATTCCAGGACAACCGATTTAAAAGCGATATCTTGTGCGAGATCACTAGAAGCTAATTTATTGACACGTTTTCCAGTTTGAACACTTCCGACAAAGTTAATCCAATTAATTTTTGGATGACTGACAAGCTGATCTAACGTATTAGGATCGATGATGTGAAGGAGTTGTAATACATGTTCAGGTAAGCCAACCGTTTTGAAAACGTCGACCACTGCTTGAGCACAGAGAGGAGCATGAGGAGATGATTTGATAATGACAACGTTTCCAGCGATTAAAGCAGGAATAAGTGAATTGACGAGAGTAAGATAAGGATAATTCCAAGCACTGATGATCAAACAAAGACCCAGAGGTTGTTTTTTGATGATTTTTTTAACATGAGGGTGATCACTATTGATGTTCAGATCGGCGAGTTGTTGGGGAGCGATAGACAAAAGATAGCGCGCACGATTTAAGAAAGAGTCAAGTTCAGATTGGGCATAACGGATAGGTCTTCCGTTCTGATTGACGAGTTGTGTAGCAAGGTGGTGAGAGACAATATGTTGTTGGAAAGCATCGATGAATGCAGAAATGAACTGTATACGCTGGGACAGGGGAAGTTTGCGCTGCGATGACAGACAAGAGTGAGCGAGGGGAAGAATAAGAGTGAGAGAGTGAGAGTGATGGGAACAAATACCCAAACAGGAGCAGCGAGATGTGCAGCAGCAATGTGCTGCTCAACGTCAGCCGTGGCAGCCAGGGCAAAGTGGGCGACAGGCTGTTGATTGACAGGAGAGATGGTTGTGTGCGTCGCCATCGATCCTCAGTCTGGAGTGTTGTGCCCAAGCTGTTTCTCTTTCCTTCTGCCAAGTGTCTTTGTCCTCTGAATTGACACAGTTGTTAGTAGTTGGCTGCTTTGATACCCGCGAACGAGTCTTGTTTTCTTTTTTATTTCTTTTTTTATCAAGTATACAAACAACAGAAAAGCTTATAAAATTCTGGGGCCCAACTACAATCGATGTATATTGGAATCAAGCAACAATTGTGGCAAACTGCAAATATTCTATGTGAGATAGCCTGATTAAGTGAATGCGAAAAGCAGATGGTGAAAAATGGAGCTCCTCGTATTGTGAGATCGGCTGTCGTTAGACTGCTGAATTTGTGGTGGGTGGATTGTTCTCCTACACTCATTTGTACCTCTCAGCCATAAGAACTCGCTCCATGTATCACCAACATCCACACTATATCCTCTAGCCAGGTCCAACCTACACACACACACACACACAAAAAAAAACCAAAGACACATGTCACTCATTATCATCAACAATACCACATATTCCCCACCATCACGTACCTTTGGAATATCAAAATGCTCGCTTTGAGCATTCAACTTTTCATTAAACTCCGCCACTCGTTCTTTATGTGTCTTCACAGCTTGTTTTTGCACTTTTGCTGCTAATCTTTTCTTTTGAACTTCTTCAAATCTTCGTTCAGCTTCCGTTTTCTCAACTCGTGTCACTGTACCTAGCACTTGAACACTCGATTCACTTCCATTTATCCCACTACTCGTAGTTGTACTAATAGATGTCGATGAACTAGTTCCTGCTGCTGGAGTCACGAGTCGACTTAAGATATCTTGTTTCTCCTTTTCTCGTTCGGAAGAAGATGATTTGTTTTTCTTTCTACAAACCAAAGTATATTTAACATTAGCATCCACTTCTACAATTTCTTTTTCTTTTTTTTTTCCTTCTCATCTCTTAATTATGAAAATAAAAATGAGACCCTGAATACTTTTTGTGGGACTTGACGCTACCGCCACCTCCTTTGAGTTTCAGTGATCCACTCCCGATGCATGTATCATAATCTTCACTTCCCATTCAAAATTAACAGGCCAAAGATGATGATGAGAATAAGTTTAAATTTGTAGGAAATTTGTTCAAGATGAACAATTGTTATGAAGACTACTCCCGGGCACCGTCTCATTCATATATTAATATGCATAAAAGTTTCGTTCATAGCTGTTTAGAGCATCCGCAGCCGTTTCAGCAAATATTTAGTAGCTACGAGCCTGCTGTCTGTCTGCGTAGCAGACAGACAGCAGGCTCGCACACACATCCGGACCTTTGGCCTGGATGTGTGTGCCTGCGTGCTACGCACCTTGCATGATAGATATATCTTACAATCTCAGGTTTTTAGTGGAATGTGTGGTTGTGAAATGAGAATTGCTGGTTTAGCTGCTGCATCTAGCGACGCGCAGCCCCGAGTATTCAATGTGGAATCAGTCGGGGTCAGTTAGGTTAGCGGCCGAATATGCTAAGTTTTAGGAAGTTAGGGCACTAATTCATTTATACAGATAGAGACAAGTTCTTTTATCTATATAGATATGCATTTTACTGGCGCCATTTGTTACTTAATTGCAATATTCATCAGCCGTATGCAAATTCTTTAACTAAACATGCGTTAAAAAATATTCATCAATCGTGTAACTCATTCAATAACTACTAGCACACATCCATTTCACACTTCAACTCATACAAACACATCTCCAATAACATGACACAACAATTCATGCACATTATAGATGAACTAAAATCTATTGAAGAAGAAGAAATCATATTTAGAAAACTTTTAGAGTCAATGAATTCAAGTAATAAAGCCCACAAAAAAATATTTATTAATCGCAATCACATTGATGGACATCACCAGCTGATGAAAGACTACTGTAATACAAATAGTACCTACAACTCAACCATGTTTCACTGCCATTTTTGCATTGGGAAAACTCTATTTCTTTAAATGTCTTACAATGTATAGCTACATAATGTGTATATTGGGCACAGAGGACTGTAAGTCAAATGTGAAGCACTCGGGTTGCTTGCTAATGCTTATCCATGACCAAGCAAGTTGTCACTACAATAAATATTTGTTTTGTCTTGGGGCGCAACAATTACACAACAGTTAAGTAAAAATTATTTTTGGCACTTAAAGGTCTTATGTAGGTCTTAAGTGCAAAAAACAATTGTTTCATAACTGTTGCACGACTGTTGCATAATTGTTGCACCCCATGGCAAAACAAACATGTGCTGTAGTGTGTTCTTCTTGGGGGTGTCAATTAGGAGACTTTTTTTCCCTAGATTCAGTCAACATAAATGAGTTATTATTGAGCTATTATAGATGATAAGGTGTGGCTGAAGTGTTCAATGCAAATAAATGTAGTAATTGAATGAATAGTAGTGGCTATTGTTGTGTGAAGTGAGGGTGAAAAAATGGATAAGTAATTAATGAGGCACGTCTGGCTTCAGTAGGCAATGTTTGAGTTGAAAAAAAGTGGTGCGAGGTTTTGGCAATTACAGAAGTTACTCAAGCAACTTTTCTCATTTGATTATATGACTACAGAAAAAATTAGTTACTAGAGTCTAATTGAGCAACGATTGGGGAATAAGTCGGTAAAATATGCATACCAAACCACTTTACTGACACAGCTGGGAATGCTCTAAGTATAGGATAATAATAGCTTAGTGATTGTTAAGTACATAACATGTATATAGTCTGTGGTGCAGCTGATGTGCCTAACACTGGTTCACTCTGGATGAAGCACTGACACTGATACCATAGGTGAGTTATGTAATATTACTTGGGTTCACTCCAGACAAAGTGCTGACACTGCTACCATAGGTTATGGGCTGTCCCTGATTTTTTTTACTAGCAGTAATAAAAAAATTTGTATTCTTCCTGGAAATATCATGTGCCCTGTGCTTGCCTCACATTAAACATGTCTTTTGCCTGGTGTTGAGGTTTCTCCACTTCTGTTTTTGTCAGACATCTATTTCATGTGGACTTTCCCCAATATCTCTAACCCATTTCAATCTTGCCCTTGCTTAGCTCATAAGCGCCAATCATCCCTAAGTTGTGAGTTACAAAATTTAAGCCCACCTCCAACTCTAAACACCTGTACGAGGCAACACTCACGCTTGTTCTTGGGTACCCCATCCTCCCCAAATTCTTCTAGTGGCAGTGTGAGCACCGCTTTCCAACCAACTCCTGCACCTCCCAACACCCCTCTCAATAATCTAACCAAGGCTCAACCTCTTCCACCTGCTCCCCTTTCCCCCACTCATTCCTCTGGTCCCTATCTGCCATTGTAGGTAGACCCTTACAGTTGCCTTGCTGTAAGCAGAATCCAAAGGAGTTGGATAAACCAAAGAAAACCCTGTCCTTCTAAGTAAAATAAGGGTTGTTCAAATAACTAAGCTCTCTAGTCTACTTGAATTAATTGAAATATATATATGAAACTCTGATTTATATAAACGCTTATTGATATTTAGAAAATAGCAGCTGTTGGAAATGAAATACTGATAACAACAATTAAAGTGTACCAGTGAAAGATCTGAAAAGATAGACTTATATGTTTTATAAAGAATTTATTTCAATGAGTTAAAAATAAAAAACAAGTCCCTAAGGTTGAGACCTTTCCAATGATACCCTATAGGTGATGAAAATATAATTGTTGTGTTGTATTTCAAAAGTGTTATGAAAAATATAAAAGTTATAAGGGTATTACAATTTATTTAATTTTGTTGAGTAATAAAAAAAATATGAATAATGGTTATTAAGATATTGAAATGATGATAAATGATGATGCCCAATTTCAAGTCTGAGGTTTCCTTAAGTATACTTAGTCACATGCCTAATTTTCCCTTCCGGAGCACAGCCGGAGCTCATCTGGAGCTTGTCCAGAGTTTGTCCAGACCTCCAGACTCAATTAGAACCTTAAAACTTTAATAAAAAATTTACAAAAATTACACATGATAGAGCTACTCCTGCTGAACATTTCTAATGAATTTTTGTAATCTGCGCAGCTCTAATCACCCCGTGAAAAATCATCAAAGCTAAGTAATTTTTGAAAAACGTAAATATTTTTGTAAAAACTTTAAAAAATCATTTAAAAATATAAGAAAAATAGTAAAAATTAGGGAAAAATTCCCAAAGATTCTTGAGCTTCTGGAATTTATACTTCACCACTTTTCATACTGTAAAAATATTTCTTCTTTGTAAAATAAATTGTTTTGAGGCATACATTTTTTTCTTTTTAACCAATTTATCCATATTTAAACTCATAATCATTTATTTAAACCCTTTTTATAATAAAATTTTTTCCATCTCATATCCCCACAGCAAACCCATTTCATAATTTAAGTGACTTACTAAGCTTTAGACTGCCACATCCTCCCTCCAATAGAGAATGTCCTCATTAGTATTCAATTTTTAATTGATATAAATTTGTTTTCACCTATTTGTTGATAGTCTTTAATAATGATGTGGAAAGAGATCCAAGAAACATCTTTTCTGAAATTTTACTATTGGCAATTTTCAATCATTGCCCTTTTTCTGGTCTTCTATAAATATAACTTTTTGTCTTCTTCTCTGGCTCTTGATATAAATCATAATAAAAAATAATAATAAAAATAATTTTATGATGATTCCACTACTGAGAGCAAGGTTTGAATCCCTTCAGAATCCCATATACCAGTCTTCCATCTATGTCACAGCATGAGAGAGTGGATCTCCCTAATTAGCCAAATATTCTTGACTCCATTCTCATAGGTCCCCCCACTGAGCCAAATTCTATGATTCCAATCTTTCCATGAGGTCTTCCAAGCTTCACACCAAAAAAAAGGCCTGACACTGAGGCTCTAAGAAATAATCAATAATAAATTTAACTACCATCCTGACTTCTAATTCCTTCATCACAATTTTCATCCATTTGCTATTTAGCAACCTTTAACAAATTTTTTAGCCAGGCTTCCAATATTTAATTTTAATCTTTTAGACCATGTTAAAGCGCCACAAATTTCACCTAATAAAACCATTATGCCTTCTTAGCATCATTACCACCTAAATTTTATCCTCCTAAAGCTTACAACACCTAAATCCAACAATAATTGAATTTCCAGTTTAAAGTCTTGGTGGAAAGTGATAAATTAAAATGATTGAATTGAGTTTGAGCAAATAGATTCTCATTCCAGTTTAAAGTCTTGGTGGACCAAACATTTAATCAATTACCAGTTTAAGGTCATGGTGGACCAAAGATTGTTTACATGCATTGATATGATGATTTCTTCCTAATTAAGGCCTAGACTTGACCAAAGATTGAATAATTTTGATAATCCAGTTTAAAATCATGGTTGACCAAACTTTTGATTGATAAATAATCCATGTTAAGGTCATAGTGGACCAAAGAATGATAAACTTGCCAGTTTAAGGTCATGGTGGACCAAACTTTTGATTGATTCCAATTTATATAAAAAAATCCTTTCCCCCAAAAAAAAATATCCATGAAATCTTGAATGTCATTAAAATTCAGTTTAAAGTCTTGAAGGACTAACAGATCACAAAATTTGAATAAAACCTTAAAGAAAGTCTTGAAAGTTATCCAGTTTAAAGTCTTGGAGGACTAATAGATCCTAAAATAACAAATATAACCCTTTAAAGAAAGTCTTGAAAGTTATCCAGTTTAAAGTCTTGGAAGACTAACAGATCCTAAAATAACAAATATAACCCTTTAAAGAAAGTCTTTAAAGTTAGCCAGTTTAAATTCTTGGAGGACTAACAGATCTTGAAGTAGGATCCGATTTTGCTCAAGCTCCACTTGACCCTTTTTCCTATATAAAATAAACTATAAAAGAAATAAACCAAAAGAAAAATTGAAAATTAATTTTAAAAAAATTTGAAAAATAATTGTATGTTTATATATTTATTTTATTTTTATTTTATTTTATTTTTATTATATATATATATTTGATGAAAATAAAATAAGTTTATAAAAGATAGTTATGAAATAAAATTTAAAATTTAATTTTAAAGAATGATTAACAAATTTTGAAATATAAAATTTTTAAAATGTAAAATAAAATTTAAAAGATGCCCCCCCAGCCAACTGATGAGCCATACCCTTGACATCATACCCACATCCAAGTGCAACCTGATGTGGTTACACAATTTTGCGAAATTGAAAATTCAAAAATTAATAAATCAAAGTTTAGAAAAATAAAATTTATGATAATGATCACTGGGTGGGCTCCCTCCAATTTGTAAAAATGATTAGAGACCATCAGTGATCATCACCCTTAACAATATTTTATAGTATTATAAAAATTAAAATGAACAAACACATATATCATTATATAAAAAATCTAACTAAAAAGAAATAACAAAAACAAAAATAAAAAAGAATCATGAATACAGAAGTGAGAGCATTGTCTCTTTGTACGTTCCAGTTTATAGTCTTAGCGGACTTCCTATAGATCAAAAAACAAATCCAGGATTCAACTAGAAAAAGGGTAAAAATTGGTAACGATCATTGTGGCATAATTGTGTATAGAGTAGCCAGCCCATCAATTACACCCAAACTTATCAATATTTAATCAGAAGGTTCCCCTATGAAAACTTCTACAGAAATTTATCAATACAACATATATCTTCCCCATAATTTTTGTCGCTTTTAAGATTTTTAAGAATTTTCAAACAAATGTCTTCATAAATGTCATAATATTTTGTTAACAGTTTTGTCTCCCATACCATAGTAAAACAACAGTAATATTTTTAATAAGAAAGTAGTTTATCCTCATTCCGGAGTTAAACTTGATAATGAATAATTTTTTTTGTTTAGTTTATCCTCATTGCAGAGTAAACTTGAGTAATGATTGTTGTGCAACCATACAAATTTAGACTTGAAAGATGTAAAAGCAAAGTAGTTTATCCTCTTTTTGGAGCTAAAATTTGAAGATTTGATAAATAGTTTACCCTCATTGCGGAGCTAAACTTGAAAATTTTATTTAATTGAGTATGTAGTTTATCCTTGTTTTGGAGTCAAACTTCAGCACTCTGGGTGCCTCTAGGATAGAGCTGCTTGACTTGATTGGCTGCTACCCTCTTCTTCAAAACTACTCCATCCAACTTTTCTAGCACATATGAACTGCCGGATACTTGCTCCTTGACTTTATATGGTCCATTACACCTATCAGCAAACATTTTGTCCCATTGGCTCTCCAAACTCCTATTATACACCAAAACAATATTGCCAGTTTGAAAAGGTTTTCTGATTCAATGTGCCAACCGCTCATCCTAATATCTTACTGACTGATTTTGTATCTTCATCATCCGCAAATATGCCTCTTCTAAATATTCTTCTTACTTCTCTAGCTGCATCATTCTGGCACATAATAATTCTTCAGTAGTTTTGACTGTGTCCGAGTCCACTCTAAGAAATGATTCAGGTTCTAGATCAACCGGTAAAACTGCTTTCCATCCAAAAACAAGTTCATAAGGTGAAAACCTAGTTTTCCTTTTGGCAGTAATTCAATCAGAAAACAAGACTAAAGGTAAATAGTGCCTCCACTTTTCAGCACTTGTTCCACACATTTTGACTAAAGCATCCTTAAAAACTTTATGCCCTCTTTCAACCATACCTTCAGCTTCAGGATAATATGGAGTTTCTATCCTAACCTTTGACCCAACTTTTGATATAGCTTCTCTAAACTCTGTCCCAAATTCAGGACCTCCATCTACCGTCACCAACTTCATTACTCCATACCTATATACCCAATTTTTCAAAATAAATTCTGCCACTTTTTTAGCAGTCAAGTTAATGAGAGGTGCTGCCTTTACTCAACCAGATATATCATCTATGGCTACAATTAAATATTTATACCTTCCCTCCCTAATATGAATGGCATCCAAGCTAACCCTTCCAAAGAGAGTATTTTTGCCGGTAGTGTGTCCAGGTTCTTTCCGCCTTAAATAACTTCTTCTTTGACATTCTTTGCATGACTGAACCCACTTTTTAACAGCCATCTTCATTCCAGGACACCAAAATCAATTAGAAATTCTTCGGAACATTTCTCAAGTACCTCTATGCCCAAGATATTTATGCAGTGATTTCAAAACTAATTCTTGCCCTTTCTTTTGAGTTAAAACAACTTGAGGATTTGGATACCTCTGTTTCATTAATCGTCAACCAGATAATTAAAACGTAGATGACTTCCTTATTATAGTCACCCATTCATTGTCTTCACATTCTTCTGGCCTATCTAAAGTCAATAAATATTTGCCTAACAACAAATAAAAACCAGTCTGACTGCAGATTTCATCTTGAAAATCAATTAAAATAATATTGACAGGCACTTCTCTATCACCAATATCACCTGCACATGAATGAACCAATAGAAGTTGGCCACAAAATTGTTTCTTAATCGAGCTATGTCATTTACTTCATCTGAATCTTTTGACCTCTTAGAAACCAAATTTGAAAATACCTCTTTCTCTTATTCACCCTTTATACACATAGATTTGTCCATCCTCTTTTTAACCGAACTCTCTAATTCTCCAACATATACACCCTTACTTAACCTACTACTATCCCAAACTACCACTCCATCATCATCTATATACACCAACTTTTCTTCTACCTCTTTTTTACTGAATTTCTTCACACCAATTTCATCAATTTTATCAACATAAAAGTAATTTTCCAGTTTATCCTCTTGGTGGAGTTCATCACCATAACTATCTACACACAATAGTCCTGCCAGTTTAACCTCATGGGGGAGGTATGGAAAGTCTTCATCTCCTTTAGTGCTGGCTTTAATCATAGGTATATCTTCACCAAACTCTTCTGAGTCTGAATCATCTTCAGTGGGTGGTCTTCTTGAAAAACCATCTGGCATAGTAAAATTTTTGCCAGGCTTATGAACTAAGTCAAAAGAAAAATGTTGAATGAAAGCTACCTATCTAGTCATAGGTGCATTTGGTAAACTTGGGGAATTAATCATTTGAATTAAAGATTTTGCATCCACTTGCAATTCAAAGTGTTAGCCTCACAAAACATTTTGAAGTTTCTTTAACATTTTTGGCACTCCACACAGTTCCAATTTTGGCTGAGAATATCTTGATTTGACTTTGGTGAATAACACAGATTCATACCTAACTGGCCTAATGTAACCAGCTTTATCCATCTGAGACAAAACTACCCCAGAAGCAACCTGACTTGAGTCAACTGCTAAATAAATCCTACCAGCATCTTTTCCATAATCTAACTTGAGCAGGACTAAATCTTTCCCCACAAACTTCTTCAATCTCTCAAACTCCATTTTACACTCTTCATCCTTTCTTGTCAACCTCTTCAACGGAGCTGCCAATGAGGAAAAGTCCTTGGTAAACATTCAAACATAAACTGTTGGTCAGTCGTCTAGAAGAGAGAAGAAAAGAGGGAAGAAAGAGAGGAGGAAAAGAAGGTAATGGTGATTTGAGAAATAAAAGAAATAAAGTCTAATGAAATTATTTAATTTATTGAAGAGAAAGCAACAACGAGTGATTTGAGAGGTGACACAGAATTGGGTTTTATTAATATTAATATTATTTCAAGTAAGGGTTCTGCGCGGCAAACACTTTAATTACTATCAGACTTAAGGCAACCTTTTAATTGTTATATAGAATTTTTAATTAGATTGTAATACTAATAAAAATAATAATAAACGTGATAAAATTATCTTTAAGTTGTTGAGTGTATAGTAAGTGATGAGGCTACAGGGGATTATCCAAGGCCCTTTTATAGGCAATAGTTCCTCTGAAGCGCCACTATATTTGTAAATACAAGAATTATAATAGGATAAAACAAGTATATCAAAGAGTAAGTGAAACATAACAATGTAGAGAAAAATATGAAACAAATAATTAAAAACCCCAATTAAGAATCCAATTTTCCCACCATTAATTCCCAAATCAGTAAGTAAAAATAGTGAATAGCTAAAAAAGCCTGGGACATAGGGACTATGAGAAAAATAATTCAAAACAGATTGTACAGTCTGATTTAAGGATTTTTAAGTGAAACAAAGAATATTTTTACGCAACAAAATATGTAATTAATCTCAATTTAGTATAAATTAATTAATTTTTTTCCTGACACAATTAAGGGTCAAAAGAAGCGTCATTAATTATTTTTTAATATTATGAAAGGTGTTATTTAATATATAAATTTAAATAATTAATTTAATTATATTATACGTCAATTTTACACTTATAATTATAATATATGTTTTTAATTAATTAAATATAAATTTATAATTATTAAATACATAAAAATGCGCCATTATTTGTAGAATATAAAATATATCATGTTTAATTTAAATGTATAAAAATTTATATAAACAATAAAATTAATATAACACTTATATGTAATAAGATACTTATATAATTTTATTATGCAATAAAATATTAATTTATATACATTAAATACAATTCTTACGCCCTCTTTCAGGTCTTATAAGTTAACATATCATTTACTGGACTCCTGGAATAGCCTGGCTGACATATACACATACACCTAAAAACCCCCTAACTTTGGTTGTATTCTTGGGTCTTTTCCAGGACTGAATTTAATTCACTTTCTTCTTGGACATAATCCTACCCTCTCTACATACCACATGACCTAAAATCTCTAAATCTGGCACACAAAATGAAAATTTTGAACCCAAAATAGTTAAACCAGCTTCTTCAATTCTAAAAAAGATCCTCTCTAAAGTGACTGCATACTCCAAGATTAATTTTTGTATTCCTGGGTTCTCCTCCAACACATCATTATTTTAATCTGTTGAAGGTCCTTTAATTCTTCCATTGTCAATAAAGATTCCAGCATATTGAGAAATTTCATTTTGAAGAATCCAAGCCATCTGAGCTTGATAAACGGCAACGGAATTTCTTTCTCCTTGAGGTAATCTTGTCAATTGTAATCCTCCTAGTGGTGTATAAAAAGTAGTGAGAGGCCTAGAGTCTGGATGCAACTCTCTCTCTCATCATATCCCCCCATAATATCTCCTAAACCATAACACACTCTCCCAGAAAATGCTTCCACAAACTCCTAAGCACTAGGTGGTATCCCAGAATCCTTTATTGTAACCCTATTTAATTTCCTGAGATCATGAACTACTCTAAGTTTTCCATTTGGTTTCTTGATACAAAATACTGGACTAGAATAAATTGATGATGATTGCTCATACAGTACAGTGCGAATCCGTTCTCTGACAACTTCGATATAAGCTTCTTTTAATGCAGCCGGAATCAGGATTGGTTTTTGCTGCCATGGTTCATGACATACCACAGGAATCTTGTAAGGCTCCCCATAGGAATGCTTCAACACACCCCTCTCCTCTTCTACAAAAGCAATGGCCTTCTCTTGCTTGACCATCACGTCCAACAAAAACTTCTTCTCTTCTCCAGACAACCAACCATCAGGTCCAAAATTTACAACCCCTAATCTATCAACAGTGATTCTTGATGTTTCAGAAAACTTGGGTGGATTCTTCACCAAGGGACATTCATAAGGATCTCTTGATAGCCTTGGTCTTCTGAAAGGTGGATTTAATTCAGCTTGTAGCGGTTCATTAATTGGTCAGATTTTACTTGCTACCTTCTTATATTTTGCTGCCTCCACATCTACATAAACTTAAGGTGAAATATTTATTTTTGTGTCACCATTAAAATTTTTGTTAAAGGAATTCTCTTCATCATCAGAATTGGAATCAAAATAAGCAGAATGCTATTTTATTTCATTTTTGAATTTAACCTTTTTCCCTTTTCCTTTGTCTAATTTATCAACAAATTTTCCAAAACCTTTAATTCCCTTATCCATCATAAAATCACCAGTAAAAAAGTTGGAAGTTTATCCTCTTTCTGGAGGACCAGAATCAAATTATCACAAAAATTCTTTTTTTGTGTTTTAATTATACTAAGATTTTTTATAGAATTTTGATGAAATAATTGCAGTTAACCCTCTTGCTGGAGGTCAGAAAATAAACCATTCCAATTTTTATTCAACATAATATTTCCCATGTTCCCTCTTGATTTATTCTTGAATGTGATCAAAAAACTTGACAGAGAAGTGAGAAAAACCAAAAATTTGAAGACATAATAAAAATTTATTGTATTATTAACAGAAAATAATTGAGAATCCACTTGAATTATCTCCAAGTGAGCTGACATATTTCAATCCGGGTTCTCATCCTGTGGAGAGATTGCAACATTAGAATGATCAGCCCCAGCTACCCCAAAAAATGAGGGTCTCCAAAATTCCCCTCTAAACATAATTCACAAGAAGCCGTCCGTTTAAAAAGCTGCTTCTTGGTGCAAGTACAACACTGACAAAGAGTATTGATACCTGGCTGTGTCTCCCAACCTTCATCTCCAAGAGCTGCCAACCGCATATGTAGCCTCCTCATATCCTCTCTAGTAATCTCCAAACTAATACTCATTCCAGACTGATAGCCAATCCAAGCCTCAAAATCCATCAAAAAAGGACCACCAGAACAGTTTTAATTGTGCCTCTAGCCACATAAAAGTGAACCTTAACAATAGATCCACCAATACCTAATTTGATATGCTCAGCCATACCCATCAGCTCTGTTGCATGCCCTCCAATACCTCTGAGGTTTCCACCAGTACCAGTTTAAATTTGCAAGCCTATAATTGTTGCTTGCTCTAAAGAAATCAAATTAATTTGAGACCCTGAATCAACCAAGGCCTTTACCTCTTTAACATTAAGATATACCACCAGGTAACCCAGGGAAGCAGAAAAATGTGTTTTGACATCCTCCCCAAACTTCTCAGCATTTTCACAAATATATTACACCTCTCCAGCGGAAACCCGTCACCTTGTCAGATGCTTCTTTTGCTTCTCTGAAAGCTCCGGACTAATCGTGAATAGCTCTCCTAAAGATAAGGGAATCTGAAGTTGATTCACCCTATTTAAAAAATAGTCCATTGCATTCTCTTGACTGGATACTACTGGCCGTTTGTACTGAACTTTAGATTTAATTACCTTGGCCCTGGGCACCTCTTGAGGACCCACATTGCCATCTTCACCCCCCATAATAAAATCTTCACTACTGATAACCCTAGCTCCATCAACAGCTTCTTTCACTAATCCTGATCCATCACTAGTCCTTCTTAATCTCTCCATTGGGATGAGACCGCTAAAACTTGGTCTGGGTAGTGACACCAAAGGTACGTCCTCCTTAAAATCTGAATCATCATCTGGAATAGGCTCACCATTTAAATCAAATTTGCCATAACTAGGGGGCCCCATATCAGCCATCACCTTCTGAATTTTATAAATTTCTTCCTTAGTGTAAGGTCTAGACTTGTTAATTGCCTTTCCAGTTTTAGCCTTTAGTTGGCTCTGAATGTTACTTTTAGCTTTAGTAGCATCTGCTCTTCTAGCAGCATTGACATCATATTTATACAATTACCCTCCACTTGAGAAACCGTTGACAGCTCCAAGCCACCAAAAGAAGTTGAAAATGTGGCCTTACTGACCTCATTCTCTTTACCCTTGTCAGCATTTCCACCACTTTTACCATCACCATTTTTGCCACCCTTGGCATTATCATCTTTGTCCTTTAATTCTTCAAACCGGGCTCTTTTTTCAGCCGCCATATTCCTTCTAACCAAATTAGAAGGTGCTTGTCCATCTCTGGGCTTGATGAGCGATCCATCAGGAAATTATAAACCTTTCCATCAAATAAAACTCTACCAGCATCCAAGTCTTTATCCAGAGTAAAACATACTCCAGCTCTGTGCCCCCTCCTATTACAATAGGAGCACACCTTTGGCTCATCATAGCCACCTCTAAAACTATTACCACCATTACCATTACCATTCCTACCGTTTCCAGAAAAGCAGTTTCCATTGCCATTGCCATTAAAATTTTGATGTTCATATCCTCTAGATTGATAAGATGTTGACGTTGATGATGAAGCAATTGGGGCCTTATTGGCCTTTTGAGTTTCTTGGACAAAATTTTTTAATTGTTCTGTTAAATGGGCCAAATGATCTACCATTTTGCTGTCCACATTGCCCTAAACTTTTGCCACCAGTAGTCCCATTTGAGCCTTCTTGGCTTCTTGAGCTTTGACCATAATATCATTATTTTCAGCCAAAACTTCACTAACCTTGCTGACATACTGAGTGCAAGACTTCTGATATTTATCCAACGCCATTAATTTTAGATTGGCCTGGATGTTCTCCTTAAGAATCCCTAAAGCCGGCAGTTTTTGTTTGCAATTGGGTAGTTCCTTCATCAAATCCTTTCTTGAGAGATCCTTCAAGACGTCCATACAAATATCTCTACTACAAGCTGACCAGAACAGATCCTTAGCTTGATTCTCATGCACCAATTTCTCCACCAGAATATGATATTTGACCACTTCATCAAATTGAACACATAGCTTCTTAAAATCAGCCATGGAAGAAACACCACCCTTTGCCTGCCAATCACCAACAATTTTATTAAGGTCCAGCATAGTAAACCTAACACCCCATCTATCAGCTATAGCCTTAGTTAGCTTTACTCAATCCTTATCCTTGAAAGCCTGCATAGCAATGACCTCTTTTTCCACCTCCCTATCAGCAATAAAAAATCTAACCTACTTCACCATATCCACATGAGAAGCACCATCAACAGCAGCAGCAGCTTCATACCTGCTAATAAACCATTTAACCTCCTCCCCATTAAAATTTGGGCCATCCCAAGAAAAAATCCTAACTGAAGGACTGAGAGGAAGAGAAGATCCAGAAGCAGTTTCAGAAGACATCCCAATAAAGTAAGAAAGTGTTTAAACCATTAAAGATAAGCAAGCCTCTTGAAGGCTAATAAAATAAAGTCAATTAGAATTCCAAAGAATAAGCCTCTTGCAGGCTATAAAAGTCCTAGATCCAAGTAAGTCCTAGAAAAAGCTAGAGATTTTGAACCCCACTTTGGGCGCCAAATATGTAGGTAGACTCTTACAGTTGCCTTGTTGTAAGCAGAATCCGAAGGAGTTGGATAAACCAAAGAAATACCTGTCCTTCTAAGTAAAATAAGGGTTGTTCAAATAACTAAGCTCTCTAGTCTACTTGAATTGATTGATATATATATATGAAACTCTGATTTATACAAATGCTTATTGATATTTAGAAAATAGCAGCTGTTGGAAATGAAATACTGATAACAACAATTAAGGTGTACCAGTGAAAGATCTGAAAAGATAGACTTATATGTTTTATAAAGAACTTATTTTAATGAGTTAAGAATAAAAAACAAGTCCCTAAGGTTGATACCTTTCCAATGATACCCTATATGTGATGAAAATATAATTGTTGTGTTGTATTTCAAAAGTGTTATGAAAAATATAAAAGTTATAAGGGTATTACAATTTATTTAATTTTGTTGAGTAATAAAAAAAATATGAATAATGGCTGTTAAGATATTGGAATGATGATAGATAATGATTCAAAATTTCGAGTCTGAGGTGTCCTTAAGTATACTTAGTCACATGCCTAATTTTCCCTTCTGGAGCACAGCTGAAGCTCATCCGGAGCTTGTCTGGACCTCCGGAATCAATTAGAACCTTTAAAATTTAATAAAAAGTTTATAAAAATTACATATGGTAGAACTACTCCTCCTTAACATTCCTAACTAATTTTCGTAATCTGCGCATCTCTAATCACCCAGTGAAAAATCATCAAAATTAAGTAATTTTTGAAAAATGTAAATATTTCTCTAAAAACTTTAAAAAATATTTAAAAACATAAGAAAAATAGTAAAAATTAGGGAAAAATTCAAAAATGTTCTTGAGCTTCTGGACTTTATACTTCACCAATTTTCAGACCTTAAAAATATTTCTTCTTGGTAAAAAAAATTGTTTTGAGGCATACATTTTTTTCTTTTTAACCAATTTATCCGTATTTAAACCCTTTTTATAATAAAAATTTGTCCGTCCCATATCCCTGCAATAAACCCATTTCATAATTTAATTGCCTTACTAAGCTTTAGACTGCCACACTGTGCAAAGATTGCAAGGTTTCTTCTTGTGACCCTCCCCCTCATCTCCAATCTGGTAACAAAGACACTACATACCCTCCAATGACGTTGCAACACAACAATGGTTTGCATTCATGAAAGCCAAGACACAATCGTACACATTCCTTGTCATTGAACCATGCAGGAGCCAGTTGTGTACAGTGCTCCAGCCCTTATTCTTCTTTAAGCAGTGACTCTTTTATACCAGACAATGAACATGCCCCACTTGTAACTTATAAAAGAAAGGATTGCACTGACGTTATTGATGAAATAATAAAAAGAACAAATAAAATGTCTAAATTGAAAGCCAATGGCTCCAACTGGAAAACTTGGGTAAAGAATATTAACATTTTTTTAGCATGCCATGTATGTTCAACATTATTATATATTGGATGCTGCTGCCATACAAGATGATATAACAAAGTTTGAAGACAAGATGAGCTGGCATGAAATCTACAACACCATTGATGAGAAACTTCAAGCCTTCATTGACTTTGGCATTACAAGCTATAAAGTGTTTTCTATTCTCAGCTCCAAATTTGATAAAGCATCTCACACTGCATGCATGGCTCTTTTTAATGTTAAAAACTTGCCTTTCAAAAACATCATGGAACATGGAGAAAAAGTAAAGTCACTCATAGAGGTGGTTCAATGCTCAGGTTTCCTTTTTAATTTTAAAAAACTGGCAGATGTCTTTACCCAACTCCTATTACCATCATTAGTTAGTAATCTTGCCACTGAAGCAAATCATCATTTTGAATTACAAAAAGACATCTCTCAATCCTCTTTTGATGAAATGATGAATGTTCTTTAAAATTCTTTTATCAACTTGTCACACTCTACATCTTCCACTGCTCTTACCATTTCCACAGCCTTTGAAATGACAACCAATCTTTATTCTGCTTCATCTTTGGCTTTCAAAAAGGGAATAATGGACAGTTAACTCCCTGGAAACAAAAAAACCTGATTATTCATGTTTACACTTCAAGTCCTCAGAACACTTTTGTTGTGGGTACACCTCGCACTGGTTTCCTTAGCTCAGTGGTTAGAGCAACTAACATGTCATAAGTGGTCACAGGTTCGACTCCTGTAGGGGACACTATCCTTTTCCTCCTTAATAGGTTATGGGCCCAGCGTTATCTGGCTAATCCCCAGGCTGCGGTAAGGTAGTTGCCTAGTCAGCTCGGTGCACGGGGGGGTGTTGTGGGTACACCTCGCACTGGTTTCCTTAGCTCAGTGGTTAGAGCAACTAACGTTTCATAAGTGGTCACAGGTTCGACTCCTGTAGGGGACACTATCTTTTCCTCCTTAATAACTTTAAACAGAAGTGTACATATGATCCAAACAGTAAAAGTTTTAATGTTGCAGTTTGGGGTAAGTGTGAAGCTTTTGCTTGTGATAATAAAGATGCTATTAATGCCATCCGTAAATCACTAAACAACAGAGAAGGAAAATAGCCAGTTCAAAGTTCATTGAAACCCTTTTTAAACAAAATCAGCTGTAAAGCACTAGATGTTCTCACTACTGCTTTAGAAGAAATGGATTTTGGTACTGATAGCTGGACAGAGGAGCAAGATATTAAAGATTGTCAAGGTGTTTTTAATTCTGGCACCACCCATCATGTCACTGATGATTTGTGTCTTCTGTCTGACTTCATCAGTTTGAAAACTCCCATTCCAGTCAAAAAAGCAACTGATTCTGGTTCTACTTTCATTATGGGCTATGGAAATGTTTTCATTAAAGGATGTGGAGGAAAATGAGTTAAAATAAAAGGTGTTTTTTACCGTTTCAGAGAAAAATCTACTCTTATTTCTCCTTTTGATCTTTTAGATAACAGCATTTCTCTTTCATATAATAAAAATCATGATTATATTATTTCAAACAACAAAAAAAATATTTTTTTGCTCTTAAATCTTCTTCTGTTTAAAAATTGATGGTTGATCCAGTTTACCCATGTGGTCTAGAGACCAATATTTTTGAAATAAATTATTTTAACTCTTTATCATCAGCTACACTTCCTTCCCTGTTTTTTCCCTCACACCCTTCAAAAATACCTTGTCCCACAGCGGTTCCTGATTCAATAATAGATTGGCATCCTCATCTTGGCCACACTAGCACCAGAGATCTACAAATGATTTCCCAAAAAGGTCTTTTCACCAATTCAACATCTTATGTTCCTTCTTGAAGATTACACTGTGATATTTGTGATGTGTCAAAAAGCAAAAGGAAAAATACATGCATGGCATCCAAGTGTACCCATGAGCTAATGGATCTAGTGGTTTCTGATTTAGTAGGGCCCATGGTTGATGTTGCAGATAAGGGTGATTTTTATGTGACAACCTTCAGAAAATCTTTTTCAAATTATGGTTGAAAATTTGTTCTAAGGAAGAATTCAGATAATCTTGATGCATTTATCAATTTCAAAACTAGGTTAGAAAACAACCCCAACCACTGTCTCAAAATAATCAAGACTGAAAATGGCAAAGAATACATGAACAAGAAATTCTCTGAATACCTCTCCCAAAATGGTATCCTCCATGAAAAATTTATGCCTTATCATAATTAACAAAATTTAATGGATGAATTATTTAACAAGACTATTGGTGAGATTTCTAGGACCATTCTTCTTGCTTCAAACCTGACTCCCAGTTTTTAACTTTTGCTTATTGTTGGGCTTCTTATATTCACAATAAAATACCTAATGTGAAAGTTACCAAAAGTACCCCATATCAAATAGTTTCAACAAAAAGGCAGACTTATCACCTGTCAAAATCTTGGGTAAGTGGGAATATGTGCCAATTCTAAGTGAAAAAAGGACAAGAATGGAGGTCAGGGCCATGCATTGAAGGGTTATTGGTTTTATAGATGGTGGAAAGGTTGGATTTTTTGGCATCCAGAATTTAATTCTTTTATTCAGTCAGAAATTGAGAATTTCATTGCTTCAGGAGAGGAAGAAAATACCAAAACACTCACAGTATCACATCAAGCTGCATCTCAGTCTAAATGTGATTTTTCATTTGTTTTGAATCAACTGAAATTTGGTGATTTTACAGCAGAAGAAACTATTTCTGCCCAAGATTTTTTTGTTGATTTCATTAATAAAAATGCTTGTGACCTTTCTGATCAACTACTCCAAACTTTCAAGCAAGCAATGAGGCCACCAGATGCAGTTGAATGGAAATCAGCTTGTCTTCAAGAATTAGACAACATGTCTAATATGAAAGTATGGGATATTGTTCCTCTTCCTCCTGGAAAATATGTCACAGGTGCTCAATGAGTTTTTGATCTCAAAAGAGATGAGTTTTGAAAGATAATCAAGCACAAGGCATGTTATGTGGCTCAGGGTTTCAAACAAATTGAAGATATTTATTTTAAAACGACTTTTGCTCCCACAGCTACTTTTGCATCTCTGAAATTTATTCTCACTCTTTCCCCTACCTACAACTGGACAGTCAAAACGTTTGAAGTCACTGAAGCCTATCTCCATAGTGATATTGAGGAAGAAATCTATGTCAAGAAGCCTGAAGTTTTTGAGTCTGTTAATCCAAATCATGTCTGAAAACTTAAAAAATCTCTATATGGTACTAAGCAAGCAGCCAGGTGTTTGTAGAAAAATCTCAGCAAAATTCTTGAAAATTTAGATTAAGAATCAAGCAATCAGGATGCAAGTGTATATGTGCTAGCAAAATATGGCTCCAAGGGGATGTTGTGAGTTCATGTGGATGATGGTGTGGTGGTAGAGAGTAGTGATGTGGTTCTGAGGGATTTGGATATGGATATGGGGAGTAGTTTACAGGTAAAATGGCTTGATGGTATCTCTTCTATTTTTGGTCTTGAATTTTCACAATGTCCAAAAGGTTTTACTATCCACCAACCAGCTCTTTTCTAGAAAATTCCAAATGAACACAATAAAAATAGTCTTACTTCTCACTCACCTTTGCTGATGGGTTCTTCATTAGTGTCTTTACAAGAAAAAACTCATCCTCCACTTGAACCCATCAAATTTCTGTCTATTATTGGTTCTTTATCATATCTTGTAGCCAGATCAAGACCTGATTTAGCATATCCTTTCAGCTTACTTTCACATTATGCATCAAGACCAGGTAGAGCTGGATGTGATGCACTTAATCATTTTCCGAGATATTTAATATTCACCAAAGACATTAAATTTCATCTTTTCCCAATAATCAATGTCAATCCATCAACAGAAGTTTATTGTGATGCTACTTGGGTTAGTGAATTTTCAAGGGCTATGGATGGTTATGTTATTAAATCAAAAACTGTCTTATTTTGTGGCAATCAAAACTTCAGTCAAGAGTGGCTAAGGCTTCACTTCACTAAGAATTAATGGAAATGTAAAATTCAACTCATCAAGCTCTGTGTATGCATAAACCTCTACATGAAGTGGATTTGTGCCATAGACCAACAAATTTTTATTGTGACAACAAAGATGCTATTGTTGCAGCTACAGATAACCCTTCAGAAAAATGTTGTAGAAATGTTGACAGAAATTTTTACTTTGTGAATGAACAAGTTCATTGGTGTGAAATATACATTAAATGGGTATCAACAAAGGATAAAGTGGAAGATTTTCCGAAAAAGAATTTGGGGCCAAATGTGTGGAAAGATAAGAGATATTTATTGCGGATTTTCTAGTTTTCTTTTTCTTTTTCTTTTTCTTTTTCTTTTTCTTTTTCTTTTTCTTTTTCTTTTTCTTTTTCTTTTTCTTTTTCTTTTTCTTTTTCTTTTTCTTTTACTTTTTATTTTTATTTTTATTTTTATTTTTATTTTTATTTTTATTTTTATTTTTATTTTTATTTTTATTTTTATTTTTATTTTTATTTTTATTTTTATTTTTATTTTTATTTTTATTTTTATTTTTATTTTTATTTTTATTTTTATTTTTATTTTTATTTTTATTTTTATTTTTATTTTTATTTTTATTTTTATTTTTATTTTTATTTTTATTTTTATTTTTATTTTTATTTTTATTTTTATTTTTATTTTTATTTTTATTTTTATTTTTATTTTTATTTTTATTTTTATTTTTATTTTTATTTTTATTTTTATTTTTATTTTTATTTTTATTTTTATTTTTATTTTTATTTTTATTTTTATTTTTATTTTTATTTTTATTTTTATTTTTATTTTTATTTTATTTTTATTTTTATTTTTATTTTTATTTTTATTTTTATTTTTATTTTTATTTTTATTTTTATTTTTATTTTTATTTTTATTTTTATTTTTATTTTTATTTTTATTTATTTTTATTTTTATTTTTATTTTTATTTTTATTTTTATTTTTATTTTTATTTTTATTTTTATTTTTATTTTTATTTTTATTTTTATTTTTATTTTTATTTTTATTTTTATTTTTATTTTTATTTTTATTTTTATTTTTATTTTTATTTTTATTTTTATTTTTATTTTTATTTTTATTTTTATTTTTATTTTTATTTTTATTTTTATTTATTTTTATTTTTAATTTTAATTTTAATTTTAAATTAATTTTAATTTTAATTTTTCTTTTCTTTCTTTTTCTTTACTTCTCTTTTCTTTCTTCTCTTCTTTCTTCTGAACTATATTTTCTGTGGATGTTTATGGGGAAATCACTAAGAGAGGGGGTTTTAAGTGTAGGATAATAATAGGTTAGTGATTGTTAAGTACATAACATGTATATAGTCTGTGGTGCAGCTGATGCGTCTAACTCCGGCTCACTCTGGATAAAGCACTGACACTGCTACCATAATAGAACTATGTGGAAAAATGTCTCACAAGCAGTCCTACAACAACTGGTTTAAGGGCAAGTTGCAGCACAGAGCTTGTGACTTTCAAGACTAAAATTGACCAGTGTCTTTTACTTATAGCATGTGAAAGTAAATGATGTCACTGCACATCTCTTTCCCCTTTAGTAATAATTGCTTTGTTCTTTCCCTTGTTGCCCTTTTTTTTCTCATTTCATTGTTGTTTGTTCAGAATGTTTAATACATTTTTTTCAAAAAAATAGGGGTGCAAAACATTAGCACATATGCCATTAAAGCATATCCTAAAAAAGGTACCAAGTGGCCATTTTAATTCAAAGTACACCAAACAGGGGGAGTGATCCTTCAACTAGATGTCTAGTTCAGTTTTAGGTTGGCAGGGTATGACTATGGGTCTGATTTGTGGAGTGACCCTGCTTGACCTCACCTTTTTTTTGCTTTTCTGACATTGGTATCTCCTTTGCTCAAGTCCTCTCATTTTCATAGATTAATCCAGAAATTCTATTTGCACCATTCTACCCTTCTCTTAAAAGAATACCCACACCACACCACATTAATCCTCTTCTCTTCCAAAGGCAAACAATAAGGTGGGCTCAAAACATGACATTCTTTGGTTTGTCACAAAAACACACCTAGGAATAGAATAGGGTCACAGAAATGAACTAGACATCTAGTTCACTATTTTTCCCCCCTGTTCCAATGAGTAAAGGTTATACTAAAAAAGTGTGTTTGTCTCTTAACACACCATCTGTTGGGTACATCCAAATCTTTCAAGCACTTCTTCTTGTTAACTTTATTAGTCAGAACTAGGTACAGACACACTATTAACTTACAATAATTCTTCTCCTAATCCTTAGGGGCTCATTTATTCACAAAAAGTACACTGTACATTAAGTCTTAAGGCCCCCCTAACAGCATCCTTAAACCCTTAATTCCTCCCATCCTTGATTATTCCAACTCTTATTTTTCCCCAAAAAAACTAACATGAGTCCATCACTTCCTCAACAGCTTTAAAAACACTAATGCTCTGGCCCTCAATATTATTGTTGAGTGTGATACAGGTTCTGATGCTGAATTAGATTTCACTTTTATGAGTCACCAGTTATAGAACCAGTGCCTTGCTTCCTGAACACCTTCTATTCACCATAAACCATGATATCCACTTCAAAAACTTTCTGAAATTCTTAAAACTAGCTTTTGAAAAATTTTCTGAACTACTTATCATTATTTTAAATGGCAACATGATTTGATCCATGATCATTCCATTTTCCACAAAAACTCTCATTGCCAAACATGGGATCCTGAAATACAAATCATTGTGACACTTTGCTCATTTGGCTCAAATAAGAATGGTACTACAATAACTTGTCTTGAGAACTTCATCAGACTAAGTCATGAAACAGTAGATCTATACACCAATTGAACCATCAAAACCATCCATACTCTTAAATCACAATTTCTCACATGGCCTGCTAAGGAAGTTAGACTGGAATCTTCTTAAACCATGAGAAATTAAGGATTCCCTGGATGTGTTTCTTTTTTTGATGAAAAATCCATCTCTTTGAGCCAAAATACTTGAAAAGATGGAAATAACTAGCTTGATTATAAAAGAGGTAAGTTTTTACCTATATCATAAATGTTTTTAGATCTATTAGTAACCCTCTCTTACAATTGCTTTATTTATGTATTCTATTTCTCTCCAATTTTTTTGAGATATAAACATGAATTTATTAATTTTCATGCTGAATTTCCTGTTTTTTGCCATGGCTATTCACTGTTTCAACAAATGATGATTTCTAAACTACCAGAGAGTTACTAATTATTTTGATAAAAACTAATATCTCCTTTATAAATCTGAATCCACTAGTTTTAGATATGTGATCCCAGCACTTTATGGAGCAGATAATGAAAAAAGTGAAAATTCTAAACTCAAAACTCTTCTTGCCAAGTCTTGAGTAAGGATTGAGCATGAAATAGGCATTTTTAAAGCTTTATTTTCTTTACTAAGGGAAATGAAGAGTGCTCTATGTAGCCAGAGGGAAATGAAAGTGTTAGAATTTTATTTAGAGGTAAGAAGCAGGAGCACTATGGGCACTATGCATTTTAAGAGGCAGAAGAGGGAATATTGCATAAGATGGTTTTAAGGGGAAAGAAGTGTGGAGTGCTCCTCATTGGAAAACTTATATGGTGATCCAGTTACTTCTTAGTCTTGTTGGTTGTAACCCTCACTGTTGGAAGCCTCAACACAGTCAGTCTAGCTAGTCTCACTGCTTTATAAGAATATTCAGTCCCATCTTAGGCTAGTTTCAGCACTGTTAGTAGTAGTAATACCTCCTATGTCCTAAAATTTTGTCCAATCTATAACCAGAGCACAGAAAAGAATCATGAACCCTTCAAGTCAACCTAATTCAGCACTCCTGGCTGCAATGCAATAGCAGATGGCATGATTGAAAGAAAAAAACACCAGATTCATGGAACGTCTAGTGGAGGAAAATCCCTCATATTTCAGCCTCACTGAAGCAGAGTTGGATACTGCTGAGGCTGATGCACATGTACCACCCACCACACCAGCACCACCTGTCAAAGGCCTAAATATTTCAGTCCCAGAAGTCTTTGGTGGAAAGAAGGGTCCCCAAGCAAATCAGTATACATCAAAGATAAACCTCTATGTCCTTCTAAATGGTCAGCAATTCCCAGATGAACAATAAAAAATGGAGTTTGAAATATTGTACCCCTCAGATGATTCAGAATGCTGGGAATGGCAATACACTAAAGAGTTCTGTAAAAATTTCAAGTCAGCAACAAATTTTCACCAGTTAATGGTGGATACTGAATTAGCCTTTGGTGACCCTGACATTTCAACAACCTCAGAGCATGCTATAAATCAGTTATGGTAGAAACACTTGGTGGCTGAGTATGTGTCAGAATTCCAGGGACTTTCCAGCTACATAACACAATGGGGAGAAGGAGAAATCATGTTTCAGTTCAGGAATTGGCTCTCACCAAGAATCATGAATTCCCTAATCAGTAATCTTCATCAAAACATCTCTCCAGGTGCCCATGGAGATGGCCATTTAGATTAATAAAAATCTCACAAATCAGTGCATAAATGGTGGGAATTCTGATTTTAACTTGAAGAAATATTCCCAATTGAGTGGTCCTATTACTTGGGACCCAAATTCCATGGATATTGACATGGTGTAGAAACACTTTTACAGTTGCCTTTCTGTGAGCAGAATCCAAGGCAGTTGGATAAAAAGATGAAAGCCCTGTAATTTTAAGTCTCATAAGAGTTCAAAATTAACTAAGCTTAAGCATCTACTTGATAAGAAATGACCAGTTTACTATTTGATATTTTCAGTTTTGAGATGCAGAATCAATGTTATTTATGTTAGGAAAAAGAAATACAACAGTAAAGTTGTACTAAGAAAAGTTATTTAAATGATTGAATTTATATGTTTTTATAAAGATTTTATTTTTATGAACAGATGTTATAATTGAGTCCCTGAAGTTGAGATTTAAAATAATACCCTATAATCATATATATAAGAGTTGTTGTGTAATATTTATTAAGAGTTATAAAAAAGTATTATTTAATTAGAGTATTACAATGCATGAAATTTTATGTAAATGTAATGATGATTTTTTGATGATATGCATTGTTATATGCCTAGATGTCCCTACAAATTTTGAGTCTACAGCCTTTATATGCATAGTCAGGTTGCATGCCCCATTTTTCCCTCCAGAGTCTTTCCAGAGTTTGTCCAGAGTATCCCAGAGCTTGTAAAGACTTCCAGACTCAAATAGAACATTAAAACACTTCTAAAAAATCTACAAAAATTACTGATAATAGAGTCACATCTGAAGAGCCTGCCAATAAATTTGGGTAGCCAGAATGGCCCTATTCACTGAGCTACTGTCAATAGATGGCCTACACACATAGTCAAGGGTGTTCCTGGGTAAGTGAGATTGGCAAAGATTATTGAAGACTACTTCAAAGCACAGAGGAATTCTTTGAGGAAGTGATTTGAAGATAAGCCAAAGATAACTTAATATTGCTTTTAGATAAGTTCAAGGTGAATAATAATGCAATTTACAGAAAAACTAAATATTCAGGTTAATCTCATGAAGGGTTTGAACTTAATAATTATAAAGGATTTAGGAGTTATTAATAGTTTAAATAGAAATTGATTATTAAGAAAGGTAGGAAACAATAATAGCCTTATATAACTTAACTACTATCACAATGATATTATAATTTAATTCTGAAGAATGTCAAACCAAATCCACCCCATTATATAGCCAACTCCATCTTGCATTGACCCCTTTAATAAGCTTCCCTTAATTTATCACTGACCATTTAAACTCACTCCTAGCCCTACTCACAGACTGTTAATTACTCTTAGACACACAATAACCCAACATTGAAAGTATAATATTTATCCTAGCGCTAATAAATTTCACATTTTCTAGCACGTTTAAATTGATAAAACAAAGGGAAAAAGCAGTTACTAGGTAGATGTTGCTTTCTGCACTTTGAATATCAATCTGTGTAGAGATTTATGGATTTAAAGATTGAATTTTTCTTCAAGTGTCATGTGGAGTATGACAGATGCCTTGGTATAAAACACACACTCTGTTGAGTGTTAGAACCCTTCATTAAACTTATCTCCTAATTTCTTTTTTTTCCTGAAAGTTTTAGTAGAGTTTTTGAATATAATTAATTTGATATTTTACTATGACCAAACAACAAAATACCACTCCTACTCCCCCTCACCCCCATTCTTACAGCAGGATAACCATGCATCAATTTGAGGTAGTGTGTACCTCATGAATAGCTATGAATTTTTTTTTCATGGAAAGCACTTCATCACATGGTCCTAACAAAAAGTGTTAGTTTTTTCAATGGCGCCAAGTAGAATGTGAAATATTAGAGAAGAAGGCAGTCATCAAGGAATGTTTTACTTTGACTAAGTTTTGGTCAATCGCTAAGATCAGGCCATTATCAAAGACATATGGGAGGTGCCCATTGAAAATGATTTGGTGGTTGATGGCACCAAGGAGGTACTAAATCAGGAGGAGAGGAAGGATATATCCAGTTGGTTAGCCAGTCCAAATAGGGGGAAATAACCAATGGTTTCAGAGGAGGAGCTTGACAAGTTGGTTGAGGATGCTTCAAATCTGGTAGTGGATGTTGCTTCTACCACAAAATACTGTTTACTAATTTTTGAGGATGAAGAGGATGAGGTGGTTGAAGTTGTCAAATCCACCAGACAAAATTATTAATTGAAGCAGATCCTGATTTTGAAGTAAGTATTTTTTCTTTTAAAATTTTAAAAATTTCTTTTGCTTTAGTATCTAAATGTTTCTTTTGTAGGAGGAAAAAATCAATGAATAGTTGCATATCAGGCCAGGGGTAGTGGGTATTGAGACCTGAGTTTCAGATGAACCACTAGACAAAGCTGGTCCCTTGAGGGTAACTCTTACCAAACCAACAACCAATACTTTGAATGGGGAGGCCAATTTGGACCAGGTGTAGTCAAAAAAGCCTGGAAAGGCTTGTAAAGCCACATTTGTTGAAAATTTATGCAACAAAATCTTTGGGATTGTGGATGCAGCTTCCTACAATGTAGCCAAGGAATTACTGGACATTGGAGAGGTGGTTCCAGTTGGGGAGGGAAAGGTTTTTGAGAATAGTAGAAAGGAAATTTGAAGAGTGGTGGAGAAAATGAAGGAATTTATTTAAATGAAAATAGAGGAGAAGATTTTAACATAAAAGGAAAAAAAAGAAAGAGAAGAGGAAAAATGTATGTACTTTTATTTTGAATATTGATTAATTTGTTGTTTTATTTTTATTAAAATTTCTTTATCTAAGAAAGAAAAGAGAATTGAAACTGAGAGAAAAGAAAAGAAAATTTTAATTTTGTTTAAATTTAATTTTAGTTTATTTAAATTTGTATTGTTTTGAAGTTTTTTAATGTAAATTTTAGTAGTTCAAAAATAAAAAATAAAAAGAAAAATTGTTTTAACAAAAAAATAAAAAAAATAAAAAAATATGCATATTAGAAATATAATTTTATAGGATAAGAAAGTTTGATTTAAATAAGAAAAGAATTAAGTTTTGAAGATAATTAAAAAATAAGATGGTTTTGAATTGTATTGTGAAGATGTTTATGTTTGAGAATTTTTTAGGTAGGAGAAGAAAGAAAAAGAAATTTTAGTTTGAAAAAATAAATAAAAAATTGAATTGAGATTAAATTGAAGTTTGTAAAACATATAAAGAACAATTGAAAAGAAAAGAAAGAAAAGTGTAATTTGGTGTAATAAGACTTAGAAAAACAGAAATTTAGCTTTACTTTACTTTAGATTTATTTTTATTTTATTTTATTTTATATAATTTTAGTTTTATTTTCATTTTATTAATTTTAATTTAATTATTTATAAATTTTAGAAAAAAAGAAAAAAGAATAGAAAAATATTTGAGATTTGAAATTTTATATAGACAGGAAAAGAAAAGAAAAGAAAGAAAATTGAGTATTCAGGTCTAACTTTTTTAGGATTATTTAAATGAAAATATTTTAAAAGTTCAGGAGAGTTTGAAACATTGATGGATAGTTTTAAAGATGTTCTATTCAAGTCATCAAGGTTTCCTTTCCATTAAACAATGTACTGAAGATTCCATTGCAACTTCTTGAATCAAGAATTGAACTTACTTCCCACTCTAGATGATCTTCTACCTGTACCGGCTCCAGAGGGGTTTGGTTCTTTCCCGGATATATTTCTCAAGAAAGTTCCAGAAGAAATACATGAAAAAGAGGATTAATTGATTTCCATTTTAAAAGTTACTTGAGTCAAAATGCATTTTAAGAGATTTATGCATCAATTTAAAATGGACCCAAGCTCTTTTCAGATATGTTCCTTGATGGTCAAGTTGTTTTAATATTTTTAGATTTGAGGCATACTTTCTTTCCTGGTTTAAAAGGTGGAGCAGATTGTTGATGTTTGTTGGCCTGTTCCTTATATCTTTGGTTTTCCACCTCAAGGTTAGAATAGAGTTTGCCTTGAACTCATAAAATTGTTCAAAGATAGTTTTCAGCAGGATGATTAATTCCAACATGAATCAAATTAAATTGAGGATGTTATCCATAAATTTTTTTTAAAGGAGATTTTTTTGTCAAATATTCTTTTGAGTTTTTATAAGAAAATTCAGCCAAAAATTTAATTTTAGTTTATTTAAATTTGTATTGTTTTGAAGTTTTTTAATGTAAATTTTAGTAGTTCAAAAATAAAAAATAAAAAGAAAAATTGTTTTAACAAAAAAATAAAAAAAATAAAAAAATATGCATATTAGAAATATAATTTTATAGGATAAGAAAGTTTGATTTAAATAAGAAAAGAATTAAGTTTTGAAGATAATTAAAAAATAAGATGGTTTTGAATTGTATTGTGAAGATGTTTATGTTTGAGAATTTTTTAGGTAGGAGAAGAAAGAAAAAGAAATTTTAGTTTGAAAAAATAAATAAAAAATTGAATTGAGATTAAATTGAAGTTTGTAAAACATATAAAGAACAATTGAAAAGAAAAGAAAGAAAAGTGTAATTTGGTGTAATAAGACTTAGAAAAACAGAAATTTAGCTTTACTTTACTTTAGATTTATTTTTATTTTATTTTATTTTATATAATTTTAGTTTTATTTTCATTTTATTAATTTTAATTTAATTATTTATAAATTTTAGAAAAAAAGAAAAAAGAATAGAAAAATATTTGAGATTTGAAATTTTATATAGACAGGAAAAGAAAAGAAAAGAAAGAAAATTGAGTATTCAGGTCTAACTTTTTTAGGATTATTTAAATGAAAATATTTTAAAAGTTCAGGAGAGTTTGAAACATTGATGGATAGTTTTAAAGATGTTCTATTCAAGTCATCAAGGTTTCCTTTCCATTAAACAATGTACTGAAGATTCCATTGCAACTTCTTGAATCAAGAATTGAACTTACTTCCCACTCTAGATGATCTTCTACCTGTACCGGCTCCAGAGGGGTTTGGTTCTTTCCCGGATATATTTCTCAAGAAAGTTCCAGAAGAAATACATGAAAAAGAGGATTAATTGATTTCCATTTTAAAAGTTACTTGAGTCAAAATGCATTTTAAGAGATTTATGCATCAATTTAAAATGGACCCAAGCTCTTTTCAGATATGTTCCTTGATGGTCAAGTTGTTTTAATATTTTTAGATTTGAGGCATACTTTCTTTCCTGGTTTAAAAGGTGGAGCAGATTGTTGATGTTTGTTGGCCTGTTCCTTATATCTTTGGTTTTCCACCTCAAGGTTAGAATAGAGTTTGCCTTGAACTCATAAAATTGTTCAAAGATAGTTTTCAGCAGGATGATTAATTCCAACATGAATCAAATTAAATTGAGGATGTTATCCATAAATTTTTTTTAAAGGAGATTTTTTTGTCAAATATTCTTTTGAGTTTTTATAAGAAAATTCAGCCAATGGTAGCCATGTGTTCCAATCTTCTAGTTGATAATTGAAATATGTTTGAAGATTTTGTTTGAGAAGTTGATTAATTCTTTTGGCTTGTCCATCAGTTTCAGGATGATAGGTGGTGGTAATATTCCTTGTAATATTTAGTTGTCAACAAAGTTGAGTCCAGAAAGTAGAAACAAACAGGGATCTTCCATCTGAAACAATATCAGTGGGTAAGCCATGTTTATAAAATACAAATTTTAGAAATAATTTAGCAAACTCTAATGCAGTTTTACTAGTATTAGTTTTAATAAAAATAGAAATTTTAGAAAATATATCAACTATGACTAATATAGCATTGAAGTTATCTGATGGAAGTAATTGAAAAATAAAATCCATTGAAATTGACTACCATGGTTTAGAGGGAATTGGAAGTGGTTTAAGCAACCCATACTTCCTGTGTCAAGGTACCTTGCTCCTATTACATTCATAACAGGCTTTAATGTAGGCCTTAATTTCCCTGGTTATTCCTGACCAGAAAAAATTCCTCCTCTATTAACTTGTAACCTTTATCAACACAAAAATGACCAGCTAATGAAGAATCATTACTACTATTTAAAATCCATAACTTTATATCCTCATTTTCAGGTAAGACAACTCTACCTTCAGAGAATAATAGACCTGATTATATACTGAATCTGTTGGCCAATTTCTTTGAGAGTATTTTGTCTTTAATCCCCAAAAAATAAACATCCTTTGACTGAGCTTCTCAAATTTTGGATAGTGGATTTTGAATTGATTGTTTTGTCATCAAATTAAGTTAATGAGTTGTGAACATTGATTAATGGAAAATTGATTTTACATTTGCTGTATTCTTGTGAGCAAATGCCTACTCCAGCTGAAGATAAACATTGTCCTGACATGATAAGATATCTGGAACTACAAAATTTCTTCCTGTGCAGTAGGTAATAGTAAAATAAAATTCCGATAAAAACTCAGCCCACCTAGCCTGATTTCTAGTTAGTACTTTGGAAGACATGAAGTATTTCAAAGCATTATGATCAATTAGGATTTGAAAGAGCTATTTAGACTGAAAAGAAAAGAATACCATTTGTTAAGACAATGATTAATAGCTAATATCTCTTTATCATGAATTTCATAATTTAATTCTGCTGAAATTAATTTGCATGATTCAAATGCAACAGGATGAAACAATTTTGTTTTAAGATTTAATTGGGATATTACCCCTGCTATAGCATAATTTCTAGCATCTGTCTTGAATATTTTTGAAGCTTTAGGATCAAAGTGTCAAGGAATTGGAGCTGTGGTAAACTCAGTTTTCAATGCTTCAGATTGTTTTTGGGCTATTTCTGTGAAGAAAAAAGGGGTATCTTTTTTAAGAAGAGAAGTAAGATTTGTAATAGTTTTAGAGTAATCTTTAATAAATCTTCTATAGAAATTTTAAAAACACAAATATCCTTGTAAGGATTTTTTGTGTTGTTGGCTCTGAAGATTCCTAAACGTTTTGAACATTTTTATTATCCTTGAATAAACCATCAGTAGAAAATGTAAAACCCAAAAAATTGATAGATTTTAGGTGGAATTTGAATTTAGTGTTCTTGGTGTAGAGTCCTTGTTCTCCAAGCCAAATGAGAACCATTTTTACATGTTGGATATTCTCTTTGAGGGTCTTCAAGAAGATTATAATTTAATATAGGTAGAAAAAAAACTGTTTGATAATATACTGGAAGATACCATTGACAAAAGTTTGAAGAGTTGATGGTGCATTACTAAATATTGAAAGCTACCAAGTCTGGTAGGAATTTCAGTTGAAGGTTCATTACCTTCTGCAATATATATGAGATTGTAAACACCTCTGAGATCAATTTTAGAAAAGAAATTAGAGCCATTAAAGAAAGTAAGAAGTAATAACATAGGAGGAGCTGGATATGCATTCTTCTTGCTAACTGCTTTAAGTTTTCTATAATCAACACATAACCTAAGAATTCCATCTTTTTTCTTGAAAAAAGAACTAGAGAGCCAGTTGGAAATTTACTGGCTCAAATAAAACCTTTTGCTACATTATCTGAAATTTATTCTCAAAGAGCTTGAGATTTGTCCTTTGACAAATAATAGACAGAACCTTCCAATGGTACTAGGTCAATTAACCCTATTAGATGGTTTAGGGTTGATGAGGTGGTAGTTTTTTGGCCTTACGTATTGAAAAAAATTGATGAAGTCATGATAAAATTCAGGTAGAGTTGATTTAATGGCTTCAATACTGATTTGGTCATCCTCTTCATCTTCAAAAAAAGTCTGTCAAAGGTAGATTGGTATTTAGATACTTTAAATTGATTACTTTAAGGCTATCAAGATCCTCTTTGAGTAAAGCAGTCAAGCTAGAATGGTTAACCTAGTGCTCATTTAAAGAAAAATAAGATGCTTGCAATAAATCTGGAAGAGAAGTTTCCTCTAGCAGGACTTTGTCAGGGTGTTTGTTTAACTTCCTTATGACCTGCATTGATGAATTAAAAATATACTTAAAATGAGGGGTTACCAATTCCTGTGGCCAATCAATTTCAGGATTCCAATGCTGTAAGAAGTCATGGCCAAGAATGGTATTTTCCATACTTGGGACATCCAAGACTGTTTATTCCAACTCAAAGGAGGGAAAATATGTAAAGTTAAAGACACATAAAACTTTCTTATTAACCCAGTATTTGGGTTCCTCTGATTTAAACAGATAAATTGGAATTTGGTTGATGTCTAAAAATGTCAGTTTAAGTTTTTTGGTAAAAGATATACTGATAGATGAAATAGAAGCTCCAGAGTCAACAAGACAACTGAAGGGAATATCCTCCTTAAAATTAATTACTCTCAAATGGTTAAGGGAGACTCCAGTACTTAGGAGATGGAGGTTCTGTGCACTGGGAGAGATAAAATAGTTTGCTTTTCACACAAGTAAACTAATCACTAGCTTTTTTACTTGGAACCAATACCTTCTCTATCCTTTAGTATAGAAAATTCATCTAGCTTGTGTTTACCCCCACAATACATACACAACCCATTATCTTCTCTTCTTTTCTTTTCAGCTTCCTTTAATTCCCCTTTTGGATATAATACCTTACTGATATTTCCTAGAATCGAGCCTCTGTATTGAGCCTTTACTTTACCCTTTTTATTGGGTTTAGTTTGAGATGAAGATTGAGTGGGTCAATTATGAAGCAAAGAAATTCCAGATTAGAAGTTCAAACTGTGAGATTTATTGGCATGAAACTGTGGTCATCCAAAAGTGGCTGGGGCCTTTATGGTGTAGTTTGGTACAGTTTGTTGATGTCTAAAATGGAATTGATTTCTTCTTATGGTGGTTTTCTAGGACTCACATGGACAAGGCTATGATCATTGGATAGCCCTGGGTTTTCTCTATATTTTATGTTTTGATGATATTTTTATATTTTAAGTTTTAAATGGCTCTTTTAGTCACTTTTCATTTTTTGATATGACTGTTTAATTTTGTTTTTTGTGTTTTGTGGGCTAACATTAACTTTTAGGGTTAAGTGCTTAGTACCATTATATAGCCCTGGTTTTTTCTACATTGTATTTTGCAATAATTTTTTAGCATATTTTAAGGTTTGAGGTATTTTCTGTTTTTTTCTTTTTTTTAGTTGTTTTTTAATGGTTTTTTTTGGTTTCAGGGGGCCCAGCCGCCTTGGTTGTAGAGTGCTGGGGAGCGCTTCTAGAGGTTTATTTATGCAATTTGGCTGGCATAAGCACCAAAGTCGCAGCTGTAAAATAGATTTTAGATGGGGGTCTGTGTGTACATACTGAATAAGACAGTTTTGGGAAACTTTGATTATCATAAAACCATATGGTAATTAGATCACTGATTCTTGCTCAGTTTTCACTTTTTTTTGGAAACAATTGGAAGGGTTTGTTGCAAGGTTAGTTCTTCATTTAACTCAGCTTTTGCAACTGTTTTCTCTGGTGTAGTTTTGAAGCCTGCATCAAGTATTATTTCTGTTTTCTGTGCAACAAGTTCACAGTGTTTTGTTTTTATGGTGTGGAGCTTTCTGCATCTCAGGTTTTCTTTGTTTTATAGTCATCTGGGCTACTGTCTTGGCTTGGTATGCAGTCAAGAAGTTGTTAGAAGGAGTTTGGCAACAGTATTCAATTCTCTGTAACAAATTAATTTCACCTGGAATTTTCTCAAAGGGACAAGGGATTTTCTCTCTGGGTTTTCTCCAAATCCCTTGATCAAGGCCTATAGCTAGTACCATAGAAATGTCTACATTTTTGACCCTCCCCCATGAGGTTAAATTGGCTGGATCTGATCTTGATTCTGGTGATCAGAATGTTTTTGTTGATGAAGAGGGGGCTGTTGTTTGGGATGGCTCAAATTTAAAAAATGGTGTTTTTGTTGGTGCACTGGATTCTCAATAAATTCAGTGGATAGAGAAGGATGTGACAAAATTTAAAGATTGGTTCCCAGGATGGGCTGGTAAATTAGCCCATGTGCATACTGGCGATTTTGATGAAAGTGTTGTGCCCTTGGATGTTATATAGCTGGATTTTGTAGATGAGAGCTGGGGTCAGTGTGGGTTCAATTTCTTATGGTGGAATATCTTTTGACCTTGGAGAGGCTAGATAGTTTTGATGATGATACTTGGTTAGAAATCAAAAAGAAAAGTCCTAGATTTTATGTGTCAGAGAGAAGGTTGATGATGAGGAGAAATCCATATCCTCAAGTTTTGAAGACTCAGAAGAAGGGTCAAGAGGTGGTGTTGAAGCCTTTACATGAAAACCTTGGTCATAGAGGCTTTGGAAAGACTTAAAGAAGAGTAGCAGATAGATTTTGGTGGCCAAGTATGAAGTTGGCTGCGCATGGTTGGGTTCAATCTTGTGAAGAGTGTCAAATAAGAAGTCATTTAAAACAATAAGAAATTGGTCATGCTACTGTTGAATCAACTGTGCTTAGAAGATTCAGTCTGGATGCTATCCATATTAAAGGGGGCAGGTATAAATATTTGATTCTTGCCAGGGATGATTTGTCTAGTTGGGTTGAGGGTGTGCCTCTGGTTAATTTGACTGCTAAGAATGTGGCAGAGTTATTGAAAATTGAATGAGTTTATAGGTATGGGTTAATGAAGTTGGTGACTGTTGATGGTGGGCCACAGTTTGGAGCTGAATTTGAAGAAGCTGTGGCCAGCATTAATTCTGAAGTTAGATGGCTACACCTTATTATCCTCAAGCTGAAGGAATGGTAGAAAGTGGTCATCAAGTTATCAAGAATGCTTTGATGAAAATGTGTGGTGATAGTGCTTAAAAGTGGAGGCATTATTTACCTTTGGTGTTGTTTAGATAGGGTCACTGTGAAAGGGACAACTGGCTATTCTCCTTGTTAGTTAATTATTGGTCAGAAGGCAGTTTTACTAGTGAAATCTGAAGCTCTTTCTTATCTTGGAATTAATTGGGATGAGGTGCATTCAAAAGAAGATTTTCTCTGTGCTAGGATGCAACAGTTGGAATGTAAAGAAGAATTTCAGGAGAAGGCATAATCTAGAATTATGAAGATTAGAAATCAATCAGTCAGATACTAGGACAAGAAGTTGGCTCATAGACTCAGGAATCCCTTGAAACCTGGTTGTTTGGTTTTGGTTTATAATAGAAGTTTGGAGAGTCAGTGGGGAAAAATGTTTGCTGACAGATGGAACGGACCTTACAAAGTCAGATCTCAGGCGTCTAGAGGTTCTAATGTTTTGGAAGAGTTGGATGGTGCAGTCTTAAAGAAGAGAGTGGCTGAAGACTAGGTGAAGAGGTTCTATCCCAGAGGCACTAGACATGAAGAAGATTGACTCTGAAATTAGGATAAACTAAGGACCATTCTTTTCATTTTGGATTTTGGTTTCTGCAGAGCAGCTTTTGTGTTGGAAACCTTTTATTAGAGTTAGTCATATGTGTGGCTCTAGATTTGATCTTGGCAAGTGTGGGAGTAACTGATGGGCTGGATGCTCTATAAATAATTACCCCAGACTGTCTGTTTCCAACTTCATCTCTTAATTTGGTTGAACACTAGTATTGGTTTATTTTCACAGGCTTTAAGTCCTCTATGACTTTAAACTGGATTTATCTTTGGTCTTCAAGTGTTGGAATCTTCTTTATTAATGGTTTTGGTTTATCGTGTTGGATGTTTGTATTTGTTAGAAGGTACCCAGGGGGGGCTTCTAGATTTAATTCTGGCAAGTGTTGGGGTAACTGATGAGCTGGCTTCTCTGTAGAACAGCTACCCCAGAATGTCTGTTTCAAATCTTTTTTTGTCCTAGTTGAGTTCCAAGTCTTTTTTGGCATTCAGGTTTTTAGTCCTTTATGATTTTAAACTGGCATGGACTTGCCCCTTAATCTTTGGTTTCTTTGGAATGGTAGTGGATCACTTGTGGCCTCCCTTCATATTTACTTAATGGAGGGATCCCACCAAGTGATCTTTTCTTTGGACTGGACTTGACCTTTTATTTCTCTTATTTTTTTTATTTTATTTTGTGTTATCTATTTATGGATGTAGTTTTAGATTATTTTTTTTTTCTTTTAATTTTTTATGGAAGTTTATAAGATAAAAAGGTGTAAAGTTACAAAAAAAATCAGAAGTATAGGGCTTCACCACATTGGAGCCACCTGGATGCAGGAAAGAATTAGTGGGGAAAGGCTCATTAATTGGCCAGGAAATGCTACTTTTTTCTTTTTATTATTATTTATTATAATTATTATTAATGATCAGTTTCTTTTATTTTTTTTAATTTTAATTTTAATTTTTAGTATTATTTATTTTTTATTTCAGTTCAAAATCATTCAAAAATTATTTAAAGGTGTATCCACATCAAGGTGCACTTGGATGTGGGTAAGGTATCAGGGGATCAGCTCATCAATTAGCTGGGGGATACCATTTGTATTTATTATTTAGTATTTATTTTATTATTATTCATTCTATTTACTCAGCCCTCATATTTTTTGGGAATTATGGTTTTAATTCTTTTCAAGTTTTTTTTTAGTATTTTAGTAGTTATAGGTAGTAATTAGTAAATTAGATATATATATATTTTGAATGACTAATTACAAATTGTTTTATTTCTTTATTTATTTACTTTTTTTCTTTTTCCAATAATTAAATGTCTGAAAGAAGAAGCTTCTGTAGGTTGGGTTGGATTGTGTTGACACTTTTGTTTTTTTTGGGTTTTATTGATGCACTGTGTTATTTAAAAAGCATTCTTCTGGAAAAATGGTATGGATTTTAATGGTCTTGAACAGGTTTGGAAGGAAGTTTGAAGGAAGAATCAGAAGAGGCTAGAATAGAATGTTAGAAGGTGTGCTTGATGATTTTTGACATCTTCCAGTGGTCATCCAGAAGTTTTTTTCTCAGGGTCTTTTCAAACTCATTCAATGGTCCATGGAGAACAAATGCCTTCATCATGTTTTAATGAATGAGGATTAGTATTTTCCTTGTATCCTCATAATCCAGGGTTAAAGAAGTTTCAAGAGGCTAGCCAACTCCAATAGTAGCTTCAGGAGGAGGGGTGCCATCTAAACAAGAAGAATTTTGATCAGAAGTTATTTTTTTGTTGATGAAATTGGATGAAAGATTATTTTACTTACAGATGAGAAGTTTTTCAAAATTGTAAGCCATAGGGATTTGCACTTCTGAAGGAATGGAAAGGTGTGTGGTTGGAGGATCAGCCAGAGATAAATATGGGTTGTCTTGATTTTCTTCCATTGGATGCTGAGAGGGTGAACTGGAATGGAACTTTTCCTGGGGCCTAGCTGGAGAAGGAGAGTTGTTTTTGATGTTTTTGTTGCTATTGATATCCTTCTCAGTTAGATTGTTTGCTGGTTCTGGAGAACTAAAGTTTTTGTATGATGGGGCAGGTGAAGGTAATTTTGGGTTTGGAGAAGTTTTTGGAGTTCCAATTCTTTCTTTGTAAGCTTTAGCAGGTCTTCTAGAGGTTTGGAAAGTTTTGGAATTATTGGGCCTTGAAATTTTTGTTTTAATTTCTCTGGGAGCACTAGGAGGTTGTTGCATTGTAGAAAGAAACTTACAGTCCCCTTGCTGTAAGCAGAATCCAAGGGAGTTGGATAAACCAAAGAAAACCCTGTCCCTTTAAGTAAATAAATAGTTCACAATTAACTAAGCTATAAACTCTAATTGATAAGAATAAACCTATAAACTATTTGTTATTAAAACTTTTGTTATTTAAAATCAGTGTTTTTTATAATAAGATTGAAAAACACAACAGTGAAGCTGTATTTAGAAAAGTTATTTAAATGATTGAAAAATATTTTTTTATGAAGATTTTACTTTTTATATGATTTAGTTGTTAAATTCAAGTCCCTAATGATGAGAACTTTATATTGATACACTATAAGCTAATATATATAATGATGAGTGAGTTCAATATATTGTTATGTAAAAATGTTATTTTATAAGGGTATTACAATTTTATAGTTTTTTATGAAAATAATAATAATAGTTATTAATATGCATTGTTGTTGTTGGTTCTTATATCACAAGTGTTAAGATACAAGTTTTTAGATATTGTCTAATTTTAAGTCTACAGGCTTTATATGCATAGTATGTCACGTGTCCTACTTTCCCTAGCTGGAGCATTCCAGAGTTAGAACAGAGCTCATCTGGAGATCACCGGAGTTTGTATGGAGCTTGTCTGGACTTCTGGACTCAATTAGAGCCTTTAAAATATCAAGAAAAAATCTAGAAAAACTAAAAATGATAGAGCTACTTCTCCTTTATAATCCATTCTAGCTTTCATAGCATGTGCAGCCTTATTCACCTAGTAAAAATTTATCAAAGTTAAGCAAATTATAAAAACCCAAAAATAACCAAATATACTCCATAAAATTATTAAAAATAGTAGAAAAACAGTAAAAACTCAAAAAAAATTCCCAAAGTCTCTTAAGACTCCTAAATTCAACTCCATACACTTTTAAATGTGTAGTTAAATTTACTGTCAGATAATTATTAGTTAAATCTTGACCCGTAAAATTAACCCTTTTTAAGCCACTTTTAATACTCAATTTCTTTTAAAGTAAAAATTTAAAATTAAATTAGCCTTTCAAACCTCAAAAAAATTTGCTAAAAACTCTTTATAATAACCCTGAGTGCCCTACTAAGCTTTAAACTACAACAGCATAGAAGTGTTGTTGTTTGTTGAATGATTTTGGCTGTTTTCTGGTTGAATTTGGAAGTTTTGAGCTGATTTTTGTTTCCTAGTGAGACGGGCAGGATTCCTGGATGCAGTATAAAAGACTAGGAGCTGATTTTGAAAAATTTGGAGCTGAATTTTTAGAGGTAAATCAGATGTTTGGGAAGGTAAAGCTGCCCTTTTGGAGAGTGTTCTGGGGACTGGTTTCCTGGAGTTTCTGGAAGGAGCTGAAGATAAAGAAGTAGAGGCTGTACCTAGTTCTGGGGATCTAGTAGTTGATCTGAAAATTTATTTGTTGGAGGGTGAAGGTGGAGGTAGAGGATAGTTGGTGTCTCTATCACATTTTTTCTTTTTGGAGTTACAAGAGTCACAAGCCCTGTTGTATAGTTTAGCTTCTGGAGTGGGTAGAGTGAAAGTGCAGGGTCTGCACATGTGGATGCACTGTTTTAAAGCATAGTCGTTGGGAGAAGTGATGCAAGGAAAAGTTTATGGGTCAAAACCAGGGGATAAAAGGTTTACCATGATCTGTGGTGGAAAAAAAATAAAAAAAAAGATAAAAAGAAAAAGATAAGGACAAAATATTTTTTATTAGTGATGGGTAGAAGATGAAGGGATGTTGAAGTTCAACAATTTGAATTTGCCCATGTATACATGAGGGAAGGTGTAAAATTCTTATGCAAAAATTCTGGACTCCCCTAAGGCTTTAACCTGAGGGCTGTTAATCCCCCAAGACTTTAAACTGAAGATGAGTCACCCAAGACTTTAAACCAAGGTATTTTCTTATGTTGGCTACATTCAGGAAGTCTGGAAAGTGGTAAATTTTATTATTATTTCTAAGTCAAGAATTTCAGTCAAGAATCAAATTACAGAAGAGAATCAAGAAATTAAACAAAGTGTTCAGAATTAATTTTGAAGTGGTGGATGAGGTGTCTTCATTTCTCAATGTCCTGTGGATCTTTAGAAGGAGTGGATTGGAAGTATTTTAGTAGGAGATTTTTTTTTTGAGAGGAGTGCTGTCTGAATTTGACCTTAATGGTGGGAAAATGATTTGGTGTTGGTGTTTCAATGGTTCCCACATTATCATCATCACTGTCTGGATGGGGATGAGCTAGAAAGTCATTAGTTTTAAGCTTACTATGGAGAAAAATTAGTTTTACCATCAGAATAACCAGGTATGGTTGAACTAGTGTTTATAATGGTGTTGGAAATATTTTTGGAAGGGTATATTTTGTTGATTAATCTGGGTATTAGGATGGAAGGACTAGATCTTTTAATTCTGTTGGAAGATGGACCAGGTTGAGGTGTAGATAAAGTTGATGAAGAGGAAGAGGGACAAGGTCTGTAGCAAGATTTACTTCTGGAATAGAAGGCATCACAATTGGCTCTGTATGGATGAGCTTGTGGTGTTATGGTACAGATAAAGTTATGGTCAATACAGTATTGACAGGGACCCATCTCAGGGACCGATCTTGAAAAGTGTTTGAACATGGTAATTTTTGAAGAAGGAAAAATGTGGAAATTCTTAATTGGAGGGAGAATATGGCCATCCAACATTGGCTGGGGCCATTTTGTGTAGTTTGGTATGGTTTGGTGATGTCTTAAATGGCATTGATTTCTGCTTATAGTGTTTTTCTGAATTAATAAGCTGAATTTTGGAGCTACAAGGATGAGGCTATTATCATTGGATAGCCCTGTATTTTATCTATCTTTTATGTTTTGATGATATTTTTTTATTCTAATTTTTGAGGGCTCTTTTGGTCACTTTTCATATTATGCTATACCTGTTTGATTTTGTTTTTTGCATTTTTTGGGCTAACATTAAGACTTAAAGTTAAGTGCTTAGTACAATAAGATAGCCCTTATTTTTTTCTAAGTTTTGTGCTGTGTTGATTTTTTAGCATATTTTAAGTTTAAGATGTTATCTGTTGTTTTCAGGTTTTTAGTTGTTTTATAGTGGTTTTCTGGCTTCAGGGGGCCCACCCGCCTTGGTTTTAGCATTCTAGGGAGCACTTCTAGAGAGTTTTTTATGCAATTTGGCTGACAGAAGCACGAAAGTAGCTGCTGTAAAATAGATTTTAGATGGGGGTCTGTTTGTACATACTGAATAAGACAGTTTGGGGCAACTTTGATTATCATACAACCATATGGTAATTAGATCACTGATTCTCACTCAGTTTTCACTCTTTTTTAGCCACAATTTGCAGGGTTTGTTGCAAGGTTAGTTCTTCATTTAACTCAACTTTGGCAACTGTTTTTTCTGGTGTAGCTTTGCAACCTGCATCAAGTATTATTGCTTTTTTCTGTGCAACAAGTGCACAGTGTTTTGGGTTTATGGTGTGGATATTTCTGCATTTCAGGTTTTCTTTGTTATGTAGTCATCTTGGCTACTGTCTTAGCTTGTTAAGAAGTAAAGAAGTTTTTAGAAGGGGTATAGTAACAGTCTTCAATTTTCTGTAACAAATTAATCTCACCTGGTACTTTCTACAAGGGACAAGGGATGTTCTCTCTGGGTTTTCTCCAACTCCCTTAGTCAAGGCCTATAGCTAGTACTATAGGATTGTCTACAACACTTTGTTGAAGATGGCCTTGGTGAACAGCATCAAGTTTGAGGGTCCTATCCATTAGATCCCATAAAGTTGTCATATTTTGACCATGAAAATTCAGTTGGTCAAGTATCTTTAAAGGAATTAACTTTTTGAAATTATACTTTGGGGCTGCATCATTCCAACCTACTTGAGTTTGTAGAGCCCTAAAATTTGGGATATGCTCATAAGCTTTACCATTATTTTTCATGCAAAGGAAATCTTATTAAGTTTCCATTTTATTGCTTTCATTAGGGTCACCAAATAACATAAAGAGTCTATCTTCAAATTTTTCCCTATTGTATATTAGAAAATGGGTTTCTGTCAAATAAAGCATTAGAAAATATGGCCTGAACTACTGTGAGTATTTCCCAGATAAAAATGAAGAGGCATAAATTACCTTGGAGAGATGTGGTACGTGCATCGCAGGTAACTTATCTTTTGGACCAATCAGCTTGTGTAGCTCAGGAAGAACAAAGGGGAATCATAGCGCAGTAGATAGCCTTATTATAAATATGTAATTATGGTTTTAAAAGAACGAAGGGAAAGAGAAGTGTGGAAAAAGATTTAGGGTCTGTGCGCTTGGATTTTTCAGTGAGATGTGCCACACAAAGGAATTATGTGCTATCAACTTATGAGTGAAAGTGCTGAGCATTATGGATTTTTATTTTCCAATAATTGTGTGTTATGAATTAAGGAAGGAATTATGGCTCAATGAATGCCTAAAGTACATAGTATACTGCATCATGGCTAGTGTGGTAACTTACTGAAACAGTTAATGTAAGTTTCAGAGGCTAAATAGTTAAGTGGACTGTCAGAACTATGAACTTAGTAATGAAGTGATGAGGATGGAGACTCAATCCTAAAACTACCCAAGAGTTGAAAAGACAAGGATCAGCGCTGAAAGGTGCCAATGTGGGAAGTAGTGCTGAAACAATGCAAGGTACAGTCATTAGCCCTCTTGTGGAACATGAGTGAAACAAGTTAATACTAGGTTTAGTAAGCATAGGGTATTATTAGGCCCTGTACTTGTTACAAGTGGTGTATTTAGTTTACAAATGGATTAGTTATTGTTTTACTAATGTGGGACTAGAAACAGCACTGGAGATTTACTAGGGAACTGTGTCTGTAGCGCTGAAAAAAAAAATAAGGAAAGACTATCTAATAGGAAGTGAGAGTAGTAGTTAGGTAAGAAAAATTATTATTTAAATCAATCTTTAGATTGCAAATATTGGAGCCTCATATTATATAATTTTGAAATATATTGTGATATATAGCAATATTTTATTTTGTGATTACTCTAATAACAGTAAGAGATTGGATTTTTTAGCAATTAAGTGTTAAAAAGCATATTGGAGATATTCTGAGTCTTTTAGAGCTCTTGACTCTGTGTGTGTATTTCATATAGTATAGTTAAAAGCTCAAGACGGAGGGAATATATAGATTCAGTAGGATAAACTATTATTGGAGTTATTTAATTGCTATAATAAGTCATATTCGAAGAGAGCACTTCAAGAGGGAGTAGCTGTGGATACTAGCGCTTATTAAGAATAGAAATATCCAGATAGTAATATTTGTTTTTTTTCTTTATCTTTTAACTTATCTCTCATCTCATAAACTATCAAGTCAGATATTAGTGTTACACATTATTGCACTGTCTCAAAATTAGAGAGGCAGGATCTTCATTTTAGAAATTGAAAAGAAGAACCAACCCATCTTACATTTTGTCTACTTCTTAGTACTTAGAACCCTCTACAATTGGTTTACAACAGTGGCATAATTGTAACTAGTGTTTTGATTGGATTTTTTGGTTTTTAGGGTTTCATCAAGAGGGCATAATAAAGCCGGTGCTTCAGTGGAAGAGTCATAGGGTCTACAAAAAGTGGATCAATAGCCATTATCAGAGGATAGAATAGGGCTGTATTGTGGATATAGTCAGAATAAAATATAAAGTGTGTGTTTTTTTGTGAGGATTCTGTTTTGATTTTCAAAGATGGAACATACTGCAACTACATCTAGGGTATTTCAGTAGAGGGTTAAATCGCCCAATACAACAGCATTGTTGCCACAGAGGGTATCTACACTTATTAGGTGTAAAGATGAAAGCTTGCGTTTTGTGGTAATTAATACCAAGAAGTTCTTACATAGGCTTGAACAGGCAGCTGAAGTTCATGAAGTGACCAAATATGATATGGTACACCAAGTATTGTTCTTTGTGTCAAATGAATGCAAGGAAAATTTGGAGGATCTAAAGGGTCACAAAGAGCATGATTGGTCAGCGCTAAAGTAACAGATGCTTAAGAGATGGCCAAAGATAACTGAGGAAACAAGGTACACAATTAAGGACCTAGATGTCTTGGTGAAGAAGGCCAAATCTGGAGGGGGTGTTTGAGACCCTGAGGATTTAAAAGTTTCAGGGAGAAGTTTGATTGAATGGTCAAGTATTTAGTCAGTAATGAAGATTTTAATTATAATAATGCATCTTTACCTTGGTTTTGTGAAGCATTAGCGCCAGAAGTGGAACACTGGGTGAAGAGGCGCTTGGATAACAAAGGAAAGTTAGTCAAGAAGAGGGACAGTAATTATAAGTACCCTGTATTGGAGGAAGTTGAGACAGAAGTGGAAGCTGAAATTAATTTGCGTCAATTTGAGTGTTGCGCAGTTAGAGTTGCTTTGTATAACAAGGAAGTGGACGACGTTGCATCTGATGTTCAATACTTTCCTCAGGTGTTGTCTCCTAAAGCTAAAGTTTTAAATAAAGAGCAGCCAGAATCTGTTATGGCTAGGACTAACAAATTGGAGAAGAAAACAATTGAAGCAGCAAAAGCAAAGGAGATGTTTAGGCTCAAGAGTCCTTCCCAACCATTGCACTTTGCTACTATGGTATTTTACTATTGTAATAAAGAAGGGCATAATAGGATGAGGTGTAATGCACTTCAAAAGGATAAAGAGGAGAGGGTAGTTTACAAAGATGGAACTACGCTTATGTTGGAAAATGGCACTAAGCTTGTTAAAGAAAAGCATCAAGGGATGCATGCCATGGTAATCAATTATATTAATAAGAAGTCTATGGAGGGAAAGTTGAGCAAGGGTAAGGAGCCTAAAGCTAAAGAGAAAGGAAAGGATGCAAAATCAGTCAATTTTGAAGTTGAACAGTGTTGGATTTTAGAGTGAAAGAAAGAGCGGTCGCAGTGCCACTTACTGCAGCACATTTGGAGATATTTTCAGAGAAGCACAAGAAAATGGCCCCACCAACAATTAGTAGGCCAAGAAGAGCTGGTGCTAGGTATGTGAATCCCGAGGATATGGAGGAAGTAGGGTATACTACCAGAGAAAATACACCTGCACCTGTGGAAGATTTTGAAATGGATGGTATGGAACCTGGTGGGTATTTTGTGGAACATCAGGTAGAGGAAAAACCTGTGACAATGGAAGAGCCATAGGTAGTACAGCAAAGGGCAGTACCTGCTGAAGGAATTCCAGGAGAAAGACATAATACTCCAAAGATCCCACCTGGAAGAGTAAAAGCTGGTGTAAAGACAACACAACCTAAATGGAAAATGCAGCACCCAGTTCACTGCAATTTTTCTAAGGCAGCTGAGGATTTAGTTGCGCAATATTTAAAAACTCCGGTTTCAGTTCCATTGGGGATGCTGAAAGCAGTAGTGCCAGATGTAGTGAATGGAATTGTGGATAAGTGCAGGAAGAAAAGTATTGCTAATTGCACTGAATTTGATGAAGGAGAGCAGTCATTTCATCCAGTTGTTGGATTGCCTAGGGTGCCACATCATGCAGGTCCCTTAGAGTATTTGAAAATTACTGTAAATGGTAAGCAGATTAGAGCATTAGTGGATACAGCTTCACAAATCAATGTGGTTTCAGCGGATGATGCTTTGGAGCTAGGTCTTCCTGTAAGGGACAGTGAAGGAACTGTCCCAGGAATTGATGGAGGTAGGTTGCCTATTATAGGTGTAGCAGAGTATGTACGCACTAGAGTTGAGAAAGCAAGAAGAGATATTCATTTTTATGTTCCAATGGATGTATTTAAACTAGTTTTAGGCACACCATTCTTAATGGATTATTCTACAACTATTAATTATTGTTTGAATAAGACTATTAGAATAAGGATTATGAGTGATGATGGTATTCCAATGACAGCAGTCTTAGTAGTGCCTAAGGATGATGGCTGGGAAACTAAGTACTCTGGAGTGCAAGATCAGAGAAAGAAAGAGAGATTTATGAGGAGGTCTCAGAGGATAAGATGGGGAAACTTCCAGGAAGGCACCAACATTTTCATTAGGGGCTGGCATTTTAGGTTTAACTATCTCCCAGGATGAGAGGAACCTGGATAGTGACCAGTCAGTCCAACAAGAGGGGATACGTAAAGTGGTACTTCATAGGTGTCTTGGCAATACTACAGTAGAATTTATTATACCTAGGCCTTTTGATTTCTTTAATTATGGATTTTGTTATACTTATATTAAAAATAAAAGACAAAAACCGGATTTAGGTACAACCTGTAGTTATATTAGAAAGGGTTTAATTTTAAGTAATGAAGGAAGCAGCAAGATCTTTTTTTCATCAAAGTATAAACCAGTAGCTGTCAAGGTCAAACCAGTAAATGTACTAATTCCAGATTCAAATCTTCCTTTTCAGAGGCCGGCGCTGTCTAGGAATCCTTATGATACTCCTTTAACAAAGATTCCGAACAAATTTATGCCTACTAGTAGAGCCACAATAGAGAGGCTTCAGATGATTAATTTTGGACCAGAGGATTAGTTATCACAGGAAGATAAGAAGTTGTTGCTACATTTTATGGTTCTTAGGGAGAAGACTATTGCGTTTTCTGAAGAGGAAAGAGGTTTGTTGAAAAACTCTTATAGTAAACCTTATATTGTTCCAGTTATACCTTATGCGCTGTGGCAGAATAAGGATTTTCCAATACCAGCAGCTATAAGACAAGAGTATTTGGAATTAATTAGGGAAAGGCTAAGGTCTGGCTTGTATGAACAGTCTATGTCTAGTTATTCAAGTCCAGTGTTTTGTGTTGTTAAGCACTGTGGTAAATTGAGGGTTGTTCATGACCTTAGGGAGATGAACAAGGTTATGTTAAAGGACGCAGAAATGCCACTAATTCCAGAAGAGCTTGTGAATTCTTTTGCGGGTAGTGCATGTTATAGATTAGGTGATATCATGGGAGGATATGATGTGTGTGAATTAGACAAATCATCCAGGCCCATGACTGAATTTGAAACACCAATGGGATGTTTTAGGTTGACAAGGTTACCGCAAGGCAAAACAAATTCTGTAGCGGTATACCAAGCGCAGATGATGTGGATACTTCAGGACAAAATTCCAGAGAATTTGGAAATTTTCATTGATGATGACGGTATAAAAGGACAAGCCAGTGACTATGATGGGGAAGTGTTACAGGAGAATCTGTATATTATAAGGCTTTTTTGGGAATGTGTGATTACCCTGGAGAGAGTGCTATTTAGGATAGAGGAGGTAGGATTAACAATCTCTGGATCCAAGTTTGCTTCTTGTGTTCCAGCGCTAGATATTGTGGGACATGTGGTATTCAAGGAAGGAAGGATCATTGCTGAAAAGAAGAAGAATAAGGTGCTTACATGGCTGAGACCAAGAAATACTACAGAAGTTAGAGGGTGTTTAGGCATTTTTACATATGTAAGAATGTTTATTTGAGATTTTGCTTTGTTGTCTTCATCTTTAAGGCGCTTATCAAGGAAATATGTTGTATGGGATTAGACCAAGGAATGCAAAGAATCATTTGAGTTATTAAGAAGGATTTTAAGAAAAGATATCATTTTGAAAAGATTGGAATATGGACCAGGTACTGGGAAAATTACTCTGGCAGTGGATTCTAGTGTGTCTTCAGTAGGCGTAGCTTTGATGCAGGAGGATGAGGAAGGTAATGAAAGGCCTGTCCTTTATGAATCTAAGACTTTTACTAAAGTGGAGTCTAGCTACTCTTAGTCTAAGCTGGAGTTATGTGGAGTAGCAAAAATTCTTAAGAATCTACAGTGGATGCTTTGGGGACAACATTTTGAGTTGCAGGTCTATGTGCTATCATTGGTGCAAATGATTAGTAGCCTGAGTTTACCAGATGCGCCTATGACTAGGTGGGTTGCGCAGATTAATTTATTTTCTTTTGACTTAGTGCATAAGCCAGGGAAGTCTTTCACAATGCCGGATTTGTTATCCAGAAGGCCATTGTGTGAAGAAGACTCGAAAGACAAGGAATTAAAAGAAGATAAAAGATGGGTAAGCGGGATGGACTATTGTTATGAAGGATTTAATAGAAGCATCCGCAAAGACGATAAACTAGATGGTTATGACACAAAAGATTTTTGTAGCAAAGGTAGTCTTCAACTGGGTTTAGGGAATGCTGAAGTTAATGTAGCAACAAGGAGTGCACTGGACAAGACAGTGAAGGAATCAGATGACAAAGAAGACTCAAGGGGAAGTCAAGATAATAATACTCATCCAGAGAATAGGGAGTATTCTGAAGATGAGGCACCTGCTGATGAGGAAGCAAAATTGTTAAGGTTATATCTTGAAGGTAGTAGCCGACCAGATTTTTGTGATGAAAAGGTTTGGCGCAATATAAAGAGGTGTGCTAAAAGCTATTATATTAAAGATGGGAAGTTATGGAGGAATCAGTCTTTGTTTCCTCAGTTAGTCATTCAAACTAGGGAAAGGAAGGAGAAAATACTCAGAGAGTTGCATGAGAATTTAGGTCATAGAGGTCAAGATGAGACGTATTGCAGAGTCAGGGAAAGATTATGGTGGCCTAATATGAAGAAAGAGGTAAGATATTGGGTTAAAACTTGTTTGGAATATCAGCGTAGGAGTTACAGAAAGCCAAAAGATAAAGGTAGAGAGATGGGCAAAGATACTGTTTTTGGTAGGATCAATTTAGACACAGTTCATATAAAAAAAGGGCAATTTAATGACTTAATAGTAGCCAGGGATGATCAATTGGGATGGGTTAAAGCAGTGCCATTGGTAAGCCTTAAGTCAAGTAACGTAGCCAAATTATTAAAGAGAGAATGGATTTATAGGTATGGGGTAATGAAAATGGTAACCGTGGATGGAGGTGCTGAATTGGCTGGAGAATTTTAAGATGTGGTCAAAGGTATAGGTGCTAAGCTATGAGTTTCAACACCATATTATCCTGAAGCAGAAGGAATGGTAGAAAGAGGGCATCAAGCTATAAAAGATGTGTTGTTTAAGTTATGTGGAAATAACGGCGTGAAGTGGAAGAACTACTTGCCATTAGTTTTGTTTGCAGATAGAATTTTGGTTAAAAGGACCACTGGGTTTTCACCTTATGAAATTATGTTTGGTCAAAGAGCAGTACTACCTATTGATCTAGAGTCTGGATCTTTTCTAGGATGAAGTTGGGATCAAGTGTGCTTGACTGAAGATTTAATTTTAACAAGGTTAGTGCAACTTGAAAGAAAAGATGAGTTTGTGGAGAAGGCATATGATAGAATGATGCAGATCTAGGACAAGTCAGTTAAATATTGGGATGAGCATTTAGCACATAAATTGAGGAAGCCATTGAGACCAGGAGATTTGGTTTTGGTCTATAATAGAAGTCTTGAAAGCCAATGGGGAAAATGGTTGCTGATATATGGTATGGTCCTTATAAGATAAGGAAGAAAATAACTGGAGGGTCTTGTTTACTGGAGGAATTGCATGGTGCTGAATGGAAGCGGCATGTAGCAGCAGATCAGATCAAAAGATTCTGCCCAAGGGGTGCTCCAGTAGTATAGAATAGCCTCCAGAATGAGGGAAAACTACCAGAATAAACTCCTGGAAGAGTATAAACTATCAATTTTTTTTAATGATTTTTTTATGTTTCCTCAGGGAAGAGGTTAAACTAACAAGTTATGTTTAAGGTTTATTTTTCTAAGAGGACTCAAAGGAGGCTTTTACCCATTTGTGACAGGTAGAGGGCGCTAACTGGAAGTTAGGAAGACTATGGCTGAATAGGCAACTGGAATAAGCGCTCAGATGAGGGCATAAAGAAAATGGAATATTATATTATCATCATTCAAGGAGACATGACAAAATAGGTAAATGGATTGAAGGAGATTTGTACCATGTAAACGCAAAAGTCACTGGAAATTTAACCAATGGGTTAATCAACCATGAGTGGAATAACAATTTATAGATGGGGCACTCTAAATTTCAATAACTTATTTACATCATGTATTTTTGTATTGCAGTGAAGGTGGTAAAATTTTTAATGTTTAAAGTTTATTTTATGATTTTTTTACAAGGTCTATACTCTTTTAAAGAAAGTAGAGGGAGCAAAGTTAGGCACTCTAAAATTTAAAAGACAACTAATATTGAAGACAGGTGTAAAGGAATAGCACTGTGTCTAAGATGTTTATTTAAAGGCTTAGAAAAGATGGAGACTATGTACAGAGATATTGGAAAAAGAGAGTAATAGGGAAAGGGCTAGTGGATCATTCAGTTTTGTTGTTTAAGATATTAGGATATCCTTTCCATTCTTCAGGCATGAAGAAGAAAAGATAATTGGTGGGGAATCCAAGAATAGTCAAAGAACTAATCTCATTCATTAGCTGACCTATCATTTCTATATGGTAATAGCAAGCTTTGAGCTCAGTGTCAGAAAAGGCTGGTGTGTGATTATAGGATAGAGACATAGTGCGGTATATAAGACAAAGTCTGGTAGAAATTCACATGGAATGTAAGAAAAGTAGTGGAATAGGAACCCATCCCAGGGAGATGTATTTGCTGAATCCTACAAGTTAGATCAGGAGTCAGTAGGTACTGGAGGCATAAGTATAATGAAAGGAACTTACTTTCTAATAAGTTATGGGGGCGCGCTGACAGGGAGGAGACAGTAGCTGTGTCTGGAGCAGCTGTAGAAGAGCCTGAATGCATAGAAGTATTGGAGCTTGGGGCAGAAGAAGGTGCAGTGCTATGCTGAATGGATATATTGCGCCTGAAAAAAGTGGGAAATGATGATGATTCATAAGCTACATCAGTAATGGGAGAAGAACTAACACTGGTAGGACTAGTAGTGGTTATTATAGGAGCACTACTGGTGGAACAAGGTGGGAAACTAATGTAGCAAGTAGGATGAGGACTATTTTAATTTAGTGAGGTGTTACAAGTCTTATGATATCTGAAACAATAATTGCAGGCAGGTCTAAAGGAGGCATACCACTGAGATCTAGAAAAGGTGAAATTAAAATTGCAACATTTGAAGAAAGAGCATGCTTGATCTCTGGGAATGGTATGGTATTGAGTCATGATACTAAAATGATGGAAATGTCCAATATTAGATGGGCTATTTATAGGCTAAGAATAGCATTATAGAGAAGACATTAGTTGCACATTATCTGACTTGAGCACTGAATGGTCTCTCAGGAGGATGTGAAGGATTTTATTCATAGAAAAAGGGACCCAAGGGAAAAGTGGAATCTGTCACAGTCATGGTAAATTCATATGGCAAAGATCTGAGAATTTCAAGGGAACTCATGTGTATATGACACAGAGGATGTATTTGATGCTATAGGCAGTAGCGCTGATCTTAAGTTTTTTTTTTTTTTTTTTTTTTGTTTTATCTTTCAGAAGCACTTAGTAAAAGGGTGTGCTGGAAAGTTTGGAAGAAGGATGATTTTGTTGTTTTTTGGAAACTCATCTTGTATTCAAAGAACTCTCACAAAGAACTTAAGATGAGAATATATATATATATATATAAAGGGAAACAGAAGTTAGTAATGATAAGATGAAAAGAAAGGAAGAAAAATGAAGGAAAACTTACATTACAATAAATGTTGCCACAGCAGGCTTTTGAAAAATAGCAGGGGGTTATGTCATTTTTGATGAAGCAGGTGCATCTTGTCCTACCCATCAGCGTAGTGACTGGCCTCATGGGAGGAGCAGCAGGGGGCTGCATGTGCACAAACTTTTGAATAGCCTTAACAAAATTGGCGTTGTTCTTGGTATTAATGGTAGAGTTTACTGAATTTATAATTCATAAGTTATGAGTAAAAAAGAATATAAGAATATAAGAGGAAATTAATATGTAGAAGAAGAAGAAGGATGATAATGATGATGATTTATTGAAAATGAAGAAGAAGTTGGAAGATAGAGGATGGAAATGCTGCTAGACGCAAGGTATTTATAGGCTCCTGGGGACAGTCACAAGTAGAGGGAGGATGTGGTACGCGCATCACAGGTAACTTATCTTTTGGACCAATCAGCTTATGTAGTTCAGGAAGAACAAAGAGGAATAATAGAGCAGTAGATAGTGCTATTATAAATATGTGATTATGGTTTTAAAAGAACAAAGTGAAAGAGAAGCGGGGAAAAGGATTTAGGGTCTGTGCGCTTGGATTTTTAAGTGAGATGTTCCGCACAAAGGAATTATGTGTTATCAACTTAGGAGTGAAAGCGCTGAGCATTATGGATTTTTATTTTCCAATAATTGTGTGTTATGCATTAAGGAAGGAATTATGGCTCAATGAAGGCCTCAAGTACATAGTATACTGCACCATGGCTAGTATGGTAACTTACTGAAATAGGTAATGTAGGTTTCAAAGGCTAAATAGTTAAGTGAATTTTCAGAGCTATGAACTTAGTAATGAAGTGATGAGGATGGGAACTCAATCATAAAACTACCCAAGAGTCAAAGAGACAAGTATCAGCGCTGAAAGGTGCCAATGTGGGAAGTAGCGCTGAAACAATGCAAGGTACAGTCAAAAGTGTGCAAGTGGAACATGAGTAAAACAATTTAATACTAGGTTTATTAAGCATAGGGTATGATTAGGCGCTGTACTTGTTACAAGCTGTGTATTTAATTTACAAATGGATTAGTTATTGTTTTACTAATGTGGGACTAGAAACAGCACTGGTGATCCACTAGGGAACTGTGTCTGTAGTGCTGAAAAATATAAGGAAAGGCTATCTAATGGGAAGGGAGAGTAGTAGTTAGGTACGAAAAATTATTATTTAAATCAATCATTAGATTAAAAATATTAGAGCCTCAAATTATATACTTTTAAAATATATTGTGTTATATGGCAATATTTTATTTTGTGATTACTATAATAACAGTAAGAGATTGGATTTTTCTGAAATTAAGTGTTAAAAAGCATATTGGAGATATTCTGAGTGTTTTAGAGTTTGTGCGTCTGTGTGTGTATTTCATATAGTATAGTGAAAAAGTGCAACACAGAGGGAAAATATAGATTCAGTAGGATAAACTATTATTAGAGTTATTTTATTGCTATAATAAGGCATATTCAAAGAGAGTGCTTCAAGAGGGAGTATCTGTGGATACTAGCGCTTATTAAGAATAGAAATATCCAGATATTAATACTTGTTTTTTTTCCTTATCTTTTAACTTATCTCTCAACTCATAAACTATCAATTCAGATATTAGTGTTACAAATTATTGTGCTATTTTCAAAATTAGAGTTGCAGGTGCTTCTTTTTAGAAATTGAAAAGAAGAACCAACCCATCTTGCATGGTTTCTACTTCTTAGTATCTCAGAATCCTCTACAGCAATCTTTATTAAAATTTAAAGGGTCATTGTCGAATATTAATATGCAGGTTTCTAAAAAAGGTTGCAATCTGTCAGATTTTTCTCCATCAAATCTATCTGGGGATTTCATAAAGAGATTTTTAAATTTAGAGTTCTTCAAGGGAGAAGAATTATAAATTGATTTCACTAATAATTTCATGAAATATTCCAATAAAGGAGCTGGACCAGGCTCATAATTTTGGATTAAAGGGTTGGTAGCCAGGGCTGATGGTGCCTTGTGCATTGTATTTTCACCTTCTTTCTCACTATAATCTTCAAAATTATGAGTTATGGCTTCTAAGGATTGAATTTAATGTTCCCTTCCCCTTAATTCAAGAGATTCAAGAGAGTCAGTGTGGGGAATAGGTTGTAAAGCTGTTGGACTATCTCTGGCACAAGCTCTAGTAGTAGCACCCATAGCAGGAGTGCGTTGAATTGGTGCCATTTAGGCATTTCCCCTTAATACATAGTATTATGAATAAAAAAATGAGAACTACAGAGAATTAAGTTATACTGTCACTGAAAAGCCTACAAACAAGGTCAAGGGTGTTCCTGGGTAAGTGAGATTGGCAAAGATAATTGAAGAATACTTCAAAGCACGGAGGAATGCTTTGAGGAAGAGATTTAAGGATAAGTTTAAGATAAATTAATATTTATTTGAGATAAGTTTTAGGTGAATAATAATTTAATTTACAGTAACACTAAATATTCAGTTTAATCTCACAAAGTGTTGGAACTTAATAATCAAAAAGGATTCATGATTTTTTAATAGTTTAAAGCAAAATTGATTATTAAAAAAGGTAGGAAACAATAATAACCTTATATAGTCTAAATACTATCACAACAATATCATAATTTAATTCTAAAGAATTTCAAACCAAATCCACCCCATTATATAGCCAACTCCATCTCGCGTTGACCCCTTTAATAATCCACCCTTAATTTATCAGTGAACCTTCAATATAACCTACTGATCCTTCAACTTTACTCCTATCCCTACTCACAGACCTTTAATTACCCTTAGACACACAAAAACTCAGCATTGAAAGTATACAATTGATCCTAGCACTAATATATTTTGCATTTTCTTAAAGATTAAGAGTATAAGCAGATTATTGGCTAATTCAGATTAAAGGTTTAGATAGCGCAGATGCTAGCACATTCTAACTGAGACAACAAAGGGAAAAAGAAGTAACTAGGTAGATGTTTCTTTCTGAACTTCAAGTATGGATTTGTGTACTAATTTATGGATTAAAAGACTTACTTTTGCTTTGAGTGTCACATGGAATGTGACAGCTACAAGTCATTAAAGATAAGTCAACTATTAAAAATCAAGATAATAAAAATAATTTATAAAATTATTAGAAATATAAAAAAAATAGCAAAAATTTTCTAAAATATTCTTAAGATTATTGAAACTCCTGACTTTCATTTCCAAGCAATTTTAAACCTATAATTGCATTTATTGACTATTGAATAAATGTTTCTTCTTGACCTAAATAATTGACTCATTTTTTGAAAATACCATCTATTCTTTTAATAATAAAAGTTTTATAAAATTAGATTGGCCTTTCTAATCTCCAAAAATACCATCTCTAATTCAATTATAAGTACTTTTAAGTGCCATACTTTATTTAGACTACCACATCCTCCCTCCAATGAAGAATGTCCCCATTCTTAAATTTGAATAATTGATCCATTAAATATTCATATCCTCTTCATCCTCTTCAACCATTATTTCCAATGCACATATTTGGCTTCATCTTCATCATCATCATCATGGAATTTCTGCAAAGGATTTAGCTATCCCATGAAAATTTTGCGCCAGATACCAGGTTCCTTTCTTAACTTCTAATCCTGGATTCCATAGAAGAACTTCCTGTGATCTCTACAGGCTAAAAAAATAAATATATTTGTGCAATAATTCCTTCCAGAACCAATGCCTACACAGGCCCAGAAGCTTTCTCTAATCCAACTATACCAAAAAAGAGACTACTCAAAATTCCACATTTCTTCAAAAATATTAGGGCCAAAACAGCTTCCTCCTCCAAAAAACCTAATCCCAATCCTGAGCTTCCACACCCATCTCAAGATCCCAATCCTATTATTCCATTTTATCCTTTCAGTTTTTCTAAAAGTTTATTTGCTAGAATTAAAAGTTTGTCCATCTTACTAATTCTTCCATCCTTTTTACTTTTAAGCTATTGAAATAACCAATTCCAATGATGTTGGCTGGTACCAGATTGACTATATATATTATTATCCAAGATTTTGTAGATATTTAGATTTTTCAGATGATATGAAGCAAATTGTTTTAACTTATTTTCAAGAAACTACAGCTAATAATATTAAAGAAATTATGAAAAGAAGATTACTAATGAAAAGTTTTGATGCTGATGTAGAAAGATTTCAAAGAGATTATTTGTTTTGATTGTTCTTCCCTTCTTTAAAATTTGTTTTTTTAGTGCTATTAAACATGATGTCTGGCTGATCCTATTTTCTGTCAAAGTTTTATTGATATAAAATTTTAATAAACTGTATTTTCCTTGGGATGATTCCACTACAGAGAGTAAGGTTTGAATCCCTTCAGACTCCCCTCCACCAGTCTCTTTCTAGCACAACATGAGAGAGTAGGCTCTTCAACTACTGGCCTTAATAATATGATCTAATTATCACCATAAGTTCCTCCTAGCTTCCTCCAAAATATCCTAGCATGAGGCAATCAAAATTTCCAACAACCTAATCCACCTTCAAATGATTTAGCATCACAACATTCAAATAAATTTACAACCTTTCACTGCAAAAACTCAAGTGAAACCTTTTAGAAGGTGACTAACCCTATATTCAGTTTTAATTTAAGAGTAAATTTGAATCGATTTTGCACAAGCTAGTGTGCTCATTATTCAGTATGCATTCTTTCCAAAAGAACTACAGCTAAGTTGAAATTGAGTTAAGTCAAAGATAGGGATTGGAACCTGCTATCAGGTGCCCATGTATTTTTTCTGGTGCTTTAAACTTCTTTAAAACTATCAGAACTTTTCATATTTTACCAGAGTTTCTTCAAAACTTTATTTCCAGCCTTTGAGTGCATCCTATTCCTTCACCCTATTATCCAAATACTCTACACTCTCCATAATTTAGGATGACCATATCTACCTTTACAATCTCTACCAATAACCCTTTAAAATTTCCACATTTCTTTAAGCAAAATAAAAAAGATCCATTTTGTGACATCTTCATTTCCTAAAGCTAGCTGCATCATATCCATAAATGATTGAGTTGTTCAAATGAGTGGATTTCAGTGTAAATAATGATGAACCAGTGATAAATTAAAAATGATTGAACTTATTTGAAAAGATATATTAATATTCCCAGTTGAAAGCCTTAGGTAACCAAACATTAAATTGATTGCCAGGATATAGTCTTGGTGGACCAAAGAGAAATTAATTTACAGTTATGGGTCATAGTGGACCCAGGATTGTTGACTTACCAGTTTATGGTCATGGAGGACAAAAAATTCAATTGATTTTAAAATCTTGAAATTTCCTCTTAAATATTCAGTTTTTATTTTTGAAGAACTAACAGATCCAGAAGGTTGAAATCCAAAAAAATCTTTCCATAAGTTTGAGAACCAGCCAGTTTGAAGTCTTGTAGGACTAACAGAAAGTCTTGACATAAAATCCCTAATTTGTCAAACATTGGTTAATCCTGTTTTCCATCTCAAAATAAAATAAAAGGAAATGAAATAATTAAAATAAAATAAAATATAGGAAAAAGAATATCTAATTTGATTTATTAAAAAAGCTTCAGTAATAATAATTTAAATTCATGACTTAATTTGACTTTTTTTTTATCTTTTTAATATGAAATTTTTAAATAAAATTATTTTGAAAAATTAAAATTTGAAAATTCAAATTAAAAAATGTCCCCCAGCCATTTTATGAGCTGAACCTCTTAAATAAAACCCACATCAAAGTGCACCTTGATGTGTGATACACAGGAAAGAAATTTAAAATAAAACATAAATAATTTAGAAAAATTAAAAAAAACATAACTAGGAAACTAGAGAAATGATCACTGGGTGGCCTCCCTCCAATTTTAAAAAATGATTGGAGAACACCAGTGAGAAATATCCCTGAATAAATGAATTTTTAATAAATTTTAAAATGAATTAAATTAATAATAAAATATAAAATTTTCAATAAAAAAAACCAAAATAAAATCTTGAATCCTGCCTTCAAATGGGTGTGCTCATTCTGAAATCATATATATCCAGTTTATAGTCTTAGAGTACTCTCTATATAATAAAAAAAAGCCAAGATTTAACTAGAAATAGGTAAAATTTGGCAACAAACATTGTGGGGTAATTGTGTATAGAGCATCCAGCCCATAAATTACCCCCAAACTTACCAATATTTAATTTAAAAGGTTCCCCTGTGAACACTGCCACCAATAATATATAAATTCCAAAATAAATCTTCACTAAAATTTTTGGTCATTTGAATTGAACAATTTTTTTCTTTGTAAAGATTGTGGGTAGCTTATATTCATTCTGGAGGCATTCTTTATTTTTTTAATTAATAGTTTACCCTAATTTTAAAGTTAAAAAGCTACCCATCTGGTCATAGGTGCGTTTGGTAAACTCAGAGAATTAATCATTTGCATTAAAGATTTAGCATCCACTTGAATTTTGAAGTCTTGATTGACTATAACATTTTTCAATTTCTTCAGAATTTTTTCCTCTCTACAGAGTTCAAGTTTTGGTTGAGAATATCTTGATTCCACCTTTGTAAAGACCACAGATTCATACCTGAATTGTCAGTGTATGCTAGTATCTAAGTATGATTCAATACTAAATATTAATGGTCCAAATACTTATTAATATTTGATTTAGTGATTAAACCTCAGGGGAAAACTAATAAAATAGTTATGCTCAGTTTAAACTCACAATATATGGATTGGTGCGTGCTAGTGGTGGAAAATAGGTTAATAAAATATATTTATAGCAGATATAAAGATAATATCAATTTATGAATGATTTATAATATATATATATATACAATAATAATTGTGTTATAATGTTTAATTGAGCTTTATTAAGTAAGTGATGTTCAATAAACTGTCAAATCCTTCCTTACTTATACCAAAATCCACTAAAGTGCACAGACCTTCAATCCAGATGATGTGACTTATCTCCCCAGAAATCACAGCACTGTGAGGGCCAATACCTCCCCATGGAATCTAATTCAAGCATTTTCAACACCCAGACATCCAGTAAGGACCCTCCATCACAATTAATGATATCATAAACCCATACCATAAATAGAGAAAACACATAAAAGCGGATACCATAAAGAAACAGGTAAAATAACTCATCCAAAAAGTATATAATGAAACGCAAAGCATATAAAGTAGCTAAATCAGCTTTATAAGTCCCCAATAACATCTCCAAGCATCCATATTATCCCAGTAATCATATCCCAACCCATAAATCTGTGAAAATCCATCAAATGAAGCAGATTAAGTTGTCAAAAACTGGATGTATGTGCCTGAAAAAGGTGTATATGCTTGTGTAGGTGTTGTGAGTCCATTTAATATGTCCATATGACTTAAAATAAGCAGAAAAATAAATCTTATAGGCTATTTAGAGGTTTAAAACTGCTTATAGACCTATATATACATAATATAACTATGTATTTAATTGAATATGAGGTTTATGCATACATATAAGCTTAAACTACATGCAAAGCTGTGGGATATGCATGTGCTACACTATCCAGTTTATATTAAATTTGAATTGAATCAGATGTTGCAGCACATGCATACCCCACAGCTTTTCACATCATGTTATGTCTGTCTATAATTACTTAATATCATTTAAGATAAGTATATTATGACTCTATTAGAATCTTAATAAGTATTATAGGGCTATGGATAAGCTATTTAAACTTATATAATTCATTTAATGTTGTAATAGATATATATAAGCATAATAACCATAATTTTTACTTATAAGCTTAATTTAATTAAAGTTATCTTATTTTAAGCATAAGAAATATTCAGTCCTGGTGATACCTAGGCTGACATGACTTGTCTAATGTATCCAGCTTTACCCATCTGGGAAAAAACCACCCCAGCAGCAATTTGACTAGAGTCCACATACAAATAAATCCTACCTTTTCCTTCCCAATAATCTAATTTAAGGAGAACAATATCTTTTCCAACCATCTTCATCAGCTTCAAAAATACCTCTTTTTTATTCATCATCTTACTCCCAATTAGAATCCTTTCTAGTCAACCATCTCAAAGGAGCTTTCAATGAAGAAAAATACTTGATGAAAATTCTGAAATAAACACATACGCCTAAAAACCATTTAAATTTAGTCATATTCTTGTGTCTTGGCCAGGACTGAGTTTTATTTACCTTCTTCTTTTAAATAATCCTACCCTCTTTACATACCACATGACCTAGAATCTCCAAAGCTGGATTACAACAAGAAAACTTTGATCCAGATATAGTTAAACCAGCCTCTTCAATCCTAAACAAAATTCTCTCTAAAACAACAGCTTACTCCCAGATAAATTTATGTATCCCTAGATTCTCTTCCAACACTTTATTATTTTAATCTGTTGAAGTACTTTTAATTCCACCATCATCAATAAATATACCCCTATATTGTAAAATTTCATCTTGAAGATTCCAAGCCATCTGAGACTGATAAACAGCAACCAAATTTGTTGTACCTTTAGGTAATTTTGTCTATTTAAATCTTCCAAGTGGAGTATCAAAAGTATTGAGAGATCTAGAATCAGGTTTTAATTCTCTATCATCATATCCCCCATAATATTTCCCAATCCATAACACACCCTATCAGTAAAAGCCTCTCAAAAATCCTCTATGCTAGGTGTTATACAAGCATCTTTTATTGTAGCCCTATTTAATTCCCTAATATCATGAACTACCCTGAGCTTTCCATTACATTTCTTGCTACAGAACACTGGACATGAGTAACTTGTTGAAGGCTGCTCATATATTTCAGTTTGAATCTGTTCTCTGATGACTTCAATAAAATTGTCTTTTAAAGCTGCAAGAATAGGAATTGGAATTTTCTGCCATGATTTTTGAAATAATACAGGAATCTTGTAAGGCTCCCCATAAGAATGCTGCAGAACACCTCCTTCCTCTTCTAAAAAAGCAATGGACTATGTCCTTTTTACCATCACATCCAAAAAATACTTCTTCTCACAGGGGCTAAAAAAGTGGCAACTAGATGTTGGGTTGCAATTTTTTTTCTCCTGTTTCTCTTCACCTGACAACCAATCTTCAGGTCCAAAATTAACAACACCCAGTCTCTCAAAAGTAATTCTTGAGGTTTCAGAGAGTTCAGGAAGATTCTTGACAAAAGAACAGTCATATGAATCTCTTGAAAAAACTGGCCTCTTCAAAGGTGGGTTAATTTAATCTGGTAGAGGTTCATTAGTTTGTCTGACCTAATTAACTATATTTTTATAATATTTTGCATCAACATCCACTCTAACTTGAAGAAAAATATCTCTTCTAGATCCACTACTGTGGAAGTCTAAAGTTTAGTATGGCACTTGAAAATGATATTAATTAAAATCTGAGATGATTTTATGGAAATTGGAAATTCTAATCAATGTTTTATATATTTTAAATTATTAAAAGAATGGATGGTAATATTGCAAGAAAAAGTTTAATTATAAAATTCAAGACAAAACATTTATTGAACAGTCAAGAAATTCAAGTATAGGTTTAAATGTGCATGTAAATGAAAGTCAGGAGTCTCAAGAGCCTTTAGAACTTTTTGGGGAATTTAACTATTTTTATTTATTTTTAATAATTTTATAAAGTATTTTTGATTATTTTTGAATTTAAACTGTTTACTTAACTTTAAGAGTTTTTAGCTCAGTTAATAGGGTTACACTGGATAGAAAATTTTAATTGGAGGTTCCTCAGATGTAAACCTATCATTTTTAGTTTTTTAGATTTACCATTAGTGTTTTAAGGCTATATTTTAATTCAGAGTCCTGTACAAGCTCCAGGATACTTTGGCCAAACTTCATACACACTCTGCACTGACTCCAGAGAGGAAAAGGGGGCATGTGACTTGAATATGCATATAAGGGCTCTAGAGTCAGTGTTAGTAGGGGGATATAACTTATATAAAAACTATATAGTCATATGAAAATTCATATAAAAACTACCATCTTCATTTACATAACATATTAATAATTTGTAATACCCTTTTAAAATAACACTTTTTATATAATTCTTTATAAAATTTACACAACAACTTAAATATATATATTTACAGGATATTAATGCAAATTTGTCAAATTCAGGGACTCATTTATAAAATTTGTTCACAAAGATATAAATATCATAAAAACATGGAAATTTAATTATTTAAATAAATTTTATCAGTACAACTTTACTGTTGTATTTCTTTCCCCCAACAATAAGAACACTGCTTCTACATCTCAAAAATTTATAAATCAAATAGTAAAATGGTCATCTCTTATCAAGTAGACACTTTATATTAGTAAATTTGAACCCATATTTTACTTAAAGGGACAGGGTTTTCATTTTTTTATCCAACTTCCTTGGATTCTGCTTACAGAAAGGCAACTGTATGAGTCTTTCTACATTGGTGGCACACAAATTGGGGTTTAGATTCTCTGGATTTTAATGAACTTACTTGATAACTGGACTATCTTAGTCTGAAAGAGTCTCAATTTTGAAACACTATTAATGGTTGATCTATTGTCTTTAGGATGTCTTCTGTTATTGGATATGGTGTTTTGGCTGCTGATGTACCTGTTATGGCATCAGTAAGAATTGTATCTTGTGATGCGCCCAAGTTTTCTGGTGATTATTAGAACAGGTTTTTGGATATGTATGAGGCTGTTTCTGGGATTAAAGGTGCTTTAACTTTGGATATGGGGAAGCAGATTAGATTTTTTATTGTGGACAGAAAGGGAAAAAAGAGGTTATCAAGATAGATGGCTATAATGATATTAATTGGGAAAAGCTAAAGATAGAGATGGTTATGAGGTTTTCAAAGTATTATTAATTGGAAAATATCAAGGATACTTATAGGAGATGGGAATCTAAAGGTGATAATAATTCTCTTGCTCAGTATTGTAAATTTATGGAAGAATTTAAAGTTGTGCTGTATTATCTAGTGGATGATGATGTTTTATGTCATGAAGATAAAGCAAAGTATATTTTTTAGAATTATATGGGAAACTTTTTTAAGGAGGTTGTTTTGGAATTTCTTTTAAATGCTAATTTAATGAAGACTTCTATAAATGGAGAAATTGGGAACCCACCTATGGGGGTGGTGAAGAATTATGTTTTGTATTATTTGGATTCTCTGACTGATGTTGATTTGAACCCTGAAAGAGACAATTTTGTCACTCAAGAGGTAGAAGAGGATGGTGTAGAAGATTTAGATGCTGTTGAAAGTTTGGATTCACTTATTCCTGAAGAATTTCTCCAAGCTGAAGATACTATTTTAGAAGATGATATTTCTATAAAAAAAGAGATCTCTGTAGATTAAAATGTTATTATTATTGATGAAGAAACTTTTAATTTGGAGGAGGATTATGTTGATGGATTTGGTATATGTATGGGGGATTTAGTTCAATATCAGGAAGAGCTTGTAAAAGTAGATATCCTTTTTCATGCACTAATGGAGAGTGAAGAGGCTTTAAATTATGGGGTGAATAACTTAGATTCACCTATAGTTTTAAGAAAGGTGTGTAATTTTTTGGTGCTTTAGTACGTAAAGTTCTGGATGTTGGTTTTTGTGGAGTTAGGAATTGGTGGAAGTGCCCTTGGGGCACATTTATCAATTTCTACCACGGGATATAAAGAAGTTGATTACTCCAAAACTGATTGCCATAATTTTTAGTCTCTCCTAATGGAGAGATCCCGGATTGTAATAGGTCAGCTCACTTGGAGATAATTCAAGAAGATTCTCAATTATTGTCTGTTGATATTTCTTTGGAATGTCATTATGTCATGGATTTTTCTATATGTCCATTATCTTTATCAAATTTTTTTATAAATTTTAAAATCAATTCAAGAAGAAAAACGGGTTGCATTGTGTTGCTTAAAAATTGGAATAGTAGTTTGGTTAATATGGTGGATAATAGTGGTGTTATTTATGGTTGTATATTACATGGCCTCCAGAAAGAGGATAAACTGCAACTAACTCATCATAATCAAAAAAATCTTAGTATAATTAATTAACAAAGAAATAATATTTATAATAATTTTATTTCTGTCCTCCAGCGAGAGGTTAAACTTTCAAATTTATTTATTGAGGATTTTGAGGAGGAAAATGGTGGTTATGGTGATGGAAGATTAGATGTAAAATTATACAAAGGAAAAGGGGTTAAAATTTTTAACATTAATAATAAAAATTATGTTTTAACTTATTTTTTTTCTGATTCTGATGATAAAGAGATTTCAGATTACAAGTTAATTAGTTATAAAACTAGAAGAGATCTGATTCCTCAAGTGAAAGTGGATTTTTATGCAGAAAAATTAAAAAGGTAGCTTATTAGGTCAGACCAATTGAATAACCTTTGCCAGCTAAATTAAAACCACCTTTGAAGTGGCCATTTTATTAAGAGATCCATATGACTGTCCTTTAGTCAATAATACACCTGTATTTTCTGAAACATCAAGAATCAATTTTAAGAGACTGGGTGTTATTAATTTTGAACCTAAAGATTTGTTGTCAGAAAAAGAGAAGAAGTTTTTCTTGGATGTGATGGTAAAAAGAGAGAAGTCCATCACTTTTGTAGAAGAGGAGAGAGGTGTGTTGAAGCACTCTTATAGGAAGGCTTACAGGATTTCTGTTTTCTGTCACAAAACATGGCAGCTAAAGCCAAATCCGATTCCTGAAGCTTTAAAAGACAATTTTATTCAAGTCATCAGAGAGCTAATTCAAACTGGATTATATAAGCATTCCTCATCAAGTTACTCAAGTCCAGTGTTATGTATCAAGAGAACTGATTGAAAGCTCTGGGGAATTCATGATCTTAAGGAGTTTAATATGGTTAAAATAACATATGCTTGTATATCAACTAATGCAGAGGAGTTTGTAGAGGCTTATTCTGGAAGGGTGTCTTATGGATTGGAAGGTATTATGGGATTTTTTATGAGAGAGAATTAAATCCTGATTCTAGGCCTCTCACTACTTTTGATACTCCACTTTAAATATTTCCATTGACAAGATTACCTCAATGTGCTGAAGAGACAGAAAAATAGTTCCTGGTATGGAGGTTGAACCCATGAACACCTAATACATACATTCTGCTCTACCACTAAGCTAACCCAGCTGGTTCTAGGTTTCTGGGGGATAAGTGGACATACTACAACACCTCCCATCCACCTATCACCCTATCTCTATATCTCTTGTAGGTGAAGAAAGGTGAAAAACTGGCTGATGATGATGATTTTATCTTACCATTTTTAAACTCTTATGAAAAAGATAAGACAATATTATGTGTTTATTACAGAGCTCTGAATACATTCACTGTGGATGATATTTACCCTTTTCCAAGGAAATATTCTATCCATTCTTCCTTACAAGGGGAAAAAATATATTTCCTGTCTGGATGGAAAAAAAGTTTACCACCAGATTACTGTGGAGAATAATTATCAGAACTTATAAATCATAACCACACACATGGGAATATATAAATACGTGAGAATGCTTTTTGGTCAAGAAAATTCCCCTTCAGTCTTCCAATAATTGATAGATTGTGTTTTTCATCAGGAAATGATTGAAAGATGGCTCTTACTTTATATTGATGTCATCATAGTGTTTTCAAAATCATATGGTGAGCCTTTAAATCACCTGAGAAGATTATTTCAAAAAAATGGATGAAATTATTAAGACAATTGCATTAAAGAAATTTAATTTTGTGTTTAAATCATTGAAATTACCTGGATATGATGTATCTGAATTGAAAATTTGTGTTGACCAAAATAAAGTTGCAGCACTAAAAAACATTAATATACCTAAAAATGTGAAAGATGTTCAAAGATTTCTAGGTATGTGTGGATATTATAGGCAGTATATAAAAAACTACCAATCCATTGCAGACCTTTTGACAACATTAATCAGAAAAAATGAGGCTTTCATTTAGAATAATTAAAGACAGAATCCCTTGAAAAATTAAACGAATTTTTAATGTCAGCCCCAACATTGGGACTACCAGATCTTAACATTCCTTTTATCTTGTATACTGATGAAAGCTTTACAGGGTTAGGTGCTGCTTTAAAGAAAAAACAGATAAAAAATGGTAAATTATCTGAAGTAGTTATCTGTTATATATCCAGAACCTTAAGAAAAATTTAATTAAGGTATGGTTTCACCCAAGTGAAATTTTTAGCTGTTGTGTGGGCCCTGGAGAAAATTCATTTATATCTGGAATACCAGAAGTTTGAATTATTTTCAGATTGTAGTGCAGTAAAATTATTACTAAACATAAAAATACCTAATAGACACATGTTTAGATGGCAACTATCTGTACAAGAATACAGAGGAAGATTGAAAATCACTTACAGGGCAGGAAAAATTACATTCTAATGTGGATTTATTATCCAGAAGTCTTTTTTCAAATGATACTGAAAACCTAGCTTATGTGCCTGATAATGAGGTAATACATATGTATGGGATTTATATAGTTGATTTAGAGGAAGAATTTATGCAAACCATATAAGAAAATTATTCATCTGATAAAGTTTTGTCTAAATTATCAACCATATTCAATGATACAACAAACACCTCAATGAATGCATTAGTTAAACTTTACCTCCAAAGTATAAAAATGCATTGGAAAAAGGTTAACTGTCAATTGAAGATGGATACATAAATTACAGAAAAAATCTAAGTGATGTAATACTTATACCTTCATCTATCAAAAAGTTAATTTTAAGTACTTTCCATGATGAAAACTTAGCTGGTCATTTTAATTTTAACAAAACATTAACTAGAGTGAGAAACACAGCCTGTTGGATAATCATGAAATAAGATGTAAAAAAAGACATTTACACATGTGATTCTTGCAAAAATCTAAAAGATTAACTGGGAAGAGAGCTGGGTTGTTACAACAAATCAAACAGACAAAATCTCCATGGAAAATTATGCACATATCATTTGGAAATTGCTTTACATTAGTAGGAATGGAAAGCTTTAATTCTTGCTTGTAATTGTGGATATACTAGCAAAAATGTGCAAGCTTATTCCTACTCATAAAGAGGTATCTGAAAAAGACTTGACATTGATTTGGTGGACTCAAATGATGAATACTTCTGGGTTCCCCAAAGCCATAATATCTGACAAAGACCCTATATTTGATTCAGAGTTCCAGATATCTTTGATGGAAGTATCAGGTTGTCAATTGAAATTGTCTACAGCATATAATCTACATACTGATGGGCTGGCTAAGAGAGTGATACAGACTCTGGAGGATATGGTCAGAAGATATTTTGTCTTTGGATTAGAATTCAAAGAAAATTAGAGATTCTCACATGACTGGTTAGCATTAATTCTTGGCCTTGAATCTGCTTATAATAGCACAACTCATTCTGTAAAAGTAAAAAAAACAATTTGAAATCTGGCTGGGAGATGTTCCAAACACCCCAGTAATTCATTTAAATAAATTACCAAGGTTAGATATACACCTATTCATATGCAAAAAATATGTAGAAATCATGCAGAAGAATGCATTTAAAGATAATTTTAAAATAACAAGAATAGGTGGAATAAATTGCATAAAGAATTTGAATTTAAAAAGGAGATGAAGTCCTAATTTCAACACTACATTTTAACTTACAAGGTAATGTTAAATTAAAGGATCCTTTTGTGGGACCTTTTTAAGTAAATAAAATGTTTGGTAATAATGCTGTTGCAGTAATATTATATTCCCCATATGATAGGAAACATCCAGTTTGATCTATCTCATTATTAAAAACTTACCATGAAAATGATCCTGAATTTTTTCCAAAAATAAGAGGAAGCCTAAGAACCAGCCTGAAGAACTTGTGTAAAAAGCAGAGATTGAATAAATACTCAACAAAATAATCTTTACTAAAGAGAAAGGAACTGAGTATTTATTACAATATATGGGAAAATAAAATAAATTTGAAAAGTCGATACCTGAATAGAAAATTTTAAATCTATCCACCCTTCTTAAAAAATTTAAATAGAAATAATATCCTGTTCAACCAGATGAGGGGTTAGAAAAAGTACCCATAATTTTATTATTTTTTATTTCTTTAAAAAATTACTTTTTAATGCTACAGATTTTTCTGAATACCTAAAAAATAAAAAAGTGTATAATTTATCAATTTTTTATTGTGTTTTTGGGTGAGAAATTTTAAGCCTGTATATTCCCAGGACTGAGTGAAAATTTCATATAAATTATGTTAAACACATGTAGTAAACATGGGAAAAATAAATAAAGGTATAAAAACTGTATACATAAGTGAAACTAATATTTAAACACAATACATGTCATTGAAATACCTTATATACAACCGTATATCCACCTTTTATTAGTCAGATGTAACTAAAATTAAGTTGAAATATGTAAGGGTAATCTTAAGAACCTTAAAAATAAGGATACATTATTTTTAAGTAGACTTAAAGCTGTTGTTTTCATTGTTTTATGGAAAAAATAAGAAATGTGCCTTAAATCACTCAAAAGATGAATATATATGCACTATAGATTTAATAATATTAAAAATGTGAATTTACAGATAAATTCTTATTAATTAGAACCATTGATTTGGCTATTCAAATGCATAAAAATAACACTTTTAAAATTTGGTGTTTTTTATGCCAGAAATGGCTTCTGTGTACTGGTCACATACTGCCTGCATTTTTCCCACATGAATAGCTTCATTTTTAGAAAAATTAAATTTTCACACTATAATTACCCCAAATTATATGCCCAATATGGGAAAACATTCTAAACTAAGCAACAGGCAGTTATTCAGTGTCTTAATTTAATTATTAGCGCATTGACCTCATTATATGCACTAATTTCATTAATAACATCAAGATTGGCACCTTTAAATCACTACCACACTTAAAACTTGCCTATATAGTCAAGTATTTACCTGTGCAAGTTCCTGCCAAGGACTAAATTCAGTTACCCCACATTTCACATCCATTTTTGGGTTTCTCTGTGGTTTCTCACTTAATATTGGTCATGATTGGATGGGTATTTCAAGTAGTAATTTGGAATAATTAGCCCCTTAGTCTCTACTTTTAATTCCTCTTATAATTGTGTTATATTTAGTGTTATTTTTTCTTTTATTGGTCTTTTATTTTAAGACATTACACATGTATACTCTCTTTTTTGCATATTCTTTTATTTTGATGGATTATTACTATTACTACAGGATTTTAGCAGGTGATATCATTCTAATTGTGTTATTGGTCATTCTTTATGCTAGTAGAAAGATGTATTAGATATAATGGGGCGTTATTGGCTATGTATAGGATTGTTAAAATCATGGGAACACATTAAAAAATTATTGGGTATATGAGCATGGGGTTTTTAATCATATATTCTACATTATTTGTCATTACAATTAAAACATATAACCATTACAATTAAAACATATAACCATTACAATTACAATAAATTTTATTAGTACTTTAAAAGTCAATGAATAGTTTTTGAATTATATTCTCTGTTTTTTTACCAACTATAAGATTGTAACCTATTTGAAATAGAGAGATTAAGATTACTGAGACCCTTATATTGAGTTATATTTTAATACATATTGTAGTTGTACTGCAGTATTCATATAGGACTATTAAAGTCTTCTAGACAACTAAATATTCAAGCTATTTGCATCTCTGAGCTTGAACTCAGCCTGACAGGAAGACTCTGTAGAATTTTTCTTCTAAGATGGATGAATAGGTGTTTTTCATGTTTTAATATGAAGGTGGTTTGAGAAAGGTTAAAGAGTTAGAATTTTGGGTAGGAATAGGATGACCTTTGAATATTTGACTATTCCTTTTCTTACTTCTTAGAACTGGAGTACTGGGAGATCTGAGTCTCTTTAAAGAAGTAAAAGAAGAAGAGAAATGGGGGCTGCTAAAATTAGGTTAAGAGGGTATAGGCTTGGTCATAGAAGGAGGAGAGACAGTGTAGACAATACTATAGCACTAGCTATAGGCCTTAACCAAGGTATTTGGAGTAAAACTGGAGAGAAAACCCCCTGTACCTTTGAGAAATACCAGGTGAGATTCATTTGCTACAGAAAATTAGAGACTGTTACTATACCCCTTCCAATGCACTTCTTGACTGCTTAACAAGTCAAGACAGTAGATAGCAGACAACTAAGGACCAAAGAACCAAAAACATGAAAAGCAGAAAGATCCATACCAGAAAAACAAAACACTGTGCACTTGCTGCACAGAAAACAGCAATAATACTTGATGCAGGTTGAAAAGCTACACCAGAGAAGCCAGTTGCCAAAGTTGAGTTAAATGAAGAACTAACCTTGCAACAAACACAGCCAATTGTGGCCAAAAAACAGTTAAAAATGAGTGAGAAACAATGATATCACCTCTGGATGGTTGTATGATAATTAAAGTTCCCAAACTGTCTTATTCAGTATGTACACACAGACCACCATCTAAAAAATCCATGCACAGCAACAAATTTGGCGCTTTTGACAGCCAAATTGAATAAAAACCCTCTAGAAACACTTCCCAGCCTGCTATAACCAAGGTGGGTGGCCCGCCTAGAAGCAGCCAGACCTCCCTGAATCCAGAAAATAAAAAAAAACCTCTAATAAAGCCCAAAATACTTAGAAAAATCTACCACAACTACTAAAACCCTTAAAACACAAAATTAAGCTATGAAAACATTGTGACATAAAATATAGAGCTAAATTAGCTCTACTTAATGTTACTAAGCACTTAACTCTAAGGCTTAAGGTTATCCTGTAAAACACAAAAAACAAAATTAAACAGCAATCTTTTATACATGAAAAATGAGGAAATGACCCCTTAAAACTTAGAATATGAAAAATGTCAAAAAGACATAAAATATAGAGAAAAACAGGGGCTATCCAATGGTAGTACCCAAATACCCATAGTCTCAATATTCACTCAATAAGACCAGAAAAACACCCAATCACTCAACCAATGTCAATTAAGACATACCAAAATAGCACCAAACAGCCCAACAAAGGCCTTTGCCAATGTTGGAAGACCACATCCTCCCTCCAATTGAGAATTTCCACATTCTCCTTCACCAAAACCACCATGTTCACACATTTTTCAAAATCAATCTCTGAAAGAGGTCACTGTCAATACTGTATTGACCATAACCTCATCTGTACCATAACACCCTCAATTCATCCATACAGATCTGCTTGTGATGCCTGCTATTCCAGAAAGAAATATTGCTCAAGATCTGGTCCATTATCATCTTCAACAGATTCACCTTCCCCTCAACCTGGTAATTCTTCCAGCAAAACCAAAAGATCCAGGCCTTCCATCTGGATGCCCAGATTAATCAACAAGTTACACCCTTCCAAAAAGAGTAACAACACCACTACAGCCACTAGCTCTACCATACCTTGTCCTTCTGATGATAAAACCAATGCTTCTCCATACTTAATTTTAAACTGATGAATTTCAGTTCATTCCAATCCAGACAGTGATGATGACAATGTGGGAACCATTGTAACACCAACACCATATCTGCCATACCCTTCTGCATTTTATACATCTCCTCTTTTCTGTACTTATTCCTAGCTGCACTCATCTTAAGATCCACCTTTGAAGCCTTAGGCTTTGGCTGAGCCTGAGCACTGCTCTTAGTCCTTCCCACCTTTCCTGCTTCCATGTCATAAACACCAGACAAGCATTCCCCACTTGACTTTCCACCACAAGAATAAAACTCCAAACCACAAAAAGAGAATGTGAATGAGACTCTATTAGCCTCCTTTCCATTTCCATTGCCATCATCTCCACCTTTACCATAAGAAGAAGCCTCATTAGGCAACTCTTCAAACCTTGGCCTCCTTGTGTTGACATTATGTTTCCTCCTCACCAAGTCCAATGGAGCCTGACCATCATTAGGATTCACAAAAGAACCATCTGGGAACTTGAACACTTTCCCATCAAATTCCACCTTCCCTTCAGACACATCCCTATTCAGTGCCCAAAAATCATTGGACTTGTGGCCCTTCCTGCTTGAATAAGAGCAGACCCTAGGATCACTCCTACCAACCCTCTTATAAAAATCTCTAGGCTGAGAAAGAGCCTTATTTGCCCTTTGAGCCTCCTGAACAAAAATATGTAGCTGTTTTTTCAGATTAGCCAACTGCTCCACCACAGGGTCAACCACTTTAGGCTTCTCAGGAGCCTTCCCCTAAGTCACACGTTCCTTCTTCCTATATTCCTCCACATCTTCAGCAAAAGCTTCACTGAACTTGCTAACATACTTGGTGCTAGCTTCTTGGTAAGAATCCACTGAAAACAGTTTGAGATGACCCTCCACAAACTCCTTCACCACAGAAAGAGCAGGCAACTACTTATTTCCATTAGGAATAATCTTCATTTTATCTTTCCTTTCAAACTCCTTCAGCACATCAGTCCTGCCATTCCTAGCCAGAGAAGACCAGAAAATATCCCTTTCAGAGTCAGTACTCTCCAACTCCTTCATATCCACCAAATAATCTACCACTGGCTCCAACTGAGCCAAAAGCTTCCTATAAGTATGGAGGTTTGTCCACACCTCCATAAGATTGCCATTCACTTGCAATAATATTGAGATCCACCATAGAGTACCTGGATCCCCACCTGTCTTTCATCTGCAGACACAACTTTTTCAAATCTTTCCCCCTATAACCCTCCATAGCAGCCACTTCCTTCACCAGAGCCCTGTCACCAATGTAGAAGATGACTTGCTTCACCATATCCAAGTGAAAAGCACCATCCACATTCCCAGAAGCCTCAAACAGCTCCAGAAACAACTTCACATCCTCCCCCATAAACATAATCTCCTTCCAGGACTTGATCCTAACAGAAGGCCTAACAGAAACAGGAGGATTACTATCCTCAGCAGCACCAACAGTGCCACTACAACCACTAGAGAAAGAGGGTCCAGAAGCCATGGTCCAATAGATTCCAAAAAACCAATCTCCAACCACAGAAGAGAGTCCACAAGTAACAGAAAGTCCAAAAAGCTAACAAATCCTGAAACAAGATTCCAAGGTTGAGTTAAATGAAGAACCAACCTTGCAACAAACACAGCCAATTGTGGCCAAAAAACAGTGAAAACTAAGTGAGAACAACTATATCACCTCCAGATGGTTTTATGATAATTAAATTTGCTTCAAACTGTCTTATTCAGTATGTACACACAGACCACTATCTAAAAAATCCATGCACAGCAACAAATTTGGCGCTTTTGACAGCCAAATTGAATAAAAAACCTCTAGAAACGCTTCCCAGCCTTCTATGACCAAGGTGGGTGGCCTGCCTAGAAGTGGCCAGACCTCCCTGAAGTCAGAAAACCACCAAAAACCTCCAATAAAGCCCAAAATACTTTGAGTAATGCACCATGACTACTAAAACCCTTAAAACATAAAATTAAGCTATGACAACATTGAGACAAATAATATAGAGACAAATTATCTCTACTTAATGGTACTAAGCACTTAACCATAAGACTTAAGGTTATCCTGTAAAACACGAAAAACAAAATTAAACAGCTATCTTTTAGAAATGAAAAATGAGCAAATGACCCCTTAAAACTTAGAATATGAAAAATGTCAGCAAGACATAAAATATAGAGAAAAACCAAGGCTATCCAATGGTAGTATCTACATATCTATGGTCCCAATATTCACTGAATAAAACTAGAATGACACCCAGTTATTCAACCAATGTCAATTAAGACATACCAAAACAGCGCCAAACAACCCAACAAAGGCCTCTGCCAATGTTGGAAGACCACAGCATCAATGGAAAAAAAAAATTCATTACTTTATTTTCCCCTTATGAAATATATATATATATAATTTCTCCTACATTAAATTTGATGAACATTGTCTTATTTTTTCTATTCCAAGGAACAATAATAAATTTCTATTAATAAGGGCTCAATATCAACTTTTTACTAGAAAATTAAAAATTATGTGCAAATATTTTTACAGAGTTATATTTTTATTAATAAAATATTAAAGAGGACTTAAATAGTATACTTTTTTAAATATTTGTGGAAATAAAAATGATAATTGAAATAATATTCCAGACCTAGTATACTATGTGTCATTTAAGATATTTCTACTAATATCAAAACTGACCTCCCAACATTAAATGGATCTACATATAAGGTTAAATATTATGGTATGTTAAGTGTTGTGGCTCAACCATTGCTCAAGTTTTGTCCAACTGATGCTCAACTTGAATGTGAAGCTCTGCTCAAGAAGGGATATATTGAGGCTCAATTTAGGGCCAACTTTTTTTTCAAAATTTTTTCATCTAATTTAAAAAACTTTTCTTAACACTTTCACAACATTTCCCCAATTTTTTCCCAACCTCTTCCTGAAATTTTCAAAGAGAGGGAACTTTTAGCAGCTCACCCCCTGATTTCCCATGGTGACTGATGCAAGTTTTATTGGTTTAAGTGCTGCTTTGCATCAAAAAAAACTTATTAAAAGAAAAATTTCAGAAGTATTAATTTGCTATATTTCACATACTCTAAGAAGTAGTGAAATAAAATATAGTGCTACTCAACTTGAATTCTTGGAAGTAGTATGAGCTCTTGAGAAGCTAAATTTTTACCTTGAAGACCAAAAATTTGAGTTAATAACTGACTTTAGTGTAGTTAAGTCACTCTTAAACATGAAAACCCCTAATAGGCATATTTTTAGATGGCAATTGGCTGTTCAAGAGTATATAGGACGGATGACTATTACACATAGAGTAGAAAATTTACACTCTAATGGAGTTCTCTTATGTGCATTACCTCTACCTAATAATGATGACAATCCTGCTTATGTTCCTAAAACAGAGATTATTAAAATTTATTGCATTTATATTGTAGATCTTGAGAATGAATTTATGCAATCAATTCTTGATAATTATGCTTCAGATCCTGACTTGAATAAGCTTAATACAATATTAAATGTTCCATCTAATTCTTAAATTAGTTTTTTAATAAAAACATTACCACAAAAATATAGGGAAGCATTAGAAAAGGAAGAAATTTTCATTGAGGATGGTTTTATAAATTACAGTAAAAAATTAAGTAATGTGATAGTATATGTCATGATGATATAAAAGCAGGTCATTTTCACTTCCATAAAGCATTAAAAAGAATAAAAAATACAGCTTGGTGGATTAACATGTCTGATGATTTTCAAAAATATGTTGAGACATGTGATTCTTGTCAAAAATCTAAAATATTGACAGGCTAAAGAGCTGATTTGTTACAGAAAATTGAGCAGCCAAAAGCTCCATGGGAAATAGTTAACGTAAACTTTGTAACAGGTTTTCCAATAGCATGGAGTAAGATTTATAACTCCTGAGGGGTAATTGTAGCTATATTTACAAAAATGTGTAACTTCATTCATACCAACAAAGAGGTTTCTTCAAAGACTTGGAATTTTTATGGTGGACACAAATGTTAAATATAGCAGGACTTCTCAAAGAAATGGTTTCAGAAAAAGATCCAAAATTCACTTATGAGTTCTATACATCACTTATGGATGTTTCAGGGTGTCAATTAAAACATTCTACAGCACACCATCCACAAAAGATGGGCTAGCAGAAAGAATGATACAAACCCTTGAAGATATTATAAGAATATATTGTGCTTTTGGTATTGACTTTAAAGGCAATGACAAATTCACTCATGATTGGGCAACCCTTATCCCAGGTTTAGACACTACGCAATATAGGGGGTGGACTTGCTAGCAAGTCCTCAACCTGAACTGAGATGGAACTCAGATGGAACTCAGACTGAACTCATACTGAACCCAAACTGAACTCTACTTGAACACCCACCTAAAACTGTTCTGCTGAGTGGTGTTCATTCCTGATTGTATGGTTCCTTTATCAATAGCTCAATGTGTGTTCAATCTGTTGTGAGTTTGGGTCCAAGGTTGCGGACTCACTAGCAAGTCCGCCCCCCATATTGTGTGGTGAGAGTTTTCATACAATAGTACAGTACATTCAGTTAATTGAAAAAAGCCATTTGAGTTATGGTTGTGTTATGTACCTAATACCCTTGCTAAAAATCTTAATAAATTACCTAGATTGAATATCCATCCAGGTACAAAATCATTTCTTCAAATGCAACAATTATGCTGAAAGCATGCTCAAAATTATATAAATAAGGCATTCGAGTATGAGAAAAAAAGATGGGATAAATCCCATAAAGAGCAAATGATAAAAGAGGGTGATGAAATCCTTATTTCTACACTAAATTTCAATTTAAATGGTAATTTTAAAGTGAAAGATCTATTTTTTGGCCCATTTGTAGTAAAAAATATGGTTGGTTAATGCTGTTGAAGTTATTTTATATGCACCATAGGATAGAAAACATCCAGTATTTCCTATTTCTCTTATAAAAATATACCATTTTAATGAAACTTCTCTATTTCAAAGAAGATCAGGAAGGCATAAACAGCAACCTAAAGAAATAGTTGAAAAAGCCAAAATTAAAAAGATACTTTAAAAGAGACACCTTACAAAAGAAAAGGGAGTTAAGTATCTATTAAGGTTTAAAAATAAATAAATTTAATGTGACCAGTGGATCCAGAAAATGAAATCTCTGATGTTCAAAATCTCTCAAAAAAATCTTAAACCAAATTATACTGTTAAAAATTCAGTATTTGTATTATAGAAATTTTAAAAAATCATCTTTCTATTCACTCCTCACTTATTAAATAAAATGTCTTAAAATTTTTTATTGTTTTTTGTGTGAGGGAGTGTCACCCTAGGTATCCACAAGAATCAGTATTTCTTATGCTTAAAATAATATTGTCAGTATAGTCTAGTACTTAAGTATGATATAATAGTATTTATTTATGGTCCTACTACTTATTGATAAATAATTTAGTGATTAAACCTCAGGGGAAGACTAATAAAATAGTTATACTCAAATAAAACTCACAATACTTGGATTTAAATGCGTGCTAGTGGTGGAAAATAGATAAATAGAATATAGTTATAGCTTATATAATGATAATATCAACTTATAAAAGGCTTTATAATATATTTCTAAATGTTAATAATTGTATTGAAGTTTTGGATTTAAATTTAGTAAGTAATTGATGATAAATAACTGTCAAAACTCCTCCTTACTTATACCCAAATCCCCTGGAGTGCACAGACCTTCAATCCAGATGATGTCACTGCTACCCCCAGCAATTACAGCACTGTGAGGGCCCATCACCTCCCTATGGCGTCCACTTCAAGCAGATTCAACACCCAGACCTCCAGTAAGGACCCTCCATCACAATTAATGACAACACAAATCTATACCATAAATAGAAAATCCAGATAAAAGCGGATACCATAAAGAAACAGGTAAAATAAGCAATCAAAAAGAGATTTAATGAAACCCAAAGCATATAAAGGAAACAATTGAAATTTCCAATCCCCCAATAACATCCCCAAGCATCCATATTAACCCAGAAATGACCTCCCAACCCATAAATCCGTGAATATCCATCCAAGGAAGCAGATTAAGTTGTCCAGACTGAGTGTATGCGCCTGAAATAAATGTTTATGCTTCTGTAGGAGTTGTGAGTACACTGGATACGTCCATATGACCTAAAATAAGCAGAAAAACAAAGGTTATAGGCTATTAAGGGGCTAAAACCCACTAATATACCTAAATATACATAATATACTGCATATTTCACTGAATATGAGATTTATGTATACATATAAGCTTATGTATGTCAATAATTACTTCATATCACTTAAGATAAGTATATTATGTCTCCATTAACACGTAAATAAGTATTATTAGGCTATGGATAAGCTATTTAAACTACTATAACTTATATAATAGAGTAATAATTATATATATATGTAATATAATCATATATATTATTATTTTAACCTTATTTTTAAGATATACGCTTAATTTACTTAAGGTTATCTTATTTTAAGTATAAGAAATAATCAGTCCTAGGGATATCTAGGCTGACACTCCCTCACCCAAAAAAAACAATAAAAAAAATGTTAAGACATTTTAATTAAAAGTAAGGAGTGAATAGAATTTTTTTTTTAAATTTCTATGGTACATATACTGAATAAACAGTATTATTTTGATTTAAATTTTTCCAAGAGATTTTTAAGATCAGATATTTCATTTTCTGGAATCCACTGGTCATATTCACTTGATTTATTTTTAAATCTTAATAGATACTCAACTCCCTTTTCTTTAGTAAGGTGTCTCTTTTTAAGTATCTTTTCAATTTCTGCCTTTTCAACTATTTCTTCAGGTTGCTGTTTATGCCTTCCTGATCTTCTTGGAAATAGGGAAGTATCATTAGAATGGTATGGTTTTATAAGAGAAATAGGAAATACTGGATGTTTTCTATCATAGGGTCCATATAGAATAACCTCAACAGCATTATTACCAACCATCTTTTTAACTACAAATGGTTTAATGAATGGATCCTTCAATTTAACATTACCATTTAAATTTAAATTTAGTGTAGAAATAAGGACTTCATCACCCTCTTTGAACATTTGTTCTTTATGGGCTTTATCCCATCTTTTCTTTTTATACTCAAACGCCTTATTTATACATTCTTGAGCATGTTTCCTGCATAATTCTTGCATCTGAAGAAAAGATTTACTACCTGGATGAATATCCAATCTAGGTAATTTATTAAGAGTTTTAGCAGGGGTATTAGTTACATAACCCAACCATAACTCAAATGGCTTTTTGCCAGTGACAGAATGTACTGTACTATTGTATGCAAATTCTACACCTGGGATAAGGGTTACCCAATCATGCATGAATTTGTCATTGTCTTTGAAGTTAAGACCAAAAGCAAAATATCTTCTTATCATATCTTCTAAAGTTTGTATCATTCTTTCTGCTAGCCCATCAGTTTGTGGATGGTGTGCTGTAGAAAGTTTTAATTGACACCCTGAAAAATCCATAAGTGATGTCCATAACTCAGAAGTAAATTTAGGATCTCTGTCAGAAACTATTGCTTGGGGAAACCTGCTATATTTAACATTTGTGTCCACCATAAAAAATCTAAGTCCTTTGCGGAAACCTCTTTGTGGGTAGGAATAAATTTACACATCTTTGTAAATCTATCTACAATTACCCAGCAGGAGTTATAACTCTTATTCCCTGCTATTAGCAAACCTGTTACAAAGTCCATGTTAATTATTTCCCGTGGAGCTTTTGCTTGCTTGATTTGTTGTAATAAGCCAGCTCTTTTGCCTGTTAATCTTTTAGATTTTAGACAAGAATCACATGTCTCAACATATTTCTGAACATCCTCAGACATGTTAATCCACCAAGCTGTGTTTTTTACTCTGTTTAATGTTTTATGGTAGTCAAAATGACCTGCCAATATATCATCATGACATATACTTAACATTAACTCCTTCATTGAAGGGGAAATTACAATTACATTACTTAATTTTTTCCTGTAATATATAAAACCATCCTCAATGGAAAATTTTCCTTTTTCTAATGCCTCTTTATACTTATTTGGTAATGTTTTTATTAAAACATTCATTGAAGCATTAGATGAATCATTTAATATTGTAGTGAGTTTACTCGCGTCAGTATCTGAAGCATACATATCAAGAATTGATTGCATAAATTCATCCTCAAGATCTACAATATAAATGCCATAAATGTTAATAATCTCTAATTCAGGAACATAAGCAGGAATATCATCATTATTAGGCAGAGGTACTCTAGATAACAGATCTACATTAGAGTGTAAGGTTACTGCTCTATGTGTAATAGTCATTGGTCCTCTGTATTCCTGTACAGCTAATTTCCATCTAAACATGTGTCTATTAGGAGCTTTCATGTTTAAGAGTGACTTAACTGCACTAAAGTCAGTTATTAACTCAAACTTTTGGTCTTCAAGGTAATAATGTAGCTTCTCAAGAGCCCATACTACTGCCAAACATTCAAGTTGAGTAGCACCATATTTCAATTCACTACTTCTTAGAGTACATGAAATATAGAAAATTACTACTTCTGACATTTTTCCTTATTGTTAAGAAACATTGAGGGGGGGTAGGGGGGTTTTGAGGGGGGGATTGGGGGGGTTTAGAGGGGGTTTAGAGGGGGGGGGTAGGGGGAGGTTAGGGGGGGTTAGAGGGGGTTTGGAGGGGGGAATAGAGGTGGATTGAAGGGGGGGTTGGAGGGGGTTTAGGGGGGATTGAAGGGGGGTTTGGAGGGGGATTTGGAGGGGGATTTGGAGGGGGATTTGGAGGGGATTTGGAGGGGGATTTGGAGGGGGATTTGGAGGGGGATTTGGAGGGGGGTTTGGGGCAGATTGAAGGCAGGTTTGGAAGGGGGTTTGGAGGGGTTTAAAAGGGGATGTGAATAGGTTGGAGGGGGGGTTTGTACAAGGGTTTTGGGGAGGTCGGAGAGGGGTTTGGAGCGGGGAATTCAGGGGAATGGGGAAGTGATGAAAAAATTTTCACAGTTTTTTGAATTTTTTTTTTTTAATTTTAGAGAAAAATATTCATCAAGTTCAAGTGAAATAAAAAAAATTCTTATTAGTCTTTTGAGGATTTTTATTTTTTTAATTTAAATTAAGTGAGTTTTTTTAATGTATAATTTTGGGTGTTTGAAAAGTAACAACACCCAAAAGTAGAAAAATACATGTCTTTAACTTCAGATTCACCACTTACCTCACCCTCATCTTAAAATTCAACTTCTTTTCAATCATCATCTAAAACATTGACAAAAAATGAACAGTATCGAAATAAAAGAAATTTAAAAAAAAAATTTCACTTGGATCAAATATTTGGCTATATTTCAAAAATCAAGTACTATAAAACTAAAGTTGAAAAAAACAATATCCAAAAATGTTACCTGAAAATATAGATTATTTAACTGAAACTGGAGGTGATGAAGTTAAAGCTGTTATTAATAATACTTTCAAACCTCAATTTATTTACGAAAACCATTTTTTAATGGTTTAAAAGATGAATCATTTAATCAACTCTGCAATCTCATCATAACACTCTATCAAATGGCTTTGGTTTGCTTACCTTTAAGTTAAAAGAATTTGTTGGGTGGAATCATGATTGGTATTGGATGGAGACCAGGATTTGATAAAGGTTTTTCTCTTGGTATGTTTAAAAATTTTTCTGGATTTTTTAATATCATTTTACTGAATTTAATTCAAATAGGCATATATTCTTTACTCAGATCTTTATCTAAAGCTGAATTAGATAATGATTTTCAAAAATGGAATACTTTACCTTCATTTAATTCATTTCTTGCTCTTTGACTTAAAAAACTCTGTAATAAAGCTTTTGAAACAAATCATGAAGTTGCTACAAGACTTGGAATACCAAATTGGTGCGACTCTGAATGGGAAGATATTAGCAGTGATTATCTAATGTTTTTTAAATGTTATAATCACTCATTCTGGATTTCATAACGGAATTCACACCAACTCAAATGGTGCCAATTATCTCACTTATGGAATTTTCACATATATTAATCTTATCACTGGACAACCTATTCCATCACCTGCAAAGATTAAAGGAAATGGATTATATTTCCCTGATCATAGATGTATAATCCATTTTGGATTAGGAAATGGAATCATCAAAACAGTTTGGAATTCTTCTTACAATAATCACCAAACCACAAAGGCTCCTCCAGGTTTGGAATCTTGTCAAGACTTCATGCATTTTGGATGCTCTTTCCAGATCAGTCAAAAGTTAATCCAACAAATAAACAAGTTAAAAAAAGAATAAAAAGGTAATAAATTTAAAAATTCCTTAGGTAGATCTAAAAAGTATGGGGATTCGTAGAGTCACCAAATATTTAATATTCTTCCGTAAATTTTTAATAAATAAATATGATATTTCAATTTATGAAATTAAAGTAATGGGCCAACAACCATGTGTTGTATAAAAGGTAATCATGATAAAATTAATATGTTTCATGGGGTTCCTCTAGCCTATACCTGTGGAAAGTCCCAAACCTAGTTTCTAGACTTGATCTGCATTTCAGCATGAGGAATTGTCATTACTTTAAAAGTAGTAAATTTGACATATCTTATTTATATATTAATTAATTTATGTAATTATATTAAATTTTGATGACTTTCACCCTTTAATTCAATAAAATGCAGGGGAGGGTATTGCCAATTTTTTAAATCTGACATGTGAAATTGATGACTTAGAAAAATTTGGTGGTATCCACCCCTTGTTTCAATAAAATTCAAGGGGAGGTATTGCCAAATTTTCAAAAGAGATAATGAATTTTATTGACTTAGAAGTATTTAGATAAGCAAACTTATTGACTTGAAAGTAAAGATAGAAAATTTTTATTATATTTTCAAATTTTCGTCAAAATAAAAGTATAAGCAAACTTATTGACTTGAATGTAAAGATAGAAAAATTGTATGATATTTTCAAAAATTTGTCAAAAATAACATACTATATTCAAGACCTTTTATAAGTCAGCATATAAGAAAATATTACCAAAAAGAAATCAAACAAAATTCAATTAACTAGAAAAACAATTTATCAATTGAAAAGGTCAAGTAATTGTTTAATGTCCTCATAAGATTGGCCATTTTTTACACATTCCATAATGAAATCTTTTTTTTAAAAACTCTCTTGTTTTTCCAATTCACAAGTAGCCATTTCTCTTTGAAATTGACAGTCATTTACTCTTTCCATCTGCTCTGCCTCAAATTTTTTTTCTTCCAAATCTAAGGCTTGCTTATTTTTCCTTAGCATATGATCAAACTTCATCTTCTCAAAGTCAAGGTAATTTTTTGCAATAGTTGATTTTGGTGAGAAAATTAAATTGAAATAAATAAATAAATGAGTTAATGATTAAGATATATAGTAAATGAATCTTACTTATGTCTTTTTTTTCAAAATAATCCTCAAGGGATCCAAATGAGCTTGTTGAAGAATTACCACGTTTTTATAGATGGTTCAAGTTCATTGAAGTTGAGGCTTGACGCTTTAGTTTGGAGTTTGAACAAGAGGCTTCAGGAAGTTCATCTAAAGCAGCTTCTAAAGTGGGATTCACATTTCCAGAATCAAGATTATTTAATGGAGATTGAGTTTGAGTAGGAGGAGACTAGAAAGAAAGATAAATTCAGAGAAGAATTGAAGAAAAAATAAAAAGTAAACATACATTTAAATTTTGGGCCTCTGAGGATTCAGATATGCTGCAATATAATTGTTCTGCTTGATAGTCGGGATCATCTTCAGCTGAACTATGGTTAGAAGGTGGAGGCAATTGATCCTGTTGATGTACAGGTATTTCAGGAGGATTAATTGATGGTTGAGATCCAGAGGGTATATTCTTATTAGTATCGTGTAGAAACCAAGGGTTTACATCAACTCAGGAGCCAAAAAGATTATCCATTTCCTCATAGAAAGGACACATGACATTGAGCTTTTCGGAAACAGTATTAATTCCAATCTCCAAATCATCATTGTCAATACCAAAGCCAGTTTCATTTGCAGCATGATGAGCCTTTTTAAATTTTGATTGGTAACTCTTAAATCTCTCCTTCATTTGTTTAGGATTGATATCAATTCTCCCCCTTGTTTTCTTCCTTACTTCATTGGTCATCAATAAGTAGCCATTAAACTTTGAAGAAGGTGGACTTCCAATACGAGTGGACTTTTCACATCCAAAACATGCTTCAAAATTTGATTTTATTTTAAGGAAGTTGATTATGATGAGATAATCATCCTTTTTAAGCTGACCTGAACCTGCCTTTGATTTTTCAGGTGTAGGGCTTGCTTTACAAGGAGACTTTTGTGACAAAGCAGATTTTTGAGTTACCTTTTGAGATTTGGAATGTCTGGGAGGCATTATGAAACGGCACATAACAAGAAAAAAGATTAAGAGGTAGAAGAAATAATTAAAAAAGAATGTAAAAATGCCTGGTCAAAATTTTGAAAATTTCAGGAAGGGGTGTGTGCCGAGGATTGATGGGTAGGTAGCAAGGAAGGTCAGTGTGTCACATGTGACAGGGATGTTTTGTGGCCAACATGTGGTTGTGAAAAAAAACGGGAAAAAAGTGCTGATTTGAGGTCATAACTGACACCCATTTTTGAAATAAGTAACTTTTTTTGCAAAACTTAATTGCTGATTTGTAAGTGCTGATTTGGTTTGAAATCCGCACTTAAGTTAAGTGCGGATTTGCCAGAACTGACACCCCCTAATTAGGGTCAATGCATTTATAATTAAGCTAGGACACTAAATAAGCGCCTGTCACCTATTTTAGTGTGTTTCCCCACAGTGGGTGTAGAATGTGTGGTAATTATAGTGTGAAAAAGCTAAATTTGCTAAAAATGAAGCTATTCATGTGGGAAAAAGGTAGCCAGTATCTGGCCAGTACACAGAAACCATTTCTGGCATAAAAAACACAAAATATGAAAAGTGTTATTTTTATGCATTTGAGTAGCCAAATCAATAGCCCTAATTAAGACAAATTGATCTGTAAAAGCACATTTTTAATATTATTAAATTTATAGCACATATATTCAACTTTAAGTGATTTAAAGTGCATTTTTTGTTTTTCACATAAAATAATGAAAATAACAGCTTTAAGTCTACTTAAAAACTATGTAGCCTTATATTTAAGGTTCTTAAGACTATACTAACATATTCTAACTTAATATTAATTAAATAAGACTTATACAAGGTGGATGTATGCGTTTATATAAGGTGTTATAATGGCATATTTTGTATTTTATCATAAATTTACTTATGTATACTATTTGTGTACTCTAATTTATTGCTCCCATGTATAGTCCATGTGTGTAACATAACTTATAAGTACTTTTTACTCAGTCCTGTGGATATTTAGGCTTGCATATACTCTAAATCTTATTAGCTCATTAGATTTGGAATCACTATATGAAGATTTCTATATATTGAAATTATCATTGTAGCTTGAAATTTGAGCAAGTTATAACTCTTCTTAGTGAAAATCACATGTCAGGTTGAAATGTCAAAAACTTAACCTATTTTACTTAGATTCTAAGTCTGATTAGATCATTGAATTTGGAATCACTATATGAAGCTTTCTTTATCCTGAAATTATTATTTTAGCTTGAAGTTTGAGTGAGATATAGCACTTCTTAGTGAAAATCACATTTTGGGATTAAATGGCTATAACTTAGGCAATTTTTCTTAGGTTTTTAACCTGAATAGCTCATTGGTTTTAAAATTATTATATTAACATATTTATTTAATGGAACTAAAAAATAGTTTTTACTTAATTCTTAATTTTTTGTTGAAAATATTATATCAACTGTATCAAAAAAAAGGATATTCAATATTTATTTACATAATTTATAATTAAGACTGGAAAGCAAAAATGTTCATTCTCCTTCATAAATTTTTACTTTTGAGTATAGTTTTGGAGAATAAAAAATTTGGACAAGTAGTGAGAAAAATACTGTGTATTGATTTTAACACTTAGCTAACATAGTAAAGTCTCAGTTGACTCTGAGATTTTTCAGGTTATATGCTTCTTTCCACCAGCTTCAACTCCAGTTGCCTTTCATCATCATAATGGTGAGCAGCTGTCAGTGCATTGATTACTGGGCCACTTATATCTAGTAATTTTGTCCAATTCTTTAATACATAGGGGAGGGGTGTTGTTTTTGCACATTTGTGCTTTGAGTAGGGATCTCCTGCCAAAAAAAAAGAAAATCTAAAATTAAAAATCTTAAAAATTAACACAGCTTGAGGGAAAAAGCCATCTTTTCTAGTTAATTTTTTTGTTACTAAATTCTCTTTTAATAATAATCTAAGAGTAACTTAAATAAAACATTTAAGACAGCTCTTCTACCTGCTGATAATAAATCAAAATCTAGCTCAACTTTAAAAACCCTTAAGTAAAAAAATGTTGAGGAAGATGGAAAAATAAGAAAATTTTAAAAAATAGCCCACTCATCCTCAGATACTTCTGGGGATGAGTGGTCCTTGAAAGGGAAGGAAAAGGAAGATGATGTTTATTCAAATGAGTCAAGTCCTTTATCATGTTTTCCATCTGCTGAAGAATTAGAAAATAAGGAAGTTGGTCACAAACCAGATTCTGATGCTAGAAGTCTAGTTCACTGATTTTTCTCCTGTGTCCTCTTTACAAGTATAACTGGCTCATTATAATTTTGAAGTTCCACATACTGTTGCTCCTAGGCTTTATACCAAAAATGTATAACTAGCTGATAAATTCTAAGTCAAGCATTACTGATGCACTTTGGTTTTATACTGAAAAGGTATCTTGCTTTACATTATCTAAAATGTGAATCATATAATTTAAATCTAATTAAGCATCAGAATCTTTATGTAAGCCAGGATACTAGACTTACCCAGTAAATAATTAATTATTTACTAGGATGGAGAAACACCTTTATTCTTATTTTATTTATTATATTTACTTTACAACTTACTTATAACAATTTACCTAATGCAAACACGTAAATTAAGTAAATTTTTAAATTTGATGTCTCTCATATTTTTATTCCTTAACAATGTCCTCATGACAGGTTAGAGGTGAAATAAAAATTAATACTAAAATAAAAAAATTTAAAAAATCATATTATTTCTTTAAAAGTGAAATTTACAGAATCTTTGAAATAAATCAAATAATTTGACATATACAGTAAATACATTATATTTATACACTCTTTATAGAACAACCTTAATATTTGCAATATTTTATTGTGGAATTTTCTTTTTCTCTCATACTCCTGTATATAGGATTTTTAGCTCTGCAGTTTCTCTCCCTTTTGCCTATATAAGGCCTCCCATTTTGGTTGTTTTGAATCATATTTTTATTTACACAGAATTTATTTAATTACCAATAATAACACTCTTATTACTACTACTTATTGCTTTAGTACTTAAATCTGTGTAATTCTAACCTATCTAAGTATAATAATAATACAATTCTACCTATTAATTGAGTAATAAAACATAAAGATAATCCTCTACATACCTTTACTTTGAAATCCTTGAGTATCCACCTATCACTGCCATTGGACCTCTGTTAAATTCTTCTAGACCATTGGGACCCATTGACACTTGAGGGCCTTTCTGAACTGTTGTTGATGCACCATTAACTTGATTCTGACCACTGTGGGACCATTGACTACAAGGACCAATAAAGATTGGTGGACAACTAAACATAAAAAATGTCATCAGGCACGTAACTTTTTTTTTTTTTTGCCGCAACTGGGGATTGAAACTCACTCCAAATATATGGCTTATATATTGGCAATTGTCATATATATCTGTGGTGACTATACTGGTTACTATCTGTGGGTCTCACTTTACATATTTCATAGTTTATGTATATCTTTTTTACTCAGCACTCTGTAGTGGCATTAATTTGCTCACATTACAGGGGGAGTTGCCTGGTAAGTAATAATTTTTTTTCTTAGTTTACCAAGATAGAACTATTTTGTTTATATTCCTAGAAGTAATATAAATTAAATTAATTATATTATATATATATATATTAATTATTTCAGTTGGCCTTTTGTCCTAATAATTAAAATATTATATTATTGTTTCAGTTGACAAATTTTCCTGGCATTAAAATAATAGATATTTAAAATCAATTGAATTGATTATATTAAATTATTTTAGTTTACATTAAGTCCTGGTAATTTAATTCTTCAGTTGACTCTTAGTTCTGATAATTATCAATTTATATATTAGTAATTAATTGGGAATTTTTTTAATTATTCCAGTTGACTCTTTGTCCTGATAATTAATAAATTATTTTTTTTAGTTGATTTATCTTAAATCCTGGTAGTAAAATATAATTATCTTAATTTAATAAATAAAAATTGTGATTATTATTTCAGCTGAATTTTTGTCCTGATAAAAATTATATTTTCATTATTCCAGTTGATTAAATAATCCTGACAATTGATTATATACTTGAAGTATTTTTAGTTTTCTCTTATTTTTCTTTCAACCAAGTAAGATAATAACTGATTAAATTTTAATATTTTTCCTCTCAGTTCAGGTTATCTACTACAATGACTGATCAAAGCGCTTCTGCTGCCTGCAATGAGGAACTAGACTTTATTGATTATAATGAGACTTGTGTAAGCTCTTCTTTGACTACAAAACTTGCTCAAATTAATCAATTATTGGATCAATCAGGATGTAGAAATGCAAGAAATAGAAGTAAAAGTGGAAAAAACTGCTCTGGATCAAAATCCTTCAGTGAGCCCCCCAGAAGAGCTTCCAAAAGGATTCAAGATAAAAAAGATGCCCTTGAAGCAGAAAGTCAGAAACCTCTCCACTCACATCAAGGAGTTGAGGACAGAGAATTTCAAACTAAGATAAAAAGCAGAAGTTCTAGAAGAAAAGGTAAGAAACGTAGAATCCTTTCTTCAAGAGAAGAGGAAGCCTCCTCCAGCAACAAAAGCCCTTTCACAATTGGCTGCACAACAACAGGAAAAGGTGGAAGTTTCAAACTGGAAATGGGAATGGCTAAACACCCAGTGGGACTACCTTACAGCCCAAAAACAACAAGAGCAAGCACCTCAGGCAGGTCCTTCCATGCCCCAGCAGCTCAACCCAACACCCCCTCACCCTTACCAAGTTGGAAGAAAGTGGAAGAGAAATCAAATTCAATTTTTTTCAAAACCATGTTAAGCCCCTCTATTGAATCCCAACTACCCTTTCTTGTTACTGATTCAGTTCTTTCAGGTAGTTCTGGAAGAGGAGATGATACCTTGAGACCAGTAGAGGCTGGCTGTAGTAAGCAGATTTCTCAATATTCTAATGTAACTAATCCTTTGGTATTGATTGCTACATCAATGATAAATCCTGATATGGTTATTATTGATGAATCACTTGATCCTGAATTATATGAGAATCTGGAAAATTATTCTGTTTCCCTATTAAGAAATACTCCAGATGTAGCTAACATTAATGATGAATATTTGAGAGATATTATTTCCAAACAAAATCATATAATGAACAACATGCAATTGACTCAAAAATTTAATAGTTTATTAACTGAAAAGGGTTATCAATCAGTAAGAAGTGAATTACAGAGAGTTTCTGATGATTTTTATAAGTACTAAGTAGCTCAAGAGAAGAAAGTTGCTTTGTGGCAAAATATCAAGAATGATTTGTCTAAATTACAAGACACTGTGTCTATCTGTTTCCAGGAACTAGAGGGACATAAGTTGAACTTAAAGAGATTAAGTGACCATTATTCATCTTTGCAAAAAAAGAACCAACTATCTTTTGCAACCATCAATGTGACTTTATCTAGTATTCCAAGAGTGAAGACTAGGCTAGCAACCATTGAAGAGAAATTGAATTCAATGTAACATGAACAGAAGTACTCTGAAATTTCTTTGAAAGAACCTGTTGCACAGGATACTCCAATTGTACCTGTCCCTAGTTCATATAGAGTAAAATTAGTGCCAGGAATACCTGTAGGTATTACTGAGTTTCTATCAAAAATTAATGATGTACCTTATTCATCTACAGAAGGGTTAAAAAATGATATTAATTCCCAATTGGAGAAGTTGCAGCTTCTTCTAACTCAGAAACAAGCTTATAATATAGAGACTGATTCAAATCAAAAGAATTGGCCAAAACTTGACCAATTCCCAACTTTTGATGGTGATTCTTCCTCTGATTGGCAACAATTTATTTGCAGAATTGATAATCTGAAAAATTCTTACAAACTTCCAGATGAAGAAATTTTGTAGAAATTAATTACTTTATTTACCAATGTAGCCCCAATGTGGTATGAATCTGTCCTTTTAGATAAAAATAACTACTCATGGGAAGATTGGAAGAAATTAATTAAAGCACAATTTGGTGGTTCCAAGTTAAGGTTAGCTCAACAATGGAAGTATGAGGAAGCTAAATATAGCTCTTCTTCTGCTGGAAAACCTATTGAATTCCTGATAAAACTTGTGAAAATCCTGAGGGAAATGAACCCAGATATGTATTTTGAATTATGGAAGTACAGGATCCTTTATAAATTGCCTATGTCTCTGAGAGACTTAATGGTGGCTAGGACTGAGCTCTCAAGAGAACCTTCTTCTTTTGTTAATACTTGTAATGAGATCCTTTTTAATAACAAGTATGATTCTAGAAGATTCATTCCTAGAAATTCATTGGAGAAAATCTCCAATTACCAATAGAAACCTCCTGAAAAAGTTGGTAAACCTTCCTCCCCTGTTGCACCTAAAAAGTATCAAACAAACACTTGCTTTAAATGCAGAAATCCTTGGCAGAAAGGCCATGTTTGTGACAAGAAAAAAATCTTGTTGAACAAACAGAGGAACATGCTTATGACACAGTTGCACTGGATGATACTTCAAGTGATTGCGCCAGCAATATTTAATATGAATCTCACCAGGAAATTTCAATGCTTGAAGAAGATATTCATTATTTGAATAATATTGACGTTGGGAATAATGATTTATCTAAAGTAGAAGATTCTCAGATCATAAGAAATATTGAGGACAGCTCAATTATTATTTCCCCTCTCAAGGCACCAGTATTGATTAATGTAAATAACATTGAGGTTGTTTTAGATTCTGGAGCTGGAGGAAGTGTAGTATCTAAAAACACTTACTTCAGTGGATCAGGATTATAAATCAAAAATTATACCTATCATTTCTGAGAATTAGAGAGGTTATGGCTCTGTTATGTCCCCCATTGGTAAATACAAAGCCACAGTATTTTTCAAATATAACCATGGTTTTTTAAGAGCTATGTGTGATTTTTTAGTTATTAAAAATGATAACTGAAGCAGTTGGTTCATTGTGTGAAATGATATTTTAACCAAATATGGCATAAAATTGGATCCCTCAAACCAATGCTTCACAATGGGGATGAATGGGAAGAGAAAATATAAAATTTCCTTCCCCAAAAAATTATTAACACCAGGATTGAACACATGTCATTCTGTAGCTCAATATAAAGGAATATCTAAAAAATAAATGACTTCCCTTCTAAATAAAATTTTCACTGCTTCTTTTTGAGAACAACTTGCTGGTGACAAAAAAGATTCTATCATTAAATTGATAAAATCTTTTCCTATGGCCTTTACTTGAATTAGGGTTTGTAAAAGAAGAAATGAAGCTCTCATTATCTTTCCCATTAACTGAAATACTACCTAGTTTAAATAAGAGGCCTTATCCTGCCTCTCCCGCAATAAGAAAAAAAATTGAAGACAATATCTCTACCCTTTTAAAAATGAATATTATTGAAAAGGTAGTTGAAACACCTAGACATTGTGTTATATCACCTGCATTATTTTCTTATTAGAATAATAAAGCCAGGGTATGTGGTGACTATAGAGAATTAAACACTTATACTGTTGATGATATATATCCTTTACCCAGAATTAGCTTTATAAATGCTACCTTACAAGTTGCTAAATATATCAGCTGTTTAGATGGTAATAAAGGATATTAAAAAGTACCTGTTGAACAGAATTCACTGAGTTTTCTGATGATTGCTACTCATATGGGTATTTATAACTATTTTAGGATGCCATTTGGGCCCAAAAATACCCCTTCAGTTTTTCAAACAATTATGGATAACACATTCTATCAGGAAATAATTGAAGGATGTCTGATGTTTTACATTGATTATATCATCATATTTGCTAAAACATTTGAGGACCATCTTAACCACCTGTGTAAAGTGTTCCAAAAGATGGATGTGATAAATATGTCACTTTCCTTGAAAAAATGTAAATTTTGTTTTCATTCTTTAAAAGTGATTGGTCATGTTGTCTCAGGTTTACAGATATGTGTTTACCAGAACAAAGTGGCAGCCATACAAAAGGTGAAAGCTACCACTACAGCGAGAGAGCTTCAGAGTTTTTTGGGAATGTGTGGATACTATTGCCAGTATATTAAAAATTACCAGGTCATAGCATTACCCCTTACCCAATTAACTAGGAAAGATGTTGCTTTTGTCTGTAACAGTGAAAGACAAAGAGCTTTCGACACTATGAAACATTGTTTGATGTCATCACCAATTCAAATTCTGCCTGACCTTAATCAACCATTTGTTTTATAAATTGATGCCAGTTTTATTGGTCTTGGTGCTGCTCTCCATCAAAAACAAGTTATGAATGATAAATTATCAGAAGTAGTAATTTTTTATATTTCAAGAACCTTGAGAAGTAGTGAATTGTAATATGGTGCCACTCAACTTGAGTGTTTATCAGTAGTGTGGGCTCTAGAGAAGCTAAATTATTACCTGGATGACCAGAAATTTGAACTTGTCAATGACTGCAGTGCAGTTAAATCTCTCTTAAACTTGAAAATACCTAACAGACACATGTTCAGATGGCAGCTAGCTGTTCAAGAATACAGAGGGAGGATGATAATAATTCATAGGGCTGGTATTGTTCACTCAAATGTGGATATGTTATCAAGGTTACCTTTGCCAAATGATGACCCAAATCCTGCATATGTTCCTGAAGATGAAATAGTTCACATTCATGGGATATATGTGGTTGACATGGAGGAAGAGCTATTACAGTTTATTCTGGATTCATATGATAAAGACACTAGCTTAAAAAACTTATTTACTTTATTAAATGATCCAAAGAATGCTTCAATACAAGCATTAATTAAAACCCTCAAGCCAAAGTACCAGACTGCTTTGCAAAAAGGTAAATTTTCAATTGATGATGTCTACCTCTATTATGGAAGAAAGAGGAGTAATGTTACTGTTATTCCTCCTTCTATGAAAGAGATCATCTTGAATATTTGTCATGATGAAATATTGGCTAGACATTTTCATCTTGAGAAAACAATGATCAGAATTAAGAACACTGCAAGGTGGGTTAATATGTCTGAAGACACAAAATTATATGTTGAATCCTGTGACTCTTGTCAGAAATCAAAAAGATTAACTGGAAAAAGAGCTGGATTATTGCATCATATTGAAGCTCCTGATGCACCATGGCAAATAATAAACATGGACCTTGTAACAGCACTTCCCATTTCTGGGAAAGACAGTTATAACTATTGTTGGTTTATTGTGGACAGATTCACAAAAATGTGGAAATTTATCCCTTCTCACAAGGATTTTTCCACAAAGGAATTAGCCTTCTTGTGGTGGTCTCATATGTTTAATACTTCTGGTTTTCCAAAGGCCATAATCTCTGATAGAGACCCTAAAATTATTTCTGAGTTTTGGATGTCTCTGATGGATGTTTGTGGTTGTGATCTGAAGCTTTCTATTGCCCATCACCCCAAGACTGATGGATTAGCTGAGAGAATGATTCAGACTTTAGAGGACATGATAAGAAGGTATTGTGCTTTTGGCCTTGAGTACAAAGAAAATGACAGGTTCACTCATGATTGGGTAACATTACTTCCTGGGCTGGAATTTTCTTATAGTAGCACTGTTCATTCTGTTACTCAAAGAAGGAAGTTTGAGCTTTGGCTTGGATATTTTCCAAATAATCCTGCCCAAATTATCAATAATAAAATATCTAAATTGGATTTACATCCTGGTTTAAAATCTTTTCTTCAAATGCAACAACTTTTCAGAAGTCATGCTCAAAAATTTATTGAAAAATCTTTTGAATATGAGAAAAAGAGATGGGACAAATCCCATAAAGAATACAATTTTAAAAAGGGTGGAGAAGTACTTATTACTACAGTCCACTTCAATTTACAAGGTAATAACAAATTAAAAGACCCATTTGTTGGTCTATTTGTTGTCAGAAGAATGGTTGGTGATATTGCAGTTGAGGTTATCCTGCATTCTCCATATGACTGGAAACATCCTGTTTTTCCAATATCTCTTCTAAAACCTTACACATCCAATAGTGATTTATTTCCCAAAAGGTGAAGAAGACTCAAAAAGACCCCTAATGAAATCACTAAAACAGCAGAAATTGATAAGATTCTAAATGACAGAATAATCACTGCTGAAAAAGGTACTGAACACTTATTGAGATTCAAGAATAAATCTTATGAATATGATACTTGGATACCTGGGAAAGAGATATCTAACCTTCCTACTCTACTAAAGAAACATAAAAAGAAAAAAATCATAGCATTTTTTTAATTGTTTTTTTAGAGTGAGGGAGTGTCAGCCAGGCTACTAGACTTACCCAGTAAATAATTAATTATTTACTAGGATGGAGAAACACCTTTATTCTTATTTTATTTATTATATTTACTTTACAACTTACTTATAACAATTTACCTAATTCAAACACGTAAATTAAGTAAATTTTTAAATTTGATGTCTCTCATATTTTTATTCCCTAACAATGTCCTCATGACAGGTGAGAGGTGAAATAAAAATTAATACTAAAATAAACAAAAAAAAATTCAAATTATTTCTTTAAAAGTGACATTTACAGAATCTTTGAAATAAATCAAATAATTTCACATATACAGTAAATACATTATATTAATACACTCTTTATAGAACAACCTTAATATTTGCAATATTTTATTGTGGAATTTTCTTTTTCTCTCATACTCCTGTATATAGGAGTTTTAGCTCTGTGGTTTCTCTCCCTTTTGCATATATAAGGCCTCCCATTTTGGTTGTTTTGAATCATCTTTTTATTTACGCACAATTTATTTAATTACCAATAATAACACTTTTATTACTACTACTTATTGCTCTAGTACTTACATCTGTTTAATTCTAACCCATATAAGTATAATAATAATATAATTCTACCTTTTAATTGAGTAATAAAACATAAATATAATCCTCTATGTACTAAAACATAAGATCAAGTGCCAGAGTAGGAGTGGTTTCTTGAATTTTTTGACAAAGTGAAGGAGTCATGTTAGTTTTTGGAGGGAAAAAAATAAGGGTGGGAAAAATTAAGGGTTGGAGTATTTTGATAGGGGGGCCTTAAGAATTAATGTACAGTGTACTGTGTGTGTATAAATGAGCCCCTAAGAATTAGGTGAAAAATAATTTTAAGTAATGAGTGTGTCTGTACCTAATGCTGAATAATAAAGTTAAGGAGAAGATTTTCTTGAAAGGCTTGGATGTATCTAACAGATAGTATGTTAATGGACAAAAACACTGTTGAAGTAAACCTGTTATTCACAAGTGCACACTGAATTAAATTACTTACTTGGTACTTTTTTTGGGTGTGCTTGAATGATATATGTGGTAATGCTTGACACCCCCTAATACACACTCTTTTTAACTTTGGCTACTCATTTGGCCAAGAAAATTAATCTCTCAGTTTATTCACTAAAAGAAAAGGGGTTCTGCATTCTCCCACCTCACTTGGATTCTGCCTCTAGAAACGTGACTGTAGGAGTCTTTCTACACTGGTCTCTTCTGCTGCTTCACTTTCATTTATTTTTGGTATTTTTTTCTTTCTCTGCTGCTGGAAATTTGTCCAACTCAATTATAGGATGCTGTGGAGTTGATTAAGATTTTTCATTTATATTTATAGACTTGGAAAGTTAGATTAAATATTTTATTCCTAAGTTTCTATACCATCTTAATTATTTTGTGATGGCATAGAACATCATTAGTTTCCCTCAAATATCTAATCTTTTTTTTAAAAAAAACAAAGTCAAATCTCATGATTTCTCATATACTCATGTTATATTAGATACAAAAAAGTGATACATTCTACTTTACGTTTGTCATTTTGGATGGATTAAAAATTCAGTATATCAATTTTCTGGATTTGTAATAGCTAGTATTCCGGGTCTCTAACCCTTTAATTCCAATGCTGGTTATTAATTAATTTCCCCTCAAACATGAATCATTAATAGGAAGTTAACATAATTGTAATTCCTAACTAGACTTCCAACTTTTATCTTGTTTTCTTTTTTTTCCAACCAGCTCTAAAAAAAAAGAGTTAGAAAAAATATGCCAGTTGATATTTAAATTATTAAAGAAAAATAAGATTTACTTGGTATTATTACTTTTTCATTAAATTCCTGTTTCAAAATTGTATTGTATGCTTTTGTGCTTTGATTAATATTTCCTTGAATGATGTCAGTTTTCAAGTATTGCGAGATTAGCTTCATTTTTGTAATTGTTTTTTTCTTTAATCCCATTTTGATCCTTTCCGGGGGCATTTCTTCAATTTGATTTTGGGGAAGATACTTATCTTGTAGTATTTCATAAAACACAAATTTCTCACGGTGGTCAAACTTTTCAAAATTCAAAAGAAGAAACGATTTCTTTATCGTCTCCTCGATATTGTTTCTTTCCTTGATATAAGGGAATAGACTTCTCCACTCACCGTTACTTCTATTTGGCTTTGAAGACTCTAATTTGTTCAGTAATTTTTGTAACAACTCATTCTCAAGTATTTTTTTGATTTGAAGTTTTTTCTCATCTAACTCATGCATCTCAATATTCAAATAGGTGTATATCAGAGTGGAAATTGTTTCCTTCTTTTGCACATACGAAATGCTACAGCCCCTGCAATTACTTAATGGCAAGTGACGAAGCTCAGCAATGAATGATGAAGGAAACCCTTGAATGAATGTGTGGAATTTCCGAAACACTCCATGTCTTGAATGATTTAGTGAAAAGATGACTCCAATTTTCAAAATTCTGCTTGCAACAACAATACTGATTCCACTTTCAATGAGATAGTTAAAAAAAAAACAGCTGTATTCCATAATATGCCCAAAATATAGACTGGTAGTGGAAGAGAAGTTGAAAGTCATGATATCTAGTATTTGGTCAATGAATAACTTCCATACACCTTTCCAATAATTTGCCGTGTTGATTATCCGCTTTTCTACCTCAACGTCCAATTGCTTGCTTGTAATAAATTCAGAGATCCCTAAGTATAATATTTGAATGACTGCCGGAACTTTACCAAAGGGCTTTAACTTTTTGGAGAAAAAGTTGTCTGTCTTAGAAAAAGGAAATTTAAGATTTAATGATGCTCTGTACTTTTGAAATTCCAGTTTTGTGTATTCAGCGTTCAATGGTTGGCACATGAAGGTATTGAATTGCATGGCAAACTCGCATAAATAAGCACTTTTTACTTGATCATATCTAAGGTAGAATGGAGATTTATTTAATTTTTTTGTTGGTATACATGATAATGGTGAGGTTCGCAAGGTGCAAGGGAAAATTATCCTTTCAATGTTTTTTAAATAAATACATCGACTTGGTGAAAAATACTCCAACTCGAAAAAATTACACTCTTCTTCAAAATTCTGGATCATAAAATCTTCCAGCCATCTTATGTGATACCCGAATAAGTTTTCAAAGACTTCTGTTTCATCAATCATTTCATCTTCACTTTTACATATCATAACAAAAGATTTATAACTTCCAAGTTTTCGCTCCCTTTCTTCTGTTTTAGAGAATATATCGATCCATTTTTTGAATATTATGCCATTTTTTGATGGTTTCTCATCAAATGAAATTAATGGTTCTTCTTCTAAATATGAAAGAATTTCTGAATTGGAAGTAAAATTCATATCTTTTTTTTTGTATGGTTTTCTTATGGAATCCCACAGGTTATTATTAAAGTTGCGAGACATTTTTGTTATATATCTTTTATTGATATCTTTGATTACATTGACCATATATTGGAATAGATGTTTATCTTTTTTTTCTCTTTCGAAAAGTATTGCTAAGCAAAACCGGATGACGTTTTGAGTTCTGAAACCTGAGATACCTTCTTCCAGTAAAGTGCCAGCATATAAACATAGGTGTTCAATGATACTTTGTCCTGTAGCGCCTTCAAAAGCATAATTCGTGAGGAGACATACGTTTTTAAAGAGATCCTTCCATAGGAGATAAAAAATTTGTTGAGCATAAAAAAAATGTGTAAGGGTTTCTCTGTTGCTAGTTCGATGTTCCAAAAATTTTGGAAGGCATCGGTGATAAACTTCAAGAATTATTGGTAATTTAACAGTACCACCCATTTCATGAATAATCTTATTTCTCCATTCCACTGAATTTTGAAAAATTATTTGAGGATTTAAACTCAATAGAGGTTCAGTAAATTGAGATGAAACTGGTTTCTTGAAACACCCAAGCATTGGATTCGTTGTCATTTTGGTCAAAGGCTCCAGGTTAGTGTTTTTTGTAGTAATATTTTTACTTGAAATAGTTATGAGATGGTCTTTTTCCGACTCATTTATGTGCCCTTCCCTTGATATCATAGAAGAAGCGTTCAAAAAAAATAACATTCCAATGAATATAATGATGAAAATTAAATATATAACCAAACTTTGACGTCTGAAGGGGTAATGGAATCGAACTGATGATGCGCATTTAGCCATATCACACAGCATAATAAAAAAATTGGAAGAAAGAAAATTGGAATTAGGAAACAACTTCCAGTCTTAAAATTCTGTGCTCTTGAAGAATGTAGCTTGAAACTCGTGAGAGCTTCATGTAATCTCACCCAACTTGAGGCATGAAGGAGTAGGTAACAATGGACAGCACTACAGCACATGTTTGTTTCGCCACGGGGCGCAACGATTACGCAACAGTTGTGCAACAGTTACGAACCAATTGTTTTTTTCACTTACGACCAACCTAAGACCTTTAAAAGCCAAAAATAATTGTTACTAAACCGTTGCGTAATTGTTGCGCCATTGCTGCGCCCCAAGACGAAACGAATATTTATTGCAGTGTAAGTAGAAACATAAGGGTTAAGAAAACAAAAAATCCAAGGGAACTTTCGGGCATGTCAAAGATAACAAGCTACAGCTGTTAAGATTAAACCTTCTTCTTGGTCTCTTACGCAATAAACCCTGTTACTAGTTCCTCTTTATTGCCAGTCTGTCCACTTTTCCAATTAGTTCACTGGCCATGTATTTAGTACTTTATATAATGTTGCCCTCTCTTCATGCTCCCTGTTGAGCGAGATTGTAAGAAATAAAAAAATGTTCGTTTCGTCTTGGGGCGCAACAGTGGCGCTGTCGATCACTTCAACAAATGTTTGTTTTGTCTTGGGGTGCAATAATGGCGCAATGATTACGAAACAGTTATGTAACATTTGTTTTGGCACTTACAGGTCTTAAGTGGGTCTTAAGTGCAAAAAAAAATTGTTTCGTAACTGTCAACACTAGGGAATCGATGGCGTTTTGTGCCTTTCGCCACCCAATCATTTGACTTTTTTTTTATTTTAATTTTTTACAATCTCACCCAGCTAGGGGCATGAAGGCATGGTAAACTAACACTGCGTGCAAGGTTATTGAGGTTGAATTCATCCTCCTCCGCACGATGAATTTAAGCTACCCCTGTTGCCAAGATTCTCAGGCATGAATTTAATTTATGCATCATTCAAAAAGTTCTCAGAACCCATTTTAGATACATCACATCATTTTCCCATCATCTGCTTACCCGTTGTAGTTTCTGACCCATTTCTGTTTCCTCTCCAATGCAATAAAATCCTGACATGATTTTTTACTCCTCACTCAGCGAATTCTTATCTCAGATCAACTCGTCGTTTTCTCACCAATTCCATTTCCTCATTAGATTTTCTCATCATTCTCACCTATGTATCTTCATCACATCCCTTCTTTTATCCTCACCTCCCTTTTTCTTTCCTCTCTCAGGCAAATTGTATCTCAGATCAATTTGTCATCACCTAAGGATTTCTGATTCCTCGCTTATTTTCTCATCATTGTCACCTATTTATCTTCATCCTCACCTTGCTTTTTTATCATTAGCAATTTTCTCTTGTCGCCTCATCAATGTTTTTTATATTTACTTACTTTTTTTTCTTTTACCCCCCACCATTGTATACTTATCCACTGCCAATACAATTATCTTTAATTTAATGTTTTATTTTTATTTTTAATCTTTATTTTTATTTGATTCAGTTCTGCCCAATAGGTTTTTTTGGGATATATTATATATTTATTGTGATTTAAGAAAGATTAAAATATATAATCTTACTTTCCACTGTATCAGTCACTCTGCATGCAATCACTTGATTACGTCCAACAAATTGAGGTAATGCTTCATATTTTATTACTTTGCCCATGAGAGGGAATAATTTCCTGTAATGAATTATACTACTATAAACTCCAACTTTAAAGCACTAGAGACTTAATGTTGAATATATGCCCACAACAACTAGTTGAGTAAGATATATATTTGATATATTATATTCTGTTTTTGTATCAATTTTGTAAATTCTTCACTCCAGTTACACTCCCTGAAATGCCTTCTGACCTGGACGTTTGCACATGCTCAAAATGTGCTCAATCCTCACACATCAATGACCAAAATCAAAATGTCCCTGGTTTACCCCTACCAGCTCGTACTATTTGACAACATAGATATAGAGATTCCCTGATTCAATCCACCTCTCAATTGTCACATAGCGTACAAGTTACTGCTGAAAAGTCTCCTTCTTTCCTGACAACTTCTCCCTTGCCTACATCAGAAAATTGTATGAATGTTTCTTCAAAAAAAATATCTGGTAAATATTAAATAACTGTTATAAAATTCTCTAAATTATATTTTGATTCTTCATTTGTATGTATATCAGGTTTAGCATGTTCCTACTTAATGTGGCAGCATCTATACGGGCGACTCAGCATCAAAAACTCTCAATTTAGTAGAAATGTTTTGGTTAATCTGATGGAAAAAGGTTGATAGGGAGTATAATTTGAGACAGCTAGATCAGATTGAGTGTTGTTAGAAGTAACACATTGATTAAGGGGAGCAATGTTTCCAAGTTGAGGACCAAGTTGAGAATTAGAGTGGTATGGAAGGGAAGAAGGATTTCGAAACAATTAGAGCTAGTGGAGCCACATGGAGCATTTGATTTAATATTTTGATTGTTGGACATGTTGTTGAAGGGAAAAAAATCAAGTGGATAAAAAAAAGGTAGCACAAAATTATATATAAAGAGGGGAATGTGAATGGGTGGAAGAAAAAAAAGTGAGGCAAAGATAAAGAAAAAGAAGGAGGGGACTATGGGAAGAGGTAAAATATTTGAGGAGAAAACAAAGTGTTTGAGGATAAAAAACAGGATTTGACAATAAAAAAAAAGAGAGTTAAGGAAAGAAAAAGGGAGGTTAGGATAAAAGAAGGGATGTGATGAAGATACATAGGTGACAATGATGAGAAAATCTAATGAGAAAACGACGAGTTGATCTGAGATAAGAATTTGCTGAGTGAGGAGTAAAAAATCATGTCAGGATTTTATTGCATTGGAGAGGAAACAGAAATGGGTCAGAAACTACAATGGGTAAGCAGATGATGGGAAAATGATGTGATGTATCTAAAATGGGTTCTGAGAACTTTTTGAATGATGCATAAATTAAATTCATGCCTGAGAATCTTGGCAACAGGGGTAGCTTAAATTCATCGTGCGGAGGAGGATGAATTCAATCAGCCAAACTTTGCACACAGTGTAATAGGCTAGGTAAATGTGAGGAGTAATGGACGGAGTGGGTTAGGTGACTGAGCAATTAATATGGTAAGGGCATCTCCACTCGTTTCGGTAAACCCTGCCGGTATGCATATTTTGAACCTGGCAACATCACTCGTTCCATTAAGACCCATCGGTAAGCCCTCAAATCGGCAATTCGTCGACAACCGCTTGCGAGTCATTAACTCAACCTCTCGCCCGTCAAAAAATTTCTCATCTCAACTTGCTTGCAGATTATACTGGCCATCTGAAAGTTACCGATTTTTTTTATTTCTCCATTACACAACACTATTTTGACTTCATATCACTATTTATTAACATATTTTGGTACTACAGACAACTATATAAACCTTCCAACTAAAAAAACCTGCAATATGTCATCTGATTCAAAGAAAATATGTTCACCTGACTGGAACCCACAGGAAGAAGAACAACTCGCCTTGTCATGGATAAGCATCAGTGAACAGCCTGAATATGCAACATATCAAACTGGGGAGGCCTTTTACAAAAAAATTGAGACACATTTTAATATGTATAGCAAGGTCCATTACAGAGATTATGAACAGATAAAAATAAGGTAACCACTCTTTCCTTCTTACTCAAATCACATTTTAACAATTCAATCAATTTTTTTTTGCCTTGTATATCAGATGGCAAGCCTTAAATACATCAACTCTTAAATTTAGTGCAATTTATCACTCAATTGAGTGAAACCCACCTGGTGGAAGTAACCCGAGTGACTGGCTCCAAATGGCTCTTACCGTCTATCAAGAACAAAACAAGTCAGCTTTCAAAAGTCTTCCAGAATGGCAAAACTCAAGTTTGCACCAAAATGGAGAATGGAGATAAACAAACCTTCTAATTTAGTTCCTACGGACCCTATACCTGTGGACCCTGAAATACCTGAATCAAATTCAGGTTGTTATGATGATCAAAACAGTGAACCAGTTACTCCTTCTCCTTCTGATGTTTTCAGTATGCCCCCTATAGGTCAAAAAGCAGCAAAAAAAGATTGAGCAAGAGCACCATAAGTGAAGATAAAGTCAACATCACTACTCAGCTTAAAGATTTGGCTGAAAAACGACTTACAAGCATGTGCAGCACCAATTCAATGTTTGAGCAACAAAATGATCTTGCAGGAAAACAAGTGAATATTGCACAAGACAGAATATTAATTGAGAGAGAGCGACTTGAAATTGAAAAAGTAAAAATTGCTATCAACCAAACAAATGTTGAGTTGAACCAGGAGAAAATCAAGATAGATAAAAGAAACTTGAAGATAAATGATGACCAAAGCCATAGTGAAATGAGAAGTAATGATATCAATCAACTGAAGGAGCTTTTGATATCAGAGCAAAATAAAGGTTGTAATGAGGATGACTTATCAATGCTGGATAAAATGAAAGATGACTTGAAAAGAAAGTGATTAGGGAGTGAGTAGTAATATAAAATTTATAATGTTTTAGCTTCTATATCTAACATTTATGGTGGTATTAGATGGAATATAAAGTATATATTATTATATATTATTATATATTATTATATATTATTATATATTATTATATATTATTATATATTATTATATATTATTATATATTATTATATATTATTATATATTATTATATATTATTATATATTATTATATATTATTATATATTATTATATATTATTATATATTATTATATATTATTATATATTATTATATATTATTATATATTATTATATCTTATTATATATTATTATATCTTATTATATATTATTATATCTTATTATATATTATTATATCTTATTATATATTATTATATCTTATTATATATTATTATATCTTATTATATATTATTATATATCATTATAAATTATTATATATTATTATATATTATTATATATCATTATATATTATTATATATTATTATATATTTATATATATTATTATTGATAAGTAAAGTAAAAAAAATGAGATTGATAAGAAAAGTAATAAAAAACAATATATTATTATACATTATTATAGATAAGTAAAATAAAAAACCCTTCAAACACTTCATAAGAAATAAGCAATACAATATATAAGACAAATAATTAATATTATGGAGCGACATGACTAATATTATTTTAATAACTGTATGCCACAAGATGAGTGGGAGAAAAGGAGTTAAAAACTATAAGTTTAATAAAATAGAATTAGGAAGGAAAAATTATGGTGAGGCGTCAGTAACATATTAAAATTAAATCTCAGGTGTCAAATATTATAATATATTTAATAGTTTTTACTCATTAAAAAGATTTATTAAATTAATAATAATTATTTTGTATTTAATAGTAATAATTTTTTGTTATATTTTATTGCAAATGAAGTTTTTTTTAAAACATTAGTATTAATATAATGGTGGAATGGTTAATAACTTAATATATAATTTCAAAAGATGAGTGAGGGGTATGTGATTTAATATGTAATTGCAAAAGATGAGTGAGGGGTATTACCTTGGTGTATGGGTGTTTGATTTAATATGTGATTGCAAAAGATGAGTGAGGGGAGATGGTAAAAGACTCACCTCCTTATATATTGGAGAGGATGCCTATTGCCTATCATAGGCGTCCTCTCCTCCATTGCCAAGAAACATTGAGGCAAAAGCTGATTGGAGCAAATCCTAAGGTATTATTGCCTCAATGTTGGAAGCGCTTTGTTGTCTCACTATTGCCAAGTGCAATAGTGAGAGTTGGCTATTGGTTGGGAAAAAAAAATTCCATTAATGAAAAAAAACAAGCAAGAAAAATAGAAAACAAAAAAAATGAAACTAGAAGCTTACCGAGGAGGGAAAAAAAGGAGATTGGAGGAGCAATACACCCTAAGAGTATTGGGCCAAAAAAGTGGTGGAAAAAAGAAGGAAAAAATATTGGTAAAACTAGAGAGAGATTTACCCAAGGTTAACAACAATTTGTTACTCTTGCTAGGAGGTGGAAAAAAATTAGGAAAATCTAGCGAGAGTAACTAATTGCTGTTAACCTTGGGTAAATCTCTCACTAGATTTACCAATATTTTTTCATTCTTTTTTCTGCCACTTTTTTGGCGCAATACTCTTAGGGTGTATTGCTCCTCCAATCTCCTTTTTTTTCCTCCTCAGTAAGCTACTAGTTTCATTTTTTTGTTTTCTATTTTTCTCACTTGTTTTTTTTTCATTAATGGAATTTTTTTTTCCAACCAATAGCCAACTCTCACTATTGCACTTGGAAATAGTGAGACAGCAAAGCACTTCCAACATTGAAGCAATAATACCTCAGGCTTTGCCCCTATCAGCTATTGCCTCAATGTTTCTTGGAAATGGAGGAAAGGACACCTATGATAGGCAATAGGTTTCCTCTCCAATATATAAGGAGGTGAGTCTTTTACCATCTCCCCTAACTCATCTTTTTCAATTACATATTAAATCAAGCACCTATACACCAAAATAATACCCCTCACTCATCTTTTGAAATTACATATTAAATCAATTAACTATACACCAAAGTAATACCCCTTATCTTTTGCAATTATGTATTAAGTCATTAACCATTCCACCATTATATTAATACTAATATTTTATACAAAAGCCTCATTTGCAATAAAATATAACAAAGAATTATTACTATTAAATAAAAAATGATCATTATTAATTTAATAAATCTTTTTAATGAGTAATAACTATTAAATATATTATAATATTTCAAAAATTGTGATTAAATTTTAATATGTTACTGACACCTCACCATAATTTTTCCTTCCTAATTCTATTTTATTAAACTTATAGTTTTTAACTCCTTTTCTCTCACTCATCTTTTGGCATACAATTATTAAAATAATATTACTCATGTCTCTCCATAATATTAATTATTTGTCTTACAATATTTATTATATTACCTATTTTTTATGAAGTGTTTCAGGGGGTTTTCTTACTTTACTTATCAATATTTATATATAATAATACATTGTTTTTTTATTACTTTTCTTATCAATCTCTCTTAACTAAAAATATTAATATTAATTTATTACTTATTTATTATGAAGCTTTTGAAGGTTTTTTTTTACTTTACTTATCAATAATAATATATAATAATATATAGGTTTTTTATTAAATTTCTTATTAAACTCTCTTAACTAACAATATATTTATTATTTTATTATTTATTTCTTATGAAGCGTTGCAGGAATTTTTTTTCTTTACTTATCATTAAAATTATATAAAAAAAGGTAAATTAACTACTTTATGTCATAATACTTGATTAATAACAATAAAACTTATTTCATATGAACCCAGTTTTTTTCTTTACTTATCAATAATAATATATTAGGGGGTATCAAAGTTAGAAATCTTGTATTTCAAAATACCTCTTTTTTCCACCAAATCAACCATGATTATTGTTTTAAAGTATAGCATATTGTGTCTTAAAAACACCTTGTTACTGAGAATTAATGTCAAGTTTGTGGCTTTCTTTTTGTGTTGTGAGATACCTCTCAAATAATTACAAATTTCTAACTTTGATACCCCTTATTAAATGAAAGGTAATCTTTAATCTTTATAATATTTATTTCCTATTACTGACTTTAAATAAATCTTTATTGGCTTTAATAGTCAAATTATGAATTTTTAGGTCTTCACACAATTAAAAGTGGATTGAAGAATTATGTAGTTGTTGGTTCCTTTGCATATAAGATGTTAAGCTATTGAAAAGAGTTGGATCACAATGATTGTTAAGTAATTGTGATGAATATGATTTATCATTCTCATTCACAAGGGATTCTTGAGTAAGGTAAGGGTCAAAAGCTGATTTATTTTCTACAATCATGGTGTACAAAATTACACAACACATCATTAAATTCTTTACTTCACTAATATTCCAAAGGCAAAATGGTTGCTTGATAATATCCCATCAAGATTGTAGTACACCAAAGGCTTGTTCAATATCTTTGAGGGCTACTTCTTGTAGCTTAGAGTAGTACTGGCTGGCCTCATACTGAGTGTGGGGAATTGTTTTTACAAGTGTTGACCATGACAGATAAATTCCATATGCAAGATAATATCCACAGGTATAATTATGTTTTCTTAATTTAAACAAAAACTCATCTTGTGTTCCAGCAAGTAATTTGTCAAATATGTGGCTGCGGTTGAGGATGTTGATATCATTCAGGGCACAAGGAGAACCAAAGAAGAAGTGCCAAAAGCGTAATTTTTTGCTTGCTACACCCTTTAGTACTTTAGTTGGAGTTCCTTCTTTTCCTTAAAACTGACCAGCCCACACTGAAGGGTAGTTTTTCCACTCCCAGTGCATACCATCATTTGATCTCAAATACCCAGGAAGGCTACGTTATTTGTATTTGTTCAAGATTTTTTTTCTTTTTAATTTGGCTCACCTAAGTATTCTGATTTGTACAACTTTATAATATCTTTAATATAAGATTTTAGTATTAATAGTGCTGTGGATTCTGCTATTTGAATATATTCATTGGTGAAATCTGCTGAAATCTCATAGGCAAGTTGGCGTAGGCAACAAGTTAACTTTTGGTGTGGTGTTAAGCCTGGCTTCTTACAACAATCCTTGTGAATAGTAAAAGGTAGTGAAAAAGAAGAAATAAAGCATTTCAATATTATAAAGTACATAGATTAGTGTAATGAAACTTACAGCTATCCATAACGAGTAGTTGTTGTGCTCTTTAAGATCATGACATATTCTATAAAATAAATTTTTGTTCACACGGAATCTTCTTTCAAATATTCCTTCATTGTATGTACAATTGTCTTCAAAATAATCTTGCATCAGTTAAAGTGGCCTCCAATATGGTTATGTTGAATATTTTTTTTAGCTCATCCTTCAGTGACTAGTAATATTGGTAACATTAGTTCTTCCTCTTCCATTGAATGTAATTCCTCAAGACAGTAGTATCTGTATAGATCCATTTGAAACTTCAATTGAGATGTGGAATTAGTGGAAGGCCACTTTGTGTTTACAGAAGAGTTACTGTTGCTGAACAAAAAACACAAGTGATGAATATTTTTAAAATTTTGAGTTATTTAAGATTTACTTCATACAACCAGGGTCGCATTAAGGTCAGTAAGAAAAGTATCAGTAATATGCAAATAGCTACTGATAATTTGATGCAAAAAGTGGAGATTCTCTAAGAGCATCCACACCCGCATGTCAAATTAGCTTTAGTATGCATATTTTAATGAAAATAGCGGCTAATATTCTGCATTCATCATGTTTAAGTCATTCAGTAAAGGGTCAAATCACTAACTTTTTCAGTAATTTGTGGATCTTTCCACAAATTATTGAACCATTTGTGTAACTCATTTTCTGCCCTGACATTTTTTCAGTAATTCATCTCAACAGACCACACTTGCAACACCTCAATACCTCCATTTCATTAAGACTTTGCTCTTACCAAAACAATAATTTTCTCACTTCTCATCATCATATCACACCCAAAACCAGCTCTGTATTATTTTACTACAGGTTCAATGCAATATACACACCTCTAAATAGTCCTATTACCACATAAAGTAAGAAAAAGAGGTCACCTAATCAGTGTACACTTCGAGGTTAGTGTCAGCTAGGAACAGTGGAATAGCTGACAAAATAGTAAAGATCAAATAGTAAAGTAAGGAGTAAATTAACCAATACAAGAAAAGAATAAAATAAATAATATAAATAAATAATTATAAAGGAGTAAAAGATAGATACAGGGAGGAATACAGAAATATAAATGCAGGAAGATCAGCAAGAAGCATGCAGATGCAGGGATAGATGCATGTGGATAAAAGATGAAGTAAACCGGAAAAGTATGCAGGTACATGAAAATGCAAATGCAAGAGCAGAAGCAGGCAGATAAAGATGCAGGAAAATAGAAAAACATGCAGTTAGATAAAGATGCGGGAAGCAGGAACAGCATTCAGGTAAAAAAAAGATGCAGTAATAAATGAAGGAATATGAATGCAGGAAGATAAAGAGTCAGGAGTACAGATAAGTTAAATGCAGGGTTTATTTAAACACATAGAATCAAATACATGTAAATAGTATTAATGAAATAAGATCTAAGGAGGTGATTTCCCCTAGAAATCACCATCTTCTTTTTACCACAACTTAAACCTGATACTTTTAGTATTATTAGAGTTACTACTGTTGTAGTCTCTTGAGTATTAATAATTAAATATCATTATAGTTATATTAAGTGAGGTCCACTGCATAGAGTAATATATTTATTATTAGTTTCCCCTTATCATTTAATATAAATTCAATATTATATTCTTGATATTTTATCTTAAATAGGTAAGCTCTATTTCTCAGTAGATTATAAATATTGATATCTTATTCCTGGTTCCCAAATTTTTGAGTAGTCCAAGTAAGAATTTCAGAAGCATAAGTACTATAGTTTATTTATATATTGAATTAATAAATTACTAGTCTGGGTTACTTATTTATATACTTTATTTTGGAACCTTGTTTATATTGTATATAAACAGACGTGGGAATAACTATAAAAAGTATTTAAATATTATTATAACACTAGATTGAGTGATTTATAGTATTATATAAACAATACCTGGTTTATAACATATAATCAAAGTTATAAATAGTGTGGGATTTTATACTATAATATTATACCTAACCTTGGTTTAGTTCTATTCAAACCTTAGTGCTGCTGATAAGATTTATTTATACCTCTTACTGTGACCCAGGCCTGTTATTTAGGGGTTTTTCTTTTTAAAAATCCAGGCACCTCATTAAAATAAATTAGTGTCAGAAAATTTCAATAAACATATATTTTAAAAAAATATATATATAGAAAATAATAGTCTTTGAATTAAATAAAAAATTATTAAAAACTAGTGAATGACTATTATAGAGAATATTATTAGCTTATCATACTGACAACTCTTTAAAGAAATTTTTTTTAAAAGGTAGAATGTAGTGTTTGAAATAAATTTTGGATAAACAATACATTAATATAAGTTGAAATTCATCTTTATGTCAGTATTTTTTGCTTCATAGGATTTTATTTATTTTATTTCATTATATTCTTTCAGTTATTATAAAAATATAGCTTTTTGAATAAACAATACTTAGTATAATTCAATAGTTGTCTTTATATTAGTATTATTCTCATTGGCTTGTATTTTTTTTTCTACTTCAGTTAGTATAGATAGATAGGGCAATAGAAAATATAAAAAAAATAAAATAAAACTAGTAGTTAAAATTTGATATTCAAAAATAAAACAAAAGAAATAGAAATAAGAAAATAAAGTAAAAAGAAGAGAGAAAATAATAAAAATCATAACAGTTGCTTAGAATATTAGAAAAGTGGGGGGAAAATTAACAAAAGAAACAAAGGAAAAGAAAAAATAATAATAGAAAATACAAATAAAGGATAACTGGAGGGAAGAGAAAGAGAAAAAAATTAATTAGTGCAGAAGAAAAATAATACATACATAATTTGACAAAAAAAAACCATTAAGAAAACAGATATAAATAAAAAGTGGAAAAAGATATCAGAAGATCACAAGGAATAAAGCAATTACAACCTTAAATTAAACCAATAAAATTGATGTAGAAAGAAGTCAAACATGTAAAATAAAAATCAAGAAATTATGATCATGAATCAAACACATCTAATGAGAATAAAGATTATACTAATAAATTAATAGAAATGTACTTACCAGCTAAAAAAGGAGAACCAAGAGAATTTATTGAATTGGAAACGTCAAATACTACAAGCAATTATGATGAGGGAAATGGAAGTAATAATGAACAAATAAATAAGACTGGATAAAATACAGATAAAAGAATTAGCTCAATTCCTAGAAGAAAATATAGAAGAAGTCAAAATAAATCACTACTGACTAGATATGAAAGTGAATCAAATGGAAGAAAACTAACTTAAATTAAACAAGACAATAAAGAAATTAAACAACTTAGTAAAAAAATATTGACTAGATATATGGAACCTTCAAGAGAATAACTTTGAAAAGACAAAACAAATTGAAAACTTAACAAAAGGGGAGGACTCCTGGCTAAAAAATATACTTCATTGGTCTGAGACAAGAATACAAAGAAAAATCAATATGGACAAAGGATCAAGTGGTACTAAGAGAGGAGATGGAGCTGAAAGAGTGGATGGATAAATTAGCAAATAAAATTGAAGAGGTACTAATTAGTGATACAAAAACAGTGAAATAATTAACAAACAATAATTCTATAGCTATAGCTAACATATTTACTAGTGCCTTAATAACAATAAATGATATATGCCATGAAATTAAAAATATTAGTAACATGAAAAGTGAGAAAGTTGAAGAGAGAAGGAAAAAAGAAAAAGAGAATCTTAAAATATTTGATAGAACATTGGAGATGTTTGATGAGATGATATTAACAAATGAAGAAACAATAAAATATATATAAGAAATAGAATAAAATAATGAATAATATATTAATTATATTAAGAAAGAAATAAGAAAATGGCATGAAGAAGAAATAGAACCAAAAATTAATAAAAATAGAGGAAACAACAATAGAGATTAAAAATAAAATAAATAATATAGAACATATAATTAATTATAAAAATAAACAACAAGAAGAAAAGTATGAAGAACAGAATGAAGAAAGAATTAATCCAAAATATTACCCAAGGATTGAGAATTTTCCAGTATTTTACAAAGAAGGTACTTATAATCACATGGAATTTAAAAACAATATTGAATTATTAAAAAATTACATTAATATGCCAAATATATATATTACATCAAAATCAAGATCAATATTTAAAGGAGAAGCTGAGGATTGGTTTTTAAAAACAATATTAGAAAGTAATGCAAAAACTTGGAATGATTTGAAAGAAAGAATTTTTGAAAAATTCTCAACAAGAACATGGAAAATAAGGATGAGAAATTATATTAATAATAATAAACTTAATCCAGAGAAAACAAAAAATCAAAGAAGATGGTTTATGAACTTAGCATACAAACTAAAAGAAAAAAAAACAACATAGGAAGAAGATGGAATTATAGAATTTTTAATACCAACATTACCAGGGAAAATATGAAATGACATGCAAGAAAGATGGAAAAGAGGACAAAAACTAGACACTTTCAGCCATCAATTAGATGAACTAATACAGAATGATCCATTATATAGATCAAATAAATTTTATGAGCCAAATTATAAAAAAGGACAACAAGAACACAAAAATGAAAATAAGAAACAAGTAATAAGTCCTAATATACAATATTATATATGTAGTAAGAAAGGACGTTATAGTAACACATGCCCAAATAAGAAGATACAAAAAATAGACATAGAAGAAGAGAAAGAAACTGAAATAACAAATGAGGAGAATGAATATAAAGAAGAAAGTTAAGAAGAAAAAAAAGAAACGGAAGAATATACATTAAATATAGTAAAAGAAAGTTTAGAGATAAATTCAACTAAAGAAATATCAAAAGAAATGGAGATTGAACTCTCTGAACACAATATAACAGAAAAGAAGATAAAATAAGAAAGTGGGTATGAAAATAGCATAACAGAAATGACATTAGCATACATTAATGAATACTTAATTAAAGCAAGCATTTATGCAGGAGTAGCATGTTCAATTATAAGTGATAAATTACTAAACAAAATAGATCAAAAAGTAAAATAAAGAAATAAAAAAGAACCATAAGCTAGTGGGACTAGGAGGAAGCTTAAAAACAGTAGGAATAACTGAATTAGAAATAGTTTTCCCACATAAACAAAGCAACACCAAATTACAAACTGAAATAATTATATTGAAAAATATGCATAATGAAAATAAAATTATACTGAGAAATAAAAATATGTATAAATATGGCTTTAAATTTAATTACTTTGAAATGGAATTCAAAATAGGAGCAGACTCAAAGAAAAATTTCAAATTACTAAAAAACAACTTCAGAGATTTTTAGGATTTTTCAGTTACTACAGAAAATATATACAAAATTTTGCACAAATAAGTAAACCACTATATAAATTTTTTGAAAAAAAAAACAATATTTGAGATTACAGAAGAAAGAGTAGAAGCATTTGAAAAATTAAAAAGAAGATTAACATCAACACCAGTATCATAATTACCATACTGGAAGAAACCTTTTATAGTTTATGTAGATGGAAGCTTCACATGTCTAGGAGCAGCATTACACCAAACACAAATTATAAATGAACAACCAAAGGAATTACCAATATGTTTCAACACAGAAAAATTGGGGGGGGGAATTTCTAGCAATACCCCTTGCTTAAACTTTGTTGAGCCACAAATTTATGCCTGAATTATGCACACATCATCAACATGGAGGAAATTGTTTGGCCTTACATTTAGTCAGAGATTTGTCACAAATTGAGCTCAAGATGAAACTACATTGATCACCATTTGATCTTTCAAAATCCTAATTTGATCATGAGTTGAACTCCCTTTGAGCTCACTTTGATCTAAAATAAGCTTTTGCATATCTAATTTGTCAACTATTCACTTTCAAAAAGATTCATAATGAATTTCACATGAAATATCAGACCCAAAACCAGTAATTTTGAGTAAATGGCTCCTCAACATGATTAATCTACAATAAAATACTATCAAAATTCAATCTTATTACTAAAAACTTTTGGTTAAATGGCTAATAGATATTTACATTGGAAAATAATATTCCATTTCTAAATTTCAAATTCAAAATATAAATCCTTGTTTCAAATGTGAATTTTGTAGATTCCTCGCCTTGCTATATTATGAGTAATATTTGAGGTATTGTACACCTTTGTAAATATGGTGTTGTGCTGCTAGAAATTATCTCTGTTTGAAGTCAATTTTATTGAAGCTTGATTCCAGAATGATACATATTTTATAAGTATTTTGAGAAAAAAGTCACTATTAATGAATTTGGCCTTTTATCTGTCCTTTATTAAACCTCACTTAATCCTACTTAAATCCAAATTGACCCCCAAAAACCTTATTAAAGATATTTTTTAGCCCAGGCAGATTCAAGACCGGAGAAAAATATTATTTTACATATCCAATATGCCTATTGATTAAATTTCTTCAAGCTTACTTAAAAATCACATTAACATTAACTTTCACTGGAAATATTAAACACAAATCTGGAAAATATAGTATGTAAATTCAAAATAAATCAAATCTAATATGCTTACAACAAAATTTTTTTTCTGGATTTATTGAAACAAAAAATTTTTTATTTGTGAAAATAGAAAAAATACTATCCATCTTAAATTTAGAATTTATTTTTAAAAATTAAATTCCCCCTCACTTTCAAGTTTATCATGTATTTCAAAAATTATATTTTTAATAATTTTGTGAATAGTAAACCTGAGATAAAAAGCTTGGGTATATCAAAAACTAAAACATCAGTAAATTGAAATGTTTTTGATTGATATTAATTGAAAAAATGATAAAAAAACATCATTAGAGCAAGTTTTATTTTTAATAATAGGCATACTTTCTCATGTAAATTTCAATAAAAATAATTATTTTTCTCACATAACTTGCAGTGGATACATTTGAGCTCAAAAAGAATTAAAATTGACAAAAAAAAGACTTCTATAATTCATATTCAAAAATGAAATCACGCTTCTTTATCTAACTTTAAACTATTTTAAATTAAATAATTTCAAAGTCGGTATATACTGATGTTTTATTTTCTTCTAAAAAAATTTATTATATAGATTAATAGTCATAAACAGTCGACATAGATGTTAACTTTATATAAGCAATATTTAATGCATAAAATGATAAAACTATATTTTATGTAAAAAGTGATTTAGGAAAAAAATATTATTATATTTTTGATGCACTATCAATAAAATTGAAGATAGAGCATATCAAAAGTTTAAACTTAATTTCAATTTTGATATCATTACTTTATTTTATTTTACTTGAGTAGAAAACAGATTTTAAATCTCAATATAATTTTAAATTCCATTAGTTTTTAGATTTCAACATTTGACACTAGGAAATAAATATTTATGAAAGAATTTTACAATATTTTTTCTTCTAAAAACTCATAGATCCAACTTCAAATCTTCTAACCTTCACAAGTAAGCACAATGCATTCTGAAAATACTCTATATTTAAAAAATTAAAGGTAAATAAAATTATGTTTGTTTTATTTCAATTTTTGATAAATAATATATATATATATATAATTGCTTAAAAAGTCTAAAAGGGAACTTAATAGTGGTTTTGTCATTAGATATATAGATTCAACTTTCAAAAAATTTGTTTGGAATAAATTACAAAGACAAAAAGGATATATTTTGATGAAAGAATACTGATTTAAACTCTCTTAAGATTTTATTAACCATTTTTATGGAATATCAATCCATGGTTATTATTCTTTATGATATTATCATAGAATTTTTTCCTTTTTTAATATAATACTTTTCTATTGTGTGGTATGTAGGTTAAGATAAGTTTAAAAGATTTATAAAGATATATATACCAGACACAGTATGACCTGTAGATTTATAACTATAACTTACTTTTCTGATGTTTTACATCATTGATAAGGAGGTCATGCATTACACAAGTAAATAATTATAGTCCCTGGAAATAAGTCCTTGTAAATTTCAAATTTCTTGTTATTCTTAAAATCATTATTTAAATAAACAGAAAATTTTTGTAATCAATGATTGAAAGAAGGAGTTTCAAAATCTTATTTTGTAGTTATAAAAGTTTGAGTTATTTTTCATATTATCAAATATAATGAACATTTGTAAATTTTAATTTCAAAACTAGTGATCATAGCAAAGTAATAATGGAACAATCAGATAAACAGGGTGGAATAAAGTCATAGCACAACAGGAAATGATACAAAATTGTCGATTTATGGCACACAAAATTCAAAATATTTTGACATATTTTGCTAACTTTAGATAATGTTTAGTGGATTTTAACATTACTATAACAAACATGCTTAACAATGTTTTTGATTATTTTAACAAAAATAAATATTGTTAGATCATTTTTTTAAAAAATATGACTTATTTTTATGCTTTATCTACAATAGTTAGTAGTTTTTTTGCTGAAATCACTTGTTTTGATATTCTATTTTTGAATTTTTTAAGAGAGTTCATTGCATTAAAGTTTTGTATCAATTTTTCATTAAAACATCATATTTTAAATCTAGAGATTTGGTTTTGAAAAAATATATATTTTTATGTTAATTGACTCATTATTTTTGGATTGATAAATTATGTTAAAATTGGGATTGCTTATTTATAGTGAGTGTACATCATAGTTGGTTTTCAAATCAAAGATTAATAAATTTTAAAAATTTGTAAAATTCAAAATATCCTTTAAACATTTTTGATTTAAATAATGTTTAATGTTATGTAATCATTCTATAAGAAGAACACAATTAAAATCAGATAATGGTACATTGCTTTCAATTTCTAATACTAAAATTCTCTTCTACTTGAAACAATGTAAACTAAAGCTTGGTATCTCATATAAGAAACTCACAATTTTCAAAAATCATATTTCCAACTTTTTAAGCATGATACACCACGGGAAATCTAGGGGTGAATTGCTAGCAATCCCCTCTCTTGAAATTTAGAGTGTCCCTTAATTATTCCAGGTTTATGAATACTTTATAAACATAAGTAAATTAGAGTTAGATTTACATTTATTCTCAGATTGATTATAGACAGAATATCAACTGATTCCAAATTATGCACAAGTTGATCCTCCAGAACTTGATTTAGGTCCTCTGTTGAGCATAAATTGAGCACAAATTGATCTAACCTAAGCTTATGTATGCATATATAATAATTCAGGATACTTGCTCTATTAAATTTGATAATAAAATAAAATATTGATGAATTTATATAAAAAAATTATTATGTAAGATATTAAATTATAAATTTAGGCATCATAGGAGGGCTCTTAATAGAACTTAATCATACTATGTGACACCTTAATACTGTATCACGCAGTTTGAAGCATTTAAAACAAAATGTGTCATGATGGGCAATGAAATTTCTTGGAAAGACACTTTCAAAATTAATACTGACCATAATACACAAGTATGAAACCTTGGCATCTATCCAATAAAAGATTATACTTCTGATAAATGGATTTTTCTCAGTTACTCCCTGCTAAAAAGTGTCCTTGTGAGGTTTGTCTGACCTACAGAGGTGTCACGTGCCACGTGACACTCGAGGCAAAAGTTGCTCATTAAATCAATACTAAAGGGTTCAAATCCATACTCGAAGCGCAGAAAGAAACTCTCCATAGCAACTGCGACTTTCCTTTGTGTACTCACTATTCAATTGCGCTAACCTAAAACTCTAAATCTAAATTAGTTAATCTCTCAATAGTGTGTCTTAGTCTTTTTCCCAATAAGCGACGCACAGCGCAATAGTTAATATAATAGTACATTAAAAGGTTTATGAAATGTCTGTGGGTTATTAAGGGGTAGTGAGAATGGACGGAATGGTTAGTGAAGGATTAAGGGGTTAACGGATGTTAGTGAGGAGGGTCCAGGTGTAACGGATATATTTTAAATGGTTTGTGGTGTGCGGAATGGTGGATGAGTATGAGGTCAATGCGAGGAGGAGTAAAGGATATAAAAGGGGCTGGGTTTTTGGTTCGACATTCCTTAGAATTAAATTATAAAACATATTTATAGTTAATAGTGATAAAACTCTAAGTTAAAATCATTATTATTGTATCTTTCTTTATTTTCTCAATAATCATATCTAAATCCTAAATCTTTGATTGTTGAATTTCCAACCCTTTGTGAGATCTTAAGAATTTTAATATTACCGTTCAATTATATTAGAGTCCTTCTCGAACATAACTCGAAGCAGTAGTTCTTCCTTCGAGTCATCTTCGAATCACTTCCTTGAACTATCCCTCTGTGCTTCGAAGAAGTATCTGAACCTTTTATCTCACTTGCAGGAACATCCTCCACCTTGTGCGTAGGTTGTCTGGTGACAAGGGGGTAATTTGGCCACATCAAACTACTTCTATTTCCATGATTGACCAAAACATCATCCTCATTTCCATCTAAAGAGTTGATCTCATCTGACTGTGGCTGATCAAAGGGGTCCACCACAAGTTAAGCCAAAATTTTGGTGAACACTTTTTTGATGGATAGTGACTAACTGGTGCTTTCCGAAATTTTCCACCTGAAGTAAGGCTAAACTTAAGGAGGATAAATTAATTATGAATACCAAATTAACTGAAGAATACTTTTGCCCTAGCTACTCTGCATCATAAAAGTGCCCAACTGAGGTTTAGCCATAATTCAGGTAGACACTTTTGAAAAGGCACAGTCTGATGGGTTTAATATCTATATATGACAATAAGTATCAGTTTTTTATCAACATGGAACTAGAATTAATTTAATATGGCCAAAGTGTCCACCTGAAGTTTGACCAAAATACAGGTGGAATTGTTTATGAGGATTACTTAATGAAATGAAGAATACTTGCAATTACTTTCCATCATAAAATTTTCAAACTTAAGTTTATCAAAAATTGTGGTGACACTTTTTCCAGATCCAGTCAAATGGGATCAACTCTCTATATGGCAATGAGAATCAATTTTTAGTCAATCATTGCATTAGAAGTAATTTGATATGGACAATCTTTCCACCTGATTTTTGGCCAAAAATAAGTTGGAAATGTTTATGAGGAATACTAGATTAACTAAAGAAGACTTGCACCCTACTACTTTCCATCATAAAAGTGTCCACCAGAAGAATTCTCAAACTTGTGGTTGACACCTTTGGCCTGGTCCAGCCATATGGGATCAATTCTGCATATGGAAATGAGGATTTAATTTGGTCAATCATGGTACTAGAAGTAATTTGATATAGACAAAGTGTGAAACTAAATATTGGAAAAAAATAAGTTGAAAACTTCATTTAGTTTTTCAAAAAATCAAATTAAGTACAATTTTATTCCTGATGATGCCCATTTTATCCAACACCTCTTCTGAGCCTTGAAAGTAGGCATTTAGCTTGAATTTTAATTTCATGTAAAATCCCTTTTATTAAACCTATTTCTTTTTATCCCTTTTTTTTCTTTTAGATATCAATTAATTTTATGTAAAACAAATCATTTTCATAATTTTTTACCTGTATTTAATAAAAATATTAAAGGTTTAACATCACCCTGTAAGCATTTGGCACATGTTTTTTTGCTATACTAATAAAAATAATAATATACTGGTGACTAAAAATTGATCAAATGATAAAATATTAATAAAACAGAAAGATCAAATACCAGTGGATATGTTTTAAAAAAATACTAGTTGCACTGAAGAAGAGCTGCACCCTAGATACTCACCATCAAGAAAGTGTCGAGCACAAGTTCGGCCAAACTTGTGCTGGACACTTTTGGTCAGGTGCAGTCATATGAGATCAATTCTCGCTATGGCAATGAAAAAAATTATTTAATAAAAAACTTCACTAGAAGTAGTTTTACATAGCCAAATTTTCTACCTATAGTTCATCCAAACCACAGGTGCACAATTTTTTATCTTTAAAAAAAGTCAATTTAGTACAATTTATCCCTGATTTCTCTCATTTGCTTCAACAACTCTACTGGCCTTTGATAGTAGGAATATTACTTGGATTTCTTTTTTCATATTTGATCCCTTTAACTTAATTTTTTATTCCTAATATTGCTTTTGGATATCAATCAATAATTTTTAAATTAAACTATTTTCATATTTTTATACATTTATTTAATAATATTATAAATGGCATAACATCACCTGGTATGCATTTGGCACATGAGTTTTTTCTATACTTATAAAATAAATAATATAATAGCAACCGAAAAATAATCAAATGATATTTATGAGTGAGGAACAAAGATAAAATACCAGTAGACATGTTTGTAAGAAATACTAGATGAACTGAAGAAAAATTCTACCCTAGCTACTCTCCATCATAAAAGTGTCCAGCGCAAGTTCAGCCAAACTTGTGCTGGACACTTATGGTCAGGTGCAGTCAGATGGGAGCATTTCTCTCTATGGAAATGAAGATAAATTTTTGATAAAAAATTACACTAGAAGTAGTTTTATATGGCAAAAGTTTCATGCTGAAGTTTTGGTAAAGCTCAAGTGGATTTTTTTTATTTTTACAAAAAAGGAAATTTAGTGCAAGTTTAGCCCTGATTGTGCTAATTTGATTCAACATTTCTTTTTTCTGTTTATGGCAGGAATTTAACTTGGATTTTAATTTTCATCTTTGATTTCTTTTATTTTACTTTATTCCTCTCATATTGCTTTTTGATAGAATTTTATTTTTTGTAAAATAAATCACTTTCATATTTTTTTACCTTTATTTAATAATATTATAAACGGTGTAACATCACCCAGTATTCATTTGGCACACAAGTTTTTGCTATACTGATAATATTAATAATATAATGGTGACAAAAAATTAATCAATTGATAAATATGAGTGAGGCACAAAGATTTAATAACAGTGGAGATGTTTATAAGAAATTCCAGATGATTTAAAATGACTTGCACCCTGGCTACTCTCCATGATAAAAGTGTCCAGCACAAGTTTGGCCAAACTTGTGCTGGGCACTTTTGGTTGCATTCCGTCAGATGCAATCAATTCTTTTTATGGAAATGAGACTGAATGATCACTCCATCATTGCACTGAAAGTAGTTTTATATGGACAAATTTTCCCCTGGAAGCTTGTCCAAACCTAAGGTAGACAATTTTTTACTTTGGTAAAAAGTAAATTTGATCCATGTTAATCTTTGATGGTGCCCATTTTTTCTGAAGCCTCTACTGGCTCATGATAGCAGAAATTATACTTAATATCTTTATTTCATGTTTGATTTCTTTAAATTTTAATTTTAACCTTTTATTTATCCTTTAGCTTTTAAATAAAAATTTTATTTTTGTAAAACTGATAACTTTCACATTTTTTTACATTTATTATATAATATTATTAAAGTTGAAAAATCACACAGTGTACATTCAGTACACATGTTTTTTATATACTAAAAACATTAATAATATAATGGTGACTACAAATAATCAAATAATAAATATGGATGACACAGAAAGATCAAATACCCATAGACAATTTTAAAATAAATATAAGATTAACTGAAGAAGACTTGCACCCTAGCTACTCTCCATCATAAAAGTGTCCAGCACAAGTTCAGCTGAGCTTGTGCTGGACACTTTTGGTTGCATGCAGTCAGATGGGATAAATTTACTCAATGGAAGTTAAAATGAATTTTTTCTCAATCATTTCACAAGAAGTAGTTTTATACTGCTATACTATCCTCCTGATTTTTTAGAAAACCTCAGGTGGAAACTTTTATTGATTTAAAAAAAATGAAAATATATTCCAAATCTAGAACTGGTGGTGCAATTTTGGTCTGAAAACTCAAATTTTCTTTGATGGCAGAAATTTTATTTGAATGTTTAATTTCATATTTAATCACTTTTATTTTACTTTTTTATTCCTCTTTTTGCTTTCAAATATCAATTTATTTATTGTAAAACTAATACTTTTCATATTCTTTTTACTTTTATTTAATAAGATTATTAAAGATGTAGCATCTCCCAGTATGCATTTGACTTATAATTTTTTTCAATACTAATAACATTAATAGTATAATGGTGAAAAACAATGAATCAAATGATAAATATGAATGACACAGAAAGATCATATACAAGTGGATTTTTTTATAAGGAATACCTGATGAACTGAAGAAGACCTGCACCCTAGATACTCACCATCATAAAAGTGTCCAGCATAAGTTCGGCCGAACTTGTGCTGGACACTTTTGGTTGCATGCATTCAGATGGGATAAATTTACTCTATGGAAATGAAAATGACATTTTGCTCAATAATTGCACAATAAGTAGTTTGATATTTCCAAAATGTCCTCCTGATGATTTTTCAAAACTCATCAGGACACTTTCTTTGGTTTAACAAAAAAGAGAATATAGTCCAAGTTTAGCTCTGGTGGTGCACATTTGATCTAACACCTCTACTTGTTATTGATAGTGGGAATTTCCCTTAGATTTTTTATTTATTTTATCCCTTTTATTCTACTTTTTTATTGCTCATATTGCTTTGGATATAAATTTTTAATTTTTAAAATAAATAATTTTCATACTCTTATACCTTTTTTTTAATAATATATGATTAAAGGTGGAACACCACCTGGGATGCATTTTTCACACAAGTTATTACTATAATAATAACGTTAATAATATAATGATGACAAAAAATTAATCAAATGGTAAATTTAAATGACACAGAAAGATCAAATACCTGTGGAAATGTTTATAATAAATCCCTTTTGAGCTTAAGAAGATTTGCTGTATGCCTACTCTCAATTATAAAAGTGTCCAGCACAAGTTCGGCCAAACTTGTTCTGGACACTTTTGGTTGCATGAAGTCATATGAGATAAATTCTCTCTATGGCAATGAAAATGATATTTCACTCAATTATTGAAGTAAAGAATGTTTAATATTGTAAAATGGTCCACTGGAAGTCTGTCCAAACCTCAGCTCAAAATTTGTTAGCTATACATAAAAGTAAGTTTAGACCAAGTCTTGACCTAGGGCTCCCCAACTATCCAAACACCACTTCTGGCTCTTGATAGTAAAATTTTACTTGTATTTTTTATTTCATCTTTGATCCCATTTATTTTCATTTTACTTTTCTATTACTCTTTTTAATTTTAAATATCAATTTATTTTTTTAAAAACTAAACATATTCATATTTTTTTAACTTTATATAATAATATTATTAAAGGTTTAACATCACCAATTTTGCATTTGGCATGCAGGTTTTTGCTATACTAGAAACATTAATAATATATATGGTGACAAAAAATTAATTATAAGATAAATATGAATGATAAAAAAAAGTTAAAAAACCAATAGAAATGTGAAAAACAAAAAACTGATGTACTGAGAAACACTTCCAACCTAGCTACTCTCCATCATAAAAGTGTCCAGCACAAGTTCGGCCGAACTTGTGCTTGACAATTTTGTTCAGGTGCAGTCAGATGGGATCAATTCTCTCTGTGGAAATTAAATTAAAAAAAATGCTAAATAATTACATTAGAAGTAGTTTGGTATGGCCAAATTATCCACCTTGAGTTTTTCCAAACCTCAGGTGAAATATTTTTTATCTTAAAAAAAAATTAAATTTTATCAAATTTAGCCCTGATGGCACCCATTTGTTTCAACACCTCTACTGGCTCTTGAAGGCAAGAAATTAACTTGAATTTTTCTTTTTCATATTTGATCTCTTTTACTTTACTTTTTTATCACTCATGTTACATTTGGATATTAATTTATAATTTTGGAAAAAAAATCATTTTCATATTTTTTTAACATTTTTTAATAATATTATAAAAGGTGTAATATGACTTGGCATGCATTTGGCGCACAAGTTTTTTCTATACTAATAAAATTAATAATATTCTAATGAAAAAAAATTAATCAGAAAAAAAATATGAATAACACAGAAAGATCAAATACCAGTTGACATGTTTTAAAAAATAACAATTGCACTGAAGAAGACCTGCACCCTAGCTACTCTCCATCATGAAAGTGTCCAGCACAAGTTCGGCCGAACTTGTGCTGGACACTTTTGGTCAGGTGCAGCCAGATGGGATCAATTCTCTCTATGGCAATGAAAAAAATTATTTGATAAGAAAATTCACTAGATGTAGTTTGATATAGCTGAATTATCCACCTAGAGTTCATTCAAACCACAGGTACACAATTTTTTATCTTTAAAAAACAGTCAATTTAGTACAATTTATCCCTGATGGCTCTCATTTGCTTCAACATCTCTACTGGCCTTTGATATTAGGAATAATACTCCGATTTCTTTTTTCATATTTGATCCCTTTAACTTAATTTTTTATTCCTCATATTGCTTTTGGATATAAATTAATAATTTTGAAAATAAATTATTTTATTATTTTTATACATTTATTTAATAATATTATAAAAGGTGTAACATCACTCAGTATGCATTTGGCACACTATTTTTTGCTATAATTATATAATTAATAATATAATTAAGACAAAAAATTAATCAAACAATATGTATGAGTGAGGCACAAAGATAAAATACCAGTAGACATGTTTGTAAGAAATACTAGATGAACTGAAGAAAAAATTTAACCCAGCCACTCTCCATCATAGAAGTGTCCAGCACAAGTTCGTCCGAACTTGTGCTAGACACTTTTGGTCATGTGCAGTCAGATGGGATCAATTCTCTGTATGGCAACAAAAAAATTTTTTTATCAAATTTCACTAGAAGTAGTTTGGTTTAGCTGAATCACCCACCTGCTGTTCTTCCCAATATCAGGTGTATAATTTTTTATCTTTAAAGAAAAGGTCACTTATTACAATTAAGCCCTGATGGCTCCCATTTGCTTTAAAACCTCTACTGGCTCTTGATAGCAGGAATTTTACTAGTATTTTTTTCATATTTGAACTCTTTGACTTTTATTTTACTCTTTTATTCTCTTTTTACTTTTAAATTTCTTTTTAACTTTTGTAAAATTAATCCTTTCCATATTTATTTATGTCTATTTTAAAAAATTATTGAAGGTATAACTTCACATGGTATGCATTTGGCACACAAGTTTTTGCTATACTAATAACATTAACAATATAATGGTGATAAAATATTAATTGGATGATAAATATGAAAGATACAGACTGATCAAATACCAGTAGACATGTTTATGAGAAATACAAGATGAAGGAACTAAAGAAAATTTCCACCCAAGCTACACTCCATCATAAAAGTGTCCAGCACAAGTTTGGCCGAACTTGTGCTGGACAATTTTGGTCACGTGCAGTCAGATGGGATCAATTCTCTCTATGGCAACAAAAAAACATTTTTTTATTAAACTTCACTACAAGTAGTTTTGTTTAGCTGAATCATCCACCTGTCGTTCTTTCCAACCTCAGGTGTATAATTTTTTATCTTTATAAAAAAAGGTCACTTATTAAAATTTAGCCTTGATGGCTCCCATTTGTTTCAACACTTCTACTGGCTCTTGAGAGCAAGAATTTTACTAGTATTTTGTTTTTCATAATTGATCTCTTTGAGATTAATTTTACTTTTTTATTTCTCTTTTTTTAATATCTATTTAAATTATTGTAAAGCTAATCATTTTCATATTTTTTTACTTTTATTTCATAATATTATAAAAGGTGTAACATCACCTGGTATGTGTTGGGCACACAAGCTTTTGCTATACTTATAATATTAATAACATAATGGTGACAAAAAATCAATCAAATGATATATATGAGTGAGGCACAAAGATCAAGTACCAATGGACATGTTTATAAGAAATACCAGATTAACTGAAGAAAAATTCTACCCTAGCTACTCTCCGTCATAAATGTGTCCAGCAAAAGTTCGGTCAAACTTGTGCTGGACACTTTTGGTCACATGCAGTCTATTGTGATTGATTCTCTCTCAATCATTGCACTAGAAGTTGTTTGATATGACTAAATGGTTCTGCTGAAGTTTTGTTAAACCTCATATTGGCACTTTTTTGTTTTTCAAAAAAGCAATTACAGTCCAAGTTTAGTGCCACTGGTGAGCGTTTACCCCAACATGTCTACTTGCTCTTGATGGCAGTAATTTTATTTTAATTTTTTATTTCATATTTGCTTCCTTTAATTTTACCTTGTTATCCCTCATATTGCTTTTGTATATCAATTTATTTTTTGTAAAACAAATCATTTTCATATTTTTTTACCTTTATTTAATAATATTATAAAAGGTGTAACATCACCCAGTATGCGTTGGGCACCCGAGTTTTTGCTATACTTATAATATTAATAACATAATGGTGACAAATAATCAATCAAATGATAAATATGAGTGAGGCACAAAGATCAAATACCAGTGGACATGTTTATAAGAAATACCAGATGAACTGAAAAAAAATTCCACCCTAGCTACTCTCCATCACAAAAGTGTCCAGCACAAGTTCGGCTGAACTTGTGCTGGACACTTTTTATCACATGCAGTCTGATGTGATCAATTCTCTCTATTGCAATGAAAATGAATTTTTCTTTAATAATTGCACTAGAAGTTGTTTGATATGGCAAAATTGTCATCCTGAAGTTTTGGTAAAGCTCAAGTGGATTTTTTTTTAATTTTACAAAAAAGAAATTATAGTCCAAGTTTAGTGCCACTGGTGGGCGTTCACCCCATCATGTCTACTTGCTCTTTATGGCAGGAATTTTACTTTAATTTTTTATTTCATATTTGATCCCTTTAATTTTATTTTTTTATCCCTCATATTGCTTTTGGATATCAATTTATTTTTTGTAAAACAAATCATTTTCATATTTTTTTACCTTTATTTAATTATATTATAAAAGGTGTAACATCACCTGGTATGCGTTGGGCACACGAGTTTTTGCTATACTTATAATATTAATAACATAACGGTGACAAAAAATCAATCAAATGATAAATATGAGTGAGGCACAAAGGTCAAATACCAATTAATCAATAGTTCTTTATAATATTATAAATTTTTTGATTAAATGAAATGGTAATAATGAATTATATTTTTCATCCACAATTCCACTCTAATGATTCCCACTACACAAAAAGGGTTCACTCAGTCCTTTCTTTACTACTTGTGCATATATTTTATTGCCCACAGTACTACAATTTTTTGTAGTGATTATCCCACATCCAATTCGGGAATATTTTTGAACAATATAAGTTTTTTTACAAAAGACCTTATCATATCCAATATCCCACAAAAAATACAACCTGTTTTTGTATTAAAACCCATTAATTATTAAGAAATTGTTAAAATAATTAGATTAGACCCTGGCACAGCTAGATCCATACCAACCAACCTAAAGTCTTTTCAATATTGAAAACAATTAAATAAAATTATGATATCATACTAAATTATGGGCACCAACCATAATTCAGCACTTCTCATTTGCTCTGCTACAAAATGAGTGCATGTAGCATTTTTCTAACATCAGACTGTTTTTCTTCCTTCCCTCACACCTTTAGTCCAGAATGAAAATTTAGTATGAGTTTTGGTCAAGTTGGTTTGCCAGTGTTATCTGTATGCAATATGAATTCATATTGCATATTTCTATTTATGCATAAAATATACTTGTTAAGCATCATTTTTTTGCATTTTTCAATCATTATGCATATTTATGGATATGGATATGCATATTCATTATACAGATTTATATGCATATTAATATATTTTATTCATATACATATATGCACCTTTTTTTTGCATATTCAATGTGCATATTTTTAATGCATATTCAATATGCATATTTTTATGCATATTCAATATGCATATTTTTTATGCATAATCACTGTGCATATTTTTTATGCATATTTTTATGCATATTTTTTATGCATATTTATTCTTCATAGTCATTATGCATACACTTTAGATGGGCATTTCACATCAATTTTTAACATGCAATAAGTATCCACCATGCAAATTCAAATGCATATGCATCTATATCATACACACAACATATATTCAAGTTTAATATTTGAATATTAAGGTATGCTAATTGATGTTGTTCAACCTTTTGCCAAACCTGAGATTAACTGATGTTCAATGTGGTTCCTAAGCTCCGCTCAAGGAGGGATTGTTCTTGTCACGCGCCACGTGACACTCGGGGCAAAAATAGCTCATTAAATCAATACTAAAGGTTCAAATCCATACTCAAAGCGCAGAAAGCAACTCTCCATAGCAACTGTGACTTTCCTTTGTGTACTCGCTATTCAATCGCGCTAGCCTAAAACTCTAAATCTAAATTAGTCAATCTCTCAATGGTTCATGAAATGTCTGTGGGTTATTAAGGGGTAGTGAGCATGGACGGAATGGTTAGTGAAGGATTAAGGGGTTAACGGATGTTAGTGAGGAGGGTCCAGGTGTAACAGATATATTTTAAATGGTTTGTGGTGTGCAGAATGGTGGATGAGTATGAGGTCAATGCGAGGAGGATTAAAGGATATAAAAGGGGCTGGGGTTTTGGTTTGACATTCCTTAGAATTAAATTATAAAACATATTTATAGTTAATAGTAATAAAACTCTAAGTGAAAATCATTATTATTGTATCTTTCTTTATTTTCTCAATAATCATATCTAAATCCTAAACCTTTGATTGTTGAGTTTCCAACCCTTTGTGAGATTTTAAGAATTTTAATATTACCGTTCAATTATATTAGAATCCTTCTCGAACATAACTCGAAGCAGTAGTTCTTCCTTTGAGTCATCTTCGAATCACTTCCTCGAACTATCCCTCTGTGCTTCGAAGAAGTATCTGAACCTTTTATCTCACTTGCAGGAACATCCTCGACCTTGTGCGTAGGTTGTCCGGTGACAGTATAATTTAATTCTCCGTAGTTCTCATTCTTTGCACTACTACCTCCCTTTTCAGGTTTTTTCTCTAAATTCTTAAAATGGCACCTGTTCAACGCACTCCTCCTACAGGCGCTACTACTAGAGCTTGCGCCAGAGGCAGGCCAACAGCCACTAGGCCTGTTTCCCGCACTTACTCCTTGGAGCTACTCAGCCTTAGGGAACGGCAACATTCAGTCCAATTGGTAGAAGACATCCCACAAGATTTCGATGATTCTAGTGATGATGAAGAAGGAGAGGACACAATGCAAGAGGCACCATCCGCCCCTGCTAACCACCCTTCTGGTCAACCTTCAGAACCTGGACCATCCAATTCTCTGGAAGATTTCATGAGACTTTTCATGAAGACCCTTTCAAATTCATCGTCTTCAGAGGGATCTAAATTCAAAACTCCTTCTATGAAATCTCCTGATAAATTCAATGGAGAACATCCAGAAAGATTGCGACCCTTCTTGCAAACCTGAAAGCTCCTGTTCCATAATGACCTTCGAACCTTCAATAACGACCAATCAAAAGTTGTTTATGCTTCTTCATTCCTGGCCGGAAAAGCAGCAAGATGGTTCAAACCTTATCTTCTCATGCTCTCTTCAACCGAAACCCACTTACTTATTAATAACTGGGAAAAGATCGAAGAACAACTCTTCACGTTGTTTGGTGACCCTAATGAAACTGACAACGCAGAAATTGAACTTGATTTCCTTCGCATGAGTGATAATGGGAAAGCCTCTGAATATATCTCGAACTTCAGAGCGCTTCAAACTCAAGTAGGTTGGAATGATGCTGCCCTTAAGTATCATTTCAAAAAAGGACTTCCTTTGAGGATTCTGGTTCAGTTAAATCTTCACGGTCAGAAGATGACTACTTTAACAGATTTAATGGATCAAACCCTCAAACTTGACGGCGTTTACCAAGGACGACTTCAACATTGTCAATACGCCAACAAATCTCAAGGCTTAAATTTCAAATCAGGACCTTCTTCACACCCACAAACAACTCAATCCTCCTTGACTCAATCCAAACCTATTAAGGGAAAGGACAAACCTCGACCAAAAAGCTTGACCCCAGGCGATACCAGTAAAGTACTGGATCCTAAAGGGGAACTTAAAGAAGCTGAGAGGAAGAGGCAAACAGATAATGGGTTATGTATCTATTGTGGGGGTAAGCACAAGCTGGAGGATTGTGTAAAGTTGAAGGAAAGAGAAGGTGCTAGTTTGAAGCCAAAAAACTAGTAGATAGTTTACTTGTGTGCAAAGCAAACTATCTTATCTCTCCCAGTGCACAGAACCTCCATTTCTTAAGGACTGGAGTTGCCTTAAACCGCTTGAGTTTCATTCTTTTTAAGGAGGGTATCCCCTTCAGTTGTCTTATAGACTCTCGAGCTTCAATTTCTTTTGTCAGTTTATCTTTTTCCGAGAAGTTACAGCTGACATTTACAGATATCGATTGAACTCCAATTTACTTGGTCGAATCAGAGGAACCCAAATATTGGGTCAGTAAGAAAGTTTTATGGGTTTTCAACTTTCCAAATTTTCCCCCCTTCGAGTGGGAACTATCAGTCTTGGATGCCCCAAGGATGGACGATACCATTCTTGGCCATGACTTTTTAACGCATTGGAATCCTGAAATTGATTGGACACGGGGATTGATCACCCCACGGACTAAGTATATTTCTGATTCTTCAATGCATGTCAATAGGGAATTAAACAACCCGCTGTAGACAATCCTATAGTACTAGCTATAGGCCTTGACCAAGGGAGTTGGAGAAAAACCAGAGAGAAAATCCCCTGTCCCTTTAGAAAAATAGAGTGAGATTTACTTGCTAAAGTAAGTTGGTTCCTGTTTTGCTAAAGCTCCTATTTAACACACTTGACTGCTTGATGAGCCAAGAAAGTAGTCCCCAGATAGACTACCAGACCAAAGAACTGAAATGTAGAACAAAGTCCACACCAGAGACAGCAAAGATACTTGATGTAGGCTGCAAATCCACACCAGAGACAGCAATAATACTGGCTATAGCTTGCAAGACTATAACAGAGAAAACAGTTGCCAAAGTTAAGTTAAATGAAGAACTCACTTGCAACAAACACAGCCAATTGTGGCCAGAAAACAGTGAAAACTGAGTGAGGAACAATGATATCACCTCCGGATGGTTGTCTGATGATTAAGGTTGCCCCAAACTGTCTTATTCACTATGTACACACAGACCACTAACTAAGAGCCCATGCGCACCCACCAATCTGGCGCCTGTACCTGCCAAATTGCATAAAAAACCCTCCTGGAGCGCTCCCCAACCTCCTAAAACAGAGGCGGGTGGGCCACCTGACGTCGGAGATGCCGCCTGAAGCAGCCCGGCCTCCCTGAAGCCAGAAAACCAATAAAAACCACTAATCTACTTAGAAAAATTAGCTACAACTACTAAAACCTTTAAAACACGGAATTTCACTATAACAACATTGAGACATGAAATATAGAGAAAAATTAGCTCTATCCAATGGTACTAAGCACTTAACCCTAAGACTTAAGGTTAGCCCGTAAAACACAAAAAACAAAATTAAACAGCAATCTTTTATAAATGAAAAATGAGGAAAGGACCCCTTAAAACTCAGAATATGAAAAATGTCTTCAAAACACAAAATATAGAGAAATATCAGGGCTATCCAATGATAGTACCCACATACCCGCAGACCCAATATCCACAGGATAAAACCAGAAAAATACCAAATTCCTTAATAAATGTCAATTAAGACATGCACAAACAGCGCCAAATCACACAACAAAGGCCCCTGCCAATGTTGGAAGACCACACCGCCTGAAAATGTCCTTCTAGAGGACAAATCTCCGCCAGATGACTTGCAAGCATCTGATCTTTCTTTAAATGAGCAATTGGCTAACCCTTCTAGCTCGATGATTTCACTCAAAGAGGATTTAAATTGCCTCAAAGTAATCGAATTATGCTCTCTCAATTCTGGTCTTCCCTCAACAGATTCTCTCGAAGATGATGAGGACGACCAAATCGATGTTGAAGCCATTAAATTGACTCTACCAGAAATCTATCATGATTTCCTCGATGTTTTTTCAATCTGCAAGGCCGAGAAGTTACCACCTCATCGACCCTACGACCATCAGATAGAGTTAATAGGTCCAGTACCTCTGGCAGGTCCTGTCTATTCTTTGTCGAAGGACGAATCTCAAGTTCTTCTAGACTACATTGCAGAGAATGTAGCCAAAGGTTTCATCAAAGCCAGTAAATCTCCAACCGGCTCCCCTGTCCTCTTTGTAAAAAAGAAGGATGGTAGTCTTAGGTTGTGTGTTGACTATAGAAAGCTCAACACAGTCACTAAGAAGAATGCATATCCTGTTCCTCCTATGTCATTGCTTCTTACCCTCTTTAATGGGGCTAATTTCTTTTCTAAAATTGATCTCAGAGGCGCTTACAATCTTATTCGCATTGCAGAAGGCCATGAGCCACTGACTTCAATGCGCACTAGATTTTGTGGTTTTGAATATTTAGTTATGCCTTTTGGATTGTGTAATGCATCATCTACTTTTCAAACTTTTGTCAATGACATCTTTCAAGATGTTGTCAAACAATTTGTTGTCGTCTATTTAGATGATATTTTAGTTTTCTCGAATACACTGGATGAACATATTCATCATGTCGACAGGTTTTAAATTGACTTCGAGGTTGCCAAGCATAATAAATGCGAATTCCATCTTAAATCTATTGATTTTTTGGGTTTTACATTATCCACTGATGGTTTAGTCATGGACGACAAAAAGTTCAAAAGGTCCTGGAATGGCCTGAGCCCAAATGCGTTAAATCCCTCCAAGGATTTTTGGGTTTTGCAAATTTCTATAGAAGATTTATTAAAGATTACTCTAAAACTATTTTCAATCTTACTTCTCTTCTTAGAAAAGATATTCCTTTTGTTTTTACTTCTACAGCACAAGAGGAATTCAAAGCATTGAAGACGGCGTTCACCACAGCTCCAATTCTTCGACACTTTGATCCTACTGCTTTGACAATAGTCAAGACAGATGTGAGGGATTATGCTATCGCAGGGGTTATTTCTCAATTGAATCCTGAAACAAAACTGTTTCATCCTGTTGCTTTTGAGTCACACAAACTCATTGCAGCAGAGTTAAATTATGAAATTCATGACAAAGAGCTTTTAGCTATTATTCACTGTCTTAAAAAATGGCTCTCTTTTCTTCTCAACTTAGATAGTCCTTTTCAAATTTTAGCAGACCATAATGCTTTGAAATACTTTATGTCTTCCAAAGTGTTAACCAGGCATCAAGCCAGGTGGGCTGAATTTCTGTCTGAATTTCCCTTTTCTATTTCCTATTGCCCAGGTAAGAACTGCATTGACCCAGATATCTTGTCACGTCAGGACAACGTTTACCCACAGCGGGGGGACGCATTTGCTGACAAAAATCCAGCAAATGTGAAATCAATCTTCAACAAATCAATGTTAACGACTCATCAACTTAATTCAATGACAATTCAATTGTTTCAAAATCCACTATCCAACATCCTCGAAGCTCAGTCAAAGGAAGATTATTGTTTAGGGTTAAAAGACAAAATACTCTCGAAGCAAGGGGCCAAAAGATTTAGTATTGAATCAGGGCTATTAGTCTTTGAAGGTAGAGTAGTCATACCCAACAACAATGAGATAAAATTATGGATTTTCAACAGTCGACATGATTCTCCATTAGCTGGTCATTTTGGGGTTGATAAAACCTACCAGTTAATAGCGAGGGCATTTTTCTGGCCAGGTATGACCAGGGAAATCAAGACCTATATAAAAGCTTGTTACAAATGTAATAGGAATAAGGCTCCCCGTCACCGGAAGTATGGGTTGCTTCAACCACTTCCTATTCCCTCTAAACCTTGGGAATCTTTATTGATGGATTTTATTTCTCAACTTCCTCTTTCTAATAATTTTGATGCTATATTAGTAATAGTAGATATATTCTCAAAAATTTCTATTTTCATTAAAACCACTACTACTGCTATTGCAGAAGATCTGTCAAAATTGTTTCTAGAATATGTATTTTCCAAACACGGCTTACCTAATGATATTATTTCAGATAGAGGCTCATTGTTTGTATCCACATTCTGGACTCAAATGTGTTGACAACTCAATATCACGAGGAACCTCTCCACAGCCTATCATCTCAAAAATGATGGGCAAACAGAAAGGGTCAACCAAATCCTTGAACAATACCTTCGAATGTATGTCAGTTACCAACAAGACGATTGGACCACATGGCTACCATTGGCCAAATTTGCTTATAATAACTCGACTTATTCTTTGACACAACAATTGTCAGCCTAAATATCCTTAGGACTGAGTATTTCTTATGCTTAAAATAAGATAACCTTAACTAGATTAAGCTTATATCTTAAAAATAAGGTTAAAATAATAATATATATTATTTTATTATATATATATATAATTATTATTCTATTATATAATTTATAATAGTTTAAATAGCTTATCCATGGCCTAATAATACTTATTAAGGTGTTAATGGAGTCATAATATACTTATCTTAAGTGATATGAAGTAATTATTGACATACATAAGCTTATATGTATACATAAATCTCATATTCAGTGAAATATGCAGTATATTATGTATATTTAGGTATATAAGTGGGTTTTAGCCCCTTAATAGCCTATAACCTTTGTTTTTCTGCTTATTTTAGGTCATATGGACGAAATCAGTGGATTCACAACGCCTACAGAAGCATAGACACCTATATCAGGCGCATACACCCAGTTTGGACAACTAAAATTACTTCCTTGGATGGTTATTCACGGATTTATGGGTTGGAAAGATGTTTTTGGGTTAATGTGGATGCTTGGGGATGTTATTGGGGGCTTGGACATTTTATTTGTTTCCTTTATATGCTTTTAGTTTCATTAAATCTCTTTTTGATCATTTATTTTACCTGTTTCTTTATGGTATCCGCTTTTATCTGGGATTTCTATTTATGGTATGACTCTGTGTTATTATTAATAGTGATGGAGGGTCCTTACTGGAGGTCTGGGTGTTGAAACTGCTTGAAGTGGACGCCATGGGGAGGTGATGGGCCCTCACAGTGCTGTAATTGCCGGGGATAGCAGTGACATCATCTGGATTGAAGGTCTGTGCACTCCAGTGGATTTGGGTATAAGTAAGAAGGGATTTTGACGGTTTATTATCATCATTCAATTACTACACTTCAAACAAACATTACACTACAATTATTAACATTCAGAAATATATTATAAAGCCCTTATAAATTGATATTATCTTTATATAAGCTATAACTATATTTTATTCTTCTATTTTCCACCACTAGCACGCATTTAAATCCAAGTATTGTGAGTTTAATTTGAGTATAACTATTCTATTGATCTTCCCCTGAGGTTTAATCACTAAATCATTTATTAATAAGTAGTAGGACCATAAAATAACACTATTATATCATACTTATATACTAGACTGTACTGACAATTGGGGGTCTTTCCTTATATTTTACTTATTATTTAGTATAAGCCTTGGGACGTGATTTTTACCTTAGTACAACTCAAAATTAACCAAATATTTGGGTCTGCTGCATATTAGTGGGTCATCATAACTCATTGATTGCGGAAATGAACCCTTATAATAATTTTACTAATTTTTTATCATAAAAATTAGATATTTACAGTAGTAACTGTACCCAATATAAACCCAATTTCACTTGGTATTTGGACACCAATATAACACCCAATTAAATTGGTATTTGGCTAAAGCTTGGTAAGCTAATTATTCACCCTTATAGAGGTCTAGTTAAACTTATTATTATATTTTTAACAGATTTTTTCGATTTTTTCTTATATTTTATTTAAATAAATAAAGATATAAATTCAGGGTAAGCTCCATTGCTTTTTTATTAGTAATATAATTACTAATATCTTTTGTATACTAATTCCACAAAGTTTTTCCTTTTGTAGACGTAAAATATTTTTATTCTGAACAATATGAGTGCTCCCCAGGATAGTGTAAGTGAACAGCCTGCTTATAATACCAGGTCTAAAGCTAATAAAAACTTTCCAGGACATCACCATGGAGGGACAACAGTACCCCCAGCCAGAAAGCATGAGTATAGAGGAAAAGGACGCCCTCTTAAAAAAGATAACTATCAAAAAGACGTCTCCTCCTCTTCAGGATCAACTTTCCCACCTGGCCAAACAGGTTCTGAAGCTAGAGGAATCAAAATCTCTCATGTTCAAAGAGGTAGAGCAGTTGCAAAACAATTGCAAGGTAGGATTTCAGCAGATGAATCAGGCAATGGCAGAATTAAAGGGAGGCCAGCCCAGTCAATCAAATCAGCAACCCCCTACCCAAGGAGGGTCCACTCACTCCCAGGAGAAAATCCTGGTAGACAAATGGAAATGGGACTGGTTTCACCAAAAGTGGACAAGCCACAGTTGCAACAGGGATCCACCCCCTCATCTGACTTCCTCAGCTCACCCTTACAAGGGAAAAAAGCGCCAAAAATCGGGAGTGGCAACCATCCCTTGGTAAGTAACTTACCCTCTCAGATTAGACATAATGCTGATAATTACAATATAGGTAATTCTATTGATGTTAAATCTGTACAACAAATAGAGGAGGATTTAAGAAATTTAGGTTTTAGAGTAGATACACCTGACTTGTCTTTTGTCCATAATAACAGTACTATATACAATGATAATACAGTTAATCCTCAGTTGCAACCACCTACTAGTGAGATGAGAAGTTCACAGGAGAGTGAGAGAATTGAAAAGGAGGACATGGAATATTTTAACAATAATCCAACTGTCCATAGAATTGTTTCAGCATTGTGGAATAGAATGACTGATTGTGAGGAACAGACAGTTAAGCTCACTAGTGATACAATTTCATCCTTAACATTGAACATTTCTCAATTAGCAACACGTAATAAAGAATTAGAGAAAGAACATTTGTCTCTAACTCTTAAATATGATTCATTGAGTAATAAATATAATGACCTTTCAAACAAATTTTGTGAGTTAGAAAAATTATATGAAACACACTTATTAAAAACTGAATCAAGAACAAAGTTATCTTTTGCCCAGACAAATCAAAGTGTCTCTGAGTTGCTACAAAGATTAACTAAAGTTGAGATTGAAACTGCCAATCTACTAATGAACCAGGATAATCATAAGTATAATCAATATAATAATAATCCTTTCATTGGCAAAAGTGAATCTCATTCCTTCCCTGTACCACCACAATTAAAACCATCTGGTGGTAGTGTCAAATCTGAAAATGTAAGTCACAAATCCGTGCAGGAAGAAATACAAGACCATTTATCAAAAGTGAATGAGTTGTTGAATTTACCTAAGATTAGTGAGATAAAATCCAATCAGAAGAACTGGCCTAAGATAGATCAGTACCCAACTTATGATGGGGAAGCCAGCTCTGATTGGCAACATTTTATTCAAAGAATTGACAACTTGAAATTCTCATATAAGTTACCAGATGAAGAGATAACATCAAAATTAATTTCTTTATTTAAGGATGTTGCTTTATTATGGTTTGAAGCTGTCTTAAGTGAGGGTAGAGACTACTCTTGGGCTGAATGGAAACAACTTATTGAAAAACAATTTGGAGGTTCTAAATTCAGGCTTACTCAGCAGAGACTGTATGAGAAGACTAGATATAATCCGTTGAATGGTGACAAACCTATGGTATTTTTAATGAATTTAAACAAAATATTAAAAGCCATTGAGCCTCATATGGATTTTAACTTATGGAAAGATAAGATAATATACAAATTACCTATATCTGTCAGAGACATTGTTGTAGCTAGAACATTAAATGTTACTGAATATTCTGACTTTATTAATATTTGCAATGAAATATTATTAAACCATAAGTATGAATCAAGGTATTCCACTTATAAGCAAAATGTTGAACCTGTAAAAACTCAGAATTCAAAAACACTTCAGGAGAAGCAGAAAAAACCTACTGCACCTGTAGTACCTAAAAAGTATGAAACAAATACTTGTTATAAGTGTAACAAACCTTGGGTCAAAGGTCACAAATGTGAGAAAAACATAAATATTGTTGAAAATCAACGTGAATCTGAAACTGAAACTGAAAAAAGTAAAGAATCAAGTGATTATGACAGCAATATCTCATATAGTGATGAAAATGAAGTCTGTATGTTGGAAGATGATTTGTCCATCTTTGAAAATCCAATATTAAATATGGACTCAAATGAATCTTTAATGAATTTTGAGGATGCTGAAATCATTAAGGATATACAAGCTGATAACTTTAGAATGACACCTATCACGGTTCCAGCTATCATTTCTGGTGAAAATGTTAATATAGTATTGGACACAGGAGCTGCTGGTTCAGTTGTTTCCACTAATACATTACAGAAAATTGATAGTGAATATAAGTTTAAGCTTGAACCACTTCAGAATAAAAATTGGAGAGGTTTTGGATCAGTACTACACCCCATTGGTAAATACAAAGCTGTTGTTTTCTTTAAACACCAACATGGTTATGTAGAGTAACTTGTGACTTTGTAGTAATGGATAATACAAATTGTAGTAACTGTTTTATCATTGGAAATGATATTCTGACTAAATTTGGTGTAAAATTAGACCCTGCTAATAACAATTTTACAATTGGCATGAATGGTAAAAGGAAATTTAAAATAAATTCTTTTAACACAGTCTTACACATTGAGTCAGTAACAAATTCCCCGTCTAAAGAAAGAGAATCCAATGAGATGGAACTTCTGGAAACAGAAATTTCAAAAGCATCATTTGGCACTCAGATAAGTGAAACTGAGAAAGATAATATTTTGGAATTAATTAAAGCTTTTCCAATGGCTTTTGCACATGGTACAAATGAACTTGGCCTTGTAAAAGATCATGAAATGAAAATTAGTTTAACCTGTGATATGGATAATATTCCTGCTAGTCTTAAAAAGAAACCATACCCTGCTTCACCAATGAAGAGGAAAGACATAGAGGAAAATATTAAGATGTTATTAAAAATGAACATTCTTGAGAAGGTTGAAACTACACCAAAATATTGTGTAATATCACCAGTGCTGATTTCTTATGAACAAGATAAAGCAAGACTGTGCGGTGATTATAGAGCATTAAATACATTTACAGTAGATGATATTTATCCCTTGCCAAGGATTGCCTCTATACATGCTACCCTTAAAGGTGCTAAATATATAAGTTGCCTAGATGGAAATAAAGGGTACCATCAAATTCCTGTTGAAAAGAATTCACAGAACTTTTTGTTAATAACAACACACATGGGAATTTATAAGTATGTCAGAATGCCATTTGGACCAAAGAATGCTCCATCAGTATTTCAAAAGTTAATGGATATAACATTCCATAATGAAATGATTGAGGGATGGTTAATGGTATACATTGATGACATCATAGTGTTCTCTAAAAATTTTGATGAACACTTAATCCATTTAAGGAAAGTATTTCAGAAAATGGATGAAATAAAAATGACCCTTGCATTGAAAAAATGTAAATTTGGGTTTGAATCTTTAAAAGTGCTTGGTCATATTGTATCTGGCTTACAAATATGTGTAGACCAAAATAAAGTGGCTGCAATAAAGAATATTGGCATTCCTCAAAATGTGAAGGATGTACAATCTTTTCTTGGAATGTGTGGTTATTATAGACAATATATAAAAAACTACCAATCAATTGCTGCACCACTGACCACACTGATAAAGAAATCAGAAGCTTTCATTTGGAATAATGAAAGACAACAAGCTTTTAATAAGTTGAAAGAATGTTTAATGACAGCTCCTATCTTGGGATTACCAGATTTCCAATTACCTTTTGTATTATATACAGATGCAAGTTTTATTGGACTGGGTGCTGCTTTGCATCAAAAACAACTTATTGAAGGTAAAATGTCAGAAGTAGTAATCTGCTATATTTCACGTACTCTGAGAAGTGGTGAATTGAAATATGGTGCTACTCAACTTGAATGTTTGGAAGTAGTATGGGCTCTTGAAAAGCTACATTATTACCTGGAAGACCAAAAATTTGAGTTAATAACTGACTGTAGTGCAGTTAAGTCACTCTTAAACATGAAAACTCCTAATAGACACATGTTTAGATGGCAATTAGCTGTACAAGAATACAGAGGACGGATGACTATTACACATAGAGCAGGAACCTTGCACTCTAATGTAGATCTGTTATCTAGAGTACCTCTGCCTAATAATGATGATAATCCTGCTTATGTTCCTGAGTCAGAGATTATTAACATTTATGGCATTTATATTGTAGATCTTGAGGATGAATTTATGCAATCAATTCTTGACAAGTATATTTCATATCCTGAATTAAGTAAATTAACTACAATATTAAATGACCCATCTAATGCTTCAATGAATGTTTTAATAAAAACATTACCAATTAAGTATAAAGAGGCATTAGAAAAAGGAAAATTTTCCATTGAGGATGGTTTTATATATTACAGGAAAAAATTAAGTAATGTAATTGTAATTCCCCCTTCAATGAAGGAGTTAATGTTAAGTATATGTCATGATGATATATTAGCAGGTCATTTTGACTATCATAAAACATTAACCAGAGTAAAAAACACAGCTTGGTGGATCAACATGTCTGAGGATGTTCAGAAATATGTTGAAACATGTGATTCTTGTCAAAAATCTAAAAGATTAACAGGAAAAAGAGCTGGTTTATTACAACAAATTGAGCAACCAAAAGCTCCATGGGAAATCATTAACATGGACTTTGTAACAGGTTTGCCAATAGCAGGGCATAAGAGTTATAACTCCTGCTGGGTAATTGTAGATAGATTTACAAAGATGTGTAAATTTATTCCTACCCACAAAGAGGTTTCTGCAAAGGACTTAGCTTTTATATGGTGGACACAAATGTTAAATACAGCAGGTTTCCCCAAAGCAATAGTTTCTGACAGAGATCCTAAATTTACTTCTGAGTTCTGGATGTCACTTATGGATGTTTCAGGGTTTCAATTAAAACTTTCTACAGCACACCATCCACAAACTGATGGGCTAGCAGAAAGAATGATACAAACCTTAGAAGATATGATAAGAAGATACTGTGCTTTTGGTCTTAATTTTAAAGACAATGACAAATTCACGCATGATTGGGTAACCCTTATCCCAGGTTTAGAATTTGCATATAATAGTACAGTACATTCTGTCACTGGCAAAAAGCCATTTGAGTTATGGTTGGGTTATGTACCTAATACCCCTGCTAAAACTCTTAATAAGTTACCTAGATTGGATATTCATCCAGGTACTAAATCTTTTCTTCAGATGCAGGAATTATGCAGAAAACATGCTCAAGAATGTATAAATAAGGCTTTTGAGTATGAAAAGAAAAGATGGGATAAAGCCCATAAAGAACAAATGTTCAAAGAGGGTGATGAAGTCCTTATTTCAACGCTACATTTCAATTTAAATGGTAATGTTAAATTGAAGGATCCATTCATTGGACCATTTGTAGTTAAAAAGATGGTTGGTAATAATGCTGTTGAGGTTATTCTATATGCACCTTATGATAGAAAACATCCAGTATTTCCTATTTCTCTTATAAAACCATACCATTCTAATGATACTGCTCTCTTTCCAAGAAGATCAGGAAGGCATAAACAGCAACCTGAAGAAATAGTGGAAAAAGCAGAAATTGAAAAGATACTTAAAAAGAGACACCTTACTAAAAAAAGGGAGTTGAGTATCTATTAAGATTTAAAAATAAATCAAGTGAATATGACCAGTGGATTCCAGAAAATGAAATCTCTGATCTTAAAAATCTCTTGAAAAAATTTAAATCTAAATAATACTGTTCATTCAGTATATGTATTATAAAAAATTTTTTATTTTATTATTTCATTCCTTAAGATTAATTAAAATGTCTTAACATTTTTTTTATTGTTTTTTTTGGGGTGAGGGAGTGTCAGCCTAAATATCCTTAGGACTGAGTATTTCTTATGCTTAAAATAAGATAACTTTAACTAGATTAAGCTTATATCTTAAAAATAAGGTTAAAATAATAATATATATTATTTTATTATATATATATATAATTATTATTCTATTTTATAATTTATAATAGTTTAAATAGCTTATCCATGGCCTAATAATACTTATTAAGGTGTTAATGGAGTCATAATATACTTATCTTAAGTGATATGAAGTAATTATTGACATACATAAGCTTATATGTATACATAAATCTCATATTCAGTGAAATATGCAGTATATTATGTATATTTAGGTATATAAGTGGGTTTTAGCCCCTTAATAGCCTATAACCTTTGTTTTTCTGCTTATTTTAGGTCATATGGACGAAATCAGTGGATTCACAACGCCTACAGAAGCATAGACACCTATATCAGGCGCATACACCCAGTTTGGACAACTAAAATTACTTCCTTGGATGGTTATTCACGGATTTATGGGTTGGAAAGATGTTTTTGGGTTAATGTGGATGCTTGGGGATGCTATTGGGGGCTTGGACATTTTATTTGTTTCCTTTATATGCTTTTAGTTTCATTAAATCTCTTTTTGATCATTTATTTTACCTGTTTCTTTATGGTATCCGCTTTTATCTGAGATTTCTATTTATGGTATGACTCTGTGTTATTATTAATAGTGATGGAGGGTCCTTACTGGAGGTCTGGGTGTTGAAACTGCTTGAAGTGGACGCCATGGGGAGGTGATGGGCCCTCACAGTGCTGTAATTGCCGGGGATAGCAGTGACATCATCTGGATTGAAGGTCTGTGCACTCCAGTGGATTTGGGTATAAGTAAGAAAGGATTTTGACGGTTTATTATCATCATTCAATTACTACACTTCAAACAAACATTAAACTACAATTATTAACATTCAGAAATATATTATAAAGCCCTTATAAATTGATATTATCTTTATAAAAGCTATAACTATATTTTATTCTTCTATTTTCCACCACTAGCACGCATTTAAATCCAAGTATTGTGAGTTTAATTTGAGTATAACTATTCTATTGATCTTCCCCTGAGGTTTAATCACTAAATCATTTATTAATAAGTAGTAGGACCATAAAATAACACTATTATATCATACTTATATACTAGACTGTACTGACAACAATCTCCTTTTGAAACTGTTTATGGAAGACATCCTTGATTCAATTCAATCCATGTAGGAACTAATCATCCTGCAGAACATTATCTTCAAGCCATATCACGACTCCAAAAGGAACTTAAATCAAATCTGGAATTAGCAATTCAAAGATACAAGGAACAGGATGACAAACATTGACAATCTGCTCCTTCCTTTAAACCAGGCGACAAAGTATGGCTCGATGCACGAACCATTTGAACAACACGACCATCAAAGAAAATGGCTGAAAAGCGCTTGGGACCATTCGAAATCGACTCTGAAGTCTCTAAAACTGCATTTTAACTCAATCTACCTCCTAAATGGCAGGCTATTCACCCTGTTTTTCACGTATGTCTCCTGGTACTGGCTCGAGAAACATACCCGGGCAAGAACCAACCTCCTCCGGAACCGGTCAAAGTAGAAGACCATCTAGAGTGGGAAGTAAGCCGTATCCTTGATTCAATAATGCGCAAGGGGAAACTTCAATACCTCGTGGAATGGGAAGGCTTCCTCGATGACTCAGACAAAACATCCTGGGAACCAGCCATCAATGTTTCTAATGCCCCTGAACTCCTAAAATCTTATCATCTTAAATACGCTTTTAAACCAAAACCTTAAAACTCTCTTTTTCTTTTCTCTGTTTTTTTCTTTCTTTTAAAATCTAAAACATTTTTATTTCTAAAAGTTTCTTTTGTTTTCTTCTTTATTCTTTTTCTTTTCAAAATGTTTCAACCTTCTTTTAAAAAAAAATAAAAAATAAAAAAAAATTAAATTAAATTAAAATAAAAATAAAAAATAAAAATAAAAATAAGATAAAATAAAATAAAAATAAAACAAATAATAAAAAAAAAAAAAGAAAAAAAATTTTCTTCTCAATTTTCTATATACACTTTTTTTAAAATTTTATTTTCCTCGAACTATCAAAATTCTTCACGAACATTACACGACCATCTTTCTTGAACTTCACTTTAACTTCTAAATCACTTTTTTAAATTCTTTGAAACAAATTACTTCTTTCTTCAAAATTCTCTTAAAATTTTTATTTTTTTGTCTCTTCTTTTTTTTTCTTTTCTTTTTTCAAATAACTAAAATCCCTCAAATCTTCAATTAACAAACTTAAATAACATTTTTTTTCTGTTTCTTCTTTTCATTAAATTTTCTTTACAACAAATTTTTTTTCAATTAACTATAAATTTTTTTTTTCGACATCTTCTTTCAAAATTTAAAAAAAAAATTTCTATTTAAATTCTTTTTTGTTTTTTTCTCTGTCTTTTCTTTGTTCTTATTTCTCTCAAAATCATATAAAAAAAATAATAAATGTTAAATTCTAAATAAAATAACAAAAAAAAATAATTAAATACAAATTGTTTTTACATTCTTTTTCTTCTTTTCTCTTTTATCTTCTCCCAAACCAATCCCTTCATCTTCTCCAAAATTTCCCTTATCTCCTTTCTACATTTCTCAAAGCTCTCCCCCTCTCCTACCGGAATCAATTCCCTAAGTTCAAGTAACTCCTCAGCTACGTCGAAGGAAGCGGAATCAACAATGTTATCAATCTTGCCGCTCAATTCTTCAATATATTTTGCTCGTCAAACCTTACGAGGTTTCTTTGACCATACCTGATCGAGGGTTTCTTTCTTTTCCTCCCTCGAGGTAACAGTTGGTAATCTATTCTCCACCAACACTGCCACTTCCACCATAGTGGGTCCCACAAGGGTCGCTTCCACATTTGAAGCTTCCGTCGTAGGGACCTCGATGATGGCCTCTGAATTCTAAAACAGAATCATCAGTAACTAAATTTATAAATTATAAAAAGGTGAACTTACTTCAAAGATTGGGTCAGGCTCCAAAAACAATCTAGGAGTGACCTTCTCTGCCACCTCCTTTTCCTCTTCGTCATCTTCGATGACCACCTGTCACTTTTTTGGGGTTTTCCTTGAGATGGGAATTTCTTCTTCCTCCTCGACCAATTCGTCAACTTCCTCCTCGACGACCCCCCTCTTGTTTGCAGCCCTAGCCACCCATATGTTCACATCATCTTCAACTTCTTCCTCATTTTCCCCCACCGATTGATCTTCCCCAATGGACACATCCCAAATGTCCTCGACTACTTCCTTCGTTTTAGGGATCACCCAATACTTCGTCTTCGTAAACCAACTCTCAATGTCGGCATTCTTCGCTAAGGCGTCACACGCCACTCTTCTCCATCGGCAAAACTCGCACTTCTGGCGAGGTCCTCATGTTGCCGTGCTCTCCATGGAAAAATACTCCATTGACTCGCAAGCCGTGCAAGTCTTTGAAAATTGCCGTGTGACAACACCCCCATCCGCTTTAGGGTGTGGAGGTGTGGGAGTTGGTGTAGGGAAATCCGTCATAGTGATTCAAAGTAATAAAATTAATAATTAAGTAAAAGAGGAAGAGAATTTAGTGTGGGAAATATTTTTTACGCTCAACGGAGCTCGCATTCTTATACCCGGGCATCTGTCACGTGCTGCGTGACACTCGAGGCAAAAGTAGCTCATTAAATCAATACTAAAGGGTTCAAATCCATACTCGAAGCGCAGAAAGCAACTCTCCATAGCAACTGCGACTTTCCTTTGTGTACTCGCTTTTCAATTGCGCTAGCCTAAAACTCTAAATCTAAATTAGTCAATCTCTCAATGGTTCTTGAAATGTCTGTGGGTTATTAAGGGGTAGTGAGCATGGACGGAATGGTTAGTGAAGGATTAAGGGGTTAACGGATGTTAGTGAGGAGGGTCCAGGTGTAACGGATATATTTTAAATGGTTTGTGGTGTGCAGAATGGTGGATGAGTATGAGGTAAATGCTAGGAGGAGTAAAGGATATAAAAGGGGCTGGGGTTTTGGTTTGACATTCCTTAGAATTAAATTATAATACGTATTTATAGTTAATAGTGATAAAACTCTAAGTGAAAATCATTATTATTGTATCTTTCTTTATTTTCTCAATAATCATATCTAAATCCTAAACCTTTGATTGTTGAGTTGCCAACCCTTTGTGAGATCTTAAGAATTTTAATATTACCGTTCAATTATATTAGAATCCTTCTCCAACATAACTCGAAGCAGTAGTTCTTCCTTTGAGTCATCTTCGAATCACTTCCTCGAACTATCCCTCTGTGCTTCGAAGAAGTATCTGAACCTTTTATCTCACTTGCAGGAACATCCTCGACCTTGTGCGTAGGTTGTCCGGTGACAGTTCTGGATTCAATCTGTGACAGTTTATTTTTTCAATGTTTTTTCATCAGATTTAAAAACATATTTCTGAAAGTTTCAGGATGGTTTCCCAACAGTTTCCTGACAAATTACTGATTGTTTCAAATAAAGGGAACTGCTAGCAGTTCACCCCCAGATTTCCCGTGGTGATAACCATTAAAATATATTTTTAGAATAATTTCCTAATTAGTTTCAAATACAAGAAAACAATGACCCCAATTTATTTTAATACTTAAACCATTCTGATGAGTGAATTTCACAATCCTCTAAGTAACATATGGTTACCATTTATACACATATGCATGATTGCTCCTTTTGTTTAACTTCAGCTGAATCTAAAAAGGAAAATCTTATGTTGAATATCAGCTATAGATAAACTGCTTATATTAGAAGCTAATATTTCATATGAGAAATTTGTTATTGAGTTGGGGAAACATTAATAAGTGTTGGGCATTATAATTGAGCCATTTATTCAAGTAAATAAAAAAAGGATGAACTTCCAAATATTTCATATATATATATATATATATATATATATATAATAAAAATTAATTATATAGTAGCATTTTATTATGGTTTTATACTAATGTCATATAAAAGAAGGGATTGAACTAAAAATTTCAGTAAAGAAAATAAAAATAAGATAAGTTTTTATTCTTGTTTATATTTTCATATTTTTAAAAAGGCTTACTTAAGTAAGAATATTATTTGGTTTTAGAGTACAAGAATTTCTAGATAAAAATCTTCATAATATAGTTTGACCCTCTCAAAAAGAAAATTCTAAAAAATTTTCTATCATCTTTTATATATTTGTTAAGTAATAGAAAATGGAGTAGTATCTTTAACAATGAAGATTTAGAACATGAAATAAATGATTTAACTTTATAATATAATTTTTGAAACAATATATCATGTATTCAAAAAAATTATATATCTTACAATCAAGATAGCAGTATTAATTAAGCAACTCTAACAACTTTGGAAGGAAAACCAAAAAAATAATTGGTAAAATGAATAAGTTATTTTTAGAATTTAAAGAAACTTTATATCTCTACCTGTAAACTAGACTTAAAGCAGGTTTAGATTTAACATGTGGAAATTCATACATAGTACCCTTCCATCATGAGGGCAGAATTAAATTTATGTAGTTTTATTATATTAATTTATAAAAGTATTTTTATTTTTGGATTTTTCATTAGTATAACTATATATTTTTTAAATTTTTTGTTTTTCAGAAAATAAGTTCAAAGCTGCCCATCACTACTTCAAGTTGAAGCTCCATATGATGTAATAAATGAATGATATATTATAATGAATTTTTCTAGAGAATTTTCAAAAATGCTGATTAAGAATACTTATTATAATTTTTTTAAATTTTTATTATTATTCCATCTCTTGAAAGGAGATGGCCATATCTCAATTTAATTAGTTTTTCCTCATAAAAATATATTCTTGATATTAATAAAATTGCATCACTATTAACTAGATGTTATTATAAAAATTTACCAATTTTTTTTATCTGAACATAGTTGAAAGTATTTATAAATTAAAGTGTCTCCACATAGTCTTACTATTATCCCACCATTAATTTCACATTTAGATTTCATTATAATTGTAAAATAAGTTTTTCAATAATTTTAATAATTCTTTAATATTTAATAATTTAGTTACATAGTAGATTTTTTATCCTGTTTTTTATATGAGGCTTATTGTCAAGAGGTCTTTCAAGTCTAGAAGGTTTTATAGGGAGGTGCAATGGCGGTAACAATGGTTTTTAAGTGATTCAAACTCAGGTACGTATTTTCCTATCTTAAAGATTATTTACTCAATAATAAGAGGTAGAGAGTTGGATTATTATTATAGTTAATTTATTAGAATTAAGTTTAATGTAAAAACTAAAGCAGTAATAGATAGTAATAAAGGGATTTGTAAATAGTTGTAATAAAGTAAGTAAGTAATGAATGATTAAAAAACAACCAAAAGAGAGGACTTATACAGGCAAAGGAGGGAAAAAGCACAGCAATGAAATTCTTAAAACAGTAGTATGAGAGAGAGAGAAAAAGAATATTTCAGAAAGAGTATTTTCAAAAAATAAAGTTGTTCTAAAAATAAGGTGTCAAAAAGATGTATTTACAGAGTATGTCAGAAATACATCAATTTATTTAATATTTACTGTAGAAGTCAATTCTAAATAAGAAATTTGAATTTTTTGTATATATTTATTTTTATTTGAATATTAAAATTTTATTTTAAATTAAAATCTATTTTTTAATATAAATCTTTATTTCTTCCAACCTGTCAAATGAGCACAGTGTTAGAGAATAAAAATATAAGGGACAATTTTATATTTAATTTTAATTATTCATTTAATTTTATCATTCTGTAATTAGTTAATTTATTATAAGTAATTTTAATGTAACTAATTTACAATTAAATAATTAAAATAATAAGGTGTGGATTCATCCAGTAAATAATTAATTATTTCACTGGGTAAGTCTAGCAGCATGGCTGACACTTATTATATAAACACCACTTTTAGATTTTTTCCATTTTGAAGTCCAATAATTTAAATTTTCATTTAACTACCCAAATTATATCAAAAAAATTCAAAAGTATAGTTATTAAACGTACTCTTTTTCATAAACTTATCATTTCTTATAGGTTATTCTTCAACTATTATTTGTAATTAGTTACCCACTCATTTATGGTCTGTTATTTTTGTTAATTACATCCAGAAAAGATAAGGATACTCTCATATTATATTGGAGTTTTAAATTAAAAACTAAATACTAGTGGCTGGTATTAAATATGAAGTTGTTAAAACTAAGTTGACCAATAATTAATGATTAAATGGAATTGTATATTACATATTTTATTGAGTGTATAAAAAATAAAACTCAAGAAATATAAATAAGATATACATATAACCATTGAATATCAAAAATGAAATAATTATCAACATGGTCTTTTTTAATGATTTTCAAATTTACTAAAAGAGACATTAATATTACCAATTCAAATTTTATATCATATATAACAATATTATTATTTTAATTTTAATTATTTTACAAAAAATTTGAGTTACAAAGTAATTTAATTCAGTATTTAAAGAATGTTTTTAAAAAATATTTACAAAAATAGTAATAACCCGTCACAAAAAAAATATAATTTTTTTTACTTACAATTTGAACAGTATTTCTAGCCTTAAAATATTGGTATTCCTCTAAAAAAAATATTTTTTAAATAAAATTATTTTTTTTTCATTATTTTATTACAAAATGTCAAATTTAAAATTTATTTTACCTTACTATAAAATTTAGTTGAAATTTTAATTTTGGATTTCCAAAAAATTATTTTGAAAGTCAAAAATTAAAAAACAAAATTATATATATAATTATGAGAAAGGGGTAAATTAAATTTATAATATTCATATAAAAAAATTTCATATATTTTATGGTGTTTGAATTTTAAATTTAATGTATTAAAAATTATCATTAAATAACCAAGCCAAGTGAAATTAACTTGGGTTTTTGGTATCTCTAGCACTTATTTTTTTTCTTATACTCACGTTTTAATTTTTTTATTTTGTTTTCTACCTTTATCATTTTTTTTATGATTTTTAATGTTTTTAAGACCAAAGTTGCTTTCAAACAACTTTGGTCTAACTTTTCTCTCACTTCCCCACCAGATTGCACCTGGTGGGGAAAAGAACTTTCATTTTAGAAACCAAAGTCCCTTTCAGGGACTTTGGTTTCTCTGTGTGCATTTAACAGCCAGAAAAAAACTGGCTATGATTGCACTGCATGCAGCTCATGCAACACACATTGCATGTGCTTCCCATATCTCATACAGCTGATTTCAAGTAAGCTGCATAAAATATGGAAGCAAGTGTGCAACATGCGTTGCATACAAATTTGGCCACCTCCCAGCATAGTAAATTAGCTGGGAGGGTGAGGAATGTAAAAGCCAGCAACCAAAGTCGCTAAAAGGGACTTTAGTTGCCTGAAAGCAACACTTCCAGCCAGAGGAAACCTGGCTGGGAGTACTAAATTGAAACGTAAGGGACCCAAGCCAATTTCAAAGGCTTGGGTCATAAATTAAGGCTTCCAAAAAGCAGCTAGTAGAAAGCTGGCTGCAATAAAAAGTAAATTTTTTAATTAAAATACATAAATAAATAAACATGTGTTCAAATAGGATATACAACACTCTGAAGATGGTTGGAAACAGCCTTCCTTTTTTACACATAGAAACAAAATTAAATGCTGCTTTCAGTAACATTGGTCATGTTTCAATATTTTGAGCCAAGTAAGATCAGGAAAAAGGTCAAGGAAAAAAATTGCACAATTAAAAATCTACCAATTTATTATGGTGGGGAGGTTCATATTTTAGAAATAGGTGGTGCACATTATAGTTACCTTTAAAAAAATTTGAAAATGAAATAATCTTGATGCAATGTAAATTAAAATGTGATGAGTCACCACACAATATGGGGGGGCGGACTTGCTGCTGAGTGTGCAACCTTGGACCTAAACTCACCACAGATTGAACACCCATTGAGCTATTGATAAAGGAATCATTCAATCAGGAATGAACACCACTTAGAAGAACAGTTTTAGGTGGGTGTTCAAGTACAGTTCAGTTTTGGTCCAGTATTAGTTCAGTATGAGCTCCATCTGAGTTCCATCTCAGTTCAGGTTGAGGACTTGCTAGCAAGTCCACCCCCTATATTTCATAGTGAGTGTATATTTTTTAGCTACATGAAACATGGTAGCTAGAATTATGTGGCCTCAATTTTTTTTAGATGTGATATTCAGTGTGCCACAAACCTTCATCTGTACAACATGCAGCCAAGTAAATTCTAGTTGGAATCAGTATATGCATAGGAAAAAATGATCATGCTGTGTACAGTGCCTTGGCAACATTATTCTTGGAATTTAGATGAAGTTTCTCATATGACTGGGAGAGCTTCATTTTTTTGAAAAAGAGATCAGTTAAAATTTATGATATCCACATCTGTGTGCCACCAAATTTATTGTTCCTTTCTCTGTCTCACTTACCTTTTTCAAAAATTATCAATCATATTTTTACTTTATAATTTTGAATTATTGGTACTACTTTCTTGACCTTATCCAATTACCAGTAAGAAAATTTTTCTTGCTATCACATTTCATATCATTTTGGTTTGTCACTTTTTTTTACACTTTTGACAAGTTAATCTAATGATTCTAATTCTGAATTACTTTTTAAGGTATCTTTTACTGTACCCTTTCAAATCATTTTCAAAAAATTCTTTTTCAGTTAACTTAAAGTTTTTTTATTTTTTTTTCCATTTACTTTTCTTTATTCCTTATCAAAAATGTTCGATTTATTTATCTAGCAATTTATTTTTTAAAAAAGTGATTATAAATTAAACTTTATAATTAATTTTGATCAATCAGCTACAAATGGAAGAAGATTTTATAGACACGTAAGTTCATGTTTTGCTTATCATTTTTCTATATTTCTTTAATACTATCTCAACCATTATATTATTAATATTAAAAGTAAAACATCATCTCATACTTTCTGAAAGCATACAAAATAATGTTTTGCTTTTCATAAAAATAATTAGTTTGTTTTTACTTAACATTTAAGTTATTGATTTTTAAGTTGTTTCAAATTCTTGTGCTTGCTGAAAGCATACAGGACAATTCTACAATTTAAAAATTAATAATTTATTGAAGTATAACTTTCTAAGTCAATATATTCGTCAGAGCAAGATTTTTCATTTTATATATGTGGATATGATGATTCTGTAAATTTTTAATATTACTAGTGTATTGGAGTCATACTTTCATTATATTAGTAATATTAAGTGTAAAGCTAAATATCGTACTTGCTGAAAGCATACAGGATAAAGCTATACTCTTTATATGTATAATTTAATAAAGTATACCTTTGAAACACTTTCTTAATATTTTAAATAAAGAAAAAGTATATAAATTTACTAATATGTAGATATTTTAATTTTATATTTCTAATATTGAAGATATGATAAATTTAAAGGTATCATTGACTGATAATTGAAATTCTGTTACTATTTTATAATTTATAATTTTTTTCAATTTTAAATCAAAATTGAGCTCTCTTAGGATCAAACCATCAATGAGTAAAAATTTGAAAAAAAAATGGCCAGTGAAGAACTCTAACAATAGGTGGGGGAAAGACATTACTACCAGAATGAAACTTGTAATTGCTCTTGGAATGGATACAAACGGGAAGAAGCCACATTTCTATGCAAAATATTATGCAAATAATATGACAGATTGCAATAATTATTACAATTTTCTTTCTGGTTTTAGTATTTATAAACCAAAAGGTGTCTTAATACCTAATGTTCTTGTGCAGACTTTTGGCATTCATGAGCTCAAAGAACTAGATATTTTAGAAGCTATGGTGCAATGCATTAAGGATCTTTCTTACTGTGAACATAAAATTACAAATAATGGTCGTCATTGAAGAGCTGGTGGTTTTGGAAAAATGTTTGGTGGTGGCTTTATTTTAGATAGGAATAAATCTTTATATCTTTGTAAGTATCACTATTTTTAATTTAAATACTGAATTTTTGAATGCTTTTCCTTGAAGATGAATACACTGATTATATTGTACACATGGATGAATATAAAAAATGAATGAAGAGGATTACAATGTACTTTGAATATTTCTTTAAAAAAATATCATGTGTAAAATACAATGAGGCAACTAATCTTTGTGCAAAACTTGGTATTAAGGATTTTCAAAAGTTTCTAGTGAAGAAAAGGGTGTACTGTTGTAGGTAGACTTTTACAGTTGCCTTTCTGTAAGCAGAATCTGAAGGAGTTGGATAAACCGTAGAAAACCCTGTCCTTCTAAGTAAAATAAGGGTTGCTCAAATAACTAAGCTTACTAGTCTCCTTGAATTGATTTAAAATATAGATGAAACTCTGATTTTATGAATGCTTATTGAGATTTAGAAATAGCAGCTGTTGAAAAAGAAATACTGATGACAACAATTAAGGTGTACCAGTGAAAGATCTGAAAAGATAGACTTTTATGTTTTATAAGATTTTTTTTCATGAGATGAAATAAAAACAAGTCCCTGAGATGGAGACCTTTCTAATGATACCCTATATGTTGATGAAAATATAATTGTTGTGTTGTATTTCAAAAGTGTTATGAAAAATATAAATGTTATAAGGGTATTATAATTTTATTTAATTTTTTTGAGAAATGAAAAATATGAAGGTGGTTGTTAATTATCCAAAAAGACTCTCCATATCCAAACTAAAAGACAAAAATCCTCTAGAAGACTAATATTCCCCCTTTTATCTGATTCTCCTATGCCAGACCTTTCCAACAATACCCTATATGCATAGGATCTACAATAAACTATTGATCTAACAAGCATAATAAATTCTAACCAAATTTTTCCACAATAGCCAAACTTTTTTGCAGTGACCAAACTTTGCACTGGTGATCAGAATTTTCTACGGTGACCAAACTTTGCACTGGTGATCAGACTTTTCTACAGTGACCAAACTTTGCACTGGTGATCAGACTTTCCTATTGTGAGCAAATTTTGCCACAATGAGCTCTTTTTGCCATAATGAGCTAATTTGGCCAGAGTGAGCTAAATTTGCCACAGTGAGTTAATTTTGTCACCATGACCAAACTTTGCCACAATGACAGAATTTTTCCAGTACACTTTGCTTTTGCACCGGAAAATCACCGGAGAAAACTGGAGCACTGGAGCTCAGTGGCCATTCCATCAGCACACCATTTCCACCAAAAATACTATAAGTCACTAAATCAAGTAAAACACTAATAAAACAGTAAAATATGATAAAAAATCATCAAGACATAAAAGATAGAGAAAAATTTGGGCTATCCAATGATATTAATCAGTTTCCAAAATTCCAAATATCCAGCCTTATAATCCAGAAAATCACTTCTAATCTTCAAAAATAAACCTAAGTGGCATACCCAGATGTGGAATGCCACATCCTCCCTCCAATATTGAATGTCCTCATTCTTATTCAATTTTTAATTGATATAAATTTTTTTTTCACCTATTTGTTGATAGTCTTTGATAATGATGCAGAAAGAGATCCAAGAGACATCTTTTCTGAAATTTTACTATTGGTGATTTTCAATCATTGTCCTTTTGCTGATCTTCTATAAATTTAACTTTTTTGTCTTCTTCTCTGGTTCTTGATATAAATCATAATAAAAAATAATAATAATAAAAATAATTTTGTGATGATTCCACTACTGAGAGCAAGTTTTGAATCCCTTCAGACTCCTATATACCAGTCTTCCATCTATGTCACAGCATGAGAGAGTGGATATCCCTAATGATCCAAATACTCTTGATTCCATTCTCATAGGTCCCCCCACTGAGCCAAATTCTATGATTCCAATCTTCACACCAAATAGCCTAACACTGAGTCTCTAAAAAAATCAATAATAAATCCAACTACCACCCTGAATTCTAATTTCTTCATCACAATTTTCATCCATTTGCTATTTAGCAACCTGTAACAAATATTTTAGCCAGGCTTCCAATATTTAATTTTATTCTTTTAGACCATGTTAAAGCGCCACAAGTTTCACCTAATAAAACAATTATGCCTTCTTAGCATTATTAACACCTAAATTTCATCCTCCTAAAGCTTAACAACACCTAAATCCAACAATAATTTAATGTTCAGTTTAAAGTCATGGTGAACAATGATAAATTAAAAGATTTAATTGAGTTGAACAAATAGATTGACATTCCAGTTTTAAGTCATGGTGGACCAAACATTTAATCGATTTCCAGTTTATAGTCTTAGTGGACTAAAGATTGTTTATGTGCATGTATTCTTCCCAATTAAGGCCTAGGCTTGACCAAAGATTGAATAATTTGTGTAATCCAGTTTAAAGTCTTGCTGGACCAAATCTTTGATCGAGAGAAAACCAGTTTAAGGTCATAGTGGACCAAAAAATGATAAACTTTCCAGTTTAAGGTCATGGTGGACCAAATATTTACTGAACTACCAGTTTAAGGTCATGGTGGACCAAACTTTTGATAGACACCAACTCCAACTTCTATCCTAAACCTTTCTCCAAAAATATCCATAAAATCTTGAATGTCCTTGAAAATTAGCCAGTTTAAAGTCTTGGAGGACTAACAGCATATCTTGAAATAAAATCATAAACAGCCAGTTTAAAGTCTTAGAGGACTAAGATCCAATGAGGAACCAAATTTTTGAAATAAAATCATAGAAACTATCCAGTTTAAAGTCCTAGTGGACTAACAGATCTTTAATACAAATAAGACCTTAAAGAAAGTCTTGAATAATAGCCAGTTTAAAGTCTTGGAGGACTAACAGATCTTGAAGTAGGATCTGATTTTGCTTGAGCTCCACTTGACCCTTTTTCGTATATAAAATATACTATAAAAGAAATAAACCAAAAGAAAAATTTAAAATTAAATTTAACAAAATTTTTAAAAGAAATAATTGTATGTTTATATATTTATATATTTTTTATTTTTTATTAGTTTTTTTTAAGGATGAAAATAATAAAGGGTTATAAAAGATTGTTATGTAATAAATTTTAAAATTTAATTTTAAAAAAAATGATTAACAAATTTGAAATATAAAATTTATGAAATGTAAAATAAAATTTAAAAGATGCCCCCTGTCAAATTTATGAGCTGTACCCTCAACATCATACCCACATCCAAGTGCAACTTGATGTGGTTACACAATTTTGAGAAATTAAAAATACAAAATTAATAAATGAAAGTTTAGGAAAATAAATTTTATGATAATGATCACTGGATGGGCTCCCTCCAATTTGTAAAAATGATTAGAGACCACCAGTGAGCATCACCCTTAAAAATACTTATATTATTATAAAAATAAAAATGAAAGAAAAATATATTTCATTATATAAAAATCTAACATAAAATAAATAACAAAATAAAAATTAAAAAAGAATCTTGAATCTGGCAGTGGGAGAATCGTCTCTTCTTTTGTTCCAGTTTATAGTCATAGCGGACTTCCTATAGATCAAAAACAAAGCCAGGATTCAACTAGAAAAAGGGAAAAATTGGTAACAAGAATTTTGGGGTAATTGTGTATAGAGCAGCCAGCCCATCAATTACCCCCAAACTTGCCAATATTTAATTCAGAAGGCTCCCCTGTGAACACTTCTACCAATAAAAAAATTTTATCAATCCAACATATATCTTCCCCATAATTTTTGTTGCTTTTAAGAGTTTTAAGAATTTTCAAACAAATTTTTTCATAAATGTCATAAATTTTGTTAACGGGTTTGTCTCCCATACCATAGTAAAACGACAGTAATATTTTTAAAAAGAAAGCAGTTTATCCTCATTCAAGAGTTAAACTTTGACAAAATTTTATTTAATCGATTATGTATTTTATCCTTGTTTCGGAGTCCCTTTAAAACAATTGTAAAAATAGTTTACCCTCATTTCAGTGTTAACTTTCAGCACTCCTGGCGCCCCTAGGATAGAACAGTTTGACTTGATCAGCCGCTACCCTCTTCTTTAAAACAACTCCATCCAATTCTTCCAAAACATATGAACCACCAGATATTTTTTCCTTGACTTTATACGGTCCATTCCACCTATCTGAAAACATCTTGCCCCATTGGCTTTCCAAACTCCTATTATACACCAAAACCATATCTCCAGTTTTCAAAGGTTTTCTAAGTTGATTTGCCACCTGCTCATCCCAATATCTTACTGACTGATTTCGGATCTTCATCGTCCGCCAATATGCCTTTTCTAAGTACTCTTCTTTCTTTTCTAGCTGCATCATTCTTGCACGTAATAACTCTTCAGTAGTCTTGGCCATGTTCCAATCAACTCCAAGATATGATTCAGCTTCCAAATCAACTGGTAAAACTGCTTTCTGTCCAAAAACAAGTTAATAGAGTGAAAATCCAAGTGTCCTTTTGGAAGTGATTTGATTAGCAAATAAAACTAAAGGTAAATAATACCTCCACTTTTCTGCACTCAACCCACACATTTTGACTAAAGCATCCTTAATAACTTGATGCCCTCTTTCAACCATACCTTCAGCTTCAGGATAATAAGGGGTTGCTACCCCAACATTTGACCCAACTTTTTATATAGCTTATCTAAACTCTGTCCCAAACTCAGGACCTCCATCTACCGTTACCAATTTCACAACTCCATATCAATACACCCAATTTTTCAAAATAAATTCTGCCACATTTTCGGAAGTCAAATTAATAAAAGGCGCTGCCTCTACTCAACCAAATAAATTATCTCTGGCTAAAATTAAATATTTATACCGTCCCTCCTTAATATGAAGAGCATCCTAGCTAACCCTTCTAAAGAGAGTATTTTCTACAGTAGCGTGTCCAGGTTTTTTTGGCCTTAAATAACCTCTTCTTTGACATTCTTTGCATTGCTAAACCCACTGTTTAACAGCCATCTTCATTCCTGGCCACCAAAATTGATCAGCAATTCTTCTGAACATTTCTCCAACACCTCTATGCCCAAGATCTTCATGCAGTGACTTTAAAACTAATTCTTGCCCTTTCTTTTGAGTTAAAACTACTTGAGGATTTGGATACCTCTATTTAATTAATTGTTGACCAGATAAGTAAAACATTGATGACTTCCTTTTTATAGCCACCCATTCATCATCTTCACAATCTTCTGGCCTTTCTAAAGTCAATAAATATTCGACCAAAAACAAATAAAAACCAGTCTGACCCCAGACTTCATCTTTAAAATCAATTAATATAATATCAATGGGCACTTCTCTATCACCAATATCACCTGCACATGAATGAGCCAATAGATGTTGACCACAAATTTGATTCTTGATTGAGCTTTGTCAATTTTCTTCATCTGAGCCTTTTGACCTTTTAGAAACCGAATTCCTAAATACCTCTTTCTCTTCTTCTCCCTTTTTAACCAAATTTTCTAATTCTCCAACATATACACCCTTCCTGAACCTACTACTATCCCAAACTACCACTCCCTCTTCATCTATATACACAACATCTTCTTCTACCTCTTTTTTACCAAATTTATTCCCATCAATTTCATCAATTTTATCAACATAAAAATGATTTTCTAGTTTATCCTCTTGGTGGAGGTCATCATCACAATCTCTAAAAAAAATAGTCCTTCCAGTTTAAACTCATGGGGGAGGTATCGAAAGTCTTCAGCTCCTTTATTGCTGGCTTTAATCATAGGTATATCTTCACCAAACTCTTCTGAGTCTGAATCATCTTCAGTGGGTGGTCTTCTTGAAAAAACATCTGGAATAGTAAAATTTTTGCCAGGCTTATGAACTAAGTCAAAAGAAAAATGTTGAATTAATCATTTGAATTAAAGATTTTGAATCCACTTGCAATTCAAAGTGTTAGCCTCACAAAACATTTTGAAGTTTCTTTAAACTTTTTGGCACTCCACACAGTTCCAATTTTGTCTGAGAATATCTTGATTTGACTTTGGTGAATAACACAGATTCATACCTAAATGGCCTAATGTAACCAGCTTTATCCATCTGCGACAAAACTGCCCCAGAAGCAACCTGACTTGAGTCAACTGCTAAATAAATCCTACAAGCATCTTTTCCATAATCTAACTTGAGCAGGACTAAATCCTTCCCCACAAACTTCTTCAATCTCTCAAACTCCATTTTACACTCTTCATCCTTTCTTGTCAACCTCTTCAACGGAGCTGCCAATGAAGAAAAGTCCTTGGTAAACATTCAAACATAAACTGTCGGTCAGTCGTCTAGAAGAGAGAAGAAAAGAGGGAAGAAAGAGAGGAGGACAAGAAGGTAATGGTGATTTGAGAAATAAAAGAAATAAAGTCTAATGAAATTATTTAATTTATTGAAGAGAAAGCAACGACGAGTGATTTGAGAGGTGACACAGAATTGGGTTTTATTAATATTAATATTATTTCAAGTAAGGGTTCTGAGCGGCAAACACTTTAATTACTATCAGACTTAAGGCAACCTTTTAATTGTTATATAGAATTTTTAATTAGATTTTAATACTAATAAAAATAATAATAAACGTGATAAAATTATCTTTAAGTTGTTGAGTGTATAGTAAGTGATGAGGCTACAGGGGATTATCCAAGGCCCTTTTATAGGCAATAGTTCCTCTGAAGCGCCACTATATTTGTAAATACAAGAATTATAATAGGATAAAACAAGTATATCAAAGAGTAAGTGAAACATAACAATGTAGAGAAAAATATGAAACAAATAATTAAAAACCCCAATTAAGAATCCAATTTTCCCACCATTAATTCCCAAATCAGTAAGTAAAAATAGTGAATAGCTAAAAAAGTCTGGGACATAGGGACTATGAGAAAAATAATTCAAAACAGATTGTACAGTCTGATTTAAGGATTTTTAAGTGAAACAAAGAATATTTTTACACAACAAAATATATAATTAATCTCAATTTAGTATAAATTAATTAATTTTTTTTCCTGACACAATTAAGGGTCAAAAGAAGCTTCATTAATTATTTTTTAATATTATGAAAGGTGTTATTTAATATATAAATTTAAATAATTAATTTAATTATATTATACGTCAATTATACATTTATAATTATAATATATGTTTTTAATTAATTAAATATAAATTTATAATTATTAAATACATAAAAATGCGCCATTATTTGTAGAATATAAAATATATCATGTTTAATTTAAATGTATAAAAATTTATATAAACAATAAAATTAATATAACACTTATATGTAATAAGATACTTATATAATTTTATTATGCAATAAAATATTAATTTATATACATTAAATACAATTCTTACGCCCTCTTACAGGTCTTATAAGTTAACATATCATTTACTGGACTCCTGGAATAGCCTGGCTGACATATACACATACACCTAAAAACCCCCTAACTTTGGTTGTATTCTTGGGTCTTTTCCAGGACTGAATTTAATTCACTTTCTTCTTGGACATAATCCTACCCTCTCTACATACCACATGACCTAAAATATCTAAATCTGGCACACAACATGAAAATTTTGAACCCAAAATAGTTAAACCAGCTTCTTCAATTCTAAAAAAGATCCTCTCTAAAGTGACTGCATACTCCAAGATTAATTTTTGTATTCCTGGGTTCTCCTCCAACACATCATTATTTTAATCTGTTGAAGGTCCTTTAATTCTTCCATTGTCAATAAAGATTCCAGCATATTGAGAAATTTCATTTTGAAGAATCCAAGACATCTGAGCTTGATAAACGGCAACGGAATTTCTTTCTCCTTGAGGTAATCTTGTCAATTGTAATCCTCCTAGTGGTGTATAAAAAGTAGTGAGAGGCCTAGAGTCTGGATGCAACTCTCTCTCTCATCATATCCCCCCATAATATCTCCTAAACCATAACACACTCTCCCAGAAAATGCTTCCACAAACTCCTAAGCACTAGGTGGTATCCCAGCATCCTTTATTGTAACCCTATTTAATTTCCTGAGATCATGAACTACTCTAAGTTTTCCATTTGGTTTCTTGATACAAAATACTGGACTAGAATAAATTGATGATGATTGCTCATACAGTACAGTGCGAATCCGTTCTCTGACAACTTCAATATAAGCTTCTTTTAATGCAGCCGGAATCAGGATTGGTTTTTGCTGCCATGGTTCATGACATACCACAGGAATCTTGTAAGGCTCCCCATAGGAATGCTTCAACACACCCCTCTCCTCTTCTACAAAAGCAATGGCCTTCTCTTGCTTGATCATCACGTCCAACAAAAACTTCTTCTCTTCTCCAGACAACCAACCATCAGGTCCAAAATTTACAACCCCTAATCTATCAACAGTGATTCTTGATGTTTCAGAAAACTTGGGTGGATTCTTCACCAAGGGACATTCATAAGGATCTCTTGATAGCCTTGGTCTTCTGAAAGGTGGATTTAATTCAGCTTGTAGCGGTTCATTAATTGGTCAGATTTTACTTGCTACCTTCTTATATTTTGCTGCCTCCACATCTACATAAACTTAATGTGAAATATTTATTTTTGTGTCACCATTAAAATTTTTATTAAAGGAATTCTCTTCATCATCAGAATTGGAATCAAAATAAGCAGAATGCTATTTTATTTCATTTTTGAATTTAACCTTTTTCCCTTTTCCTTTGTCTAATTTATCAACAAATTTTCCAAAACCTTTAATTCCCTTATCCATCATAAAATCACCAGTAAAAAAGTTGGAAGTTTATCCTCTTTCTGGAGGACCAGAATCAAATTATCACAAAAATTATTTTTTGTGTTTTAATTATACTAAGATTTTTTATAGAATTTTGATGAAATAATTACAGTTTACCCTCTTGCTGGAGGTCAGAAAATAAAACATTCCATTTTTTATTCAACATAATATTTCCCATGTTCCCTCTTGATTTATTCTTGAATGTGATCAAAAAACTTGACAGAGAAGTGAGAAAAACCAAAAATTTGAAGAAATAATAAAAATTTATTGTATTATTAACAGAAAATAATTGAGAATCCATTTGAATTATCTCCAAGTGAGCTGACATATTTCAATCCGGGTTCTCATCCTGTGGAGAGATTGCAACATTAGAATGATCAGCCCCAGCTACCCCAAAAAATGAGGGTCTCCAAAATTCCCCTCTAAACATAATTCACAAGAAGCCGTCCGTTTAATAAGCTGCTTCTTGGTGCAAGTACAACACTGACAAAGAGTATTGATACCTGGATGTGTCTCCCAACCTTCATCTCCAAGAGCTGCCAACCGCATATGTAGCCTCCTCATATCCTCTCCAGTAATCTCCAAACTAATACTCATTCCAGACTGATAGCCAATCCAAGCCTCAAAATCCATCAAAAAAGGACCACCAAGAACAGTTTTAATTGCGCCTCTAGCCACATAAAAGTGAACCTTAACAATAGATCCACCAATACCTAATTTGATATGCTCAGCCATACCCATCAGCTCTGTTGCATGCCCTCCAATACCTCTGAGGTTTCCACCAGTACCAGTTTAAATTGGCAAGCCTATAATTGTTGCTTGCTCTAAAGAAATCAAATTAATTTGAGACCCTGAATCAACCAAGGCCTTTAACTTTGGTTAAAAAGGGAGAAGAAGAGAAAGAGGTATTTAGGAATTCGGTTTCTAAAAGGTAAAAAGGCTCAGATGAAGAATATTGACATAGTTCAATTAAGAATCAAATTTGTTGTCAACATCTATTGGATCATTCATGTGCAGGTGATATTGGTGATACAGAAGTGCCCATTGATATTATATTAATTGATTTTAAAGATGAAGTCTGGGGTCAGACTGGTTTTTATTTGTTTTTGGTCAAATATTTATTGACTTTAGAAAGTCCAGAAGATTGTGAAGATGATGAATGGGTGGCTATAAAAAGGAAGTCATCAATGTTTTACTTATCTGGTCAACAATTAATTAAATAGAGGTATCCAAATCCTCAAGTAGTTTTAACTCAAAAGAAAGGGCAAGAATTAGTTTTAAAGTCACTGCATGAAGATCTTGGGCATAGAGGTGTTGGAGAAATGTTCAGAAGAATTGCTGATCAATTTTGGTGGCCAGGAATGAAGATGGCTGTTAAACAGTGGGTTTAGCCATGCAAAGAATGTCAAAGAAGAGGTTATTTAAGGCCAAAAAAACCTGGACACGCTACCGGAGAAAATACTCTCTTTAGAAGGGTTAGCTTGGATGCTCTTCATATTAAGGAGGGACGGTATAAATATTTAATTTTAGCCAGAGATAATTTATTTGGTTGAGTAGAGGCAGCGCCTTTTATTAATTTGACTTCCGAAAATGTGGCAGAATTTATTTTGAAAAATTGGGTGTATTGATATGGAGTTGTGAAATCGGTAACGGTAGATGGAGGTCCTGAGTTTGGGACAGAGTTTAGATAAGCTATATAAAAAGTTGGGTCAAATGTTGGGGTAGCAACCCCTTATTATCCTGAAGCTGAAGGTATGATTGAAAGAGGGCATCAAGTTATTAAGGATGCTTTAGTCAAAATGTGTGGGTTGAGTGCAGAAAAGTGGAGGTATTATTTACCTTTAGTTTTATTTGCTAATCAAATCACTTCCAAAAGGACACTTGGATTTTCACTCTATTAACTTGTTTTTGGACAGAAAGCAGTTTTACCAGTTGATTTGGAAGCTGAATCATATCTTGGAGTTGATTGGAACATGGTCAAGACTACTGAAGAGTTATTATGTGCAAGAATGATGCAGCTAGAAAAGAAAGAAGAGTACTTAGAAAAGGCATATTGGCGGACGATGAAGATCCAAAATCAGTCAGTAAGATATTGGGATGAGCAGGTGGCAAATCAGCTTAGAAAACCTTTGAAAACTGGAGATATGGTTTTGGTGTATAATAGGAGTTTGGAAAGCCAATGGGGCAAGATGTTTTCAGATAGGTGGAATGGACCGTATAAAGTCAAGGAAAAAATATCTGGTGGTTCATATGTTTTGGAAGAATTGGATGGAGTAGTTTTAAAGAAGAGGGTAGCGGCTGATCAAGTCAAACTGTTCTATCCTAGGGGCGCCAGGAGTGCTGAAAGTTAACACTGAAATGAGGGTAAACTATTTTTACAATTGTTTTAAAGGGACTCCGAAACAAGGATAAAATACATAATCGATTAAATAAAATTTTGTCAAAGTTTAACTCTTGAATGAGGATAAACTGCTTTCTTTTTAAAAATATTACTGTCGTTTTACTATGGTATGGGAGACAAACCCGTTAACAAAATTTATGACATTTATGAAAAAATTTGTTTGAAAATTCTTAAAACTCTTAAAAGCAACAAAAATTATGGGGAAGATATATGTTGGATTGATAAATTTTTTTTATTGGTAGAAGTGCTCACAGGGGAGCCTTCTGAATTAAATATTGGCAAGTTTGGGGGTAATTGATGGGCTGGCTGCTCTATACACAATTACCCCACAATGTTTGTTACCAATTTTTCCCTGTTTCTAGTTGAATCCTGGCTTTGTTTTCGATCTATAGGAAGTCCACTAAGTCTATAAACTGGAACAAACAAAGAGACAATGCTCCCACTTCTAGATTCAAGATTCTTTTTTATTTTTGTTTTTGTTTTTTCTTTTATGTTAGATTTTTATATAATGAAATATGTTTTTCTTTAATTAAAATTTTTATAATACTATAAAACGCCACAGAAAATTTGGGGGTGAACTGCTAGCAATCCCCTCTCTTTGAACTCCAGAGTGTCTCTTCTTATTCCAGGGTTATTCTCACTTTATAACAATATACAAAACTGTATTGGAAGTACATTTATTCTCAGATTGATTATAGACAGAATATCAACTGATTCCAAATTATGCACAAGTTGATCCTCCAGAACTTAATTTTTGTTCTCTGTTGAGCACAAATTGAGCACAAATTGATCTAACCTAAGCTTATGCATATATAATAATTCAGGATACTTGCTCTATTAAATTTGTTAATAAAATAAAATATTGATGAATTTATATAAATAATAATTATTATGTAAGATATTTAATTTCAAATTTAGGCATCATAGGAGGGCACTTAATAGAACTTAAATATACTATGTGACACATCAATACTGTATCACACAGTTTGAAACATTTAAAACAAAATGTGTCATGATGGGCAATGAAATTTCTTGGAAAGACACTTTCAAAATTAATACTGACCATAATACACAAATATGAAACCTTGGCATCTTTCCAATAAAAGATTTTCCTTCTGATAAATGGATTTTTCTCAGTTACTCACTGTTAAAAAGTGTCCTTGTGAGGTTTGTCTGACCTTTAGGGGGATAATTTAGCCACATCAAACTACTTCTATTTCCATAATTGACTAAAATATCATCCTCATTTCATTCTAAAGAGTTGATCTCATCTGACTGTGGCTGAACAAAGGGGTCCACCACAAGTTAAGCCAAAATTTTGTTGAACACTTTTTTGATGGATAGTGACTAATTGGTGCTTTCTGAAATTATCCACCTGAAGTTAGGCTAAACTTCAGGAGGATAAATTTATTATGAATACCAAATTAACTGAAGAATACTTTTGCCCTAGCTACTCTGCATCATAAAAGTGTCCAACTGAGGTTTAGCCATAATTCAGGTAGACGCTTTTGGAAAGCACAGTCTGATGGGTTTAATATCTATATATGGCAATAAGTATGAATTTTTATCAACATGTAACTAGAATTAATATAATATGGCCAAAGTCTCCCCCTGAAGTTTGGCCAAAATACAGGTGGATTTTTTTATGAGGATTACTTGATGAAATGAAGAAGACTTGAAATTACTTTAAATCATAAAATTTTCAAACTTAAGTTTATCAAAAATTGTGGTTACACTCTTTCCATTCCAGTTATATGGGATCAACTCTCTATATGGCAATGAGAATCAATTTTTAGTCAATCATGGCATTAGAAGTAATTTGATATGGACAAACTTTCCACCTGATTTTTGGCCAAAAATAAGTTGGAAATGTTTATTAGGAATACTAGATTAACTAAAGAAGACTTGCACCCTACTACTGTCCATCATTAAAGTGTTCACCAGAAGAATTCTCAAACTTGTGGTTGACACCTTTGGCCTGGTCCCGCCATATGGGATCAATTCTGCATATGGAAATGAGGATGTAATTTGGTCAATCATGGTACTAGAATTAATTTGATATACACAAAGTGTCCAACTAAATATTGGAAAAAAATCAGTTGAAAACTTCATTTAGTTTTTCAAAAAATCAAATTAAGTACAATTTTATTCCTGATGATGCCCATTTTATCCAACACCTCTTCTGAGCCTTGAAAGTAGGCATTTAGCTTGAATTTTTAATTTCATATAAAATCCCTTTTATTAAACCTATTTCTTTTTATCCCTTTTTTTTCTTTTAGATATCAATTAATTTTATGTAAAACAAATCATTTTCATAATTTTTTACCTGTATTTAATAAAAATATTAAAGGTTTAACATCACCCTGTAAGCATTTGGCACATGTTTTTTTGCTATACTAATAAAAATAATAATATACTGGTGACAAAAAATTGATCAAAGGATAAAATATTAATAAAACAGAAAGATCAAATACCAGTGGATATGTTTTAATAAATACCAGTTGCACTGAAGAAGACCTGCACCCTAGATACTCACCATCAAAAAAGTGTCCGGCACAAGTTCGGCCAAACTTGTGCTGGACACTTTTTGTCAGGTGCAGTCATATGAGATTAATTCTTTCTGTGGCAACAAAAAAAATTATTTGATAAGAAACTTCATTAGATGTAGTTTGAAATAGCTGAATTTTCAACCTAGAGTTCATGCTAACCACAGGTACACAATTTTTTATCTTTAAAAAAAAGTAAATTTAGTACAATTTATCCCTGATGGCTCTCATTGGCTTCAACACCTCTACTGGCCTTTGATAGTAGGAATATTACTTTGATTTCTTTTTTCATATTTGATCCATTTAACTTAATTGTTTATTCCTCATATTGCTTTTGGATATCAATTAATAATTTTTAAAATAAAATATTTTCATATTTTTATAAATTGATTTAATAATATTATAAAAGGTGTAGCATCACCTGGTATGCATTCTGCACATGAGTTTTTTCTATACTTATAAAATTAATAATATAATGGCGACCAAAAATTAATCAAATGATATTTATGAGTGAGGCACAAAGATGACATGTTTGTAAGAAATACTAGATGAACTGAAGAAAAATTCTACCCTAGCTACTCTCCATCATAAAAGTGTCCAGCACAAGTTTGGCCAAACTTGTGCTGGACACTTTTGGTCAGGTGCAGTCAGATGGGAGAAAATCTCTCTATGGAAATGAAGATAAATTTTTGATAAATAATTACACTAGAAGTATTTTAATATGGAAAAATTGTCATCCTGAAGTTTTGGTAAAGCTCAAGTGGTTTTTTTTTTATTTTTACAAAAAAGAAAATTCAGTTCAAGTTTAGACCTGATTGCGCTAATTTGATTCAACATCTCTTTTTTCTGTTTATGGCAGGAATTTAACTTGTATTTTAATTTTCATCTTTGATTTCTTTTATTTTACTTTATTCCACTCATATTGCTTTTGGATAAAAGTTTATTTTTTGTAAAATAAATCATTTTCATGTTTTTTACTTTTATTTAAACCTATTATAAAAGATGTAACATCACCCAGTATTCATTTGGCACACAAGTTTTTTCTATACTGATAATATTAATAATATAATGGTGACAAAAAATTAATCAATTGATAAAAATGAGTGAGGCACAAATATTGAATAAAAGGTGACATTTTTATAAGAAATTCCAGATGATTTAAAATGACTTGCACCCTGGCTACTATCCATGATAAAAGTGTCCAGCACAAGTTTGGCCAAACTTGTGCTTGTCACTTTTGGTTGCATGCTGTCAGATGCAATCAATTCTTTTTATGGAAATGAGACTGAATGATCACTCAATAATTGCACTGAAAGTGGTTTTATATGGACAAATTGTACCCCTCAAGTTTGTTCAAACCTATGGTAGACAAATTTTTACTTTGGTAAAAAGCAACTTTAATCCATGTTAATCTATGATGGTGCCCATTTTTTCTGAAGCCTCTACTGGCTCATGATAGCAGAAATTATACTTAATATCTTAATTTCATGTTTGATCTCTTTAATTTTAATTTTACCCTTTTATTTATCCTTTAGCTTTTAAATATCAATTTTGTTTTGGTAAAACTGATAATTTTCACATTTTTTTCCATTTATTATATAATATTATTAAAGTTGTAAAATCACCTAGTGTAAATTCAGTACACATGTTTTTGCTTTACTAAAAACATTAATTATATAATGGTGACTAAAAATTAATCAAATAATAAATATGGATGACACAGAAAGATCAAATACCCATAGGCATTTTTAAAAAGAATACAAGATAAACTGAATAAGACTTGCACCCTAGCTACTCTCCATCATAAAAGTGTCCAGCACAAGTTCAGTTGAGCTTGTGCTGGACACTTTTGGTTGCATGCAGTCAGATGGGATAAATTTACTCAATGGAAGTTAAAATGAATTTTTTCTCAATCATTGCACAAGAAGCAGTTTTATACTGCTATACTATCCTCCTGATTTTTTGGAAAACCTCAGGTGGACAGTTTTATTAATTTTAAAAAAATGAAAATATATTCCAAATCTAGAACTGGTGGTGCAAATTTGGTCTGAAAACTCAAATTATCTTTTATGGCAGAAATTTTATTTGAATGTTTATGTCACCGGACGATCTATGCACAAGGTTGAGGGTGTTCCTAGAAAGTGAGATGGAGGGAGGAGTTTAGAAACTTCTTCAAAGCACGGAGGGAATGTTTGAGAAAGTGATTCAAAGATGACTCAAAGGAAGAGCAACTGCTTTGAGATATCCACCTTTCCAGCTGAAACCCTTCGCCTTGTCAGATGCTTCTTCTGCTTCTCTGCAAGTGCCGGACTAATAGTGAAAAGCTCCCTCAAAAATAAGGGAATCTGAAGTTGATTCACCCTATTTAAAACATTGTCCATTGCATTCTCTTGGCCGGATACTACTGGCTGCTCATACTGGACTTTTGATTTAACAACCTTGGCCCTGGGCACCTCTTGAGGACCCACATTGCCATCTTCTCCCCCCATACTAACATCTTAAATACTGATAACCCTGGCTCCATCACCAGCTTCTTTCTCTAATCCTGATCCATCGCTAGTCCATCTTACTCCCTCCATTGGGATGGTACCGCTAAAACTTGGTCTGGGTAGTGACGCCAAAGGTACCTCCTCCTCAGAATCCGAATCAACTTCTTGCATAGGCTCACCATTTGAATCAAACTTTCCATATCTAGGAGGCCTCATATCAGCCATCCCCTTCTGCATTCTATAAATTCTGTCCTTAGAGTAAGGTCTCGACTTGTTAATTGCCTTTCCAGGTTTAGCCTTTAGTTGGATCTGAATGCTAGTTTTAGCTTTAGTAGCAGCTACTCTTCTAGAAGCATAGACATCATATTTGCCAGCCATACAGTTACCCTCCACTCTAGCAACGGTTGCCATCTCCAAACCACCAAAAGAAGTTGAAAGTATGGCCTTACTGACCTCTTTCTCTTTACCTTTATCAGCTTTACCACCACGTTTACCATCACCATTTTTTCCACCCTTGGCATTATCATCATCATCCTTAAATTCTTTAAACTGGGCTCTTCTTTCAGCCGCCATATTCCTTCTAACCAAATCAGAAGGTGCTTGTTCATCACTGGGCTTGATGAATGATCCATCAGGAAATTTATAAACTTTACCATCAAATAACACTCTCCCAGAATCCAAGTCTTTATCAAGAGTAAAACATACTCCATCTCTGTGCCCCCTCCTACTACAATAGGAGCACAACTTTGGCTCATCATAGCCACCTCTAAAACCATTACCATCATTACCATTACCATTCCTACCATTGCCGGAGATGCAGTTTCCATTACCATTGCCACTATAATTTCAATATTCATATCTGTCACCGGACAATCTACACACAAGGTTGAGGGTGTTCCTGGAAATTGAGATGGATGGAGGAGTTTAGAAACTTCTTCAAAGCACAGAGTAAATGTTTGAGGAAGTGATTCGAAGATGAATTGAAGGAAGAGCTACTGATTCGAGATATGTTAGATAAGAATCTTAATATAATTAAAAGGTAATATTAATATTCTTAGGATCTCACAAAGGGTTGGAAACTCAATAATCAAAGATTTAAGTTTTAGAAATGATTACTGAGAAAATAAGGAAATGTAAAATAATAATGATTTAACCTGAAGCTTTACCACTATTAACTATATATATGTTTTATAATTTAATTCTAAAGAAATATCGAACCAAAATCCAACCCCTTTTATATCCATTACTCCTCCTTGCATTGACCTCATACCCATCCATCATTCCACACACCACAGACTTCCAAAAATACACCCGTTACACCTGGAACCTCCTCACTAACATCTGTTAACCCTTTAATCTTCCACTAACTATCCCGTCCATGCTCACTATCCCTGTAAATAAACCACAGATACTTAGTAAACTTTTTAGAAGTATATTGCATTAAATTTTGCACTGTGCATCGCTTATCAAAGAAAAGACTAAACAAACTATTGAGATATTGACTAATTTAGATTTAAAGTTTAGATTAGCGCGGTTGAATAGTGAGTATACAAAGGAAAGTTGCAGTTGCTATGTAGAATAGTTTTCTGTGCTTCGAGTATGGATTTAGACCTCTGTATTATTGATTTAATGAGCTTCTTTTGCCTCAAGTGTCACATTGTGGTACGCGCCTTGCAGGAAGCGTGAATTTAGACCAATCAGCGCGCGTAGTCCAGGAAGAATAAAGGGGAGTTAGCGCAGCAGGAAGTATAAAAATATAATATGTATTTGTGTGTTTCAAGGAACAAAGGAAATAGAAGTGCGGAAAAGGATTAAGGGTCTGTGCGCTCAGATTTTGCAGCAATATGTGCCGCACAATAGGGGAATTGTGTGTTATTGATTTACGATCGCAAGCGCTAAACAATATGGATTTGGATTTTCCAATAATTGTGTGTTACGCATTAAAGAAGGAGTTATGGCTTAAGGACGACTCAAGTGCATAGTATACTGTACCGCGGCAAGTGCTATAACTTACTGAGACGAGTAATGAAGAAGGCTAACTAGTTAAGCGAGCTGTCGGAACTATGAACTTAGTATTAAAAGCAAAGAGAGTGGGGACTCAATCGTAAAACTACCCAAGAGTTAAGGCAACTAGACGCAGCGTTAGGATAAGTCAAACCTGGAACTAGCGCTGAAACAAAACAAGGTATAAGTAAAAGTGCATATGTGGAGCATCAGTGAAACAAGTTAATACTAGTGTTAGTAATTATAGGGTATGATTTAGGCGCTGTAGTTTCTACAAGCGGTGTACGAAGTTTACTAATAGATTAGTTGTTGTTTTACTAATGTGGCGCTAGAGTCAGCGCTGAAGAACCATTAGGGAACTGTGTCTTAAGCGCTGGAAAAATATAAAAGGAGAACTTGTCAATCTATCTAAAGGTAGAGGAAAAAAAATAAAAAAAAATAAGAAAAATCATATTAGTTGTTACTTTAAAAAGCAGATCATAGAAAAATCAATATAGAGATATACGAGTAGCTATAGTCATAGTACCCAGTATAAGGTATTAGATCTTTTTGTGATTAATTGTTTGAGAGAATATTAAAAGGTATTTCTGAGTCTTTTAGAGCTTGTGCGTCTGTGTGTGTATTTCATATAGTATGGTGAAAGAGCGCAACATAGAGAGAATATATAGATTCAGTGGGATTAACTATTATTAGAGATATTTTATTACTATAATAAGGCATATTCAAAGAGAGCACTTAAAGAGGGAGTAGCTGTGGATAATAGCGCTTATTAAGAATAGAAATATCCAGATAGTAATACTTGTTTTTTTCCTTATCTTTAACTCATCTCAACTTATAAACTTTCTAGTCAATTATTAGCGTTGCACATTATTACACTGTCTTTAAAATAGGAGTGGCAGGCACTTCTTTTAGAAATTAAAGAGAAGAACCAACCCATCTCGCATTGTGTCTACTGCTTAGTACTGTAGAACAGTCTACAACGTGGCGTGTGACAGATGCCCAGGTATAAAGCGCCAGCTCCGTTGAGTGTGAGACACATTCTTCCCACACTACTTTCTCTGACTCCTTCTTTTATTAATTATTTTTTTTCTTGTATTATGTCAAACTGCCCTACTCCAACTCCCACGTCTCCATACCCTAAATTGGATGGGGGAATCATTACACGGCAATATTCCCAAGCATGAACAGCCTGAAAATTGATGGAGTATTTTTGCGTCGAAAGCACGGCCACACAAGGTCCTCGCTAGAAATGCGAGTTTTGCCGCTGAAGACGGGTGTCATGTGATGCTCTCTCAAAAAATGAGGACATTGAGCAAAGATTTACCAAGACTAAGTACTGGTTAATCCCAAAGACCAAAGAGGTGGTCAAAGACATTTGGGAAATTTTGGTTGGGGACAATCGTTTGGTAGAAGAAGTTGAGGAAGAGGTCGAGGATACCATGGCGACTTGGGTAACCCAGGTCACAGGTAGAAAACAAGGGGTGGAAGAGGAGGTGAATGAACTGGTTGAAGAGGGTGAGGATGAAGTTCCCATCCCAAACCGGACTCCAAAGAAGCGGCGGATGATCATTGAAGATGATGAAGAGGAGAAGGAGGTGACTGTAGAGGTCACCCCGCCGCTATTTTTAGATCCTGACCTGGTTTTTGAAGTAAGTCTGCCTTTTCTTGTTTCAAGACTCTGTTACTGACAACTGTATGTTTTTATAATTCATATTTCATCGTGGAAGCTCCAATTGTGGAAGCTGCACCATCTCTGCTAATTGAGGCAAGTCAACTGGTGGTTGATTTGAGGGAGGATAACAAGGAAACCCTTGACCAGGTATGTTCAAAGAAACCTCAGCAGGTTCAACGAGCTTGATTCATCAAAAATTTAAGTGATGAGATTGATAATATTGTCAATGCCCCCTCCTTTGATGTGGCAGAAGAATTACTGGAGATTGGAGAAGTGGTACCGGTAGGAGAGGAGGAGATATTTAAACAATGCAGGAAGGAAATAAGGGTGGTATTGGAAAAAATGAAGAAATTAGTTTGGGAGAAAATACAGGAGAAAATTTGAAATGGAAAGAGAAAAAAGAAAGAAAGAGGGAAGGAAAAAAGTATAAAGCAGTTGTGTATTTATTTATTTATTTTATTTTGTTGTTTTAATTGGAATTTTAATGTATATTTTATAAGATTTTGAAAATGAAAAAGAAAAAGAGAGAAAAAAATATTTGAATAAAATTATGTTTTAAATTTTGAAAGAAGAAAATTTGAATGAAAGTAGGAAAGAAAAAATATTTAACTGAGAAAATTTTAGTTTAAGTTTTGAAAAAAAAATTTAAGTAAGAAGAAAAAAAAATAGTTGATTGAAACAATTTTGTTTGAAATGAAAATTCAATGAGAGAAAAATTTGTTATTTGTGAAAATTTATTTATTGAAGTTTTTGAGGAACTTTGGTTATTCAAAAAGAAAGAGAAAAATAGTTTTGAAAAAAGAATTTGAAGGAAAGAAGTAATTTGTTCAAAGAATTTTAAAAGAGAGATTTAAAGGTTGAAGTGAAGTTTGAGAAAGATTGTCATCTTGAGTTCGTGAAAAATTTTGATAGTTCAAAGAAAAAGAAATAAGGAAATAAAAATTGTATTTTGAAAAAGAAAAAAAGTTTGAAAGGAGAAAAGAAAGAAAATTAAAGGAATTATTGATTTTTAAGATTTTATTTTAATGAATTTTTTAAGACTTTGTTTTTTTATTATTTTATTTTATTTTACTTTTATAATTTAACTTTTAAATTTAATTTAGTTTAATTTTATTTTATTTTATTTATTTAGTTTATTTATTTATTTTTAAAGAAGGTTGAAAAAGAGATTTTGAAAAGAAGAAAGAAGAAAAGAGAAAACAGAGTAGGGGTTTTTAGAAGAGAAGAAGTTTTAGAATTTTAAGAAAAGAAAGAAAAGAGAAAGAAAAGAAAAAAAAGAGAAGAGAAGAGAAAAATAAAAAAGAGTTCTAAGATTTTGGTTTTAAAGGATATTTAAGATGAAAAGATTTTAGGAGTTCAGGGGCGTTAGAAACATTGATGGCTGATTCCCAGGATGTTTTGTCTGAGTCATCGAGGAAGCCTTCCCATTCCACGAGGAATTGAAGCTTCCCCTTGCGCATTCTTTAATCAAGGATACAGCTTACTTCCCACTCTAGATGGTCTTCTACTTTGACTGGTTCCGGATGAGGTTGGTTCCTGCCCGAGTATGTTTCTCAAGCCAGTTCCAGGAGAGATACATGAAAAACAGGGTGAATAGCCTGCCATTTAGGAGGTAGCTTGAGTGGAAATGCAGTTATATAGACTTTGGAGTAGATTTCAAATGGTCCCAAGCATTTTTCGGCCAGTTTCTTTCATGGTCAAGTTGTTTGAATGTTTTGTGCATCGAGCCATACTTTGTCAACTGGTTTAAAGGAAGGAGCAGATTGTCGATGTTTGTTGGCCTGTTACTTGTACCTTAAAAATTGCTAATTCCAAGTTTTATTTAAGTTCTTCTTGGAGTCGTGATATGGTTCAAAGATGATGTTCAGCAGGATGACTAGTTCCTACATAGATAGAGTTGAATTGAGGATGTCATCCATAAACAGTTTTGAAGGGAGATTGTTGTGTCAAATAATGAGTTGAGTTATTATAAGCAAATTTGTTAAATGGTAACCATGTGGTCCAATTGTCTTGTTGGTAGCTGACATACATTTGAAGGTATTGTTTAAGGATTTGGCTGACCCTTTCCTTTTGCCCATCAGTTTAAGGATGATAGGCTGTGGAGAGATTCCTTGTTATATTGAGTTTTCGACACAATTGAGTCCAGAATGTGGATACAAACAATGAGCCTCTATCTGAAATAATATCATTAGGCAGGCCATGTTTGGAAAACACATATTATAGAAGTAATTTTGACAAATCCTTTGCTGTAGCAGTAGTAGTGGTTTTAATGAAAATAGACATTTTTGAAAATCAATCTACTATTACTAATATAGCAACAAAATTATTAGAAAGAGGAAGTTGAGAAATAAAATTCATCGATAAAGATTCCCAAGGTTTAGAGGGAATATGAAGTGGTTGAAGTAACCCATGCTTCTGGTGACAGGAAGCCTTATTCCTATTACATTCAAAACAAGATCTTATATATGCCTTGATTTCACTGGTCATACATGGCAAGAAGAAATCCCTAGCTATAAACTGGTAGGTTTTATTAACCCCAAAATGACCAGCTAATGGAGAATTATGTCGACTGTTGAAAATCCATAGTTTTATTTCATTGTTTTTTGGTATGACTACTCTACCTTTGAGAACTAATAGACCTGATTCAATATTAAATCTTTTGGCCCCTTTCTTTGAGAGTATTTTGTCTTTTAACCCTAAACAATAATTTTCCTTGGACTGAGCTTCAAGGATGTTGGATAGTGGATTTTGAAAAGATTGAATTGTCATTGAATTAAGTTGATGAGTTGTTAACATTGATTTGTTGAAGATTGATTTCACATTTTCTGGGTTCTTGTCAGCAAATGCGTCCCCCCCTGTGGGTAAACGTTGTCCCAATGTGACAGGATATCTGGGACAATACCCTTCTTACCTGGGCGATATGAAATAGAAAAAGGAAATTCAGACAGAAATTCAGCCCACCTTGCTTGATGCCTGGTTAACACTTTGGAAGACATAAAGTATTACAAAGCATTATGGTCAGTCAGGATTTTAAAAGGACTATCTAGGCTGAGAAGAAAATAGTGCCATTTATTAAGACAATGAATAATAGCTAAAAGCTCTTTGTCATAAATTTTATAACTTAATTCTGCCACATTGAGTTTGCGTGACTCAAAAGCAACAGGATGAAACAATTTTGTTTCAGGATTCAATTGAGAAATGACCCCTGTGATAGCATATTCACTAGCCTCTGTCTCGACTATTGTCAAAGCAGAAGGATCAAAGTGTCAAAGAATTGGAGCTGTGGTGAATGCAGTCTTCAATGCTTCAAATTCCTTTTGTGCTGTAGAATTAAAAACAAAAGGAATATCTTTTCTAAGAAGAGAATTAAGATTGGAAATAGTTTTAGAGTAATCTTTAATAAATCTTCTATATAAATTGGCAAAACCCAAAAATCCTTGGAGGGATTTAACAGTTTTGAGCTCAGGCCATCCCAGGACTTTTTGGAACTTTTTGTTGTCCATGACTAAACCATCAGTGGACAACATAAACCCCAAAAAATCAATAGATTTAAGATGGAATTCGCATTTATTGTGCTTGGCGTAGAGACCCTGATCTCCAAGTCTATTTAGAACCTGTCAAACATGATGAACATGTTCATCCAGTGTCTTTGAGAAAATTAAAATATCATCTAAATAGACTACAACAAATTGTTTGACAACATCTTAAAAGACATCATTAACAAAAGTTTGAAAAGTTGATGGTGCATTACACAATCCAAAAGGCATGACTAAATATTCAAAACTACCAAATCTAGTGCGCATTGCAGTCAGTGGTTCATGACCTTCCGCAAATCGAATAAGATTGTAAGCGCCTCTAAGATCAATTTTAGAAAAGAAATTAGCACCATCAAAAAGGGTAAGAAACAATGACATTGGAGGAACAGGATATGCATTCTTCTTAGTGACTGTGTTGAGCTTTCTATAGTCAACACACAACCTAAGACTACCATCCTTCTTTACAAAAAGAACAGGGGAGCCGGTTGGATATTTACTGGCTCTGATAAAACCTTTGGCTACATTTTCTGCAATTTAGTCTCAAAGAACTTGAGATTCTTCCTTCAACAAAGAATAGACAGGACCTGCTGAAGGTACTGGACTTATTAACTCTATTTGATGGTCGTAGGGTCAATGAGGTGGTAACTTATCAGCCTTGCAGATTGAGAAAAAATTGAGGAAATTTTGATAGATTTCCAATAGAGTTGATTTGGTCATCCTCATAATCTTCAAGAGAATCTGTTGAGGAAGACCAGAATTGAGAGAGCATAATTTGACTACTTTGAGGAAATTTAAATCCTCTTCTGGTGAAGTGATCAACCTAGAAGGGTTAGCCAATTGCTCATTTAGAGAAAGATCAGATGCTTGCAAGTCATCTGGCAGAGATTTGTCCCCTAGCAGCACATTTTCAGGTGGGTTGTTTAACTCCCTATTGACCTGCATTGAAGAATCAGAAATATACTTAGCGCGTGGGGTAATCAATCCCCGTGACCAATCAATTTCAGGATTCTAATAAGTTAAAAAGTTATGGCCAAGGATGGTATCATCCATTCTTGGGGTGTCCAAGACTGATAATTCCCATTTGAAGGGGGGAAAATTTAGAAAGTTGAAAACCCATAAAACTTTCTTACTTACCCAATATTTGGGTTCCTCTGATTTGACCAAATAAATTGGATTTTGATCAATATCTGTGTATGTCAGCTTTAACTTCTCGGCAAAAGATAAACTGACAAAAGAATTTGAAGCTCCATAGTCTATAAGACAACTGAAGGGGGTATCCTCCTTAAAAAGAATTAATCTCAAGTGGTTTAAGGCAACTCCAGTCCTTAAGACATGGAGGTTCTGTGCACTGGGAGAGATAAGATAGTTTGCTTTGCACACAAGTAAACTATCTGCTAGTTTTTTGACATTGAACTAGTACCTTCTCTTTCCTTCAACTTTACACAATCTTCTAGCTTGTGTTTACCCCCACAATACATACATAACCCATCATCTGCTTGCCTCTTCCTCTCAGCTTCTTTAATTTCCCCTTTTGGATCCAGTACCTTACTGATATTGCCTGGGGTCAAGCTTTTTGGTTGAGGTTTGTCCTTTCCCTTATTGGGTTTGGATTGAGTCAAGGAGGATTGAGTTGTCGGTGGGTGTGAAGAAGGTCCCAATTTAAAATTTAGGCCTTGAGATTTTTTGGTGTATCAATGATGTTGTAGTCATCCTTGGTAAAATCTGTCGAGTTTGAGGGTTTGATCCATTAAATCCGTTAAAGTAGTCTTCCTCTGACCATGAAGATTTAATTGATCCAGAATCCTCAAAGGAAGTCCCTTTTTGAAATGATACCTGAGGGCAGAATCATTCCAACATACTCAAGTTTGAAGTGCTCTGAAGTTTGAGAGGTTCCAGGGAGTGAGTGCGGGAAACAGGCTGTGTGGCTGTTGGCCTTCCTCTGGCACAAGCCTTAGTAGTAGCGCCCGTAGGAGGAGTGCGTTGAAAAGGTGGCATTTTTAAAAATTTAGAGACACGTGAAAAAGACGTAGTAGTGCAAAGAATGAGAACTACGGAGAATTAAATTATACTGTCACCGGACGATCTACCCACAAGGTAAAGGGTGTTCCTGGAAAGTGAGATGGAGGGAGGAGTTTTAAAACTTCTTTGAAGCACAGAGAAAATGTTCGAGGAAGTGATTCAAAAATGACTTGAAGGAAGAGCTACTTCTTTGAGATATGTTCAATAAGAATCTTAATATAATTAAAAGGTAATATCAATATTCTTAGGATCTCACAAAGGGTTGGAAACTCAATAATCAAAGATTTAAGTTTTAGAAATGATTACTGAGAAAATAAGGAAATGTACAATAATAATGATTTAACCTTAAGCTTTACAACTATTAACTATATATACTTTTTATAATTTAATTCTATAGAAATATCAAACCAAAATCCAACCCCTTTTATATCCATCACTCCTCCTTGCATTGACCTCATACCCATCCATCATTCCACACACCACAGACCTCCAAAAATACACCTGTTACACCTGGACCCTCCTCACTGACATCCGTTAACCCTTTAATCCTCCACTAACCATCCTGTCCATGCTCACTACCCCTTTTAATAACCCACAGATACTTAATAAACCTTTTAGTGGAATATTGCATTAACTATTGCGCTGTGAGTCTCTTATTGAAGAAAAGACTAAACACACTATTGAGAGATTGACTAATTTACATTTAAAGTTAAGATTAGCGCGTTTGAATAGTGAGTACACAAAGGAAAATTGCAGTTGCTATGTAAAATTGTTTTCTGCACTTTGAGTATGGATTTAGACCTCTGTATTATTGATTTAATGAGCTGCTTTTGCCTTGAGTGTCACGTGGCATGAGACAATATCCTCTAGATTGATAAGATGTTGAAGTCGATGAAGAAGCGATTGGGGCCTTATTGGCCTTCTGAGTCTCTTGGACAAACATTTTTAATTGTTTAGTTAAATCAACCAAGTGATTGACCATCTTCTTGTCCACAGTACCCTCAATGTTTGTCACCGACAGTCCCATTTGAGCCTTCTTGGCCTCTTGAGCTTTGACCATAATATTGTTATTTTCTGACATATTGAGTACATGACTCCTGATACTTGTCCAATGCCATTAATTTAAGATGGGCTTGAATGTTCTCGTTAATATCCTCCAATGCCGGCAGTTTTTGTTCTCCATTAGGTAGTTCCTATATTAAATCCTTTCTTGAAAGATCCTTGAAGAAGTCCATTCAAATATCCCTACTACAAGCAGACCAGAAAAAGCACCATCCACACCAGCAGAAGTTTGATATTTCTCCAGAAACCACTTCACATCTTCCCCATTAAACTTGGTACCATCCCAAGTTTTATTCCTAACACACTCCCGAAACATCACAGCAGGAGGACCTTCCCCCCACTGAAAGTCACCACAGGAATAGATGAACCAGAAGCCATTCTTCCAGACCAAAATCACCAAAAAGGACCAAACAAAGACAATAGAGATTCCAAAGAACTAGCAGGTTCTACCCCACGTTTGGCACCAGAAATGTAGACAATCCTATAAAACTAGCTATATGCCTTGACCAAGGGAGTTGGAGAAAAACCAAAAAGAAAATCTCCTGTCCCTTTAGAAAAATATAAGTGAGATTTACCTGCTACATTAATTTGATTCCTGTTGTTTAAAGCCCCTTTTCCAATACACTTGACTGCATGATCAGCCAAGAAAGTAGTCTCCATACAGACTACCAAACAAAGAACTGAAATGTAGACCAATGTCCACACCAGAGAAAGCAATGATACTTGATGTAGGTTGAAAATCCACACCAATGACAGCAATAATACTTGATATAGCTTGCAAGACTGTACCAGAGAAAACAGTTGCCTAAGTTGAGTTAAATGAAGAACTAACCTTGCAACAAACACAGCCAATTGTGGCCAAAAAACAGTGAAAACTGAGTGAGGAACAAGGATATCACCTCCGGATGGTTGTATGATGATTAAGGTTGCCCCAAACTGTCTTATTCACTATATACACACAGACCACTATCTAAAAGCCCATTCACACCAACAAATTTGGCGTTTCTGAGTGCCAAATTGCATAAAACCCCTCTAGAAAAGCTTCCCAGCCTTCTGGCACTGAGGTGAGCGGTCTTCCTGACATTGGGAGGCCCGCCTGAGGCGGCCGGACCACCCTGAAGCCAAAAAACCTCCAAAAACCTCCAAAAATACCCAAAATACTTAGAAAAATAAGCTACAACTACTAATACTTTTAAAACACATAATTAAGCTATAACAACTTTGAGACATGAAATGTAGAGAAATATTAGCCCTTTCTAATGGTACTAAGCACTTAACCCTAAGACTTAAGGTTAGCCCGTAAAACGCAAAAAACAAAATTAAACAGCTATCTTTTAAAATGAAAAATGAGAAAGAATCCCTTAAATACTTTGAATATGAAAAATTTCAACAGGACATAAAATATAGAGAAAAACTGGGGCTATCAAATGAAATATCCACATCCCTGAAGTCCCAATATTAGCCGAATAATTCCAGAAAAACACCCAATTATTAAACAATGTCATTTAAGACATATCAAAACAATGCCAAACAGACCAACAAAGGGCTCCACCAATGTTGGAAGACCACAACGTCCCTATAAAATCTTCTTCCATTTGTAGCTGATTGAACAAAATTAATTATAAAGTTTATTTTATAGTCACTGTTTTAAAAAATAAATAGTTATTTAGATAAATGGAACATTTTTGATAAGGAATAACGAAAAGTAAATTGAAAAACAAATAAAAAAACTTTAAGTTAACTGAAAAAGAATTTTTTGACAATGATTTGAAAGGTTACAGTAAAAGATACCTTAAAAATAAATTCAGAATTAGAATCATTAGATTAACTTGTAAAAAGTGTAAGAAAGAGTAACAAACCAAAATGATATGAAATGCAATAGAAAGAAAAAATTTTTACTGGTAGTCAGATAAGGTCAAGGAAATAGTACCAATAATTCAAAATGATAAAGCAAAAATATGATCAATAATTTTTAAAAAAGGTAAGTGAGACAGAGAAAGGAACAATAAATTTGGTGGCAAACAGATGTAGATATGATGAATTTTCACTAATCTTGTCGGCTGGTCGTCTAGAAGAAGGTGAAAAAAGAAGATAGAAAGGGAAATAAAAAGGACTGAAATAAAGAAATATATAAAAAAATTTAAAGACTTTTAATAAAGATTGACGGGGATCAATGTGGTTAATAAAGTAAGTACGGTTTTATTCTCTCTGTTCAATTATCAACTATTAATACTAAAATATTCTTATCACAACCCTTAATATTTTATTTTATTACTTAAATAGGCAGACGTGCAGTTTAAATAGTTGTAAATAAAATTGAATTTTATAGTGTAATTAAAAATATGTTGAGTAGTAAGTGATGAGCATAAATGATATAACACAAGGCCTTTTATAGGCAAAGGGACCAATAAGAGGCTACCACTGAGTATATACAAAATAATAATAGGATGAAACAAAAAGATAAAAGAAAATAATTGAAACATAACAATGGAGAGAAAAAGATGAAACAAGTAATTAAAATCCCAATTAAGAAAACAATTTTCACGCAACCATTTCCCAAATCATTTAAGTAATATAGTGAGTAATTAAACAATCTCTGAGACATGAGAACCATGTGAAAAAGTAATCAAATCAAGTATAACAATATTTTTTATAGATTTTTTAAGTGAAGCAAATGGAATGTTTTGATGCAACAAAATATTGTAATCAATTTTTGTATTAGTCTGTATAAAATTAATAAATTGTTTTGACTATGTAATAACTAGTTGAAACAAGTAATTAATTTTTCTACTGAACCAAATTTAGAATTTTAAATTTATTATAATTATTATAATGCATTTAATATTCATCACAAATAAGGGTCAAAAAACAATGTCAATAATTATGGATAATTTTGAATATGAAAAGGGTTAAATTATATATTTAAATTTAAAAATTAATTTAATTACAATATAAGATAATTTAATAAGATATAATTATATTATCAACATTTAATTAATTAATTATTCATTAAATACACATAACACCTCTTTATATGGAATATAATAATTATTTTAATGTATACTTAATTTATATGATAATAAAATTAGTATAAAATTTATTTTAATTATAAAATAATATTTTAATATAATTTATTATGTAATATAAATTTAATATATATACATAAGCTGCAATTATTATGTCATTTATTAACTCCAATAAAATTTTATGTTTATTACTTGGCTCCTGGGACAGCCTGGCTGACACTCCCTCACTCCAAAAAAAACAATAAAAAAATGCTATGATTTTTTCTTTTTATACTTTTTTAATAGAGTAGGAAGGTTTGAAATTTCTTTACCAGGTATCCATGCATCATATTCAGATGACTTATTTTTAAATCTCAATAAATACTCAGTACCTCTTTCAGAAGTGATAATTCTATCATTGAGAATTTTATCATATTCTGCAGATTCTGTGACTTCCTGAGGGTTTTTCTTAGGTCTACCCCTTCTTTTTGGAAATAAGTCACTGTTGGAAGTATAAGGTTTTAACAGGGAAATGGGGAAAAAAGGATGTTTTTTATCATATGGAGAGTATAACACAACTTCAACTGAATTATCTCCAATCATTTTTTTCACAACAAAAGGGCCCACAAAAGGATCTTTTAATTTGTTGTTACCCTGTAAAGTGAAGTGGACAGTAAATATCAACACTTCATCACCTTCTTTAAATGTGTCTTCTTTTTGGGATTCATCCCATCTTTTCTTCTCATATTCAAATGCTTTATCAATACAAGATTGAGCATGTTTTCTGCACAGTTGTTGCATTTGAACAAAAGATTTGACACCAGGGTGTAATTCCAATTTAGGCAATTTACTAAGTATGAGGGACATAAACTAGCCAAAGCTCAAAAGGTTTCTTTTGAGTAACAGAGTGAACAGTGCTATTATAAGCAAATTCAAGACCAGGCAATAAGGTGACCCAGTCATGAGTAAATCTGTAATTGTCTTTATATTCCAATCCAAAGGCACAATACCTTCTAATCATATCCTCTAGAGTTTGAATCATTCTTTCAGCTAGACTATCAGTTTGGGGATGGTGAGCAGTAGATAATTTTAATTCACAACCACATATATCCATTAGAGACATCCAGAATTCAGATGTAAATTTTGGATCTCTGTCAGATATAATGGCTCTAGGGAATCCAACTATATTGAACGTATTACACCACCATAAGAAAGCCAAGTCTTTGGTGGAGACATCCTTATGGGTGGGAACAAATTTGCACATTTTAGTAAATCTATCCACTATTACCCAACAAGAATTATAATTTTCTTTACCTGCAATAGGAAGACCAGTGACAAAATCCATATTAATGATTTTCCAGGAAGCATCAGGTGCTTCAATTTGCTGTAATAACCCTGCTCTCTTACCAGTCATTCTTTTGTATTTCTGGAATGAATCACAAGATTCAACATATAATTTTGCATCTTCAGACATATTAGCCCACCAAGCAGTGTTTTTGAGTCTAATCAGTGTCTTCTCAAGATCAAAATGACCAGCTAATATGTCATCATGACAAAGTTTGAGGATAATTTCTTTCATAGAAGGAGAAATTAAAATTACATTAGTAAGCTTTCTTCTATAAAAAATATATCTATCTTCAATAGAAAACTTTCCCTTAATTAAAGCATTCTGATATTTAGCAGGAAGAGTTTCAATAAATTCTTGAATAGAAGCATTTTTAGGATCATTTAAGATAGTAATTTATTTAAATCAGAATCCTTATCATATGAATCCAGAATTAATTGTAATAACTCCTCTTCCATATCAACTATAAATATACCATGGATATGAACACTATCATCTTCAGGTACATAAGCAGGATTTGAGTCATTATTTTTCAGAGGCAATCTGTACAGCATATCAACATTGGAGTGAACATTTCTAGCCCTATGGATAATTGTCATCCGTCCTCTGTATTATTGAACAGCAAGTTGCCACCTGAACATATGTCTGTTAGGTGTTTTCAGGTTTAAGAGGGACTTCAAAGCACTACAGTGAGTTACCAATTCAAACTTTTGGTCATCTAGATAGTAATGAAGCTTCTCAAGAGCCCAAACAACTTCTAAGCACTCGAACTGAGTGGCACCATATTTCAATTCACTATTTCTCAAGGTTCTTGAAATATAACAAATTACAACCTCTGAGGATTTATCATTTATAATTTGTTTCTGGTGAAGGGCAGAACCCAGACCAACAAAGCTAGCATCTGTGTAAAGGACAAAAGGTTTGTTGAAATCTGGAAGAGCCAATATAGGGGCTGTCATTAAGCAACTTTTTAATGTATCAAAGGCTTTTGACAGTCATTATTCCAGAGAAAGTAAACATCTTTTCTGGTCAGTTTTGTAAGAGGCAAGGCTATTACCTGATAATTTTTAATATATTGTCTATAATAGCCACACATACCCAAAAAATTTTGGATTTCTTTTACAGAAGTTGGTGCTTTCACATTTTGAATGGCAGCAACTATGTTTTGGTCTACACAAATTTGTAAGCCTGACACAACATGGCCAAGGACTTTCAAGGATTGAAAACCAAATTTACACTTTTTTAAGGACAAGGTCATATTGATTTCATCCATTTTTTGGAAAACTCTATTTAAGTGAATCATATGTTCATCAAAAGTTTTAGAAAAAATTATAATGTCATCAATATAAACCATGAGCCATCCTTCAATTATTTCTTGATGGAAAGTGTTATCCATGACTTTTTGAAAAACTGAAGGAGCATTTTTAGAGCCAAACGGCATCCTAACATACTTATATATTCCCATATGAGTAGCAATAAGAAAAAGGTTTTGAGAATTTTTCTCAACTGGAACTTGATGATACCCTTTATTTCCATCCAGACAACTAATAGATTTTGAACCTTGCAAGGTAGCATGTATTGAATTAATTCTGGGTAAAGGATAAATATCATCAACAGTATAAGTGTTCAATGCTCTGTAATCACCACATAATCTAGCCTTATCTTTTTCATAAGAAATCAAGACTGGGGAGATGACACAATATTTGGGGGTGACATCCACTTTCTCAATGATATTCATTTTTTATAATGTGGCAATATTATCTTCAATATCCTTTCTTTTTGTTGGAGAAGCAGGATATGGTTTTTTCTTAAGACTAGGAGGGATATCACTCAAGTTACAGGATAAGGTAATTTTCATTTCTTCCTGAACAATTCCTAAGACATGAGAACCATGAGCAAAAGCCATAGGGAAAGAGGTAATTAAGGCAATAATAGAATCCTTTTTTTCACTATTTAAATGATCACCAAAAGAAGCAGTATTTATTTCATTTAATAAATCATCCATTTCAATTGTTGTTCTGCCTTTACACTGGATTAGTGAGTTACAAGACTTTAACAGATGCCCAGAAGGTTTTCTAGAGGAGGAAATTTTGAATTTCCTTTTGCCATTCAATCCCAAGGTGAAGCAATTATTTTCTGGGTCCAATTTCACACCAAACATGGTTAAAATATCATTACCCATAATAAAACAATTGCTTAAATTATCATTTTGCATGACAACAAATTCACAAAAAGCTCTGACAAAACCACCATTATATTTAAAGAATACAGAGGCTCTGTATTTGCCAATAGGAATTAAGGTAGAACCATACCCTCTCCATTTTTCAGAAGTTATAGGTAATAATTTACTCAAATAATCCTTATCTACTGATGCTAAAGCTTTTTCAGAGACTACACTTCCTCCAGCACCAGAGACAAGAACTACATCAACTTTTTTACCATTAATGATAACAGGTGCTTTCAAGGGGGGTATGGCTATAGAATTGTTAGTAATATCTTTAATTATTTCAGCATTTTCCACTGAAGATAAATCCAATACACATTCTTCATATATACTATCTAAATAATGGACATCCTGTTCTAACATTAAAACATCTTTAACAGAGTCATTGCCATAGGAGATATTACTTTCACAATCACTAGAAGAATTATTGACATCAATTTCAGCTTCATCAGTGTCTTCATTTTATTCAACAAGATGAATTTTCTTGTCACAAACATGACCCTTTTTCCATGGTTTGTTACATTTATAACAAGTATTTTTTGCATATTTTTCAGGTGCAACTGGGGCAGAGGGTTTACCAGATTTTTCTGGGAGCTTTGTAGAAGGTTTATTCTGATCATTATAAGATTTACCAAGGTAATTCTTTGGTTCATATCTATGGTTGAGTAGTACCTCATTACAGATATTAATGAAAGAAGAATTTTCCCTTACATGCTCAGCTCTAGCCACAATCAAATCTCTAAGAGAATTTGGTAATTTATACAAGATTTTATCTCTCCAAATATCATAATCCATCTTTGGATCAATTGCTCTTTGTATTTTTGTTACTTTCATAAGAAAAACAATGGGCTTTTCAACAGAGGAGGATACATATCTAGTATTCTCATACAGTCTTTGCTGAGCTAACCTGAATTTCGAACCACCAAACTGATTCTCAATCAAGGATTTACAATCATTCCATGTAAAATGATTGTTATCTAAAAGGACAGCTTCATACCACATCAAGGCTACATTGGAAAATAAAGAAATTAGCTTAGAAACAATTTCCTCATCAGGTAGGTTATAAGAACTCTTTAAATTATCAATTCTTTGGATAAAGTGTTGCCAATCAGAAGAAGAATCACCATAAAAGGTAGGATATTGGTCCAACTTAGGCCAATTTTTCTGACTACTGGGATGGTTCATTTTTTGGTTTGAATTATTCATCATTAATAATTCCTGAAGTTTAGCCAGGTGTTCAGAAATTTCATTATTTACAGAAACAGCTGGTGCATGACCATCACAAGATTTTTTGCTAGTAGCAAAAGATTTTACAGACTCATTGTCAGTTTGTTTAATGGTTGAAATATGAGGAAGAAAGGAGGAACTCTGCTCAGGTTCTTTTTCTTTATTTTTATGCAGCTTATGGACAGCATTCTCATTTATACCATTATTGATGGTTAAGGTTGAGAATTTTTCCTGCAGGTCAGACACATAGTTTCTTATTCTTGAAATTTCAGACATCTGGTCATTTACTTTTGCAAGAGATAAAACATTTCTGTCCTCAGAAACTGTGTGTTTGGCATTTAGTGCATGGAAATCATTCTTTAGCTTCTTAAACTCATTTTTTAGAGACTTTATTTTACTTTTTAATGAATAATTTTCTTCAATAAGGGGTTTCAATTCACTCAAGGCTTTATGTAGATTGATATTATTATATGAGATAGCTCTATGGTGACTCCTTATTTGTTTTTGTTGGCTAAGAACAATATTCAAGGTTTCTTCGATTTTAAAATAAGCTGTATCCTGTACAGAAGAACTTACTTTACATTGCAAGTACAAATTATTTAATCTATCATTCTCATGGATTAACACATCTCTCAAATGTTTGTCTTTCACAACATTAAAATCAAGGGTATCTTTCAATATTTCTTCAGAAGTTTTCTCAATTAAGGTATAGACTTCAGGGGAAACAAAATCATTCTTAATTGAAAGAGAAGGATTAATTAAAGAAGTAGAAGTTAAATGTAAAGGTTCATTAAATGAAAATTTTCTATTACATTAATAGGGCTACTAGTTACAGGAAGCTGTCTTTTAACAGGTTTAACTGTTCTTTCAACATTCTCAATAATATTACCTGCAGAAGAAGTCTTATTAGAAAACATTCCCAAGTGACTATCAACCAAATTACTTACCATGGAAGAGGAGGAAACTTGTCAGCCTGTATATCCCCAGGACTGAGTACAAAGTGCTTATAAGTTATGTTAAACACATGAACTATACATGGGAACAATAAATGAGAGTACACAAAAAGTATACATAAGTAAAATTATGATAATACACATAAAATGCCATTATAACACCTTATATACACGCATATATCCACCTTTTATAAGTCTTATGTACTTAATATTAAGTTGGAATATGTTAGGGTAATCTTAAGAACCTTAAGTATAAGGCTACATAATTTTTTAAGTACACTTAAAGCTGTTATATTCATTGTTTTACACAAAAAACAAGAAATGTGCTTTATTTCACTTAAAAGTTGACTATATGCGCTATAAAATTGAGAATATCAAAATTGCGCTTTGACAGATCAATTGGACTCATTTAGAACTATTGATTTGGCTATTTAAATGCATAAAAATAACACTTTTCAAATTTGGTGTTTTTTATGCCAGAAATGGCTTCTGTGTACTGGCTACATACTGCCTGCTTTTTTCCCGTGTGAATAGCTTCATTTTTAGCAAAGTTAGCTTTTTCACACTATAATTACCCCACATTCTACTCCCACTGTGGGGAAACACACTAAAATAGGCGACAGGCGCTTATTTAGTGTCCTAGCTTAATTAATAATGCATTGACCCTGTTTATATGCACTAATTTCATTAATAACCTCACTCTTGGCACTTTATTTCATCACCACGCTTAAATTCGCCTAATTTTAGTCAAGGATTTACCCGTGCAAGCGCCTGCCAAGGACTGCATGTAGTTACCCCACATCTCACGCTCTTTTTTAAGTTTTTGGGTGGTTTCTCAGTCAATTTTGGTTATTTTTGAATGGGAATTTCACGTAGTATAATGTCAGGATTTGCCCCATTATTTCTACAGTGAATCCTCCTTATTATTAAGCTATAATTAACCTTAAAAAGTCTCCTTTAACCTTGTTATAATATTGTTTTCCACGCATATACTCTCTTTTTGTCTTTTCTTTAATTTTGATGGATCTCCTTTATTACTAATAGGATTTAAGTGGTTGTTGTTTGTTTAATTATGTTATTGGTCACTAGGGGCGTTGATGGAAAGATCTATTACTTGTCTGAAGGCTTCATTAACATTGTATTGGATGTTACTTAAAGGTGTTTATCGGGGAACTTAGTGGGTATAAAAGGAGGGGGTTTTTGGTCTTGTTTTCTACATTCAATTTATCATCTTTACAATTACAATTACAATATAACCAATACAATTTATCTTACATTTCATTAGTACTTTAGAGAGTCTTTGAATAGTATTTTAAATATATTACATCTATTTTTCTGCACAACAATAAGCCTTGTAATACCAGTTATAATAAGTGAGAGTAAATTACTGAGTCTTATAATTGATTTTATTCCCCTACTTGCTTGTCTTATACCATTGTATTCATTTGGGAACTTTTGTAAATCTTCTAGACACTAGACCAGCAAGCTATTCACGTCTCTGGACTTGGACTTAGCCTGACAACTGGGAGCCTTTCCTCAAGAATTCAAGTGGTTATTCAAGTAAGTAAAAATAAAAATTAATTGAGGCTTGAGTAATTAGAAATCCTTATATATAATATCTGGATTATAATTACAAAGTGTTGATCACTAAAAATTTAGTGATTTCATAAAAAGAAGCCCAGTTATATATATAATAAAATTGTGATATTGAATCAACAATTTTACCACTAATTGAACAAAAACGTGTTCTTAGTGGGAGTCTGTCAATAGACCAATTAAAATTGTGTTCTTTGCAGATAATAATAAACCAATAAATAAAAACTGATTAATTGATTCTCTGTTTACAGGACTTTTAATCCCTTTTTCTGGTTTGTTCATTAAAATTTTTTTTGATTTTGAAAAGACTATTACTGACAAATTTTCTTTTTAAAAATACAAAAACACAGCTACATATTGTAGACCACTCCAATTAAGTGACCACATAAAAGCATATTTGACTTTTGGCACTTATTTTATCCACTTAAAAACTACTAGTAAGCAATTTAATTGCCTTAAGTAGAGTTATAGCATACTGATAAAACTCTTTTGTAGTTTGAATCACATTTCTCAAACCTCTGGTCCAACTTTCACTGATAAAAATGAGTGACAACGTTGAAATTGTAAGTAATAAGGCAAAACCTTATGAATTAAGACCAAGAACTAATAAATTTGTTGCAGGACGTCACCATGGAGGACACCTCCCCCAGAAACACTCCTCATATGAGTCTGGAGGAGAAAGAAAGGCTTCTCGACCTTGTAAAGGTCAAAAAATCAAAAAATACCCTTCAAGAACAAATTCACTCCCTATCTCAATTACACAACAGCTTGACAGTAAAGGTCAACAAGATGGAAGAGGAGCTTATTAATTTAGAGAAAAGGGCAGGCCAAACTTTCATGGAGGTCAACCAACAAATAATGGACCTAAGGGCACAGGTGAAACCAGTAACAACTCCCTCAAACAATCAACCAGCTCCTTCTCAAGCTCCAGGAGAAGATCAGATGATAACTTTAAGCAATTGGAAATGGGACTGGCATGCCCAGAACTACAACAGAAACTCTCATCAAGAGTCCAGCCATCACCCTTACAGGGGAAAGGGAAAAAGGGGAAGAGGAAGTGGAATAAGACCTTGGTAAGTCATCCACCTTCTAATGTTCAACAATATAATACTGACAATGAATTACTTATAGGTGATAATGAGGTATTAAAATTGATTGATAATGATATTCAGGATTATTCATTTGATAATAGTGATTTGAATTTATCTTTAAAGGATGACATTGTACATAGCTTTATTGATAATGGTGATAATAAAAATATAAAAATTGAAACAAATGAATCAAATCTTGAACCATATAATCTTGATAGCACTTCTGAGTTAGAAATTAATAGTTTTATGAAAGAAAACCCTATTATATCTTCTATAATAAATAGATTGTTATTAGAATTGAAAAGTTAGAAGAATATTCCAAGGAGTCTTCAACTGACATGGAGGAGGTAATACTAAACCTCACTAAATCTTTAACTCACACAGCCAATAAAGTTAAGATCATTGAAAAGTCAAATGATGATTTTTTAAATGAAAATATTAAATTAAAATCTGATATTGAGCAGTTACACAGTAAGCTGGATCAATCTCAGAATACTATGGCTATTATTGAGGGACGGGTAAAATTGTCTTTTTCCAATTTAAATGATACTCTTTCACATGTACCTGCTTTGGAAAATAGATTGCAGATACTAGAAATAGATTTAGCTAACATATTGAAAAATAATGACAGTAAGCACGTAAACACCTCTTATAAAAACCATACACCAGTAAATAAGAGAGAATCATTTGATAAATCATTAATTGAGAAAGAACATAGTGGTATAAGTTCTGAGAGTCACAAATCAGTAAAGGATGAGATAAATGATCATCTGTAAAAAGTAAGTGAATTACTTAATATTCCTCAGGTTAAGGAAGTAAAAACTAACCAGAAAAACTGGCCTAAGTTAGATCAGTACCCTACCTTTGATGGGGATTCAAAATCTGATTGGCAACAATTCATACAAAGAATTGATAATTTTCAATTTTCATACAAGTTACCTGAGGAAGAAATTACATCAAAACTTATATCTTTATTTACAGATGTGGCCTTATTATGGTTTGAATCTGTATTGAGTGAGGGGATTAATTACTCTTGGAATGAATGGAAGGCACGAATTGAAAGACAATTTGGTGGTCCAAAATTCAGAATCACTCAACAAAGATTATATGAAAAATCAAGATATACTCCAAGTAATGGAGAAAAACCAATGGTCTTTTTAATGGGTTTGATAAAAATCATGAAAGCCATGGATCCAAAAATGGATATTGATGTGTGGAAAGAAAAAATAATATATAAATTGCCTATATCAGTCAGAGACATTATTGTAGCTAGAACTGAAACCATTAGAGATACTTCTGGTTTTATCAATATATGCAATGAAATATTATTAAACCACAGATATGAGACAAGGTACAACACTTATAAGCAAAATATTGAGGTAGTAAAACCTACTACAAGTAAGTTACCAGCAGAAAGGAAAAAACGTATTGCTCCTCTTGTTCCAAAGAAACAAGAAAGTAACACTTGCTATAAATGTAATGAACCTTATGTTAAAGGTCATTCCTGTAAGAAAAGAATAAATGTTATTGAAAACTCACAAGATTCTGAACCCAGTAATCATGAAGATGAAAAGGATGAGTCTAGTGAGGATTGTAAAAGTAACATTTCTTACAGTGATGAAGAGAATGAAGTATTTGTATTAGAAAAGGATATTATGTTCCTGAATGATACAATATCTTCCAATGATACATCTTTAACTTCCATTGAGGAAGCTGAAATAATTAAAGATGTAGATCATGATACTTACAAAATCAAGCCTATTAGAGCACCTGTTATAATATGTGGAAAAGAAATGAATGTCATTCTTGACACTGGGGCTGCTGGTAGTGTAGTTTCTGTTAATACATTAATGAAACTGGATAGTAAGTACAAAGAAAAACTAGAACCTGTACAGACAAAGAACTGGAGAGGTTTTGGTTCAGTATTAAGTCCAATTGGTAAATACAAAACTGCTGTTTTCTTCAAATATCATAATGGATTTGTAAGAGCAGTATGTGATTTTGTAGTCATGGATAGTATTAATTGTAGTGATTGGTTTATCATTGGTAATGACTTATTGACCAAATTTGGTATTAAACTAGATCCTGAAAATAGTTGCTTCACCATTGGAGTAGATGGAAAAAGAAAATTCAAGATTTGCTCTGAAAATTCTGTTTATACCATTGCTCCAAAGGAAGAACAACAAAGTGGAAGACCCACTTCTGAGATGCTTGAGTTGGAAAATGAAATCCAAAAAGCCTCATTTAGTCCTCAACTCTCAAATATTGAAGTAGACAATATATTGAGATTGATAAAATCTTATCCTAGGGCATTTGCACACGGTTCAAATGAGCTAGGATTGGTCAAAGACCATGAAATGAAAATATCTTTAAGTTGTGACCTGGATAATATTCTTGGCAGCTTAAAAAAGAAACCTTACCCAGCTTCTCCTGCAAAAAGGAAAGACATTGAGGACAACATTAAAATGTTGTTGGAAATGGGTATTGTTGAGAAAGTAGACACAACTCCTAAATATTGTGTAATATCACCAGTTTTAATCTCTTATGAAAAAGATAAGGCTAGGTTATGTGGTGATTATAGAGCTCTAAATACATTCACAGTGGATGATATTTACCCTCTTCCCAGGATAGCTTCTATCCATGCTACCTTACAAGGAGCTAAATATATTTCATGTCTGGATGGAAACAAAGGTTACCACCAGATCCCAGTAGAAAAGAGTTCTCAGAATTACTTACTAATCACCACACATATGGGGATATATAAGTATGTGAGAATGCCTTTTGGACCTAAAAATGCCCCTTCAGTCTTCCAAAAATTGATGGATAGTGTTTTTCATCAGGAAATGGTTGAAGGATGGCTCTTAGTGTATATTGATGACATCATAGTGTTTTCAAAAACATATGATGAGTATTTAAATCACCTGAGAAGAGTATTTCAAAAGATGGATGAAATTAACATGACAATAGCATTGAAAAAATGTAAGTTTGGATTTCAATCCTTGAAAGTACTTGGACATGTTGTATCTGGCTTACAAATTTGTGTGGATCAGAACAAGGTGGCAGCAATAAAAAATATTGATATACCTAAAAATGTAAAAGATATACAAAGCTTTCTGGGTATGTGTGGATATTAAAGACAGTATATCAAGAAATACCAAACAATTGCAGCCCCTTTAACAACATTAATCAGGAAGAATGAAGCTTTCATTTGGAATAATGAAAGACAACAGGCCTTTGATAAATTAAAGGAATGTTTAATGTCAGCTCCAATCTTGGGACTGCCAGATTTTAGCCTCCCTTTTATCTTGTATACTGATGCAAGCTTTACAGGGTTAGGTGCTGCTTTACAGCAGAAGCAGATAATTGGTGGTAAATTATCTGAAGTAGTTATCTGTTATATATCCAGAACCTTAAGGAAAAGTGAACTAAGATATGGTGCTACACAACTGGAATGTTTAGCCATTGTGTGGGCCTTGGAAAAACTTCATTATTATCTGGTAGACCAGAAGTTTGAGTTAATAACAGATTGCAGTGCAGTGAAATCATTATTAAACATGAAAACACCTAATAGACACATGTTTAGATGGCAACTAGCTGTACAAGAGTACAGAGGAAGAATGACAATCACTCATAGAGCAGGTACATTGCATTCTAATGTGGATTTGTTATCTAGAAGCCCTTTGCCAAATGATACTGACAACCCAGCTTATGTGCCTGAGAATGAGGTAATACATATATATGGGATTTATATAGTGGATTTAGAAGATGAGTTTATGCAAACAATATTAGATAATTATTCATCTGATAAAGACTTTTCTAAACTTTCAACCATCTTAAATGATCCAACAAATGCCTCAATGAGTGCATTAATAAAAACATTACCTCCAAAGTATAAGAATGCGTTGGAAAAAGGTAAATTTTCAATTGAAGATGGATACATATATTACAGGAAAAAGCTAAGTAATGTAATAGTTATACCTCCATCTATGAAAGAGTTAATTTTAAGTACTTGTCATGATGATATCTTAGCTGGTCATTTTGATTACAATAAAACATTAACTAGAGTTAAAAACACAGCCTGGTGGATAAACATGAAGGATGATGTACAAAAATACATTGACACATGTGACTCTTGCCAAAAATCTAAAAGATTGACAGGTAAGAGAGCTGGGTTGTTACAACAAATAGAGCAACCAAAAGCTCCATGGTAAATTATAAACATGAACTTTGTTACTGGTTTGCCATTAGCAGGAAAAGAAAGTTTCAATTCTTGCTGGGTAATAGTGGATAGACTTACAAAAATGTGTAAATTTATTCCAACCCATAAAGAGGTGTCTGCAAAAGACTTGGCCTTAATTTGGTGGACTCAAATGATGAACACTGCTGGGTTCCCCAAAGCCATTATATCTGACAGAGACCCTAAATTTACTTCAGAATTCTGGACATCCTTAATGGAGGTTTCAGGGTTTCAGTTGAAATTGTCTACAGCACACCATCCACAGACTGATGGACTGGCTGAGAGAATGATACAGACTCTGGAGGACATGATCAGAAGATATTGTGCCTTTGGTTTAGAATACAAAGACAATGAGAAATTCACACATGACTGGGTAACTTTGATTCCTGGCTTAGAATTTGCTTATAATAGCACAACTCATTCTGTAACAGAGAGAAAACCTTTTGAGCTCTGGCTGGGGTATGTTCCAAATACACCAGTGAATCTTTTAAATAAATTGCCAAGGTTGGACATACACCCTGGTACCAAATCCTTTATTCATATGCAACAAATGTGTAGGAAGCATGCATAAGAATGTATACAAAAAGCATTTGAATATGAAAAGAAAAGGTGGGACAAATCTCATAAAGAATTTGAATTCAAAAAGGGAGATGAAGTCCTCATATCAACACTACATTTTAACTTACAAGGTAATGTTAAATTAAAGGATCCCTTTGTAGGACCTTTTGTAGTAAACAAAATGGTTGGTAATAATGCAGTGGAAGTCATATTATATGCTCCATATGATAGGAAACATCCAGTTTTCCCTATCTCATTATTAAAACCTTACCATGCAAATGATCCTGACTTATTTCCAAAAAGAAGGGGAAGGCCTAAAAAGCAACCTGAAGAAATTGTGGAAAAAGCAGAGATTGAAAAAATACTCAAGAAAAGAATCCTTACTAAAGAAAAAGGAACTGAGTATTTACTAAGATTTAAAGGGAAATCAAATGAATTTGATAAATGGATACCTGAAAAAGAAATTTCTAATTTATCCACCCTTCTTAAAAAATTTAAACAGAAATAAATTTCTGTTCAACCAGCTGAGGGGTTAAAAACCAGTACTCATAATATTCTATTATGTTTTATTTCTTTAAAGTTTAATCTTTAATGCTACAGAATTATTCTGAATACCTGAAAATTACAAATAAATAAATAAAATGTATAACTTATCATTTTTTTTATTGTTTTTTTTTGGGTGGGAGAGTGTCAGCCTGTATATCCCCAGGACTGAGTAAAAAGTGCTTATAAGTTATGTTAAACACATGAAATATACATGGGAACAATAAATGAGAGTACACAAACAGTATACATAAGTAAAATTATGATAATACACATAAAATGCCATTATAACACCTTATATACACGCATATATCCACCTTTTATAAGTCTTATGTACTTAATATTAAGTTGGAATATGTTAGGGTAATATAAAGAACCTTAAGTATAAGGCTACATAATTTTTTAAGTACACTTAAAGCTGTTATATTCATTGTTTTACACAAAAAACAAGAAATGTGCTTTATTTCACTTAAAAGTTGACTATATGCGCTATAAAATTGAGAATATCAAAATTGCTCTTTGACAGATCAATTGGGCTCATTTAGAACTATTGATTTGGCTATTTAAATGCATAAAAATAACACTTTTCAAATTTGGTGTTTTTTATGCCAGAAATGGCTTCTGTGTACTGGCTACATACTGCCTGCTTTTTTCCCGTGTGAATAGCTTCATTTTTAGCAAAGTTAGCTTTTTCACACTATAATTACCCCACATTCTACGCCCACTGTGGGGAAACACACTAAAATAGGCGACAGGCGCTTATTTAGTGTCCTAGCTTAATTAATAATGCATTGACCTTGTTTATATGCACTAATTTCATTAATAACCTTACTCTTGGCACTTTATTTCATCACCACGCTTAAATTCGCCTAATTTTAGTCAAGGATTTACCCGTGCAAGCGCCTGCCAAGGACTGCATGTAGTTACCCCACATCTCACGCTCTTTTTTAAGTTTTTGGGTGGTTTCTCAGTCAATTTTGGTTATTTTTGAATGGGAATTTCACGTAGTATAATGTCAGGATTTGCCCCATTATTTCTACAGTGAATCCTCCTTATTATTAAGCTATAATTAACCTTAAAAAGTCTCCTTTAACCTTGTTATAATATTGTTTTCCACGCATATACTCTCTTTTTGTCTTTTCTTTAATTTTGATGGATCTCCCTTATTATTAATAGGATTTTAGTGGTTGTTGTTTGTTTAATTATGTTATTGGTCACTAGGGGTGTTGATGGAAAGGTCTATTACCTGTCTGAAGGCGTCATTAACATTGTATTGGATGGTACTTCAAGGGGTTTATCGGGGAACTTAGTGGGTATAAAAGGAGGGGGTTTTTGGTCTTGTTTTCTACATTCAATTTATCATCTTTACAATTACAATTACAATATAACCAATAAAATTTATCTTAAATTTCATTAGTACTTTAGAGAGTCTTTGAATAGTATTTTAAATATATTACATCTATTTTTCTGCACAACAATAAGCCTTGTAATACCAGTTATAGTAAGTGAGAGTAAATTACTGAGTCTTATAATTGATTTTATTCCCCTACTTGCTTGTCTTATACCATTGTATTCATTTGGGACCTTTTGTAAATCTTCTAGACACTAGACCAGCAAGCTATTCACGTCTCTGGACTTGGACTTAGCCTGACAAAACTTCCCCTGAGACTGATTTTGGGATTGGGCTTGGGCCTTCTTTCTCCTGCCTTGTTGGTAAGGATGAGGAGGAGGATGGAAATTGGGTTTTCTGGATGGGCCAGGCTGATGAAGAGGAGGATGTTGCCTATTCTTCTGGTAGTGACTCATTATATAATCCCATTTCCATTGCTCTACTTCCAGAGTACTTTGATTTTGTGTGAAGGAGCTGGGGGGCTGTGAAGATTGAGCTTGAAACTGAGGCTGATTGGAAGGCCACTGAGGAGGGGCCTGGGCCTGATTTTGGTTCCTGAGTTCCTGAACTTGATCCCACAAGGTGTCTACTTTTGCCTTGTATTTCATGTTTTCTGTCTTCAGTTCTTTGATGTGACTGGACAGATTGCTGATTTTCTGGGGCAGAGGAAGTTTTTTTATTTTGAATCCTTTTGGAAGACCTTCTTGAGGTACTGGAGGTTTTACTTCCTTCTGTTGTTCTGGGGGAAGGGGGTTTGATTTGTTTACTTCTCCTGTCATTTCCACATCCTGAATCATGTGAATTTTTCTTGTTAGCATAAGATTTTTTATATTCAACTTTAGAAGAACTCACAGTATCAGCATCATAATCAATTTCAATTTCATCCACTTGCATGTTATCCATTTTCTCAGCCAATTTATTGGACATAATAGTGGGAAGATTAATTAATTTCTTTAAAAAAAAATTAAAAAAATTAAGTTAATAATTTGCTCAAAACATTAAAAAAAAATTTTTATTAATTAAATTATAAAAAAATTTCTTTTTAATATAAATTAATATTTATAAAAAATAATTAATAATATGGAATGCAAAGGTAAATTGGGAATAAACAATTAAGTTATTTCTAACCAATCAATTAAATTACCAAAATTAAATATGGCAATATATGGGACTAAGTACAAAGTACTATTTAAGTCAACCAAAATTAAACAAAAATTAATAATAATAAAAATTAATTTAATAATTCAATTTTTAATAATAATAATGTTAATTTCTTCTAGGACTAAGAGGAATTAAACACTCTATAATGGTCTACTAGGAAAAAATAAATAAATAAATGAACACTTACACTCAGTGACTCAGCACAAGGCCACAATCACTGTTATTGCAGTAAAAAATATAGTATAACAGTTGATAGGAGCAAAGGTTGACTTACAGTAGTGATCATTAAATCACCAACAAAAATATATAACTTTTAAGAATATATAAACCTAAAATTTAGATCCCCGGTTCGATTCAAGTTTGCAGAAAAAGTTCTACTTTTCGCGCAAGGTGGTCCGTGCGTTATGACGTTTGTCCAAAAAAATTCATAAAAGTCAATTGTCAATTATTCGGAAGGGTCCCCAATTGTCGGCTGGTCGTCTAGAAGAAGGTGAAAAAATAAGATAGAAAGGGAAATAAAAAGGACTGAAATAAAGAAATATATAAAAAAATTTAAAGACTATTAATAAAGATGGACGGGGATCAATGTGGTTAATAAAGTAAGTACGGTTTTATTCTCTCTGTTCAATTATCAGCTATTAATACTAAAATATTCTTATCACAACCTTTAATATTTTATTTTATTACTTAAATAGGCAGATGCGCAGTTTAAATAGTTGTAAATAAAATTGAATTTTATAGTGTAATTAAAAATATGTTGAGTAGTAAGTGATGAGCATAAATGATATAACACAAGGCCTTTTATAGGCAAAGGGACCAATGAGACGCTACCACTGAGTATATACAAAATAATAATAGGATGAAACAAAAAGATAAAAGAAAATAATTTAAACATAACAATGGAGAGAAAAAGATGAAACAAGTAATTAAAATCCCAATTAAGAAAAAAAATTTCACGCAACCATTTCCCAAATCATTTAAGTAATATAGTGAGTAATTAAAAAATCTCTGAGACATGAGAACCATCTGAAAAAGTAATCAAATCAAGTATAACAATATTTTTTATAGATTTTTTAAGTGAAGCAAATGGAATGTTTTGATGCAACAAAATATTGTAATCAATTTTTGTATTAGTCTGTATAAAATTAATAAATTGTTTTGACTATGTAATAACTAGTTGAAACAAGTAATTAATTTTTCTACTGAACCAAATTTAGAATTTTAAATTTATTATAATTATTATAATGCATTTAATATTCATCACAAATAAGGGTCAAAAAACAACGTCAATAATTATGGATAATTTTGAATATGAAAAGGGTTAAATTATATATTTAAATTTAAAAATTAATTTAATTACAATATAAGATAATTTAATAAGATATAATTATATTATCAACATGTAATTAATTAATTATTCATTAAATACACATAACACCTCTTTATATGGAATATAATAATTATTTTAATGTATACTTAATTTATATGATAATAAAATTAGTATAAAATTTATTTTAATTATAAAATAATATTTTAATATAATTTATTATGTAATATAAATTTAATATATATACATAAGCTGAAATTATTATGTCATTTATTAACTCCAATAAAATTGTATGTTTATTACTTGGCTCCTGGGACAGCCTGGCTGACAAATCTCTTTTTCAAAAAAATGAAGCTCTCCCAGTCATATGATAAACTTCATCTAAATTCCAAGAATAATGTTTCCAAGGCACTGCATGCAGCATGATCATTTTCTCCTATGCATATACTAATTCCAGCTAGAATTAACTTGGCTGCATGTTTTACAGATGAAAGTTTGTGGCATGCTGAATTTCACATCTAAAAAAAATTGACACCACATAATTCTAGCTACCATGTTTCATGTAGCTAAAAAACATACACTCATCAAATTTAAACTTAATTTGTGTCAAAATTATCTCATTTTCAAATCTTTTAAAGGGAACTATAATGTGCACCACCTATTTCTAAAATATGAAACTCCCCACCAAATTAAATTGGTAGATTTTTAATTGTGCAATTTTTTTGCCTTGACCTTTTTCATGATCTTACTTGGCTCAAAATATTGAAACATGACCAATGTTTCTGAAAGCTAGATTTGATTTTGTTTCTATGTGTAACAATGTAAGGCCGTTTCTAACCATCTGAAGAGCGTTTAATATCCTATTAGAACACATTTTTATTTATTTATGTATTTTAATTAAAAAATTTACTTTTTATTACAGCCAGGTTTCTACTGGCTGCTTTTTGGAAGACTTAATTTATGACCCAAGCCTTTGAAATTGGTTGAATCTCTTACATCTCAAATTAGTACTTCCAGCCAGGGGAAACCTGGCTTGAAGTGTGGCTTTCAGGCAACCAAAGTTGCTAAAAGCAAATTTGGTTGCTCGCTTTTACATTCACCATCCTCCCAGCCAATTTACTAGGCTGGAAGGTTACAAAACTTGTATGCAACACATGTTGCTGCTGCAAGCAACGCATGTTGCACACTTGCTTCCATATTTTATGCAGCTGACTTGAAATCAGCTGTATGAGATATGGGAAGCACATGCAATGTGTGTTGCATGAGCTGCATGCAGTGCAATCATAGCCAGTTTTTTTCTGGCTGTTAAATGAACATAGAGAAACCAAATTCCCTGAAAGGGACTTTGGTTTATAAATTGAAGGCAATTTTCCCCATCAGGTGTAATCTGGTGGGGAAGTGAGGGACAAATTTGACCAAAGATGTTTGAAAGAAACTTTGGTCTTAAAAACTTTAAAAATCTTTAAAAAAATGAGAAAGGTAGAAAACGAAACAAAAAAAAATTAAAACGTGAGTATAAGAAAAAAAATAAGTGCTAGTGATACCAAAAACCCAAGCCAATTTCACTTGGCTTGGTTATGTAATAATAATTTTTGTAATATGTTAAATTTAAAATTCAAACACCATAAAATATATGAAATTTTTTAATATGAATATTATAAATTTAATTTACCCCTTTCTCATAATTATATTTATAATTTTGTTTTTTAATTTTTTGGAAATCCAAAATTAAATTTTCAACTAAATTTTATAGTTAGGTAAAATAAATTATAAATTTGACGTTTTGTAATAAAATAATGAAAAAAATTTAAATTTATTTAAAAAATATTTTTGTTAGAGGAATACCAATATTTTAAGGCTAGAAATACTGTGCAAATTGTAATTTAAAAAATTATATTTTTTTTGTGAGGGGTGATAACTATTTTTGTAAATATTTTTCAAAAACATTCATTAAATACTGAATTAAATTAATTTGTAACTCAAATTTTTTGTAAAATAATTGTAATTGAAATAATAACATTGTTATATTTGATATAAAATTTGAATTGGTAATATTAATGTCTTTTTAAGTAAATTTGAAAATCATTAAAAAAGACCATGTTGATAAGTACTTCATTTTTGATATTCAATGGTTATATATAAATCTTATATATATTTCTTGAGTGTTTTTTTTATATACACTCAATAAAATTTGTAATATACAATGCCATTTAATCATTAATTATTGGTCAACTTACTTATAACAACTTCATATTTAATACCAGCCACTATTATTTAGTTTTTAATTTAAAACTCCAATATAATATGAGAGTATCCTTATTTTGTCTGGATTTAATAAAAAACAATAACAGACCATAAATGAGTGGGTAATTAATTACAATAAATAGTTGAGGAATAACCTATAAGAAATGATAAGTTTATCAAAAAGAGTACATTAAAAAACTATAATTTTGAATTTTTTTTGATATAATTTGGGTAGTTAAATTAAAATTTAAATTATCAGACTTCAAAATGGAAAAAATCTAAAAGTAGTGTTTATATAAGAAACCTCCTATAAAAAAATGATAAAAAATCTACTATTTAACTAAATTATTAAATAAGAATGTATTATTAAAATTATTTAAAAACTTATTTCACAATTATAATGAAATCTAAATGTGAAATTAATGGTGGTATAATAGTAAGACTATGTGGAAACACTTTAATTTATACATACTTTCAAAGATGTTCAGATTAAAAAATTGGTAAAATTTTATAATAACATCTAGTTAATAGTGATTCAATTTTATTTAGATCAAGAATAAATTTCTCTGGGGAAAAACTAATAAAATTGAGATATTGCCATCTCTTTTCAAGAGATAGAATATAATAAAAATTTAAAAAAATTATAATAATAATTCTTAATCACCATTTTTGAGAAGTCTCTAGAAAAATTCATTATAATATATCATTCATTTATTACATCATATGGAGCTTCAACTTGCAGTAGTGATGGGCAGCTTTGAACTTATGTTCTGAAAAATAAAATATTTAAAAAATATATAGTTATACTAATGAAAAATCCGAAAATAAAAATACTATTATAAATTAATAAGATAAAAGTACATAAATTTTATTCTGCTCTCATGATACAAGGGTACTATGTATGAATTTCCACATGTTAAATCTAAACCTTCTTTAAGGCTAGTTTACAGGTAGAGCTATAAAGTTTCCTTAAATCCTAGAAATAACTTATGTATTTTACTAATTATTTTTTTCTTGTTTTCTTTTTAAAGTTGTTAGAGTTGCTTAATTAATACTGCTACCTTGATTGTAAGATATATAATTTTTTTGAATACATGATTTATTGTTTCAAAAATTATATTATAAAGTTATTTCATTTATTTCATTTTGTAAAGCTTCATCGTCAAAGACACTAATCCATTTTCTATTACTTAAAAAATATATATAATGTGATAGCAAAATTTTTAGAATTTTCTTTTTGAGAGGGTCAAACTATATTGTGAAGATTTTTATCTAGAAATTCTTGTACTCTAAAACCAAATAATTTTCTCCCTTAAGTTAGCTTTTTCGAAAATATGAAAATATAAATAAGAATATTAACTTATCTTATTTTTATTTTCTTTAGTGACATTTTTAGTTCAATCCCTTTTTTTATATGACATTAGTATAAACCTATGGTTAAATGCTTCTATATAATTAATTTTTGTTATATATATATATATGAAATATTTAGAAGGTTAACTTTTTTATTTACTTGAATAAATGGCTCAATTATAATGCCCAACACTTATTAATGTTTCACAAACTCAATAACAAATTTCTCATATAAAATATTAGCTTCTAATATAAGCAGTTTATCTATAGCTAATATTCAACATGAGATTTTCCTTTTTATATTCAGCTTAAATTAAACAAAAGGAGCAATAATGCATATGTGTATAAATGGTAACCATATTTTACTTAGAGGATTGTGAAATTTACTCATCAGAATGGTTTAAGTATTAAAATAAATTGAGGTCATTGTTTTCTTGTTTTGAAACTAATTAGTAAATTATTCTAAAAATATTTTTTAATGTGTATCATGTTTAAAAAGTTTGAAATATGATTTTTGAAAATTGTGAGTTTCCTATATGAGATACCAAGCTTTATTTTACGTTGTTTCAAGTAGAATAGAATTTTTGTATTAGAAATTGAAAGCAATGTAAAATTATCTGATTTTAATTGTGTTCTACTTATAGAATGATTGCATAACATTAAACATTTTTTAAATCAAAAAGGTTTAAAGGATATTTAGAATTTTACAAATTTTTAACATTTATTAATCTTTGATTTGAAAACCAACTATGATGTACACTCACTAGAAATAAGCAATCCCAATTTTAACATAATTTATCAATCCAAAAATAATGAGTCAATTAACATAAAAATATATATTATTTAAACGCCAATTCTCTAGATTTAAAATATGATGTTTTAATGAAAAATTTATACAAAACTTTAATGCAATGAACTCTCTTTAAAAATTCAAAAATAGAATATCAAAACAAGTAATTTCTGCAAAAAAAACTACTAAATATTATAGATAAAGCATTAAAATAAGTCATATTTTTAAAAAAAATGATCTAACAATATTTATTTTTGTTAAAAAAACCTTGTTAAGCTTGTTTGTTATAATAATGTTAAAATCCACTAAGCATGATCTAAATGTGGCAAAATATATTAAAAATATGTTGAATTTTGTGAGCCAAAAATCAACAATTTTGTATCATTTCCTGTTTTTCTATGACTTTATTCCACCCTGTTTATCTGATTTCTCCAGTATTACTTTGCTATGATCACTAGTTTTGAAGCTAAAATTTACAAATGTTTATTATATTTGATAATATGAGAAATAACTCAAACTTTTATAACTACAAAATAAGATTTCAAAACTCCTTCTTTCAATCAATGATTAAAGAAATTTTCAGTTTTTTTGAGTAATGCTTTTAAGAATAAAAAAAAATTGAAATTCAAAAGGACTTATTTCCAGGTACTATAACTATTTTTTTGTGTAATGCATGAGCCACTTATCAATGATGTAAAATATCAGAAAAGTAAGTAATAGTTATAAATCTACAGATTATACTGTTTCTGGTATATATATCCTCAATAAATCTTTTATACTTTTCTTAACCTACATACCACACAATAGAAAATCATTATATTAAAAAAGGAAACAAATTCTATGATAATATCATAAAGAATAATAACCATGGATTGATATTCCATAAAAATGGTTAATAAAATTTTAAGAGAACCTAAATCAGTATTCTTTCATCAAAATATATCCTTTTTGTCTTTGTAATTTATTCAAAACAAATTTTTTGAAAGTTGAATCTATATATCTTATGCCAAAACCACTATTAAGTTCCCGCTTAGACTTTTTAAGTAATTATATATATATATTTATATATTTATATATATATATTATTTATTGAAAATTGAAATAAAAAATAAAAACATAATTTTATTTACCTTTAATCATTTAAATATAGAGTATTTTCAGAATGCATTGTGGTTAATTGTAAAGGTTAGAAGATTTGAAGTTGGATTTATGAGTTTTTAGAAGGGCAAATATTGTAAAATTCTTTCATAAATATTTATTTCATAGTTTCAAATGTTGAAATTTACAAACTTATGGGATTTAAAATTATATTGAGATTTAAAATATGTTTTCTACTCAAGTAAAATCAAATAAAATGATGATATCAAAATTGAAATTAAGCTTAAACTTTTGATATGCTATATCTTCATCAAAAATATAATAATATTTTTTTCCTACATCACTTTTTACATAAAAGATAGTTTTATCATTTTATTCATAAATGATTTCTTATATAAAATTAACATCTATGTCAACTGTTTATGACTATTAATCTATATAATAGGGGGTATCAATGTTCAGACATCTGCAATTAGGGATAAGAAATTTTTTCTCCTGCAATCAGACATTATTAATTGCGGAAGAGTTTTACCCACTAGCCCCAGGGCTAGTGGATAAGGAATCCATGATAATGAATTATCCTGCCTCTTATACCCCAATTTCTGTTTCTAATTCCTGATCCCAAACTCATCACATTCATGATGGATTTTTAACAAAGTCACATGACATATAATTTCTGATGTGTCACATGCCACGTGACACTCAAGGCAAAAGCAGCTCATTAAATCAATAATAAGAGGCTCAAATCCATACTCGAAGCGCAGAAAGCAATTCTCCATAGCAACTGCAACTTTCCTTTGTGTACTCGCTATTCAACCGCGCTAGCCTAAACTCTAAATCTAAATTAGTCAATCTCCCAATAGTGTGTCTTAGTCTTTTTCTCAATAAGCGACGCACAGCGCAATAGTTAATATAATATTACATTAAACTGCTTATGAAATGTCTGTGGGTTATTAAGGGGTAGTGAGAATGGATGGAATGGTTAGTGGAGGATTAAGGGGTTAACAGATGTTAGTGAGGAGGGTCCAGGTGTAATGGATGTATTTTTTAATGGTCTGTGGTGTGCAGAATAGTGGATGGGTATGAGGTCAATGCGAGGAGGAGTAAAGGATATAAAAGAGGTTGGGTTTTTGGTTCAATATTCTTTAGAATTAAATTATAAAATGTATATATAGTTAATAGTGGTAAAAGCTTTAGGTTAAATCATTATTATTGTTTCTTTCTTTATTTTCTCAATAATCATTTCTAAATCCTAAATCTTTGATTGTTGAGTTTCCAACCCTTTGTGAGATCTTATGAATTTTAATATTACCTTTTAATTATATTAGAATCCTTCTCGAACATAACTCGAAGCAGTAGTTCTTTCTTCGAGTCATCTTCGAATCACTTCCTGGAATCATTCCTCTGTACTTTGAAGAAGTCTCTAAACTCCTCATCTCACTTACAGGAACATCCTAGACCTTGTGTGTAGGTCGTCTGGTGACATGATGCCATCCTTAAGTCTCTCCTCACTCTATGCTACTTAATTTTGGTGGTGAACACTTGAGTTTTTTTTCTATCTACACACCCCAACTGCACATTTGGCAGTGAATTCCGACTTCCCACTCATCACCTAAGCCTTTTACCGACACCTATACTACTGACAAAAATGAAGCACCTCTCTACTAGATGGATACTTCACTCCACTATTAATGCCATCACTTTGGTTTTAGTTCTCTACTATAAATCTGACTCTGTTATGGGAGATGCCTTAGCCTATTTGTGTTTTCTTTACAAAAAGTGTTACCCCATTTCCAGGGTGCCAAATCTTTATCATGATCCCTGATATGATTTCTGCTCCATTCTCAACATTCCCCAACTAAACTTCACTCAGCTAGTTAGAACTTCACCCAATTATTTCTTCAAACTATTTCAGCTAATCTCTGAACATCCTGTCTCTCATAACAATTCCCATAACAAACAGTGTAATTGTCATGCGCCACATGACACTCGAGGCAAAAGCAGCTCATTAAATCAATAATATCGAGTTCTAAATCTATACTCTAAGCGCAGAAAGCAATTCCCCATAGCAACTGCGATTCCCCTTTGTGTACTTACTATTTAACTGTGCTAGCCTAAACTCTAAATCTAAATTAGTCAATCTCTCAATAGGGTGCCTTAGTCTCATTTTCAATAAGCGACGCACAGTGCTAGGATCAACGTAATAGTACAGTAGTAGTTTTCATTGAAAGTTTGTTAATTAATTTAAAAGGGGTAAATTGAGCAGGGACAGATATTAGCGAAGAGGGATTAAGTGTATGTTAGTAATGGTCAATGGTATGGGAATGGTGTGATGAAAGGGAGGTCAATGCGAGGAGGAATAAAGGATATAAAAGGGTTGGGTATTTGGTTCGATATTCCTTAGAATTAAATTATAAAACGTATTTACATTTAATAGTGGTAAAATCTTTAAGTTAAATCATTGTTATTGTATCTTTCTTTTATTTTCTCAATAAATCATTTCTAAATCCTAAACATTTGATTATTGAGTTTCCAACCCTTTGTGAGTTCTTAAGAATTCCTGTTACCTTTGAAACTATCTTATAATTCTTCAGGAACATCCTCGACCTTGTGCGTAGGTCATCCGGTGACAGTATAATTTAATTCTCCTTAGTTCTCATTCTTTGCACTACTACGTCCTTTTAGGTGTTTTTAAAGTTTTAAAATGGCACCTGTTCAACGCACTCCTCCTACGGGCGCTACTACTAGAGCTCGCGCTAGGGGCAGGCCAACAGCCACAAGGTCTGTTTCCCGCACTCACTCTTTGGAACCACTCGACCTTAGGGAACGGCAACATTCAGTTCAATATGTAGAAGACATCCCACAAGATTTTGAGGATTCTAGTGATGAAGAAGAAGGAGAGGATACAATGCACGAGGCACCATCTGCCCCAGCCAATCACCCTTCTGGTCAATCCTCAGAACCTGGACCATCTAACTCTCTGGAAGATTTCATGAGACTTTTCATGAAAACCCTTTCAAATCTAACGTCTTCAGAGGGATCTAAGTTCAAAACTCCTTCTATGAAATCTCCTGACAAATTCGACGGAGATCACCCCAACAGATTGCGACCCTTCTTGAAAACCTGCAAGCTACTGTTCCATAATGACCCTCGAACCTTTAACAGAGACCGATCAAAGGTTGTTTACGCTTCTTCATTCATAGCCGGGAAAGCAGCAAGATGGTTTGAACCTTATCTGCTCATGCTTTCTTCAACAGAAACCCACTTACTTATCAATAATTGGGAAAAGTTCGAAGACCAACTTTTTACATTGTTTGGGGACCCTAATGAAACTGACAACGCAGAAATTGAACTTGATTTTCTTCGCATGAGTGATAATGGTAAAGCCTCTGAATATATCTCGAACTTCAGAGCACTTCAAACTCGAGTAGGTTTGAATGATGCTGCCCTTAAGTATCATTTCAAGAAAGGACTTCCTTTGAGGATTCTAGATCAATTAAATCTTCACGGTCAGAAGATGACTACTTTAACGGATTTAATGGATCGAACCCTCAAACTTGACGGCGTTTATCAAGGACGACTTCAACATCGTCAATATGCCAAAAAATCTCAAGGCTTAAATTTTAAATCGGGATCTTCTTCACACCCACAACCCAATCAATCCTCCTCGACTCAATCCAAACCCAATAAGGGAAAGGATAAACCTCGACCAAAAGGCTCGACCCCAGGCGATATCAGCAAAGTACTGGATCCTAAAGGGGAACTTAAAGAAGCTGAGAGGAAGAGACAAGCAGATAATGGGTTATGTATGTATTGTGGGGGTAAGCACAAGTTGGAAGATTGTGTAAAGTTGAAGGAAAGAGAAGGTACTAGTTCAAAGTCAAAAAAACAGTAGATAGTTTACTTGTGTGCAAAGCAAACTATCTTATCTCTCCCAGTGCACAGAACTTCCATGTCTTAAGGACTGGAGTTGCCTTAAACCGCTTGAGATTCATTCTTTTTAAGGAGGATATCCCCTTCAGTTGTCTTATAGACTCTGGAGCTTCAATTTCTTTTGTTAGTTTATCTTTTGCCGAGAAGCTTCAACTAACATTTACAGATGTCAATCGAACTCCAATCTATTTGGTCAGATCAGAGGAACCCAAATATTGGGAAAGTAAGAAAGTTTTATGGGTTTTCAACTTTCTGAACTTTCCCCCCTTTGAGTGGGAATTATCAGTCTTGGACGCCCCAAGGATGGACGATACCATTCTTGGCCATGACTTTTTAACGCATTGGAATCCCGAAATTGATTGGACTAAGGGATTTATCACCCCACGTTCTAAGTATATTTCTGATTCTTCAATGCAGGTCAATATGGAGTTAAACAACCCGCCTGACAAAGTCCTGCTAGAGGACAAATCTCTGCCAGATGACTTGCAAGAATCTGATCTTTCTCTAAATGAGAAATTGGCTAACCCTTCTAGCTTGATGACTTCACTTGAAGAGGATTTAAATTGCCTTGAAGTAATTGAATTCTGCTCTCTCTATACAGGTATCCCCTCGACAGATTCTCTCGAAGATGAAGAGGACGACCAAATCAACGTTGAAGCCATTAAATCAACTCTACCAGAAATCTACCACAATTTCCTTGATGTTTTCTCAATCCGCAAGGCTGATAAGTTACCACCTCATCGACCCTACAACCATCAAATAGAGTTAATAGGTCCAGTACCTTCAGCAGGTCCTGTCTATTCTTTGTCAAAGGACGAATCTCAAGTTCTTAGACACTACATTGCAGAGAATGTAGCCAAAGTTTTCATCAGAGCCAGTAAATCTCCAACCGGCTCCCCTGTCCTCTTTGTAAAAAAGAAGGACAGTAGTCTTAGGTTGTGTGTTGACTATAGAAAGCTCAACACAGTCACTAAAAAGAATGCATATCCTGTTCCTCCTATGTCATTACTTCTTACCCTTTTCAATGGTGCTAATTTCTTTTCTAAAAATTGATCTTAGAGGCGCTTACAATCTGATTCACATTGCAGAAGGTCATGAACCACTGACTGCAATGCGCACTAGATTTGGTAGTTTTGAATATTTAGTTATGCCTTTTGGATTATGTAACGCACCTTCAACTTTTCAAACTTTTGTTAATGACATCTTCCAAGATGTTGTCAAACAATTTGTTGTCGTCTATTTAGATGATATTTTAATTTTCTCGAAGACACTGGATGAACATATTCATCATGTTCAACAGGTCCTAAATTGTCTTTGAGATCATGGTCTCTACGCCAAGCATAATAAATGCGAATTCCACCTCAAATCAATTGATTTTTTGGGTTTTACGTTGTCCACTGACGGTTTAGTCATGGATGACAAAAAAGTCCAGAAAATCCTGGAATGGCCTGAGCCCAAAAACATTAAATCGCTCCAAGGATTTTTGGGTTTTGCAAACTTCTATAGAAGATTTATTAAAAATTACTCTAAAACTATTTCCAATCTTACTTCTCTTCTTAGAAAAGACATTCTTTTTGTTTTTACTCCTACAGCACGAAAGGAATTCAAAGCACTAAAAACGGTGCTCACCACAGCCCCAATTATTTGACATTTTGATCCATCTGCTTCGACAATAGTTGAGACAGATGCGAGCAATTATGCTATTGCAGGGGTCATCTCCCAATTAAATCCTGAAACAAATTTGTTTCATCCTGTTGCTTTTGGGTCACGCAAACTCATAGCCGCAGAATTAAATTATGAAATTCATGACAAAGAGCTTTTAGCTATTATCCATTGTCTTAGAAAATGGCGTTCTTTTCTTCTCAGCCTAGATATTCCTTTTCAAATTTTAACAGATCATAATGCTTTAAAATAATTCATGTATTCCAAAGTGTTAACCAGGCGTCAAGCCAGGTGGGCTGAATTTTTGTCTGAATTTTCCTTCTCTATTTCCTATTGCCCAGGTAAAAACTGCATTGTCCCAGATATCTTGTCACATCGGGACTACGTTTACCCACAGCGGGGGGACACATTTGCTGACAAGAACCCAGCAAATGTGAAATCAATTTTCAACGAATCAATGTTAACGACTCATCAACTTAATTCGATGACAATTCAATCTTTTCGAAATCAACTATCCAACATCCTCGAAGCTCAGTCGAAGGACGATTATTGTTTAGGGTTAAAAGACAAAATACTCTCGAAGCAAGGGGCCAAAAGATTTAGTATTGAATCAGGTCTATTAGTCTTCGAAGGTAGAGTAGTCATACCCGACAACAATGAGATAAAATTATGGATTTTCAACAGTCGACATGATTCTCCATTAGCTGGTCATTTTGGTGTTGATAAAACCTACCAGTTAATAGCGAGGGATTTCTTCTGGCCAGGTATGACCAGGGAAATCAAGGCCTATATAAAAGCTTGTTACAAATGTAATATGAATAAGGCTCCCCGTCACCGGAAGCATGGGTTGCTTCAACCACTTCCTATTCCCTCTAAACCTTGGAAATCTTTATCGATGGATTTCATTTCTCAACTTCCTTTTTCTAATGATTTTGATGCTATATTAGTAATAGTAGATAGATTTTCAAAAATGTCTATTTTCATTAAACCCACTACTACTGCTACAGCAGAAGATTTGTCAAAATTGTTTCTAGAATATGTATTCTCCAAAAACAGCTTACCAAATGATATTATTTCAGATAGAGGCTCACTGTTTGTATCCTATTCTGGACCCAACTGTGTTGACAACTCAATATCACGAGGAACCTCTCCACGGCCTATCACCCTGAAACCGATGTTCAAAAAGAAAGAGTTAACCAAATCCTCAAACAATATCTTTGAATGTATTTCAGTTACAAACAAGTCAATTGGACCACATGGTTACCATTGGCCAAATTTGCTTATAATAACTCGACTCATTCTTTGACACGACAATCTCCCTTCGAAACCATTTATGGACGACATCCTCAATTCAACTCAATCCATGTAGGGACTAATCATCCTGTGGAACATTATCTTTGAACTATATCACGACTCCAAGAAGAACTTAAAACAAATTTGGAATCAGAGATTCGAAGATACAAGGAACAGGCCGACAAACATCGACAATCTGCTCCTTCTTTTAAACCAGGCGACAAAGTATGGCTCGACGCATGAAACATTCAAACAACACGACCATCAAAGAAACTGGCTGAAAAGCGCTTAGGACCATTTGAAATCGACTCTGAAGTCTCTAAAACTGCATTTCGACTCAAGTTACCTCCTAAATGGCAGGCGATTCACCCTGTTTTCCATGTATCTCTCCTGGAACTGGCTCAAGAAATATACCCGGGCAAGAACCAACCCCCTCTGGAACTGGTTGAAGTAGAAGATCATCTAGAGTGGGAAGTAAGTCGTATCCTTGATTCAAGAATGCGCAAGGGGAAACTTCAATACCTCGTGGAATGGGAAGGCTCCCTCAATGACTCAGACAAAACATCCTGGGAACCAGCCATCAATGTTTCTAACGCCCCTGAACTCCTAAAATCTTTTCATTTGAAATTACCTTTAAAACCAAAACCTTAAAATTTCTTTTTCTTTTTCTTTCTTTCTTTTTCTTGTAAAAAATCTAAAACACCTCTTAAATTTCTTAGCCTTGTTTTCTTTTTTTCTCTCTTCTTTTTCTTTCTTCTCCTTCTATAAAATTTTCTCCAAACCCAACTAAAAGTAAAATCAAAATTAAAATTAAATAAAATAAAATAAAATAAGATAAAAATAAATAGAATAAACATAAATAAAATAAAATAAAATAAAATAAATAAAATAAACATAAATAATAAATTAAAATAAAAAACTATTAAATCTATCTAAATATTTTCTTTCTCTTTTCTTTTTCAATTCTCTAAATACATTCTTTTCTTAAATTTAAAATTCTCTTTAAAATTTCTTTTCTAAAAATTTATTCTCTCTTTAAAAACTTTCTTTCCTTTGAATCATCAAAATCTTGTACAACACGACCATTTCCTCAAACTTAACTTCAACCTCTAAATCTCCCTATCAAAATTCTTCGAACAAATGATTCTTCTTTTTCAAATTCTCTTTAAATTCTAAATTCTGTTTTTTTTCTTCCTCTCTTTTCAACTAAAAAATTCCTAAAAAAAAAAAAATCAATAAACAACTTTTCGCAAATAACAAATTCTTCTTTCATTATATTCTCATTTCAACAAACTCATCTCAATCACCAACCATTTTTTTCTTTCTTTCTCTCTTCTCTTACATAAATTTTTCTTTTTTTAAAAAAAAACTTAAGACTTCCTTCAATTAAATAACTTCTTCCTTTCTTATTTAAATTTCTTCTTTCAAATTCTAAAGCAAAATTTTATTTAAAACTTTTTTTTTCTCTCTCTCCCAAAATTTATAACAAATAATAATATTCACCTACAATAATAAAAAAATAAAATCAAATAAAATAAAATAAAATAAAATAAAAACTAAAATACAATCCTACTTTCTACTTCTTTACATCTCTCCTTTTCATTTCAAATTTTTCTCTTTTAATTTTTCTCAAACCAATCTTTTCATCTTCTCCAAAATTACCCTTATCTCTTTCCTGCATTTCTCAAATACCTCCTCCTCTCCTACCGGAACCACCTCTCCAATCTCCAAGAGTTCCTCTGCCACGTTGAAGGAAGCAGCGTCAATAATTGTATTGACCTCCCCACACAGCTCTTCTGAAAACCTTACTTGTCGACTCTGATGAGGTTTCTTCGACCACACCTGGTCCAGCGTGTCTTCAGTTTCTTCAATTCCACCTGTGACCGGAGGTTTTTCCTCCGTTGGCAAAAGCAACGCAGGCTCCCCAATTGGGTCTTCAATGGTATTCGATGTCTAAACAAAACTCATCAGTAACCTCATCCCTAAAAAACAACAACTAAAAGCTTACTTTGAAGATGGGGTCAGGTTCTAAGAATAACCTTGGAGCCACCTCTACCTCTGCTTCTCTCTCCTCCTTGTCATCTTCAATGACCACCCGTCGTTTCTTGGGTATCTGCCCTGGAACAGGGACTTCATCCTTGTCTTCCTCCACCAATTCGTCGACTTCTTCTTCGACACCCCGCTTCGAACTCGTGGCCTGGGTTACCCAGGTTGTGATCTTGTTGTTGAGCTCCTTATCATTCTCCCCCACCAATTGATCGTCTCCAACCGAGACATCCCAAATGTCTTCGACCACCTCTTTTGTTTTAGGGATCACCCAAAACTTGGTCTTGGTAAATCGTTGCTTGATCTCTGCGTTCTTCGTCAACGCATCACATGCCACTCGTCGCCAACGGCAAAACTCGCATTTCTGGCAAGGGCCTCAAGTTGCCGTACTTTCAACACATAAGTATTCCATAGCTTCACAAGCCGTGTAAGCCTGGGAAAACTGCCGAGTAATCATTCCCCCATCCGCTTTAGGGTGTGGAGGCGTAGGTGTGGGAGTAGGACAATTCATTATAATAGGGAAATTAATAAATAAGAAGAAAAAATATATATAGAGGAAGGGAAACTAGTGTGAGAAGATGGCTCAAGCTCAACGGAGCTCGCGATTCTTATACCTGGGCATCTGTCACGCGCCACGTGACACTCGAGGCAAAAGCAGCTCATTAAATCAATAATATCGAGTTCTAAATCTATACTTGAAGCGCAGAAAGCAATTCCCCATAGCAACTGCGATTCCCCTTTGTGTACTTACTATTTAACTGCGCTAGCCTAAACTCTAAATCTAAATTAGTCAATCTCTCAATAGGGTGCCTTAGTCTCATTTTCAATAAGCGACGCACAGTGCTAGGATCAACGTAATAGTACAGTAGTAGTTTTCATTGAAAGTTTGTTAATTAATTTAAAAGGGGTAAATTGAGCAGGGACAGATATTAGCGAAGAGGGATTAAGTGTATGTTAGTAATGGTCAATGGTATGGGAATGGTGTGATGAAAGGGAGGTCAATGCGAGGAGGAATAAAGGATATAAAAGGGTTGGGTATTTGGTTCGATATTCCTTAGAATTAAATTATAAAACGTATTTACATTTAATAGTGGTAAAATCTTTAAGTTAAATCATTGTTATTGTATCTTTCTTTTATTTTCTCAATAAATCATTTCTAAATCCTAAACATTTGATTATTGAGTTTCCAACCCTTTGTGAGTTCTTAAGAATTCCTGTTACCTTTGAAACTATCTTATAATTCTTCAGGAACATCCTCGACCTTGTGCATAGGTCGTCCGGTGACAGTAATCCTGCCATTCAACTTGCTGTTGCACTATGTTTCTTTGGCTCAAATGGAAACGGTGCTGCTGTAAGACGTTTGGATAATCTATTTAACATAGGATATGGTACAGTGATATCATACACCAAGCGCTGTATGATTTCTATCCTTTCCCTCAATTCTCAAACACTTGCTTGGCCAACTCCACAACAGCAACTTGAATCCTCTCAAGTAATGCAAGCTAAAGGTTTCCCTGGCTGTGTAGGTTTTGTTGATGCAACAACTATACCTTTGAGTCAGAAGCCTGCTCATGATGGGAACCATTATTTTGATTTCAAAAAAGGTTTGTTCAAAATCTTCTCCAATTTCTCATCATTAATGAACTAACTTTTTATCTTCCTTCTAAATACTCTATTGCCGTTCAACTTATATGTCATGTCAAAAAAAAATTTATTGCTTTTCACATTGGCTTCCCTGGATCATATCATGACTCTTCCATCTTCCAAAGAATAAGGATTTCTCAAACCACAGACTCATACTTTGAAAAATCTCAGTACCTCCTTGCAGACTCAGCATATGCAAGTGGGAAGTACATTATACCTGCTTTCCATGGTGCAACCTTAGAAAATGACCCCAAAACTAAATTTAATTATCACCTTGCCCAATATAGAATACGGATTGAACATCGTGTAGGTATTTTAAAGGGACAATTTTCTAGTCTTCAGGAGCTCCGAATCCAATTTCAAGAAAAATTGGAGATCAAAAATGCAAATCATTGGATCATGACTTGCATTATACTCCACAATATCCTAGCTAATATAAAGGATGAGTGGAATGATCTTTATGAAGAAGAGGATCCTGAACCAGTGCCTGCTCTCCCATCCTTTGAATCAAAAAACATTAATTCAACTGGCATACACTCTGTCATTATGCCAATCACCCTCCACAATTTTGGCACACAACCCTTTTAATTTTTTGTTTTCATACTCTCCAAATTTCCACTTTGTATACTTTATTCACTTGGCTTGGTATTTTTGTTTGTTGCATATTCATTTTTTTTGGAATTAATGGTGAATATCTCTTTTTTGGATGGCTCATTGGTTTTCTTTCACCAGCTCAACATGACATCACATATTTTCTAAAATTGCATAATTTTTCACTGTTTCTTTTTTTTATTCATCCCTCATATCCTTTACCTATTCTCCTCCAACATCCCTCAAACAATTTGGTTTCATTTATTTTGTCATCTCATCTCTCCAGGTAAGTCATTTTATTCTTTTTTTTGATTTTTTGATTACTAATTATATTTTTTTTGTTTTTTTTCTGTTTATTTTATTTATTTTATCTTATTTTTTTTGTAAGTGGTTATTTTTTATTTCAATGATAAAATTAACCTTTTTTTCTCTCCCTCTTTACTTTCTTTTTTAGCTCCATCACCCTACTCTTCATCCCTCCTTGGCATGGTCATTATCCCCCCTTTCCCCTATTTCACTTTTTTTGGCTCCATTTCATTCAAACACATACATTACACATTCTTTATGCATTTCACTTACTCCATATTCAATTTTCCCACAATTCCAACATCAATCTTTCTCACTCTATTTTTCCTACTTTTCAATCAAGGTAAGTTTCATCTCCTTTTTTTCATGCCTATATGATATCTCATTCCTTTTATGAAAACTTCATACTTAAATATATGTATGACTCTTATCTGGATAACAGTGAACTTATTAAACTCCTTTTGATCTCATCTTCATTACCACTTTTCAAGTTTTTGTAAAATTTTGAAAATCACACTTGCAATTAGGGCTAGGTTTATTCAAATCTAATTCTCGTTTTACTGAAGATTTTCCTAAAGGCCACCTTTCATTTCCTACAAACAGATTTAAATTTGATTCAGTGGTTGCTGAGATATTGACTGTTAAAGTTGAGCCCTTTTTTTCCAAATTTTAAATTTTTATTCCATTTTTTTATGTAAAAAATTAGGGCTCGGTTTATTTAAATCACATGTCCTTTAACTGAGTTTCAACTAAAGCCTATCTCTCATTTCCCACAAACAGGTTTGAATTAGGTTCAGTGGTTGCTGAGATTTTGACCTTTGAAGTTGAGCCTTTTTTCCAAATTTCACTTATCTTATTTCACATTTTTATATTGCATATTTAGAGGATAAAGATTCTGAAACTCTTATCTGATTATTATATAGGCATTTCAATTATATAGGCATATATTTATTGCTCAATAATATCACTAAATCTCAAAAGATGTAGATTTTTGCTTATGGGACACTCTATCTTCCTTTAACTCTTTTCTTGCTCTTTGACCCAAAAAGCTCTATAATAAAGCATTTGAAAAAAATCATGAACTTGAAACCAAAGTTGGAATACTGAATTTGTGTGACTCCAAATGGGAATATATCAGCTACAAATATCTTTTTTTTTCTAATGTCATTATCACTCATTCTGGATTCCACAATAGGATTCATTTCAATAGGAATGACGCCAATTTTCTTACTTTTGGTATATTCTCATATATCAATCTGATAACTGGCCAACCAATACCATCTCCAGCTAAAATCAAAGGACATGGTATATATTTTCAGACCACCGGTGCATCATTGATTTTGTTTTGGGAAATGGTATCATTGAAACTATTTGGAATTCTTCTCATGATAATCATCAAACAACCAAAGCTCCTCCTGGTTTGGAATCCTGTCAAGATTTCACACATTTTGATTGCTCATTTCAAATCAGTCATAAGTTGATTCAAAGAATTAAAAAGGTAAAGAAAGAAGGTAAATTTAATCGATTTAAAAAAACTTTATCTAGATCCAAAAAGTATGGGGATTAGAGTTGTCATTAAAAATTTTATATTTTTCATAAATTTTTAATAAATATTTTTATATATCAATTTCCTCAACTAAATTAATGGGCCAACGACCTTTGGTTGTATAACAGGTAATCATGATAACATTTATTTGTTTCATGGGGTTCCTCTAGCCTATACCTGTGGAAAGTCCCAAACTTTTGTTTCTAGATTTGATCTGCATTTTGGCTTGAGGAATTTTCATTACTTTAAACTAGGGAAATTGATATATATTAGATATTTATTTAATAATTTATGTAATTATATTAAATACAGATGACTTCCACCCCTTACTTCAATAAAATGCAGGGGGGGTATTGCCAAATTTTGAAATCTGACATTCAAAACTGAAGACTTGTAAAAATTTTGATGATACCCTTCCCTTGCTTCAATAAAATGTAGAGGCGGTATTTCCAAATTTTCAAATGTAACATGTAAAATGTTTGACTTGTAAATATTTTGCTGATACCCGTCCCTTTTTCAATAAAATCCAGGTGGTTATTGCCAAAACTTCTTATAAGACTTGTGAAGTTCTTGACTTGTAAGAACTTTGGGGATACCAGTAAAATGCATGGGGTAGTAAAGCCAAAGTTTCATATAAGACTCTCAAGATTCATGACATGAAAGAATTTTGGTGATACCCACCTCTTACTTCAAAAAAATTTAGGGGTAGGGGATTGTCAAATTTTCAAAGGAGACATGAAAACTTCATTTAAAAAAAGAATCTTTAACATTAAAATATGAAAATTCAAGTAATTATTCATATAGTAATGAAATACAGGAAATTATTGTAAATTTTATGTACAAATAAATATGAACAGTTGAAGTGTGAGAGAAATAAAACAAACTAGTCATCAAAAAATTTCTTTAAACTTTCAATTTCCTCAACAGATTTATAAGCTTTAACACATTCTATCAAGAAATCTTTCTTTTTGGAATTTTCTTCATAATCAAACTTGTATTTCATCTGCTCTAATAGGTTTTGATGTTTTAGTGTTTTCTCCTCTTTTTTTGATTTTTCAATACTTAGAGTTAACTCAAACTTCTTCTCCTCCAAATATTGGGCCCAATAATCCTTCCATAAAGAGAGCTCATACTTTGTCTCTATCAAATCTTTTACCCTATCATCCCTCCTTAAAGAGAGCTCGTATTTCTTCTTTTCAAAGTTTAGAGTCTCTTTAGCGATTTTCACTTGTTCTAGAGTGATAATAAAAATTAACATAAAGTAGAAGAAAAGCAGATTAAAGTAATAAGAGGTATGGTATCACTCACCAGCATCACGTTTCTCTAAAAATTGTTCCATAGACAAAAAAGGGGTTTGTGATGAAGTATCACTTTTTCCTCTTCTTTGGGAGTTGAAATTTAGACTACTTGAAGCCCTATGCTTCTTTTTCAAGGTTATATTTTCTTCCTCATCATTGTTGCTACCTTCAGATTCAGTTGATTGAGGATACTGGGTTTGTTTGTCATCATTTTAAGAAATAAGAAAAAGATAAGTAAATAAAAAAATAGATGATAAGATAAAATAAAAAAGAAACAGACCTGAGTTAAATTTGGTTGGGTTAAATCACCAATAAGATCTACAGAAAATCTATCTAGATTGGTCTCATTCAAATGAGGGGAGGCTTGAGTGGAGGAAGAGGATGGGAAAAGATTTGCTTCAACATAATGTTCGGAGATAAGATCTTCTCCATCCAACATGTTTACAGGATTATTATTGGCTCGTTCTCCAAAAATTGCATCCATATCTTTAAAGTAAGGACATAAAGATTCAAGTTTATTGTCTATGGATTTGATGCCCTTAGTGATATCAATGTCGGTAACCCCAAAACCAGTGGAAGATGAAAGAGCCTCTTTCCTTCTTGTATTTGGCTCAGTAATTCTTGAGGTGTTCAGAAATCTGTTTAGGAAAAAGATCAATCCTTCCCTTGGTCTTATTCTGTAATTCATTTTCCATTAGAAGATAGCCATTAACTTTTGATGCTGGGGGCCATCCTACTTTAGTCACATACTCAGTACTAAAACAAGAATCATAGTTAGATTCGGTTTTCAGCCTGTTGATAAGAATAAGATGGTCATCTTTTTTTAATTGAAAGGTCTTATAATTCTTGGCTGAGTGGGGGAAAGAGTGAGTAGTGGGATTTGAAAAACAGCTGGGTGATGGCTGCATTTGAGAAGATCTAGGATGACGAGGCATGTTAAAATATAAATGAAGATGAAAAGGAGCAGAAACAAGCAGAGGAGATAGCAACATGAAAAGGAGCAGAGACAAGCAGATGAGATGGTGAGGGGTTCTGAGCAGATAGAATGGACAGGATGGGATGAGAATTTGAGTGTGCAGCAAGGTAGAAGGAATATCCTGAGAGTAGTCCAAGATGTGGTTATAGCAGAAAGTAGGTCAAGATGTGGTTATGACAGAAAGTTGTCAAAGATGTGGTTATGAAAAATTGAGTAAAAAAATGTTGGATAAGAGGTGAAAATTGACATGTAAAGTGTCTAATAACCCAATAATTAGCAAAAATAATTGTGGAAGATAATTGGGGTATGCAGATTATTTTCCGCAATTAATTTAATTGCGGATCCCTGAACATTGAAACCCCCTAATAAATTTTTTAGAAGAAAAAATAATATCAGTATATACTGGCTTTGAAATTATTTAATTTAAAAAAGTTTACAGGTAGATAAAGAAGGGTAATTTCATTTTTTAATATGAATTATAGAAGTCTTATTTTGTCAATTTTAATTGTTCTTGAGCTCAAATGTATCCACTGCAACTTATGTAAGAATAATAATTATTTTTATTGAAATTTACATGAGAAAGTATGCCTATTATTCAAAATGGAACTTGCCCTAATGTTGTTTTTCAATCATTATTTCCATTCTTATCAATAAAAAACATTTTAATTTGCTGATGTTTTAGTTTTTGATATCCTCAAGTTTTATATCTCAGGTGTACTATTCACAAAATCACTAAAAATTTAATTTTTGAAATACATGATAAACTTGAAATTGAGGGGGCATTAAATTTTTAAAAATAAATTTTAAATTCAGAATGGATAGTATTTTTTATATTTTCATAAATGAAAAATTTTTTGTTTCAATAAATCCAGAAAAAAATTTTTGTTGTAAGCATATTATATTAGATTTATTTTTATTTTACATACTATATTTTCAAGATTTGTGTTTAATATTTCCAGTTAAAGCTAATGTTAATGTGAATTTTAAGTAAGCTTGAAGAAATTTAATCAACAGGCATATTGGATATGTAAAATAATATTTTTCTCCAATCTTGAATCAACCTGGGTTAAAAAATATCTTGAATAAGAGTTTTGTGGGTCAATTTGGATTTAAGTAGGATTAAGTGAGGTTTAATAAAGGACAGATAAAAGGCTAACTTCATTACTAGTGACTTTTTTCTCAAAAGAGTTTTAAAATATGTATAATTCTGGAATCAAGCTTCAATAAAGTTGACTTCAAACAGAGATAATTTCTAGCAGCACAACACCATATTTACAAAGGTGTACAATACCTCAAATATTACTCATAATATAGTAAGGTGAGGAATCTACAAAATTCACATTTGAAACAAGGATTTGTATTTTTAATTTGAAATTGAGAAATGGAATATAATTTTCCAATTTAAATATCTATTAGTCATTTTACCAAAAGTTTTCAGTAATTAGATTGAATTTTGATGGCATTTTATTGTAGATTAATCATGTTTAGGAGCAATTTACTCAAAATTACTGGTTTTGGTTCTGATATTCCATGTGAAATTCATTACAAATCTTTTTGAAAGTGAATATTTGACATATTAGATATGCAAAAGCTTTTGTTAGATTAAAGTGAGCTCAAAGGGAGTTCAACTCATGATCAAATTAGGATTTTTCAAGATCAAACGGTGATCAATGTAGGTTCATCTTGAGCTCAATTTGTGAAAAATCTCTGACTAAATGTAAGGCTAAAAGATTTCCTCCATGGTGATGATTTGTGCATAATTCAGGCATAGATCTGTGGATCAACGGAGTTTAAGCAAGGGGTATTTCTAGCAATTCCCCCCCAATTTTTCTGTGGTTATCAGACATGTTAATTGACCAAGCTGTGTTTTTTACTCTGGCTAATGTTTTGAGGAATTTAAAATGAGCTGCTAGTATATCATCATGACATATACTTATTATTAACTCTTTCATTGAAGGGGGAATAACAATTACATTACTTAATTTCTTCCTGTAATATATAAAACCATCCTCAATGGATAATTTTTCATTTTCTAATGCTTCCTTATATTTTTTTGGTAATATTTTTATTAAAACACTCATTGAAGCATTAGATGAATCATTTAGTATTGTAGTAAGTTTACTCAAGTCAGGATCTGAAGAATCATTATCAAGAATTCATTTCATAAATTCATCCTCAAGATCTACAATATAAATGCCATACACCACCCAATATGGGGGGAGGACTTTCTAGTAAGTCCGCAACCTTGAACCCTAATTCATATTTTTTCAGCACACATTAAGGTGGTGATGAAGCAATCATGATGAATTATTGAATTCACTTTGAGATCACCTTGAAACTGATTTGAACCTTCATTGAAGCACATTTGATTAATAGTTCAAAAAATATTCACAGCAGGAAAGAAGTGTGCACTAGAAGTCTAGTGCTTTTTTTTGCTTCCTGAAATGATTTCTGGTAGAATTCCAAGCGGGACTTCCATCCAATATCTCCCTCTCACAATTCACCCTTATCTTAAATCTTACTTCCTATCCTACCCCCCTTATCTTGTTTCTAACTTTTCCATCTACTTACCCTTTCTACTCTATCCCTTCCCTTCACTGTGAGAAAAAAACCCTCCTCTCCTTCCCCCCCTCTCACTTATCTTGTCTTTATTTCTCACACCTCCCCCTGAATCTCACTCACCTTTCTCTGCCCACTGTCATTATTTAGTTTTATTTTACTTTGTATTTTCTTTCATTTTTCTTCCTTATAGATGTCTTCCTTTCTCAACACTTGTCCACATTTTTTTAGTAAACACAAGCAACTCAAATTCTGAAATATGTATTTAGTTACATTATTTACCACTTGGAATGGGCTATGATTCCTCAAAATTTTATTCCTTGTTATTTCTAATTTATACAAATTAATTTTTTTCAAATTTATCAAAATTTGGCTACTTCCCAAGCCCTTTCTTTCCTCCCCAACACATTTTTCACCTCACTCATCTCATTGCTCACCTCCCCCAGAAAAATTGAGGGACTGGGGAAGTCTGGGGAACGTGAGAGAGGGACTTTACAGGGCAGGGAGAGGTTATAAAAGCCCCCAACCTACTTCAGGAAGGCTGGAAAAGGTGAGCAAGGGTCCTAAAAGGGCTAGGAGAGGTAATAAATGCCTCTCACCTACTAATCTCAGCCCTACTTAGTCTTTACAGCACCTCACTCACATCTCCAGCCAAATTAAGGGAATGGGGAGGCTGGCGGAGGTGATAAAAGCCTCTCACTCACTTCTTCCAGCCCTCCTTAGTCTTTACAGCACCCCACTCACATCTCCAGCCAAATTAAGGGACTGGAGGAGGCTGGTAAAGGTGAAACCACGTGCAAGAAGCCGAAGAAATCACCGCTACGTCGCGCCGACGTTGGGGAAGGGTGAAATTGGGTGGGCGCCATGTTGGCTAAGATTTTTCTCTCACTGTAACCAAGGCAAGTACATAAGTGGGGCACAAGTGAAACACACTACTCAAATGACTCAATTATGTATTTTACGTGCTACTATATGCTTTCCTATAATTTATTTTGGTGAGCAGTAAGGACACAGGGTAATTATTAGTATTTTGGTTTGGGCACAGACTTGGGCGCCACTATCAATTCAACTTTTTTTCCGGACTGAAACCACTGTACTACCTCCCAAATTCCAATCAAAGTTGGGTAACCAAGTGGTCAATTTTTCAGCAGAGCTTCAGTTAGTGTTAGATCTCTTTCACTATCTCATTCCTTAGAGGTTAGAGTTATCTCTCTGGTAGCTAGTTAAGATGAAATGGCCAGATGAGACTAAAAAAAAAGACAGTCTCCAAAACTGCCAAAAAGGTGGTCTCTTTAAAGTCTCCCTAAATAATTATCTTTGCTCATCAGCCTGTGTAAAGACAGAAAACGGCATTGTCATTTGAATTTGCAGATTTGAGGCTCTGCTGAAAAGTTGATCACTTAGTTACCCAACTTTGATGGGAATTCAGGAGGTAGTACAGTGGTTGCAGTCCAGAAAAAAAAGCTGAATTGATAGTGGCGCCCAAGTCTGTGCCCAAACCAAAATACTAATAATTACCCTGTGTCCTTACTGCTCACCAAAATAAATTATAGGAAAGCATATAGTAGCACGTAAAAAACATAATTGAGTCATTTGAGTAGTGTGTTTTACTTGTGCCTCACTTATGTACTTGCCTTGGTTACGGTGAGATCAAAATCTTAGCCGACGTGGAACCCACCCAATTTCACCCTTCCCCAATGTTGGCGCGACGTAGTGGTGATTTCTTCGGCTTCTTGCATGTGGTGTGAGTGAAGGGCTGGGGAAGGTGAGATAAGGTTAGGGGATGTGGACAATAGACTTGGGAGATAAGTAATAGTTTTAGAATGTGAGAGAAAGGCTGGTGAAGGAGAATGGGGGAGATTGGGATGAGCAAGAGGTTGCAAAAGTGGTGGAGTTGTGTTGAAATTGAAAATAGATTGGAGGGGAGTAGTGAGGAGGGCTTAAAATTAGATTATGAAGCTTAAAGGGTGTAGAAAATATATCAGGAGGGAAATAAAAGGGTGGGGAGTGGTAATAGAATTAACAGAAATGACAAGGCAGAAAAATCTGTGTGGAGAGATTGAGAGGTTATCCATTGAGGTAGTGAAAAATGGAGAGTGAACTCTGTTCTTCGGGCAAACATCAGGGTCCACCCCCTCAATCTACAGCTCTATTCTGCCAACATGGAAAATGATCAATAATTATTTTTTATTGATATTTTTGAACTTAAACCTATAGTTTATATGTCTTTATTTTATATTTCTGATTTACAATGCACTTTATGACTAAGAAAGTAATATAGTAAAATAATTGGTTATGAAATAATATTTTGCTTTTTTACACAATAATTCACAGAATGTTTCTGATATCTATACATGATATATAAAAATATTATAATAGGAAAATTGTAGCAAAAAGTTGAAAACTAGAAAAAAAAATTTAATGAAATTTTAAACTATTGAACTTATGTATTCTATGATTTTATTGTATTTATTTTAAAATGTAATTGAAAATATGTTGTTTAGATTTAAAATAGCTTTGAATTAAATTAAATAATTCAAGTAAAGGTTAAAGAAATGATTTATCTACATATATAGCCATTTAGGTTGATTTCTTCTTTTGTGATTGCTATATATAACTGGATAATTGACTGTAATAACTTCAAATTTAAAAAATTTAAATAAGTTATCTACCTCAATATATTTATGATAATATATTCAGTAACAGAAAAAACTTTTAGAGTCCTTTCTTTTACTAATTTTTTCATTTAAATGAATATATACATTTTCAAAAAAAATATTTATCATGTATTTGGTGAAACATACATTGAACTCTCAATGCAATCTTGTTTCCAAGGGTGGTTGAAGCTAATTTAAGCCATGAAAAATTATATAATTTTTTAGAAGTTTTATTAAATACTTTTAAATATAAAAATAATTATATTTTTATATCAAAATATTTTTATTGAATACTTTGAAGTTCTGAAAATAAGTACAAATTAAGATTCATTTTTAATAAATATTATATTAAAAATAGTTTTAAGTTAATTATATATTATTATGATATGATTTATTTCCATATAACAGATTAAAAACTACCTAAAAATCAATTTTATACAACTCTATTATATAAAAAAGATATCATCTCTTCTGCTTAGATTTGAAGTACTTCAAAATATATTATTTTTCCTTAGGGACACACTTTATATTATATTCACACCATTTGAAAACAGCCGAAGTATCCACCGCTACATCGGCACAATGTAGCATAAAGGTATTTCAAAAGCTGGCCCGCTACGTTGGCTAATTTTTTCTCACAGTATCCAGGTATTCTTCCCCCCCAAAAGTGAGTTCCTGGTCACCTGACACAGTACATTGGGTCATTGGATATGCAATATCTATTGCTCATGGCTTCCCTCCACTGTGATTGTGTAAGATTACCCTTGCATTCTCCTGCTTGTAAGGTTAGTGTTAGATTGCTATCACTATTTCATGGCCTAAAGGTTAGAATTAGGCTAACCATTATTTTTTTCATCATACTTTAAGTCAGTGCTATTGCTCTGGTATCTGGTTAAAGTGAAATTGGCCAAATGAAGCAGAAATAGATAGGTGATCTTGGAAGCATCCAAAAAGGTAGAGCCTTAAATGCCTCACCCTTTTTTTTGCTCAAGTTTTAGTAAAAGTTTTTAAAAAAATTATTTCAAATTAAATTTAATGTCTTTTATAGTCAAAGATGGGTTTGGATACTTTTTGCTCAATAAAATGACTAGGTAGCTAAAATAACAAAAAAATATAAAAATATAAAATGAGAAATAATATTTTCTTATAGAAGCAAATAGGGAAGAGCTATATGAAAAAAAATTGCAACAGTCAGTTTCGAAGCAAAGAAAGTTGAGGTTGAAAAAAATATAATGAAATAATGAAAGCTTACAGAATAAACCATGAGTGGGTAGCTAGATAAAAAAAAGGAAAAACAGAAAACAAAAAAAAATTAGTCAGTTTGGAGGAAAACAAGAGTGGGGAGAATTTTAAGAATAGAGAAAAGGAAAAAGAATAACTTACATCTATGGACAGGACCAACAAAATGGAAGAGAAGATATTGAAGAAAAGAGTGGGGCAAGGGGAAAAGGGGGAAGAGAAGACTGGTTGGGGAACTGATTGCATATCCAATGATCCAATGCACTGCATCAGGTGACCAGGATCTCACCTTTTTTGGGGGGAACGCCTGAAGACTGTGAGAAAAAATTAGCCGACGTAGTGGGCCAGATTTTGAAATTCCTTTACTCTACCTTGTGTTGACATTGCGGTGGATACGTTGGCTGTTTGCACATGGTGTCAGAGCATCATATTAATTTTTGAGACTTATACTTGTAAGTTGAAGGGAAGCCTCACAGGATAAAATTGGTCATTTTGCAAAAAAAAATAAGTAAATATCTTTTAAATCAAAATATGTTTTTATAAAAAGTCAAATTTTAATATTAATGTTTTGTTTTAAATCATTTATGAAGATTTGAAATATTTCTATTTAAATTAATTTTTATAACAATATACTCATTCCAGTATTGCTTTGTGATAAGGCAAATTTCAAGAAAATTTTTAAATTCTTCTTTTTAAATAAAATATCAAAGGTATTTTTTTCATACACTTAGAGATTGAATAGAAACATCTTATAATATCTACCAATCAGCATAAATATCATAATTAGAATGAATCATTGATAAATCTTGAACCCATATATTTAATTTTACAATTGTGTGTAAGTTTTCAGTGGTGAATTACTCCTATCAAAAATTTAATTCTAATGACTAAAAAAGTGTATCTGCAATGTTTTATTTAATTTATTTTTCAACACCATAGAATTAAAATATTTTTTCTTTTTATTTAAAACATGGAATAATAATATTTTTAATCAAAAGATGTTTGCCTTTGCAGCTCCTTTTCTACATGGGTATAATCTAAAGTATCTATTTTGTCTTTTTTACCAATTGAATATCATATAATAGTTTATCAATTTGAAACTGATAGAATTATGAAAAAGTACAATTTTTACTTATTTAATTCAGTTCTTGAACAATAATACAATCAAAATATTTACCTGAAGCACATTTTTTAACATGAGAACTCTTTGAAAATTATATAGTGCTTATTCCCAGTTTGACACTGAAATTATCCCACAATACAGCATTGAAGCAAATTCAAGCACTAAAATTAAAGTTTAAGTAAATTTATACTACTTTGTTTTTATTATTATTAAAAATTTACATCTAGCTTGAATTTTAGTCTTTCATATGGAAATTTCACTTAGTAGTGATCAATTATTTCTACTCATGAGATTACTCTACCAAATAACCATATTTACATGGAATTTTGATGAAAAACATCATGAAGAGTTCCAAAATATCATATATGTATTACATTGAATAAATTTATATTGCAAAAACTCTTAGTAGTTGAATATTCAATAGAAAAAAAACAAAAAAAAGCTATTTACTTTTCATTTCAATCATCTTCTTGCATACACAAATGTATAAAACTTGATTAAAATTCACTGGTATAAGAGCTATACTTCTTTCTAAACTTATAATTAAACAATTTATCAATTATTAGTGCTTAGTGTAAAGAATCTATTAGAGGACTTCATTGAAACAGAAATTAGAAAAACCTATTTCTATCTTTTATTTTTTTTAATTATGAGTCTTTTCACAGTATTCTAGAATAAAAACTTGAGAATTTTGATGGTTCAATATGTTTCTTACATAACTTAATTGAATTGAAAATAATTATATTGCATAATCGGAAATAATAAAAATACAAAAAAAAAAATTAGGTAATATGGTTTAAATTAACAAATAAAAGCTTCAAAATCTTGGTTAAAGGAAGTTATCAATAAGAACCAATGATCTTTTTTTATTTTTCTTTTAAAAAAAATAGAATAAAATAATTAGGGAGGTTTAAAGTGATTTTTTTGAAATAAATAGTATAATTTTCAGTCTTTTTAATGATCAAGTGAAATTCAAAATGAATATGAAATTGGGTTTTATGAAAAAAAATTCTGTGAATGGATCAGATTGTTAATCTTCTCTTTTTATTATCTCTATTAATTATCCTTTAAACTTTAACTATTATTACAGCACAGACTCATCCATTTTTGGTTAAGAGATCAAAATGAGTTCAAAGTAAAGCTCAGTTTGAGTTCCATCTGACTTCAAGTTGAGGACTTGCTAGCAAGTCCCACCCAAATATTATGTGTTTTTAATGTTAATAATCTCTGTTTCAGTAACATAAGCAGGATTGTCATCATTATTAGGTAGAGGTACTCTAGATAAAAGATCTACATTAGAGTTAAAAGTTCCTGATCTATGTGTAATAGTCATCTGTCCTCTATATTCTTGTGCTTCCAATTGCCATCTAAATATATTTGTATTATGAGTTTTAATGTTTAAGAGTGACTTAACTGCACTACAATCAGTTATTAACTCAAATTTTTGGTCTTCAAGTTAAAAATTTAGCTTCTCAAGAGCGCATATTACTGCCAAACATTCAAGTTGAGTAGCACAATATTTCAATTCACTACTTCTTAGAGTACATGAAATATAGCAAATTAATACTTCTGACATTTTTCCTTCAATAAGTTGTTTTTGATTCAAAGCAGCACCCAAACCAATAAAATTTGCATCAGTATACAAGACAAATTGTAATTTAGAAATCTGCTAAGCCCAAGATGAGGGCTTTCATTAAAAATTATTTCAACTTAACAAAATCCTGTTGTCTTTCATTATTCCAAATGAAAGCTTCTGATTTCTTTATCAGTGTGGTCAGTTGTGCAGCAATTGATTGGTAGTTCTTAATATATTATCCATAATAACCACACATACCAAGAAAAGATTTTACATCCTTTACATTTTGATAAATTCAAATATTCTTGATTTCAGCCACCTTGTTTCGGTCTACACATAATTGTAAGCCAGATAAAATATGACCAAGCACTTTTAAAGACTCAAACTCAAATTTACATTTTTTCAATGCAAAGGTCATTTTTATTTCACCCATTTTTTGAAATACCTTCTTTAAATGGATTAAGTGTTCATCATATGTCTTAGAGAGCACAATGATTTCATCAATGTATACCATTAACCATCCTTCAATCATTTCATTATGAAATGTTATATCCATTAACTTCTGAAATACTGAAGGAGAATTTTTTGGTCCAAATAGCATCCTGAAATATTTATATATTCCCATATGTGTTGTTATCAACAAAAAGTTCATTGAATTCTTTTCTAGAGGAATCTGATGGTACTCTTTATTTCCATCTAAGCAACTTATATACTTAGCACCTTTAAGGGTAGAATGTATAGAGGCAATCCTTGGAAATGGATAAATATCATCTACTTTAAATGTATTTAATGCTCTATAATCACCGCACAGTCTTGCTTTATCTTGTTCATAAGAAATTAGCACTGGTGATATTACACAATATTTTGGTGTAGTTTCAACCTTCTCAAGAATATTCATTTTTAATAACATCTTAATATTATCCTCTATGTCTTTCCTCTTCATTGGTGAAGCAGGGTATGGTTTCTTATTAAGACTAGCAGGAATATTATCCATCTCACAGGTTAAACTAATTTTCATCTCATGATCTTTTACGAGGCCAAGTTCATTTGTACCATGTGCAAAAGCTATTGGAAATGCTTTAATTAAGTCCAAAATATTTGGTTTCACAGTTTCACTTATCTGATTGCAAAATGATGCTTTTTAAATTTCTTTTCCAGAAGTTCCATCTCACTGAATTCTCTTCCTTTACAAGGAATATATAATACTGACTCAATGTGTAACACTTTGTTAAAAGAATTTATTTTAAATTTTTTTTACCATTCATGCCAGTTGTAAAGTTATTATTAGAAGGCTCTAATTTCACACCAAACCTTGTCAGAATGTTATTACCAATGATAAAAAAGCTACTGAAATTATTATTGTCCATTACTACAAGGTCACAAGTCATTCTAATGTAGCCATGTTGATATTTAAAGAAAGCAGAAGCTCTGTAAATACCAATGGGGTGTAGTAATGATCTAAAACCTCTCCAATTTTTAATTTGAAGAGTTTTAAGCTTTGACTTATAATCACTATCTGTTTTCTGTAATGTATATGCAGAAACAACAGAACTGGAAGCTCCTGTATCCAATACTGTATTTACTGTTTCTCCAGAAATTATTTCTGGAACCATGATAGGTGTTATTCTTAAGTTTTCACCTTTCATATACTTGATGATTTTAGCATCTTAAAAATTCATTAATGATACATTTGAGTCCATATTTAATATTGGATTTTCAAAGATGGACAAATCATCTTCCAACATACAGACCTCATTTTCATCACTATATGAGATATAACTGTCATAATCACTTGAATCTTTACTTCTTTCTGTTTTGTTCTCAGATTCTTGCTTATTTTCAACAATATTTATAGTTTTCTCACACTTTTGACATTTACCCTAAGGCTTATTACACTTTTAAAAAGTATTAGTATCATACTCTTTAGGTACTACAGGTGAGGCAGGCTTTTTCACCTTTTCCTGCAGTAATTTTGAATTTTGATTCTTTACAGGTTCATTATTTTGTTTATAAGTGGTGTACCTTGCTTCATACTTATGGTTTATAATATTTCATTAAAAATATTAATAAATTCAGAGTATTCATTAACCATAATTGTTCTAGCTACAACAATGTGTCTGTCAGATATAGGTAATTTATGTATTATTTTATCTTTCCATAAATTAAAATTCATATTTGGCTCAATAGCGTTTAATATTTTATTTATATTAACTAAAAGTACCATAGGTTGGTCACCATTCAATGGATTATATCTTGTTTTCTCATATAATCTTAGCTGAATTAGTCTGAATTTAGAACCTCCAAATTGCTTTTCAATCAGTTGTTTCCATTCAGCCAAAGAGTAATATTTACCCTCACTTAATACAGCTTCAAGCCATAATAAAGAAACATCTTTAAATAAAGAAATAATTTTTGATTTTATTTCTTCATCTGTTAACTTATATTAAAATTGTGAATTTTCAATTCTTTGAATAAAATGTTGCGGATCAGAGCTGGCTTTTCCATCATAAGTTGGGTACTGGTAAATTTTTGGCCAATTCTTTTGATTGGATTTTATCTCACTAATCCTGGGAAAATTCAATAACTCATTTACTTTATATAAATGGTCTTGTATTTCCTCTTGTTCATATTTGTGACTTACATTTGTTCTTTCAGATTTGACACTTCCACCAGATGTTTTCATTATTGGTGGTAATGGGAATGATTGAGAATGAATGGATTATTATTATACTGTGTATACTTATGATTATCCTGATTTATTAGAAGATTGGCAGTTTCAATCTCAAACTTAGTTAATCTTTTTAACAAATCAGAGACACTTTGATTTGTTTTTTCAAAATATAACTTTGTGTTTGATTCATATTTCAATATATGTGCTTGATACAATTTTTCTAACTGACAGAATTTGTTTGAAAGGTCACTATATTTTTCACTGAGGAATCATATTTAAGAGTTAGATCCAAGTGTTCTTTCTCTATTTCTTTATTTTTTGTATCCAGTTGAGAAAAATTCAATTTTAAGAATTAAATTATGTCACTTGTGAGCTTAATTGCCTGTTCCTCACACTCAGTAATTCTATTCCATAATTCTGAAACAATTCTATGGACAGTTGGATTTTGTTAAAATACTCAACATCTTCCTTCTCACATTCTTCACTATTTTGTGAATCTCCCAACTCACTAATAAATGGTGGCAACTGAGGTTTAACTGTACTATTATCATAAATAGTACTATTTTTATTAAAAAAGATAAATCAGGTGTATCTACTCCAAAGGCTAATTGCCTTAAGTCCTACTCAATTTCCTGAACATATTTCACATCAATTATATTACCTGCAATTTAATTATCAGTATTCTGTGCAATCTGATAGTTAATCTACTTACCAAGGGATAAGAGTAAGCTCTGATTTTTGGCGCTTTTGATTTGGCTTGTAGGGGTGATTTGAAGTGGTCTGATGAGGAGGTGAATCCTTGTTACAGTTCTGACTGGCCCACTGTTGGTGAAAACAATCCCATTTCCATTTATCTACCAAGATCTTGTTCTGAGACTGATATGATCCTCCTTGGATAGGGGGTGGCTGGTTTAGATGTACTCCCTTCAGCTCTTCCAGAGCTTGGTTCAATTTCTGGAATCCTATCCTGCAGTTGGTTTCCACCTTTTCCACTTCCTTTATGATAGAAGATTTTGACTCCTCCAGCTTCAGAACTTGTTTTGCCAAGTGGGAAAGTTGATCCCAAAGAAGAGCTTATTTCTTTTTTAAAGTTATATTTTTAAAGAGGGCATCATTTTCATCTATGCTCATTTTTTCTGGCTGTGGGTAGGACTGACCTTTCATAGTGATGTCCTGGTACATTTTTTTAGCTTTAGACCTGGTATTAAAAGCACATTTATCATTAGGTTTTCCAGTGGAGCACTCATTATGTCTAAAATAACTATTATTTATTCCTACAAAAGGAATAATCTGTATGGTAATCAGTAGACAAAAAATATTAGCAATATAATTACTAATAAAAGTGCTGGAGCTTACCCAGGATTTACATTTATATTTATTTAAAATATAATATAAAAATAATTTGAAAAGATCTGTTAGATATTAAATAATAGTTTTAACTAGACCTTTAAGAGGTTTGATAATTAGCTTTCCAAACTTTATAAAAATACCAATTTAATTGGTTGTTATATTGGTGACCAAATACTAAGTGAAATTGTGTTTATATTGGGTATAGAAACTACTGTAAATAACTAATTTTTATTTTAAAAAATTAGTAAAATTATTATAAGGGTTCTTTTCTACTATTAATGAGTCATGATGACCCACTAATGTGCTTCAGACCCAAATATTTGGTTTTTATGAGCTATACTAGAGTAAAAATCAGGTCCTAAGGCTTATACTAAATAATAAGTAATTAAGGAAATACCCACAATTGTCAGTGTATGCTAGTATCTAATTATGATTTAAAAGTAAATATTAATGGTCCAACTACTTATTAATTGATTATTTTTTGATTAAACCTCAGGGGAATACTAATACAATAGTTATGCTCAGTGTTAACTCACAATATTTGGATTGGTGTGTGTTAGTGGTGGAAAATAGGTTAATAAAATATAGTTATAGCTAATATATAGATAAAATAAATTTATAAATACTTTATAATATATTTCTATATAATAATAATTGTGTTTTAATTTTTATTTGAATTTTAGTAAGCAATTGATGTCCAATAACCCGACAAATCCTCCCTAACTTATACCAAAATCCACTGGAGTGCACAGACCTTCAATCCAGATGATGTCACTCCTCTCCCTGGAAATTATAGCACCTTGAGGGCCCATCACCTCCCCATTTAATCCACTTCAAGCATTTTAAACACCCAGACCTCTGGTAAGGACCCTGAATCACAATTAATGATATCATAAACCCATACCATAAATAGAGAAAACAGATAAAAGTGGATACCATAAAGAAACAAGTAAAATAACTCATTAAAACAGTATATACTGAAATAAAAAGCATATAAAGGAGCTAAATAAACTTTCCAAGCCCTCAATAACATTCCCAAGTATCCATATTAACCCAGTAATTATATCCTAACCCATAAATCTGTGAAAATCCATTAAAGAAACAGGCTAAGTTGTCCAAACTGGATAAATGCACCTGAAAAAGGTGTATATACTTGTGTAGGTGTTGTGACTCCATTCAATACGTCCATATGACCTAAAATAAGCAGAAAAATAAATCTTATAGGCTATTTAGAGGTTAAAAACTTCCTATACACCTATATATACATAATATAACTACCTACTTCACTGAATATGATGTTTATGCATACATATAAGCTTATGTATATCTATAATTACTTAATATTACCTAATATATGTATATCATGACTCCATTAGAACCTTAAAAATTATTATAGGGCTATGGATAAGCTATTTAAACTTATATAAGTCATTTAATAGTGTTATAAATATATATATAAGCATAATAACTATTCACCAGGTCAAAAGTTAGACGACTTGAAGTCAAGTGGTTGTTTAGTACCTGTGGTCTAACCTGAGTCAAACCTGTGTTGGAACTTTGTTGGGACAATTTTTCATCATGACACATAGCTCATAGCTGAATCATTAGGACCAATTTGAATTCTTCATATATTGCTGCTTGCATAATTTCCAACAAGCAACAGATCATACTTTGGTGTCTAAAATACATATATTGAATTCATAATGGATATTATAAAGGTGAATAATATGCACCGGCTATATTCCTTAATGACATTATACAGACAGTATCTGATAAAACACCACCAAAGCCACTTGGATTGAGAGTTCTTGAATCATGTCCAATAATATCTTTATGAGTAATAATAACATTTTTAGACCATCAATTGTAGCACCAAAATGTTTTGAATCCTGCCTTTGAGAAAGGATTTTCTATTTTTTTTTCAACAGCATCATACAATTCAACTAGAATAAAGATTTGATCTGGTAAAATTCAGTGACTTCCACGTTCTCAAAAAAAAAACTCCAATCTTGTTGCCTCTTGATATTCCCAAAACCTTGTTGTTTTGAGTATAATGAGAAGTATTTACCACCAATGTTTTAGTATTGGAGATCAGTAATTTTAGATTGTATAAATTTTAAAGCACCAATGAATTTATCTTTTTAAAAAATGTTTAAAAAAGACATTTTTCTATAAATCTTGTTTAAATATTCCGGCCATAAATCATATTCTTCACAGAGCAATATATCAGTTTATTTTGAAGTCTTTCCTTTTTCTATATTGAAAAAATCTTTAATTTGTATTTTAAATCAATTGTCATTCATCTCAAGAAGAGATTGAATATTTACTATCATGATGAACATTTCCATTAACATTTTGTCCATTTCAAATAAAAAGAAAAAAATAATGTAAAACATTATGGGTAATAAAAAGAATTATGAAAAAATGAGTTTATTAATATTGTGTGGGACAGATCTTAAAATTTGAATCATACTCTCATGATCCCAAGCTTTCTCTGATGATGCTGGGCCAAATATTTGCAGAACTTCAGGAAAAATTTGGGCTAAGTGGACATTAGGCTTGATGTGAATTTGTGGCCAAAATTTTCCATGGAATTTTTATACTCCTTCAGCTAATCATGAAGAGATATAATTTCATCTTCATTGATTTAAAAGTAAGTTAAAAGGTTTTTTATTGATACAAAAATGGAAATACACTTAATTAAATTCTTCTCTTTACTTTCAGAATTTTCTATATTCACAACTAGAAACAAAGAAACCACATCATAATTTTTTTTTAGCAAAATTCATTCTTCTGCCTTGAGATTTGTTCCAGTCTTCCCTAAATGGTGTCAAACACAGTTGAATCATGAGGTAATGAGTGTATGAAAAATAAAATTTTGAACCACATTAAATCCTTAGTACTAAGATCCAAATAAGAAGTTAAATCATTTGGTGTTGCAACTGATCCCCATTTGATTTAAGGTCTAAAACAGGCAGAAAATTTCTGAAATGCAGACTCTAAGGAAGATATTTATTAGGGAAAATTTTATCTAATGATGATTCAGTTATAATTACTTGAACTATCTACATCAGAAATATATTTTTCATTATATGAGCTGGGTCCAACACCTAGTGGATTAGAACTTCCTGATTGCCCAACAATTAATAGTGCTTTTTTTGCCTTCTCTCAACAAATTTCATCATAAGATAATATTTGCTTGAGGTCTGTTCTCAGTGGTGGTATCACTATGCAAACTGTACTCTCTTTTTTCTTCTTTTACTTGAGTCATGAGAGGAATAATTTGAGAGGAAAGATGGTATTTTTGAAAAAAAATTCCTTTTGTGTGAATTCTGTCTTTGAGTGTGAACCTTTCTCTTTCTCTGTATTGTAGTTTAGTAGTCTTAGTCAACATTTTGTTGTTTTCTATTGTTTTATATGGTGTGATTTGTCATATAATCAAGCCTCTTCTTGCTGTTTCCATTTTCCCCATCAAAATTTTTTTTCTCTATTCTCTTTATCACTTCCATTTCTCCCTCCTGTACAATGTTTCCCCCTTGGCTGAAACTTACATTCCTTGAATTTTTCGGGGATAATAGAGTCCTTTTTCCAGGTTCTTTCCTTTTACTTTCTGCTTATTCTTTTAGTCCTAACCACAGAAACTCATCTTTTTGTACCTTATTATTTCATCACATGCTTTTTTGTAGTTGTTGTAAGGTGCACAGTTGCTGATTGACCTATTTTTAGGTATGTTTGTTTTTGAAATGATATACAAGTATTTTTACCTCTATTTTATTTATCCACTGCATTGATCCCTCCTGTTAACTTCTTCCCCCTTGGCTGCATCTGACAGTACTTGCTCCATGTGGGGAGAATAGAGTATTCTTTCCATTTTTATCTCATGCTTTGTTGTAGTTTCTTTTTGAAAGGTGAAAAGTTTCTCATTGACATGTTTTTCACCTTCCTCTGTGCTAAAAAATCTTCATTGATGTCTTTAATAGAATGATAAGGTCTGATAAGAAATAAAGAATCAGGGGAGATAGAGGATATTTAATTGTTTTAATTGAATATATCTTTCACAGGAAAGCCCAAATTAATCAATGGGTTATAGTCAGGAATAAGATTAATTATGTTGGGGAGTGACTCAAGTCCTTGGGAGATAGTTATTAGGAAATTAGAAAGATAGAAATTCAAAATATTAATTAGTAGGTGGAAGTTGGTATCTTTTTGGGGTAATAATGTATCTTCAACTCATATAGAGGATGAATCCTTCCATAGAAGCTAAACCCCCAACAGGAGAAAATAAAGTTTGATATCCTGAGAGGCCAATTATTACATAGAGGATGTGGGAATTAGAAGGGCACTTTTTACTAATGTTAATATGAGTTGAATGTGCCCTAGCCCTGATAATATGTTATGTATGAGAGAGATGAAGTGAAAAAGGTTTCTCAATAAATCCTGGGAAGCTTCTGAAGTCAGATATGTGAAATTGAAGTAAGCTAATACAGATGGGAGAGGAATTATACAATGATTCCGTCTTGAATATAAATTAATTATGACAGGAAAGACAATAATTCAGGAAGAAATTACTATTTATAAAAGACTAAAAACATTTCTTGGAAAAGTAAGTCACATGATTTGAATGATGAACAGATTTCCAATAATTTTCAGACATTTTTCAATCACTCTAAGTTAAGATAAACCATCAGGAAATATGTCAGAAGTTAATATTAACTGAATCATAATTTGTACATAGATTGAAGTTACAAGAGGTCCCACTTGACCAATGAAAATTTGCAATATTAATGATTGGTTTTTTCATGTATAATTTGAACTCAACTTGTTTAAAATATGAATTAAGGTTTTCTCCCAAATTAAAAGAATAGATTAGGAAAATTGAAAAGTAAAAAAATACTGAAACTTCCACTTTTACAAAAGAAGAAACCAAATTTTTGACTTGTGAAAAATGCTTATGGACACATAAATACATCCAGTAATTTTCTCATGTTTCTATTATCTAGTATTGAAATAAAAATGCAGGATCTGAAGGGCCTGGAATATGCTCTTACTTTAAAGTCCTGTTTTAAAATACTGCACAAAAATGAGTTAAAATAAAAGTGGATCTCAGTCAAAGTATATGAAAAATCTATTATTTCACATGCCTTGTAATCTTACTTGATTTCTGTTTAAAATCCATAGCACAGGTTCAACTTCTTATAGTCAAAAAAGTGTTAGTAAGTTTATGAGATTAATTCTATCTAATAAAATAATTTATTTTAAATAAAAAATATTATATTATATTTTTCCTCTGGAGTTCTCTTAAAAAAGTTTTAAATAGTAAAACCAGATTTTAATTCACTGAACTCAAGTTCCAGTACAAATAAAGAAATTCATAAAGATACTCAACAATATATATTTACAAAAAACTTCAGCAACTTGAAGTTCTCTACAGTCATGCCCTGTGGTGCCCCACCCTGCCCCCCTTTTGGCAGCCACAAGGCCTTGCACAAGCCTCTCAAAATAACACTTACTTACTTCAATTTTTTCATTCTTACTTAGCATATTTTTATCATATACTCTGAATTTTTTCATAGAATGAAGTTTTAAAATGAATCAGATAAACTTTTCAACAAACACTACGCAATATAGGGGGTGGACTTGCTAGCAAGTCCTCAACCTGAACTCAGATGGAACTCAGATGGAACTCAGACTGAACTCAGACTGAACCCATACTGAACTCTACTTGAACACCCACCTAAAACTGTTCTGCTGAGTGGTGTTCATCCCTGATTGTATGGTTCCTTTATCAATAGCTCAATGTGTGTTCAATCTATGGTGAGTTTGGGTCCAAGGTTGCGGACTTGCTAGCAAGTCCGCCCCCCATATTGTGTGGTGAAAAGTTTAAGGCAACAAATTGCCTCATGTTTTCAATAACAGCAGCTCAAAAAAAAAGAGGCAAAATATGAGGCACCATGTTTCCCCATATTTCACTCTTTGGTCAAAGGCAGATGTGACATACACTAGGGTTCATGTGCATAAATATGAGGTGGAATGCTGCCTCATTGTTAGCTTTCTGGTAAATATTGAAAGTAATGGGTAGGTTAGTTTCTTACATGCATACATGAGGCAACTTGTCGCCTCATATATGCATGTGGGCAACTTGCTCTCTCACATTGAAAAGAAAATACAAATAAAAGCTGAATATTTACTTTGCATACATGAGGCGACATGTTGCCTCATGTATGCAATAACAAAATCTCAGAAAAAAAAAGAGGTAAAAGATGGGGCACAATGTTGCCTCATCTTTTGCTTGTTTGTCAAAGGCAGATGTTAAATACACTAGGGTACATAGGAATAAAGATAAGGTGGCATTTTGCCTCATATTTTGCTTCCTGTAAAATAGTGAATCTAACTGGTAGGGTAGTTACTTACATTCATAGATGAGGCAACATGTCACCTCATGTATGCATGTGGGCAACTTTCTTTCTCACATTGAAAAAAAATAAAAAAAACTTAATATTCTAATTGCATACATGAGGCAACATGTTGCCACATGTATGCAATAACAGAAGCCCAGAAGAAAAAGAGGCAAAAGATGATGCTCCATGTTTCCTCATATTTTGCTTGTTGGTCAAAGGCATATGTGACATACATTAGTGTGCATTTTCATAAATATGAGGTGGAATGTTACCTCATCTTTTACTTTCTGGTAAATAGTGAAGGTAGTTGGTTGTGTAGTTTCTTACATGCATACATGAGGCGACATGTCGCCTCATGTATGCATGTGGGAAACTTGCTTTCTCACATTGTAAAAAATAAAATTAAATATTGTAATTGCATACATGAGGCAACATGTTGCCTCATGTATGCAATAACAGCAGCTCAGAAAAAAAACAGGCAAAAGATGAGGCACCATGTTGCCTCATCTTTTGCTTGTTGGTCAAAGGAAGTTGCCACATACACTAGGCCATATTTTCTCAAAAAGATGATGTGGAATGCTGCCTCATCTTTTTCTTTCTTGCACATAGTGAAGGTAATGGGTAGGGCAGTTGTTTACATGCATAAATGAGGCAACATGTTGCTTCATGTATGTATGTGGGCAAATTTCTTTCTCACATTTAAAAAAAATACAAATAAAAAACATAATATTATAATTGCATACATGAGGCAACATCTCGCCTCATATATGCATGTAAACAACTACCCTACCAATTACCTTCACTATTTTCCAGAAAGCAAAAGATGACACAACATTCCACCTCATCTTTATGCAAATATGGCCTAGTGTATGTGGCATCTTCCATTGACCAACAAGCAAAAGATGAGGCAAAATGGTGCCTCATCTTTTGCCTGTTTTTTTTTCTGAGCTGCTGTTATTGCATACATGAGGCGACATGTCGCCTCATGTATGCAATTACACTATTCAATTTTATTTTGTATAATTTTTATTTTTACAATGTGAGAAAGCATGTTGCCCACATGCATACATGAGGCAACATGTCGCCTCATGTATGCATGTAAGCAACTACACTACACACTACCTTCACTATTTGCCAGAAAGTAAAAGACGATGCAACATGCCACCTCATATTTAGGCAAATTTACCATGTCCTGGCAATATGAATAAATGCGCTGCATCATGTCATGAGGACATGGTAGATATTTTGTATGTACAAAAGTGTGCCAACATATCATTAAGGTACTATGTTGGATTGAAACATATTGGTTAGCATATGTAGGAGAACATGTAGCAGCATGTTACCTCATGTTTTACATATCTTGTATAGTAAATTATATTGTGATTGAATGGATGAAATGCTATTATGGGAAGGGTTTGGTGAACTTTTAAATTTTAGATGAAAGTATTATAGATGAGGCAGTTTTCAGATCTCTTGTCAGCCAGGCTACTGGACTTACCCAGTGAAATAAGGAATTATTTACTGGATGAAGCCGCACCTTATCATCTTTTTTTAATTATTATTTAATTATCATTTAGTTACATTAACATTAGTTATAAATTAACTAGTTACAGAATGTTAAAATTAAATTAATTAATTAAATAAATAAGTAAAATTATAATTATAATTTTGTCCCTTATATTTTCTCTAACACCGTGCTCAATTGACAGGTTGGGAAAAATAAAAACTTTATATTTAAAAAAAAATAAAATACAAAGATAAAATAAGATTTAAATATTCAAATAATATTAAATATATACAAATAAATCAAATTTCTTATTTGGAATTGACATTTACAGTAAATATTAAAAATATTGATGTATTTCTGACATACTCTGTAAATACATCTTTTTGACGCCTTCTTTTTGGAATAACTTTATTATTTGAAATACTCTTTCTGGAATGTTCTTTTTCTCTCTTTTTCCCTACTGTTTTTAGAATTTGATTTCCGTGCTTTGTCTCTCCTTTGCCTATAAAAGGCCTCTCTTTTTGTTGTCTTTTAATCATTCTATCTTACCAAACCATTTTATTACAACAATAACCAATAAAAACTTATTCTTATACTCTATATCATTAGTATTTACAATAGCGTAATTCTAATTTATAAATTATATTAATATTTTAATCCTACCTCTTTTTATTGAGTAAAACAATCATCTTTGAATTAAGAAATATGTACAAACTTGTTGAGAATCCATTTAAACCTTATAAATCCTCGTAGAACTTCGTACCAAAACTTCTAGACTAAAAGCGTACCTTGAAAATTGGGATCCTTTCCGAAATATCGACGGCGCAATGTTACTTGAGGCGTAATCGAGGGGACCATCGGCGTACAAGCACCTGTAAAGGACGAGTGGAGGCGAGAAAAACGACGAACGTCATACGTCACGTGATAAAAGTTTTTGCTGCGAACGGGAATCGAAACGCGCTCCAAAACTTAAGTTCATATACTGACTAAAGATCGAATATATTGTGGTAATTATTGTGATTACTATTTGTGGGTTACTCTTCACTCTTCATTTGCTATGTATTTCCTTTTACTCAGCACTCTGTAAGTGGCATTAATTTGCTCATTTTGCAGGGGGAGGTGTCTGGTAATTGGAATTTATTTTTATTATTATATTTTTTTTTATTTTTCCTGGTTGACCATAATAGAGCAATACCTGTTCTTAGTCCCAGAGGTAATAAAATAATTATATATTAATATTAATTATTATCATTTTTCAGTTGACAATTGTCCTGATTAATTTGAATTTTAATTGTTCCAGTTGACAAACTGTCCTGACAATAATATTTTTATTAAATAAAATAATTATTATAATTTTTCAGTTGACATTTGTCCTGATTAATTAATTGTTCCAGTTGACAATTTATCCTGACAATTCTAATTTTTTAATAAATAATTAACATTTCATTACTTCAGTTGACTTTGAGTCCTGGTAATCCAATAAATCTTTTTAATTAATAAATCTCATATTTAATTACTTCAGTTGACATTAAGTCCTGGTAGTTAAGTGATCAGTAATAAAATTTTAAAATAAAACTTCATATTTAATTACTTCAGTTGACATTAAGTCCTGGTAGTTAAGTGATCAGTCAAAATAAATTTTTTTTAATTAATAAAGATTCATATTTGATTATTTCAGTTGACAATAAATCCTGGTAATAAATTAGTTGATTTAAATCCTGAAAATAAAAATTAATAGAAATTCTAATTTATTTCTACAGTTGATTGCATTATCCTGGTTTTAAATTTTTTTTATTAATTTTATTTAAGTTGATTTTTATCCTAACAAGATTTTTTTATTATTTTTATTTTATTTCTTCTGTTAAATAAAAATTAAAAATAAAGACTAATTAATTTTTTGTCTCTTTTCCTTCATTTCAGTAGAATCTTAAGATGACTGATCAAAGTGGCTTTGCTTCACGTGAAGAAGAACTAGACTTAATTGATTATGATGAGCCTACTTCTGTAAGTTCTCCTTTAACAAGAAGAATTTCTCAAACTAATAAATCCTTGCCCCAAACAGGATGTGGAAATGGAAGAAGTAGAAATCCTAGTGGACAATACTCAGGATCAGAAACCCAGGACAAACCCACCAGAAGAGCTTCCAAGAGGCTTCAAGATAAAAAAGATGCCGTTGTCCCAGCAGATAAAGAATCTGTCAACCCACATAAAGGAGTTAAATACAGACAGCTTAAAACTAAAGGTAAGGGTAGATGCCTTGGAAGAATGGGAGAAAAGAAAAAATACTTCTCTCCAAGAGAAAAGGAAACCTCTTCCTCCCAGGGATCAACAACAATTGGCTCCCCAATCCCAAGAGATGGTAGAAGTGTCCAAGTGGCAGTGGGACTGGCTCAACACACAGTGGGACTACTTAGCTCAAAATCAGCATCAATTACCTCAGGTAGGTCCATCAAGGCCCACCCAGGCAAACCCCACTCCTCCCCACCCTTATCAAGGAGGAAAAAGAAGAAGGAAACCCAATATGGTGATACCCAGCAAACCCTGGTACGTCCCTCTATTGATTCTCAAGTGCCTTTTCTTGTGGCTGACTCTGTTCCTTCAGGTAAATCTGGAAGGCAGGATGAAACCTTGAGACCTATAGAGGCTGGGAATAGTAGACAGTTATCTCATGTATCCAATCCATTACTTTTAATTGCTACCTCAATGATTAATCCTGATATGGCTGTGATTGATGAAACTCTTGACCCTGAGTTCTATGAGAGCCTGGAAAGTTACTCAGTTTCCTTATTGAGAAACACTCCAGATGTAGCAAGAATTAATGATGAGCACTTGAGAGATATTATTGCCAAGCAAAATCATATAATGAACAATATGCAATTGACTCAGAGATATAATAGTTTTTTAACTGATCAGGGTTATCAAGCATTAAGAAGTGAATCACAGAGAGTCTCTGATGAATTGTCTCATTACAAAGCAACTCATGAAAAGAAAATTGCTTTATGGAAAAATATAAAAAATGATTTGTCTAAACTAAAAGATACTGTATCTGCCTGTTTCCAGGAGGTAGAAATAGATAAGATAAATCTGAAAAGATTGAGTGACCATTTGTCATCTTTTCAACATAAAAACCAATTATCTTTTGCAACTGTCAATGAAAGTTTATCTAGTCTTCCAAGAATGAAAACAAGACTAACAACCATTGAAGAAACATTGAACTCATTGTTAAATGACCAAAAATATTCTGACAATTCTGTGAAAGAACATATAGTGCAGGATGCTCAACCAGTACCTGTGGCTAGTTCATCTAAAATAAAAATTGATCCAGAAATACCTGTTGATAACACTGAGTTTCCATCAAAAACTGATGATGCACCAGGATCTGAAACAGAATTAAACAATGAGATTTCAGCACAATTAGAGAAATTACAGCTGCTTCTTACTCAGAAACAAGCTAGTACTAAGGAGACTCCTTCAAATCAAAAGAATTGGCCAAAACTTGACCAGTACCCAACATTTGATGGTGATTCTTCCTCTGATTGGCAACAATTTATTTGCAGAATTGATAATTTAAAAAATTCTTACAAACTCCCAGATGAGGAAATTGTGTCCAAATTAATTTCTTTGTTCACTAATGTTGCCCTGATGTGGTATGAATCTGTCCTCCTGGATGGGAATGACTACTCATGGGAGGATTGGAAGAAATTAATTAAAGCACAATTTGGTGGCTCCAAGTTCAGAATGGCTCAACAAAGGCAGTATGAGGAAACTAGATATAGCTCTTCTACTGATAAACCTATTGAGTTTTTAATGAAACTTGTCAAAATCTTAAGGGCAATGGACCCAAATATAGAGTTTGATTTATGGAAGGACAGGATCCTCTATAAATTACCAATGTCTCTGAGAGACTTGATTGTGGCTAGGACTTAGTTCTCCAAAGAACCCTCTTCTTTCATTAATACTTGCAATGAGATACTTCTAAACAATAAGTATGATGCAAGAAGATTCATTCCTAGGACCCCTTTGGAGAAACCCTCCACTTACCAACAAAAACCTCAGGAAAAGGTTGGTAAACCTTCTGCCCCTGTTGCACCAAAGAAATATGCAACAAACACTTGCTTCAAGTGCAACAAGCCTTGGCAGAAAGGCCATGTTTGTGACAGGAAGATAAATCTTGTAGAACACACAGAGGAGCATGCTGATGACACAGTGGCACTGGATGATACATCAAGTGATTGTGCCAGCAATATTTCATATGAATCTCAACAAGAAATCTTGATGCTGGAAGAGGATATTCATTATTTAAATACTATTGACATGGATAATAATGATTTATCTACAGTTGTGGATGCTGAGATCATAAAGAACATTGAGGATAACTCAATTATTATTGCCCCTATTAAGGCACCAGTCTTGATCAATGGAACCAGCATTGAAGTTGTCCTGGATTCTGGAGCTGGAGGAAGTGTAGTATCTGAAAGAGCACTTGCTTCAGTAGATCAAGACTATAAATCTAAACTGTTGCCTATCATTTCTGAAAATTGGAGAGGGTATGGCTCTGTTTTGTCCCCCATTGGTATAATACAAAGCCACAGTGTTTTTTAAATATAACCATGGTTTTGTAAGAGCTATTTGTGATTTTGTTGTCATGAAAAATGATAACTTGAGCAATTGGTTTATTGTAGGGAATGATATTTTAACCAAGTATGGCATAAAATTGGATCCTTCAAACCAATGTTTCACAATGGGGTTGAATGGGAAGAGAAAATTTAAAATTTCCTCCCCTAAAAAATTATTAAAACCAGAATTGAACACATGTAATTCTGTGGTTCAATATAAAGGAAGATCTACAAAGGAAATGCATTCCCTTATGTCTGAAATTGACAATGCCTCTTTTGGAGAACAACTTTCTGGTGAGGATAAAGATTCCATCATTAACTTGATAAAATCTTTTCCTATGGCCTTTGCTCATGGGTCACATGAACTGGGATTAGTTAAGGAGGAAATGAAACTTTCATTGTCTTGCCCATTAACTGATATACCACCTAGTTTAAAGAAGAAGCCTTATCCTGCTTCTCCAACAAAGAGAAAAGATATTGAAGATAATATCTGTACCCTTTTAAAAATGAATATTATTGAAAAGGTAGTTGAAACACCTAAATATTGTGTTATCTCACCTGTCCTAATTTCTTATGAGAAAGATAAAGCCAGGTTATGTGGTGATTATAGAGCACTAAATACTTATACTGTTGATGATATCTACACTTTATCTAGAATCAGCTCTATACATGCTACTTTACAGGGTGCTAAATATATCAGCTGTTTGGATGGTAATAAGGGATATCACCAGGTACCTGTTGAGAAAAATTCTCAGAACTTTCTGATGATTGCCACTCATATGGGTATTTATAAGTATATTAGGATGCCATTTGGCCCTAAAAATGCCCCTTCTGTTTTCCAAAAAGTAATGGATAACACATTCCATCAAGAGATAATTGAAGGTTGGCTGATGGTCTATATTGATGATATCATTATATTCTCAAAAACATTTGAGGACCATCTTAAACACCTGTGTAAAGTATTCCAGAAAATGGATGAAATAAATATGACACTTGCTTTGAAGAAATGTAAATTTGGTTTCCATTCTTTAAAAGTTCTTGGTCATGTTGTTTCAGGCTTACAGATATGTGTTGACCAGAACAAAGTGGCAGCCATACAACAGGTGAAAGCTCCTACAACAGTGAGAGAGCTCCAAAGTTTTTTGGGAATGTGTGGATACTATAGACAGTATATTAAAAATTACCAAGTCATAGCTTTACCCCTTACCCAATTAACTAGAAAGGATGTTGCTTTTGTCTGGAATAGTGAAAGACAAAGAGCCTTTGACACTATGAAACACTGTTTGATGTCAGCACCAATTCTTGCTTTACCTGACTTTGATCAACCATTTGTTTTGTACACTGATGCCAGTTTTATTGGTCTTGGTGCTGCCCTCCATCAAAAACAAGTGATAAATGATAAAGTTTCAGAGGTAGTAATTTGTTATATTTCAAGAACATTGAGAAATAGTGAATTGAAATATGGTGCTACTCAATTAGAGTGTTTAGCTGTAGTATGGGCTCTGGAAAAGCTTCATTATTACCTAGATGACCAGAAATTTGAACTTGTCACTGACTGCAGTGCAGTTAAATCCCTATTAAACTTGAAAACACCTAATAGACATATGTTTAGATGGCAGCTGGCTGTTCAAGAATACAGAGGGAGAATGACAATTATTCACAGAGCTGGTATTGGTCACTCAAATGTGGATATGTTATCAAGGTTACCCTTACCAAATGATGACTCAAATCCTGCTTATGATCCTGAGGATGAAATTATCCATTTCCATGGGATATATGTGGTTGATATGGAGGAAGAGCTATTACAGCTTATTCTGGAATCATATGATAAGGACACTGACTTGAAAAAGTTATGCACCATATTAAATGATCCAAAGAATGCTTCAATACAAGCATTAATTAAAACCCTTCCACCAAAGTACCAAAAAGGTTTGGAAAAAGGAAAATTTTCAATTGATGAAGGATATCTATATTATAGAAGAAAGTTGAGTAATGTTATTGTTATTCCTCCTTCTATGAAAGAAATCATCTTGAAAATTTGTCATGATGACATATTAGCTGGACATTTTGATCTTGAAAAAACAATGATCAGAATTAAGAACACTGCTTGGTGGGCTAATATGTCTGAGGACACAAAATTATATGTTGAATCCTGTGATTCATGCCAAAAATCAAAAAGATTAACTGGTAAAAGAGCAGGATTAATGCAACATATTGAACCTCCTGATGCTCCATGGCAAATAATAAACATGGACTTTGTAACAGGATTACCTATTGCTGGTAAAGACAGCTATAACTCTTGTTGGGTTATTGTGGACAGATTCACAAAATTGTGTAAATTTATCCCTACCCACAAGGATTTTTCCACTAAAGAATTAGCTTTCTTATGGTGGTCTCATATGTTTAATACTGCTGGTTTTCCTAAAGCCATAATCTCTGACAGAGACCCTAAATTTACTTCTGAATTTTGGATGTCTCTGATGGATGTTTGTGGTTGTGATCTGAAACTTTCTACTGCCCATCACCCTCAGACTGATGGTTTAGCTGAAAGAATGATTCAGACTTTAGAGGACATGATAAGAAGATATTGTGCCTTTGGCCTTGAGTATAAAGATAATGACAGATTCACTCATGATTGGGTTACCTTACTTCCTGGGTTAGAATTTGCTTATAATAGCACTGTTCATTCTGTTACTCAAAGAAAACCTTTTGAGCTCTGGCTTGGATATGTTCCTAATACTCCTGCCCAAATTCTCAATAACAAAATACCTAAATTGGATATAAATCCTGGTGTAAAATCTTTTCTTCAAATGCAACAACTATGCAGAAATCATGCTCAAAAATGTATTGAAAAATCATTTGAATATGAGAAGAAAAGATGGGACAAATCCCATAAAGAATACACTTTTAAAAAGGGTGATGAAGTGTTGATTTCTACAGTCCACTTCAACTTACAAGGTAATAAAAAATTAAAAGATCCATTTGTTGGTCCTTTTGTTGTCAGAAGAATGATTGGAGATAATGCAGTTGAAGTTATTCTGTATTCCCCATATGACAGAAAACATCCTGTTTTTCCAATATCTCTTTTGAAACCTTACACATCCAATAGTGATTTATTTCCAAGAAGGAGGGGTAGACCAAAGAAAACCCCAAATGAAATCACTGAGACAGCAGAAATTGAAAAAATATTAAATGACAGAATAGTCACTGCTGAGAAAGGTACAGAATACTTATTGAGATTCAAGAATAAATCATCTGAATATGATTCTTGGATACCTGGGAAGGAGATATCTAATCTTCCTACTCTACTAAAAAAGTATAAGAAGAGAAAATCATAGCATTTTTTTTATTATTTTTTTTTTAGAGTAAGGGAGTGTCAGCCAGGCTACTGGACTTACCCAGTGAAATAAGGAATTATTTACTGGATGAAGCCGCACCTTATCATCTTTTTTTAGTTAATATTTAATTATCATTTAGTTACATTAACATTAGTTATAAATTAACTAGTTACAGAATGTTAAAATTAAATTAATTAATTAAATAAATAAGTAAAATTATAATTATAATTTTGTCCCTTATATTTTCTCTAACACCGTGCTCAATTGACAGGTTGGGAAAAATAAAAACTTTATATTTAAAAAAAATAAAATACAAAGATAAAATAAGATTTAAATATTCAAATAATATTAAATATATACAAATAAATCAAATTTCTTATTTGGAATTGACATTTACAGTAAATATTAAAAATATTGATGTATTTCTGACATACTCTGTAAATACATCTTTTTGACGCCTTCTTTTTGGAATAACTTTATTATTTGAAATACTCTTTCTGGAATGTTCTTTTTCTCTCTTTTTCCCTACTGTTTTTAGAATTTGATTTCCGTGCTTTGTCTCTCATTTGCCTATAAAAGGCCTCTCTTTTTGTTGTCTTTTAATCATTCTATCTTACCAAACCATTTTATTACAACAATAACCAATAAAAACTTATTCTTATACTCTATATCATTAGTATTTACAATAGCGTAATTCTAATTTATAAATTATATTAATATTTTAATCCTACCTCTTTTTATTGAGTAAAACAATCATCTTTGAATTAAGAAATATGTACAAACTTGTTGAGAATCCATTTAAACCTTATAAATCCTTGTAGAACTTCGTACCAAAACTTCTAGACTAAAAGCGTACCTTGACATCTCTTCAGAGGTGCAGCACATGAGAAGCTAATAAATTTTATTATATAGCTAATGATAAATAAACCTATTCTTAAAAGATAGAAAAGGTGAATCTGAAAAAATTGAAGTTAAACTTTCTAAAAGAAGAGAATTAATAGTATTGCTTATATAGTTCTAAAATAGTTATTATAAATTAACATCACATTTTTCAAGTTGTGTGATGTAATAATCAAAATTCATTCATATTTTTTGGTCCCTGAAATTACTGGATTTTTTAAAGATATCTGTATTCACTCTGATACTGAGGAAAGACAGGATGGAAGTAGTGTCATAACTCCAATCCTATGGAGGAGTTCTTGTTTTACTTGACGTTTAAATAAACTTAAAAAAGGGTGGATGACTAAATTTCTTTCAAGTTTTCAATCTCAAACATATAAGTAAGCTATCAGGAAAAGGTTGATCAAAAATTGAAGTTCCCTAAACCCCCAGAAATGGAAGGTGTTCAGCCTTTTTCAGGGCCCAGGAGTTTTCCTATGGATGATATTGTTGAAGAATATTTTACTGGGAAACTTCCAAAAGTCTTTCTAGAAGAAACACACAATTACAATTTGTCTGTGACAGAGTAGTTCATTTTTGATAATGAGAAAAAGGTCATTTTGGAAGATTTATCAACTTTTATAGAACTTTACTATTGTAAAAGTCAAGTTAGTTTGAAAGCAGAACAGCTTGAGTTTTTACTGAAGGATAAATTGTCTCATTTATTTATACTAACTGCAGCTGTAATGTTTTTAACAAAAAATAATTCTAGTTTTAATCCTTATTTTTTACCATAGCATACAGCATACATGTAATCTGTTTAAATACTTTAAATTTCCCCTCCCTAAGTTTCTAAAATTACCCTTTAACTAAAATAATTATTAAAAAAATTAAATAAAATCAGATTGAGTACTATAAGGTGCCTGATTAGCTAGTTATGTTTGGTGAAATAACACTTTTTTCTTGCCTATTTATATTTTTATCTGCTCTTTCATATTTTTTTTCAAAACCTTTTGTTTATCACTGTAGGGTAAAACCTCAAATGATCAACTCATCTATTTTTTATTAGATTATGGTGAAGTATATTCCTGAAACTATGATTCAATTTTAAAAATTACAGGTTTCAGATTAATCTGAATGAGTGCATTCTTTTATATATATATATATTTATAAAATTTCAAGTATAAGTCTATTTTTAAATTGAGATTATAACTCTTATACCATAAAAAATTCATCAAGTAATTTAAAAAATTTTGCGTTATTTTCTAGAATTCATTTTGAAAATATGGTAAAATTAATAATATTATATGATTTCATGTAGTAAAATTTTCAATGATTAAATTAAACCCACAATTCCTTCACAAAAACAGGGTATGAGAATTTTATATGTTCTTTCATTGAATTTCGTCCTGGTAAAGTCTTTGTTTCTACCCTGCAGAGAGAAAATTATGAAAAGGTATTGCATGGCCTGAAATAAATGTTGTAAAGGAACTTAGTATGAAGGACTTCTTGCCTAGAAAATGAAGCTAATAAAGAACTAAGGCAAATTTTTTGAAAATTACTCAAGTTCAAATCATATAGACAGCTTCAACAATAAGCATTGAGATATAATTTTTCTAATTTTTTTTTTGGTACAGTGACATTCACAGTTTTGGTTTGGCTTGTAACTACTTTAAGCAAGAAATTTCCTTCAAAGGTTACTTCTGATGTTACTTTGAGATACCTGAAAAACCACTTGAATGCAAGTCCTCTAACTTTTGACCTGGTGATATATATATAAGTATTATAACCATAATTTTTACTTATAAGCTTAATTTAATTAAGTTTATAATATTTTAAGCATAAGAAATACTCAGTCCTGGGGATACCTAAGCTAACAGTAGTAGTCCTACTTTTCAGGTCATAACATTTTTTCCAATCTCATTTGGCAAACTACTAAAGAAGAATGAACCCTGCAGGCTAACCCAATGCAGAGCTCCTTTCTGAAATTCAAGAACAGATGTCACGCCTGCAGCAACAGAATGCTAGGATAATGGAGTGCCTAGAAGAGGCAGAATCCTCATACTGCATCCCTACTGAAGCAGAATTGGATGTTGCAGAAGCTGAAGCCAAAGCATAGGAGCCACCCCCCGCCAGTGCCACTTTTCAAAGGTCTAAAGATTGCGGTCCCAGAAATCTTTTATGGAAAATGAGGTCCCCAGGAAGATCAGTATATGTTGCAGGTAAACCTCTTTGTCCTGCTCAAAGGACATCAATTAACTGACAAGCAAGAAAAAATTGGGTTTGCAATATCATACCTCACAGATGAGGCGGAATGTTGGATAAGGATTTACACCAAGGAGCTCCTTGAAAACTGTCACGAAGTGACAACCTTTCATCAGTTAATAGCCGCTTTTGAACTAGCCTTTGGAAACCCAGATGTGGCCACAAAGTCAGAGCATGATCTTAATCGGTTGAAACAAAGAAACCAGGTGGCTGAGTATGTATTGGAATTCTGGGGCCACATCAGCTACGTCACAACATGGGAAGAAGGGGTGCTCATGTTTCTGTTCAGGAATGGGCTCTCATCAAAAATAAAAAATGCACTAATCAGTCAAACTTGCCCAACCTCCCTTCAAGCACTCATGGAGCTGGCCATCCAATTTGGCAATGAGTTTACACATCCACAAACAGATTGTTGGAGTGGTGCTTATCTGTGGCGCAGCTATGCCTCATCAAGTGGGGCCAGTTCTAGGGACACAAAAGCCATTGATATCAATGCGGAAAATTCACATGTCACTAGTTGGAGGAAAAGGTTATTGGATGATGAATATCAGAGGCACATGAGCAAAGGACTTTACCTCAGGTGTGGAAGAAGAGTTTTTCTGGAAAGGGAGTTCAGAGGGAAAATAAGGGTTATTGAAGTGGAGGATAGCACTGGAAAGGCGCAGATAAAATACAGCGCTCAGGAGTGAAGGTTGTGCCCTCCTTGAGCAGGTTAGAGGGAAAAGTTGAGTTGGATTTATTAGAGGATTTATCAACATGTAAGCCAATTGAAGTGAATGATAACCATATTATACTGAACTTGCCTTTAAAGAACCTTGATGCCAAAAAATATGTAGGACCCCTACTGGACTGTGGGACCACAGACTTTTTTTATTTCCAAAAAGTTCTTACAGAAAAATAAAATGAAAAAATGGACCATTCTAGGCATCTAATTATGTTTGACAGATCCCCAGGTGGGGGAGGAGAAGCAAAAGAGAAAGTTTTTTGCAGGTTCTGGTGTAATGGAAGGGAGTATCAGTGCAAGGCATATGCTACAAACCTGAAGGACTAGTATGAAATGGTACTGGGTATGACTTTGCTGGACCAACATAACCTGAAAATTGATTGGAAGGAGAAGAAGGTTCATATGGGAAGGAAAGGAATTACTGGAGGTAAAGTTCTGGCCCCCTAGCCCCTTTAGGGGTCAGAAACCCATCCCAGCAAGTCTCCTGATTTTTTGTTATCATCAGCAGTATTTCCACAAGAGCTGATGCTTCCTATTTATTCTAAGTAGCAGGCTGGGGATGTGTCACCAACTTGGAGCACCAAAGAGGGCCAGAAAGGAAATGAAATGCACCAAGAAAAGGAGAAGGCACAACAAAGATGGGTAAAATTTGAAGATGAAAAGGATGGATGGTGCAGAGAAAGAATTTTTCCTCTTTACCCTCCCAGAAAGTCTCCTGGTGTTTTATTATCATCAGTATACTCTCTGAAAGAGCTGACACTTTCTCTTGATGCTAAGTTTCAGGGCTTGGAGGGGGGCTGGAGGAGGAGGAGGAACTGGAATGTGACACAACAGATTGGTGCATATCAGCCAAGATTGAAGCCAAGGTCTAGTCCTTAAAGCCAACAAAAAGCCTCAAAGAAATGGTCTCTGAAGCCTATTGGGAGCTCCTGAAAATTTTTAAAGCCTGAAGAGTCAAAACCCTTCTACCTCACCAACCATTTGATTTTTCTATTGATCTAGTGCCAGGGGCAACACCTCAGTTTAGCCACATAATTCCACTGTCAATCCTGGAATCAACAGCACTGAAAGAGATGATTGATGAAAATCTAAATAATAGTCTCATCAGAGAGTCAAAATCTCCTTGAAAAGTGCCAGTAATATTTTTGGGAAAAAAGGATGGCACACTGAGACCATGCATGTATTTCAGGAGGTTAAATGAATTTAAAGTCAAAAATAGGTACCCCCTTCCATTAACATGTGAGATTATTGACAGTCTTCAAGGCGCAGAGATTTTTACATCCCTAGATCTGAAGGCAGGCTACCACAATATACATGTGAAGAAAGGAGATGAGCACAAGCTAAAATTTTGCACTAAGTCTCCTCATTTTAAATGGTTTTTTATGCCCTTTGATCCATGTAACGCTTCAGCCACCTTCCAGTAATTTACCAACAGCATCTTTAGGAATAGGATAGTGAGGGATATAGCAGTATACCTGGATGATATTCTTATTTACTCCAGATCTATGGGGGAACATTAAGTGTGAGTGGAGGACTGCCTGCAGTGCTTGAGGGAGGCACAGGTTTGGTTGAAACCAGAAAAATGTATCTTCTCAGTAAAATAAATTCCATACCTAGGCATGATCATCTCCGAGGATAAGGTAAGGATAGATCATGAAAAGTTGAAAACTGTGACAGAATGGCCAAGTCCAACATTGATGAAAGAAATTCAATCATTTCTGGGCTTCACCAATTTTTAACAGAGCTTTATTGAAAATTATTCACATATTTTCTGACCACTTCATGGTTTTACAAGAAAAGAGGCAAAGTTTATATGGACAGATAGCCAACAAAAAGCTTTCTTCCAGTTAAAAAAGAAATTTTTGTCAGCTTCAATTCTGACTATCCCAGAATTACTGAAACCATTTTCTCTACAATGTGATTTTTCAGATTTTGCCTTAGGCACTGTATTATTGCAGTATAGTGCTGAAAATTTATTACACCCAGTAGCATATCTGTCATGCACACTACTAGGAGCTGAATTAAACTATTAAATCCATGACAAGGAGTTTCTGGCATTAGTAGAAGCTGTACAGACCTGGGGCCATTATTTGGAAGGAGGACCTCACCATTTACAAGTTATTATCTATACCAACCACAAAAACTTGGAAACTTTTCTGAAAACAAAAAAGCTGAGGCAATGACAAGCTCTTTAGGCTGAGCTACTAAGTAGTATCAGCTTTTTTGTTCAGTTTTTCCCAGGAAAAAAGAGCAGTAAACCTGATGCACTATCTTGGCACCCTTATTTACACCCAGTGCCAGACCAACTGCACACTTTTGGTGCTACTTTGTTGAAGGGGGATAATGAAGAGGGGGTAATCCTTTTCAAGGAAGAAATGGAGGATGTTAATTTGGTGTATTTGATAAAAAAGGGACACAGGGAAGAAGAGGATGTGCAGGAGCTGGTGAGGGCACTACTTTCAAAGGAGGTGTTGGTAAGGAAGGGATTGGAGGAGTATCACTTGGAAGAAGAGGTGCTGTATTGGAATGGTAGAATTTTGGTGCCAAATAACAAATAGCTCAGGAGGCAAGTGTTCAAGTCAAGAAATGACTCTCCAACGGCAGGACACTCAGGACCCTTGAAGAAGGTAGAGCTGGTGAGGTGTAACTTTATTGGAAATCCATGAAGATGTTCATTGAGAAATATGTAGCAGCATGTGTTTCTTGCCATAGAAAGAAGGTTATTCCAACAACAACACCACTGAATCTGGTAAAAATTACTAAAAAGACATGGAAGGAGCTCTCCTATGATCTTATAATGGAGTTACTAAAGTCCCAAGGGAAGAACTCTATTCTCAAAGTAGTTTATTGCTGCACTAAGATGGAACACTTCATTCCAACCACTACCAAGGTCAAATTAGAAGGTATTTCAGACCTAATGTGTCAAAATTCTGGAAGTTGCATGGCTTTCCTGATAGCATTATATAAGATGGGGAAAGTACCTTTAACTCTAAGTTGTTGAAAGCAATGTATGACCAACTGAATATTAAGCCCATATTGTCAAAAGCATAGCACCCCCAGACTGATGGACAATCCATGATAGTGAACAAGGAAATTGAACAATACTTGCGTCATTTCATCAAATATCAGCAAGATTGTCAGCCATTAAAGGTCTCTGTAGAGGCTGACTACTTCACGCAATGAGATAAGTGAATTAGGAAAATATATTCAGCAGAATGTGTATATGAATTTCTAGATCTACAAGTCTTTTTAGAAACTGGCTCTCCCATGCAATTTAATTGTTGAAAAGTTTTAGAAAATAAAAAATTAATAATAAAGTCTCTGTAGTATCAATCTTCTCACTCAGCTCACTGAGATTTGTCTATTGTGGGGATGCAGTCAGAGAAATTATGAGTTATTCAGACTACAAGGAACATTGAGAAAGAAATCAACTATTCTTCTTACTAAAACAGGGTGATGAGCTATGATTCAGTGAGTATTTTCTGAGGTATACAAATTTCTCTGCACGACACAACAAAAGAGAGCACTACACAATTAATCTCAATACTAATTATAAATACTAGGACTATCACAATACTACTAATAACTGGCGCTTAATAAAATAAGGGTTTTAAAAGAAGGATAAAAGAATAATCTATAGTTATAAAAAGTGTTATAAAAGATTATAATATTATAATGTATTTTAATGATGTTAACAAATTGTAATACTAAAAGAATAATTTAATACTACAACTAAACACTTATAGTGAGTGAGAACTCAGCCCATTAACACTATAATAATTATTTATAAGAGGCAAAATTTTAAATAAAATCTCAAACAATAATACTTACTTTATATCCAAGCAGAAAGGTCATTTTCTACTGCAGTTATTTTGGCAAGTGGAAACTTAAAAAATATTTATGAGAGCTTAAAAGATACTTTTTACTCAACAGAAACATGCCCTATATATAGTAAAATCCACCTTCATCTGCCCCACAGCGCATTGGAAGCCTCCAGACCCTTGACTCTACTATCTGGCTTTCAGACCCCCCCCTGTATGCAGAGTACCAACAGTTCCTCAGGCTGTGGCAACTGCATATTCATCAGTCTTACTCAGAATGAGTCGAGTCAAAAGCCCTTTTGGCCTCCCACACCATGTGCTTACAACTTTTCTCAAGCCTGAGACACACACTAAACTAAAAAGAGAGATAAAATGATATAAATGAAAGTGAAACAGTAATAAACTAAGATTTGAGATAAGATAAAGTGAACATAGCCTCAGATAAATGACTGATAAGAAAAAGAGATGTGTATAAATTCTTTTAGATAATTTTTTTTGTAAAAAAGGCTCAAATGTGCCATAAAAACATAGTAATAATGAGGTATTAAATATTTTTAATCTTTATTGTTATATTAGTGTAACTGATAAGGGATCACAGATTTTTTATGAATATAGTTTGAAAAGGAAAAAGAAATAAAAGGAAATAAAATAAAAGGAATAAAATATAAAGGGAATGTAAGATAAAAGGAATGGATAAAACTGAGACAAAAAGGTTATTTTAATAAATATAAGATAAGTAATAAAATATATCCATAAAAGTCCTGTAAAAGCGCCATGAGGGGTCCATTAGTGATCCAGGAATGAGAGTAAGAGGTCAAAGTAAGATTTCTTTGAATCCTGGGGTGCTCTGTTATTGAAAAGAGATTGATATGAAGTGTGGTTTGGCGCTTGATGGGGTTAAGCTGTCCAAGGATATTGTAGATATAATTATATTAACTATTTATTGTCTTGAGTTAATTAAATTTGAAATAATAATTTCTGCCCAAGCTCTATTCCTTTCTAGAAATAATTGTACTATTTCTATTATTTTTATTCTATATAATAATTTTTTATTATTTTAAATACTATATCAAGATTTTTCTGTGATTTTAATTATCAAGTTATTTTTGATACTAACTTATAATATTGTCAGTGGGTAGTCCAGTGGAATCTTCCAGCTGACAAAGATGATTGGGTGCATTTTCTACCATTAGCTGAATTTTCATACAACAACTGACTAAATGTGTCAACAGGCATGTCCCCCTTTTATGCTAACTATGCATATCACCCAACATTCTCAATTGGTACCCCATCCACATTACGAGTCCTAGAAGCTGAAGAGCAGATTTAGAAAATACTGAATATAACTCAAGAATTAGAGGCAGCACTAAAGTTATCCCAGAAAGCAATGAAGCATCATCATGATCAAGGGAAGACTCAACATCATGTGCTACAGGTAGGTGACAAGGTTTGGCTAAGCTCAAGTTTCCTTTCCACATTGCAGCCCAGCGCTAAATCAGATCTCTAGAAAGTGGGGCCATTCAAAGTCAAGCGCAAGGTATCTGATTCAGCTTATAAGCTGGAGTTACCAATCTTAATGAGGCAAGTAAATCCAGTTTTCAACATTTAATTTCTCACAGAGCACAAAGAGGATAAAATTTCTGGACACCCAGAAGAGCTACCAGTGCCAATCCAGTTGGGAAGTGAAGAGGAATTTGAGGTGGAAAAGGTTGTTTCAAAAAGGTTGTACAGGGGAAAGGTTCAGTATTGGGTGCATTAAAAAGGCTATGGGGTTGGATATAGGTCTTGGGAAACAGTGGAAAATTTGGTGAATGCTAAGGGAAAGCTGAAGGAGTTTGAGAAGGAGCGCAGGGGGCAGGAGGGGTAAAAGAGGGGGTAATGTTAGGATTTGGTTGAGAGGTGAGGAGGAGGAGCTCTATGGGAACTGTGAATTGTAAAGAGGCAGAAGAGTGGGTATCATTGTACAACTTATATAGTAATCCAATTACTCTCTAGTCTCACTGCTAACTTAGCATAGTCAGTCCCATCTTCCCTCACTGTTGGAAACCCCAACATAGTCAGTCTAGTTAGTCTCACTTTTGTATTAGCATAGTCAGTCCTGTTTAAATGCTAGTGTCAGCGCTAGTAGTAGTTGGCCTTCTCAGGTCATAACAAAAATGCACCAAAATCAGGATGCCCTCATAAATCTTCAGCCCAGGACCTCCATGAATTGTATAAATACTTTAAAGGGCATCAGAAGGCAACTCTTAGAAAATTTCCACTTTCCTCACAATTCCTATTTCAGCTTTTATTGTCCGTAGAATAGCTCATGATTTGGGATATTTCAACTGGGAGGCTGCAAAAAAGCCTTTTATCAAAATAAACCAACAGAAAAAATGACTCATCTTTGCAAAAAATTATTTCCACTGGACAGTTTACAACTGGAACACTATCATCTGGTCTGATGAGCCTTTTTTTGAGCTAGGAAAGGTTTCTTTTCAAGATAATGTTTGGAGGCAAAATAATGAAAAATTCATGAAATTGTGCCTTCAACCTTCTTTCCAAAGCAGACATTATTTGATAATGATTTGGGGGGCCTTCTTCAATGGAACCAAAGTTCCTGTTGTGTTTCTGCCACCAAAATAATGCTTGGAATCAAGTTTTATTCAAAATGTTTATGTCTCCAAACTCATTCCTTGGCTCAAATATTTGGATCCCAAACACAAACTGACATTGATGGAGGACAAGGCACCTGTGCACACTGACAAGATTTCTCTGGAGTATCAACAGACAGTTGGGTTGCAAAAAATCAGTGAATGGCCTTCTAAATCACCTTATTTGAATCCAATTGAAAATTTGTGGTCTCAAGTAAAGCACAACATATCTCAAAATTATCAGCCCAGAACAGTTGCAGAACTTCAGGAAGCCATTCTGCAAGCTTGGGATGACATCCCTCAAGATTTTTTTAGAATTTTTGGTGGCTTCAATGCCTGAAAGAATGGAGGAATTCATCAAAAATGATGGTGGATCCTGCGCTTGGTGAAAAATGGAAAAAAATATGTTAAAAAAAAATTTTTTTTTAATTTTTTTTGTGAAACCCACTCATGAAGAGGAGGTAAATAACTGGTAAAAGTGGTGTATTTTTCATCTCATTGGTTGGGGGACATCAAAAATTTACTTTTTTCTTTAAATTATTAAAAATAGTATGTGTTAAAATAATTGATTTATTGTTACCAAAACAAAATTAAGAAGCTGGAGAGTCTGAATATTAAGTTTGAGACGTATCTGATTATTATTGGGAGAGTAATTTGAATTTGAAGACTAACACTTTCATTTGGCTGGGCACTGTACAACCAGTGGATGAGTGCGCCACAGGAATGTGGGGTGAGAGGTGGGGGAGATGGGGTGAGCAAGGGGGAAATGGGGTCTGAAAGGGAGATGCTGACGTCTGTTTCAAAAAAAAAATTAATGAGCTCAAACAAGGTCATTCCATGTTTTGTCTCAGAAATGCACCCATGAATGGAATAGGGTCTCAAAACTGAGTTCGACATCTAGTTCACACTTTTTTCCCGCTATGAAGTAATATCACATCCAAATTTACATTAGACATTTTGGTCAAATTAAAAAAATTATTAAGTTGATGGATTTGCAATATCTAATATGCAAGAGTTTCCACCTTGCAACTTAAAACTACATCATTCTTAATCTTTACCCAACTATCAAATTGCTAATAGGAAGTTTACATAATTTTTATTCTCCACTGGAACTCCGACTTTAATCTCTTTTTCTTTTCCCTTTAAAAAGCTCTAAAATATAAGGGTTAGAAAAATTCAGGATGTTGATAACTGAAAATTTAGAAAAAAAATATAAAATATTTACTTGGTGATATTTCTTCATCATGAATTTCCTTTTTCAAAATTTTATTGTATGCTTTTGTGCTTTGATTAACATTTCCCTTAATGATTTCAGGTTTCAAATATTTCATAATTAGATTAATGTTTACTACTGATTTATTTTCTAATCCTAATTTAACCTGTTCTTGAGATGTTTCTTCAATTTGATATTCGGGAAAATATTTTTTTCGCAGAGTCTCAAAAAAAATATTTTTTTCGTGTTCAGTAAACTTTTCATAATTTAAAAGAATAAATGATTTTTCTATTGTCTCCCCTATATTTTTTCCTGGCTTTATGTAAGTGATTAAATTTCTCCATTCGCTACGATTTTTAATTGGCTTTGCAGTTTCCAGTTGGTTTAGTAATTTTTGGAACAGCTCGCTTTCAAGTATCTTGTCGATTCGAATTTCTTTCTTATCCAGATCATGAACTTCAGTATTCAGATAGTTAATCATCATATAGGGAACTGTTTCATTTTTTTCAATATCGGAAATCCTACTTTCCATGTTCTCGCTCGATGGCAACTGTCCAAGCTCCGCGATGAGTGATGGATTAAACCATTGAATGAAGTTCTGGAATTTTTTTAAAAACTTATTCACTAAATCATTTTGTGTAAAAAGAACTCCAAGTTTCAAAATTCTTTTTGCAATAACAATACTAATTCCATTCTCAATGAGAAAGTTGAAAAAAACGCTGCTATGTTCTAGAACATAACCAAGATATGAATCGTAATTCAACTGAAGGTTAAACGACATGAGATATAGTATTTCATCGATAAATTTTTCCCATACACCCTTCCAATAGCTTCCCGTCTCAATTATCCGGCGTTTTACATCATCTTCCAATTGGTTTTTTGTAATAAACTCAGAAATTCCCAAGTATAATATTTGAATGACTGCCGGAGCTTCGCCAGAGGGTTGCAATTTTTTCGAGAAAAAATTGATTGATTCAGAAAATGGAAATTTTTGATCGAGTGATGCTATGTAGTTTTGATATTCCAGTTCTGTGTATTCAGCCTTTAGTGACTGGCACATGAAGGTATTGAGTTGTGAGGCAAACTCGCCGAAAAATGCACTTCTTCTTTTCATATATTGAAGGTGAAATGGAAGTTTACGTGATGGTTTTTTTTGTATGTGTGATATCGGTAATGTTCGCAAAGTGCAAGAAAAAATAAGTTTTTCCATTTTTTTTAAAGAAATATCTCTATCAGGTGAAAAAAATCCCAACTCAAACGTTTTACACTCTTTTTCAAAATTCTGAATCATAAAATTCTCTAGCCATCTTATGTAACACCCAAATAAGTTCTCAAAAATTTCTGTTTCATCAATCTTTTCATCTTCCATTTTCTTGACTATAAAAAATGATTTATGATTGTTAAGTTTTCGTTCCATTTCTTCAATTTCAGAGAATTCTTTGAGCCAAGCTTCAAAGACTTCATGATTTCGGGATGGTTCGTTATTATATGGAACATTCGGCTCTTCTTCTAAATATGATAAAATCTCTGACTTTGAGATAGGATTCAATTCTACTTTATATTCTTTCCATACTGAATTCCACCCTTCTTTATAAAAATTTCGCGACATTTTTGTCACATATCTCGTATTGATATGTTTAAATACATTAAGCATACGTTGGTATTTGCTTTTGGTATCTTGATGATTTCTGAGGATCATAGCGATGCAGAATCGGATGACCTTTTCAGTTTTGACCCCTGAGATACCTTCTTCTAGTAAAGTACTGGCATATATACATAGGTGCTCAATAATACTTTGTTCTGAAGTTCCTTGATAAGAAGAATGTACAATAGAATATATTTTTTCAAAAAGATTCTTCCATAAGAGATAAAACATTTGTTGTGCATAAAAAAAATGTGTAAGGGGTTCCTTGTTTCTAACTCGCTGTTCGAGAATTTTTGGGAGGCATCGATGATAAGCTTGAAGAATTATTGGTAATTTAATCTTAGCATCCACTCGATGGATAATCTTGTTTCCCCAATCGACTGAATTATCAAGAATTATTTGAGAATCTACACTCATTACAGGATCGGTTAAATGAAATGAATCAGGATTTTTCGTCATTATGGACGAAGGCTCCATGTTAGAACTAGTTGAAGTTATATTTTCACATGAAGTAGTTGTGAGATGTTCTTTTTCCAAATCATTCATAGCTTGTTGCTTTAACATCATAGAAGCAGTTTCCAAAGCGAGTATCTTTCCAATGAATATAAAAATGCACGGTAAATTAAATACTATAACCAAACTTAGTTTCTTCAAGAAATAATGGAATGGAACTGTTGATGCGCATTTAGCCATATTACACTGAGTAATACAAAAACACTGGAACAGACGACTGAAAGGAAATCGGACACAACTATCCCAATCATGCAAATTCCGTGCTTATGAACAATCTAACTTGAAACTCGTGAGAGTCACGAGAAGACCATGATTCTCTTTTTTCCCGTTACAAGTAGGGTAAGTTTGAAAAGGCTTTGGTTTTATGTCATCGACTGACAGAAAGTTAGCGTAATATGAGATCGGGTATTTCAATAGCAAAATAGGATACATGACCGCCTTTAATAGTTTATTATCTCCTCTCTATTATCTGTCTTATTTGTATTTATTTTCAAGCTGAAATGTCAGTAGAGCATGAAAAATGATTGGTTGTTTTGTTTGAGTTTTCTGCCATGTCCAGGGAGGAAGATAAGTTTACACTATTAATTAGAGATAACAGTCAAAAATGTGAGGGAGAGTCTCTAGCTAACCAGTCTCCAACTTGAAACTACGCGGTTCTCACACGTTTGAACAAAACTTGTAGACAGCAAGAAATTGTTAAACGTGGTTCAGTGACATTTATCCTATTTTTTTTTTTACTTTTTTCATAGGATCTCTCGCTTAAGGGCATGAAACTAATAACATGTGGTATGGCACAATAATCCATTTACATGAGATGGAGAAACAGTGGCGCTAATAAGATAGAAAGAAAGAGAGAAAAAACGAGGGAAGGAACAGAGAGATGGCAAGCCAGAATAGTAAAGACCTTAGACAAATAACGTGCACGCATAAAGAAAAGGAGAGGTAAAATAGTGATATCGATAAGTTATTATTGTAAGCAGGAGAGACGATTAGTGGTTCTGGAAAAGGTAAGGAGATGAGAAAAAATTTAGGGGTTGGTGGGAAGGGAGGTAGATGAGAAAGGGAGATTAATTTTCCTGAGTTGTTCCCGGAGGTGAGAGCGAGGTTCTATAAAAGCTGAACAGGAGGTAAGAAAATGGTCAACAGTATCTTTAAAATCAGAGTCACAAACTGGGCAATAAGTAAGCCACCGGAGCACGATATATTTTGAAGAGATAAGAGTTGAAACCTATGTGACCTGATGTTAACAGCGTTAACGGTGAATTTTCGCTGCGAGAAAGAGTTTACCTGGCGGCGTAATGATTGAGAGTGTCATAATGGCCTTTAAGACGTTTAAAGATTGATACTGAAGGTGCTGACTAGTTCTACGTTAACCTTTGTGAAATTCTGTTTCGATGCTGATCTAGAGGAGGGGATGTAAAAAGGACTAAAGATCATAGCTTCCTGGTAACTAGTGGCCATCTGCTTAGCCCCAAAGTCAGCCACCTCGTTACCCAGAATGCCAGAATGGCCAGGGCACCAATCGACACCAAAAACGGTGTTAGTCATTTTTTGTTGGAGAAATCATTCATCCTATTACACATTGACAACAGAGTTACGACGGTGTCATAACGCAGTTTTTTACGATCTCGTTACAAGAAGATTCGAGGTTTGAGAATCGCAGTGACTATTCTTTACGCGCAGATTTTTGGTGGTGGACATGAATTATGCATGGTGAAGTGTGACATATGAATTGAGAGTATTGCCGGGCGGTCCAAAGGAGTGGGGGAACGAGTGGCAAGGCAATCATGGCAAGCACTTTTGTAAATTGGCTCAGGAGTCCTGCTGGGCGCCAGTACTTCTTTAGTTAGTTGCTTTTTCATTTCTTTCCCTTTTCACCTCGCTTTTCCCATCCCACGCCTACATTCTTATGTGGTCTTCAATTTTTCTCTTGTCCTTCCAGGTACCCATTTGTAAGCATTTTTTCATTCTGGTTATATTATATTTGAACTGTATTTACTCAAAAGTTATTCATTTTCTTGTTTCGAACTTCCAGCTGGGGTCCCGTCGCTAATTGGGGTGTGCCTCTTGCTGCCCTTTCAGATCTTTCAAAAGATCCTGAAATCATTAGCGGCCCCATGTACGATCTCGTTTTTTTCATTTTCTGTTTGGCCATAAAAACTTATCATCATCACTTACTATACTAGGACTACTGCCTTGAGTGCCTACTCCATAGCTTTCATGCGTTTCGCATGGCGTGTTCAACCTCGGAATTACCTTTTGTTTGCTTGTGTAAGTATTCATTACTTCCATTTTTCACCCTATCTTCACTTGTTCTAAAATTTGATGGGTGGTTTTTGTTTATTTATTTGAAATTTCCTAAGCACGCTGTCAACCTTTCCATGCAATCCATCCAAGGGGCTAGACTTATTCGCCATAACAGGTCTGTCATCCTTCCCATCCTCATACAATTTTTCCTTAAACTTCGACTCACTAACATATTCATTGCAGGTCGACAAAAGCCAATAGCAAAGTACCTTCATAACACATATAAAATTTTCTCAATTAGAAATAGTGAGCCATCTCATGAAATACTTTTCTCTTTTATTTTAAATTCCTATCGTTGATTTTTCACTTATTATAGATGAAAAGATATATATGGGTGTTTATCATTGTAGCTACCTGGTTAGTGAAGGGACTCTTTTTTACTTATTTTTTTTTTGAGTGAAAAAAATACTGTTTAAAGAAATGGAGATACCCATATTAACTTATTGCCCAACAGGGATTGTTAGAGGACGTCATACATATAGTTGTGGGGTCATGTTCATGTAGAGACTTGAGACGTGTGTGAACAGATAGCAAACATATAATCATTAATTCCTAAGAAGTATGTCATTTCCAACAAAATCAACACTCAACATCCTTAGTTATAAGTTAAACAGAGTTGGGATGATGTGGAATGATTGATAAGATCCTCTTATATTGGTCCATATGCTTGATTTTGAGATAGGGTCCTGCATTGAGCAGTGATAAGGAGTAATGGATGAGCAAATTAGGGAAAGAAGGAAGAGTTTTTGTTCATTTTCTTGTAACTCAGTCATATTAGAAGGGGAAACAAATGGATCTTACCAAATGAAGGAAAGGGAAAATTAGAGTGGACAAAAATATCTATTTCAAGAGTATTGGTGAGATGGTGGAGGTGTAAAAGTAGCTTCACAAAAATGGGAGGTGGACTTGTGTCAGCCTAGGTATCTCCAGGACTGAGTAATTCTTATGTTCAAAATAAGATAACCTTAAATACATTAAGCTTATATCTTAAAAATAAGGTTAAAACACTTATATATATGTTATAATACATATATATATAATTATTACACTATTATATAAATTATAGTAGTTTAAATAGCTTATCCATAGGCTAATAATACTTATTAAGGTGTTAATGGAGTCATAATATATTTATCTTAAGTGATATTAAGTAATTATTGGCATACATAAGCTTATATGTATACATAAATCTCATATTCAGTGAAATATGCAGTATATTATGTATATTTAGGTCTATAAGTGGGTTTTAGCCTCTTAATAGCCTATAACATTTGTTTTTCTGCTTATTTTAGGTCACATGGACGTATTCAGTGGACTCACAATGCCTACAGAAGCATAGACAGCTATTTCAGGTGCATACACTCAGTTTGGACAACTTAATCTGCTTCCTTGGATGGATATTCATGGATTTATGGGTTGGGAGGTCATTGCTGGGTTAATATGGATGCTTTGGGATGTTATTGGGGGCTTGGACATTTCATTTGTTTCCTTTATATGCTTTTGGTTTCATTTTATCCCTTTTGGATTAGTTATTTTACCTGTTTCTTTATGGTATCCGCTTTTATCTGGATTTTCTATTTATGGTATGGGTCTGTGTTATCATTAATTGTGATGGAGGGTCCTTACTGGAGGTCTGGGTGTTGAATCTGCTTGAAGTGGATGCAATGGGGAGGTGATGGGCCCTCACAGTGCTGTAATTGCTGGGGATAGCAGTAACATCATCTGGATTGAAGGTCTGTGCACTCCAGTGGATTTTGGTATAAGTAAGGGAGGATTTTGATGGTTATTAGACATCACTTACTTACTACAATTCATTTAAACATTTAAACACAATTATTATCATTTATAAATATATTATAAAGCCTTTATTAATTGATATTATCATTATATAAGCTATAACTATATTCTATTTATCTATTTTCCACCACTAGCACACATTTAAATCCAATTATTGTGAGTTTTATTTGAGTATAACTATTTTATTAGTCTTCCCCTGAGGTTTAATCACTATATCATTTATAAATAAGTAGTAGGACCATTAATAAATACTATTAAATCATACTTATATACTAGATACACTGACAATTGGGGGTCTTTCCTTGATTATTATTGATTTTTTAGTATAAGCCTTAGGACATGATTTTTACTTTAGTATAGCTCAAACAAACCAAATATTTGGGTCTTCTGCACCTTAGTGGGTCACCATAACTCAGTGACTGCGGAAAAGAACCCATATAATAATTTTACTAATTTTTTATAATAAAAATTAGGTATTTACAGTAGTAACTGTACCCAATATAAACCCAATTTCACTTGGTATTTGGTCACTAATATAACACCCAATTAAATTGGTATTTAGTTAAAGCTTGGCAAGCTATCAATTAACCCTTATAAAGGTCTAGTTAAACTTATTATTTTATTCTTAACAGATTTTTTCAAATTTTTATTACATTTTATTTAAATAAATAAAGATTAAAATTCAGGGTAAGCTCCAGTGCTTTTTTATTAGTAATAACATTGCTAATACTTTTAATCTACTAATTCCAATAGGTTTTCCTTTCTGTAGACATGATATATTGTTATTCTTATCAATATGAGTGCTCCCCAGGACAATGTAAGTGAAAAGCCTGCTTATAATACCAAGTCTAAAGCTAATAAAAACATTTCCCCAGGACATAACCATGGAGGGCCAATCATACCCCCAGCCAGAGCAAATGAGTATAGAGGAAAAAGACCCCCTCTTAAAAAAGATTACAATAAAAAAGAAATATCCTCCTCTGCAGGATCAACTGTCCCATCTTGCAAAACAGGTCCTGAAGTTGGAGGAATCAAAGTCTCTCATGCTCAAGGAGGTAGAGCAATTGCAGAACAATTGCAAGGCAGGATTCCAGCAGATGAACCAGTCACTGGCAGAGCTAAAGGGAGGCCAGCCAAGTCAGCAACCCCCTACCCCAGGAGGGTCACATCACTCCCAGGAGAAAATACTGGTAGAAAAATGGAAGTGGGATTGGTTCCATCAACAATGGTCCAGTCACAACTGCAACAAGGATCCTCCTCCTCATCAGACTTCCTCAGTTCACCCCTACAAGTGAAAACAAAGGTGCCAAAAATCAGGGCTCACAAAAATCCCGTGGTAAGTAGATTACCCTCTCAGATTGAACACAATACTAATAATTACAATGTAGGTAATATTATTAATGTCAAATCTGTGCAGAAAATAGAGGAGGACTTAAGAGAATTAGGTTTTTATGTAGATACACCTGACTTGTCTTTTGTCAATAATAACAGTACTTTATATAATACAGTTAATCCTCAGTTTCCACCACTTACTAGTGAGATGAGATGTCCACAAGAAAGTGAGAGAATTGAGAAGGAAGACATGGAGTATTTTAAAAATAATTTAACTTTCCATAGAATTGTTTCAGCATTGTGGAATAGAATGACTGATTGTGAGGAACAGACAGTAAAGCTCACAAGTGATACAATTTCATCATTAACATTGAACATTTCTCAACTGGAAAAATGTAATAAAGAATTAGAGAATGAACATTTTTCTCTAACTCTTAAGTATCATTCATTGAGTAATAAATATAGTGAACTTTCAAACAAATTCTGTGAGTTAGAAAAGCTAAATGAAGAACACTTATTAAAAACTGAATCTAGAACTAAGTTATCTTTTTCCCAAGCAAATCAAAGTGTCTCTGATCTTCTACAAAGATTGAATAAAGTTGAGATTGAAACTACCAATCTACTAATGAACCAGGATAATCATAAGTATACTCAGTATAATAGTAATCCTTTCATTGGAAAAAGTGAATCTCACTCCTTCCCTATACCACCACAACTAAAGCCATCTGGTGGTAGTGTCAAATCTGAAAATTTAAGTCACAAATACATACAGGTGGAAATAAAAGACCATTTATCAAGAGTAAATTAGTTGTTGAATTTACCTAAGATTAGTGAAATAAAATCCAATCAGAAGAACTGGCCTAATATAGATCAGTACCCAACTTATGATGGGGAAGCCAGCTCTGATTGGCAACATTTTATTCAAAGTATTGACAATTTGAAATTCTCATATAGGTTACCAGATAAAGAAATAACATCAAAATTGATCTCTTTATTTAACGATGTTGCTTTATTATGGTTTGAAGCTGTTTTGAATGAGGGTAAAGATTACTCTTGGGCTGAATGGAAACAACTAATCGAAAAACAATTTGGAGGTTCTAAATTCAGACTCACTCAGCTGAGACTTTATGAGAAAACTAGGTACAATCCGTTGAATGGTGACAAACCTATGATATTTTTAATAAATTTAAATAAAATATTAAAAGCCATTGAGCCTAACATGGAATTTAACTTATGGAAAGATAAGATAATATATAAATTACCTATCTCTGTCAGAGACATTGTTGTAGCTAGAACAATTAATGTTACTGAATATTATGACTTTATTAATATTTGCAATGAAATATAATTAGACCATAAGTATGAATCAAGGTGTTCCACTAATAAAAAAAATGTTGAACCTGTGAAAAATCAGAATTCAAAAACACTTCAGGAAAAACAGAAAAAACCTACTGCACCTGTAGTACCAAAAAAGTATGAGACAAATACTTGTTATAAGTGTAAAAAACCTTGGGTTAAAGGTCAAAAATGTGAGAAGAATATAAATATTGTTGAAAATCAACGTGAATCTGAAAATGAAACTGAAAAATGTAAAGATTCAAGTGATTATAACAGCAATATCTCATATAGTGATGAAAATGAAATCTTTATGTTGGAAGATGATTTGTCCATCTTTGAAAATCCAATATTAAATATTGACTCAAATGAATCTTTATTGAATTTTGAGGATGCTGAAATCATTAAAGATATACAAGCTGATAACTTAAGAATGACACCTATCATGGTTCCAGATATCATTTCTGGTGAAAATGTTAATATAGTATTGGACACAGGAGCTTCTGGTTCTGTTGTTTCTACTAATACATTACAAAAAATTGATAGTGAATATAAGTCTAAGATTGAACCCCTTCAAAGTAAAAATTGGAGAGGTTTTGGATTAGTACTAAACCCCATTGGTAGATACAAAGCTGCTGTTTTCTTTAAACATCAACATGGTTATGTAAGAGTAACTTGTGACTTTGTAGTAATGGATAATACTAACTGTAGTAACTGTTTTATCATTGGAAATGATATTCTGACTAAATTTGGTGTAAAATTAGACCCTGCTAATATCAATTTTACAATTGGCATGATTGGTAAAAGGAAATTTAAAATAAATTCTTTTAACACAGTCTTACACATTGAGTCAGTTACAAATATTCCGTGAAAAGGAAGAGAATCCAATGAGATGGAACTTCTGGAAACAGAAATTTCAAAAGCATCATTTGGCACTAAGATAAGTGAAGCTGAGAAAAACAATATTTTGGACTTAATTAAAGCATTTCCAATGGCTTTTGCACATGGTACAAATGAACTTGGCCTTGTAAAAGATCATGAAATGAAGATTAGTTTAATCTGTGATATGGATAATATTCCTGCTAGTATTAATAAGAAACCATACCCTGCTTCACCAATGAAGAGGAAAGACATAGAGGATAATATTAAGATGTTATTAGAAATGAAAATTCTTGAAAAGGTTGAAACTAAACCAAAATATTTTGTAATATCACCAGTGCTAATTTCTTATGAACAAGATAAAGCAAGACTGTGCGGTGATTATAGAGCATTAAATAAATTTAAAGTAGATTATATTTATCTCTTGCCAAGGATTGCCTCTATACATACTACCCTTAAAGGTGCTAAATACATAAGTTGCATAGATGGAAATAAAGGGTACCATCAAATTTCTGTTGAAAGGAATTCACAGAACTTTTTGCTGATAACAACACATATGGGAATATATAAATATGTCAGGATGCCATTTGGAGAAAAAAATGCTCTGTCAGTATTTCAGAAGTTAATGGATATAAAATTCCATAATTAAATTACTGAAGGATGGTGGGTATAGTAAAAGTCTCTAATTTGCTGTAGCAAATAAATCCCACCTGGTATTTCTCAAAGGGACAGGGGTTTTTCTCTCCAGTTTTACTCCAACTCCCTTGGTCAAGGCCTATAGCTAGTACTATAGGATTGTCTACATTCCTGTCTCCCAACATGGGGTAGAGGATTTGTTAGCTTTTTGGACTCTCTTCTGTGGTTGGAGATTGGTTTTCTGGAATCTATTGGACCATGGCTTCTGGACCCTCTTTCTCCAGTGGTGGTAGTGGCACTGTCGGTGCTTCTGAGGATGGTAATCCTATTGTTTCTTTTAGGCCTTCTGTCAGGATCAAATCCTGGAAGGGGCCTATGTTTATGGGGGAGGATGTGAAGTTGTTTCTGGAGCTGTTTGAGGCTGCTGGGAATGTGGATGGTGATTCTCACTTGGACATGGTGAAAAAATTCATCCTCTATATTGGTGACAGGGCTCTGGTGAAGGAAGTGGCTGCTATGGAGGGTTATAGGAGAAAGGATTGGAAAAAGTTGTGTCTGCAGATGCAGACAGGTGGGGATCCAGGTACTCTATGGTGAATCTCAATATGATTGCAAATGAATGGCAATCTTATGGAGGTGTGCACAATCTCCATACTTATAGGAAGTTTTTGGCTCAGTTAGAGCCAGTGGTAAATTATTTGGTGGATATGCAGGAGTTGGAGAGTACTGACTCTGCAAGGGGTATTTTCTGGTCTGCTCTGGCCAGGAATGTCAGAATTTATGTGCTTCAGGAGTTGGCAAGGAAGGATAATATGAAGATTCTTCCTAATGGGAATCAGAAGTTGCCTGCTCTTTTTGTGGTGATGGAGTTTGTAGAGGGTCATCTGAAACTTTTGGCAGTGGATTCTTTCCAGGAAGCTAGCACCAAATATGTTAGCAAGGTCAGTGAAGCTTTTGCTAAAGACGTGGAGAAATCTAGGAAGAAGGAAAGTGTGAACAAGGGAAAGGCTCCTGAGAAGCCTAAAGAGGTTGGTACAGTAGTGGATCAGTTGGCTTATCTGAAAAAACAGCTACATATTTTTGTTCAGGAGGCTCAGAAAGCCAATAAGGCTCCTTCTCAGCCTAGAGATTTTGATAGGAGGGTTGGTAGGAGTGATCCTTGGGTCTGCTCTTATTGCAGCAGGAAGAGCCACAAGTCCAATGATTGTTGGGCACTGAATAGGGATGTGTCTGAAGAGAAGGTAGAATTTGATGGGAAAGTGTTCAAGTTCCCAGATGGTTCTTTTGTGAAGCCTAATGATGGTCAGGCTCTAGTGGACTTGGTGAGGAGGAGACATATTGTCAACTCAAGGAGGCCAAGGTTTGAAGAGTTGCCTAATGAGGATTCTTCTTCTGGTAAAGGTGGAGATGATAGCAAGGGCAAGGGAAAGGAGGCTAATAGAGTCTCATTTACATCTTCCTTTGGTGGTTTGGAGTTGTATTCTTGTGGTGGATAGTCAAGTGTGGAATGCTTGGCTGGTGTTTATGATGTGGAAGCAGGAAAGGTGGGAAGGCCTAAGAGAAGTTCCCAGGCCCAACCAAAGCCTAAGGCTTCAAAGGTAGATCCTAAGCTGAGTGCAGCTAGGAAGAAGTACAGAAAAGAAGAGCTGTAAAAAATGCAGAAGGGTATGGCAGATATGGCCCCCCCTAGTTTTGCAGCATTGGACATTAATGGTGATCCAATGCCTATGGATGTTGATTCTGACTCTGAGGAGGATGTCCCTTTGGCTTCATTGCCAAAGCCTGCTTGAGTTAGAGGTTCTGGTGAGGGATCTGGTTTGACTCCTGTTGATGTAAAATCTGTTGGTGGTTCTGGTCCTCAAGAATCTTCTAGGACCAAGGTAGTGAAGCAAAGAGCTCACTTTGAGAGGCCAGTGGTTTCTGGCCCAGTTAATGTTATGGACTCTGTCAGTGTATGCTAGTGTATAAATATGATTTAATAGTAAATATTAATGGTCCTACTACTTATTGATAAATTATTTAGTGATTAAACCTCAGGGGAAGACTAATAGAATAGTTATTCTCAATAGAAACTCACAATATTTTGATTTATATGCATGCTAGTGGTGGAAAATAGATCAATAAAATATAGTTATAGCTTATATAAAGATAATATCAATTTATAAATGCTTTATAATATATTTATTTATGATAATAATTGTGTTGTAGTTTTTGATTGATGTGTAGTAAGTAAGTAATGTCTTATAACCCATCAAAACCCCCCTTACTTATACCAAAATCCACTGGAGTGCACAGACCTTCAATCCAGATGATGTCACTGCTATCCCCAGAAATTACAGCACTGTGAGGGCCCATCACCTCCCCATGGCGTCCACTTCAAGCAGATTCAACACCCAGACCTCCAGTAAGGACCCTCCATCACAATTAATGATACCACAGACCCATACTATAAATAGAATAAACAGATAAAAGCGGATACCATAAAGAAACAGGTAAAATTACTCATCCAAAGAGAATATAATGAAAACAAAAGCATATAAAGGAACCAAATTAACTGTCCAAGACCCCAATAACATCCCCAAGCATCCATATTAACCCAGTAATAATCTCCCAACCCATAAATCCGTGAAAATCCATCCAAGGAAGCAGATTAAGTTGTCCAAACTGAGTATATGCACCTGAAATAGGTGTACATGCTTTTGTAGGCGTTGTGAGTCCACTGAATACATCCATATGATCTAAAATAAGCAGAAAAACAAAGGTTATAGGCTATTAAGAGGCTAAAACCCACTTATAGACCTAAATATACATAATATAACTACATATTTCACTGAATATGAGGTTTATGTATACATATAAGCTTATGTATGTCTATAATTACTTAATATCATTTAAGATAAGTATATTATGACTAAATTAACACCTTAATAAGTATTTTTAGGCTATGGATAAGCTATTTAAACTACTATAAATCATATAATAGTGTAATAATTATATATATATGTATTATAACCATATATATAAGTGTTTTAACCTTATCTTTAAGATATAAGCTTAATGTAATTAAGTTTATCTAATTTTAAGCATAAGAAATACTCAGTCCTGGGGATACCTAGGCTGACAGACTCTGTCCTGGAAAGGATGAATCAGGGTCAGGTTTCCCTTACTTATGGGGAGTTGTATGCTACCAGTCCTGGGTTGGCTGATAGGCAGAAAAAGTTGTTGACCAGGAGAAGGGTTTCTTCTGGGGAGGTAGAATACATTTGTGATTCTGCTGAAAAATTTGGAGAGAGTTTGGAAACTCATTTTTCTGCACCTCTGGGATATGTCAATGTCACTCTGAATGGAAGGGAGGCTAGGGAATTGGTGGATTCAGGTTCTCAGATTAACCTGATTTCTTTGTTTGAGGCTACTCATCTGGGCCTCCCAATCAAGACAGATATTGGTGTAAATTTTAGAGTGATTGGTGGCCATGACACTGAATTGGTTGAAACATCTGAGTTTGTGAAGTTGGATGTTGGTGGAGCCTCAGGGAAGGTTTGTTTTTATATTGCCAAAGGAACAGTAAAAGCTTTTTTGGGTGGGCCATTCTTGATGGATTTTCAATCAAGAATTGGCTATCAATTTGATTTGGGAACCAGTTTGGAGTTTACTGGTGAAGATGAAAGGAGACTTCACATGAGGTTATCATCCCCTGGAGAGGATGGTTGGGAGACCAGGCCTGGTTTGTCTTCAATGTGCCAGTGCATGGAATGTTTTAGGAGAAGAAGAGAAGTGGGTGCAGACTCTGGTTTTTTGGAGTGTGGCTTAGGCTCTAGTGGGAGTCTGTCTTTTTTAGAGTAATGAGGCTGATCACCCAAGTGCTACAACCTCTCCCCAAGATGAAGAAATCCCAGGTTGAAGTAGGTCAGCTTCCTTGGAGATATACCAAGTGGATTTTCAACTTTCTCTTTTTAATGTTTCTCTTCTCTGCAAGTATTCTTCAAGTTTTTTATCAAGCATCTGTTTTCTCTCAAAATTCTCAATTATTTTTAATTCAAGTTCAAATAAGAAAATTGGTTATATATATTCATTGAAAGATATGCGGAAAAGCGGTGGATTGGTGAGATTGGGGTCCAAAAGTAAGTCCTCCCAATTGTGCACTGTTAGTTTTTCTTCTACACCTTTCAAAAACATTACCTTGGCCACATCTGTGAGCATTGGGAAAACCCCTGGTTATTTTTGTAGGATAGAAGAAAACTCAAGAAAGGAAAATAAAAATTTCAAGATTACTGAAGAAAATCAAGAAAAAAATCTGAAGATAATTAAGAAAAAAGAAAAGAAATATTTTTGTGAAGATCATCAAGATCAATTTTTGGGCCTTCAGCATGTGGTTAAACTGCACAAAATTTTGAAGAAGATCAGCAAGATCAAATTTTGGGCCTCCAGCATGAGGATATACTGCACAATTTTAGAAGATGTGATTCAGAAGATGAATCAAGATTTGAAGATTTAGAAGATGGAAGTGAGGATTAAGATGTGGAATTGCGGAAAAGTTTTGGGGTGGTAAGATTGGGGAATAAAAGTAAGTCCTCCCAATTGTGCACCACTAAGGTTTCTTCTACACCTTTCAAAAACATTACCTTGGCCACACATGTGAGCAATGTGTAAACCCTTGTTTTTTGTTTCAGGTCTGGTGGTGAAGATGTCCTGAAGATCCCTCAAGTGGAAGGTGGCACAGAAGATTAGGCTTGTTAATGAGCCTATCCCTGTAGGTTTGAATCCTCCTTTTAAGAGAACTCTTTTGTCAAGAGATCCGTACTGTACTCCTCTGGTGAAGAATCCTCCTTATTTTGTGGAGACTTCTAGAGTTAGTGTGGAAAGGTTGAAAGTTTTTAATTATGGTCCTGATAGGTGGTTGTCTGATGAGGAAAAAAAGTTGTTTTTGTATGTTATTATGCTGAGGGAGAAAGCAGTGGCATTTGTTGAAGAAGAAAGGGGTGTGTTGTAACACTCTTATGGGAAAGCTTAATTTATTCCTGTGGTTTTTCATGAACCTTGGAAAATCAAACCTATTCAAATTCCAGCTTCTATCAGGGATGATTTTGTAGAGATTTTTAGGGAAAGAGTCAGGACTGTTTCATACAAAGAATCAACATCTAGTTACTCAAGTCCATTTTTCTGTTTAAAGAAGCAGAATGGGAAGCTGAGGGTGGTGCATGATCTTAGAGCCTTGAATAGAGTCACTATTAAGGATGCTGGGATGCTTCCAAGTGCAGAGGACTTTGTGGAAGCTTTTGCTGGAAGGGTGTGTTATGGTTTGGGTGATAATATGAGTGGTTATGATGAAAGGGAACTTCACACTGATTCACGGCAACTCACAACATTTGAGACTCCTCTGGGAAGATTTCAGCTCACTAGGTTTCCTCAAGGAGCAACTAATTCAGTAGCAGTTTATCAAGCACATATGGCTTGGATTTTACAGGATGAGGCTCCTACTCATGCTGGTATTTTTATTGATAAAGGTGGAATCAAAAGACCCTTCACTGATTATGGGAATGAGGTGCTGAAGGAGAACCCAGTTATAAGGAGGTTTGTTTGGGAATCTGAAATTAATATAGAGAGAGTATTGTTTAGGATTGAAGAGGCTGGTTTGACCATTTCTGGGTCAAAGTTTTGTTGTTGCGTTCCTGCTTTGGAAATTTTGGGTCATGTGGTATTTAAAGAGGGAAGGATTACGGCAAAGAAAAAGGTTAATAAAATTCAGTCATGGCCAGGGCCTAAAAATACTACTGAAGTCAGGAGATTTTTGGGGGTTTGTTTGTATTTCAGAATTTTTATTAAAGATTTTTCTTTGTTGGCTTCACCTTGAAGGAGGCTGACCAGGAAAGATGCAGAGTGTTTATGGACTGAAGAGTGTGAAGAGGCTTTTCAGAGGTTGAAAAATGTGTTAGGTGAAGATATTATTCTTCAAAAGTTGGATTATGGTGTGGAAGCTGAAAAATTTATCTGGAAGTGGACTCAAGTTATATTTCTGCTGGTGCTGTTTTGTCTCAGGAAGATAAAACTGGGAGGTTCAGGCCAGTAAGGTATGAGTCCATGGTATTTAATGAGGTGGAATCTAGATATTTTCAACCTAATTTGGAATTGTGTGGTGTAGCAAAAATTCTGAAGAAGCTGAAAACTGTTTTGTGGGGGCAGCATTTTGAGCTGCAGGTGGATGCAAAATCTCTGGTTCAAATGATCAACACACCTAGTCTTCCAAGTGCTCCAATGACTAGGTGGGTGGCATTTATTTAGCATTTTTCTTTTGACCTGGTACACAAACCTGGAAAAACCTTTATGATTCCTGATGGATTATCAAGGAGACCACCCACAGATGAAGATTCTTATTCTGAAGAATTTTATGAAGATGTCCCAGTGGTTAGGGCCAGCACAAAAGGTGCTGAAGATTTATATCTCCTCTTCCATGAGGCTAAACTGGAAGATTGTTCTCTCCTCCCCCAGGAGGTTAAACTGGCTGGCTCTGATCATGATTCTTGTGATCAGGATGTTTTTGTTGATGATAATGGGGCTGTTGTTTGGGATGGCTCAATTTTAGAAAATGGCATTTTTGTTAGTGAACTGGATTCTCTTAAGATTCAGTGGAATAAAAAGGATGTACCAAAATTTAGGGATTGGTGTCCTGGTTGGGCTGTTCAAGTGGCTCATGTGTACACTGGTGATTTTAATTACAGGGTTATACCCTTCAATATGCAATATAGGGGGTGGACTTGCTAGCAAGCCCCCAACCTGAACTCAGATGGAACTCAGACTGAACTCATATTAAACCCATACTGAGCTCTACTTGAACACCCACCCTAAAACTGTTCTGCTCAGTGGTTTTCATCCCTGATTGTATGTTTCCTTTATCAATAGCTCAATGTGTGTTCAATCTGGGGTGAGTTTGGGTCCAAAGTTGCGGACTCGCTAGCAAGTCTGCCCCCCATATTGTGTGGTGCTTGGATGTTGTTTTGTTTGATTTTGAAGATGAGATCTGGGGTCAGACTGGATTTTATTTTACTATGGTTGAATATCTGTTAACCTTGGAGAGGCCAGATAGTTTTGATTATGATACTTGGGTGGCAATAAAGAAGAAGAGTCCTAGCTTCTCTATTTCAGTAAGGAGGTTAATGAGGAGGAGACATACAAATCCTCAAGTAATGGTGACTCAGAAGAAGGGTCAAGAGTTGGTGTTGAAGTCTTTTCATGAAGACCTTGGTCATAGAGGTTTTGGGGAGACTTATAAAAGAGTAGAAGACAGATTTTGGTGGCCAGGTATGAAGTTGGCTGTGCAGGGTTGGGTTAAATCTTGTGAGGAATTACAAAGAAGAAGTCACTTGAAACCTAAAGAGGTTGGTTGTGCTACTGGTGAATCAACTGTGTTTGGAAGAGTCAGTTTGGATGCTTTCCATATTAAAGAGGGCAGGTATAAATACTTCATTGTTGCCAGAGATTATTTGTCTGGTTGGGTTGAGGCAGTGCCTCTGGTTAATTTGACTGCCAAAAATGTGGCAGAATTTTTGAAGAAGAAATGGGTGTTTAGATATGGGTTAATGAAGTTGGTGACTGTTGATGGTGGGCCAGAGTTTGGAGAGGAATTTAAAGAAGCTGTAGCAAGTATTGGTTCTAAAGCTAGAGTGGCTACACCTTATTATCCTTAAGCTGAAGTAATGGTTGAAGGAGGCCATCAAGTTATCAATAACTCTTTGGTGAAGATGTGTGGAGATAGTGCTGAAAAGTGGAGGCATTATTTAGCCTTGGTATTATTTGCTGATAGGGTCACTGTGAAAAGGACAACTGGCTATTCTCCTTATGAGTTAATTTTTGTGCAGAAAGCTGTTCTACCAGTGGATTTTGAAGCTGTCTCTTATCTTGGAATTTATTGGGATGATGTATTCTCAACAGAAGATTTGCTCTGTGCCATGATGAAACAATTGGAATGTAGAGAGGGATTTCAAGAGAAGGCATACTCTAGAATGATGAAGATAAGAAATCAATCAGTCAGATACTGGGACAAGAAGTTGGCTCATAGACTCAGGAATCCCTTGAAACCTGGGTGTTTAGTTTTGGTGTATAATAGAAGTTTGGAGAGTCAGTGGGGAAAAATGTTTTCCAACAGATGGAATGGACCTTACAGAGCCAGATCTCAGGTGTATGGAGGTTCTTATGTTTTGGAGGAGTTATGTGGTGCAGTCTTAAAGAAGAGAGTGGCTGCTGATCAGGTGAAGATATTTTACCCAAGAGGAACTAGAAGTGAAAAATTTTGACTCCACAATGAGGATAAACTATGGACCATTCTTTACATTTTGGATTTTAGTGATGCTGTGCACCTGTTTTGTTGGAAACTGTTTTTTTTTTGTTAGAAGGTACCCATGGGTGGGACTTCTAGATTTGATCTTGGCAAGTGTGGGGGTAACTGATGAGCTGGCTGCTCTGTAGAAAAGTTACCCCAGACTGTCTGTTTCCAACCCCTTCTCTTAATTTGGTTGAACCCTAGTATTGGTTACTCTTCACAGGTTTTAGTCCTCTATGACTATAAACAGGAAATTATTTTGGTCTTCAAGTGCTGGACTCTTCATGCTTATGGGTTTTGGTTTATTGATTTGGATGTTGCATTTTTTTTAAGAAGGTACCTATGGGGGGCTTCTAGATTTTATTTTGGCAAGTGTGGGGGTAACTGATGAGCTGGCTGCTCTGTAGAACAGTTACCCCATAATTTCTATTTCAAATATTTTGTTTTTACTAGTTGAATCCTATATCTGGTTTTTGTTATTCAGGTTTCAAGTCCACTATGACTTTAAACTGGCTGGGGACTGGCTTCTATGGTCTTTTTGGATTGGTAGTGGATCACTGGTGGTCTCCCATCATTTTTACTTATTGGAGGGAGCCCACCCAGTGATCATTTCCTTGGACTGGACTTTCTATGGACCCAGATTTTTTTCTTTTTCTTTCTTTGATTTTTGTGTCTATGGTTATGTTAGATAGAAGTTTTGGATTATTGTCTTTTTTCTCTTTTTTCTTTTAATTTTCTTATGGGGTGATTAGGATATAAAAAGGTGGAAAAATCATAAAATCAAAATTATATTGTGTCACCACATCAGGGTCACCTGGATGTGGGCAAGCATTGGTAGGGAAAGGCTCATCAATTGGCCAGGAAATTTTCTTTTCTTTTTTATCCTTATCTCATTTTTATTATTTAATTTAATTTCTATTCATTTCATCTTATCTTTATTGATATTATTTTTCTTAATTTATTTTTATCTCAATTCATTTAAAAATTTATAATGGTGTATCCACTTTAAGGTGCACTTGGATGTGGGTAAGTATCAGGGGATCAGCTCATTAATCGGCTGGGGGATACGATTTGTAATTATTATTTATTTCATCTTATTATTATTGATTTCATTTTAATTTTTCAGCTCTCATATTTTGTTGGGCAATTTTGTTTAATTATTTTCAAGTTTTTTTTTGGTATGTTAGTAGTTTAAGTAAAATCAGTAAAAATAAAATAAAAGTAAAAATATAAATATAAATAAAAAAATTTAAATATAAATAAAAATAAAAATAAAAATAAAAATAAAATTAAATTAAATTAAAAAATAAAATAAAATAAATTAAAAAATAAATTAAATTAAATTAAATTAAAATAAAATAAAATAAAAATAAAAATAAAATAAATTTTTTTATAATGGCTAATTATCTTTTTTTCCTTAATTTAGTAATTTGTTAATTTATTTTTGTTTCTATAATAAATGTCGGGAAGAAGAAGCCTCCGGCGGTTGGTCCGGATTATGTTGGTATTTTTGTTTTTTTTTGGGATTGTAGGAAGAACTGTGTTCCTTGTGGTGTAGGCAGCTGGAGAGAGTGTATGGATTGGAAGGTAATTTTTGGATAGAAGTAGAAGAGGCTGGGATAAAGTGTTTGAAGGTGTGCTTAATTATTCTAGACATCTTCCAGTGGTCACCAAGAAGTTGTTTCCTCAAATTCATTCAATGGCCCATGAAGAGAAAAGGCCTTAAGCATGTTTGAACACATCATACTTAGGTTTTGCTTCATATCGGCATAATCCAGTGTCAATGTGGTTTCTAGAGGATGGCTAATCTCAATAGCAGTTTCAGGAGGTGGAGTGTTAACTAAACAGAAGAATTGGATCAGTAATTGTTTTCTGTTGAAAAAATTGGATTTATTAATTTCGTACTTACAGATTGGAAGCTCATCAAATTTGTAAGTGGCCTGAATCTGGACTGTTGATAGATTTTGAATAGATGAAGTAGGAGGATCAACCAGATTGAGCTATGGATTTTCATGGTCATCCACTAAATGGTGTTGAGAATATGAACTAGAATGAGGACGTTCCTGTGGTCTGGTTGGAGAGGAAGGGCTGTTGTTGTTGTTGTTGTTGTTGATATTGTTGCTTGGCTCAGTTTGGTTGGATACCGGTGGTGGAGTACCAGGTTGGTTGTAGGATGGACCAGGAGAAGGTGACCTAGAAGCTGATTGGGATCATCTGGAAGAAATTGAACTGTCAGATGAGTAATTGGCTGGAATAGGAGATGTGTAGTTAATTCTTCTTGTTTGAGAGGGAGATTTCTGTCTGGGAGCAGTGTTTGTTGCTCTGGTGTCTTCTTGAGGTCCTCTGGCAGGTCTTCTAGAAGTTTTGGAATTTTCAGCATTTTTGGATGAAGAAATTGTTGAGCACATTGCTCTGGGAGCACTAGGAGGTTGTTGTGTGGTGTTATTGGTGTTTTTCTAGAAGAATTTGGTTGTTTTCCAGCTGATTTTGAAGGTTTTGAGCCTGATTTTTGTTTCCTAGAATGGCTGACGGGCCACCTGGACATGGTCTAGCAGCCTGGGAGCTGCTTTTGAAGCTGTTTTAGCTGAATTCACTGTGATAAAGCAGGTCTTTTGGAGAGTGTTCTGGTGACGGAGCGGCATGATCTTCTGGATGGAGCTGAAGATAAAGAAGAGGAAGCAGGACCAAGCTCTGGGGATCTGGTAGGAGATCTAGAGATGTATTTGTGTGAATGTGAAGGTGAAGGTGGTGGTATAGGATAATTGGGGTCTCTGTCACATTTTTTTATTTTGGAGTTACAAGAATCACAGGCCCTGTTGTAGAGTTTGGCCTCAGGTGTTGGAAGAGTGAAAGTGCAAGGTCTGCACATGTGGATACAATGTTTGAAAGCATATTCCTTGGGAGCAGTGAAACAATAAAGGTCTGATGGTTCAAAATCTGGGGATCCAGCCATGATGTGTGATGGGAAAACAATGAAGAGAAAAGAGATAAAAGAAAATTTTTTATCAGTGATGGGTAGATGATGAAGAGAAAGTGGAATTTCAGTAGGGCAGTTGTGGAGTATTGTGCATGGAATTGGATCTGTCTTTTCATGCAAAGTGTGGCAAGTCTGTCAAGACTTTAAACTGAACACTGTGGTCAGTCCATCAAGACTTTAAGCTGAAGAATGGTATAGTCTCCCAAGACAATAAACTGTGGATGGTTTGATGGTTGATTCCTTCATGACTATAAACTGATAATGTGATGTTGGTGTGATTTTGGAAGAGGGCATCCAAAGGGGGAGTCTCTGAATTTAGTTAAGGAGAGTGTGGGGGTAACTGATGAGCTGGCTGCTCTGTAGAACAGTTACCCCAGAATGTTAGTTTAATTCTTTAGTCTTTAATGGTTTGATCTCTGGTTCTGTCTTTATGATTTAGGTTTTGAGTCCCCCAAGACTATAAACTGAGGGTTTTGAGTCCCCCAAGACTATAAAATGAGGGCTGTTAGTCCCCCAAGACTTAAACCTGAGGATGAGTCCCCCAAGACTGTAAGCTGAGGAATTTCTTATGATTGGCTACATTCAGGAAGTCTGGAGAGTGGTCAAGAATTTCATTTCTAAGTCAAAAGTTCAATCAAGAGTCAAGCGGAAGAAGAGAATCAAGAGATGAAACAAAGTGTTCAGCATTAGTCTTGAACTGGTTGATGAGGTGTTTCCTTTTCTCAAGGTCCTGTGGATTTCTAGAAGGAGTTGAATGGAAGTATCTTAGTAGAAGGTGTTTTTTTTCAGAGGAGTGTTGTTGGAACTTGGTCTTAATGGTGGTCAAGTGGTTAGGTGTTGGTGGTTCAATGGATCCTACATTGTCATCATCACTGTCAGAAGATGGAGGAACTGAGAAATCATCAGTTTTAAAAGTAGAAGGAAGGAATAAAAGTTTTTTTTACCATCAGATGGACCAAGCATGGTGGAATTGGTTGCTGTAGTGGTGTTGGAACTCTTCTTTGAAGGGTGTAGTTTGTTGACTAATCTTGGTATCAGGATGGATGTCCTGGATCTTCTGGTGCTGGTAGAAGATGGACCAGGTTGAGAAGGAGGTGAAGCTGTTGAAGATGGTAATGGACCAGGTCTGAAGCAAGTCTTCTTTCTGGATTGGCAGAAATTACAGGAGGTTCTGTATGGATGAGCTGGTGGTGTGATGGTGCAGATTAGATTGTTGTCAATGCAGTATTGGCAAGGACCCATGTCAGAGGCAGATTTTGAAAGAAAGATGAACATGGTGGATTTGATGAAGGAGAATGTGGAAATTCTCAATTGGAGGGATGATGTGGTCTTTCAACATTGGCAGAGGCCTTTGTTGGTCTGTTTGGCACTGTTTTTGTATGTCTTAATTGACATTGGTGGAAGAATTTGTTGTATTTTGGTTTTTATTCAGTGAATATTGGGACTATGGGTATTTGGATACTATCATTGGATAGCCCCAGGTTTTCTCTATATTTTATGTCCTGATAATATTTTTCATATTCCAAGTTTTAAGGGGTCATTTACTCACTTTTCATTTCTAAAAGATAGCTATTTAATTTTGTTTTTTGTGTTTTATGGGCTAAACTTAAGTCTTAGATTTAAGTGATTAGTACCTTCAAGTAGAGCTAATTTGGCTCTATATTTTGTATCACAATTTTTTCATAGCTTAATTTTGTGTTTTAAGGGTTTTAGTAGTCATTGTGGATTTTTCTTAGTATTTTGGGCTTTATTGGAGGTTTTTAGTGGTTTTTTGGCTTCAGGGAGGTCCGGCTGCCTCAGTTATAGAAGGCTGGGGAGCATTTCTAGAGGATTCTTATTCAATATGGTTGTCAAAAGTGCCAAATTTTTTACTGTGCATGGATTTTTTAGGTGGTGGTCTGTGTGTACATACTGAATAAGACAGTTTGGGGCAACTTTGATTATCATACAACCATCTGGTAATTATATCATTGTTTCTCACTCAGTTTTCACTGTTTTTTGGCCACAATTGGCTGTGTTTGTTGCAAGTTTAGTTCTTTATTTAACTCAACTTTGGCAACTGGTTTCTCTGGTGTAGCTTTGCAACCTGCATCAAGTATTATTGCTGTTTTCTGTGCAACAAGTGCACAGTGTTTTGTTTTTCTGTTGTGGATCTTTCTGAATTTCAGGTTTCTGGTTCTTTGTTTCTCAGTGGTCTTCTATTGGCTACTGTCTTGACTTGTAAAGCAGTCAAGAAGTGTTTTGGAAGGGGTATAGTAACAGTCTCTCACCGGACGACCTACGCACAAGGTCGAGGATGTTACTGAAAGTGAGATGAGGAATTTAGAAACTTCTTCAAAGCACAGAGGAATGACTCGAGGAAGTGCTTTGAAGGTCACTCGAAGTAAGAGCTACAGGTTCAAGGTATGTTCGAGAAGAATTATAAGATAGTTTCAAGGGTAATAGGAATTCTTAAGATCTCACGAAGGGTTGGAAACTCAATAATCAAAGATTTAGGATTTAGAAATGATTATTGAGAAAATAAAAGAAAGATACAATAACAATGATTTAACTTAAAGATTTTACCACTATTAAATGTAAATACGTTTTATAATTTAATTCTAAGGAATATTGAACCAAATACCCAACCCTTTTATATCCTTTATTCCTCCTCGCATTGACCTCCCTCTCATTGCACCATTCCCATACCACAGACCATTACTAACATACACTTAGTCCCTCTTTGCTAATATCCGTCCATGCTCAATTTACCACTTTTTAATTAATTAACAAACTTTCAATGAAAACTACTACTGTACTATTACGTTGATCCTAGCGCTGTGCGTCGCTTATTGAAAATGAGACTAAGGCACCCTATTGAGAGATTGACTAATTTAGATTTAGAGTTTAGGCTAGCGCAGTTGAATAGTAAGTACACAAAGGGGAATCGCAGTTGCTATGGAGAATTGCTTTCTGCGCTTCGAGTATAGATTTAGAGCTCGATGTTATTGATTTTATGAGCTGCTTTTGCCTCGAGTGTCATGTGGCGCATGACAGATGCCAGGGTATAAGAATTGCGAGCTCCGTTGAGCTTGAGCCATCTTCTCGCACTAGTTTCCCTTTCCTCTCTATATATTTTTTCTTATTTATTAATTTCCCCATTATAATGAATTGTCCTACTCCAACACCTACGCCTCCACACCCTAAAGCGGATGGGGGAATGGTTACGCGGCAGTTTTCCCAGGCTTGCACGGCTTGTGAAGCTATGGAATACTTCTGTGTTGAAAGTACGGCGACTCAAGGCCCTCGCCAGAAATGCAAGTTTTGCCGTTGGCGACGAGTGGCGTGCGATGCGTTGACCAAGAATGCAGAGATCGAACAACGATTCACCAAGACCAAGTTTTGGGTGATTTCTAACACAAAAGAGGTGGTGGAAGACATTTGGGATATCTCGGTTGGAGACGATCAATTGGTGGGGGAGAATGATAAGGAGCTTAACAACGAGATCACAATCTGGGTAACCCAGGCCACGAGTTTGAAACAGGGTGTCGAAGAAGAGGTTGACGAATTGGTGGAGGAAGATGAGGATGAAGTCCCTGTTCCAGGGCGGACACCCAAGAAACGACGGGTGGTCATTGAAGATGACGAGGAGGAAAGAGAAGCAGAGGTAGAGGTGGCTCCAAGGTTGTTCTTAGAACCTGACCCCATCTTCGAAGTAAGTTTTAGTTGTTGTTTTTTAGGGATGAGGCTACTAATGAGTTTTTTGTTTAGACATCCAATACCATTGAAGACCCAATTGGGGAACCTGCGTCGCTTTTGCCAACTGAGACAAACCCTCCAGTCACGGGTGGAATCGAAGAACCTGAGGAAACGCTGGAACAGGTGTGGTTGAAGAAACCTCGTCAGGATCGACGAGTTAGGTTCTCAGAAGTGTTGTGTGGGGAGGTCGATACAATTATTGAAGCTGCTTCCTTCGACGTGGCAGAGGAACTCTTGGAGATTGGAGAGGTGGTTCTGGTAGGAGAGGAGGAGAAATTTGAGAAATGCAGGAAGGAGATAAGGGTAATTTTGGAGAAGATGAAAAGATTGGTTCAAGAAAAATTAAAAGAGAAAAATTTGAAATGAAAAAGGAGAGATGTAAAGAAGTAGAAAAGTAGAATTGTATTTTAGTTTTATTTTATTTTATTTTATTTTTTTATTATTGTAGGTGAATATTATTATTTTTTATAAGATTTGGGAGAGAGAGAAAAAAAAAGTATTAATAAAATTTTGCTTTAGAATTTGAAAGAAGAAATTTAAATAAGAAAGAAAGAAGTTATTTAATTGAAGGAAGTTTTAAGTTTTTAAAAGAAAAATTTATGTAAGAGAAGAGAGAAAAAATGGTTGGTGATTGAGATGAGTTTGTTGAAATGAGAATTTAATGAAAGAAGAATTTGTTATTTGCGAAAAGTTGTTTATTGATTTTTTTAGGAATTTTTAGTTGAAAAGAGAGGAAGAAAAAAAAACAGAATTTGAAAAAGAAGAATCATTTGTTCGAAGAATTTTGATAGGGAGATTTAGAGGTTGAAGTTAAGTTCAAGGAAATGGTCGTGTCGTACAAGATTTTGATGATTTGAAGGAAAGAAAGTTTTTTTTTTAAAAAAGAGAATAAATTTTAGAAAAGAAATTTTTTTTTTTAAAAGAGAATTTTAAATTTAAGAAAAGAATGTATTTAGAGAATTGAAAAAGAAGAGAGAAAGAAAACATTTAGAGAGATTTAAAAGTTTTTTTATTTTATTTTATTATTTATGTTTATTCTATTTATCTTATTTTATTTTATTTTAGATTTTATTTTATTTTTAATTTTAAATTTTAATTTTTTAATTTTAATTTTTAATTTTTTTTTAATTTTTTTTTTTAATTTTAATTTTGATTTTACTTTTAGTTGGTTTTGGAGAAAATTTTATAGAAGGATAAGAAAGAAAAAGAAGAGAGAAAAAAAAAGAAAACAAGGCTAAGAAATTTAAGAGGTGTTTTAGATTTTTAAGAGAAAGAGAAAAAAGAAAAAGAAAAACAAAATTTAAAATAAAAGAAATTTTAAGGTTTTGGTTTTAAAGGATATTTCAAATGAAAAGATTTTAGGAGTTCAGGGGCGTTAGAAACATTGATGGCTGGTTCCCAGGATGTTTTATCTGAGTCATTGAGGAAGCCTTCCCATTCCACGAGGTATTGAAGTTTCCCCTTGCGCATTCTTGAATCAAGGATACGACTTACTTCCCACTCTAGATGATCTTCTACTTCGACCGGTTCCGGAGGGGGTTGGTTCTTGCCCGGGTATATTTCTCGAGCCAGTTCCAGGAGAGATACATGGAAAACAGGGTGAATCGCCTGCCATTTAGGAGGTAACTTGAGTCGAAATGCAGCTTTAGAGACTTCAGAGTTGATTTCGAATGGTCCCAAGCGCTTTTCAGCCAGTTTCTTTGATGGTTGTGTTGTTTGAATGTTTCCTGTGTCGAGCCATACTTTGTCGCCTGGTTTTAAAGGAAGGAGCAGATTGTCGATGTTTGTTGGCCTGTTCCTTGTATCTTCAAATCGCTGATTCCAAATTTGTTTTAAGTTCTTCTTGGAGTCGTGATATAGTTCGAAGATAATGTTCCGCAGGATGATTAGTTCCTACATGGATTGAGTTGAATCGAGGATGTCGTCCGTAAATGGTTTCGAAGGGAGATTGTTGTGTCAAAGAATGAGTCGAGTTATTATAAGCAAATTTGGCCAGTGGTAACCATGTGGTCCAATTGTCTTGTTGGTAACTGACATACATTTGAAGATATTGTTTGAGGATTTGGTTAACTCTTTCTGTTTGACCGTCGGTTTCAGGGTGATAGGCCGTGGAGAGGTTCCTCGTGATATTGAGTTGTCGAGCTGTAGCAGTAGTAGTGGTTTTAATGAAAATAGACATTTTTGAAAATCTATCTACTATTACTAATATAGCATCAAAATCATTAGAAAAAGGAAGTTGAGAAATGAAATCCATCAATAAAGATTTCCAAGGTTTAGAGGGAATAGGAAGTGGTTGAAGCAACCCATGCTTCCGGTGACGGGGAGCCTTATTCCTATTACATTCGTAACAAGCTTTTATATAGGCCTTGATTTCTCTGGTCATACCTGGCCAGAAGAAATCCCTCGCTATTAACTGGTAGGTTTTATCAACCCCAAAATGACCAGCTAATGGAGAATCATGTCGACTGTTGAAAATCCATAATATTATCTCATTGTTGTCGGGTATGACTACTCTACCTTCAAAGACTAATAGACCTGATTCAATACTAAATCTTTTGGCCCCTTGCTTCGAGAGTATTTTTTCTTTTAACCCTAAACAATAATCGTCCTTCGACTGAGCTTCGAGGATGTTGGATAGTGGATTTCGAAAAGATTGAATTGTCATCGAATTAAGTTGATGAGTCGTTAACATTGATTTGTTGAAAATTTATTTCACATTTTCTGGGTTCTTGTAAGCAAATGCCTCCCCCCGCTGTGGGTAAATGTTGTCCCGACGTGACAAGATATCTGGGACAATGCAGTTTTTACCTGGGAGATAGGAAATAGAGAAGGAAAATTCAGACAAAAATTCAGCCCACCTGGCTTGACGCCTGGTTAACACTTTGGAAGACATGAAGAAATTTAAAGCATTATGATCTGTTAAAATTTGAAAAGGACTATCCAGGCTGAGAAGAAAAGAACACCATTTTTCAAGACAATGGATAATAGCTAAAAGTTCTTTGTCATGAATTTCATAATTTAATTCTGCAGCTATGAGTTTGTGTGACTCAAAAGCAACAGGAAGAAACAAATTTGTTTCATGATTTAATTGGGAGATGACTCCTGCAATAGCATAATTTCTCGCATCTGTCTCAACTATTGTTGAAGCAGAAGGATCAAAATGTCGAAGAATTGGGGCTGTGGTGAACGCCGTTTTTAGTGCTTCGAATTCCTTTTGTGCTGTAGAAGTAAAAACAAAAGGAATGTCTTTTCTAAGCAGGGAAGTAAGATTGGAAATAGTTTTAGAGTAATCTTTAATAAATCTTCTATAGAAGTTTGCAAAACCCAAAAATCCTTGGAGCGATTTAATGGTTTTGGGCTCAGGCCATTGCAGGATTTTCTGGACTTTTTTGTCATCCATGACTAAACCGTCAGTGGACAATGTAAAACCCAAAAAATCAATTGATTTGAGGTGGAATTCGCATTTATTATGCTTGGCGTAGAGACCATGATCTCGAAGACGATTTAGGACCTGTCGAACATGATGAATATGTTCATCTAGTGTTTTCGAGAATATTAAAATATCATCTAAATAGACGACTACAAATTGTTCAACAACATCTTGAAAGATGTCATTAACAAAAGTTTGAAAAGTTGAAGGTGCGTTACACAATCCAAAAGGCATAACTAAATATTCAGAGCTACCAAATCTAGTGCGCATTGCAGTCAGTGGTTCATGACCTTCTGCAATGCGAATCAGATTGTAAGCGCCTCTAAGATCAATTTTAGAAAAGAAATTAGCACCATTGAAAAGGGTAAGAAGTAATGACATAGGAGGAACAGGATATACATTCTTCTTAGTAACTGTGTTGAGCTTTCTATAGTCAACACACAACCTAAGACTACCGTCCTTCTTTTTTACAAAGAGGACAGGGGAGCCGGTTGGAGATTTACTGGCTCTGATGAAACCTTTGGCTACATTCTCTGCAATGTAGTCTCGAAGAACTTGAGATTTGTCCTTCAACAAGGAATAGACAGGACCTGCCGGAGGTACTGGGCCTATTAACTCTATTTGATGGTCGTAGGGTCGATGAGGTGGTAACTTATTGGCCTTGCGGATTGAGAAAACATTGAGGAAATTGTGGTAGATTTCTGGTAGAGTTTATTTAATGGCTTCAACGTTGATTTGGTTGTCCTCTTCATCTTCGAGAGAATCTGTCGAGGGGATACCTGTATTGAGAGAGCAGAATTCGATTACTTCGAGGCAATTTAAATCCTCTTTGAGTGAAGTCATTGAGCTAGAAGGGTTAGCCAATTGCTCATTTAGAGAAAAATCAGATGCTTGCAAGTCATCTGGCAGAGATTCATCCTCTAGCAGGACGTTGTCATGCGGGTTGTTTAACTCCCTATTGACCTGCATTGAAGAATCAGAAATATACTTAGAGCGTGGGGTGATCAATCCCTTAGTCCAATCAATTTTGGGATTCCAATGCGTTAAAAAGTCATGGTCAAGAATGGTATCGTCCATCCTTGGGGCGTCCAAGACTGATAGTTCCCACTCGAAGGGGGGAAAGTTCGGAAAGTTGAAAACCCATAAAACTTTCTTACTTACCCAATATTTGGGTTCCTCTGATTCGACCAAATAGATTGGAGTTCGATCGACATCTGTAAATGTTAGTTGAAGCTTCTCGGCAAAAGATAAACTAACAAAAGAAATTGAAGCTCCAGAGTCTATAAGACAACTGAAGGGGATATCCTCCTTAAAAAGAATGAATCTCAAGTGGTTTAAGGCAACTCCAGTCCTTAAGACATGGAAGTTCTGTGCACTGGGAGAGATAAGATAGTTTGCTTTGCACACAAGTAAACTATCTACTAGTTTTTTGACTTCGAACTAGTACCTTCTCTTTCCTTCAAATTTACACAGTCTTCCAACTTGTGCTTACCCCCACGATACATACATAACCCATTATCTGCTTGTCTCTTCCTCTCAGCTTCTTTAAGTTTCACTTTAGGATCCAGTACTTTGCTGATATTGCCTGGAGTCGAGCCTTTTGGTCGAGGTTTATCCTTTCCCTTATTGGGTTTGGATTGAGTCGAGGGGGATTGATTTGGTCGTGGGTGTGAAGAAGATCCCGATTTAAAATTTAGGCCTTGAGATTTGTTGGCATATCGACGATGTTGAAGTTGTCCTTGATAAACGCCATCAAGTTCGAGGGTTCAATCTATTAAATCCGTTAAAGTAGTCATCTTCTGACCGTGAAGATTTAATTGATCTAGAATCCTCGAAGGAAGTCCTTTCTTGAAATGATACTTAAGGGCAGCATCATTCCAACCTACTCGAGTTTGAAGTGCTCTGAAGTTCGAGATATATTCAGAGGCTTTACCATTATCACTCATGCGAAGAAAATCAAGTTCAATTTCTGCGTTTTCAGTTTCATTAGGGTCCCCAAACAACGTAAAATGTTGGTCTTCGAACTTTTCCCAATTATTGATAAGTAAGTGGGTATCTGTCGAAGAAAGCATGAGCAGATAAGGTTCAAACCATCTTTCTGCTTTCCCAGCTAGGAATGAAGAAGCGTAAACAACCTTTGATCGGTTGCTATTAAAGGTTCGAGGGTCATTATGGAACAGTAGCTTGCAGGTTTGCAAGAAGGGTCGCAATCTGTCGGGGTGATCTCCGTCGAATTTGTCAGGAGATTTCATAGAAGGATTTTTGAACTTAGATCCCTCTGAAGACGTTGGATTTGAAAGGGTTTTCATGAAAAGTCTCATGAAATCTTCCAGAGAGTTAGATGGTCCAGGTTCTGAGGATTGACCAGAAGGGTGATTGGCTGGGGCGGATGGTGCCTTGTGCATCGTATCCTCTCCTTCTTCTTCATCACTAGAATCCTCAAAATCTTGTGGGATGTCTTCTACAGATTGAACTGAATGTTTCCGTTCCCTAAGGTCGAGTGGTTCCAAAGAGTGAGTGCGGGAAACAGACCTTGTGGCTGTTGGACTGCCCTTAGCGCGAGCTCTAGTAGTAGCGCCCATAGGAGGAGTGCGTTGAACAGGTGCCATTTTTAAATTTTAAAAACACCTAAAAGGACGTAGTAGTTCAAAGAATGAGAACTACGGAGAATTAAATTATACTGTCACCGGACGACCTACGCACAAGGTCGAGGATGTTCCTGAAAGTGAGATCAGGAATTTAGAAACTTCTTTGAAGCACAGAGGAATGATTCGAGGAAGTGATTTGAAGGTCACTCAAAGTAAGAGCTACAGGTTTGAGGTATGTTCGAGAAGAATTATAAGATATTTTCAAGGGTAATAGGAATTCTTAAGATCTCACGAAGGGTTGGAAACTCAATAATCAAAGATTTAGGATTTAGAAATGATTATTGAGAAAATAAAAGAAAGATACAATAACAATGATTTAACTTAAAGATTTTACCACTATTAAATGTAAATACGTTTTATAATTTAATTCTAAGGAATATCGAACCAAATACCCAACCCTTTTATATCCTTTATTCCTCCTTGCATTGACCTCCCTCTCATCGCACCATTCCCATACCACAGACCATTACTAACATACACTTAGTCCCTCTTCGCTAATATCCGTCCATGCTCAATTTACCCCTTTTTAATTAATTAACAAACTTTCAATGAAAACTACTACTGTACCATTACGTTGATCCTAGCGCTGTGCGTCGCTTATTGAAAATGAGACTAAGGCACCCTATTGAGAGATTGACTAATTTAGATTTAGAGTTTAGGCTAGCGCAGTTGAATAGTAAGTACACAAAGGGGAATCGCAGTTGCTATAGAGAATTGCTTTCTGCGCTTCGAGTATAGATTTAGAACTCGATGTTATTGATTTTATGAGCTGCTTTTGCCTCAAGTGTCACGTGGCGCGTGACACAGTCTCAAATTTACTGTAGCAAATAAATCCCACTTGGTATTTCTCAAAGGGACAGTGGTTTTTTTCTTCAGTTTTACTCCAACTACCTTGGTCAAGGCCTATAGCTAGTACTATAGGATTGTCTACAATGGGTAAATCCTTGACTAATTTAGGCAAATTTAAGCATGGTAGTGAATTAAAGTGCCAAGCTTGAGGTTATCAATGAAATTAGTGCATATAATAAGGGTCAATGCATTTGTAGATAAACTAGGACACTAAATAAATGGCTGTCGCCTATTTAAGTGTGCTTCCCCACAGTGGGCATAGAATGTGGGGTAGTTATAGTTTGAAAAATCTAACTTTGCTAAAAATGAAGCTATTCACATGGGAAAAATGCAGGCAGTATGTGGCCAGTACACAGAAGCCATTTCTGGCATAAAAAACACCAAATTTGAAAAGTGTTTTTTTATGCATATGAGTAGCCAAATCAATAGCCCTAATTAAGAAACGTTGATCTGTCAAAGCACATTTTTAATATTATTAAATTTATAGTGCATATAGTCAACTTTTAGGTGATTTAAAGCACATTTCTTGTTTTTCACATAAAATAATGAAAACAACCTTAAAAACTATGTAGACTTATATTTAAGGTTCTTAAGATTACCCTAACATATTCCAAATTAATATTAAATACATAAGACTTATAAAAGGTGGATATATGCATGTATATAAGGTGTTATAATGGCCTATTTTGTATTTTATCATAAATTTACTTATGTATACTATTTGTGTACTCTAATTTATTGCTCCCATGTATAGTCCATGTGTTTAAAATAATTTATAACTACTTTTTACTCAGTCCTGGGGATATCCAGGCTGAAAATGTTGATTTCTTCCAGACTTCTACCTTTGAGTGCTGTTGCCACAGCCTGTAGTTTAAAGGATGGTTTGTATTTAATGAAGCCCATGATCTGTAATAATACACAGAAAATAAAATATTTATAAAAGTATAGTTAGTCAAGAGAAAAAATGAGATATTGAAAAAAAATTGAATGAGAAATTAAAAAATAAAAATAAGAAAAACTCACCTGCAATATAGAAGAGAAAAAGATAATCTAAAAAAAAGAACAAATAAAAAAAAGAATAAAGAAAGAAAGTTTGTTTTCAAATAAAAAAAAGAGAAATTGAAATAAAAAATAAGTAAAACTCACCTGCAATATAGAAGAAAAAATAATAAAAATTAAAAAATTAAAAAATTAAAAAATAAAAAATAAAAAGGGGAAACACTCACCAGAACAGGGATGGAGACAAGGATGGAGGGGAATGGCTAGAATGGCAAGAATGGGGGTTGGGAGTGAGAAGAAAGGAGGTAGGCTGAAATGGATAGCTTCCGTGGGAAAAGCAATTGCGTGACATGTCGTCTCATGTCAAAATTAGCAGCGAATCTTTTTTTTATGAACTAATTTTTTTTTTGCAAAAAATCCACAAGCTTTTCCAACTTAGCTGTATTTTTTTTCTGTTTTTTTACCTACTTTATTTAGGTGAGCAGTAAGGACACAGGGTAACAATTAATATTTTGGTTCAGGCACAGACTTGAGCGCCACAATCAATTCAATTTTTTTTTGAACTGAAACCTCTTTACTACGTCCCGAGTTTCCATCATATTCTTGTAACTAGGCAGTCAACTTTGCAGCCGAGCTTTGAACCTCCAAATTTGAATGGCAAAGCCACATCGGCATTCCTCCCTTTCCTCCTTTCCTTCTCTTATATGATAGCTTTCACTTGTGCCTTTCATTTATCTTTCAGAAAATCTGGCCATGTCATTTACAATTCCTGAAACTAAAATTTATGAGACTTTAAGTGAAGCTGAGAACGCATATAGAGAATTTGCTGCTGGTCAAGGTGCCAGCCTTGTATGCTCTTATTCAACCAAGAATAGTCATGGGGAGTTTGACTGATTGTGTATTACATGTATTCATTCTGGAAGATATAGAGCTAGTCAGTCATACATAACTGAGGAGACTTGTATTTAGAAACGAACAATTAAGCAATGTGATTGTCCTTGGAAGGCCAATCTGATACATTACAGAGTAGAAAAATTAAATATACAAGACTCTGAAAAATCTGTTGATGAAGAATTTGAAAGTGATTCACTAGCCCTAAATGTGTGTTTTTGTTTTTAAATACTATTTGGCACATAAACTTATTTCCTTTATAAAGAAGTTTTATTTTCACTCTTCCTTTTGTCACAAGGACAAAATTCACCCTGAAGCTCATGAATTTATGTGGAAGTTGATTTATGGTTGTGTTTCTCATAATCATTCTTTGGATACAACTCTTGTTGCTTATTCCCGGGAGAGAACCCTCACAAAAGAGCAACAAAATACTGTTGAAGCTTTGTATCAAGCTGGAATAAAGCCTAAAGGGATACTTGCGGTATTACCATCACAGAATACTAATGTCAAAGTCACTGCCCAAGATATCTACAATGTAGTGAAAAATTTTCGTAATAAGAAACTGGATGGTTGGACTCCTGTTGAGTTTTTATTAGATTGGCTTCAATAGAAGGATATCAGTCACGAGTATCAACTTGATGAAAACCATCAAATCACTCATCTATTTTTTGCTCCTGAAGCTGGAATTAGTTTGTTTCAAAAATTCCCATATGTGATGCTAATAGACTGTACTTATAAAACTAATAAGTGAATAATAATTTTGATTCACTCATATCTTTGTCCCACCTAATGGTATTCTTTTAATTTCAGATATAAAATGCCTCTGCTTCATGTTGCTGGAAGCACCTGCACTGGGAGGAAATTTTCTTTATGTTTCAGCTTTTTGAAACATGAAAAGGAAGAAGATTATTCTTGGGCACTGGAACAAGTAAAGATGCTTATTCCTCAAGGCTGAATGTTCAATGTTATTGTAACTGATTGTGATAAAGCACTCATGAATGCTGTGGCAACAATTTTTCCTTTGTCAAAGCATTTGCTGTGCCAATGGCATATCAACACTAACATCATTGCTAACTTAAAAAAAATTTCAGAATGAAACTGAATGAGAGCAATTCCTTCAGCATTGGAAGAATATTGTTGCATCAGTTGATGAAGTTTAGTATGAAGAACTTTGGTGCAAAATGTACATGCTGTACTTTCATGATATCACTAATTATTTTGAAAAACAGTGGCTTGTGTTCAAAGATCATTTTGTGAAGGCATACATTAGTCAGGTTCCTCTTTTTGGTCACCTTGTAACATCACGGATAGAGGGGCAGCATGGGGTCATTAAAATTTGGATCCAAGGGTCAACAGGTGATTTACAAGTTGTAGTTTCACGGCTTATGCTTGCAACCACAAGCCAACAAAAAGAAATACAGGCAGAACTTCTATACAATGCCTCAACTGATCCATCAATTCAACATCAAAGTAACTTTTGGAGTCAGGTATCATTTTTATGTTTTAATTGATCAAAATTACTCTTTCTCTCAGGTTTGCCATAAAATTTCTCATAACGCGCTAAGAAAAGTGCAAGAAAAATACACCAAATCACTACATCTTAATTCTGCATCTCCACCATGCACAGGAACTTTCCGCACTACTATGGGCTTACCATGCTCTCATCAAATCAAGCAATTAAGGCAAAATGATAAAGGTCAACTTATCATGGAAAATTTTCATAAGCATTGGTGCTAAACAACTCTACTGTGTCAACTCAACACAATGACCCTGAACCAGTTTCAACAAACAGTAAACTCATCTGATTCATTGATTATTTTTTAAATTTACCTCTTTGACAACAGCGAGACATAGGAGATGTACTCAATAAAGTTGTTGAAACTGAGATTTTTCAAGAAATCCAAGAACCAGCTTTAGTTCAAAGCTCTTGAGGTTGGCCCCAAAAGCAAAAACGAGAAAAGCGAGATCCATCTGGTTTTGAGTACCATCTCAACCCTCTGACTCACACGGAAACTTGTTCACAAAAATGCCATGCTTGTGGAAAAACAGGCCACAACATTAGGACCTGCTCTAAGAACAAGCTCTCACAAAACAACAAATTACAGCAGTTCCATCAGCTACCAAATCCTACACCAGTAAATATAGTCAGCTCATCAATGAAAAACTATCCAGAACTTCAGTTTTGTCTGCAATATTTTCAAGATGTTTCTCCAGATAGAAATTGTGGGTTTTCAGCTCTTGCAACTGCACTGGGCTCTACGTGGTCATGGATTTCAGCTCGCAAATCAATGGTACAGAAAATAGTCTCCAACATAGATTATTTCATAGCGCTACTTGGGAAAGGTGAGACAGACAAAATACTTTATCAGATTGATTCCTTTAGCTCTCTAGCATCTCAAGCAAAATGGTTCACAACACCATTTCATAGCTTGATTGCAGCTGACACTTTCTAGCAACCAATCACTGTGCTCCAGGCAGGACACTCTGTAAAAACCACTTCTCTTACATATTTGCCAAACATGTTTACCAGCTGTGTAGAGCCATTAGTATTAGTTTTTGATCCTTTAGCTTTCCACTTTCAAAGGGGGGTTTTATTTAAGAACTTTCCCCTTCCTCCATTAAATCATGGTTTTTATTCTTACAAAGAAGAGTCTGCAGAATTTGTTGCTTGGTGTGAGGCTTTAGAAAGAAATTTGAGACTTTGGTTTCCAGCTGAGGCAGCTGAAGAACAATGAAAGCGAAAGTTTGTAATTGATATTGATTGATTTACATGCAGGACACTTATGTTAAAGTAATAGTTATTTTTAATTTATGTACAAGATATCATCCACTGGATGATGGGGAACATAGACGGTGAATATGAGAGACATGAGGGTGAGGGAGTACAATGTGCTACCAAATAAGAGAAGGAAATGACACTACAATAAATGTTCATATTGTCTTGGGGCGCAAAAATCGCGCAACGATAACGCAACAGTTATGTAAAAGTTTTTCTCAGCACATATAGGTCTTAAGTGAGGCATAAGTGTTATTTCTAGTATAATAGCTTAGTGATTGTTAAGTACATAAAGTGTATATAGTCTGTGGTGCAGCTGACGCGTCTAACTCTGGTTAACTACGGACAAAGTGCTGACACTGCTACCATAGGTTATTGGCCGTCCCTAAAATTTATTAGCAATTTAATTTAAACGTTTCCCGAGAGTTTATACTTACCCCGTTCTTGCCCCATGTTAAAAGTGTCTGTTTGTGGTGTCAAATATTTTATCCACCAATTTACCTTTTTTTTCCGCAAATCTGGCATTTAATCCATGCTGATTTCTCCTCAAATCCTTTCCAATCCCGTCCTTGCTTAGCTCGCAAGAGCCAACCTACACTTACCAGGGAACTGCGGAACCTTGACCCTCCCCCCACGTTGAATACCCATATGAGGCAACAGTCTCGCTCATTCTCAGGGACACCCTCCTCACCTACATCGTCTAGCGACAGCGGCAGCGGAGCTACTGCTCGCTGAATTGATTCAGCGACAGTGCCCAAATTGCAATTGCTACACCCTACTCATTCCCCCCCTTCTCATATATCACCGGTAAACCGGGTAAACTCTCCTTCCCCTCATCCCTCTCATCCCCCCCACATCTTTATTGCACACCCAATACAAAGCTTTGGCTCTTGATCATCTTCCGCATTTAAATCCTACCACCCCTCTTCCTGCTATGATACCTTTGCGACATGACATGGGTAAGGATTTGTGACGACCAAGACACAGACGTGTCTTGTCTTTGCAACATGCGGGAACCAGTCTTGTTCCACACCCTAGTTCTTCTTCTTCCCTAAGCAGTGACAACTTCCTATCTGACAATGACAAAGATACTTTTGTGACTTATAAAGTTAGAGATTGCGCCAACGTTATTGATGAGATCATACAAAGGACGAATAAGATGTCTAAACTGAGACCTGATGGTTCTAACTGGAAAACTTGGATAAAGAATATCAAAAAAATTTTAATGTGCCGTGTATGTTCAACTAAATATATATCTGAAGCAGCTGCAATCAATGATGATATCTCAAAATTTGAGGATGAGATGAGCTGGCATGCAATCTACAACAGGATTGATGAAAAACTTCAGGCTTTTATAGATTTTGGGATTACCAGCTACAAAGCTTTCTCAATTCTCAGCTCCAAATTCGACAAAGCTTCCCACACAGCTTGCATGGCTCTCTTTAATGATCTGTTAACTATTAAAACCTCCCCTTTTACAAATGTCATAGAACATGGAGAAAAAGTTAAGTCGATTTTGGAGGCGGTTCAGCAATCAGGTTTTATTTTTGATTTCAATTAAATGACAGCAGTTTTTACCCAACTCTTATTACCGTCATCAGTTAATCATCTTTCAACTGAAGCAGATCATCATTTTGAATTGCAAAAAGACATCTCTCAACCTTCCTTCGATGAAAAGATGAATGTTCTTCAAAATTCTTTTATCAATTCATCTCAATCTTCCTCAAATGCCCCTACCTTTTCACTTGCTTTTGAACTGAAAACTGAACCCAAGTCTGTTTCATCTTTGGCTTTCAAAAAAGGCCGCATGGACAGTTACCGCCCTGGAAATAGAAAACCTGAATACTCCTGCTTATACTGCAAATCCTCCGAACACTTCCAGAACACTTGTCCATATGATCCCAACAGTAAAAGTTTTAATGTAGTGGTGTAGACTGTTCTAAAGTACTAAGCAGTAGACACAATGTGAGATGGGTTGGTTCTCCTCTTCAATTTCTAAAAAGAAGTGCCTGCCACTCTTATTTTTAAAGACAGTGCAATAATGTGTAATGCTAATGTTTGATTAGAAAGTTTATAAGATGAGAGATGAGTTTTAGAGATCAGGAAAACAAGTATTACTATCTGGATATTTCTATTCTTAATAAGCGCTAATATCCACAGCTACTCCCTCTTGAAGCGCTCTCTTTGAATATGCCTTATTATAGCAATAAAATAACTCTAATAATAGTCAATCCTACTAAATCTATATATTCTCTCTATATTGTGCTCTTTCACTATGCTATATGAAATACACACACAGATGCACAAATTATAAAAGACTTAGAAAATATCTCTAATTCACTATTCTATTTATCTTATATATATATATCTCTTCTCTTCGAAAAAGACTCCCTATCTTTATCAAATAGTCCTCCTTTTTATATTTTTCCAGTACTCAAGACACAGTTCCCTAGTGGATCTTCAGCGCTGGCTCTAGTGCCATATTAGTAAAACAATAGCTAATCTATTAGTAAACTAAATACACTGCTTGTAACAACTACGCCGCCTAAAACATACCCTATGATTACTAACACTAGTATCACCACGGGAAATCTGGGGGTGAACTGCTAGCAGTTCCCTCTATTTGAAACTATCAGGAATTTGTCAGGAAACTGTTGGGAAACCATCCTGAAACTGTCAGAAATATGTTTTTAAATCTGATGAAAAAACATTGAAAAAATAAACTGTCACAGATTGAATCCCGAACAATCCCTCCTTGAGCAGAGCTTAGGAACCACATTGAACATCAGTTAATCTCAGGTTTGGAAAAAGGTTGAACAACATCACTTAGCATACCTTAATATTCAAATATTAAACTTGAATATATGTTGTGTGTATGATATAGATGCATATGCATTTGAATTTGCATGGTGGATACTTATTGCATGTTAAAAATTGATGTTAAATGCCTATCTAAAGTGTATGCATAATGACTATGAAGAATAAATATGCATAAAAAATATGCATTGTGATTATGCATAAAAATATGCATATTGAATATGCATTAAAAATATGCATATTGAATATGCAAAAAAAAGGTGCATATATGTATATGAATAAAATATATTAATATGCATATAAATCTGTATAATGAATATGCATATGCATATCCATAAATATGCATAATGATTGAAAAATGCAAAAAAATGATGCTTAACAAGTATATTTTATGCAAAAAATAGAAATATGCAATATGAATTCATATTGCATACAGATAACACTGGCAAACCAACTTGACCAAAACTCATACTAAATTTTCATTCTGGACTAAAGGTGTGAGGGAAGGAAGAAAAACAGTCCAATGTTAAAAAAATGCTACATGCACTCATTTTGTAGCAGAGCAAATGAGAAGTGCTGAATTATGGTTGGTGCCCATAATTTAGTATGATATCATAATTTTATTTAATTGTTTTCAATCTTAAAAAGACTTTAGGTCGGTTGGTATGGATCTAGCTGTGCCAGGGTCTAATCTAATTATTTTAACAATTTCTTAATAATTAATGGGTTTTAATACAAAAACAGGTTGTATTTTTGGTGGGATATTGGATATGATAAGGTCTTTTGTAAAAAAAACTTATATTGTTCAAAAATATTCCTGAATCAGATGTGGGATAATCACTACAAATAATTGTAGTACTGTGGGCAATAAAATATATGCACAAGCAGTAAAGAAAGGACTGAGTGAACCCTTTTTGTGCAGTGGGAATCACTAGAGTGGAATTGTGGATGAAAAATATAATTCATTATTACCATTTTATTTAATCAAAAAATTTATAATATTAAAAAGAACTATTGATTAATTGGTATTTGACCTTTGTGCGTCACTCATATTTATCATTTGATTGATTTTTTGTCACCATTATGTTATTAATATTATAAGTATAGCAAAAACTCGTGTGCCCAATGCATTCCGGGTGATGTTACACCTTTTATAATATTATCAAATAAAGGTAAAAAAATATGAAAATGATTTGTTTTACAAAAAATAAATTGATATACAAAGGCAATATGAGGGATAAAAAGGTAAAATTAAAGGAAGCAAATATGAAATAAAAAATTAAAATAACATTCCTGCCATCAAGAGCTAGTAGACATGATGGGGTGAACGCCCACCAGTGGTACTAAACTTGGACTATAATTTCTTTTTTGTAAAAATAAAAAAAAATCAACTTGAGCTTTACCAAAACTTCAGGATGAAAATTTAGCCATATCAAACAACTTCTAGTGCAATTATTGAAGAAAAATTCATTTTCATTGCAATAGAGAGAATTGATCACATCAGACTGCATGTGACAAAAAGTGTCCAGCACAAGTTCGGCCAAACTTGTGCTGGACACTTTTATGATGGAGAGTAGCTAGGGTGGAATTTTTCTTCAGTTCATCTGGTATTTCTTATAAACATGTCCACTGGTATTTGATCTTTGTGCCTCACTCATATTTATCATTTGATTGATTTTTTGGCACCATTATGTTATTAATATTATAAGTATAGCAAAAACTCGTGTGCCCAATGCCTACCGGGTGATGTTACACCTTTTATAATATTATCAAATAAAGGTAAAAAAATATGAAAATGATTTGTTTTACAAAAAATAAATTGATATACAAAAGCAATATGAGGGATAAAAAGGTAAAATTAAAGGAAGCAAATATGAAATAAAAAATTAAAATAAAATTACTGCTATCAAGAGCAAGTAGACATGTTGGGGTGAACGCTCACCTGTGGCACTAAACTTGGACTATAATTGCTTTTTTGAAAAACAAAAAAGTGCCAATCTGAGGTTTGACAAAACTTCAGCAGAACCATTTAGCCATATCAAACAACTTCTAGTGCAATGATTGAGAGAGAATCAATCACACCAGACTGCATGTGACGAAAAGTGTCCAGCACAAGTTCGGCTGGACTTGTGCTGGACACATTTATGATGAAGAGTAGCTAGGGTAGAATTTTTCTTCAGTTAATCTGGTATTTCTTATAAACATGTCCATTGGTACTTGATCTTTGTGCCTCACTCATATATATCATTTGATTAATTTATTTTCACCATTATATTATTAATATTATAAGTATAGAAAAAACTCATGTGCCAAATGCATACCAGGTGATGTTACACCTTTTATAGTATTATGAAATAAAAGTAAAAAAATCTGAAAATAATTAGCTTTACAATAATTTAAATAGATATTAAAAAAAAGAGAAATAAAAAAGTAAAATTAATCTCAAAGAGATCAATTATGAAAAACAAAATACTAGTAAAATTCTTGCTCTTAAGAGCCAGTAGAAGTGTTGAAACAAATGGGAGCCATCAGGGCTAAATTTTAATAAGTGACCTTTTTTTATAAAGATAAAAAATTATACACCTGAGGTTGGGAAGAACGACAGATGGATGATTCAGCTAAACAAAACTACTTATAGTGAAGTTTAATAAAAAACGTTTTTTGTTGCAATAGAGAGAATTGATCCCATCTGACTGCACGTGACCAAAAGTGTCCAGTACAAGTTTGGCCGAACTTGTGCTGGACACTTTTATGATGGAGAGTAGCTTGGGTGGAAATTTTCTTCAGTTCCTTCATCTTGTATTTCTCATAAACATTTCTACTGGTATTTGATCAGTCTGTATCTTTCATATTTATCACAATTATGTTATTAATGTAATTAGTATAGCAAAAACTTGTGTTCCAAATGCATACCATGTGAAGTTATACCTTCAATAATTTTTTAAAATAGACGTAAATAAATATGGAAAGGATTAGTTTTACAAAAATTAAATAGAAACTTAAAAGTAAAAAGAGGAATAAAAGAGTAAAATAAAAGTCAAAGAGTTCAAATATGAAAAAAATACTAGTAAAATTCCTGCTATCAAGAGCCAGTAGAGGTGTTAAAGAAAATGGGAGCCATCAGGGCTTAATTGTAATAAGTGACCTTTTCTTTAAAGATAAAAAATTATACACCTGATATTGGGCAGAACAGCAGGTGGATGATTCAGCTAAACCAAACTACTTCTAGTGAAATTTGATAAAAAAAATTTTTTGTTGCCATACAGAGAATTGATCCCATCTGACTGCACATGACCAAAAGTGTCCAGCACAAGTTCGGCCAAACTTTTGCTGGAGACTTCTATGATGGAGAGTGGCTGAGTTAGAATTTTTCTTCAGTTCATCTGATATTTCTTACAAACATGTCTACTGGTATTTTATCTTTGTTCCTCACTCATACATATTGTTTGATTAATTTTTTGTCTTAATTATATTATTAATTATATAAGTATAGCAAAAAATTGTGTGCCAAATGCATACTGAGTGATGTTACACCTTTTATAATATTATTAAATAAATGTATAAAAATATTAAAATAATTTATTTTCAAAATTATTAATTGATATCCAAAAGCAATATGAGGAATAAAAAATTAAGTTAAAGGAATCAAATATGAAAAAAGAAATCCAAGTATTATTCATAATATCAAAGGCCAGTAGAGATGTTGAAGCAAATTAGAGCCATCAGGGATAATTTGTACTAAATTGACTGTTTTTTAAAGATAAAAAATTGTGTACCTGTGGTTTGGATGAACTCTAGGTGGATAATTCAGCTATATCAAACTACATCTAGTGAATTTTCTTATCAAATAATTTTTTCATTGCCATAGAGAGAATTGATCCCATCTGACTGCACCTGATCAAAAGTTTCCAGCACAAGTTTGGCCGAACTTGTTCTGGACACTTTTATGATGGAGAGTAGCTAGGGTGCAGGTCTTCTTCAGTGCAACTGTTATTTTTTTAAAACATTTCAACTTGTATTTGATCTTTCTGTGTTATTCATATTTTATTATCTGATTAATTTTTTGTCATTAGAATATTATTAATTTTATTAGTATAGAAAAAACTTGTGCGCCAAATGCATGCCATGTTATATTACACCTTTTATAATATTATTAAAAAATGTTAAAAAAATATGAAAATAATTTTTTTTCCAAAATTATAAATTAATATCCAAATGTAACATGAGTGATAAAAAAGTAAAGTAAAAGAGATCAAATATTAAAAAGAAAAATTCAAGGAAAATTACTGCCTTCAAGAGCCAGTAGAGTTGTTGAAACAAATGGGTGCCATCAGGGCTAAATTTGATAAAATTTAATTTTTTTTAAAAATAAAAAATTTTTCACCTGAGGTTTTGAAAAACTCAAGGTGGATAATTCAGCCATACCAAACTACTTCTAATGTAATTATTTAGCATTTTTTTTAATTTAATTTCCACAGAGAGAATTGATCCCATCTGACTGCACCTGAAAAAAAGTGTCCAGCACAAGTTTAGCCAAACTTGTGCTGGACACTTTTATCATGGAGAGTAGCCAGGATGCAAGTCCTTTTTATTCATCTGGAATTTCTTATAAACATGTCCACTGCTATTAAATCTTTGTGCCTCACTCATATTTATCAATTGATTAATTTTTTGTCACCATTATATTATTAATAATATCAGTATAGCAAAAACTTGTGTGCCAAATGAATACTGGGTGATGTTACACCTTTTATAATATTATTAAATAAAGGTAAAAAAATATGAAAATAATTTATTTTACAAAAAATAAACTTCTATCTAAAAGCAATATGAGAGGAATAAAGTAAAATAAAAGAAATCAAAGATGAAAATTAAAATCCAAGTTAAATTCCTTCCATAAACAGAAAAAAGAGATGTTGAATTAAATTAGAACAATCAGGGCTAAACTTGCACTAAATCTTCTTTTTTGTAAAAATAAAAAAAAAATCCACTTGAGCTTTACCAAAACTTCAGCATGAAAAGTTTGCCATATCAAAATACACCAGTGTAATTTTATATCAAAAATTTATCTTCATTTCCATAGAGAGAATTGCTCCCATCTGACTGCACCTGACCATAAGTGTCCAGCAAAGGTTCGGCCGAACTTGTGCTGGACACTTTTATAATGGAGAGTAGCTAGGGTAGAATTTTTCTTCAGTTCATCTAGTATTTCTTACAAAAATGTCTACTGGTACTTTATATTTTTTCCTCACTCATTAATATCATTTGATTAATTTTTGGTCACCATTATATTATTAATTTTATAAGTATAGAAAAAACTCATGTGCCAAATGCATACCAGGTGATGTTATGCCATTTATAATATTATTAAATAAATGTATAAAAATATGAAAATAGTTTATTTTAAAAATTATTAATTGATATCCAAAAGCAATATTAGGAATAAAAAATTAAGTTAAAGGGATCAAATATGAAAAAAGAAATCCAAGTAATATTCCTACTATCAAAGGCCAGTAGAGGTGTTGAAGCAAATGAGAGCCATCAGGGATAAATTGTAATTAATTGACTTTTTTTTAAAGATAAAAAATTGTGCACCTGTGGTTTGGATGAACTCTAGGTAGAAAATTTGGCTATGTAAAACTACTTCTAGTGAAGTTTTTTATCAAATAATTTTTTTCATTGTCATAGAGAGAATTGATCTCATATGACTGCACCTGACCAAAAGTGTCCAGCACAAGTTTGGGCGAACTTGTGCTGGTCACTTTTTTGATGGTGAGTATCTAGGGTGCAGCTCTTCTTCAGTGCAACTGGTATTTTTTTAAAACATATCCACTGGTATTTGATCTTTCTGTTTTATTAATATTTTATCATTTGATCAATTTTTTGTCACCAGTATATTATTATTTTTATTAGTATAGCAAAAAAACATGTGCCAAATTCTTACAGGGTGATGTTAAACCTTTAATAATTTTATTAAATACAGGTAAAAAATTATGAAAATGATTTGTTTTACATAAAATTAATTGATATCTAAAAGAAAGAAAGGGATAAGAAGAAATAGATTGAATAAAAGGGATTTTATATGAAATTAAAAATTCAAGCTAAATGCCTACTTTCAAGGCTCAGAAGAGGTGTTGGATAAAATGGGCATCATCAGGAATAAAATTGTACTTAATTTGATTTTTTGAAAAACTAAATGAAGTATTCATCTGATTGTTTTCCAATATTTAGTTGGACACTTTGTCTATATCAAATTACTTCTAGTACCATGATTGACCAGATTAAATCCTCATTTCCATATGCAGAATTGATCCCATATGGCTGGACCAGGCCAAAGGTGTCAACCACAAGTTTGATAATTCTTCTGGTGGACACTTTTATGATGGAAAGTAGTAGGGTGCAAGTCTTTTTTAGTTAATCTAGTATTCCTCATAAACATTTCCAACTTATATTTGGCCAAAAATCAGGTGGAAAGTTTGTCTATATCAAATTACTTCTGATGCCATGATTGACTAAAAATTGATTCTCATTTCCATATAGAGAGTTGATCCCATATGACCTGATCTGGCAAAAGTGTCACCACAATTTTTGATAAACTTAAGTTTGAAAATTTTATGATGGAAAGTAATTGCAAGTCTTCTTCATTACATCAAGTAATCCTCATAAAAATTTCCACCTGTATTTTGGCCAAACTTCAGGTGGACACTTTGGCCATATTAAATTAATTCTAGTTCCATGTTGATAAAAAACTGATACTTATTGCCATATATAAATATTGAACCCATCAGACTGTGCCTTTCCAAATTTGTCTACCTGAATTATGGCTAAACCTCAGTTGGACACTTTTATGATGCAGAGTAGCTAGTGCAAAAGTATTCTTCAGTTAATTTGGTATTCATAATAAATTTATCCTCCTGAAGTTTAGCCTAACTTCAGGTGGACAATTTCGGAAAGCACCAGTTAGTCACTATCCATCAAAAAAGTGTTCACCAAAATTTTGGCTAAACTTGTGGTGGACCCCTTTGATCAGCCACAGTCAGATGAGATCATCTCTTTAGATGGAAATGAGGATGATGTTTTGGTCAATCATGGAAATAGAAGTAGTTTGATGTGGCCAAATTACCCCCCTGAAGGTCAGACAAACCTCACAAGGACACTTTTTAGCAGAGAGTAATTGAGAAAAATCCATTTATCAGAAGGAAAATCTTTTATTGGATAGATGCCAAGGTTTCATACATGTGTATTATGGTCAGTATTAATTTTGAAAGTGTCTGTCCAAGCAATTTCATTGCCCATCATGACACATTTTGTTTTAAATGTTTCAAACTGCGTGATACAGTATTAAGGTGTCACATAGTATAGTTAAGTTATATTAAGTGCCCTCTATGATGCCTAAATTTATAATTTAATATCTTACATAATAATTTTTTTATATAAATTCACCAATATTTTATTTTATTATCAAATTTAATAGAGCAAGTATCCTTATTATTATATATGCATAAGCTTAGGTTAGATCAATTTGTGCTCAATTTGTGCTCAACAGAGGACCAAAATCAAGTTCTGGAGGATCAACTTGTGCATAATTTGGAATCAGTTGATATTCTGTCTATAATCAATCTGAGAATAAATGTAAATCTAACTCTAATTTACTTATGTTTATAAAGTATTCAAAAACCTAGAATAATTAAGGGACACTCTAAATTTCAAGAGAGGGGATTGCTAGAAATTCACCCCTAGATTTCCCGTGGTGTATTAACTTGTTTCACTCATACTCCACATATGCGTTTTTGACTATACCTTCGTTTTTTTGTTTCAGCGCTATTTTCAGTTTTGACCCATTCTAACGCTGATCCTAGCCACATTGACTCTTGGGTAGTTTTGTGATTGAGTCCCCACTCTCCTTTCTTTAATACTAAGTTCATAGTCCTGACAATTCGCTTAACTAGTTAGCCTCCCTTATTAACTGTTTCAGTAAGTTACCCAACTAGCCGCGGTACAGTATACTATGCACTTGAGTCATCCTTAAGCCATAACTCTTTTCTTAATGCGTAACACATAATTATTGGAAAGTCCAAATCCATATTGTTTAGCGCTTTACGGTCCTAAATCAATAACACACAATTCCCCATTGTGCGGCACATCTTGCTACAAAATCCAAGCGCACAGACCCTTAATCCTTTTCCGTGCTTCCATTTTTTTTGTTCTTTGAAACACATAAATACATATTATATTTTAGCACTTCCTACTGCACTAACTTCCTTTCTTCTTCCTGGACTAGGCGCGCTGATTGGTCTAGAATTATGCTACCTGCGAGGGGCGTACCACAGCGGTTTGGGGACAACGTGAAGCTTTTGCTCGTGACAACAAGGACTCTATGAACCTTTTCCGGAAGGCACTGAACGATAGGAAAGGAAAACAACCAGCTCAAACTTCATCAAAACCCCGCTTAAACGAAATCAGCTGCAAAGCACTAGATGTTCTCACTACTTCTTTGAAAGAAATGGATTTTGGTACTGATAGCTGGACTGAGGAGCAAGACAGTAAAGATTATCAAGGTGTTTTGACTCTGGTGCCACACATCATGTCACTGGTGATGTACGTCTTCTCTCTGACTTCAGAACTTTGGATACTCCTATTCCAGTCAAAACTGCAACTGGCTCTGGTGCTTCTTTCATTACTGGTCACGGAAACATGTACATTAAAGGAAGTGATGGAGAATGAGTTACTATCAAAGGTGTTTTCTATTTTGATAGGGCAAAATCCACTCTTATTTCTCTTTTTGATCTTCTAGATAATGGCATTTCTCTTTCTTTTAAACAAAATCATGATTATGTTATTTCAAAAAACAAAAAAATATTATTTCTAGCTCTTAAATCTTCTGCTGGTCATAAATGGATAGTTGATCTAGTATATCCTTGTTCACTAGAGACCAATGTTTTTGAAATGAATTATTTTAACACTTTATCCTCTGCTACCCTTCCTGCTCCTTTTGTTCCTCCACCCCCTTCAAAAATCCCTTATCCAACTGCGGTTCCTGACTCAATCATGGATTGGCATCGCCGTCTTGGACACACAAGTACCAGGGTTTTGAGAAGACTTGCCAAAAAAGGTCTTTGTGAAAATGCACCATCTTATGTCCCTTCATGCAGATTACACTTTGATGTTTGTGCTATGTCAAAAAGCAAAAGGAAAAACACGTGCAAGACATCCAAGCGCACCCATGAGCTCATGGATTTGGTGGTTTCTGATCTAGTAGGGCCCATGGTTGATGTAACTGATAGAAGTAAAATTTATGTAGCTACTTTCAGAGAATCTTTCTCAACTTATGGGGAAGTTTTTGTCCTAAAAAAGAAGTCGGATGTTTTTGATGCTTTTATTAATTTCAAATCTCGCTTAGAAAACATCACTAAACAACGTCTAAAAATCCTAAGAACTGATAAGGGCAAAGAATACATGAACAAAAAATTCTCTGAATACCTTTCCCAACACGGTATCCTTCATGGACACTCTATGCCTTATCACCATGAACAGAATGGAATGGCTGAAAGATTCAATGAAACTATTGGTGAAATAGCCAGAACAATCCTTCTTGCATCAAATCTTCCCCCCACCTTCTGGACTTTTGCTTATTGTTGGGCCTCTTTCATTCACAATAAATTACCAAATATGAGAGTTACTGATAGTACCCCATACCAAATCATTTTCAAAAAAAAAGCGGATTTATCTACTATCAAAATTTTTGGTCAGTGGGCATATGTGCACATTCCAACTGAAAAAAGAACAAGAATGGATGTCCGAGCTATGCGTTGCTGTGTTGTTGGCTTTAATGATGGTGGCAAAGGTTGGATTTTTTGGCACCCAGAGTCTAATTCTTTTGTTCAATCAGCAATGGCAAATTTCATCCCTGAAGGGGACAAGGACAATACCAAAACGCTTACGGTTTCACATCCAGCCTCATCTCCTTCTAATGGTGACCTAGCATTTATTTTGAATCAACTGAAATTTGGCAATTTTACAGAAGAAGAAACTATTGCTACCCAAGATGTCATGGTTGATTTCATAAACAATAATGCTTGTGAACTTTCTGACCGATTACCTCGAACCTTCAAACAAGCGATGAAGCGTCCAGACGCAGTGAAATGGAAGTCAGCTTGTCTTCAAGAATTAGACAACATGTCTAACATGAAAGTTTGGGATATTGTTCCTCTTCCTCCTGGAAAAACTGTCACAGGTGCCCAATGGGTTTTTGCTCTAAAAAGGGATGAATTTGGGAAGATCATCAAACACAAGGCACAATATGTAGCTCAGGGTTTCAAACAGATTGAATTTATTGATTTTAATGACACTTTTGCTCCCACAGCCACTTTTGCATCTCTGCATCTGATCCTCACCCTAGCTGCTACCTATAACTGGCCAATCAAAACTTTTGACGTCACTGCAGCTTATCTCCACAGCAATCTTGAAGAAGAAATTTATGTCAATCAACCGGAAGGTTTTGAGTCTGTTAATCCAACTCATGTCTGCAAACTTAGAAAAGCTCTCTATGGTACTAAGAAAGCAGCCAGGTGTTGGTGGAAACATCTCAGTAAAATTCTGGCAAATTTAGGTTACAGACCAAGCAATCAGGATGCAAGTGTATATGTGCTAGCGAAAGAGGGTTTTAAGGGAATATTGTGGATTCATGTAGATGATGTTGTGGTGGTAGGGAGTAATGATACGGTTTTCAGGGAGTTGGAAATGGATATGGGGAGTAGTTTGAAGGTAAAATGGTCTGATGCTATCTCTTCTATTTTTGGTCTAGCAGTTTCACGTTGTTCCAAAGGTTTCACTATCTATCAACCAGCTCTTATCAACAAAATTCTTATTGAACACAATCCAGCTGGTCTTAACTCTTACTCACCTTTACCAATGGGTCTTTGTTTAGTGTCTTTAAAGGAAAAAACTCATCCTCTGCTGGAACCTCTCAAATTTCTGTCAATTATTGGTTCTTTATCATATCTTGTAGCTGGATCAAGGCCTGATTTGGCATATCCTGTCAACTTCCTGGCACGTTGTAGACTGTTCTAAAGTACTAAAAAAGAAACAATGCGAGATGGGTTGGTTCTCCGTTTTAATTTATAAAAAGAAGCGCCTGCCACTCTTATTTTTAAAGACAGTGTAATAATGTGTAACACTAATATTTGACTAGAAAGTTTATAAGTTGAGATGAGTTAAAGATAAGGAAAAAAACAAGTATTACTATCTGGATATTTCTATTCTTAACAAGCGCTATTATCCACAGCTACTCCCTCTTGAAGCGCTCTCTTTGAATATGACTTATTATAGTAATAAAATATCTCTAATAATAGTTAATCCCACTGAATCTATATATTCTCTCTATGTTGTGCTCTTTCACTATACTATATGAAATACACACACAGACGCACAAACTCTAAAAGACTCAGAAAATACCTTTTAATATTCTCTCAAACAATTAATCACAAAAAAAATCTAATATCTTATACTGGGTACTATGACTATAGCTACACGTATATCTCTATATTGATTTTTCTATGATCTGCTTTTTAAAATGACAACTAATGTGATTTTTCTTATTTTATTAACTAAATAGATAGATTGACCAGTCCTCTCTCTTTGTTCCTACCTAATAGTCCTCCTTTTATATTCTTCCAGCGCTCAAGACACAGTTCCCTAATGGATCTCCAGCGCTGACTCTAGCGCCACATTAGTAAAACAATGACTAATTTTTTAGTATTCTACTTACACTGCTTGCAACAACTACAGCGCCTAAATCAGACCCTATAATTACTAACACTGGTATTAACTTGTTTCACTGATTCTCCACATATGCACTTTTAACTATACCTTGTTTTGTTTCAGCGCTAGTTCCAGGTTTGACTTATCCTAACACTGCATCTAGTTGCCTTAACTCTTGGGTAGTTTTACAATTGAGTCCCCACTCTCTTTGCTTTAATACTAGGTTCATAGTTCTGACAGCTCGCTTAACTAGTTAGCCTTCTTCATTACTTGTCTCAGTAAGTTTCCCAACTGGCCGGGGTACAGCAAACCATGCACTTGAGTCGTCCTTAATCCATGAATTTCTTCTTAATGCGTAACACATACTTTTTGGAAAGCCCAAATCCATATTGTTTAGCGCATAATAGTCCTAAGTTAATAATACACAATTCCCTATTGTGCGGCACATCTTGCTGCAAAATCCAAGCGCACAGACCCTTAATCTTTTTCCGCGCTTCCATTTCCTTTGTTCCTTGAAACACACAAATACATATTATATTTTAACATTTCCTGCTGCGCTAACTCCCCTTTGTTCTTCCTGGACTACGCGCGCTGATTGGTCTAAAATCACGCTTCCTTTGAGGTGCGTACCACATCCTCCCTCTACTCGCGACTGTCCCCAGGAGCCCATAAATACCCTGCGTCTCGCAGCTTTTTCTTCCTTCATCATCATCTTCTTCTCTTTTCTTATTTACTTTATTATTTTTATCTTTCACTATGAATACTAGAAGAACCCCTCCTAACGCTGAAAATACTGCCAACATCATGCACGCTATTTGACAGTTCGTGCGCACTCAGCCCCCTACTGCTTCCCCAACAACGCCCATAACCACACTGATGGGTGGGACAAGATGCACTTGTTGCATTGAAAATGGCATAACTCCATGTCATTTTTCAAAAGCCCGCCATGGCAATACTTTCTTCACTGTAAGTTCTCTTCATTCTCCTTCCCATTTGTTACTAACCTTTCATTTTTCTTTTATTCCTAGTCATGAGATTACTGCAAGCTAGGCAAGAAGAAATGCAGTTACGATGGGCCGCCCACTGTCGCTCGCCTGGACCCAAATGCTTCTACAACAAATATGATGAGTCAAATGACCATAAAGCGCCCGGCGCCTGCTCCTGCTACCCCTCCTTGCAACAAACGAGCAAAGGTTGGTTACCGCGAGCCTACTCCCAGTAGCGTCGCTTCTGTCCCTAAATCTCTTTTCTCGGAGGAAAGTACAGTAAGTTTCTTTTTCTTACTTTTTCCCTTTCCAACGCTAACATTCTCTATTTCCCCCTTTTTTTTTATATGTAGAATGTGCCAGGTACTCCTTATGCTGAAACACCTCCGCCTCCTATCACTCCGCTATTCCTTCCTACCTTGGAAGAAGATCCCGCCTGGGATACAATGCCTACTCCCAATCCTACTCCTCGTTTGCCCACTCCTGACTGGACTGATATGCAGCCGGTCTTCAATACCGTCACTCCGGTCGAATGGCCAACCAAGAACTTTCCAGTAGTAGATGACAATGAGCCTGCCATGGCTCAAAACTGGAAATTTGCAGAACAAATTGCCTGCGCTCCTTACGATGCGACCATGTGTCGTATGAATAACATGATTGGGGCCGTCAAAACATTCCTCGAGGAGTTTCCAGTTTATACTTGCGCCGAGTATAATAAGGGAAAACAACTAATAGCTGCCTTGAAACATAACATGCAAGAAGCTGTTAGCGATTGGGCTTTCTGCGTCCCAATCTTTGATGAAGCAGAATACTAAAAAAACTATTTTCTTTTGTATTTATTCCTTGTAATGTATATAGCCTTGTAAAAAAATGTAATATATATTTATTTTTTTTATTATTATTTTCACTTAACTTTCCTGTGAGAACTCTACAACCGTGAGATGAGTTGCCCCAAAAAATATCATCCTTTCTCTAAGCAGTGCATCCTTCTACTAAGTGCCTATGAAAGATGAAACCACAAATAATAAAAAATAACAACTTGAGATTCTTGCTACAGCAATTACTTCTCCTGCATCATTTATGTATGCGCTTTCTTTCAATCTTTAAACCTTCGCAATACATGCCTTTCCCCTAATTGTAACAATTCATCTTTCCTGGGGTTCTTCATTATGAGAAACGCTTCTTACTAGCTTCTTAGAAACCATCCAGGGCTCAAGTCAGACGTGGCGCAACTGATGACTTCTTTATAATGCTATTGTTAACCTATAAATAGCCCTTCTAATAACCTGAATTTCCTCTATCCTAACATCATGACTCAATATCACACAGTTCCCAGAGATCAAGCTTGCTCATTTTGCAAACGCCGTAACTTTAACTGTACATTTTCTAGACCTCGGGGGTATGCCACTTTTAGACCTGCCTGTGATAATTGCTTTAGATACCACAAAACTTGCAATACCTCCCTTAACCAGAATACTCTTCAGCCTACTGGTTATATTTGCTTTCCACCTAGCTCTACTAGTAGCGCTCCCATAACTACCACCACTAGTCCCACTATTTCCACTAATAATAATAATGTTCCTTATGAATCGCCATCACTTCCTAGTTTTCCCAGGCGCAAAATATCCATACAGCCTAGCGCTACAATTTCTCCCCCTCCAAGTTCCAGTGCTTCCATGCGCTCAGGCTCCCCTACAGCTGCTCCTGACGCGGTTACCGTTACTTCACCGTCAGCGCGCCCACAAAACTTATTAGCAAGTAAGTATCCTTCACAATACTTATGCTCTTCTTGCTTACTAACTTCCTGTCAGGCTTCAATGAATCCATCTCCTTGGGATGGGTTCCCATTTCTTTACCTTTTGTCCATTCCATGCGAATGTTTTCCAGACTTTGTCTTATATATGGCGCTATGTCCCTATCCTACAATAACGCACCAGCTTTTTCTGACGCTGAACTTGAAGCTCGCTATACTCATATAGAAATGATAGGTCAACTAATGAACAAAATCAGCTCAACGACTATTCTTGGATTCCCCGCCAATCCCTGTCACTTTGTCATGCCTGAAGACTGGAAAGGATATCCTATTAGCTTTCATCCTGATACTGAATAGACCACTAGCGCTTCTCCTTATGAGCCTCCTCTGTCCATTCTCCCTGTACATAGTCTTCATATATTTTTCATGCTATGCCTTCAAATAATCTTTTTAGACATGGCGCTATTTTATTACACCTGTCTTCCATACTTTTAGAGCGCCTAACTTTGCTCCCTCTACTTTCTTTAAAAAACTATTAACCCCTAAAAAATAAAATCCCAAATAAACTTTATATCATAAAACTTTACTACCTTTACTGCAATACAGCAATATACCATGTAAAATATGAATTGAACTATAGAGTGCCCCATTTATAAATTGCTATTCCACTCCTGTTTAGTTAACCCATTGGCTAAATTCCCAGCGTCTTTTGCATTTACATGGTACACATCTCCTTTAATCCAATTACCTATTTGGTAATGTCTCCTCTAACAATGAAAATATATAAGATTTCATTTTCCTCTACGCCCTCATCTAAGCGCTTATGCCAGTTGCCTGTTCAGCCATAGTCCGCCTAACTTCCAGTTAGCGCCCTCTATCCGTCACAACTGTGTCAAAGCCTCCTGTGAGTCCTCTTAGAAAAACAAAACTTAACATAACTTGTTAGTTTAACCTCTTCCCGGAGGTATTATTCTGGTAGTTTTTCCTCATTCCGGAGGTTATCTTGTATCACTGGAACACCCCTTGGGTAGAATCTTTTGATCTGGTCTGCGGCCACACGCCGCTTCCACTCAGTACCATCTAATTCCTCCAGTTATCTGCTTTCTTATCCTATAAGGACCATTCCATCTGTCAGAAAACATCTTCCCCTATTGGCTTTCTAAACTTCTATTATAAACCAAAACCAAATCTCCAGGTTTCAATGGCTTTCTTAACCTATGCGCTAAGCGCTCATCCCAATATTTAACTGACTTGTCCCGGATCTGCATCATTCTTTCATACGCTCGCTCCACAAACTTGTCTTTTCTTTCAAGTTGAGCTACCCTTGCTAGAATTAGATCTTCAGTTGAGCACACTTGATCCCAATCACATCCTAGGAAAGATCCAGCCTCCAGATCAATAGGTAATACCGCCCTTTGACCAAACATAAGCTCGAACCGCAAAAACCCTGTTGTCCTTTTAACTGAAATCCTGTCCACAAACAAAACTAATGGCAAGTAGTTCTTCCACTTCGCCCCATTATTTCCACATAACTTAACTAGCGCATCTTTTATAATTTGATGCCCTCTTTCTACCATTCCCTCTTCTTCAGGATAATATGGTGTTGCAACTTGTAACTTTGTGCCAATACCTTTTACTACTTCTTGGAATTCTCCCGCAAATTCAGCACCACCATCTACAGTTACCATATTCATTACCGCATACCTATAAATCCATTCTTTCTTCAAAAGCTCGGCCACATTACTTGCCTTGAGGTTTATTAACGGCGCTGCTTCAACCCATCCTGATAGATCATTCCTGGCTACTACCAAGTATTTAAAGCATCCTTCTTTTATATGGACTGCATCTAAACTGACCCTACCAAAAACAGTATCCTCGCCTGTCGCTCTCCCTTTTTCTTTTGGCTTTCTGTAACTTCTGGGCTGGCATTCAGGACAAGATTTAACCCAATCTCTTACTTCATTTTTCATGTTGGGCCACCAGAATCTTTCCCTAACTCTGCAATGAGTCTCATCTTGACCCCTATGTCCTAAATTCTTGTGTAACTCCCTGAGTATCTTCTCCTTCACTTCCCTAGTTTGAATAACTAACTGAGGAGACAAAGCTTTATTCTTCCATAACTTCCCATTTCTAATAAAATAGCCTTTAGTGCGCTTTTTAATATTGTGCCAAACCTTTTTATTGCAAAAATCCAGTCAACTATTACCTTCCAAATATAACTTTAACAACTCTACTCCCTCATCTATAGATGCGTTGTCTTCTAAATACTCCCCCTCTTCGAGTTGAGTACTACTATCCTGACTTCCCTTTGAAGTATCTTCATCATCTGCTCCTCCACTTCCTTGCCTTGCGCACTCCTTGTCGCTACCTTAGCTTCAGTGTTCCCTAAATCCAGTTGCAGTTCAGCCTTGTTACAAACATCCTTTACATTGTCAGAAATCAATTTTATGCCTTTTCGGAAATTCCACGTTACTAGTTTATTGTCATCACGGACAATACTACCTACTAGTTTATGGTCTTTGCAGACATTCTTGCCTGATAGTTTATCGTCGTTGCGGACGTTCTTGCCAAATTTTGTATAACAATAATCTATCCCGTTTACCCATCTCTTACCTTCTTCAAATTCTTCCGCTTCTGAGTCTTCTTCACACAACGGTCTTCTCGACAGCGCATCTGGCATATTGAAAGATTTCCCTGGCTTATGGACTAAATCAAAAGAAAACAAATTAATCTGCGCTACCCACCTCGTCATGGGCGCATCTGGTAAACTCGGGCTGCTAATCATTTGCACCAACGATAGCACATCAACCTGCAGCTCAAAATGCTGCCCCCAAAGCATCCATTGTAGCTTTTTAAGAATCTTCTCTACTCCACATAACTCCAGCTTAGACTGGGAGTACCTAGACTCCACTTTGGTAAAAGTCTTGGACTCGTAAAGGACAGGTCTATCATTACCTTCTTCTTCCTCCTGCATCAAAACTGCGCCCACCGCGGACACACTAGAATCCACCACTAGAGTAATTTTTCCAGCGCCTGGTCCATACTCCAATTTCTTCAAAAGAATATCTTTTCCTACAATCCTCTTTAATAACTCAAATGACTCCTCACATTCATCCGTCCAATCCCATACAACATCCTTTCTTGTTAAGCGCCGTAAAGGCAAAGACAACAAAGAAAAATCTCGAATAAACATTCTTACATATGTACAAATGCCTAAAAACCCTCTAACTTCCTTAGTATTTCTTGGTCTTGGCCATGTAAGTACCTTATTCCTCTGTTTTTCAGCAACGATTCTCCCTTCCTTACATACCACATGTCCCACTATATCTAGCCCTGGAACACAACAGGCAAATTTAGACCCAGAAATCTTTAATCCTGCCTCCTCTATCCTAAATAGCACTCTTTCCAGGGTAATCGCATATTCCCAAATAAACTTTCTAATATACGGATTTTCTTTTAACACTTCCCCTTCATAATCACTGGCTGGTCCTTTTATACCGCCATCATCAATGAAAATTCCCACATGTTCTGGAATTTCATCCTGCAATATCCACATCATCTGTGCTTGATATACCGCCACAGAATTTGTTTCGCCTTGCGGTAACCTTGTCAACCTAAAGCGCCCCAGTGGTGTTTCAAACGTCGTCATGGGTCTGGACGATTTTTCCAGCTTGCGCTCATCGTATCCTCCCATAATATCACCTAATCCGTAACATGCACGCCCCGCAAAAGATTCCACAAATTCTTCTGGCGTTGGTAGCATCCCTGCATCCTTTACTGTAACCTTGTTCATCTCCCTAAGATCATGAACAACCCTTAATTTACCATTATGTTTGACCACACAAAACACTGGACTTGAATAACTAGACATAGACTTTTCATACAAGCCGGACTTTAACCTTCCCCTAATTAATTCCGTATACTCTTCTCTTATAGCCGCCGGTATTGGAAAAGCCTTCTTTTGCCACGGCGCATGAGGTATAACTGGAACAATATAAGGTTTACCATAAGAGTTTTTTAACAAACCTCTTTCCTTTTCTGAAAACGCAATAGCGTTTTCCCTAAGAACCATAACATGTAATAATAACTTCTTTTCTTCCTGCAATAACCACCCCTCTGGTCCAAAATCTACCATCTGAAGCCTTTCCATCGTAATCTTACTGGTGAACGCAAAATCAGGCCGAAACTTTGTTAAAGGTGTATCATAAGGATTTCTAGATAGCTCCGGCCTCTGCAAAGGAGGATTCAAATCAGGCATCGCTATATTCACTGGTTTAACCTTAACAGCTACTGGTTTATACTTAGATGCAAAACAGTCCTTACTGTTTTCTTCATTAATTAAAATAAACCCCTTTTTAATATAACTACGGGTTACACCTGAATCCTGTTTTTGTCTTTTCTTTTTAATATAAGTATAACAATATCCAAAATTAAAGAAATTAAAAAGCTTAGGTATAATACATTCTACAGTAGTATTCCCAAGACACCTATGAAGTACCGCTTTACGTATCCCTCCTTGTTGGACTGCCTGGTCACTATTCAGGTTCCTCTCATCCTGGGAGATAGTAACACCTAAAATGCCAGTCCCTAATGAAAATGTTGGCGCCTTCCTGGCGGTCGCCCTATCTCCTTATCTGAGACTTCCTCATAAAACTCTCTTTCTTTCTCTAACCGTGCAGCTCCAGAGTACTTAGTTTCCCAGCCACCATCCTTGGGCGCTACTAAGACTGCTGTTACTGGAACACTGTCATCACCCATAATCCTTATTCCTATAGTCTTATTTGAACAATAATCTATAGTCGCCGAATAATCCATTAAAAATGGCGTGCCTAAAACTGGTTTAACTACACCCATTGGAACATAAAAATGTATATCTCTTGTTGCTCCCGCAACTCTAGTGCGTACATACTCTGCTACACCTATAACAGGTAACCTACCTCCCCCAATTCCTGCAACAGTGCCTTCGCCGTCTTTTACAGGAAGGCCTAATTCCTTGTGTCATCCACTGATACCACATTGATTTGTGAACCCGTACCCACTAACACTTTAATTTTCTTACCATTTACCAAAATAGTTAAATACCCTAAGGGTCCTGCGTAATGTGGCACCCTAGGTAATCCAACAACTGGCTGAAATGACTGTTCTGCCATATCAAACTCAGCACAATTAGCAATCCTTTTCTTTCTGCACTTTTCCACGATTCCATTTGCTACATCTGGTGCTACTGCAGTCAGCATCCCCAATGGAACAGAAACTGTAGTCTTCAAACATTCCGCAACTAAATCCTCGGCAGCTTTAGGAAAATCAGAATGAACCGGGCGCTGCATTCTCCATTTAGGCTGAGTTTCCTTGGCACCAGCTTTTGCTCTTCCAGGTGGGTTCTTTGGAGTATTATGCTTTGCTCCTGGCATTCCTTCAGCAGGTACCGCTCTTTGCTGTACTACCACTGGCTCCTCCAACATTGCCGTCTGTTCTACTTCCTGGCAATCCACACCATAACCTCCAGAGTCCATACCATCCATTTCAACATCCTCGATAGGCGCAGGTGTATTTTCTCTAGTAGTATACCCTACTTCCTCCATATCCTCTGGATTCACATACCTAGCGCCAGCCCTTCTTGGCCTAGTAATTGTAGGTGGGGCCATTTTCTTATGCTTTGCCACAAACATCTCCAATTGTGCTGCGGTAAGTGGTGCTGCAACCGCTCCTTCTTTTACTTTAAAATCTAACACCGCACAAGTAACTGCAAAATTAACCGACTTCGCATCCTTGCTTTTCTCCTTATTTTCAGGCTCTTTGCCCTTGCTTGACCTGCTTTCCATAGACTTTTTATTTATATGATCAATGACCATGGCTCGCATCCCTCGATCTTTGTCTTTAATCAACTTGGTACCATCTTCCAACATAAGCGTAGTCCCATCCTCGTAAACTACCTTTTCCTCTTTATCCTTTTGAAGCGCATTACACCTCATCCTTGTATGCCCCTCTTTATTACAATAATAGCACACCATAGCAGAAAAACGCAAAGTTTGATGAGAACTCTTGGGCCTAAATGATTCTTTCGCTTTTGCCGCTTCAACTATTTTCTTCTCCAACTCATCAATTCTTGCCATGACTGAATCTGGATCCTTAGAGAGAAGTTTATCTTTAGGAGACAAGATCTGAGAAGGCGATTGTATGCCTGGCACATCTTCCCCCATATCCTCATTATCCAGAGCCACCCTTGCTGCACATCGCTCAACTCGACGCAACTTCATTTCAGCTTCCACTGCCATTTCTACTTCTTCTAATCCGGGGTACTTATAATTTCCGTCCCTCTTTTTAACCAACTTTCCTTCGTTATCCAAGCGCCATTTTGCCCAGTCTTCAACTTCTGGCACTAACGCTTCACAAAACCAGGGTAACAACGCATTAACATCACTAAAATCTTTGTTACTAACTAAATATTCTACTATCCGATCAAAGTCTTCCCTAAAAATTTTAAATTCCTTGGGGTCTTGAACACCTCCTCTAGCCTTGACCCTATTTACCAAAATATCCAGGTCCTTCATCATATACCTAGTTTCCTCAGTAACTTTTGGCCATCTCTTGAGCATTTGTTCTTTTAGCGCTGACCAATTTCGCTCCTCATGCCCTTTTAGATCCTCTAAATTGTCTTTGCATTCATCAGATACAAAGAATAGTACTTGTCGTACCATATCATATTCAGTTGCTCCATGAACTTCCACTGCTTGTTCAAACCTGCGTAAAAACTTTTTGGTATTAATTCCCGCAAAGCGCAAGCTTTCATCTTTACACCTAATAATCGTGGTTACCGTTTTTGGAAACGATGTCGAAGAATTGGGCGATTTAACCCTCTCCTGGAATCCCCTAGATGTAGTCACAGTAGGATCCATTCCCGAAATATCAAATCAAAGCAAAGATCACAAAGAAAAAAACACACACTTGGTAATTGAACCTGACTGTTTTCACGATACAGCCCTACTCTATCCTCTGATAACGGCTTTTGATCCACTTGTTGTAGACCCTACGACTCTTCCACTGAAGCACCGGCTTGATTACATCCTCTTGACGAAACCTTAAAAAACCAAACAATCTAATCAAAAACACTAGTTACAATTATGCCACTGTTGGGACACCAATTGTAGACTGTTCTAAAGTACTAAGCAGTAGACATAATTCAAGATGGTTTGGTTCTCCGTTTTAATTTATAAAAAGAAGCGCCTGCCACTCTTATTTTTAAAGACAGTGTAATAATGTGTAACACTAATATTTGACTAGAAATTTTATAAGTTGAGATGAGTTAAAGATAAGGAAAAAAACAAGTATTACTATCTGGATATTTCTATTCTTAACAAGCGCTATTATCCACAGCTACTCCCTCTTGAAGCGCTCTCTTTGAATATGACTTATTATAGTAATAAAATATCTCTAATAATAGTTAATCCCACTGAATCTATATATTCTCTCTATGTTGTGCTCTTTCACTATACTATATGAAATACACACACAGACGCACAAACTCTAAAAGACTCAGAAAATACCTTTTAATATTCTCTCAAACAATTAATCACAAAAAAAATCTAATATCTTATACTGGGTACTATGACTATAGCTACACGTATATCTCTATATTGATTTTTCTATGATCTGCTTTTTAAAATGACAACTAATGTGATTTTTCTTATTTTATTAACTAAATAGATAGATTGACCAGTCCTCTCTCTTTGCTCCTACCTAATAGTCCTCCTTTTATATTCTTCCAGCGCTCAAGACACAGTTCCCTAATGGATCTCCAGCGCTGACTCTAGCACCACATTAGTAAAACAATGACTAATTTTTTAGTATGCTACTTACACTGCTTGCAACAACTACAGCGCCTAAATCAGACCCTATAATTACTAACACTAGTATTAACTTGTTTCACTGATTCTCCACATATGCGCTTTTAACTATACCTTGTTTTGTTTCAGCACTAGTTCCAGGTTTGACTTATCCTAATGCTGCGTCTAGTTGCCTTAACTCTTGGGTAGTTTTACAATTGAGTCCCCACTCTCTTTGCTTTAATACTAGGTTCATAGTTCTGACAGCTCGCTTAACTAGTTAGCCTTCTTCATTACTTGTCTCAGTATGTTTCCCAACTGGCCGTGGTACAGCATACCATGCACTTGAGTCGTCCTTAATCCATGACTTTCTTATTAATGTGTAACACATACTTTTTGGAAAGCCCAAATTCATATTGTTTAGCGCGTAATAGTTCTAAGTTAATACTACACAATTTCCTATTGTGTGGCACATCTTGCTGCAAAATCCAAGCGCACAGACCCTTAATCTTTTTCCGAGCTTCCATTTCCTTTGTTCCTTGAAACACACAAATAAATATTATATTTTAACATTTCCTGCTGTGCTAACTCCCCTTTGTTCTTCCTGGACTACGCGCGCTGATTAGTCTAAAATCACGCTTCCTGCAAGGCGCGTACCACAACGTTATGCATTAAGACCAGGTAAAGCTGAATGGGATGCACTTAATCATTTGCTGAGATATCTAGAATTTACCAAAGACTTGAAATTTCATCTTTTCCCAACAATCGATCTCAATCCATCTACGGAAGTTTATTGTGATGCTACTTGGGGTGGTGAGTTTGCTAGAGCTACAGGAGGTCATGTTCTTCAAGTCAACAACTGTCTTATCTTATGGCAATCAAAGCGCCAATCAAGGGTGGCAACAGCATCACTTCACTCAGAGTTAATGGCAATGTCAAATGCAACACGTCAAGCTCTTTGGATGCATAACCTTTTACGTGAAGTAGATTTGTGCCATGGTCCAACAACTCTGTTTTGCGACAACAAATGTGCAATTGTAGCAGCTACTGATAACCACTCTGACAAACGTTTCAGGCATGTCGACAGAGATTTATATTTTGTGAATGAACAAGTTCATCGGCATGAAATTGACATTAAATGGGTATCAACTAAAGATCAAGTGGCAGATTTGTTGATGAAGAATTTGGGACCAGTTGTTTGGAAAGAAAAGAGTTATTTATTAGGGGTTTTCTAATTTCTATGTTTTTCCATATTTTCTTTTCTTTTTATTTACTTTCTTATTTCTCTACTTGTTTTTGGCAAGGGATGGTTATAGGGAAATCACTAAGAGGGGGGGTGTTATGTCTAGTATAATAGCTTAGTGATTGTTAAGTACATAAAGTGTATATAGTCTGTGGTGCAGCTGACACGTCTAACTCCGGTTCACTCCGGACGAAGAGCTGACACTGCTACCATAGGTGAGTAACAAAATACTACGTGGTTCACTCCTGTTATGTCTAATACAATAGCTTAGTGATTGTTAGGTACATAAAGTGTATATAGTATATGGTGCAGCTGACGCATCTAACTCCGGTTCACTCCGGACAAAGCGCTGACACTGCTACCATAGGTTATGGGCTGTCCAAAAAAAAATTTACTAGCAATTGATTTTAACGCATTGTTTTCCCGAGAGTTTATACATACCCCGTGCTTGCCCCACGTTAAAAGTGTCTTTTGGTGTTGATTTTTATCCACCATTTTTTTTTCCACGAATTTGGCCTCTAATCCATGCCAAATCCCCCCAAACCCTTTTCAATCACGTCCTCGCTTAGCTCGCAAGCGTCAACCTAAACTTACCAGGGAACTGAGGAATCTCAATCCTCACCCCACTTTGAATACCCGAACGAGGCGAAGGTCTCGCTCGTTTTCGGGCACACCATCCTCACCTACATCATCTACCGGCAGCAACAGCGAGGCTACTGCTTGCCGAATCGATTCGGAGACAGTGCCTGAATTGCTACCTCCTTCCCATCCCATTCCACATCCTCCTCCTTCCCATCCTCCTCATCCTCCCCCTTCCCATCCCATATCTTCTCATCTCCCCCCCGCCCATTCACCACCCACCCAATCCTTATCACAATTGACCCCCACCCCCCATCTAGTTAACCAGGAACACAGAAGGGGTGCAGGTCATCTTCCGAGTATGCCGTCGCAGCGCAATGTTGGTTCGCACTTGCGACATTTGGGACACAACCAGAATCGTGTCTCAATGTCGCAAAATGCGAGAACCAATTGTGCGCGTAGCCCAGATGCTGTCTCATCATTGAGCAGCGATTCATTTTTTTCAGATAGAGACGATACTCAAATTAATGAATACAAAGACAGAGACTGTGCTGACATTATAGATGAAGTTATCCAACGGACCAACAAAATGTCGAAATTGAAAGCAGATGGTTCTAACTGGAAAGTCTGGGTAAAAAACATCAATATTTTTTTAACCCGTTGTGTTCGTACAACTAAGTATATATCAGATTCTGGTGCAATACAAGACAGGATTACAAAATTTGAGGATGAAATGAGTTGGCATGCCATTTACAACACTATCGACGAAAAACTTCAAGGTTTCATTGACATTGGAATTACGAGCTTTAAGGCATTTTCGATTCTCAGCTCCAAGTTTGATAAGGCATCTCACACTGCTCGCATGGCTTTGTTTAATGATCTCTTGGATATTAAATCCTCACCTTTCACTAATGTCATGGAACATGGTGAAAAAGTTAAGTCACTCCTGGAGGCAGTTAAACAATCAGGTTTTAATTTTGGTTTTGATGAAATGGCAGCAGTTTTCACACAACTTTTATTACCTTCATCAGTTACTCATCTTGCCACTGAAGCAAATTGTCATTTTGAATTGCAAAAAGACATCTCTCAACCTTCTTTTGACAACATGATGAATGTTCTTCAAAATTCTTTCATCAATTCATCTCCATCTCCCTCAAAGGTCCCTACCCTTTCCACTGCTTTTGATCTGACAGCTGAACCTGAACCTGTTTCATCCCTGGTTTTCAAAAAAGGCCATATGGACAGCTACCGCCCTAGAAATAAAAAACCAGATTACTCCTGTTTTTACTGCAAATCTTCTGAACACTTCCAGAACACTTGTCCTTATGATCCAAACAGTAAGAGTTTCAATGTAGCAGTTTGGGGACAACATGAAGCTTTTGCTCGTGACAACAAGGATTCTATGAACCTTGTCAGAAAGGCATTGAACAATAGGAAAGGAAAACAACCAGCTCAAACTTCATCAAAACCCCGGTTAAATGAAATCAACTGCAAAGCGCTAGATATTCTCACTACTGCTTTGAAAGAAATGGATTTTGGTACTGATAGCTGGACTGAAGAGCAAGAAGGTAAAGATTGTCAAGGCATTTTTGATTCTGGTGCCACACATCATGTCACTGGTGATGTATGTCTTCTTTCTGACTTCAGAACTTTGGATACTCCTATTCCAGTCAAAACTGCAACTGACTCTGGTGCTGCTTTCATTACTGGTCACGGAAACATGTTCATTAAAGGATGTGATGGAGAATAAGTTACTATCAAAGGTGTTTTCTATTGTGATAGGGCAAAATCCACTCTTATTTCTCCTTTTGATCTTCTAGATAATGGCATTTCTCTTTCTTTTAATCAAAATCATGATTATGTTATTTCAAAAAACAAAAAAATATTATTTCTAGCTCTTAAATCTACTGCTGGTCAAAAATGGATAGTTGATCTAGTATACCCTTGTTCACTAGAGACCAATGTTTTTGAAATGAATTATTTTAACTCTTTATCCTCTGCTACACTTCCTGCCCCTTTTGTACCTCCACCCTCTTCAAAAATTCCTTATCCAACTGCGGTTCCTGACTCAATCATGGATTGGCATTGCCGCCTTGGACACACAAGTACCAGGGTTTTGAGAAGACTTGCCAAAAAGGGTCTTTGCCAGAACGCACCATCTTATGTCCCTTCATGCAGATTACACTGTGATGTTTGTGCTGTGTCAAAAAGCAAAAGAAAAAACACATGCAAGACATCCAAGCGCACCCATGAGCTCATGAATTTGGTGGTTTCTGATCTAGTAGGGCCCATGGTTGATGTAACTGATAGAAGTAAAATTTATGTAGCTACCTTCAGAGAATCTTTCTCAACTTATGGGGAAGTTTTTGTCCTAAAAAAGAAGTCGGATGTTTTTGATGCTTTTATTAATTTCAAATCTTGCTTAGAAAACATCACTAATCAACGTCTAAAAATCCTAAGAACTGATAAGGGCAAATAATACATGAACAAAAAATTCTCTGAATACCTTTCCCAACACGGTATCCTTCATGAACACTCTATGCCTTATCACCATGAACAGAATGGAATGGCTGAAAGATTCAATGAAACCATTGGTGAAATAGCCAGAACAATCCTTCTTGCATCAAATCTTCCCCCCACCTTCTGGACTTTTGCTTATTGTTGGGCCTCTTTCATTCACAATAAATTACCAAATATGAGAGTTACTGATAGTACCCCATACCAAATCATTTTCAAAAAAAAAGCGGATTTATCTACTATCAAAATTTTTGGTCAGTGGGCATATGTGCACATTCCAACTGAAAAAAGAACAAGAATGGAGGTCCGAGCTATGCGTTGCTGTGTTGTTGGTTTTAATGATGGTGGCAAAGGTTGGATTTTTTGGCACCCAGAGTCTAATTCTTTTGTTCAATCAGCAATGGCAAATTTCATCTCTGAAGGGGACAAGGACAATACCAAAATGCTTACGGTTTCACATCCAGCCTCATCTCCTTCTAAAGGTGACCTAGCATTTATTTTGAATCAACTGAAATTTGGCGATTTTACAGCAGAAGAAACTATTGCTACCCAAGATGTCATGGTTGATTTCATAAACAATAATGCTTGTGAACTTTCTGACCGATTACCTCGAACCTTCAAACAAGCGATGAAGCGTCCAGACGCAGTGAAATGGAAGTCAGCTTGTCTTCAAGAATTAGACAACATGTCTAACATGAAAGTTTGGGATATTGTTCCTCTTCCTCCTGGAAAAACTGTCACAGGTGCCCAATGGGTTTTTGCTCTAAAAAGGGATGAATTTGGGAAGATCATCAAACACAAGGCACAATATGTAGCTCAGGGTTTCAAACAGATTGAAGGTATTGATTTTAATGACACTTTTGCTCCCACAGCCACTTTTGCATCTCTGCATCTGATCCTCACCCTAGCTGCTACCTATAACTGGCCAATCAAAACTTTTGACGTCACTGCAGCTTATCTCCACAGCAATCTTGAAGAAGAAATTTATGTCAATCAACCGGAAGGTTTTGAGTCTGTTAATCCAACTCATGTCTGCAAACTTAGAAAAGCTCTCTATGGTACTAAGAAAGCAGCCAGGTGTTGGTGGAAACATCTCAGTAAAATTCTGGCAAATTTAGGTTACAGATCAAGCAATCAGGATGCAAGTGTATATGTGCTAGCGAAAGAGGGTTTGAAGGGAATGTTGTGGATTCATGTAGATGATGGTGTGGTGGTAGGGAGTAATGATACGGTTTTGAGGGAGTTGGAAATGGATATGGGGAGTAGTTTGAAGGTAAAATGGTCTGATGGTATCTCTTCTATTGTTGGTCTAGCAGTTTCACGTTGTTCCAAAGGTTTCACTATCCATCAACCAGATCTTATCAACAAAATTCTTATTGAACACAATCCAGCTGGTCTTAACTCTTACTAACCTTTACCAATGGGTCTTTGTTTAGTGTCTTTAAAGGAAAAAACTCATCCTCCGCTGGAACCTCTCAAATTTCTGTCAATTATTGGTTCTTTATCATATCTTGTAGCTGGATCAAGGCCTGATTTGGCATATCCTGTCATTTTCCTGGCACGTTATGCATTAAGACCAGGTAAAGCTGAATGGGATGCACTTAATCATTTGCTGAGATATCTAGAATTTACCAAAGACATGAAATTTCATCTTTTCCCAACAATCAATCTCAATCCATCTACGGAAGTTTATTGTGATGCTACTTGGGGTGGTGAATTTGCTAGAGCTACAGGAGGTCATGTTCTTCAAGTCAACAACTGTCTTATCTTATGGCAATCAAAGCGCCAATCAAGGGTGGCAACAGCATCACTTCACTCAGAGTTAATGGCAATGCCAAATGCAACACGTCAAGCTCTTTGGATGCATAACCTTTTACGTGAAGTGGATTTGTGCCATGGTCCAACAACTCTGTTTTGCGACAACAAAGGTGCAATTGTAGCAGCTACTGATAACCCCTCTGATAAACATTGCAGGCATGTTGACAGAGATTTCTATTTTGTGAATGAACAAGTTCATCAGCATGAAATTGACATTAAATGGGTATCAACTAAAGATCAAGTGGCAGATTTGTTGACGAAGAATTTGGGACCAGTTGTTTGGAAAGAAAAGAGTTATTTATTAGGGGTTTTCTAATTTCTATGTTTTTCCATATTTTCTTTTCTTTTTATTTACTTTCTTATTTCTCTACTTGTTTTTGGCAAGGGATGGTTATAGAGAAATCACTAAGAGGGGGGGTGTTATGTCTAGTATAATAGCTTAGTGATTGTTAAGTACATAAAGTGTATATAGTCTGTGGTGCAGCTGACGCGTCTAACTCCGGTTCACTCCGGACGAAGCGCTGACACTGCTACCATAGGTGAGTAATGTAAAAATATTGGTTCACTCCGGACGAAGCGCTGACACTGCTACCATAACTCCGGACGAAGCGCTGACACTGCTACCATAATAAGTGTAAAAATAATTGGTTCGCAACTGTTGCACAATTGTTGCGTAATTGTTGCGTCTCAAGGCGAAACAAAAATGTGTCGTAGTGTGAGGAAAAGGAGGAATGCCGATTCGGCATCGCCATTCAAATTCGGAGGTTCAAAGCTCGGCTGCAAAGTTGACTGCCTAGTTACAAGAATTTGATGGAAACTCGGGACGTAGTACAATGGTTGCAGTTTGAAAAAAAAAATTGAATTGATTGTGGCGCTCAAGTCTGTGCCCGAACCAAAATATTAATAATTACCCTGTGTCCTTACTGCTCACCTTTATTTATTTATTTTTTTTTTTGAAAAATAAAAATAAAAATTTCATGGTCGCAAATGATTTTTCTTACACTTACTTTTCCTGCACTTACTTTTCTTACATTTATTTTACTGACCTATAGTCCCTCACTAAAATATCCCTCACTCGCGCTGGATATCCCCATCATGGATATCTTACTGGGTGCGTAGTGTAATCTGTTTTTGTATGTCTGGAATAAAGATATCTGAAACTTCATCACCAGATAGAAATTCTTTTTTGGCATACAAAAGATAGAAGGTATTGACAAATCTGTAGAAGCTATCACTACGACACGTTTTCGTTTCGCCGTGGGGCGCAACAATTACGCAACAGTTGTGCAACAATTATGAAACAGTTGTTTTTTGCACTTAAGACCCACTTAAGACCTTAAAGTGCTAAAAACGATTATTACTAACTGTTGCGCCCCAAGACGAAACAAACATTTATTGCAGTGTATGCTTGGCTAAAATGAAAACAAAGACACATGTGCCCAATTTGATAGCAACCAAATTCATTTCAATTTGGATAATTGAAATCACAGATATCTTCCAATATATATATAGTCGGGGTGGTTCCATCTGGCGATAAGTAGTGGCTATATCTGAAAACTTCAACTTTCATCGCCCTAAATTAGTTGTTGCAACAATCTCACTATACTCGAATCCAATTTGCTGAAATATTGTCATCACTGACTACATTGACAGACACGCTTGATCTATTATCACTCTTCTAAAGATAAATATATAACAATGTTATTCTCCTTCACGTCCCCATCGATTCAAGTTCTAGTAGTAAGCCAACAATCTTGATAACTTAAAGGGTTTAAGCAAGAAAATTGTTATTAAAATCCCATTTTCATTCTTTTTTGTCTTTAGTTCACCTTTATTTTATACTTTTCAAGCTTTTTGGCAAGTTCACGTCCAATCGCTAGCGGGTGAGTTTTCAAAAATTCAGATTTTTTATGAAATATTTTTTCAACGTTTCGGTTTAATTATTAGCGGAGGCACTCCGGGGCTTTCAGAACAATGTATTGAGACTGGAGAAGTGTGCTAAAGGGGATATTTATTCACAGTTGGGTAAGCTGCTCTCATTCTTCTGAATCAATCCATTGTATTGGGTTGCTACTGACTTGATTTTATTCGTCATCTTATCTAACTGATGTTTTAATTGGTGCCCTAGTCGCCAGTGCGTGCTCAATCTTTTAACACTAAAACAGCTTTTTTGTACAGTGTGAAACTCAGGTTGATTGGAAAGTGTTGAGAAACTCAAGTCTCTTAGATAATCCTTTTCACAATACATAAGTGGAAATGTTCAAGTTTTGTTCGAATTGGTATTATATATGTGTTATATGTGAAATATATGAGTAAATCATCCTGGAAGAAAAATTGCGCAGATTGACTCTAGCTCATATGATGTAGAAGACGTGTCTCGTCGGAGCACTTGTCAGAGACACAAGTTATAATTGCTGATTTCCTGTCAGCAATTGATCGAGTGCACGGAAAACACAGGTCTTTTATGGTGCCACAGCTATTTTACAGAGAAATCTGATCGAAAATTTTCAATCAGATTTCCCTTTTTTTGAGAGATCCAATAGAAATTGAATAATCAGCTAACCAACCCCATTTTTATACTCAAACACAACAAAGATCTAATCTAACTAAGTTTTTACCTTCTTCTTCTTCTTTTTTCTTTTTTTCCTTAATGATACATGGGAGCAGAAGCATTTTTTCAACCAATGGTTCACATTCATCTTCTTTTCTTAAAGTTTGATTAGGTGCCATATAGATACTGACTATTTGAAAAAAATAAAAAAATTTGAGTCTAATATCTGATCTAACTGATACAGTTATGTTATTCTGAATAAAAAAATGCTCAATGATAAGACATACTTGAAAAACTCTTTTTGTGAGTAGTCAGTCCACTTACCACTAAAAGAGAAGTTCTTGTTGCATGGTATCAGCCAGCTGGACTCTGGAAAAAACCGGAGAACAGGAGGTACTGCCTCAACAGTATATCTACAATAATGACTAAGTACATAACATTGCCCCGCCCACTTAGTCATTACAACCAGTCAAAAACTACCACTGTGATCCCCCCCATTAATCATTCCACCCAACAAAATAACCAACTCTGTAGGAAGAAAAGAAAAAAATATGAAATAAAAAAGAAAAATAACCATATCTTTATCAAGTATCCCCCTTGCCACCGTATCCTAAACTTCTTTTTTTTATTTTTTTATTTTTTTATTATTATTTATTTTAAATTTATTTTACCACACACTAACATTCTTCCTTCTTAGAAAAGTGAGAGATGGGCCCAGTGCCTTAGTGAGAATAGCAGCATGCATTTGAGAAGTAGGAACCTATTCTAAAGTAGCTTTTTTGAGGAAGAGTTGTTCATTTACAATGTAAAAAATTCTATCAACATGCCTTGTTCTTTTATTTCTGGGATTATCTTTTGCATTTGCAATTTCACCCTTGTTGTCACAAAATATTTTGATTGGAGAAATTTTAGGGAAGATATCTTTGAGGAGATTTGAGATCCAGATAGCATTCTTCATACCCATTCCAAGTGAGGTATATTCAGCTGTCATTGAGGAGTCACTAACTTTCAATTGATGCCTTGAGGTCCAAACAATGGGACATGAATTGAGAAGAAGAAGATGACCTGACTGAGCTCTAGATAATTCTTTATTATTCCAGGTTGCATCAGAGAAGGAGAAGAGTTCAAGGGGAAGATCACAGTTAGGATGAATATGGATTTGAAGTTTAGCTGTGTGTTGAAGATATCAAAGCAGATGCTTGAGTGTTGTCCAGTGGATAGAGGTAGGTTTTGAAGAGAATTGAGCTAGATAGTTAACAGGAAAAGAAGGATCTGGCCTTGTTGCCACTGCCACATAACTGAGAGCATCCAAGATAGATAGATATTTAGTGGTATTGATAGCTTCATCTTCATCATTGGCTGTTTCAATGACCATATTATTGGGGAGGGGGGAATGAGTAGTGAGGGCACAAAGATTGTGAGTCTTCAAAATCTTCTCAATGAGCTGGAAATTTTTATTATCAAGACCTTCAGGAACTTCCTTAATTGCTGCTCCCACTATTGCATCTACTTTATCACTCCACCTCACCTTTAAACTATCATTTAAACCATTTTTTCAGTTCCTTCAGTACCACCTCACTACTACCAGTCACAATTCCATCATCCGCATGAATCCAAATTACAGCCATTGAATCTTTCTTTCTGAGAATATAAAATGACTTATCATATTGACTTGCTTGATATCCCAGATCATCCAACTTGCTGGCTATGTGGAGCCACCAGCATCTAGCAGCTTGCTTTGTGCCATACAGAGCTTTCCTGAGACATAAAGCACTATCTTTATCCTTCAGTTGATAACCCTCAGGAGAACCTACCCAGACTTCTTCATCAATAGGACTGTTAAGGTAAGCTTCTGTGACATCAAAAGACTTTATTGGCCACTTGTGATAAGCTGCAGGAGTAAGAAGAATGTGCTGGGAGGCAAAAGTTGAAGTGGGAGCAAAAGTTTCAGTGAAATCAATGCCATATTGCTTGAGAAAACCTATTTCTACATAGTGAGCCTTGAATGTTGGAGATGGAGAAGAAGGATTTTTGATAGTGAAGACCTATTTGGCATTTGTGATCTTGGCACCTGCAAGGACTTTGTCATCATACCACACATCCATGTCCTTCATGTTGTCCAATTCTCTTTTTCAAGCTTGCTCCTATTTTTGGCAATCAGGCAAAAGCATAGATTGAAAGTGTGTTCTTGGAATGACATATGAGTGAGACATACCATTTTTTATAACAACAGAAACTGATTTTTCTTGAGAAAGAAGAGTCTCTTCATCCTTGAAATCACCAAGTTTTAAATTATTGAGGATGTGATCAATAGAACCTTTGGATGGTGGATAAGGTGGTGGGGCTTGGAGAGAAATATTGTGGGATGGGAGATTGTCACCAGGAAATTTGGAAATTGCAGATTCAAAAAACGTGTTTGTCTCTTCATTCCAAAAAATCCAACCAGAATTTTTCAAGGAGTAACCCACACACTTACAAATGAGAGCTCTTTGATCAAGTTTTTGTTGAGTTTACTTGTGCATATAGAAATAAGCAGTTTCACCAAAGATTTGAAAATTAGAATATTTGGGGTCACAGTTGTGCATCTGATGTAAGGGATTTTCGTCACCAGTTTTAAAATTGGAGAGGTGGTTGTGAACATGAACAGCCTATTTGTAAGCAAGTCCCCAGAAACATTTAGGTAGTTCACTAGCAAGAAGAACTGTATTTGCCATATCACCAACAGTGTGGTTGAAATGTTCAGCTGTGCCATTTTGTGCATAATGGTAAGGACAATAAATTTCATGAGTTGCCCTGATTTCAGCCAGTATTTGAGCCATCTTTTTACTATCCATTTTGCCTCCATCCATCCTTAGAGATTTAAGTTTATTTCCAGTGACATTTTCCAAATTTTTATAAAAGGAAACAAAAGCTGAAGTAGCATCAGATTTGGCTTTGAGCAAGAAAACTTCACCATATGAGGTTGAACTTTCTGTAAACATAGCAGCCTATCTAGCACCATTGACTGTAGGATCCATAGGTCAAACCAAGTCACCAACAATAAGACTCATTAAAGATTCAGGTTGTTTTTATCTTGTTGCTGATGCTGTTCTTGTACTCTTAGCAATTGCACAATCTTCACAGTTGATTAATGCAGGTGGAATTGACAAAGGAAGACCAGAAGCTAAAGATTGATGGATGACTTGTTTGACAATTTTTTCACTTGCATGACCTACTTTCTGGTTCCAATCCATGAGGGAGCCTTTCATTTCAGGTGGAAAATTAATAACTGCATTCTTTTTCACCATTTGCAAAAATGAGGAGAGCAAGAAATAATTTGAAAAGGGAGAAGAAGATCCAGCCACAAATTCACCACCTGAAGTGACATCAACCGTAAACTTTTTAGATGATTTTTCAACATCACACTTTTCAATCAATTCTTCCACATACACATCCTCAGATTCCTCTAGTTTTGAGTTTATCCAATCAACATACTTGTTGAGTTTCTCTATGTTTTTAGCTGCAATGTGAGATGTAAAGATGTAGTTGAATTTGTCAAGTAAGTATTGGTACAATTGATATGGGGTCCAATCAGTGTGAATATTGAGTTGGAGTTCTGTAGTAAGAATTTGATAAATGATGTTTAATGTCATCAGTTCAGCTTCTTAATCAGCTGGCATGCTTATATTGGAAGCATAGCGAGTGGTACCAACAATGCTTTTAACTAATGCCATGGTGCTTTTGTGCCAAACCTCCCAGTTGTCTAAGTATTTGTTGAGCTTTGGCATGTTTTCTGTAAGATCAAAAAACTAATTTCATTGCCTCTAGACATTACTTGATTAACGGCAGACTATTTACACATTGAGTGGAGCAGGTAGATTCATAGGAGGGAGCTAATGAGGCATTGGATGACAAAGACAATGTAATGATGTCACAATTATGAGTGGAAGGGGAAAATCCCAAGACAGAGGGAGGTAGTCCAAGACAGGGGAAGGTAGTCCAGGACAGGAGGAGATGTTTTGAGGGAGAGGGAGGGTTTATGAGGGGAAGGGGGACACGTTAAGAGAGAGAGGGGAGTGTTCCAAGACGAATTTTGTGAATTAGATATGTTGGGAGGGTGAAATTTTACCAGTGCTTAGAGGTAAGTCTTTTCAGACTGCACTGGAATGTCTTTCAGCTACTCACACTTCTCTTCTGCTAATGTAGTGGAGTCTTGGGTCACTGATAGCTACTTACACCAATTCAGGACAGCCCATCACCTGTTGCACTGCATCAGACCACTGGACTTCAGAAAGAACCACAATCAATTACTCACCTGTTGCATGGTATCAGCCAACTGGACTCCAGAAAGAACTGGGAAGCAGGAGGTACCCCTGAAACAGTATATCTACAATAATGACTAAGTACATATGCTTCCCAAGTACATAACATTTCTAAACGTATCTTCAACCTGTATAATTCTATCTTTCAGCTATGGTACTTTATGCTCTGCATGATGATAAGAAATCTTCACCTCATGAACAGCACCTAATAGGGAGTATCAAAGTTACAGATCTCTCTTTTTTTTCTACTTAATAAAGCATGATTATATGTATATATATGGCATATTTTACAGTCAGTGATAGTATATTTCAAAAAAAAAATTGCTCAATTTTTTAACCTCAAAAATATAGCTAAAAACCAAAATTCTTTTTACTCTCCTTTGCATTATAAAATGCTCTGAGAATGAGAGTCTAGTATTGTACTTATGAACATAAAATAAAAATATTTTTTTCCTTTTATTTATTTATTCATTTTTTTTGGAAATATACCCAATTGTTTTTGAACTTCCAATACAAGTGAGAATGACAAAAAAAGTAAAAAAGATAAAACAAATAAGATGTAACAAAAAATGTATAAAATGTAAAAAAAATGTAAAAAATGAAAATTAAAATGAAAAAAAATGAAAAAAAAAATATATATATAAAATGAAAAAAATGAAAAAAATGAAAAAAAAGAAAAAAAAGAAAAAAAGAAAAAAGAGAAAAAAAATTAAAAAAAGAAAAAAAAGAAAAAAAAGAAAAAAAAAGAAAAAATAGAAAATAGAAAAAAGAATAAAAAGAAAATAAAGAAAATTAAGAAAATTAAAATAATAAAGAAAATAAAGAAAATAAAGAAAATAAAAAAATAAAAAAAGATAAAACAAATAAGATGTAACAAAAAATGTAAAAAATGAAAATGAAAATGAAAAAAAATGAAAAAATATATATATATAAAATAGAAAAAATGAAAAAATATAAAAAAATGAAAAAAATGAAAAAAAAAATGAAAAAAATGAAAAAAAAAGAAAAAAGAGAAAAAAAAGAAAAAAAAGAAAAAAAAGAAAATAAAGAAAAAAAAGAAAATAAAGAATAAAAAGAAAATAAAGAAAATAAAGATAATAAAGAAAATAAGGAAAATAAAAAAATAAAAAATAAAAAAAAGATAAAACAAATAAGATGTAACAAAAAATGTATAAAATGTAAAAAAAATTTTTAAAAAATGAAAATGAAAATGAAAAAAAAATGAAAAAAATGAAAAAAATATATACATATAATGAAAAAAAACTGAAAAAATATATATAAAAATGAAAAAAATGAAAAAAAAAATGAAAAAAATGAAAAAAATGAAAAAAATGAAAAAAATGAAAAAAAATGAAAAAAATGAAAAAAAATAAAAAAAGTGAAAAAAATGAAAAAAAGAAATAAAAAGAAAAAAGAAAAAAGAGAAAAAAAGAATTAAAAGAAAATAAAGAAAACAGAGAAAATATAGAAAATATAGAAAATAAAGAAAATAAAGAAAATAAAAAAAAAAGAAAATAAAGAAAATAAAGAAAATAACGAAAATAACGAAAATAAAGAAAATAAAGAAAATAAGGAAAATAAAGAAAATAAAGAAAATAAAGAAAATAAAGAAAATAAGGAAAATAAAGAAAATAATGGAAATAATTTTAATTACCATCTGAAAGGCCTCCTTACATTCATGATGATTAAGTGGATTCAGAAAAAATAAATATTTTTGGGAAATGACCAAAATTGGGTCTGAAAAAAAAGAGTTTGAGCGTATAAAAGGAAGAAGAGAAATATGTTTAGTTTAAATGGAATGGAAATACACCCTATGTATTTTCTATGAAAGTATGTATATATGAACTTGATATTTTTTTAGCAAAATTCATGGGATGAAAACTTCACAAAAATGATGTTGTAGTTAGGTGAGTGAGGTCAAGGGGGAGGGGTGAATAATTATTTGATGTTTGGTTATTTTTTGTGTCCTTCTTTTTTTAAGAGTAAGAATCTGTGGGGAGTTCATCCAATTGAAAGATGTCCAATTGTTTTTCTTTTAGAAGACACAAAAAAGAAAATCTTTTAGGTGTGAGCCAATTTTAGTCCAAAACAAACCAAAAAAAAAAATTAAAAAATAATAATAATAAGATAATTTTTTCTAAAATGCCTATATTATAAATCAGTTAATTATTTAGAATAGAATAATAGTAATAGTGTAGTAAGTAAAGAAACAGGGTCATTATTATCATTTTGGTTTGGAAAAAAACTTGTGAGCTCCAATCAATTTTTTTGAACTGAAAGCTCTGTACTACCTCCTAGATTTCCATCAAATTTTGGTAACTAGGTGGTCAACTTTTCTGAAGATCTTTGAAGCTCTGAACTTAGATGTCAATGCTGTTTTTTGTCCTCACACAGGCTTATGAGAAAAGATGATTATTTAGCGATATCTTTATGGGACTAACTCTTTGGAAGTTTTGAAGACCATCTCTTTTTTTTAGCCTCATTCAGCCATTTTACCTTAACCAGCTATCAGATTAATAAGGCTAACTTCAAGGACAATTAAAAGTAATGATGCACTAACTCTAACCTCTAAGTAATTTAATATTTATGGTAGTCTAACATTAACTGAAGCTCCACTGAAAATATGACAACTGTGTTACCCAATTTCAATTGAAATCCAGGTGGTAGTGCAGAGGTTTCAGTTCAAAAAAAATTGTATTTATTGTTGCACACATGTCTGTGTCCAAACCAAAACACCAATATCAACCCTATGTTCTTACTGCTAACCAAAAAAAAAATTAACTTACCAGATAAAATAAAGGAAGAATGTTAAAGTAATGAAAGAAGTTATGGATTCATGTTATTGGTAAGACAGTGGTTTTTTTAATAAAAAAAGAAAGAAGGAAAGATGAAGAATGGGAAAAAAAATATGCTAATAGTTTTTGGAAATAAACTATCACTTACTATACATACATACCCCCTTAAAACACTTTTTGACTGATAATCTATAGATGATGTTAAAAATCTTGAAGTTTTTTTAAAGTAATTTGTTTTTTTGGCATAACAGCAGCACCTTAAATCTATATGCATTATACACACCTGCTACCCCCCTTAACATGCACTTTCTCCCTACCACCCTTGCCTAATAAAGTTTGTATGCCACTCACTTTTCTGTGGCATGATAACATTTTTTCTCTTTTTTTACTCTCTTGATGTCTTTCACTTTTTTGTACTCAGAATTTTCTCTTGATTTTTCACAGACTCCAAATTCCTTGTTTATCTCCTTTTCCACTTTTTTAAATACTCAAGAGTTTCATATCCCTGGATCCTGCATCTTTTGGAAATTGGTTTTGCCTGTTTTCTGTGCCCCTTCCTTGATATTGATAAGCTCTTCCCAATATTTGTACTACCATACAAATTACCAGCTCCAGTTCTCTTTCTTTCAGTTCCAACTAACAGAATTTTTTGATTTCTATTTCTATTTCTTGCTCCTTTCTTCTCTTTACTTTCTTGGTCTGTTGATTTGTTTCTATTTTCACATGTGTTCTTAACTAATCATGTTATCCTTTGTCATCAGTACACTGTAATCTTTTTTTGGTTCAAAAATGTTCACTTTCCACCTCATCCTAGACCCTATAAGTTCAGTAAGTTTTAATAAATTTTAGAATTTTTACTCACTCACCTGATCAAGTTCCATTTTTTATTGAAGATGGCCTCTTTTGTTACAAATCCTGATTCTCTGGAGACTGGAAAATTGATGGGATCTTACCATCCTGAAGATGAATTGATTGACCACTCAGAAAGTACTAACTCACTTGACGATTCAGAAGAGTACCAACCTTGATCCTCCATATTTGTCAAATTTACTTTCTTTCTTAATGACCAAACAACTTAAACAATTATCAATAAGGCTAAGTAATCACCCAATATGAATAAATCTAGGTCTTCAAGAGCTGTCTCTATTCATGAAAAATGTTTTTTTTGAATTTTAACTAAAGAAAAGAAACCTTGATGAGTTTAAAGTGTGCTTTAATTGAAATAAAAGATGGTGAAGATGAGTATTTGGCTGTTTTTCTAAAAATAAGGAAAATAATTGAAATATAACCTGGTTAGTATCTGCTAACTATTGATGAAAGATTAGTCCCCAAGGCAAAACAAGAAGCTTTTATCTGATGATTTATTAGCAAGCCTTAAGGTGTTTGTAAGAGGTTTCCCTTTGAATTATAAAGTCACCTGTTACTTATTTCAAAATTATCCCAAGGTCTCTTCTCAAGTAATTAGTTCAATTAAAAGTTCTTTGTACAAGTCACATGCCTAACTAGTTTTTCTATATCCAGAGATCTGAGCTGTGAATCCAGCTCAAAAACCCTTACTCCTCTTTGCACCATGAAGACAGTGAATAAGACTTCTTTCACACATACAAGAAGTGTATTTCAAAGTAAGAAACACTAAGAGATGTTATCTGAGATAATGGAAGCTCATAGACCACAATAATTCTTGGTATGTCACAATGGACTTACTTTAAAGAATTGAATCTTCAAGATTTGATTAAATCCAGTGCTCCACTAGAGCCTGAAAGAAAATTGACTTTGTGTCATTCTAAAGTTTAGTAAGGCATTAAAAGATGCTTAAAATTTGTTTTGGGAAATTTAATATGGAGATTTAAAGGGATATTTAACTTTATTATAATTTTATTATAAAGAAAATGGTTGGTTTGATAGAAAAAATTGGTCTAATAAACATGTCAAGAAACATTATTATGGGATTACAAATTAATTAAAATAAAATTCAGGTGGCTCTTGAGCCTTCGAAATTTTTTTGGAAATTTTTTAAAATTTTTCTTATATTTTTAATTATTTTTTATTTTTGTTGATTTACTTAACTTAAATAATTTTAGCTCCAAGAATAGGGTTGGGCAAGCTACCCAAATGAGATTAAATGTTCTCCAGATGTATACTTATCATCTCTAATTTTTATAGAAGTTTTTATTAAGGTTTTATGGTTCTAATTAAGACTGGAAGGCTGCACAAGCTTGAGGAAAGTCCAGACAAACTCCATATGGGCTCCAGGAATCTCCAGATAGGCTTTGGTAGGGAAAAGGAGACATGTGACTTGACTATGCATATAAAGGCTGTAGACTCAAAGTTACTGAATATAAGATAGTATGATAAATTAATATAACACATAAAAACCATCATTTCACATAACATTTTACAATTTGTAATACCCTTATAAATATAACAATTTTACTTAACATTTCATCTATTTTAAACAACAACTTATAAATATATACATATAGGGCATCATTAGAAAGTTCTCAGCTCCAGGTACTCATTTTAAAAATCTATTCTACAAAATAAAAACTTTATAAAAACGTATAACTTCAATCATTTAAATAACTTCTCATTGGTACAACTGTTTGTTGTATTTATTTATATTAACTTAAGAACAGCAATTCCATCATCTCAAAACTGTTAAATATAACTGGTCAACCATTCATTTAACTATCATGTAGAAATTTTAGCCTATTTAATATTGAAATCTTATTTTACTTATAGGGACATGTTTTTCTCAGGTTTATCCAACTCCCTTGGATTCTGCTTACAGAAAGGTAACTGTGAGAGTCTTTCTACAGTGTATGAAGCACCTAAATGTATCCATCTCATGAGAGTTAAAAAATAAAGGTGTAGGTTGATGGTAAATTATACATTGGATTTTTTCTCAATTTTAAAAATAAGAAGAAGTATATATATATATACAGAATGAAGCACCAAAAAATAAAACATAAAATTGAGAAAGGGGGTAAATTTTACTTCATTTTCTTCTAATTTTTAGAGTAGCAGGATACATGTAATATAATGGAATATACAACTTAATAAATTTACATAATAAAAATTTAATAAAAAAAATAATAAATAATAAAAAGATTCCTTTGTTAACAGACAAGAAAAAAGAAGAAGAAGAAGACACAAATTTTGAGTGTGAGAGTGAATTGAAAAGATGTTAAATTAAAGTGAACAACTTGTCTTACATTTTTATTGAAATTATTTTGCTTCTATTCCAAGAAAAAGTTTCAAACAATTTTGAGTGTTGTTTTCATTCAAGTGTGAAATATAAATAAATTTTAAATTTTAAACTGTTTTATAAATTTTAAATACTCTCAATAAAATTTATACACCTTATCAACAGAAATGAAGCTAAAAAATAAGATCTTCCAAGCCTTTCAGATATCTAACAACTAAGTATCCCTTATTTAAATAAGAACTTCCACAGAAAATATTGTATATAAAACTTGGTGTAAAAGTTAACTTAACATATGCCTCAAAAAGTTCCCTATCTTCAGTGTTGTCTTGAAAGTTACCATATTTACAAAATTTTGATATCAAAATACTGAAACCCTTTTCAATGGTTTCAGATCTGGTGAATATGCCAGTAAGTATACCAGTCTAAACACCCTACTAGAGGCAATATCCATAACATGTCCATTTCAATGAATTGGGACATGATCTAAGACTAAATAATTGAGAGACCTAGGTAGGGCTGCATCATTAGAAGATAAACAAATCAACTCATAAATTATAAAATTTCAAAAGAAAACTAAGATAAAAATTAGAAAAGAAAACAAAAACAAAAACGAAAAGAAAAAGAAAAAGAAAAAGAAAAGGAAAAGGAAAAGGAAAAGGAAAAGGAAAAGGAAAAAGAAAAAGAAAAAGAAAAAGAAAAAGAAAAAGAAAAAGAAAAAGAAAAAGAAAAAGAAAAAGAAAAAGAAAAAGAAAAAGAAAAAGAAAAAGAAAAAGAAAAAGAAAAAGAAAAAGAAAAAGAAAAAGAAAAAGAAAAAGAAAAAGAAAAAGAAAAGGGAAAGGAAATGAAACTTACCAAGATGTGCTCCAAGTAGTATACTCAAAGTCAAAAAATGTTAATTTTTCAGGTTTCAAGGTGAAAGAAACTAATCCTGAAATTGAGATTTCAAGTATTACTTCAAAGCAATAAGTGGAACATCTTTGTGGAGTACAAGAATTTTTCTTTGCAACATTTTTTCAGCCGTTAGTGTGTCTTACACCAAAGTAAATTCTACTCACATCTAACCAATGTAAGAGGAAAGATAATTAGTAAGAGAAAAAATATAAATATAAAAAATATGTGAATAAAACACCCCACCAGGATAAACTAAAATGTGGGATTTAAAAAAGAGTGATAAGAAAGATTTTTATAATTCTTACATTCACATGGATTTTTGTTGAAATGAACTTGCTGTATGGTTTTTTTTCAAAACATGTTTAAACATAAATGTAACTCATTATTGATTGTCTTTTTTCAAACAGAAATTTCTAAGGTTCTTCTCTAAGTTAAGTTGAAGCCTCCTTTAAAAATACTTTTTCAGGTTTAATTCCATTGTGACCTTTAAAAATTCTTGTGCTTCATCTTTCACTTCAAGAGGGTCAACCATGCTTCAGATAACCTTTTTTAGATCAGCAACAACAGCATTTGTCTTTTGATCTACTTGCTTCCAAACTAGTAAAGAATCAGAACTGAAAAAAAAGCTTTTAATACTATATATTTGGGATGGTTTTTATTCCATCAAACACATCCCTTAACACATTAACACATGTAGCTTAAAGATTGATATATATAAATATTTGAAACGCCACCCCCTGTTAAAAATTTATCAGAGAAAGAATGTAAAAAAATAAATTAATGCACAAAAAAGAAAATTAAAACATACAAAATAAATAACTTGACTTCTTCTATCTAAATATATATATATATATGAATAAGAAGATTAAAAAGGCTACAAGAATGTGACTCAAAACACTTTTTCTTCTTTTTTTTCCAAAATAAAAACAAAATATCAAAATAACAAAAAAAAGGGGTAGGGGGATATGACACAGAGCAAACTCTTGTCCAAGAGACAAAAAAATCCAAGGAGTTAGATCAAATTCACAATTCATTAAAAAAAATAAAGGCCACAAACAAGGACTCAGGGATCTGTATGTGAGAGAGATAGAGAATTATAGTCATAAGAATGGGTATATATATATATATAAGTGAAAGAGATAATTCAGCAGAGTAAAAAAAGTAATAAAAAAATGAGTATGGCACAGGAAAAGTGAATGACATGCAAACTTTATTGGGAAAAGGTAGGAAGGCAAAAGTGCATGATATGATATTATATTTTATGTTAGAGGTTTTAAGCCGCAACCCATTGTAGACAATCCTATAGTACTAGCTATAGGCCTTGACAAAGGGAGTTGGAGAAAAACCAGAGAGAAAATCCCCTATCCCTTTGAGAAATACCAGGTGAGGTTAATGTACTACAGAAAATTAGAGAATGTTACAATACCCCTTCCAACATGCTTCTTGACTGATTAAAAATTCAAGAAAGTAGCCTAGATAGAATAAATGCAGAAAGATCCACACCAGAAAACCATAACACTGTGCAATTGCACAGAAAACAGCAATAATACTTGATGCAGGTTGCAAAGCTATGCCAGAGAAACCAGTTGCCAAAGTTAAGTCAAATGAAGAACTCACATTGCAAAAAACACAGCCAATTTTGGCCAAAAAACAGTGAGAAAAAGTGATCTAATTACCAGATGGTTGTATGATAATTAAAGTTGCCCCAAACTTTCTTATTCAGTATGTACACACAGACCCCCATCTAAAAATCTATGCTACAAAAACTAATTTGGCCTTTCTGCAAGCCAAATTGCATAAAACCCCTCTAGAAGTGCTCCCCAGCTTGCTACAACTGAGGCAGGTGGGCTCCCAAAATCCAGAAAACCACTAAAAACAACTAAAAAACCAGAAAACAACAGAAAACACCTTAAACCTTAAAATATACTAAAAAATCATAAAGACATAAAACGTAGAAAAAAATAAAGGCTATATAGTTATAATAAGCACTTAAGCATAAGACTTAAGGTCAGCCCATAAAATGAAAAAAACAAAATTAAACAGTTATAGTAAAAAATGAAAAGTGACCAAAATAGCCCTTAAAACTTAGAATATAAAAATATCATCACAACATAAAATATAGAGAAAACCCAGGGCTATCCAATGACAATGGCTTTATCCTGGTAGCTCCAATATTCAACATGTGAATCCAGAACAATACCATAAACAGAAATCAATGTCATTTAAGACATCACCAAACCATACCAAACTACACAACAAAAGCCCCAGCAACTGTTGGATGACCACACCATCACAGACCAGGTAAGTCTTGTCATTCTCTACTCTGGAATGGATCATGAATGACCAAGTGTGGTGTGGTAACTATATGCATGTGGTCATTTTTGTGACCTAGCCTAATCCAACTATATCACTATTCTTATTTCCTAACACCCTCCCACACAATGATTACTGTATGTTTTAAGATTTTGTAAGTAATGAAATAAAATCACACAAAATATTTTAGAGATAAAAATGGTTAAGAAAGAAAAGAAAAAAAATGTAAATCAAAACATAAAATATATCACTAGACCCAAGGATTCTATGACTTTGGCCATATTTATTTTATTCAGACCTTTTTTCATACAGTTGGCTATTGATTTTCTTCCAGGGATCCAAACTAGTTTCAAAAAATTTTTTTCAGATCATCTGGTTTAAAAAATAAAAATCCCTTTTTGAATTCCTAGTGTCTTTGTTTGATGGTCAATTGTGTCTTATGTCTACTTCTGTATTATTATCACAATTTAATATAACATCCACAGCCTGAGAAATAAAGTCCTTTGCTAAATTTCACACCCACAATAATGTCCTTTTCTCCATTTCCAATGCCATATATTTGGAATTTGAAGTGGATAGTCCAACTTATTGATGTCATTTTTCCATACAGCTTACTGGAACTTCACATACAATTATGACATTTCCATGCCCCACCTGCCATCCCTCACCTCTCCATGCTGCATCAGAAAATACCTATAAATTTACTGCATCATCATTTATTTTAGGTTTAATTTTTAATTATAGATGTCCTCTTTTCACTATGTATTGTATCAGCTGATTCAGAGCATTCCAATGATCCTCATTTGGGTGACTAGCAAAGTGAGCTAGAAAATTGACAGTGTAGCTGATGTCTGGTTGTGTACCTCGCACAACATAACTCAATGCTCCCACCCTTGATAGGAAATCAGTTGATCTTAATTGTCAGCCAGGCTGCTAGACTTACCCAGTAAAATAATTAATTATTAGGGGGTATCAATGTTAAAAATCTGCCATTTTAAAATACCTTATTTTTCCCCCAAATCAACTTTGATTATTTTTTAAAATATGCCATATTGTGCCTCAAAAACACCTTTTAACTGAGAATTAATGTCAATTTTGTGGCTTTCCTCTTGTGTTGGGAAATACCTTTTAAATAATTACAACTTTTTAACATTGATACCCCCTATTTACTTGATGAAGCCATGCCTTTTATTTCTTATATATTATTAATTATAATATATTTACTTTAACCTTACTATTAATAAATTAACTAGTTAAAAAAAAGTAAAGTTAGTAAATAATTAAATTTAATAGTAAAATGTCCTTTATATTTTTATTTTATTTTTATTTCTAACACCGTGCTCAATGACAGGTTAAGAGAAATAATACTTAATATTGAAGTTTAATTTAATATTATAATAAAAATAAATATTTACAGAAAATACAAATTACTTATTTAAAATTGACACTTACTGTAATTTTAAATAAAACAATTTATTTCTGGCATATTCTGTAAATACATATTTTAAACATGTTCTTTCTAGAACAATCTTATTATTTGGAATGTCTTCCTGGAACATTCTTTCTTCTTCTATCATACTCCTGTATATAGGATTTTAAGTCCGTGCTTTGCCTCTCATTCGCCTATAAAAGGCCTCCCTTTTTTGTTGTTTTGGAACATTCCTTCATTGACTTACTTATTTATTTACACCACTAATACAAACAAATATTTATTAATATCATTTATTGTTTTAGTCTTTACTACTACGTAAATCTACTCAATAATAATAATAATAATATTTATAAAATACTTGACCTCTTTTAAATTGAGTAAATTAAATAAAAGAATAAAATATATGTACCTTGACTTTAAAAGCCCAAAAAATCCATCTATTTGCCCTGTTGGAGCTCCGTAAAGCCCTTCTAGACCAAGAGACCCTTTGACATTAATGGTTTTGAGGTTACCTTTTTCAGATAGTAGTGTTTTGGAAAGTTTTTGAGACAGTGTAGAAAGACTCTTAAAGTTTCCTTGATGTAAGCAGAATCCAAGGGAGTTGAATAAAACTAAGAAAACCCTGTCCCTTTAAAATAAATAAATAAAATAATAATATAAGCTATAATTTCTACTTTATCTGAAAAAGACTTGTTGGCCAGTTATTTTGTTGCTTTTGAGATGAGTAGAATCTGTGTTCCTGAATTATATACTGAAATACAACAAAAATTTGCAACAGTGATATGATCTTTAAATGATTCAATTTATATGTTTTTGTAAAATTTTTATTTTATGAAAATAATTTCATATTTTAGTCTCTGAATTTGAGACCTTCCTAACAGTTATATTTATATAGTGTTGTGAAATAATTGTGTTATAATAAGTAAAATATTTTATTTATAAGGGTACTAGTAAATCTTAAATATTATGTTGTGGTGGTTTATTTTTATCTGTATGTTTTTATACCCCTCTTGTCTAATAACAAGTCTATAGCTTGTATATGCATAGTCTGGTCATGTTACCTTTTTTTCCCTTCTGGAGCTCATCCAGAGATTTCCCTGAGCTTTTCTAGACTTTTGGACTCAATTAGAACCCTAAAAACTTAAGAAAAAATATATAAGAATTAGAGATGATAGAGCTACTTCTGAAGAGAATTTCCAACTAATTTTTCAGTTTTTCAAAGTCCTATTCATCAAACTAAAAATTATCAAAGTCAAGCCTTTTATCAAAAATCAAAAAATTTTTTTTAAAAAAATACTTAATAAAATTATTAAAAATATAAGAAGAATAGGAAAAATTCTAAGAAACTTACCAAAAGCTCTTGAGCCTCCTGAATTTAATCTCTATACATTTTAAAGCCCTTAATAAATTTTTTGACCCTTAAAATAATTTACTCTTTAATGCACTAAAATGACCAATATTTGATGTATAACCAACCAACTTTCTTTATAACAAAATTCATTTGAAAATTAAACAACCAACTAATACTCTTATTAGGGGTTATTAATTTTAGCAGATCTATAAGTAAATTTAATTCAGAAAAAAATCCTTACACCCCAATAATTTTCCACAATTGATTTTGAAAATACTTGGGTTATTAGAAATTTTATGTGTAAATGTTTGCCTCTTATCTGACAATTTTATCCTCAATTTTTCATAACCACATCTTTGAAAACTTTCTGGATGTGTCAGCCTTCCTAAATTTCTGTGAACTCCCATCCATTCAGATCTCTCCCCATCTCATCTGCTCACTTCTTTTCCTTTTTATCATCAAATATTTTAACATGCCTTGGTGTCACATATCTTCTCAAAGAGAGCCTTCCCCCACTTTTTCTTCAAATCCAACTACTTCCACATCCCCCTGCGCAGCTCAGAAATCAAAGACATGTCAACTAAAATAAGATGATTACGTCATACTTATCAACTGGCTAAAAACTAAAACTAATTATTATTCTTGTTTTGGCACTGAGAATTCAACTAAAGTAGGACACCCCCCTGCATCAAAATTCAATGGCTATCTTCTAATGGCCAATGAATTAAGAAATAAGACAAACCACGCAATATGGGGGGCTGACTTGTTAGCAAGTCCGCAACCTTGGACTCAAATTCACCACAGATTGAAGACACATTGAGCTATTTACAAAGGAACTGTACAATCAGGGATGAACACTAATCAGCAGAACAGTTTTAGGTGAGTCTTCAAGTAGAGTTCAATATGAGTTCAGTATGAGTTCAGTCTGAGTTCCATCTGAGTTTTGTCTGAGTTCAGGTTGGGGACTTGCTAGCAAGTCCACCCCCTATATTGCGTAGTGACAATGAGAAGGATTGATCTTCTGCTAAAAAAAATTTCTGAATGCTTCAAGCACTATTGAGTCAAATACAAGAAGGATAAGACTCTTTTGTCCTTTACTGGTTTTGGTATTACTTACCTTGATATTAGTAAGGGCATCAAATCTACAGTTGATAAGCTTGATCTTTATGCCCTTACTATAAAGAAATGGATTCTATATTTGGAGAGAGATCTGATGTTAATCCCACAAACATGTTGGACGGAGAAGATTCTATCTCCAAACATGATATTGAGAGAAATCTTTTTGAATTCTCTTCTTCCACTTAAGACTCCCTTATTTTTAATTCAAACAATAAAGATATATTTTCTATAGATCCTTATGGTAATATAAACTAACCCAATATAACTCCAGTTAGTTATTTTCTTGTATCTAGTCAATTTTTTTATGAAATTCTTTTTTTATTATTTCTAAAAAGGCCAATGGAAAAACCCAGGAGCCACAATCAAAAAACTCTGAAGCTGGCAAAAATGATGATGATGACAAAAATATACCAAATTCCTCCAAAGAAAATCAAAGATCTTCAACAACTATAAATTTCAGCATTCAATGAAAACAAAAAAAGAGATAGTACTTCTCAAACCCCTATTTCTTCAATTGATTATTTTTAGAGAAATGTGATGCTGGAAAGTGACAGGATATCTCTTTATATATTATTCTGCTCTTGTTTTATTTTTTTTTAATATTTCATATAACTTTAGGTAAAGTCCAAGTTGCATGAGAGACTCTTAACTTTTAAAAGCAACAATATGAACTCCTTTATGGGGGATTATAGGTCCCAAGAATTGGAGGAGAGGAATTATAAGCTCTCTTAAGGGAGGGATGATAGGGAACAAGACTTGGAGGAAAATAAATTCTAGCTGATTCTAAGTATTGAAAAATTAAAGAAGGATGAGAAAGCTCTCAAGTAAAATTTTCTATTGTATCAGATAAACTTCAAGTATCAACTTGAAGATGATTCCAAGAAAAAAGTTTCATGATAGAATGTGTTAGAGCTAATAAATCTATTGATGAAATTGAATGCTTAATCAAAATGCCTGATTGATTACCAGTTTTTTTGTTCTCTTTACAATTTCTATTGTTCTGAATATTATGTAAATGAAAGTATTTCATAACTTTCCATATTTTTTACACTATTCATCATCTGTTGAGTATTATAACAAGAAATTTAAATAATTCATTTTAAATTGCCCCAATGGCAAAATTTGATGCACTATGTTTTACTTCTTTTTGTTTTCATATCAATTTTTTCAAATTTACAACTCAATTCATTAAATTTTCATTTCTTAACAGAGCTTGGTCAACAAAATTCTATATCTGTTTTGAAAATTTGGAAATACTTTCCCCTGCTTTTTATTGAGGTAGGGGTGGGTGTTGCCAAAATGTTTCCAAGTCATCAATTTTGCATGTCAGATTTGAAAATTTGGTAATACCCTCCCCCGCATTTTATTGAAGTAAGCGGTGAAAGTCACCAAAATTTAATATAAATACATAAATTAATAAATAAATAAATAAGATAAGTCAAATTTACTAGTTTTAAAGTAATGAAAACTCCTCATTCCAAAATGTAGAACAAGTCTAGAAACTAAGTTTTTGACTTTCAACAGGTGTGGTCTAGAGAAACCCCATGATATAATTTAATGTTGTCATGATTACTTTTTATGCAACACAAAGTTCATTGGCTCATTAATTTAGTTTAGTAATTTCAAATGTAAGATTTATTAATTAAAAATGTATGAAAGAATAGTAAATATTTGATGAATTTAAAAATCCCCATACTTTTTTGTTCTACCTAAAGTTTTATTAAATTTATTATTTTTACCTTCTTTTTTTACCTTGTTCATTTGTTGGACTGACTTTTGAGTGATCTGAAATGAGCACCCAAAATGTGTGAATTCTTGACAAGACTGTAAACATGGAGGTCTTTTTTTTCAATTCTGAATAAAGAAGATTATTAAATGTTCTAATACATATCTGTCAATTCTTTATGGATGCCTCATTTCCCCCCTTTCACCCCTTGTTGGTGTCATCAATACCACACCAAAACCCCTCAAATTCACCCTAAAACCCCACCATACCCCCTCTGAAAACCCCCAACCCCCCACTTAAATCTCACCTTGGTTCTCTTTATCTGACACCTACACCCATTGTGGTCTTTCAACATTGTCAGGGGCCTTTTTTGTGTTGTTTGGTGCTGTTTGTGGATGTCTTAATTGACACTTAATTTTCAATTATAGGTTTTTCTGGTTTTATGGGCTTAATATTTGGACTATTGGTATGTGACCACTTTGATTAGATAGCCTGGTGCTTCTCTATATTTCATGTCTTGTTGATATTTTTCATATTCTAAGTTTTAAGGCTTCATTTTCTCATTTTCTCATTTTTTATATTTTACTATAACTGTTTAATTTTGTTTTTTGTGCTTCTTGGGCTAGCCTTAAGTCTTATGTTTAAGTTCTTAGCACCATTAGGCAGACCTAATTTGGCTCTATAATTGATGTCACAATGTTATTTTTGCTTACTTTTGTATTTTAAAGGTTTTGGGTAGTGTGCTGTATTTTTTAAAGGTAAATTGGGGTATTTTGACTCAGAAGAAGGTGCCCACATATGCATTTGGAAGGTGGGGGAAGCTCTTGGGCATGGTTTTTTCTGCATCTTAGAAGTGGTAAAGAGGGACTTTGTCACACACCACATGACACTCAAAGTAAAAGTAAACCTTTTATTCCATAATCCAGTACACAAATCCATACATGAAGCATGAAAGTAACATCTAAATAGCAACTGCATTTTCCTTTGTGTGCCTTGATTTGACCATGCAATCTAAATCTTAAATTCTAAATTAGTCAATCATATTCTTATACTTTAAAATCTTAAAAAATTGCGCAATGTATTAGTGCTATGGTCAATGGTATATTCTAAATGCGGGTTATTGTGTATCTGAGGGTAATTAAGGGTCTTTGAGTAGGAACAGAAATATGATTAAAGGATTTGTGGGTTATCCTGGAGGGTCTGTGATAAAGTAATGATGGTTTTTTAAAGAGGTCAATGCAAGATGGTATTATCTATATAATTTATTGAATGGCTTCAACATTTCTTAGATTTAAATTATAATATTTTTGTGATAGTCTTTGAAATTTTATAAGACTATTATTGTTTCCTACCTTTCTTAATAATAGGGGGTGTCAGTTCTGGCAAATCTGCACTTAACTTAAGTGCAGATTTCAAACTAAATCAGCACTTAAATTTTGCAAAAAAGTCACTTATTTCAAAAATGGGTGTCAGTTCTGACCTCAAATCAGCACTTTTTTCGTGATTTTTTTTTCAAAACCACATGTTGGCCACATCATCCCTTTCTTTCCCATACCATTTTGTACTCTCCAAATTTCCTCTTTGTGTACTTCATTCACTTGGGTTGGTATTTTGGTTTGTTGCATATTCATTTTTTTTTTGGAATTTACGGTGAAAATATTTTTTTTGGATGGCTCATTGGTTTTCTTTCACCAGCTCAACATGAAATCACATATTTTCTGAAATCACATATTTTGTCAGTGATTTTTTTTTCATTCATCCCTCATATCCTTTTCCTATTCTCCTCCAACATCCCTCAAACAATTTGGTTTCATTCATTTTGTCATCTCATCTCTCCAGGTAAGTCACTTTATTCTTTTTTTTTTGATTTTTTGATTACTAATTATAATTTTTTTTTCTGTTTATTTTATTTTTTTTATCTAAATTTTTTTTGTAAGTGGTTATTTTGGATTTCAATGGTATAATTAACCTTTTTTTTCTCTCCCTCTTTACTTTCTTTTTTAACTCCATCACCCTACTCTTCATCCCTCCTTGGCATGGTCATTATCCCCCCTTTCCCTTATTTCACTTTTTTTTGGCTCCATTTCATTGAAACACATACATTGCACATTCTTTATGCATTTCACTTACTCCATATTCATTTTCCCCACAATTCCAACATCAATCTTTCTCACTCTATTTTTCCTACTTTTCAATCAAGGTAAGTTTCATCTCCTTTTTTCATGCCTATATGATATCTCATTCCTTTTATGAAAAATTCATACTTAAATATATGTGTGACTCTTATCTGGATAACAGTGAACTTATAAAACTCCTTTTGATCTCATCTTCATTACCACTTTTCAAGTTTTTGTAAAATTTTGAAAATCAGACTTGGAATTAGGGTTAGGTTTATTCAAATCTAATGTTCTTTTTACTGAAGATTCTCCTGAAGGCTTTCTTTCATTTCCTACAAACAGATCTGAATTTAATTCAGTGGTTGCTGAGATATTGACCATTAAAGTTGAGCCTTTTTTTTCCCAATTTAAATTTTTATTTCATTTTTTTATGTAACAAATTAGGGTTAGGTTTATTTAAATCACATGTCCTTTAACTGAAGATTCTACTAAAGCATATCTTTCATTTCCCACAAACAGGTTTGAATTAGGTTCAGTGGTTCCTGAGATTTTGACCTTTGAAGTTGAGCCTTTTTTCCGAATTTCACTTGTCTTATTTCACATTTTTATATTGCATATTTAGAGGATAAGGATTCTGAAACTCTTATATGATTATTATCTAGGCATTTCAATTATATAGGCATATATTTGTTGCTCACGAATATCACTAAAGCTCAAAAAGATGAAGATTTTTGCTTATGGGACACTCTACCTTCCTTTAACTCTTTTCTTGCTCTTCGACTCAAAAAGCACTGTAATAAAGCATTTGAAAAAAATCATGAACTTGAAACCAAAGTTGGAATCCCAAATTGGTGTGACTCCAAATGGGAAGATATCAGCCACGAATATCTTTTATTTTCTAATGTTATTATAACTCATTCTGGATTCCACAATAGGATTCATATCGATAGGAATGATGCCAATTTTCTTACTTTTGGTATATTCTCATATATCAATCCAATAACTGGCCAACCAATACCGTCTCTAGCTAAAATCAAAAGACATGGTTTATACTATACAGACCACCGGTGCATCATTGATTTTGGTTTGGGAAATGGTATCATCAAAACTATTTGGAATTCTTCTAAGGATAATCATCAAACAACCAAAGTTCCTCCTGGTTTGGAATCCTGTCAAGATTTAACACATTTTGGTTGCTCATTTCAAATCAGTCATAAGTTGATTCAAAGAATCAATAAGGTAATGAAAGAAGGTAAAGTTAATCGATTTATAAAAACTTTATCTAGATCCAAAAAGTATGGGGATTAGAGTTGTTGTCCAAAATTTTATATTTTTTCATAAATTTTTAATAAATATTTTTATGTATCAATTTCCTCAACTAAAGTAATGGGACCACGACCTTGTGTTGTATAAAAGGTAATCATGATAACATTTATTAGTTTCATGGGGTTCCTCTAGCCTATACCTGTGGAAAGTCCCAAACTTTTGTTTCTAGATTCACCACACAATATGGGGGGCGGACTTGCTAGCAAGTCCGCAACCTTGGACCCAAACTCACCATAGATTGAACACACATTGAGCTATTGATAAAGGAGCCATACAATCAGGAATGAACACCACTCAGAAGAACAGTTTTAGGTGGGTGTTCAAGTAGAGTTCAGTATGGGTTCAGTATGAGTTCAGTCTGAGTTCCATCTGAGTTCCATCTGAGTTCAGGTTGAGGACTTGCTAGCAAGTCCACCCCCTATATTGCGTAGTGATTTGATCTGCATTTTGGCTTGAGGGATTGTCATTACTTTAAACTAGGGAAATTGATATATATTAGATATTTATTTAATAATTTACGTAATTATATTAAATTTAGATGACTTCCACCACTTACTTCAATAAAATGCAGGGGGGGGGTATTGCCAAATTTTCAAATCTGACATGTGAAATTGATGACTCAGAAAAATTTTGGTGATATCCACCCCTTGCTTCAATAAAATGCAGGGGAGAGTATTGCCAATTTTTTAAAACAGATATAGAATTTTTTTGACTTGTAAATATTTTGGTGAAAATTTTTGACAAGGATGTGAAAGAAATTGTTTCCACCTTGAGCAGGTTTCTGGCTCAAAGGAATAGTAGTACCATCAACAAAACCAATACATCCTGGGAAGCCCTCTGCTAGCATAACCTGAGATGATTCAAGTCACTCTTCTTTTGTTGGCCAGGTGAGAAGTTGAGATTCCAAGGAGTTGATGGCTGTCAGCCAGGCTGTACCAGGAGCCCAGTAAAACTTATGTTAAGTTATTGGACCTGAAAGAGGGCAAAAATTTATGCTTTTTATGTATATAAATTAATATTATATTGCATAATAAAATTAAGTACAAATTACCTTATTAAATAAAATTAAAATAAGGGTTATATTTATTTTATTATTTTATTAATTATATACTATTAAAATAAACATAAATTATATTATATTCTATAAAAAATTGGGCGCATTTTTATGTATTTAAATAATTATAAAATAATAATTAATTAATTATAATATTATATTATACTTATAAGGCAAAATGTTGACTTATAATAATATTAATTAATTATTAGACCCTTATAATAATTTATACATTATTATCCCTGATTTTTGGGCGCTTCTGTGGCTCAAAATTATGTAATTAAATTTATTAAAACATTTAAACTAATTACATTCTAATATTTTAATCTAAAATAATTACTTATATTGATTGTATGAATTAAAATAGTAATATATTACATTCCACTTTAAAATAGTACTGCATAATACTTATTTTAAATTACATTAGTTATTTTTTATATGTCTTGTACTTATTTATGGGTAATATCCAGGGGGAAGTAATACTGGTGAAATATTGGCTACTGCATTTTAACAATTTAGTACATTTTTTTTGATTTCTCACCCCTTACATTTACTCATAAACTATTGTATTTACCTTTGTGGCGCTTCAGAGGGCCCCTTGGATATATAAGGGCTTTGGGAACCCCCTTCAGCGGCATCACTTACATTATTACACTTTATTTACACTTATACATTTTTATACACGTATTGATTCCTTTTCTTTTAACTAGTAATACATTTAGTTGAAATAAAATAAATAAATACTATATACAAAATCTTAAGGTTGCGGTAAGAACATTAAACTATAATACTTGACTGCTGCGCATTGAAATTAAAATACTTACATTACAATAATATTAAGACTACTCACTTTATATATGAAACTTTTTTCCCTTGTTTGCGTCCTTCCCTCTTTTCCCCTTTCCATTCTTTATCTTCTTGTGTCTCTTTCTCCTTTTTCTTCTTTCTTCTTCCATCTTCTAGACGACCACGCCGATAATGGCAGTGATACATCGTTTGGTATAAGTGTTAACTGAACCATACCCTAAATCAAAGACATTTTCTAAACGTTTCAAAGCGGCTCCATTACCATTTGAACCCAAACAACATAGTGTGATGGCCAATTGAATTGAAGGATGTCGTTGTTCTTTTTGAGAATTATTGTGAAATATGGGATGATCCTGAATAAGCTCAAGCAATTTAAGGAAAAATTCCTGAGAAGTCCTGAACAGCTGTCTAAAACTGGGTGTAGATAGGTTAAGAAGTGTTTGGATGGTGTACTTGGGGGTATGAAGTACTTGAGGCTTTCTGGGAAGAAGGTAACGTTTCGTGGCCATTTTTGATAAAAAGACAAATTCTTCTTCTAGATCAGAGTCCAAGAGCAGTTCAAGAGCCATGAAAGTCATTGCTTTATGTAATTTATCACGATTTGAAAGTGAGGAAGGCATAACTCTTATATGATATGATATGAAGATTTAAGTGATGTACAATGTTTTGAGTTATGAAGTGTTATGCTGCGGAGTGCTGCGTATGAATGGGATGATGCTGACAAATCAGTTAAATGGGACTTGATGGTGAAATCAGCACTTTTGGTTGAGAAAGTGTGGATTTGAGTGAAATAAGTGACTTATTTCATTTTGAAATCCACCAGTATTGGGGCTAGTGTGTTTTGGAAATCTGCACTTATTTAAGTGCGGATTTTCCAGAACTGACACCCCCTAATCAATGTTACTCAATCTTATATTCATAAATCTTTCTTTGATTGTTAAGTTCCAGCCCTTTTTGAAATTAGCCTGAATAATTAGAGTCACTTTAAATATAAATTAGTATTCATCTTGAACCTATCTTGTAGCAGTATTAATTTCTCTTCATGAATTACTTCCTCAAAGTAATCCTCTGTGCTTCAAAGAAGTCCTCAATTACTCTTCCAATCTCACCTACTCAGGAACACCCTTGACCTTGTGCATAGGCCATCTGGTGACAGAATTGGGCAGATAAGAGGTGGTCTGTGTTTAGATACTGAATAAGACAGTTTGGAGCAACTCTATTAATCATAAAACCATCTGGTAATTAGATCACTGTTTCTCACTCAGTTTTCACTCTTTTTTTTTGGCCAAAATTGGCTTTGTTTGTTGCAAGGTTAGTTCTACACGTAACTAAACTTTGGAAACTGGTTTCTCTGGTGTAGCTTTGCAACATGTATCAAGTCTTATTGCTGTTCTCTGTGCAACAAGTGCACTGGTTTTTCTGGTTTCTGGTGTGGATTTTTCTGCATTTCAGATTTTGGTTCTTTGGTTCTCAGTGGTCTGTTATTGGCTAATGTCTTGACTTGTTAAGCAGTCAAGAAGTATGTTGGAAGGGGTATTTTAACAGTCTTCAATTTTCTGTAGAAAATTAATCTCACCTGGTATTTCTCAAAGAGACAGGGTTTTTCTCTCAAGTTTTTCTCCAACTCCCTTGGTGGATGCCTATAGCTAGTACTATAGGATTATCTACAGTGTCAATACCCTGATAGTGGAGCAGAACATGGGTGGGTGGTTTGTCTTTTCATTTCCCTTTTTCCAAAGATGATGCAGCTGTCTCCATTTTAATATGATATGATGATTTTGTTGATGATTTGTGTGGAGATATAAAGTGTGATGATTCTGTTTGATTGGATGTATTAGATGTTGATGAATTTGTCAATGGAGAATTTTTTTTGTATTTATTTTTTTAATGTGTTATTTTTTTGTTTTTTGTTTTATTTTTTATTGCATTGGAGTGATTTATGACCATTCAAGAATAGAATTTGGAAGACTGTTACATGGCATTAAAGAAAAAAAAAGTGAGGTAGTAGCACTACTAAACACCCATAACCAGTTAAGCAGCAACCCATCACAGACCAGCTAAGTCTTGTTGTTCTCTACTATAGAATGGAGGGAGAATTAATGGGTGTAGGGTGGTGACTATATACATGTGATCATGTTTTGTTGCATAACCTAATTTAACTATATCACCATTCTTATGTCCTTACATGAGGGGTGAGGGGGGGGTAAGCCAAAAAAAAAAAAGAAAATAACAAAATAACAAAATAACAAATTATCACAACAGGAAAAAAAAAGAAATTTTTTTCTTTTTTTTCTTTTCTTTTATTTTCTTTTACTTTTTATTTTTTATATTTTTATTTTTTATTTTAATTTTTTTCATTTTATTCACAATTCAATTTTTTCATTTTTTGTTTTTCATTTTTTCTTTTTTTTTCTTTATTTTTCATTTGTCATTTTTTTTCTTTTTCTTTTTCTTTTCTTTTTTCTTTCTTTCTTTTTTTTTCTTTTTTTTCTTTTTTCTCTTTTTTTTTCTTTCTTTTATTTTTTTTTATATTTTATTTTTTCATTTTTCATTTCTTCATTTTTTTTCATTCATTTTTTTCAATTAATTTTCTTTCTTTTTTTATTTCTTATTTATAATTATCGATTTATTTATTTTTAATTTTTTTACCTTTAATTTTAATTTTAATTTTTTTTTGTTTTTATATTATTTTATTTTATTTTATTTGATTTTACTTGATTTAATTTAATTTTTTTATATTTTATATTTTTATATTTTTTATTTTTTATTTTTTATTTTTATTTTTATTTTTTATTTTTTATTTTTTATTTTTTATTTTTTATTTTTTATTTTTTATTTTTTATTTTTTTAATTTTTAATTTTTAATTTTTCAATTTTTTAATTTTTAATTTTTATTTTTTAATTTTTAATTTTTAATTTTTCTTATTTCTTTATTTATTTTTATTTTTATTTTTATTTTTTTTAATTTTTTTATTGTATTTTATTTTATTTTACTTGATTTTAGTTTATTTTTTTATTTTATTTTTTATTTATTTTAATTTTTATTTTTTATTTTTTATTTTTTTATTTATTTTTTTATTTTTTAATTTTTAATTTTTAATTTTCAATTTTTTATTTTTATTTTTTTTATCATTTTATTTTATATTTATATTTATATTTTTTTTCTTTGTTTTTTCTTTTTTCTTTTTTATTATTTTTATTATTTTTGTCAGCCAGGCTACTAGACTTAACCGGTAAAATAATTAATTATTTTACTGAGTTGAAGCCACGCCCCTTCTTCTTACTAATAATTAATTATCTACTTAAGTATTACTTACAATTAACTAGTTAAGTACAATAAGTAGTATAATTAATTAGTGTTAATAAAATGTCCCTTACAATTTTACTTCCTAACACCGTGCTCAATGGTATAAGTGAATGGGAATAGAATTTAATAATAAAAATATAATAAAAAAACTTTAAAACAATTATATTACTTCAGTGAGAGATCTGGAATCCCGTGAAAGTAATATAATTAATTAATTTATGTGTAATTAATTGTGACAGTCCAAGGAACTCAAACTTTATTGCTAATAAATTTGATGCCCTTGTTGATGTACCAGTTTATTTAATTCTTATGTCATATATGTACTCCTTTCAGTCATTCTTTTTCACACATCTTACAATATATGATGTAAATTCCGTTGTAGACAATCCTATAGTACTAGCTATAGGCCTTGACCAAGGGAGTTGGAGAAAAACCAGAGAGAAAATCCCCTGTCCCTTTAGAAAAATAGAGTGAGATTTACTTGCTAAAGTAAGTTGGTTCCTGTTTTGTTAAAGACCCCTTTTAAACACACTTGACTGCTTTATGAGCCAAGAAAGTAGTCACCAGATAGACTACCAGACCAAAGAACTGAAATGTAGAACAAAGTCCACACCAGAGACAGCAAAGATACTTAATGTAGGCTGCAAATCCACACCAGAGACAGCAAAGATACTTGATGTAGGCTGCAAATCCACACCAGAGACAGCAATAATACTTGCTATAGCTTGCAAGACTATAACAGAGAAAACAGTTGCTAAAGTTAAGTTAAATGAAGAACTCACTTGCAACAAACACAGCCAATTGTGGCCAGAAAACAGTAAAAACTGAGTGAGGAACAATGAGATCACCTCCGGATGGTTGTATGATGATTAAGGTTGCCCCAAACTGTCTTATTCACTATGTACACACAGACCACTAACTAAGAGCCCATGCGCACCCACCAATCTGGCACCTGTACCTGCCAAATTGCATAAAAAACCCTCCTGGAGTGCTCCCCAACCTCCTAAAACAGAGGCGGGTGGGCCGCCCGACGTCGGAGATGCCGCCTGAAGCGGCCCGGCCTCCCTGAAGCCAGAAAACCAATAAAAACCACTAATCTACTTAGAAAAATTAGCTACAACTACTAAAACCTTTAAAACATGGAATTTCACTATAACAACAATGAGACATGAAATATAGAGAAAAATTAGCTCTATCCAATGGTACTAAGCACTTAACCCTAAGACTTAAGGTTAGCCCATAAAACACAAAAAACAAAATTAAACAGCAATCTTTTATAAATGAAAAATGAGGAAATGACCCCTTAAAACTCAGAATATAAAAAATGTCTTCAAGACATAAAATATAGAGAAAAACCAGGGCTATCCAATGATAGTACCCACATACCCGCAGACCCAATATCCACGGAATAAAACCAGAAAAATACCAAATTCCTTAACAGATGTCAATTAAGACATGCACAATCAGCGCCAAATCACACAACAAAGGCCCCTGCCAATGTTGGAAGACCACATCCTCCCTCCAATTGAGAATGTCCGCATTTTTTCTTCATCCAACCACCAAGTTTAACCTCCTTCCCAAATCTGCCTCTGAAATGGGCCCCTGCCAATACTGCATCAACAATAATTTAATCTGCGCCATGACACCACCTGTTCATCCATACAGAACATCCTGCGATGTCTGCCACTCCAGAAAGAAAACCTGCCACAGACCTGGTCCACTTTCTTCCACAACAGATTCACCTCCGCCTCAACCTGGTCTTTCTTCTGCCAGCACCAAAAGATCTAGGCCATCCATCCTGATACCCAGATTAATCAAAAAGCTCCACCCTTCCCAGAAGAGTGCCACAGCCCATAAAGCAACTAGTTCCCCCATCCCTGGTCCATCTGATGGTAAAGAACATTCATTCCTTCATTCAACTTTAAAACTGATGACTTCTCAGTTCCTTCCTCGTCTGATAGTGATGATAACAATGTAGGATCCATTGCACCACCAACACCAACGCACTTGCCCACTATCAAGGCCAAGTTCCAACAACACACATCTCAACAGAAACAACTTCTGCTTCACTACTTCCAATCCACTCCTGCTAGAGATCCACAGGACATTGAGAACAGAAGACACCTCATTCACCAGTTCAAGGCTAATTCTGAACACTTCATTTCATCTCATGATTCCCTCTGTAATTCCACTAGTACTTGAGTTTGATTCAGAAAAGAAAAATTGACCACACCCTCTATAGGATGTAACCACAAACAACCCTCAGTTTTAAGTCTTGGGGGACCATCCTCATTTTATAGTCTTGGGGGACTCAAAAACCCTCAGTTTAAAGTCTTGGGGGACTCAAAAAACCTAAATCATAAACCCAGAACCAGAGAACAACCACATTAAGACACAAAGAAAAAACTAACATTCTGGGGCAACTGTTCTACAGAGCAGCCAGCTCATCAGTTACCCCCAAACTTGCCTTTGCTAAATTTGGAGGCTCCCCCTGTGGATACCCTCCACCAATCTTTCAAACCCAACTCCAACAACAAAAACTTTTTCCTCAGTTTATAGTCTTGGGGGACTTACAACCCTCAGTTTAAAGTCTTGGGGGAATAACACAGTTTTCAGTTTAAAGTCTTGACGGACTAGCCTTGATAAAATCTTGAAACCAGCCAGTTTAAAGTCTTGGAGGACTAACAGAAACCAGATTACAGTTTAAAGTCTTGATGGACTGACTTGATACCATAGCTTTTTCAGTTTAGAGTCTTGATGGACTGATAAAATTTCCAGTTTAGAGTCATAGAGGACTGCCAGAATCTTGCATGAATCTGACCCAGCCAATTTCATGCAATACACACACAGCTAGACCCACAGAGTGTCCGCCTTCACTTCATCTTCTACTCATCACTGACAAAATCTTCTCTTATCCTTTTCATCACCTTTCACACCACAGATCATGTCTGGATCCCCTGCTGTTGACTCCTCTATTCCTCCTTGCTTCACTGCTCCAAGGGACTATGCCTGCAAACAGTGCATCTACATGTGCAGACCTTGCACATTCACTCTTCCAAATCCAGAAGCCAAATTCTACAACAGGGCTTGTGACTCTTGCTATTCCAAAAAAAAGAAATGTGACAGAGATGCCCACTATCCTATTCCTCCACCTTCTCCTTCTCACAAGTACATCTCCAGATCCCCTACCAGGTCTCCAGAACTTGGTCCATCCTCTTCCTCTCTATCTTCAGCTCCTTCCAGAAGATCCAGAAGCTCAGCTTCCCGCACTCTTCCCAAAAAACCAGCCTTAGCTTCTCAAGAAACTGCTTTTATCACTGCTAAATTAGCTCCAAAAGCTTGAAAATCAACCCCTAGGCTTCTAGACTGCATCCGGGCGGCCCGCCCGCCTCACCAAACAGTGAAAATAAGAGCCAAAACCTCCAAAAACGGCCAGAAAATAGCCAAATTCATCCAGACAACAATAACAACTCAACCCAACTACCTTCTACTGCTCCCAGAGCAATGCAATCCACCCTTCCAAAATCCAAAAACACCAAAATTTCCCAGATTTCTAAGAGAACTTCCAGAGAACCCCAAGAAGAAACCAGAACACCACACACTGCTCCACAACAACAACTTCGTCCCCAACTAAGACAAAGAAACTACACCTCTCCTCTTTCAGCCAACTACTCTTCTGACAGTTCCATCTCTTCAAATTCTCCATCCAGAAGAGAGCAGTCTGCTTCCAAATCCCCCTCTCCTGCTCCATCCTTTAACAACCCTGGTACTCCATCACCAGCACCTCCTCCAGCTGAATCCAACATAAATAACAACCACCACAACAACAACAATCTCACTGCTCCAACTAGGCCCCAGGAACATCAGCATCCCAGTTCACCTTCTCAGGATCCTTCAGAGGAAGACCATGAGAATCCATATCTTTCCCTAGTTGATCCACCCACTATGACCATAACAAAATTGTCAGAGATCCAAATCCCAGCTGCTTACAGATTTGATGAACTTCCAATCTGTAAGTACCAAATTAATTATTCCATTTCTTCAACAAAAATAATTACTGATCCAATTCTTCTTGTCAAGTTGGCACCCCTCCTCCTGAATCTATTATTGGAGTTGGCCAAACTCTTGAAACTTCTTTGACCCTGGATTATGGAGACATGAAGAAACACCTAAGCACCATGTGCTCCAATATGCTAAAAGCCTTTGCCCTCCATGGACCCTTGAATGACTTTGAAAAATCCTTGAGAAAGCGCCTACTGGACGACCACTGGAAAATGTCTAGGATCATTAAACACACCCTCCAGCACTCCATTCCTGCCTCTTCTTCTTCCTCCTCTGAACTTCCCTCTAATCCAATCCCTGACCATTACAATCCCTATAATCTCTCCAGCAGGATGCACTTCAAAGAACACAGTGCTTCCCACAATCCCGACAAAAAACAAAAATGTCATCAAAATCCGGACCAGCCTCCAGAAGCTTCATCATCCAGACAATGAGCTCCTGCAAATAATTAGAAACATAAAAATAATATAAAACAAATAATAAAAAATAATTTCAGAATTTTTTTTTTTTAATGCTTTTTCTCTACTAATATACTAAAATTAAAAATTATTAAATAAACTGAAATGAAATAAAATAAATGAAATAAAATAAAATATAAAAAAATAATTAAAATGGTATCCCCCAGCCAATTGATGAGCTGATCCTGTGATACCTTACCCACATCCAAGTGCACCTTGATGTGGATACACAATTAATTCTTTTAAATGGTTAACAGAAAACGAAATTCAAAAAATTTAGAAATTCAGAAAATAATAAAAAATAATGAAACACAGAAACACATGAAATAAATAATAATTAAAAATAAGAAAATAGCATTGCCTGGCCAATTGATGAGCCTTTCCCCACCAATGCTTGCCCACATCCAGGTGACCCTGATGTGGTAACACCCTATATTTTTGATTTTATAATTCTAAACAACCCCCATAAAAAAATTAAAAGAAAAAAAGAGAAAAAAGAAAATAATCTAAAACTACTATCTAGCAAAAACATAACTTCAAAAATCAAAGAAAGACCAGCTCCATAAATTGTCCAATAAGGGAAAGTCCGGTCCATAGAAATGATCACTGGGTGGGCTCCCTCCAATAAGTAAAAATGATGGGAGACCACCTGTGATCCACCACCAATCTGAAAGAACCAAAGATAAAGAAGCCAGTCCCAAACCAGTTTAAAGTCATAGTGGACTTAAAACCTGAATAATAAACAACAGAACTAGAATTCAACTAGGAAAAGACAAAAGACTTGAGACAGACATTCTGGGGTAACTGTTCTACAGAGCAGCCAGCTCATCAGTTACCCCCACACTTGCCAAAATAAAATCTAGAAGCCCCCCCTGGGTACCTTCTAACAAAAACACAACGTCCAACACAAAAAAAACCAAAACCAATAAGAGTGAAGAGACCAGCACATGAAAACCAAAGGAATTTCCAGTTTAAAGTCATAGAGGACTAAAACCTGTTAAAATAAACCAATACTAGGGTTCAACCAAATTAAGAGAAAGGGTTGGAAACAGACAATCTGGGGTAACTGTTGATAGAGCAGCCAGCCCATCAGTCACCCCCACACTTGCCAAGATCAAATCTAGAAGCGTACCCATGGGTACCCTCTAAAAAAAGTTTTCAACAAACAGATGCATAGCATCACCACAAAAAAACCAAAATTAAAGAATGGTCCATAGTTTATCCTCATTGCGGAGTCAATCTTCTTCATGCCTAGTGCCTCTGGGATAAAACCTCTTCACTTGGTCTGCAGCCACCCTCTTTTTCAAGACTGCACCATCCAACTCTTCCAAAACATAAGAACCTCCAGACGCCTGAGATCTGACTCTGTAAGGTCCATTCCATCTGTCAGCAAACATTTTCCCCCAATGACTCTCCAAACTTCTATTATACACCAAAACCAGACAACCAGGTTTCAAGGGATTCCTGAGTCTATGAGCTAACTTCTTGTCCCAGTACCTGACTGATTGATTCCTAATCTTCATCATTCTAGAGTATGCCTTCTCTTGACATTCCTCTCTACATTCCAACTGTTGCATCCTGGCACAGAGAAAATCTTCTGTTGAGTGCACGTCATCCCAATCAATTCCAAGATAAGAGACAGCTTCCAAGTCCACTATTAGAACGGATTTTTGACCAAACATTAGCTCATAAGGAGAAAAGCCAGTCGTCCTCTTCACAGTGACCCTATCAGCAAATAAAACCAAGGGTAAATAATGCCTCCACTTTTCGGCACTATCTCCACACATCTTCACCAAACCATTCTTGATAACTTGATGGCCTCTTTCAACCATGCCTTCAGCTTCAGGATAATACGGTGTAGCCACTCTAACCCTAGAACCAACACTAGCCACAGCTTCTTTAAATTCGGTACCAAACTCTGGCCCACCATCAACAGTCACCAACTTCATCAACCCATACCTATAAATCCACTCCTTCTTCAAAAACTCTGCCAAATTCTTGGCAGTCAAATTAACCAGAGGCACTGCCTCAACCCAACCAGACAAATCATCCCTAGCAACAATCAAGTATTTATACCTGCCCTCTTTAATATGGACAGAATCCAGACTGACCCTTCCAAAAACAGTTTATTCACCAGTAGCACGGCCCACCTCTTTAGGTTTTGAGTGACTTCTTCTTTGACATTCTTCACAAGATTGAAACCGACCCTGAACAGCCAACTTCATACCTGGCCACCAAAATCTGTCTTCTACTCTTCTATAAGTCTCCCCAAAGCCTCTATGACCAAGGTCTTCATGCAAAGACTTCAAAACCAATTCTTGACCCTTCTTCTGAGTCACCACCACTTGATGATTAGGATGTCTCCTTCTCATCAAGCGCCTTCCTGACACATAAAATCCAGGACTCTTCTTCTTGATTGCCAACCAAGTATCATCATCACAACTATCTGGCCTCTCCAAGGTCAACAGATATTCCACCAAAATAAAATAAAACCCAGATTGACCCCAGGTCTCATCTTCAAAATCAAACAAAACAACATCCAAGGGTACAACTCTGTCATCAAAATCACCAGTGTGAACATGAGCCAAATGAGCAGCCCAACCAGGACACCAATCCTTAAATTTTGGCACGTCCTTCTCTTTCCACTGAACCTTGTGAGAATCCAGTTCACTAACAAAAACACCCTTTTCCAATTTTGAGCTGTCCCAAACAACAACTCCATCTTCATCAACAAAAACATCCTGATCAACAGAATCAAGATCAGATCCAGCCAGTTTAACCTCTTGGGGGAGGTCAGAACAATCATCCAGTTTAGCCTCATGGGGGAGGAAAGAAAAATCCTCAGCACCCTTTGTGCTGGCCCTAATCACTGGAACATCTTCGTCAAACTCTTCAGAATCAGAATCCTCATCTGTAGGTGGCCTCCTTGATAATCCATCAGGCATAGTAAAAGTTTTACCTGGTTTGTGTACCAGGTCAAAAGAAAAATGTTGAATAAATGCCACCCACCTAGTCATTGGAGCATTTGGAAGACTAGGTTTATTGATCATCTGAACCAAAGATTTTGCATCCACCTGCAGCTCAAAATGCTGCCCCCACAAAACCGTCTGTAGCTTCTTTAAAATTTTAGCTATGCCACACAATTCCAACTTAGGTTGAGAATACCTAGATTCCACCTCATTAAACACCACAGACTCATACCTTACTGGCCTGACCCTCCCAGTCTTATCCTCCTGAGACAAAACAGAACCAGCCGCAATATAACTTGAGTCCACTGCCAGATAAATCTTTCCAGCACCAACACCATAATCCAACTTGTGAAGAATTATATCTTCACCAACAACCTTTTTCAGCTTCTGAAAAGCCTCTTCACACTCCTCAGTCCATTCCCAATCTGCATCTTTTCTGGTCAACCTCCTTAAAGGTGAAGCCAACAAAGAAAAATCCTTAATGAAAATCCTGACATATACACATACACCCAAAAATCCTCTGACTTCAGTAGTATTTTTAGGCCTTGGCCATGACTGAATTTTATTAATCTTCTTCTTTGCCATAATCCTTCCCTCTTTACATACCACATGACCCAGAATTTCCAAAGCAGGAACACAACAACATAAGTTTGACCCTGAAATGGTCAAACCAGCCTCTTAAATCCTAAACAACACTCTCTCTAGAGTTATTGCATATTCCCACACAAACCTCCTTATTCCAGGGTTCTCCGATAATACCTCATTACCATAATCAGTGGATGGTCCTTTAATTCCACCATCATCAATAAAAATACCAGTATGAGTAGGAACCTCATCCTGCAAAATCCAAGCCATCTGTGCTTGATAAACTGCCACCGAATTAGTTGCTCCTTGAGGCAACCTAGTGAGCTGAAATCTTCCCAAAGGAGTCTCAAAAGTTGTGAGAGGCCTTGAATCCGTATGGAGTTCCCTCTCATCATAACCACCCATAATATCACCCAAACCATAACACACCCTTCCAGCAAAAGCTTCAACAAAATCCTCTGCACTTGGCGGCATACCAGCGTCCTTGATAGTGACTCTATTCAAGGCTCTAAGATCATGAACCACACTCAACTTTCCATTCTGCTTCTTTACACAGAACACTGGACTTGAGTAACTGGATGTTGATTGTTCATATAACCCAGTCCTGACTCTTTCCCTAACAATCTCTACAAAATCCTCTCAAATAGCGGCTGGAATCGGAATAGGTTTGATTTGCCAAGGTTCATGACAAACAACAGGAATCAAGTAAGGTTCCCCATAAGAGTGCTTCAATACACCCCTTTCCTCCTCAACAAATGCCACTGCTTTTTCCCTTAGCACAATAACTTGCAACAACAACTTCTTTTCTTCCTCAGACAACCACCCATCAGGAACAAAATTAACAACTTTCAATCTTTCCACGGTCACCCTCGCCATCTCTACAAATTCTGGAGGATTCTTCACCAAAGGAGTACAGCACGGATCTCTTGACAAAGGAGGTCTCTTCAAAGGCGGATTCAAACCCACAGGCATAGGCTCATTGACAGGCCTAACCTTCTGCGCAACCTTCTTATACTTTGCCGCTCCACCTTCAACTTGAGGGATCTTCAGGAATTATTCACCACCAGACCTGGAACAAAAACCAAGGGTTTCTCCATTGCTCACATGTGTGGCCAAGGTAATGTTTTTGAAAGGTGTAGAAGAAACCCTAGCGGTGCACAATTGGGAGGACTTACTTTTACACCCCAATCTCACCACTCCAAAACTTTTCCGCAATTCCACATCTTCATCCTCACTTCCAACTTCCAAATCTTCAAATTTTGATTCATCTTCTGAATCACATCTTCTAAAATTGTGCAGTTTATCCTCATGCTGGAGGTCCAAAAATTGATCTTGATGATCTTCTTTCTTCAAAATTTTCTGCAGTTTAACCTCATGCTGGAGGCCCAAAAATAGATCTTGACAATCTTCACAAAAATATTTTGCATCTTCTTTCTTCATTATCTTCAGATTTTTTTCTTGATTTTCTTGAATTATCTTGAAATTTTTATCTTCTTTTCTTGAGTTTTCTTCTGTCCTACAAAAATAACCAGGGGTTTCCCCAATGCTCACAGGTGTGGCCCAGGTAATGTTTTTGAAAGGTGTAGAAGAAACCCTAGCGTTGCAAAATTGGGAGGACTTACTTTTAGGCCCCAATCTCACCACCCCAAAACTTTTCCGCATATCTTTCAATAAGGATATATAACCAATCTTCTTCTTTAAACTTGAATTAAAAATAATTCAGAATCTTGAGAGAGAACAGAGACTTGATAAAAAACTTGATGAATACTTGCAGAGAAGAGAAACATTAAAAAGAGAAAGTTGAAAATCCACTTGGTATATCTCCAAGGGAGCTGACCTACTACAACCTGAGATTTCCTCATTTCGGGGAGAGGTTGTAGCACTAGGGTGATCAGCCCTCATTACTCTAAAAAAGACAGACTCTCAATAGATCCTGAGCCGCACTCCAAAAAACCAGAGGAAGCACCCACTTCCTTCCTTCTCCTGCAGCAGTCCATGCACTGGCACATTGAAGATAAACCAGGCCTAGTCTCCCAACCATCCTTTCCAGGGGATGACAACCTCATGTGAAGCCTCCTTTCTTCTTCACCGGTCAACTCCAAACTGATTCCCAAATCAAATTGATAACCAATTCTTGCCTGAAAATCCATCAAGAATGGCCCACCCAAAACTGCTTTTACATTACCTTTAGCAATGTAAAAATGAACCTTCCCTGAGGCTCCTCCAACATCTAACTTCACAAACTCTGAAGTTCCAACCAACTCAGTGACATGGCCACCGATCCCTCTCAAATTCCCACCAATACCAGTTTTGATGGGGAGGCCCATATGAGTTGCCTCAAACAAAGAAATCAGGTTTATCTGAGAACCTGAATCCACCAATGCCCTTGACTCCCTGCCATTCAGAGTGACATTGACATATCCCAGAGGAGCAGAAAAATGAGTTTCCAACCCCTCACCAAACTTTTCAGCAGAATCACAAATGTATTCTACCTCACCAGAAGAAACCCTTCTCCGGTTCAACAACTTCTTCTGCCTATCAGCCAACCCTGGACTGATAGCATACAATTCCCCATAAGATAGGGAAACCTGACCCTGGTTCATCCTTTCCAGGACAGAGTCCATAACATTAACTTGACCAGACACTACTGGCCTCTCAAAGTGAGCTCTTTGCTTCACCACCTTGGTCCTAGAAGATTCTTGAGGACCAGCACCACCAACAGATTTACCATTAACAGGAACCAAACCAGATCCCTCACCAGACCCTCTGACTCCAACAGGCTTTGGAAATGAAGCCAAAGGGACATCCTCCTCGGAGTCAGAATCCACCTCCATTGGCATTGGCTCACCATTCAGGTCCAATGCACCAAAACTAGGGGGGCTCATGTCAGCCATACCCTTCTGCATTTTGTACAGCTCCTCTTTGCTGTACCTTTTCCTAGCTGCACTCAGCTTAGGATCACCCTTTGAAGCATTTGGCTTTGGTTGGGCCTGAGAACTGCTCTTAGGCCTACCCACCTTCCCTGCTTCCACATCATAAACACCAGCCAAGCATTCACCACTTGACTGTCCACCACAAGAATACAACTCCAAACCACCAAAGGAAGTAGAAAAAGAGACCTTATTGACCTCCTTCCCCTTTCCCTTGACGTCCTCATCTACCTTAACAGAAGACTTCCCCTGATCAGGAATCTCCTCAAACCTTGGCCTCCTTTGATTGAGACCACCTCTTCTCCTGACCAAATCAACAGGAGCCTGCCCCTCACTGGGCTTCACAAAAGAACTGTCAGGGAACTTAAAAACCCTGCCATAAAACTCCACTTTTCCTTCAGACACATCTCTTTTCAGTGCCCAACAATCATTGGACCTGTGCCCCCTCCTACTGCAATAAGAGCAAACCCAAGGATCACTCCTACCAGCACTCCTTTCAAAATCTCTTGGCTGAGAAGGTGCCTTATTAACCTTCTTGGCCTCCTGGACAAAAATGTGCATCTGCTTTGTAAGATCAGCCAACTGCTCCACTATTGGGTCCCTCTCCTGTTTGGGAACCTGCACCAAATTTTTCTCCTCCTTCTTCTCCCTAACTTCCTCTTCAGCCAAAGCCTCACTGACTTTGCTGACATACTTGGCACACCCCTCCTGATAGGTGTCCACAGCCAATAACTTTAAATGGGCCTCAACAGCCTCCTTCACCTTATCCAAGGCAGGCAACTTCTGATCCCCATTAGAAAGAGTCTTCATCAATTCCTTTCTTGACAACTCCTTCAACACATCCATCCTGACATCTCTAGCCAGGGCAGACCAAAAAACATCCTTGGCAGCATTTTCATGTGCCAGCTCCTCCACTTCCACCAAATATTTCACCACAGGATCAAACTGTAGCAGAAACTTCCTGTAACTATGTAAGTTACCAACACCACCATAAGATTGCCATTTGCTGACAACCTTGTTCAGAACCACCATAGTGAACCTGACACCCCATCTATCCACCATCTCCCTACACAGCAATTTCCAATCCCTCTTCTTGTAGCCAGACATGGCCACAATCTCCTTCTCCACTGACCTATCACCAATGAAGAAGATAATCTGCTTCACCATGTCCAGGTAGGAAGCACCATCCACTCCAGCAGCAGTTTCATACTTCTCTAGAAACCACTTGACATCCTCCCCATTAAACTTGGTACCATCCCAAGTTTTAATTCTCACACACTCCCTAGCCATCACAGAAGGAGGACCATCCCCCCCCACTGACAGTCACCACAGGAATAGAGGAACCAGAAGCCATTCCTCCAGTCCAAAACACCAAAAAGAGCCAACCAAAGCAAACAGAGATTCCAAAGAACTAGCAAGTTCTACCCCACGTTGGGCGCCAGAAATGTAGACAATCCTATAGTACTAGCTATAGGCCTTGACCAAGGGAGTTGGAGAAAAACCAGAGAGAAAATCCCCTGTCCCTTTAGAAAAATAGAGTGAGATTTACTTGCTAAAGTAAGTTGGTTCCTGTTTTGTTAAAGACCCCTTTTAAACACACTTGACTGCTTTATGAGCCAAGAAAGTAGTCACCAGATAGACTACCAGACCAAAGAACTGAAATGTAGAACAAAGTCCACACCAGAGACAGCAAAGATACTTAATGTAGGCTGCAAATCCACACCAGAGACAGCAAAGATACATGATGTAGGCTGCAAATCCACACCAGAGACAGCAATAATACTTGCTATAGCTTGCAAGACTATAACAGAGAAAACAGTTGCTAAAGTTAAGTTAAATGAAGAACTCACTTGCAACAAACACAGCCAATTGTGGCCAGAAAACAGTAAAAACTGAGTGAGGAACAATGAGATCACCTCCGGATGGTTGTATGATGATTAAGGTTGCCCCAAACTGTCTTATTCACTATGTACACACAGACCACTAACTAAGAGCCCATGCGCACCCACCAATCTGGCGCCTGTACCTGCCAAATTGCATAAAAAACCCTCCTGGAGTGCTCCCCAACCTCCTAAAACAGAGGCGGGCGGGCCGCCCAACGTCGGAGATGCCGCCTGAAGCGGCCCGGCCTCCCTGAAGCCAGAAAACCAATAAAAACCACTAATCTACTTAGAAAAATTAGCTACAACTACTAAAACCTTTAAAACACAGAATTTCACTATAACAACAATGAGACATGAAATATAGAGAAAAATTAGCTCTATCCAATGGTACTAAGCACTTAACCCTAAGACTTAAGGTTAGCCCATAAAACACGAAAAACAAAATTAAACAGCAATCTTTTATAAATGAAAAATGAGGAAATGACTCCTTAAAACTCAGAATATAAAAAATGTCTTCAAGACATAAAATATAGAGAAAAACCAGGGCTATCCAATGATAGTACCCACATACCCGCAGACCCAATATCCACGGAATAAAACCAGAAAAATACCAAATTCCTTAACAGATGTCAATTAAGACATGCACAATCAGCGCCAAATCACACAACAAAGGCCCCTGCCAATGTTGGAAGACCACACCGTATATTTTATTCCCTCATGTTTTGCCTATAAAAGGCCTCTTACTTTGTGCTTTTCAGATCATTCATTCATCACTTACTTTATTATTACAATTACAATCCAACCCTTATTTCTATATTTTATAACCTTAGTATTTACAACATCATAATTCTAATCTATAATCTATATTAATATTTCAAAACTACCTCTTTTATTTGAGTAAAATAATCATATTGATTTAGAAATACATACTTTTTGTTGAGAGACCATTAAAACCCTTAAATACCCCGTAAAAACTTCGAATAAACTTCTAGACCCAAAAGGACCCCTTGACAATTGGAGGCCTTCCCGAATTATTGACGGCGCATTGTGATTTGAGGGCGTAAATTGAAGGGACCATCAGCATTCAAGTACCTGTAAGGACGAGAAAGTGACAAAAACGACGAACGTCATACGTCACGTGACAAAAATTTTTGCTGCAAACGGGAATCGAACTGCGCTCCAAAAATTAGGTTCATATATTGACTAAATGTTGTTTATATCATGGTAATTATTGATATTACTATTTGTGGGTTACTCTTCACTCTTCATTTGCTATGTATTTTTTTTTACTCAGCACTCTGTAAGTGGCATTAATTTGCTCATTTTACAGGGGGAGGTGTCTGGTAATTTGGAATTTATTTTTATTATTATATTTTTTTTATTTTTCCTGGTTGACCATAATAGAGCAATAAGTGTTCTTAGTCCCAGAAGTAATAAAATAATTATATTTTAATATTAATTATTATAATTTTTCAGTTGACATTTTTCCTGATTAATTTAAATTTTAATTGTTCCAGTTGACAAATTGTCTTGACAATAATATTTTTTTAATTAATAAATAATTCATATTTAATTACCTCAGTTGACATTAAGTCCTGGTAGTTAAGTGATCAGTTTAATAAAATTTTTAAAATAAAAATTCATATTTAATTACTTCAGTTGACATTAAGTCCTGGTAGTTAAGTGATCAGTTTAATAAAATTTTTTTAAAGATTCATATTTAATTACTTCAGTTGACATTAAGTCCTGGTAATAAATTAGTTGATTTAAATTCTGAAAATAATTAATTAAAATTATTAATAAGAATTTTAATTTATTTCTACAGTTGATTATATTATAATCCTGGTTTTAAATTATTTTTTGAATTAATAAATTAATTCTATTTAGTTGATTTATATCCTAAAAAGATTTTTATTTATTTTTATTTTCTTTCTGTTAAATAAAAATTAAAAATAAAAGACTAATTAATCTTATTGTCTCTTTTCTTCATTTCAGTTAAATCTTAAAATGACTGACCAAAGTGGTTCTGCTGCACGTGAAGAGTAACTAGACTTGATTGATTATGATGAGCCTACTTCTGTAAGCTCTCCTTTAACAAGAAGAATTTCTCAGATTAATAAATCCTTGCCCCAAACAGGATGTAAAGATGGAAGAAGTAGAAATCCTAGTGGACACAACTCAGGATCAGAAGCCTATGATAAACCCACCAGAAGAACTTCCAAAAGGCTTCAGGATAAAAAAGATGCCATTGCCTCAACAGGTAAAGAATCTGTCAACTCACATAAAGGAGCTAAGGACAGAAAACTTGAGACTAAAGGCAAGGGTAGATGCTCTGGAAGAAAAGGTGAGAAGGATAGATACCTTTCTTCAAGAGAAGAAGAAACCTCTTCCTCCCAGGGATCAACAACAATTGGCTCCCCAGTCCCAAGAAAAGGTGGAAGTGTCCAAGTGGCAGTGGGACTGGTTAAACACTCAGTGGGACCCCCTGTCTCAAAATAAGCATCAGTTACCTCAGGCAGGTCTGTCAAGACCCAACCAGGTCAACCCCACACCTCCTCACCCCTATCAAGGAGGCAAACAAAGAAGAAAGCCCAATATGGTCATACCCAGCAAACCCTGGTACGCCCCTCTATTGATTCTCAAGTGCCATTTCTTGTAGCTGATTCTGTTCTTTCAGGTAAATCTGAGAGGGAAGAAGAAACCTTGAGACCAGTAGAGGCTGGGAGCAGTAGACAGATAACTCATGTATCTAATCCATTACTTTTAATTGCTACCTCAATGATTAACCCTGATATGGCTGTAATTGATGAAACTCTTGACCCTGAGTTCTATGAGAGTCTGGAAAGTTACTCAGTTTCCTTATTGAGAAACACTCCAGATGTAGCAAAGATTAATGATGAGTACTTGAGAGATATTATTGCCAAACAAAACCCTATAATGAACAATATGCAATTGACTCAGAGATATAATAGTTTTTTAACTGATCAGGGTTATCAAGCATTAAGAAGTGAATCACAGAGAGTCTCTGATGAATTTTCTCATTACAAAGCAACCCATGAAAAGAAAGTTGCTTTATGGCAAAATATAAAAAATGATTTGTCTAAACTAAAAGGTACTGTATCTGCCTGTTTCCAGGAGGTGGAGATAGATAAGATGAATATGAAGAGATTGAATGACCATTATTCATCTTTTCAAAATAAAAATCAGTTATCTTTTGCAACTATCAATGAGAGTTTATCTAGTCTTCCAAGAATGAAAACAAGACTAACAACCATTGAAGAAAAATTGAACTCATTGTTGAATTACCAGAAATATTCTGACATTTCTGTGAAGGAAAATATAGTGCAGGATGCTCAAATATTACCTATGGCTAGTTCATCTAAAGTAAAAATAGCTCCAGAAATACCTGTTGATAACACTGAGTTTCCATCAAAAACTGATGATGCACCAGGATCTTCAACAGAAGGATTAAACAATGAGATTACAGCCCAATTAGAGAAATTAAAGCTGCTTCTTACTCAGAAATAAGCTAGTACTAAGGAGACTCCTTCAAATCAAAGTAATTGGCCAAAACTTGACCAATATCCTACATTTGATGGTGATTCTTCCTCTGATTGGCAACAATTTATTTGCAGAATTGATAACTTAAAAAATTCTTACAAACTCCCAGATGAGGAAATTGTGTCCAAGTTAATTTCTTTGTTCACTAATGTTGCCCTAATGTGGTATGAATCTGTTCTCCTGGATGGGAATGACTACTCATGGGAGGATTGGAAGAAATTGATTAAAGCACAATTTGGTGGCTCCAAGTTCAGAATGGCTCAACAAAGGCAGTATGAGGAAACTAGATATAGCTCTTCTACTGATAAACCTATTGAGTTTTTAATGAAACTTGTAAAAATCTTAAGGGCAATGGACCCAAATATGGAGTTTGAGTTATGGAAGGACAGGATCCTTTATAAATTACCAATGTCTCTGAGAGACTTGATAGTGGCTAGGACTGAGTTCTCCAGAGAACCCTCTTCTTTCATTAATACTTGCAATGAGATCCTTCTAAACAACAAGTATGATGCTAGAAGATTCATTCCTAGGACCCCTTTGGAGAAACCCTCCACTTACCAACAGAAACCTCTGGGAAAGGTTGGTAAACCTTCTGCCCCTGTTTCACCAAAAAAGTATGCAACAAACACTTGCTTCAAGTGCAACAAGCCTTGGCAGAAAGGCCATGTTTGTGACAAGAAGATAAATCTTTTAGAACAAACAGAGGAGCATGCTGATGACACAGTAGCACTGGATGATACATCAAGTGATTGTGCCAGCAATATTTCATATGAATCTCAACAAGAAATCTTGATGCTGGAAGAGGATATTCATTATTTAAATACTATTGATATTGATAATAATGCTTTATCTACAGTTGAAGATGCTGAGATCATAAAAAACATTGAGGATAACTCAATTGTTATTGCCCCTCTTAAGGCACCGGTCTTGATTAATGGAACCAGAATTGAAGTTGTTCTGGATTCTGGAGCTGGAGGAAGTGTAGTTTCTGAAAGAGCACTTGCTTCAGTGGATCAAGACTATAAATCAAAACTGATGCCTATCATTTCTGAAAATTGGAGAGGTTATGGCTCTGTTTTGTCCCCCATTGGTAAATACAAAGCCACAGTGTTTTTTAAATATAACCATGGTTTTGTAAGAGCTATTTGTGATTTTGTTGTCATGAATAATGATAACTTAAGCAATTGGTTTATTGTAGGGAATGATATTTTAACCAAGTATAGCATAAAATTGGATCCCTCAAACCAATGTTTCACAATGGGGATGAATGGGAAGAGAAAATTTAAGATTTCCTCCCCTAAAAAATTATTGAAACCAGAATTGAACACATGTAATTCTGTATTTCAATGTAAAGGAAGATCTACAAAAGAGATGCATGCCCTTTTTTCTGAAATTGACAATGCCTCTTTTGGAGAACAACTTTCTGGTGAGGATAAAGATTCCATCATTAACTTGATAAAGTCTTTTCCTGTGGCCTTTGCTCATGGGTCACATGAACTGGGATTAGTTAAAGAGGAAATGAAATTTTCATTGTCTTGCCCATTAACCGATATACCACCTAGTTTAAGGAAGAAGCCTTATCCTGCTTCTCCCACAAAGAGAAAAGATATTGAAGACAATATCTCTACCCTTTTAAAAATGAATATTATTGAAAAGGTAGTTGAAACACCTAAACATTGTGTTATCTCACCTATCCTAATTTCTTATGAGAAAGATAAAGCCAGGTTATGTGGTGATTATAGAGCACTAAATACTTATACTGTTGATGATATCTACACTTTACCTAGAATCAGCTCTATACATGCTACATTACAGGGTGCTAAATATATCAGCTGTTTGGATGGTAACAAAGGATATCACAAGGTACCTGTTGAGAAAAATTCTCAGAACTTTCTGATGATTACCACTCATATGGGTATTTATAAGTATATTAGGATTCCATTTGGCCCTAAAAATGCCCCTTCAGTTTTCCAAAAATTCATGGATAACACATTCCATCAAGAGATAATTGAAGGATGGCTGATGGTTTATATTGATGATATCATTATATTCTCAAAAACATTTGAGGACCATCTTAACCACCTGTGTAAAGTATTCCAGAAAATGGATGAAATAAATATGACACTTGCTTTGAAGAAATGTAAATTTAGGTTCCATTCTTTAAAAGTTCTTGGTCATGTTGTTTCAGGCTTACAGATATGTGTTGACCAGAACAAAGTGGCAGCCATACAACAGGTGAAGGCTCCTACTACAGTTAGAGAGCTCCAAAGTTTTTTGGGAATGTGTGGATACTATAGACAGTATATTAAAAATTACCTAGTCATAGCTTTACCCCTTACCCAATTAACTAGAAAGGATGTTGCTTTTGTCTGGAATAGTGAAAGACAAAGAGCTTTTGACACTATGAAAAACTGTTTGATGTCAGCACCAATTCTTTCTTTACCTGACTTTAATCAACCATTTGTTTTGTACACTGATTCTAGTTTCTTTGGTCTTGGTGCTGCCCTCCATCAAAAACAAGTGATAAATGATAAAGTTTCAGAAGTAGTAATTTGTTATATTTCAAGAACCTTGAGAAATAATGAATTGAAATATGGTGCTACTCAATTAGAATGTTTAGCTGTAGTGTGGGCTCTAGAAAAGCTTCATTATTACCTAGATGACCAGAAATTTGAACTTGTCACTGACTGCAGTGCAGTTAAATCCCTTTTAAACTTTAAAACACCAAACAGACATATGTTCAGATGGCAGTTGGCTGTTCAAGAATACAGAGGGAGAATGACAATTATTCATAGGGCTGGTATTGTTCACTCAAATGTGGATATGTTATCTAGGCTACCTTTACCAAATAATGACTCTAATCCTGCTTATGATCCTGAGGATGAAATTATTGATATACATGGGATATATGTGGTTGATATGGAGGAAGAGCTATTACAGCTTATTCTGGATTCATATGATAAGGACACTGACTTGAAAAAGTTATGCACCATATTAAATGATCCAAAGAATGCTTCAATACAGGCATTAATTAAAACCCTTCCACCAAAGTACCAGAAGGCTTTGGAAAAAGGTAAATTTTCAATGGATGAAGGATATCTATATTATAGGAGAAAGTTGAGTAATGTTATTGTTATTCCTCCTTCTATGAGAGAAATCATCTTGAAAATTTTTCATGATGACATATTAGCTGGACATCTTGATCTTGAAAAAACAATGATCAGAATTAAGAACACTGCTTGGTGGGTTAATATGTCTGAAGACACAAAATTATATGTTGAATCTTGTGATTCTTGCCAAAAATCAAAAAGATTAACTGGTAAAAGAGCAAGATTAATGCAACATATTGAACCTCCTTATGCACCATGGCAGATAATAAACATGGATTTGTAACAGGATTACCTATTGCTGGTAAAGACAGTTATAACTCTTGTTGGGTTATTGTGGACAGATTCACAAAAATGTGTAAATTTATCCCTACTCACAAGGATGTTTCCACTAAAGAATTAGCTTTCATATGGTGGTCTCATATGTTTAATACTGCTGGTTTTCCTAAAGCCATAATTTCTGATATAGACCCTAAATTTACTTCTGAATTTTGGATGTCTCTGATGGATGTTTGTGGTTGTGATCTGAAACTTTCTACTGCCCATCATCCACAGACTGATGGTTTAGCTGAAAGAATGATTCAGACTTTAGAGGACATGATTAGAAGGTATTGTGCCTTTTGCTTTGAGTATAAAGATAATGACAGATTCACTCATGATTGGGTTACCTTACTTCCAGGGTTGGAATTTGCTCATAATAGCACTGTTCATTCTGTTACTCAAAGAAAGACTTTTGGGCTCTGGCTTGGATATGTTCCAAATACTCCTGCCCAAATTCTCAATAACAAAATACCTAAATTGGATATACATCCTGGTGTAAAATCTTTTCTTCAAATGCAACAACTATGCAGAAATCATGCTCAACAATGTATTGAAAAATCATTTGAATATGAGAAGAAGAGATGGGACAAATCCCATAAACAATACACTTTTAAAAAGGGTGATGAAGTGTTGATTTCTACAGTCCGCTTCAACTTACAAGGTAATAACAAATTGAAAGATCCATTTTTTGGTCCATTTGTTGTCAGAAGAATGATTGGAGATGATGCAGTTGAGGTTATTTTGTATTCTCCATATGACAGAAAACATCCTGTTTTTCCAATATCTCTTTTGAAACCTTACACATCCAATAGTGATTTATTTCCAAAAAGGAGGGGAAGACCAAAGAAAACCCCAAATGAAATCACTGAAGCAGCAGAAATTGAAAAAATTCTAAATGACAGAATAGTCACTGCTGAAAAAGGTACAGAATACTTATTGAGATTCAAGAATAAATCATCTGAATATGATTCTTGGATACCTGGGAAGGATATATCTAATCTTCCTACTCTACTAAAAAAGTATAAAAAGAAAAAATCATAGCATTTTTTTTATTGTTTTTTTAGAGTGAGGGAGTGTCATCCAGGCTACTAGACTTAACCGGTAAAATAATTAATTATTTTACTGAGTTGAAGCCACGCCCCTTCTTCTTACTAATAATTAATTATCTACTGAAGTATTACTTACAATTAACTAGTTAAGTACAATAAGTAGTATAATTAATTAGTGTAAATAAAATGTCCCTTACAATTTTACTCCCTAACACCGTGCTCAATGGTAAAAGTCAATGGGAATAGAATTTAATAACAAAAATATAATAAAAAAACTTGAAAACAATTATATTACTTCAGTGAGAGATCTGGAATCACGTGAAAGTAATATAATTAATTAATTATTGTGTAATTAATTGTGACAGTCCAAGGAACTCAAACTTTATTGCTAATAAATTTGATGCCCTTGTTGACGTACCAGTTTATTTAATTCTTATGTCATATATGTACTCCTTTCAGTCATTCTTTTTCACACATTCTTACAATATATGATGTAAATTCCGTATATATTATTCCCTCATGTTTTGCCTATAAAAGGCCTCTTACTTTATGCTTTTCAGATCATTCATTCATCACTTACTTTATTATTACAATTACAATCCAACCCTTATTTCTATATTTTAAACCTTAGTATTTACAACATCGTAATTCTAATCTATAATCTATATTAATATTTTAACACAACCTCTTTTATTTGAGTAAAATAATCATATTGATTTAGAAATACGTACTTTTTGTTGAGAGACCATTAAAACCCTTAAATACCCCGTAAAAACCTCGAATAAACTTCTAGACCCAAAAGGACCCCTTGACATTTTTATTATTTTTATTATTATTATTTTATTTTTTTATTTTTCATTTTTTATTTTATTTATTTATTTATTTTTTTATTTTATTTTTTTTTATTTTTTTATTTTTTATTTTTATATTAATTTATTTTTTATTTTTTTGTTTTTTATTATTTTATTTTTTTATTTTTTATTATTTTTTATTCTTTTTTTTTATTATTATTATTTTTTTTTTGTATCTTTTATTTGTTTTTTTTTTTTTTATTATTTTATTTTTTCATTTTTTTTATTTTTTTATTTTTATTTTTTATTTTTATTATTTTATCTTTTTTCTTTTAAATTTTTATTTTCTTTCTTATTTTTTATTTTTTAGTTTTAATTTTTAATTTTTAATTTTTTAATTTTTTTTATTTGATTATTGATTATTGATTTTTTATTTTTTATTTTTATATTTTTTTTTATATTTTTATATTTTTTTATTATTTTTTTATTATTTATTATTTTTTTATTTTTTTATTTTATATTATTTTTTCATTTTTTATTTTTAAATTTTTAAATTTTTATGTTTTTTATTTTTTATTATTTTATTATTTTTTTTTAATTTTTAATTTTTTAATTTTTAATTTTTAATTTTTTTCTCTTTTATTTTTATATTTTCTTATTTTTTTTGTTTTTTTACTTTTATATTTTTTTATTTTATATTTTTATTTTTATTTATTTTTAATTTTTTTATTTTTTTATATTTTATTTTTTATGTTTTTATTTTCTTATTTTTTATTTTTAATTTTTTTAATTTTATTTTATTTTTTTATTTTTTATTTTTTATTTTCATATTTTATATTTTTTTATTCTTTATATTTTATATTTTATATTTTTCTTATTTTCTTATTTTTTTATTTTTTAATTTTATAATTTTTTTGTTTTTTATTTTTTTATTTTTTATTTTTTATTTTTTATTATTAATTATTACTTTTTTTTATTTTTCATTTATTTTTTATTTTTTTAATTTTTTAATTTTTAATTTTTAATTTTTTAATTTTTATTTATTTTTATTTTATTTTTTTATTTTAATTTTAATTTTTAATTTTTATATTTTTTTTTAAATTTTTAATTTTTTTAATTTTTTAATTTTCTTATTTTTTTATTTTTTATTTATTTATTTATTTTTTTATTTTTAATTTTTTTATTTTTATTTTTATTTTTTTATTTTTTTTTAATTTTATTTAATTTTTTTTTATTTTTATTTTTTTATTTTTTTTTATTTTTATTTAATTTTTTATTTTTTATTTGATTTTATTTTATTTTATTTTATTTTATATATATTGATGGAAACCACAGATATCACGTAAATTTTTTTTTCTTCCCAACATGACTGAAAGACATCAAAAAAATAAAAGGAAAAAAAATGAAAAAAATAAATGAAAAAAATAAAATGAAAAAAGAAAATGAAAAAAAGAAAGAAAAAAAGAAAAAAAGAACGAATAAAAAAATAAAAAAAATGAAAAATAAAAATAATGAAAAGAAAAAAAGAAAAAGAAAAAGAAAAAGAAAAAGAAAAGAAAAGAAAAGAAAAATGAAAAGAAAAAAACAAATTTTTTTTTTTGAAAAAAATTCAGTTTTATTAATTTGAATGTAACTTTTATTTACCCTCCTCCCCACCCCAAAAAAAAAGAAAAAAGAAAGAAACAAATAAACAAATAAACAACCAAACATACGATCACAACAGAGAAAAAAATACATAAACCCCTACCCCTGTTGTGTACGTGTGTATATATGTGTATGTTTTAATTTAATTTTTTTCAAATAAAAAAAATAAAAATAAAAATAAAAATAAATAAAAAAAACTTACCTCCCACAAGCTTCTTTTCCATCAACCCTCCTCATCTCACCTTTTTAAATCGTTTAATATCAAACCTGTCAAAGCTGTCAAAGCTGTTAAATACCTTTTAATCATCAAACAAACACACACCCACATCTGAACTGATATCACTTTAAAAACATGACACTGTGTGTTCTCTTATAAATTATTATTATTGTATTTAAAAAACCTTCCCAACTTGAAAAGTGTCGGCCGGTTGTCTAGAAGAAGGTGAAAAAGAAGGTAGAAGGGGAAATAAAAAAGGAACTGAATTAAAGAAGTATATAATTTTAGTAATAAAAATTTAAAAGACTTTTAATAAAAATGGACGAGGATCAATGTGGTTAATAAAGTAAGTACTGTTTATTCTCTCTGTTCAATTATCAACTATTAATACTAAAATATTCTTATCACAACCTTTAATATTTTATTTTATTACTTAAATAGGCAGACGCGCAGTTTAAATAGTTGTAAATAAAATGAATTTTATAGTGTAATTAAAAAATATGTTGAGTAGTAAGTGATGAGCATAAATGAAATAACACAAGGCCTTTTATAGGCAAAGGGACCAATGAGGCGCTACCACTGAGTATATACAAAATAATAATAGGATGAAACAAAAAGATAAAAGAAAATAATTGAAACATAACAATGGAGAGAAAAAGATGAAACAAGTAATTAAAATCCCAATTAAGAAAACAATTTTCACGCAGCCATTTCCCAAATCATTTAAGTAATATTGTTGGTCAGTCGTCTAGAAGAGGTAAGAAAAAGAGGAGAAAAAGGAGGAGAGAAGGAGGAGGACAAGGGAAAATAAAGAAATAAACCAAAAATATATATTTAATTTATTTGAGAGGGAAACAACGGTGAGCAACTTTGAGAGGTGACAAAAACTTAGATTTTATTAACAATAATATTATTAAATGTAAGGGTTCTGCGCCGCAAACAATTTTAATTACTATCAGACTTAAAGCAACCTTTGATTTGTTGTATAGAATTTTAATTAGATTTGTATTACTAATAAAAAAAATATAAACGTAATAAAATGGTTATTTTTAATTTGTTGAGTGTGTAATAAGTGATGAGGCTACAGGGGATTATCCAAGGCCCTTTTATAGGCAATGGGTCCTCTGAAGCGCTACTATCTTTGTAAATACAATGATTAGAATGAAGTAAAACAAATATATCAAAAGAGTAAATGAAACATAACAATATAGAGAAAAACATGAGACAATTAATTAAAACCCCAATTAAGAATCCAATTTTCCTGTCATTAATTCCCAAATCAGTAAGTGAAAAATAGTGAATAACTAAACAAGATTGGAACATAGGAACTATGAGAAAAATAATTCCAAACAGATGGTACAGTCTGATTAAAGGACATTTTAAGTGAAACAAAAAATAATTTGACGCAACAAAACATGCAATTAATCTCAATTTAGTCCAAATTAATTTATTTGTTTTTTCTAACACAATTAAGGGTCAAAAGAAGCGTCATTAATTATTGTTTAGTATCATATGAGAGGTATTATTTAATATATAAATTTAAGTAATTAATTTAAATATATCATAAATCAATTTTACACTTATAATTATAATATATGTTTTTCAATTAATTAAATATAAATTTATAATTATTAAATACATAAAAATGCGCCATTATTTTTAGAATATATTATATTATGTTCAATTTAACTGTATATAAAAATATATATAACCAATAAATTTAATGTAACACTTGTATATAATAAAATACTTATATAATTTCATTATGCAATAAAATATTAAGTTATATTCATTAAATACAATTCTTACCCACTCTTTAAGGTTTTATAATTTATATATCATTTACTGGACTCCTGGAATAGCCTGGCTGACAAATATAGTGAGTAATATAAAAACCCTGAGACATGAAAAACATGTGAAAAAGTAATCAAATTGAGTATAACAATATTTTTTATAGATTTTTTAAGTGAAGCAAATGGAATGTTTTGACGCAACAAAATATTGTAATCAATTTTTGTATTAGTCTGTAGAAAATTAATAAATTGCTTTGACTATGTAATAACTAGTTGAAGCAAGTAATTAAATTTTCTACTGAATGAATTTTAGAATTTTTAAATTTATTATAATAAATATTATAATGCATTTAATATTCATCACAAATAAGGGTCAAAAAACAACGTCAATAATTATGGATAATTTTGAATATGAAAAGGGTTCAATTATATTTAAATTTAAAAATTAATGTAATTACAATATAAGATAATTTAATAAGATATAATTATATTATCAAAATGTAATTAATTATTTATTCATTAAATACACATAACACCTCTTTATATGGAATATAATAATTATTTTAATGTATACTTAATTTATATGATAATAAAATTAGTATAAAATTTATTTTAATTATAAAATAATATTTTAATATAATTTATTATGTAATATAAATTTAATATATATACATAATCTGAAATTATTATGTCATTTATTAACTCCAATAAAATTGTATGTTTATTACTTGGCTCCTGGGACAGCCTGGCTGACACTCCCTCACTCCAAAAAAAACAATAAAAAAATGCTATGATTTTTTCTTTTTATACTTTTTTAATAGAGTAGGAAGGTTTGAAATTTCTTTACCAGGTATCCATGCATCATATTCAGATGACTTATTTTTAAATCTCAATAAATACTCAGTACCTCTTTCAGAAGTGATAATTCTATCATTGAGAATTTCATCAATTTCTGCAGTTTCTGTGACTTCCTGAGGGTTTTTCTTAGGTCTACCTCTTCTTTTTGGAAATAAGTCACTGTTGGAAGTATAAGGTTTTAACAGGGAAATGGGGAAAACAGGATGTTTTCTATCATATGGAGAGTATTACACAACTTCAACTGCATTATCTCCAATCATTTTTTTCACAACAAAAGGACCCACAAAAGGATCTTTTAGTTTGTTGTTACCCTGTAAACTGAAGTGGAAAGTAGATATCAACACTTCATCACCTTCTTTAAATGTGTGTTCTTTATGGGATTTATCCCATCTTTTCTTCTCATATTCAAATGCTTTATCAATACAAGATTGAGCATGTTTTCTGCACAGTTGTTGCATTTGAACAAAAGATTTGACACCAGGGTGTAATTCAAATTTAGGCAATTTACTATTGAGTATTTGAGCAGGAGTATGAGGGACATAACCTAGCCAAAGCTCAAAAGGTTTCTTTTGAGTAACAGAGTGAACAGTGCTATTATAAGCAAATTCAAGACCAGGTAATAAGGTGACCCAGTCATGAGTAAATCTGTCATTGTCTTTATATTCCAATCCAAAGGCACAATACCTTCTAATCATATCCTCTATAGTTTGAATCATTCTTTCAGCTAGACCATCAGTTTGGGGATGGTTAGCAGTAGATAATTTTAATTCACAACCACATATATCCATTAGAGACATCCAGAATTCAGATGTAAATTTTGGATCTCTGTCAGATATAATGGCTCTAGGGAATCCAACTATATTGAACATATTACACCACCATAAGAAAGCCAAGTCTTTGGTGGAGACATCCTTATAGGTGGGAACAAATTTGCACATTTTAGTAAATCTATCCACTATTACCCAACAAGAATTATAATTTTCTTTACCTGCAATAGGAAGACCAGTGACAAAATCCATATTAATGATTTGCCAGGGAGCATCAGGTGCTTCAATTTGCTGTAATAACCCTGCTCTCTTACCAGTCATTCTTTTGGATTTCTGGCATGAATCACAAGATTCAACATACAATTTTGCATCTTCAGACATATTAGCCCACCAAGCATTGTTTTTGAGTCTAATTAGTGTCTTCTCAAGATCAAAATGACCAGCTAATATGTCATCATGAAAAAGTTTGAGGATAATTTCTTTCATAGAAGGAGTAATTACAATTACATTAGTAAGCTTTCTTCTATAATAAATATATCCATCTTCAATAGAAAACTTTCCCTTAATTAAAGCATTCTGATATTTAGCAGGAAGAGTTTTAATCAATGCCTGAATAGAAGCATTTTTAGGATTATTTAAGATAATAACTAATTTATTTAAATCAGAATCCTTATCATATGAATCCAGAATTAATTGTAATAACTCCTCTTCCATATCAACTATAAATATACCATGGATATGAACAGTATCATCTTCAGGTACATAAGCAGGATTTGAGTCATTATTTTGCAGAGGCAATCTGGAGAGCATATCAACATTGGAGTGAACATTTCCAGCCCTATGGATAATTGTCATCCATCCTCTGTATTCTTGAACAGCAAGTTGCCACCTGAACATATGTCTGTTAGGTGTTTTCAGGTTTGAGAGGTACTTCACAGCACTACAGTCAGTTACCAATTCAAACTTTTGGTCATCTAGATAGTAATGAAGTTTCTCAAGAGCCCAAACAACTGCTAAGCACTCTAATTGAGTGGCACCATATTTCAATTCACTATTTCTCAAGGTTCTTGAAATATAACAAATTACAACCTCTGAGGATTTATCATTTATAATTTGTTTCTGGTGAAGGGCAGCACCCAGACCAACAAAGCTAGCATCTGTGTATAGGACAAAAGGTTTGTTGAAATCTGGAAGAGCCAATATAGGGGCTGTCATTATGCAACTTTTTAATGTATCAAAAGCTTTTTGAAAGTCATTATTCCAGAGAAAGGCAACATCTTTTCTGGTCAGTTTTGTAAAAGGCAAGGCTATGACCTGATAATTTAATATATATTGTCTATAATAGCCACACATACCCAAAAAACTTTGGCTTTCACTTACAGAAGTTGGTGCTTTCATATTTTGAATGGCAGCAACTTTGTTTTGGTCTACACAAATTTGTAAGCCTGACACAACATGGCCAAGGACTTTCAAGGATTGAAAACCAAATTTACACTTTTTTAAGGACAAGGTCATATTGATTTCATCCATTTTTTGGAAAACTCTATTTAAGTGAATCATATGTTCATCAAAAATTTTAGAAAGAATTATAATGTCATCAATATAAACCATGAGCCATCCTTCAATTATTTCTTGATGGAAAGTGTTATCCATGACTTTTTGAAAAACTGAAGGAGCATTTTTAGGGCCAAATGGCATCCTAACATACTTATATATTCCCATATGAGTAGCAATAAGAAAAAATTTTGAGAATTTTTCTCAACTGGAACTTGATGATATCCTTTATTACCATCCAGACAACTAATAAATTTTGCACCTTGAAAGGTAGCATGTATTGAATTAATTCTGGGTAAAGGATAAATATCATCAACAGTATAAGTGTTCGATGCTCTGTAATCACCACATAATCTAGCCTTATCTTTTTCATAAGAAATCAAGACTGGGGAGATGACACAATATTTGGGGGTGACATCCACTTTCTCAATGATATTCATTTTTAATAATGTGGCAATATTATCTTCAATATCCTTTCTTTTTGTTGGAGAAGCAGGATATGGTTTTTTCTTAAGACTAGGAGGGATATCACTGAAGTTACAGGATAAGGTAATTTTCATTTCTTCCTGAACAATTCCTAAGACATGATAACCATGAGCAAAAACCATAGGGAAAGAGGTAATTGAGGCAATAATAGAATTCTTTTGTTCACTAGTTAACTGATCACCAAAAGAAGCAGTATTTATTTCATTTAATAAATCATCCATTTCAATTGTTGTTCTGCCTTTACACTGGATTAGTGAGTTACAAGACTTTAACAGATGCCCAGAAGGTTTTCTAGAAGAGGAAATTTTGAATTTCCTTTTTCCATTCATTCCTAAGGTAAAGCAATTATTTGCTGGGTCCAATTTCACACCAAACATGGTTAAAATATCATTACCCATAATAAACCAATTGCTTAAATTATCATTTTGCATGACAACAAATTCACAAATAGCTCTGACAAAACCACCATTATATTTGAAGAATACAGAGGTTTTGTATTTGCCAATAAGAATTAAGGTAGAACCATACCCTCTCCATTTTTCAGAAGTTATAGGTAATAATTTACTCAAATAATCCTTATCTACTGAAGCTAAAGCCTTTTCAGAGACTACACTTCCTCCAGCACCAGAGTCAAGAACTACATCAACATTTTTACCATTAATGATAACAGGTGCTTTCAAGGGGGATATGGCTATAGAATTGTTAGTAATATCTTTAATTATTTCAGCATTTTCCACTGAAGATAAATCCAATACACATTCTTCAGATATATTATCTAAATAATGGACATCCTGTTCTAACATTAAAACATCTTTAACAGAGTCATTGTCATAGGAGATATTACTTTCACAATCACTAGAAGAATTATTGACATCAATTTCAGCTTCATCAGTGTCTTCATTTTGTTCAACAAGATGAATTTTCTTGTCACAAACATGACCCTTTTGCCATGGTTTGTTACATTTATAACAAGTATTTGTTGCATATTTTTTAGGTGCAACTGGGGCAGAGGGTTTGCCAGATTTTTCTGGGAGCTTTGTAGAAGGTTTATTCTGATCATTATAAGATTTACCAAGGTAATTCTTTGGTTCATATATATGGTTGAGTAGTACCTCATTACAGATATTAATGAAAGAAGAATTTTCCCTTACATGCTCAGTTCTAGCCACAATCAAATCTCTAAGAGAATTTGGTAATTTATACAAGATTTTATCTCTCCAAATATCATAATCCATCTTTGGATCAATTGCTCTTAGGATTTTTGTTACTTTCATAAGAAAAACAATGGGCTTTTCAACAGAGGAGGATACATATCTAGTATTCTCATACAGTCTTTTCTGAGCTAACCTGAATTTTGAACCACCAAACTGATTCTCAATCAAGGATTTCCAATCATTCCATGTATAATGATTTTTATCTAAAAGGACAGATTCATACCACATCAAGGCTACATTGGAAAATAAAGAAATTAGCTTAGAAACAATTTCCTCATCAGGTATTTTATAAGATCTCTTTAAATTATCAATTCTTTGGATAAAGTGTTGCCAATCAGAAGAAGAATCACCATCAAAGGTAGGATATTGGTCCAACTTAGGCCAATTTTTCTGACTACTGGGATGGTTCATTTTTTGGTTTGAATTATTCATCATTAATAATTCCTGAAGTTTAGCCAGGTGTTCAGAAATTTTATTATTTACAGAAACAGCTGGTGCATGACCATCACAAGATTTTTTGCTAGTAGCAAAAGATTTTACAGACTCATTGTCAGTTTGTTTAATGGTTGAAATATGAGGAAGAAAGGAGGAACTCTTCTCAGGTTATTTTTCTTTATTTTTATGCAGCTTATGGACAGCATTCTCATTCATACCATTATTGATGGTTAAGGTTGAGAATTTTTCCTGCAGGTCAGACACATAGTTTCTTATCCTTGGAATTTCAGACATCTGGTCATTTACTTTTGCAAGAGATAAAACATTTCTGTCCTCAGAAACTGTGTGTTTGGCACTTAGTGCATGGAAATCATTCTTTAGCTTTTTAAACTCATTTTGTAGAGATTTTATTTCACTTTTTAATGAATAATTTTCTTCAATAAGGGGTTTCAATTCACTCTAAGGTTTTATGTAGATTGATATTTTTATCTGAGATAGCTCTATGGTCACTCCATATTTGTTTTTGTTGGCTAAGAACAATATTCAAGGTTTCTTTGATTTTAAAATAAGCTGTATCCTGTACAGAAGAACTTACTTTACATTGCAAGTGCAAATTATTTAATCTATCATTCTCATGGATTAACACATCTCTCAAATGTTTGTCTTTCACAACATTAAAATCAAGGGTATCTTTCAATATTTCCTCAGAAGTTTTTTCAATTAAGGTATAGATTTCAGGGGGAACAGAATCATTCTTAATTGCAAGAGAAGGATTAATTAAAGAAGTAGAAGTCAAATGTAAAGTTTCATCAAAGGATAATTTTCTAATTACATTAATAGGGCTACTAGTTACAGGAAGCTGTCTTTTAACAGGTTTAACTGTTCTTTCACCATTCTCAATAATATTACCTGCAGAAGAAGTCTTATTAGAAAACATTCCCAAGTGACTATCAACCAAATTACTTACCATGGCAGAGGAGGAAACTTCCCCTGAGATTGAGTTTGGGATTGGGCTTGGGCCTTCTTTCTCGTGCTTTGTTGGTAAGGATGAGGAGGAGGATGGAAATTGGGTGTTCTGGATGGGCCAGGCTGATGATGAGGAGGATGTTGCACATTCTGCTGGTAGTGACTCATTAGATAATCCCATTTCTATTTCTCTACTTCCATAGTACTTTGATTTTGTGTGAAGGAGCTGGGGGGGCTGCAAAGGTTGAGCCTAAAACTGAGGCTGATTGGGAGGCAACTGAGGAGGGGCCTGGGCCTGATTTTGGTTCCTGAGTTCCTGAACTTGACCCCACAAGGTGTCTACTTTTGCCTTGTATTTCATGTTTTCTGTCTTCAGTTCTTTGATGTGACTGGACAGATTGCTGATTTGCTGGGGCAGAGGAAGTTTTTTTTATTTTGAATCCTTTTGGAAGACCTTCTTGAGGTACTGGAGGTTTTACTTCCTTCTGTTGTGCTGGGGGAAGGGGGGTTTGATTTGTTTACTTCTCCTGTCATTTCCACATCCTGAATTATGTGAATTTTTCTTGTTAGCATAAGATTTTTTATGTTCAACTTTAGAAGAACTCACAGTATCAGCATCATAATCAATTTCAATTTCATCCACTTGCATGTTATCCATTTTCTCAGCCAATTTGTTGGACATAATAGTGGGAAGATTAATTCATTTCTTAAAAAAAAAAAAATGAATCAAATTCAGTTAATAATTTGCTCAAAATATTAAAAAAAAAAAATTATTAATTAAATTATAAAAAAAAAAAATTTTTTTTTAATATAAAGTAATATTTATAAACAATAATTAATAATATGGACTGTAAAGGAAAATTGGGAATAAACAATTAAGTTATTTTCAACCAATTAATTAAATTACCAAAATTAAATATGGCAATATATGGGACTAAGTACAAAGTACTATTTAAGTCAACCAAAATTAAACAAAAATTAATAATAATAAAAATTAATTAAATAATTCAATTTTTATTAATAATAATGTTAATTTCTTCTAGGACTAAGAGGAATTAAACACTCTATAATGGTCAACTAGGAAAAAAAATTATATATAATAAATGAACACTTACACTCAGTGACTCAGCACAAGGCCACAATCACTGTTATTGCAGTAAAAAAAATCTAGTATAAGAGTTGAGAGGAGCAAAGGTTGACTTACAGTAGTGATCGTTAAATCACCCACAAAAATATATAACTTTTAAGAATATATAAACCTAAAAGTTAGATCCCCGGTTCAATTCACGTTTGCGGAAAAAGTTCTACTTTTCATGCAAGGTGGTCCATGCGTTATGACGTTTGTCCAAAAAGTCGTAAAAGTCAATCGTCAATTATTCGGAAGGGTCCCCAATTGTGGGCCGGTTTTCTAGAAGAAGGTGAAAAAAAAAGAAGATAGAAGGGGAAATAAAAAGGACTGAAATAAAGAAATATATAAAAAAAATTAAAGACTTTTAATAAAGATGGACGGGGATCAATGTGGTTAATAAAGTAAGTATGGTTTTATTCTCTCTGTTCAATGATCAACTATTAATACTAAAATATTCTTATCACAACCTTTAATATTTTATTTCATTACTTAAATAGGCAGACGCACAGTTTAAATAGTTGTAAATAAAATTGAATTTTATAGTGTAATTAAAAAATATGTTGAGTAGTAAGTGATGAGCATAAATGAGATAACACAAGGCCTTTTATAGGCAAAGGGACCAATGAGGTGCTACCACTGAGTATATACAAAATAATAATAGGATGAAACAAAAAGATAAAAGAAAATAATTGAAACATAACAATGGAGAGAAAAAGATGAAACAAGTAATTAAAATCCCAATTAAGAAAACAATTTTCACACCACCATTTCCCAAATCATTCAAGTACTATAGTGAGTAATTAACCAATCTCTGAGACATGAGAACCATGTGAAAAAGTAATCAAATCAAGTATAACAATATTTTTTATAGATTTTTTAAGTGAAGCAAATGGAATGTTTTGACACAACAAAATATGGTAATCAATTTTTGTGTTAGTCTGTAGAAAATTAATAAATTGTTTTGACTATGTAATAACTAGTTGAAACAAGTAATTAATTTTTCTACTGAACCAAATTTAGAATTTTTAAATTTATTATAATAAATATTATAATGCATTTAATATTCATCACAAATAAGGGTCAAAAAACAACGTCAATAATTATGGATAATTTTGAATATGAAAAGGGTTCAATTATATTTAAATTTAAAAATTAATGTAATTACAATATAAGATAATTTAATAAGATATAATTATATTATCAACATGTAATTAATTAATTATTCATTAAATACACATAACACCTCTTTATATGGAATATAATAATTATTTTAATGTATACTTAATTTATATGATAATAAAATTAGTATAAAATTTTATTTTAATTATAAAATAATATTTTAATATAATTTATTATGTAATATAAATTGAATATATATACATAAGCTGCAATTATTATGTCATTTATTAACTCCAATAAAATTGTATGTTTATTACTTGGCTCCTGGGACAGCCCGGCTGACACAAATGATCACAACAGAGAAAAAAAAAATACATAAACCCCTACCCCTGTTGTGTACGTGTGTATATATGTGTAAGTTTTAATTTAATTTTTTTTTTTTATTAATAAATAAGAATATAAAATATAAAAAATAAAAAATAAAAAAAAAATAAAAAAAAAAAAACTTACCTCCCACAAGCTTCTTTTCCATCAACCCTCCCCATCTCACCTTTTCAAATCGTTTAATATCAAACCTGTCTAACCTGTCAAACCTGTCAAATACCTTTAAATCATCAACCAAACACACACCCACATCTGAACTGATATCACTTTAAAAACATGACACTGTGTGTTCTCTTATAAATTATTATTATTATATTTAAAAAACCTTCCCAACTTGAAAAGGCTCAGAAATCAACTATCAAATCCACAACAACCTTGGACCCAACTTCACCAACGATTGAACATACATTGAGTTATTAACAAAGGAATCATACAATCTGGCATGAACACCAATCAGCAGAACAGTTTTAGATGGGCATTCAAGTAGAGTTCAGTCTGAGTTCCATCCAAGTTCCCTCTGAGTTCAGGTTGGGGACTTGCTAGCAAGTCCACCCCCTATATTGTGTAGTGATTGACTTTCTTGTAGTGTTAGATACCTCCTATTCACCATCATTATCATCATCATTCTCTTTCTACATTCTTATCCCCTGTTTTCTAATGTCATTTATATTTCATTTCATCCCACACAATCACTATATTATCAACAACCATCACTCATGATATAGAAAAATTTCAAACATGACCACAACTAAGACAGTTACTTAATAATGTATATCTGATTTACTTATGTCACCCCCTGCCCTTACACCCCCCAGTTCCTCAAAAAAGAAAAAAAATCACTAGTACTGAGCATCCTTCTTCTAAACACTATATATATATATATGTAGTATACCACAATGACATATGCATCTGAAATTTTTTTTGTTTGTTTGCTTGAACAACTAACTGATACCTTAATAGACCCAAGGCACAATTTTATACTTGACTATTTTCTTATCTACTCACACACACATATAAAAATATACCCAAAATATCAAAAAAAAAAAAAAAAAAAAGAAAGAAAGAAAGAAAGAAAAGAAAAATCAGTATGAATCAAAAGAAATATTCAAAACCCCAATGTCAAAAAAAAAAAAAAAAAATCATTCAGATTTAGATTCACTCACATTGATTCCAATCTTCTCCATACTTTTTCTGACATGCTTCATCATCTCTAGCTTGTCGATGAGCGAGTAAAATGGCAAAGTAGATTGCATACTATGATATGGAAAAAAAAAAAAAAAAAAAAAAAAAAAAAAGGGAAAAAATCATCATTATTAATTTATTTATTTATTTTCCAAAACTTAGACATACAACTTACGAAATAAGTTACAGGGGTATCGAATTTCGTAGGAAGACACCACGCTAAACCCATAATCCAATCACCTAAATAATTAGGGTGTTGACATAATCCCCACCATCCTGAAATAAGTAAGCGAGTTCCTCTAGATGTTTTGAGAGATTTCAAATCTATAGCCACATGAGAGGTTTTCCATTCATTCATTTTTATTTTTTGTAAAAAACAATATATTATCAGCTTATTATGATTACCATATTGTAACAAGACTTTTTTTCAAGTCCGTTCAAGGGGTCTTAATGAATGTAGGTTGAAGTTCACAAACTTTTAGGATTCCGACCTTTGCGAAACTCGTTTTTTTCTTCATTGCTTAATCGAAAAATAGCATATCCAATCGATTGGACCATCAAAATTCCACATAAGCCCAACCAACTTAATTCAAACTCTTGAAAGCTCAAATAACGAGCTTGTAATGAATAAGTGAAAGGGACCCAAGTTAAATCGCCGACAGATAACATGAACCCGAACCCATCGGTTGTGATGTCCATTTGATTGAGAATGATAGGCTGATGGGAAACGAAAAAGAGGACATTGCCAAGATTAGAAATCTCCATCACAGGATGGGAGGGTGAAAGTGATGTAGGAATGATAATTACCTCATTGTATTCAGCATCGAATACATACCAAGCATGAAAGATCAACACCAACCACATGGCATTGGTGACTTTTCCGAATCTTTCATATTGATCAGCTGCATAGGCCAAATCAATTAAAACCCAAAGAATCAAGCCAGGCCTCATTTCATTGAATGTTTTGATATCAAAGCTGGCGATTCTAGGATTAAGCTCTCTTCCAATAAAAAACTATAGGATGAGATGAATTATATAAGTGGGTGAACCATATGCAAGATAAAAGATGGGGGTGAGGGAGGGTGTGAAGAAAGACAGACATCATAGATGAGATTGCCAGTGTTTCCGCCGAGAGCCAAAAGTTTTCCAGGTTTGAAGCTCATGATGTAACAATAAGCGGCCTGGACGACACTCATGATGAGAGAAGCGGAGATGAGTTCGAATTGATGATGTGCAATGTAGAGGAGTGGTTGGGGACCATAGAAGAGAGTGAGGAGGAAGACGATTGCGGAGGTTAGGATCAAGGTGTTGAAAGCTGAGAGAGCAAGAAAGAAAGAAGTTAGAGATTGAAGAGGAAGAAAGAGTGGGTAGGGAAAGACCATTAATTCTGTAGGTTAGGGTAGTGTGGTTGGGAAGAAGGTTACCGGGGACATGGTGAGCAGGGAGGACTGCCCAACAGAGGACGAGATAGAGATACCAGAGAAGATAGAGGAGGGCGACGTGGGTGTTCCAGAAGGGCGGGCAGTATGCGAAGAGGTTGAGGGAGGAGAGAGAAAGAGAAGGCTGGATGGCGGGTGAGGAGACGAGGGAGAGCCAGTAGGTAAAGAAGGGCACGGACAGAGAGACAGCAAGTGCGCCAAGGGGACCGCCGACTGTGAGGGTGAAAGGGGGGGATTAGTTATATAGTGGGGTAATGATAATATATAATATATAATATATACTATATAATAATAATAATAATAATAATAATAATAATAATATATACTATATACTATATACTATATATCAACAACAACCCTCTCACTCTCTCACTCTCTCAGCCACTCACACTCATACTCGCCACACGCCACAGTCATCTTGCATCCCTCCAATCCACTCCAACTTCCCTCCTCTCTCATTCCGCTGTCCATGCATACGCCCCATTCATCCATCCATCCGCTCCCCTCTCACCCTCCCCCATGGACTCTCTTCTCATTCCCTCCCGTCTCAGAGACCAGTACAGTCTGTCTATTCTCTCTCTACTCCCAACTAACTCCCAACTAACTCTCTTCTTCTTCTTTCACAGTACCCATCACTTGTCCACACTGCAACGCTTCTCTTGAATACTCCCTTCCCTCTCATCAACCTCTCCCCTCCTTCCAAATCGTCTGTGCTGTCTGCTCTGCTCAATTCAATCCTTCCTCTCCTAAAAACAACAACAACAACAACAACAACAACAACAACAACAACAACAAATCAAAAAAACCGTCTGCTCAGAGGAGAATCGGAACCGATGAAAGACCTCTCCAAACCGAGTACTATGATGCTCTCGGTCTATCTCCTACTGCTACTCAACTCGAAATAAAATCCGCTTATCGTCGCTTGGCTCTTAAAATGCATCCTGATAAAAATCCAAACGACCCTGATGCTGAAGAAAAATTCAAAACGGTATCCTCCATTCTTTTTATTCTATCTCCTCAACTTTGGTTTATATGCTACTAACTCCATTCTCTCCTTCTCTTAATTTTTTACTTTTTTTTTTTATTTTTCGCCAACTCCTCAGATTGCTATCGCTTATAACACTTTATCTGATCCTGCTTTACGTAAAAAGTATAATGAGTTTGGCAAACAAAAAGATGTCGATGATCGCTTTGTGGATCCTGAAGCGGTATTTTCAACGTATGCACACTCTTACTTATAATTCTGTTCACACCCCACCCCTCCTTCTCCTGTAGCTGACGTGATTGACTAGGTTGTTTGGAGGAGACAAATTTCAAGACATCATTGGCACTATTTCATTAGGTCAAGAAATGAAGACCGCTCTTCAAAATGAAGATGAAGAAGCAGAGACTGACGCGGACGAAAACTCTAATACAGAATTAGCTAGAATGGGTGATCGATCCGTCAAATCCAATCCATCCACCAAAAAATCTAATCCGTCATCTGAACAAAAAGCAAAAAAAGAAGCTTTGGCCCAAGCAGAAAGAGCTCGGATTAGAGAAGCTCGAGTCAATAAATTAACCGAAACCTTGAAAAAAAAATTATACGTTTATACTGAACAAGCACTCGAAGAAGTGGATGAATTAACCGCTAACAGTGTCAAAATGATGTGGGAATTCGAAGTCCAAGATTTATCAGAAGAAAATTTCGGCCCTGAACTTCTTAAAACGGTAGGATCAGTCTATGTGAGTAAAGCAAGGAAATGCTTAACTTCTACAGCCACTGGCGCCTGGGGTGGTGGAGTAGCCGTCATAGGAAGTTGGTACCATAGTGCCAAATCAACAGCTCATGTCTTTTCAGAAACCGTCGGAGCGGTCCGTGCGGCTTATGATGTCAAAGCAGTGTTTGATGAATTAGCTAAAGCTGAAGCAGCAGGTGAAAATGGGATTTCTGAAGAGAGGAAGAGACAGTTGGAAGAAGAGGCTGCTAAGAAAGGGTTAAAAGCTTTGTTTAAGGGTGCCAAGTTGGAAGTGGAGAGTGTGGTCAGGGAGGTTTGTGATCGGTTATTGGGTGAGGAACGGGTGGGGAGAGAGGTTATTAGGAAAAGAGCTGTGGCTCTTGGTTAGTTTCTTGTTTTTAAATTAGATTATGGAGATGATGATGAGGTTTTGATTCTAACAGTTTTGTTTCTACTTATTTTTATTTTTATTTTTATTTTTTATTTTTTTTTATTTTTTTATTTTTTGACACCCTTGTTTGGTTATAGAAATCCTTGGAAATGTTTACGAGGCAGCCAAAAGCAAAACTGGAGAAGATACATGGACTACTTTGGAAAATAGTTTCCCCAATAAACCATCAGATTCCGGGTCTAAGCAACCTGCCAATTAAATCATCATTATTATATTTTTCTTTTTCCTGTGCATTGGTTTAATTTATTTTAATATCATTCATTCATTCATCCATCCCTTCTTTATTGGATCTTTGTTAGCATGGTATTTTAGTTGAATCTGGACATATCAATTTATTCTATTTACTTGAGTAGACTGGTATTTCCTTATATATATAGTGGGAGAGGAAGGGATAGGGTGGGTCTGTTTGATTTGATTGTTTGATTTCTATTCAAATACCTATTTACTTAATGCCTAGCCTAAAAATTTACTTACCTGTTGTTAGATGATGGAATTCATATATATATAGAGAGAGAGTGTGTGTGTGTGTGTGTGTGTGAAAGCTGTGTATGCAGGAGGAGGAGGAGAAGGACAGAGGTTCAGATATTTTTAGGGCATAGTTGAGTCATTGGTTGAAAGTTTAAAGTTTACCAAAAAAAAAAAGAAAGAAAAAATTACTGATACATATGTAATAAGGGGACAAATATTTTTTTGACATACTAGTAAAAGATAGTATAGTATGTATATGAATGTTAGAAGTGGTATGTCTAACTAAATTCTTTTTAAAATCATTTTCAAGACTTTTATGCTTTTGTCAGATATTTTAATGGTTAATAAGATTCAATACTATCTAGTCTTACAATAACTATATATATATATATATATATATAATTCTTCTTGAAAATCGTGCAATGAATAATATCAATACAGTAAAAATATGTTGTTTAAATAAATTTATGGATTCTAGATAGATTATCATTTCTCCATATATATATATATATACATATATTGGTTTGAAAGAAGCTTATATCATCATTATTTTGTATGTTTTTTTTAATTAAATCTACTATGTTTTGGTTTATTATTATTATTATTATTGAAAGAGTGTAAAAAAAAAAACTTCTCAAGCAGTTTATATTATATATATATATATATATTAGCTTGATTTGGTTGTGGCTTGCACTGAATCCAAAAAATTCCACAAAAAAAATAAATCTTATTATATATATATATATATATATAGCCAAGTCAACAATGTCATGTGAAAGTGGTCAGGCAGGTGGACCATGAAGATCAGGAATGTAAGTCTTGGATGGGAGAGGGGGGGAAAAAAAAATTGAAATTCAGATACATGATGATGATGATCTGAAATGAGGTTTGAGGAACAGGAATTTTGATAGCTTAAATTAATTGATCATGATAAGGTATGGGTAGACTAGTATCATTATTTCTGTATCATTACACAATATAGGGGGTGGACTTGCTAGCAAGTCCCCAACCTGAACTCAGATGGAACTCAGATGGAACTCATAATGAACTCATCCTGAACTCTAGTTGAACACCCACCTAAAACTGTTCTGATGAGTGGTGTTCATCCCTGATTGTATGGTTCCTTTGTCAATAGCTCAATGTGTGTTCAATCTGTGGTGAGTGTGAGTCCAAGGTTGAAGACTCACTAGCAAGTCCACACACACCCCCCCCCATATTGTGTGGTGTACATTCTATGAGCATCTGCAGTCATTTCAGTAACTATTCTGTAGCTATATGCATTTTACTGGGTGCCATTGGTGACTGAATTGTAATATTCATCAGTCATATATGTAACTTCTTTAACTAAACACAGGTTAATAATAAAAATAAAAAAAGTAAAAAAAAAAAAAAAAAAAAAAAAAATCAATTGTGTAACTGATTGAATAGTGAGTCTCAAACCTTACCAACCAAACACACTTAGAGTGTGTCACTTATAAAAAAAAAAAAAAAAACACCACACAAACATGCTATGAAACATGTCTGATTTGGTACTTGGGGTCTCAAACATTGTTAAGACCTAAGAGGGTGGACTATGACTAGCACTAACACTAGCCTTAGATGGGGCTGACTATTCTAGATACAGCAGTGAGACAAACTAAGACTGACTAAGTTGACAGCTGCCAACAGTAAGGGTTACAATCATGAGAGACTAAGAAGTAAGTGGATTACTAAATAAGTTGTCCTCCAATGAGGAGCTCCTCATAGTGCTTGCCCCTTAAAAACCCTTTTTATGCAATATTTGCTTCTCCCACCTATTACAATGCATAGCACTCATAGTGCTCCTCCTCCTTGCCTCTCAACCCAAATCCTAACATTGCCCCCCTCTTTTACCCTTCCTGCCCCCTACCCTCCTTCTCAAACTGTTTCATCTTCCCCTTAGCATTATCCAAATGTTCTACTGGCTCCCAAGATCAATCTCCTACTCCATAACCTTTCCAGTGCACCAAGTACTGAACCTTCTTTCCCCTTTACACCTGCTTAGGAATAACCATTTCTACTCCAAACCCCTCTTCATTTCCAACATAGACTGGTGCTGGTGGTTCTTCTGGATGCCCTGGTATTGTGTCTTCTTGATATTTTGTAAGGGTGCACTTGTTTCATTGAAATTGGTAGTTCCAATTCATATGCTGAGTCAGATATCTTGTGCTTAATCTTAAACATGCCCACCTTCTTATGATCTAGCTTAACTCTTGGGTGTAATGTAATCGAGACTTGTGAGCTTAAACAGACCTTGTCACCTACCTCTAGTGTCTGATTGTTGAGTCTTCCCTTGCTCATGGTGGTACTTCATTGAGTATTGGTATAACTTGAGCACTGCTTCTAATTCCTGCTGTATACTCAATATTTTCTAAAATCTGCTCTTCATCTTCTGGAACTTACAGCATTAATGGGGTACCAATTGAGAATGTTGGGTGGTATCCATAGTTGGTATCAAAAGGCGACATGCCAGTTACCACATGTGTCCTATTTTTTTATGAGCATTCAGATAATGGTAGCAGCTGCACCCAATCATCTTTCTGATAGTTAATAAAATGGAATAGGTATGGTTCAATTCCCCTTATTCACTTTCTCAGATTGCCCATCAGTCATCAGATGCCATGCTGTTGAAAAAATGAGCTTAATGTTTAGTTTCTCATACATTGCCTTCAACAACTTAGAAGCAAAAGTACTTTCCCTATCTGATACTATATTTTCAGGTAATCCATGCAATTTCCAGACATGTGCCACCATTAAGTCTGAAATACCCTCTGATGTAACATTTGTATTAGTGAGGACAAAGTGTGCCATCTTAGTGCAACGGTCAATGGCTGTGAGGATTGTATTCTTTCCTTTTGACTTGGGTAACTCCACTATATGATTGTAAGAGAGTTCCTTCCATGGATGCTTGGGTAGGCTTAACAGGGTTAGTGGTGCAGCTGTTGGGCTGACCTTGTTACTCTGGAAAGAGTCATATGCCACTACATAGCACTGAGCAATATACCTTCATGGACTTCCAGTAAAAGTTACAACTTACCAGCTTCAATTTCTTCAGCATTTCTGGATGTCCTGCTATTGGGGAGTCATGCCATGATTTAACCACCTGCCTCTTGAGATCTTCATCATTTGGCACCACTATCCTCCCATTCCAATATAGTGCTTTCCCTTTCCAGGTGATACTCCTCCAATCCTTTCCTTACTGATACCTCTTTTGAAAACAGCACTTTCACCAGCTCCTTTACTCCCTCATTTTTTTCCTGCCCCCTTCTTACCCATTCCATCAAATTCTGATCTTCCAATTCCACTTCATCTAGGATTACCCCCTCTTCAAGGTCCCCCTTCAATAGAATTGCCCCAACAGTATGTAGCTGATCTGAAGCTGGGAGCAAGTCAGAACATCATGACAGCACATCCGGTGTGCCAATTTTTCTTCCCCAGTCTGAATTGAACAACAACATTAATTCTTCTTAGAAGTTTTGCCCAATGTGCTTTCCAGAAACTCAACTTCTTTGTGGTCAAGAAGGTTTCCAGATTTTTATAATCCATTTAAATAATAACTTGTAAATGGTGAGGTCCTCCTTCCAAATAGTGGCTCCAGGTGTGCATGGCTTCAACTAGTTCCAATAACTCCTTTTAATATACTTCATAGTTCAATTCAGCACCTAACAGTGTACATGACAAATATGCTACTGGGTGTATGACATTTTCAGCATCATGCTGGGATAATACTGCACCTAGTGCAAAATTTGAGCAGTCACCTTCCAGAACAAATGGCTTTAATAAGTCAGGGATTTTAAGGATAGGGGCTGTCAAAAACTGTCTTTTCAGGTAGTCAAACACATCTTCTTGGCTACCTGTCCAGATAAACTTGACTTCCTTCTTTGTGAAGCTGTGAAGTGGGAAGAAAATGTGAGAATAGTTTTCAATAAAGGGGTTATAAAAAATTTTCAAAGCCTAAGAATGACTGGAGCCTCTTTTACTGATGCTGGTGTTGGCTATTCTAATACTACCTTTACTTTCTCCTGGTCCATTTTCACTCTATCCTTTGAAATGATCATACCCAGGTAGGGTATTTCACTCACTGAGAAGACACATTTCTCTTGTTTTGACCATACCTGGGCCTCCCTCAAGTGCTAAAAAAAGTCCTTTACAGGTATCTGGTGCTCCTCCATTGATCTGGAGTAAATTTAAAATGTTGTCCAGGTATACTGCTACATCTATTCCTATTCTGTCTCTAAGGATGCTGTTGGTGAAGTGTTAGAAAGTGGCAGGTGCATTACATGGAACAAATGACATGACCAACCATTCAAAAATGACCAAATTTAAGGCAGAATGCCAGTTTGTTCTCATCTTATTCTTTCAGGCATATGTTGTGGTAACCTGCTCTAAGGTCTAGAGATGTTAAGATCTCTGCACCTTGAAGACTATCAATTAGCTCACTAGTCAGTGGAAGGGGATATCTGTTCTTAACTTTCAGTGCATTCAACCTTCTGAAATCCATGTAAGGTCTTAGTGAACCATCCTTTTTTCCTGAAAAAGATCACTGGGGCCTTCCAAGGAGATTTCGATTCTCTGATGAAACCATTCTTCATATTTTCATCAATCATTTCTTTTCGCACTGCTAACTCCAAGGTTGAAAATGGGATTATGCAGCTAAATTGAGGCATTGCATCTGGAATCAGATCAATGAGAATATTGTATGGTTGGTGAGGTGGAAAAGCTTTGATGGCTCCATCTTAAAACAGTGGTAAGAATTCTAAATAAGCTTTGGGGACCATTTCCTTGAGTCTTTTTTTTTTTTTTTTTTTTGGCTTTGAGGAATGGATCTTGGCTGAACTCTTGGCAGTAATGTTTCATGCTGTTGTATCACATTCCAGTTCCTCCTCTTCTTCCAGCACCCCCTCCAAGTCCTTAAACTTAGAATCAAGATAAAGTGTCAGTTCTTTCAGAAGGTCTACTAATAATGATAAAACACCAGGATACTTACCTAGAAAAGCCAGGGGGCTTATTCATTATCTGCTCCATCCACCTTTCTATTTTATGCCTTCTCCTTTTCTTGGTGGGCTTCATCCCCTCTGTGGTCCTTCCTGATGCTTCCTGTTGGTGCCCCATTGACAGTCTTCTGCTTAAAATCAAGAGAAATCATCAGCTCTGACAGAAAGTCAACTTATTGTAATAGAACATCAGAAGAATTTCCTAGATGGGCTAGGGAGCCAATACTTTAGGGACAGCCTCCCTGTTCCTTCCCATATGAATCTTCCTTTCCTTCCAGTTAATGTGTGGGTTATATTGGTCCTGAAAAGGTATACTTGTCCTTCAGGTTTGTCAAATATTCCTTGCATTGAGACTCCCTTCCATTGCACCAGAATCTTCAAAAAGCCTTCCCTCTTACTTCTTCTCCCCCACCTGGGGATCTATCAAAAATAATTGGACACCTGGGGTGGTCCAATTTTTATCTTTTGTTATTATCTCTCTGTTAAAAAATTTTTAGAAATGAAACAGTCTGTGACCCCACAGTCCAGCAGGGCTTGTATATTTGTTGTGGCATCAAGGGTCATTAAAGGCATGTTCAGTATAATAAAATTATCATTTAATTCAAGTGGATTACACACTAATAATTCTACTGCTGACTCTCCCTTGTCTCTTCAATCTAATCTTCTTGAGGAGGGAACAAGATTCACTCCCAAACACTGTCTTTTCCCTGCACCTTTCCTGCGCTATCCTCTACTCTTTCTAGCCCATATTTTCCCTCTACACTCCCTGGACAAATGACCACCACTCCCACATCAAAGGCGCAAACTCTTTCTCATATGCCTCTGGTATTCCTCCTCAGATAAACTTCTTCTTCCACTAGCACCATGTGAATTTTCTGCATCAATATCAATGGCATTTTGGTCCCAAGTTCCAGACCCACTTGATGGGACATTTTTTGTGCCAGTGGCAGACACCACTCACTTCATCCATGGGCTGATGCATAGACTTGTTATCAATTTTAATTTCCAACTCCATTAGCTCTTGGGGAGAGGTTGAATGTGGATGATTGATTAGAGCATTCCTGGGTTTTGGAAAAAGACCATTTCCAAAATGAAACATGAGTGCTCATTCTTCCCATGTTGTAACATAGCTGGAATAGCCTCAGAATTTGGACACATACTCTGTGACAGAGTGTTTATGCAGCAACTGATTGAGTGCATGCTTTGAGGTTGTGGAAACATCAGGGTCACCAAAGGCTAATTCAAATTTTTCCATGAACTTTTGAAAATGATTTTCCGACTTGAAATCATCATGGAGCTCTTTGGTATATGGCCTCTCCCAGTGTGTTGCCTTGTCTGTGAGGTACAATATTTCAAACCCAATTTTTGATCTCTCATCTGGGAATTGATGACCATTCAGCAGGAAATAAAGGTTTAACTACAATGTATAATGATCTTCCTAGGGGCCTTGTCTTCCATCAAAAATTTCTTGAACTGAAATCTTTGGGCCTTTGACAGGTGGCATTGGTTTCCCAGATGGTACCAGCACTTTAGCTTTGGAGGTGTGCAGCTCTGCTTTGGTGGGGCCACAATATGAGGGGTTTTCCTCTTTTAGACATTATATGAGTCTGGCATTCTGTTCTTGAAAGCATGCCATCTGCTCATGCATTTCAGAAAGGAGTGCTCCATTGGGTTGGCCAGAGGGGTTCATGACTCTTTTGTAGTGTGCCAATTATAGATCAGACAAAATATTAAGACCTAGGAGGGGGACTACCACTAGCGCTAAAACTAGCCTGATATGAGACTGAATATGCTGATACAGCAGTAATACAAACTAGACAAATTATTTTGAGGCTGCCAACAGTGAGGGTTACAATCACAAGAGACTAAGGAGTAACTGGATTACTAAATAGGTTGTCCAATGAGGAGCACCACACAGCGCTTGCCCCTTACAAACCCCTTATGCAATATTCCCCTCTCCCACCTATTACAATGCATAGAACTCATAGTACTCCTCCTTTCCTCTCAACCCAAATCCTAACATCAAGGTTCAAAACTTTCTGAATCTCATACAAATAATCAGGAATTTCCATTAGATCCTTTGCTTGAATCTCCTGAATTCAAAGAACCAACTTTCTTTTCTGACATTCAGCTTGATGAAACCATGGTAGTAAGTTCAAACTACTTTTCTTATAATTCTCTCTTTTGTATTGCTTATTTACTGCCCGTGTATTACAAAAACCAAAGCTTATCAAATTGTGAAATTTTCAAGTAAGTAACTAACAATAAGAGGTTAGAAGATAAAGAATCAACCGCTTCTAGCAAAATACTCAAGTAAAGGGCCTCTGCTAAAATTTAGCTTCATTCACAATGAAAGGATGAAACATTTTTTTTTTTTTGGAAATAGAGATAGACTGTTTAGATTTAGAGAGGAATGAAATTAGAATTCAAAGAGAGGATGATGAAAAATTTAAAAAATTAAACTTTTCAACACATATATATATATATATATATATTGTGTCTAACTAAACTACTGATATCTAATAATCTAGATCTGTCACAGGATAACCTAACCACAAGGTCGAGGGTGTTCCTGAAAGTGAGATGGAGGGAAGAGTTTAGAAACTTTGTCGAGGCACAGAGGAAATGTTTGAGGAAGTGATTCAAAGATGACTCTAAGGAAGATCTACTGCTTTGAGGTATGTTTGAGAAGAATTCTAATATAATTTAAAGGTAATAGGGGGTATCAATGTTGACCGATCCGCAATTAAATTAATTGCGGAAAATAATCCTTATACCCCAATTATCTTCCGCAATTATTTTTGCTAATAATTGGGTTATTAGACACTTTACGTGTCAATGTTCACCTCTTATCCGACATTTATTTACTCAATTTTCCATAACCACATCTTGGACAACTTTCTGGATATCCCAGCCTTCTACCTTGCTGCGCACTTCCATTCTCATCCCATCCTGTTCATTCTATCCGCTCAGAATCTCTCCCCATTTCATCTATTTGATTCTTCTCCTTTTCATCTCGCTATCTCATCTGCTTGTTTCTGCTCCTTTTCATCTTCATTTATAATAACATGCCTTGTCATCCTAGATCTTCTCAAAGGCAGCTATCACCCAGTTGTTCTTCAATTCCCACTACTTCCTCTTTTCCCCGCTCAGCCAAGAAATCAAAGACTGTTCAATTAAAAAAAGATGATCATCTCATTCTTATCAACTGGCTGAAAACCAAATCTAACTATGATTCTTGTTTTGGTACTGAGTATGCCACTAAAGTAGGACGGCCCCCCACAACAAAAGTTAATGGCTATCTTCTAATGGCAAATGAATTACGCAATAAGACCAAGGGAAGGATTGATCTTTTGCCTAAACAGATGTCTGAATGCTTCAAGCATTATCGAGCAAAATACAAGAAGGCAAAGGCTCTTTCATCTTCCACTGGTTTTGGGGTTACTGACATTGATATAACTAAGGGTATAAAATCCATAGACAATAAACTTGATTCTTTATGTCCTTACTTTAAAGAGATGGATGCAATTTTTGGAGAGCGAGCCGATGTTAATCCTGTAAACATGTTGGATGGAGAAGATCCTATCTCCGAACATGATGTCGAAGCAAATCTTTTCACATCCTCTTCCTCCACTCAAGCCTCCCCTCTTCTAAATTCTACGAATCTAGATAGCTTTGCTATTGATCCTATTGGCGATTTAACCCAACCCAATCTAACTCAGGTCTGTTTCTTTTATCTTATCAATTCTATTTTTTTATTTACTTATATTTTTCTTATTTCTTAAAAGGCTGATGAACAAACCCAGGATCCTCAATCAACTGAGTCTGAAGCTAGTGACAATGATGAGGAGGAAAATGCTACGTTGAACAAAAAGAGAAGGGCTTCAACTAGTCTAAATTTCCTCTCCCAAAGAAGACAAAAAAGTGATACTTCATCACAAACACCTTTTTCTTCGATGGAACAGTTTTTAGAGAAACGTGATGCTGGTAAGTGATATCATACCTCTTATTACTTTACTCTGCTTTTCTTCTACTTTATGTTAATTTTTATTCTCACTCTAGAACAAGTGGAAATTGCTAAAGAGACACTGAGCTTTGAAAAGAAGAAATATGAGCTCTCTTTAAGGAGGGATGACAGAGTACAAGATTTGGAAGAGAGGAAGTATGAGCTCTCCTTACGGAAGGATGATCGGATCCAAGATTTGGAGGAGAAGAAGTTTGAGCTCTCTTTACAGAAGGATGGTAGGGCCCAAGATTTGGAGGAGAAGAAGTTTGAGTTAACTCTTAGTATTGAAAAATCCAAAAATAAGGAAAAAACACTCGAGCATCAAAACTTAATGGAACAGATGAAGTATAAGCATGATCTCCAAGAAAGTTCTAAAAAGAAAGATTTCTTGATTGAATGCATTAAAGCAAACAAATCTGTTGAAGAAATAGAACGTTTAATGAAATTTTTTGTTGACTAGTTTCTTTTATTTCTTTCACACTTCATGTGTTCATATTTATTTGTACATAAATTTTACAATTATTTTCTGTATTATACATACAATGGGGCTGGGAGGATAGCGAAAGGCATGGGGAGAGAAGACAAGCATGTGTTGATAGAATTGAAAGGGATGGAGATTGGTGCAAACAGAGTGTGAAAATAGGAGGATGAACTCTGTTCTTCGGGCGAAGAACAGAGTTCACTTCCATAAAATATTGAAAGCGATGGAGATTGGTGCAAACAGAGTGTGAAAATAGGAGGATGAACTCTGTTCTTCGGGCGAAGAACAGAGTTCACTTCCATAAAATATTACCTGAAACATAGTTTTCAATTCTGTAAAAACAGTTGTAAGTAATAGAAAAAGTCAAATTATTGTATTTAAGAATTGCAATATTGTCAATCAATTTTTATTGATAAACTTAATTTAATAAAGTATTATTTAAATAAGTTGCTTCAAAAAATACTTTGCATTGAGTAGACTCATGGAATGATTTTTTCTGGCTTCCATTCAGTTATCCTCACACTTTCACAATGTTTTCAATATAGATCCATTATTATTTGTGTGATACTTCAAGTGAAAGTTCAGTATTACTTCAGTCTGAGTTCCATCTGATTTCCATCTGACTTCAAGTTGCGGACTTGCTAGCAAGTCCGCCCCCCATATTGCGTGGTGTCTGTTTAAAGAAGGATATAATGATTAGGTAGGGGGGTAAAGTGAGTAGAAGGGGGGGAAGGGGGGGTGTTTGAGGCGCCTAAAGAGAGGGAAAGGGGGGGGTTTGATGTGGGTAAAGAGAGGTGAAGGGGGGGTTTGAGGCGCCAAAAGAGAGGTGAAGGGGGGGGGTTTGAGGGACATAAAGAGAGGGGAAGGGGGGAGTATTGAAGCACATAAAAAGAGGGGAAAGGGGGTGATGAGGGACCTAAAGAGGGGGGAAAGGGGGGATTTGAGGCAGCTAAAAAGGGGGTAAAAAGGGGGTCAGAGACAGGTAATGTCAGGCTAAGATCAAGTACAAGGACGTGAACTAGCTTGAATGGTCAGTTGTCTAGAAGATTTAAATGGTCCTGTATGAATACTGTAGTACTAATCCACTAAGTTGTAAAATATAATCAAATATAAAGGTCTCAGTAATATAATTCTCACTAATCTTATATATGGCTTACAATCTTTATATTTGGTAGAAAAATAGATTATATAAATTCAGATACTATTCAAAAGTCTTATAAAAGTACTAATTGATATGTATTGTAATTGGTTTGGTTATATTGGTTAAATTGTAATGATAAAGAATGAATAAATACAACCCAAAAACCTCCTCCTTTTATACACACTGAGTTCCCCAATGATTCCCTTGATGTACCACCCAATACACAGTTAATGACGCCTCTAAACAACTAATAGACATGCCCATCAACATTCCCAGTAACCCATGACATAATTAGAAGAGTAACAACCGCCAAAATCCTGAAATAATAAGGGAAATCCATCAAAATTAAAGAAAAAGACAAAAAGAGAGTATATGCGTATAAAACAATAATATTAAGGATTAAAGGAGACTTTTTAAGGTTAATAATAGCTTAATAATAAGGGGGATTGACTGTAGAAATAATGGGGCTAATCCTGACATTATACTACGTGAAATTCCCATTCAAAAATAACCAAAATTGACTGAGAAACCACCCAAAAACTTAAAAAAGAGCGTGAGATGTGGGGTAACTACATGCAGTTCTTGGCAGGCGCTTGCACGGGTAAATCCTTGACTAAAATTAGGCGAATTTAAGCGTGGTGATGAAATAAAGTGCCAAGAGTGAGGTTATTAATGAAATTAGTGCATATAAACAGGGTCAATGCATTATTAATTAAGCTAGGACACTAAATAAGCGCCTGTCGCCTATTTTAGTGTGTTTCCCCACAGTGGGCGTAGAATGTGGGGTAATTATAGTGTGAAAAAGCTAACTTTGCTAAAAATGAAGCTATTCACACGGGAAAAAAGCAGGCAGTATGTGGCCAGTACACAGAAGCCATTTCTGGCATAAAAAACACCAAATTTGAAAAGTGTTATTTTTATGCATTTAAATAGCCAAATCAATAGTTCCAAATGAGCCCAATTGATCTGTCAAAGCGCAATTTTGATATTCTCAATTTTATAGCGCATATAGTCAACTTTTAAGTGAAATAAAGCGCATTTCTTGTTTTTTGCATAAAACAATGAATATAACAGCTTTAAGTGTACTTAAAAATTATGTAGCCTTATACTTAAGGTTCTTAAGATTACCCTAACATATTCCAACTTAATATTAAGTACATAAGACCTATAAAAGGTGGATATATGCGTGTATATAAGGTGTTATAATGGCATTTTTTGTGTATTATCATAATTTTACTTATGTATACTATTTGTGTACTCTTATTTATTATTCCCATGTATAGTTCATGTGTTTAACATAACTTATAATTACTTTTTACTCAGTCCTGGAGATATACAGGCTGACAGGTAAAGAGAGGGAAAAAGGGGGGCCTTGAGAATCATAAAGAGAGGTGAAGGAGAGAAAAAAAAACAAAAAAATAAAAAGATAAAAAAGAGAAAAAAGCAAAACAAAAATTAGTTTACCCTAGAACAAAAATAATAGAAGCACTTACAAAAAAAACAAAAAAACCAAAAAAAAGCAAAAAAAAAGCAAAAAAAAAGCAAAAAAAAAAATCATGATTAGCAAATAAAAAACCATGAAAAAAGAAAAAAAATGACCTACCTGGTGAGTTGAGTTGAGAAAATAAATGCAACCAAAATATTTGAGGGATATTTGAGGAGAATAGGAAAAGGATATGAGTGATGAATGAAAAAAAAAATCACTGACAAAATATGCGATATAAGAAAATATGTGATTTCATGTTGAGGAAGTGAAAGAAAACCAATGAGCAATCCAAAAAAAGATATTCACCGTAAATTCAAAAAAAAAAATGAATATGCAACAAACCAAAATACAAAACCAAGTGATTAAAGTACATAAAGAGGACATTTGGAAAGTATGAAAACATAAAAATTAAAAATTAAAAGGGTGAAGAGAAATGTTGAAGAGTAATTGGCATTATAATGGGGCGTATGCCGGTTGATTGAATGATTTGTGAATCAAGGGAGGGGAGTGGCAGTGGTGGTTCAGGATCCTCTTCTTCATAAAGATCATTCCACTCATCCTTTAAATCAGCTAGAATATTGTGGAGTATTACGCAAGTCAAGATCCAATGATTTGCAGTTTTGATCTCCAATTTTTTTTGAAATTGGATTCTGAGCTCCCGAAGACTAGAAAATCTTCCCTTTAAAATACCTATAGCATGTTCAATTCGTACTCTTGATTGTGCAAGGTGATAATTAAATTTAGTTTTGGGGTCATTTTCTGAAGTTGCACCACGGAAAGCAGGTATAATGTACTTTCCACTTGCATATGCTGAGTCTGCAAGGAGGTACTGAGATTCGTCAAAGTATGATTCAGGGGATTGAGAAATCCTCATTCTTTGGAAGACGGAAGAGTCATGACATGATCCAGGGCAGCCACTGTGAAAAGCAATAAATTTTTTATTGACATCGCATACAAGTTGAACGGCAATAGAGTATCTAGAAAGAAGATAAAAAGTTAGATTGTGAAAGATGAGAACTTGGAGAAGATTTTGAAGAAACCTTTTTTTGCGATCAAAATAATGGTTGCCATCATGAGCAGGCTTTTGACTCAAAGGGATGGTTGTGCCATCAACAAAACCTATACAGCCAGGGAAACCTTCAGCTTGCATTACTTGAGAGGATTCAAGTCGCTGTTCTGGAGTTGGCCAAGCAAGAGTTTGAGACTTGAGGGAAAGGATAGCAATCATACAGCGCTTGGTGTATAATATCACGGTACCATATCCTATGTTAAAGAGATTATCCAAACGTCTTACGGCAGCACCATTTCCATTTGAGCCAAAGCGACATAGAGCAACAGCAAGTTGGATGGCAGGATTACGCTGTTTGTTATGAGAATTGTTATGGAAGATAGGATGATCGGAGATGAGTTGATAAAGTTTGAAGAAAGAATCGGGAGAAGTTCTAAAAAGTTGTGTGAAGTTTAAATGAGGAATGTTGAGAATGGAGGCCAGATCATATCGGGGATCATGATAAAGATTTGGCCCCCTGGTGATGATGTAACGCTTTTTGGAAAGAAAACACATATAAGCTAAAGCATCTTCCAAATCAGAGTCAGATTTATAGTAAAGAACTAAAAGAAAAGTGATAGCATTCATTGTTGAGTGAAGTAGCTTCCTAGTAGAGAGGTGTTTCATTGTTGCCGGTGGAAGGGTTAAGTGATGAGGGAAGTGGGAATTCACCGCCAAATGTGCAGTTGGGGTGTGTAGATAGAAAAAAAACTTAAGTGTTCGCCACCAAAATTAAGTAGCATAGAGTGAGGAAATACTTAAGGATGGCATCAGCAATTATAAGTCATGTGACTTTCTTAAAAATCCATCATGGATGAGATGAGTTTGGGATCAGGAATTAGGAATGGAAATTGGGGTATAAGAGGCGGGATAATGCATTATCGTGGATTTCTTATCCACTAGCCCTGGGGCTAGTGGATAAGAATCTTCCACAATTAATAATGTCTGATCCCGGGAAAAAAAATTCCTGATCCCTAATTGCGGATCCCTGAACATTGATACCCCCTAATATTAATATTCTTAAAATCTCACGAAGGGTTGGAAACTCAATAATCAAAGATTTAGGATTTAGAAATGATTACTGAGAAAATAAGGAAAGATATAATAATAATGATTCAACCTAAAGCTTTACCACTATCAACTATATATACGATTTATAATTTAATTATAAAGAAAGTCAAACCAAAACCCCAACCCCTTTTATATCCTTTACTCCTCCTCGCATTGACCTCATACCCATCCACTATTCCACACACCACAGACCATTAAAAAATACACCCGTTACACCTGGACCCTCCTCACTAACATCCGTCAACCCTTTAATCCTTCACTAACCATTCCGTCCATGCAAACTACCCCTTTTAATAATTCACAGACACTTAATAAACCTTTTAGCGTACTATTACATTGACTATTGCGCTGTGTGTCGCTTATTGAGAAAAAGACTAAGACACACTATTGAGAGATTGACAAATTTAGATTTAGAGTTTAGGCTAGCGCGGTTGAATAATGAGTACACAAAGGAAAGTCACAGTTGCTATGTAGAATTGCTTTCTGTGCTTCAAGTATGGATTCAGACCTCTGTATTATTGATTTAATGAGCTGCTTTTGCCTCAAGTGTCATGTGGCGCGTGACAGATGCCTGGGTATAAAAACACGAGCTCCGTTGAGCGTGAGACATATACTTCCCACACTATTTTCCCTTTATTTAATTCTTGTTTATTTTTATTATTATGTCAGCTTGTCCAACTCCAGCTCCCACGCCTCCTCACCCCAAAACGGATGGTGGGCTGGTTACTCAACAGTATTCCCAAGCATGCATGGCTTGTGAAACAATGTAATACTTATGTGTTGAAAGCACGGCTACTCGAGGTCCTCTCCAGAAATGCAAGTTTTGCCGATGGAGACGGGTGGTGTGCAATGCTTTAGCTAAGAATTCTGAAATCGAACAAAGGTTTACCAAGACAAAATATTGGGTAATACCGAAGACCAAAGAAGTGGTCGGAGATATATGGGACGTGTCAATTGAGGATGATCAATCAGAAGCAGTTGAGGAGGAAGTCGAGGACACCATGGCGACATGGGTAACCCAAGCCACGGGTAAAAAACAAAGGGTAGAAGAGGAGGTGGATGACTTGGTGGAAGAAGATGAGGAGGAAGTCCCCATCTTAAGGCGGATGCCAAAGAAGCAGCGGATGGTCATTGAAGATGATGAAGAAGAAAGAAAAGTGGCGGTGGAAGTCACATCAAAGTTATTTCTAGAAGCTGACCCATTATTTGAAGTAAGTCCATTCTTCTGTTATTTTAGAAACTTTGTTACTGATGATCTTGTTTTAGAATTCAGATGTCATTGCAAAAGTTCTGATTGTGGAAACTGCACCATTGCTGCCATTTGAGGCAAATCAACCAGTGGTTGATTTGAGGGAGGACAACAAAGAGACTCTCAACCAGGTATGGTCAAAGAAACCTCACCAAGGTCAATGAACTAGATTCATCAAAGAGTTAAGCGGTGAAGTTGATAAGATTGTCAATGCTGCCTCCTTCGACGTGGCCGAAGAATTACTGGAAATTGGGGAACTGGTACCAGTAGGAGAGGAGGAGGTTTTTGAGAAATGTAGGAAGGAAATAAGGTTGGTTTTGGAGAAGATGAAGGGATTGGGTTGAGAGAAAATAAAGGAGAAAATTTAAAATGGAAGGAAAAAGGAAAAGAAAGAAAAAGGAAAAGAAAAGTAGAAACAATTTGTATATTTATTTAATTTATTTTGTTGTTTTAATTAAAATTTTAATATTTATTTTATAAGATTTTGAGAGAAAAAGAAAAAAAGAAGAATGAAAAAGATTTGAATAAAATTTTTGTTTTAAATTTTGAAAGAAGAAAAGAAAGAATATTTAATTGAAGGAATTTTAGTTTAAATTTTGAAAAGAAAAAATTTAAGTAAGAAAAAAGAAATAGTTGATTGAAATAATTTTGTTGGAAATGAAAATTTAATGAAAGAAAAAATTTGTTATTTGTGAAAGTTTATTTATTGAAGTTTTGAGGAATTTTAGTTATTTGAAAAGAAAGAAAGAAAAGAAGAGAAAAAAGAATTTTTAAAAGAATTTGAAGGGAAGAAGTAATTTGTTTGAAGAAATTTTTAAAAGAGAGATTTAGAGGTTGAAGTGAAATTTGAGAAAGATTGTTGTGTTGCGTTTGTGAAAATTTTTTTGATAGTTCAAGGAAAAGAAATGTTCTTTTTTAAGAAAGAATGTATATAGAAAATTTGAAAAGAAAAGAAATAAAAATTTAAGGAAATTTTAGAAGGTTTTATGAAATTTTTATTTATTTTGTTTTAAATTTTATTTTTAATAATTTTATTTTATTTTAATTTTAATTTAATATAATTTTTATTTATTTTTAATGTAATTTTATTTTTTTTAATTTAATTTAATTTAATTTAAAGAAGGTTGAAAAAATTTTTGAAAGAAAAAAGAAGAAAGAAAATAAGGAAATTAAAGGTATTTTAGATTTTAAAGAGAAGAGGTTTTAGAATTTTAAGAAATGAAAAAGAAAAAAAGATAAAGAAGAGAAAAAATAAAAGTGAGTTTTAAGGTTTTGGTTTTAAAGGATATTTAAGATGAAAAGATTTTAGGAGTTCAGGGGCGTTAGAAACATTGATGGCTGGTTCCCAGGATGTTTTGTCTGAGTCATAGAGGAAGCCTTCCCATTCAATGAGGTATTGAAGTTTCCCCTTGCACATTCTTGAATCAAGGATACGGCTTACTTCCCACTCTAGATGGTCTTCTACTTCAACCGGTTCCAGAGGAGGTTGGGTCTTGCCCGGGTATGTTTCTCGAGCCAGTTCCAGGAGAGATATGTGGAAAAAAGGGTGAATAGCCTGCCATTTAGGAGGTAGCTTGAGTCAAAATGCAGTTTTAGAGACTTCAGAGTTGATTTCAAATGGTCCCAAGCGCTTTTCAGCCAGTTTCTTTGATGTTTGAGTTGTTTGAATGTTTTGTCCATCAAGCCATACTTTGTCACCTGGTTTAAAAGAAGGAACAGATTGTCGATGTTTGTCGGCCTGTTCCTTGTACCTTTGAATCTCTAATTCCAAATTTGATTTAAGTTCCTCTTTGAGTCGTGATATGGTTCAAAGATAATGTTCAGCAGGATGACTAGTTCCTACATGGATTGAGTTGAATTGAGGATGCCTTCCATAAACAGTTTCGAAAGGAGATTGTAATGTCAAAGAATGAGTTGAGTTATTATAAGCAAATTCGGCCAATGGTAACCATGTGGTCCGATCATCTTGTTGGTAACTGACATACATTCAAAGGTATTGTTTGAGGATTTGATTGACCCTTTCCGTTTGCCCATTGGTTTCAGGATGATAGGCCATGGAGAGATTCCTCGTGATATTGAGTTGTCGACACAGTTGATTCCAGAATGTGGATACAAAAAATGAGCCTCTATCTGAAATAATATCATTAGGTAAGCCATGTTTGGAAAATACATATTCTAGAAACAATTTTGACAAATCTTCTGCTGTAGAAGTAGTAGTGGTTTTAATAAAAAGAGATATCTTTGAAAATCTATCTACTATTATTAATATAGTATCAAAATTATTAGAAAGAGGAAGTTGAGAAATAAAATCCATTGATAAAGATTCCCAAGGTTTAGAGGGAGTAGGAAGTGGTTGAAGCAACCCATGCTTCCGGTGACGGGAAGCCTTATTCCTATTACATTCGTAACAAGCTCTTATATAGGCCTTGATTTCTCTGGTCATTCCTGGCCAGAAGAAATCCCTTTCTATTAACTGGTAGGTTTTATCAACCCCAAGATGACCAGCTAATGGAGAATCATGTTGACTATTGAAAATCCATAATTTTATTTCATTGTTGTTGGGTATGACTACTCTACCTTTGAAAACTAATAGACCTGATTCAATACTAAATCTTTTGGCCCCTTGCTTCAAGAGTATTTTGTCTTTTAACCCTAAACAATAGCTGTCCTTTGACTGAGCTTTGAGGATGTTGGATAATGGATTTTGAAACGATTGAATTGTCATCAAATTAAGTTGATAAGTCGTTAACATTGTTTTGTTGAAAATTGATTTCACATTTGCTGTGTTCTTGTCAGCAAATGTGTCCCCCTGCTGTGGGTAAACATCGTCCCGACGTGAAAAGATATCTGGGACAATACAGTTCTTACCTGGGCAATAGGAAATAGAAAAAGGAAATTCAGACAGAAATTCAGCCCACCTGGCTTGACGCCTGGTTAACACTTTGGAAGACATAAAGTATTTCAAAGAATTATGGTCTGTTAAAATTTGAAAAGGACTATCTAGGCTGAGAAGAAAAGAGCACAATTTTTTAAGACAATGGATAATAGCTAAAAGCTCCTTGTCATGAATTTCATAATTTAATTCTGCTGCAATGAGTTTGCGTGACTCAAAAGAAACAGGATAAAAAAATTTTGTTTCAGAATTTAATTGAGAAATGACCCCTGCAATAGAATAATTGCTTGCATCTTTCTTGACTATTGTCAAAGCAGAAAGATCAAAGTGTCAAAGAATTGGAGCTGTGGTGAACACAGTCTTCAATGCTTCGAATTCCTTTTGTGCTGTAGAAGTAAAAACAAAAGGAATATCTTTTCTAAGAATAGAAGTAAGATTGGAAATAGTTTTAGAGTAATCTTTAATAAATCTTCTATAGAAATTTTCAAAACCCAAAAATCCTTGGAGGGATTTAACGGTTTTGGGCTCAGGCCATTCCAGGACTTTTTAAACCTTTTTGTTGTCCATGACTAAACCATCAGTGGATAACGTAAAACCCAAAAAATTGATTGATTTAAGATGGAACTCGCATTTATTGTGCTTGGCGTAGAGACCGTGATCTCAAAGTTGATTTAGAACCTGTCAAACATGATGAATATGTTCATCCAGTGTCTTCGAGAAAATTAAAATATCATCTAAATAGACGACAACAAATTGTTCGACAACATCTTGAAAGATGTCATTGACAAAATTTTGAAAATTCGATGGTGCGTTGCACAATCCAAAAGGCATAACTAAATATTCAAAACTACCAAATCTAGTGCGCATTGCAGTCAGTGGTTCATGACCTTCCGCAATGCGAATAAGATTGTAAGCGCCTCTAAGATCAATTTTAGAAAAGAAATTAGCACCATTGAAAAGGGTAAGAAGCAATGACATAGGAGGAACAGGATATGCATTCTTCTTAGTGACTGTGTTGAGCTTTCTATAATCAACACACAACCTAAGACTACCGTCCTTTTTCTTTACAAAAAGGACAGGGGAGCCAGTTGGAGATTTACTGGCTCTGATGAAACCTTTGGCTACTTTCTCTGCAATGTAGTCTCGAAGAACTTGAGATTCGTCCTTTGAAAAAGAATAGACAGGACCTGCCGGAGGTACTAGACCTATTAACTCTATTTGATGGTCATAGGGTCGATGAGGTGGTAACTTATTGGCCTTACGGATTGAGAAAACATCAAGGAAATCATGATAGATTTCTGGTATAGTTGATTTTGTCATCCTCATCATCTTTGATAGAATCTGTCGAGGGAAGACCAGAATTGAGAGAGCATAATTTGATTACTTTGAGGCAATTTAAATCCTCTTCGAGTGAAGTCATCGAGCTGGAAGGGTTAGCCAATTGCTCATTTAAAGAAAGATCAGATGCTTGCAAGTCATCTGGCAGAGATTTGTCCTCTAGCAGGACGTTGTCAGGCCAGTTGTTTAACTCTCTATTGACCTGCATTGAAGAATTAGAAATATACTTAGTGCATGGGGTGATCAATCCCCGCGTCCAATCAATTTCAGGATTCCAATGCGTTAAAAAGTCATGGCCAAGAATGGTATTGTCCATCCTTGAGGTGTCCAAGACTGATAATTCCCACTCAAAGGGGGGAAAGTTTGGAAAGTTGAAAACCCATAAAACTTTCTTACTGACCCAATATTTGGGTTCCTCTGATTTGACCAAGTAAATTGGAGTTCGATTGATATCTGTAAATGTCAGATGTAACTTCTTGGCAAAAGATAAACTGACAAAAGAAATTGAAGCTCCAGAGTCTATAAGACAACTGAAGGGGGTATCCTCCTTAAAAAGAATGAATCTCAAGCGATTTAAGGCAACTCCAGTCCTTAAGACATGGAGGTACTGTGCACTGGGAGAGATAAGATAGTTTGCTTTGCACACAAGTAAACTATCTACTAGTTTTTTGACTTCAAACTAGTACCTTCTTTTTCCTTCAATTTTACACAATCTTCCAGCTTGTGCTTACCCCCACAATACATACATAACCCATTATCCACTCTTCTCTTCCTCTCAGCTTCTTTAAGTTCCCCTTTTGGATCCAGTATTTTGCTGATATCCCCTGGGGTCAAGCTTTTAGGTTGAGGCTTGTCCTTTCCCTTTTTGGGTTTGGATTGAGTCAAGGAGGATTGAGTTGTCCGTGGGTGTGAAGAAGGTCCTGATTTAAAATTTAGGCCTTGAGATTTGTTAGCGTATCGACGATGTTGAAGTTGTTCCTGGTAAATGCTGTCGAGTTCGAGGGTTTGATCCATTAAATCTGTTAAAGTAGTCATCTTCTGAACGTGAAGATTAAATTGATCCAGAATCCTTGAAGGAAGTCCCTTTTTGAAATGATACTTGAGGGCAGCATCATTCCAACCTACTCGAGTTTGAAGTGCTCTGAAATTCGAGATGTATTCAGAAGCTTTACCATTATCACTCATGCAAAGGAAGTCCAGTTCAATTTCTGCGTTGTCAGTTTCATTAGGGTCACCAAAAAACGTAAAAAGTTGGTCTTTGAATTTTTCCCAATTATTGATGAGTAAGTGGGTGTCAGTCGAAGAGAGCATGAGAAGATAAGGTTCAAACCATCTTGCTGCTTTTCCGGCTAGGAATGAAGAAGCGTAAACAACCTTCGATTGGTTGTTATTGAAGGTTCGAGGGTCATTATGGAACAGGAGCTTGCAGCTTTGCAAGAAGGGCCGCAATCTGTCTGGATGTTCTCCATCAAATTTATCAGGAGATTTCATAGAAGGAGTTTTGAATTTAGATCCCTCTGAAGACATTGAATTTGAAAGGGTCTTCATGAAAAGTCTCATGAAATCTTCCAGAGAATTAGATGGTCCAGGTTCTGAAGGTTGACCAGAAGGGTGATTAGCAGGGGTGGATGGTGCCTCGTGCATTGTATCTTCTCCTTCTTCATCATCACTAGAGTCATCAAAATCTTGTGGGATGTCTTCTACAGATTGTACTGAATGTTGCCGTTCCATTAGGTTGAGTGGCTCCAAGGAGTGAGTGCGGGAAACAGGCCGGGTGGCTGTTGGCCTGCCTCTGGCGCGAGCTCTAGTAGTAGCGCCCATAGGAGGAGTGCGTTGAACAGGTGCCATTTTAAGAATTTAGAGAAAAAACACCTGAAAAAGGGACGTAGTTGTGCAAAGAATGAGAACTACGGAGAATTAAATTATACTGCCACCGGACAACCTACACACATGGTCGAGGGTGTTCCTGGAAGTGAGATCAAGAGAGGAGTTTAGAAACTTTGTTGAGGCACAGAGGAAATTTTGGAGAAAGTGATTTGAAGATGACTCGAAGGAAGAGCTACGGCTTCAAGATATGTTTGAGGAGAATTCTAATATAAGTTAAAGGTAATATTAAAATTCTTAGAATCTCACAAAGGGTTGGAAACTCAATAATCAAAGATTTAGGATTTAGAAATTATTACTGAGAAAAGAAGGAAAGATACAATAATAATGATTTAACTTAAAGCTTTTACCACTATTAACTATAAATATGTTTTTTTTATAATTTAATTCTAAGGAATGTCGAACCAAAAACCCAACCCCTTTTATATCCTTTACTCCTCCTTGCATTGACCTCATACCCATCCACTATTCTGCACACAACAGACCATTAAAAATACACCCTTTACACCTGGACCCTCCTCACTAACATCCGTTAACCCCTTAGTCCTCCACTAATCATTCCGTCCATACTCACTACCCCTTTTAATAATCCACAGACATTTCATAAACCTTTTAGTGCACCATTACATTGACTATTGCGCTGTGCGTCGCTTATTGAAGAAAAGACTGCGACACACTATTGAGAGATTGACTAATTTGGATTTAGAGTTTAGACTAGCACGGTTGAATAGCGAGTACACAAAGGAAAGTTGCAGTTGCTATGGAGAATTGCTTTCTGCGCTTCGAGTATGGATTTAAACCTCTTATTATTGATTTAATGAGCTGCTTTTTCCTTGAGTGTCACGTGGCGCATGACACCATTAAAAAATACACCCGTTACACCTGGACCCTCCTCACTAACATCCGTCAACCCTTTAATCCTCCACTATCCATTCCATCCATACTCACTACCCCTTTTAATAATTCACAGACATTTAATAAACCTTTTTAGTGTACTATTACATTGACTATTGCGCTGTGCGTCGCTTATTGAGGAAAAGACTGAGACACACTATTGAGAGATTGACTAATTTATATTTAGAGTTTAGAATAGCGCGGTTGAATAGTGAGTACACAAAGGAAAGTTGCAGTTGCTATGTAGAATTGCTTTCTGCGCTTTGAGTATGGATTTAGACCTCTGTATTATTTATTTAATGAGCTACTTTTTCCTCGAGTGTCACGTGGCACGTGACACTTTCATTAACCAAATTTTCTCCTAATATTTCAATACCTCTTTTGGCCTCAAACACCTCTTCTTTATCCAACCTCCATGTAACCAAATGTTCACTATCACCAAACCTCTCTTTAACCAAATTTTCTGATAATTCAACAGATAAACCATTCACAAATTTACTACTATCCCATACTACTTCACCATCCTCATCGTAATATACCACATCTTTTCCATCCTTTTTTTTACAAAATTTTTCTACACCTTCATCAAACTCCCCAAGCACCTAATATACCATTTTTATTACAATTGTCTAGTTTATCCTCATGGTGGAGGTTATCATCAACTTTATTTACAGATATTAAGCCAGCCAGCTTAACCTCATGGGAGAGGTAAGGAAATTTTTCAGCACCTTTAGTGCTGGCTTTGATTACAGGTATATCTTCATCAAATCATTCTAGGTTATAATCCTCTTTAGCGGGTGTGCTATTTGATAATCCATCTTGCACAGTGGATGTTTTTCTAGTCTTGTGAACTAAATCAAAAGAAAAATGTTGAATAAAAGCTACCCATCTGGTAATAGGTGCATTTGGTAAACTTGGGGAATTAATCATTTTAATTAAAGATTTAGCATCCACTTGTAATTTGATTTGTTGACCCCATAAACCATTTTGAAGTTTCTTTAAAAAATTTTCCACTCCACAGAGTACCAATTTTGGCTGAAAATATCTTGATTCCACCTCAGTAAAAACAACATATTCATACATGACTTTTCTGATATGAGCAGCTTTATTCATTTGGGAAAAAACCTCCCTAGTAGCAATCTGAGTTGAGTAAACTGCTAAATGAATCCTGCCTGCATCCATCCCATAATCTAATTTGAGCTGGAGAATATCCTCCCCAAATACCTTCTTCAACTTCACAAATTCAACTTCACATTCTTCATCCCACTCCCAGTCAGCATCCTTTCTAGTCAACTGTCTCAATGCAGCTTCCAATAAACAAAAGTCCTTGTTAAACATTCTGACATAAACACATATACATAAAACCCCTCTTACTTTGGTTGTATTAGTGGTTCTTGGCCAGGACTGTATTTTATTCACCTTCTTCATTGACATGACTCTTCCCTCTCCACATACCACATGACCTAGAATCTCTAAAGCTGGTACACAAAAAGAAAATGTTTAATCTGAAATATTTAACCCAGCTTCTTCAATATTAAAAAAAATCCTCTCTAAAATGACTGCATATTCCCAGATAAATTTTTGTATCCCTGGATTCTCCCTCAACACTTCATAATCATAATATGTTGAAGGTCCTTTAATTCTGCCATCATCAATAAATATATCAGCATATTGTGGAATTTTTTCTTGTGGAATCTAAGCCATATGAGCTTGATAAACAGCAACCAAAATTGTTTCTCCTTAAGGTAATCTAGTTAATTGTAGTTTACCAAGCAGAGTATCTAAGGTTTTGAGAGGCCTAGAATAAGGATGAAACTCTCTCTCATCATATCCCCCCATAATATCACCTAAACCATAACACACTCTTTTAGAAAATTCCTCCACAAACTCCTCTGCACTAGGTGGTATTCCAGCATCTTTTATTGTAAACCAATTTAATTCCCTAAGATCATGAGCTACCCTGAGCTTTCCATTAGGATTCTTAATACAAAACACTGTACTTGAATAGCTTGATGATGACTGTTCATATAATCCAGTTTAGTTTTTTTCTCTAATGACTTCTATATAATCATCTTTTAAACCTACAGGAATTGGAATCAGTTTCTGTTTTCATGGTTCATGAAAAACAACAGGAAGCTTGTAAGGCTCCCAAGAAGAATGCTTCAACACACCCCTCTCCTATTTTACTAAAGCAATGGCTTTCTCCCTTTTTACCATCACGCCCAACATCAACTTCCTCTCTTCACCTGACAACCAATCTTCAGGTCCATAATTAACAACATCTAATCTCTCAAAAGTGATCCTTGATGTTTCAGAAAATTACAGGGAACTCTTGACTAAAGGAAAGTAATATGGATCTCTTGATAAAGTTGGCCTCTTCAAAGGTGGGTTCAATTTAGCCTGCATTGGCTCATTAATTTTTCTAACCTTATTAGCTACCTTTTTATATTTTTCTCTGCTAACATCCAATTTGATTTGAGAAATTTGATCCATTCTGGAATCACTGTTAAGTAATTTGTTACCAGAACTTTCTTCATCTTCAGACTTAGGAGCATAATAAGTTAAAATTTATATTTTATTTTTAATAATATCTTCATATCCACCCCTTTTTCCTTCATCTAACTTATCATCTGATTTTCCAACACCATTACAACCATTTTCCACTATAAATTCACCATTAAATAAAGTTGGAAGTATAAACTCTTTCTGGAGGACAGTGAATAAATTTTTACAAATATTATTTTTTTGTGAATTAATTATACTAAGTTTTTTTGTTAATTTTTATGAGATAATTGCAGTTTATCCTCTTGCTGGAAGCCATTAAGTAATCAATAACATATATCACCTCTATTATCCAAATTCCAATTCCAATTCTTATCCAATACAATAAATCCCATCTTTCCCTTAAAACCATTTTTAAACTTAATAGAATAATTTGATAATGATAATAAATATATAGAAAATTCCAAAACATTGTGACATCCTATGATATATCTACAGATAATAATTGAGAATCCACTTGAGTTATCTCCAAGTGAGCTGACCTATTGCAATCTGGGATCTCTTGTTGAGGAGAGATTACAACATTAGAGAAATCAGTCCTTTCTACCTCAAAAAATGAGGGTCTTCAAAATCATTATTTTTTAATTAATTCAAAAGAACTTGACCTTTTTATTTGTCTCTTCCTGGTGCATACACAACACTAGCACACTGTGGTAAGACCAGGCCTGGTTTCTCATCCATCATCTCCTGGAGGTGGCAACCGCATATGAAGCCTTCTCATATCATCACCAGTAATCTCTAAAATAATACCCATACCAGTCTGATATCCTATTCTTGCTTCAAAATCCATCAAAAATGGCCAACCAAGAGCCTTTTCACAGCTCCTCTAGCCACATTAAATTGCACTTTACCAACAGATCCACCAACACATAGTTTGACATGCTCAGCTGTTCCCATAATTTCAGTTGCATGCCCACCAATGCCTCTTAAATTATCACCTGTACCAGCTTTAATTGGCAAGCCTATTATAGTAGCTTTCTCTAATGAAATTAAATTAATTTGAGACCCAGAATCTATTGGGGCCTTCACCTCTTTACCATTTAAGGTAACCATCAAATAACCCAGAGGAGCAGAAAAATGAGTTTCCAACTCCTCACCAAACTTTTTCACATTTTTGAAAATAAAATCCACCACTCCAGCTGCTACCCTTCTCCTTTTCAGATTCTTCTTTTAATTTTATGCAAGGGCTGGACTACTTATAAATAATTTTCCCAAGGATAAAGAAATCTGAAGTTGATTCACTCTACCCAAAACTGTCTCCATAGCATTCACTTGACCAGCTACTACTGCCCTTTCATATTGAACTTTTTTATTATTAACCTTTGCCCTGGGCACCTCTTGATGACCCACATTTATATAATCATCTTCACTAATTATAGCTCCATTGCCTACTGCTTTCCATAATCCAGATTCATCACTGGTCTTTCTTACCCCTTCCATAGGAGTTGGACACTAAAACTTGGTATGGGTAGAGATGCCAAAGGTACATCCTCCTCAAAATCCAATTCATATTCAACAGGAATAGGTTCACCATTGAAATCCAGTTTCCAAAACTGGGAGTCCCCATATCTGCCATCCCCTTCTGCATCTTATAATTTTTTTCCTTAGATTAAGGTATCTTTTACATCTTTTAAATCTCTTCTGTGGTCTTCCAACATTGGCAAACGCCTTTGTTGTCTGTTTGGTGCTGTTTGTGTATGTCTTAATTGACATTGGTTGGAGAATTAGCTGTTATTTTGGTTTTATTCAGTGAATTTTGGGACTATGGGTATGTGGGTACTACCATTGGATAGCCCCGGTGTTTCTCTATAATTAATGTCTTGATGATATTTTTCACATTCCAAGCTTTAAGGGTTCATTTCCTCATTTTTCATTTCTAAAAGATAGCTGTTTAATTTTGGTTTTTGTGTTTTATGGGCTAACCTTAAGTCTTAGGGTTATGTGCTTATTACCATTAAGTAGAGCGAATTTGGCTCTATATTTTATGTCACAATGTTGTCAGAGCTTAATTTTTTGTTTTAAGGGTTTTAGTAGTCATGGTGGATTTTTCTAAGTATTTTGGGCTTTATTAGATGTTTTTGGTTGTTCTCTGGATTCAGAGAGGCCCCCCCGCCTTGGTTATAGAAGGCTGGGGAGAATTTCTAGAGGGTTTTTATTCAATTTATCTATTGAAAGCACCAAATTAGTTTCTGTGCATAGATTTTTAGATGGGTGGTCTGTGTGTGCATACTGAGGAAGACAGTTTTAGGCAGCTTTAATTGTCATACAACCATATGGTAATTATATCATTGTTTCTCTCTCAGCTTCACTGTTTTTTGGCCACAATTGGCTGTGTTTGTTGCAAGGTTAGTTCTTCATTTAACTCAACTTCGGCAACTGGCTTCTGTGGTGTAGCTTTGCAACATGCATCAAGTATTATTTCTGTTTTCTGTGCAATTAGTGCGCAGTGTTTTGGGTTTCTGGTGTGGATCTATCTGCATTTCAGGTTCTCTTTGGTCTTTGGTCTATCTAGGCTACTTTCTAGACTTGTTAAGCAGTCAAGAAGTGTATTGGAAGGGGTATTGTAACAGTCTCTAATTTTCTGTAGCAAATAAATCTCACCTGGTAATTCTCAAAGGGACAGGGTTTTCTCTCTCCAGTTTTACTCCAACTTCCTTGGTCAAGGCCTATAGCTAGTATTATGGGATTTTCTACATTTCTGGCGCCCAAGATGGGGGAGGATTTGTTAGATTTTTAGACTTTCTGTTATTTTTGGACTCTCTTCTTTGGGTGGAGATTGTTTTTCTAGAATCTGTTGGACCATGACTTCTGGAACCTCTTTCACTACTGGTGGTAGTGGCACTGTTGGTGCTGCTGAGGATGGTAATCCTCCTGTTTCTGTTAGGCCTTCTGTCAAGATCAAGTCCTGGAAGGGGCCTATATTTATGGGGGAGGATGTGAAGTTGTTTCTTGAGCTGTTTGAGGCTTCTGAGAATTTGGATGGTGCTTCTCACTTGAACATGGTGAAGCAAGTTATCTTTTATATTGTTGACAGGGCTCTGGTGAAAGAGGCTGTTGCTATTGAGGGTTATAGGAGAAAGGATTGGAAAAAGTTGTGTCTGAAGATGACAGACAGGTGGAGATCCAGATATTCAATGGTGGATCTCAATATTATTGAAAGTGAATGGCAATCTTATGGAGGGGTGGACACCATCCATACTTATAGGAAGTTTTTGGCTCAGTTGGAGCCAGTGGTGGATTATTTGGTGGATATGCAGGAGTTGGAGAGCACTGACTCTGCAAGGGATATTTTCTGGTCTGCTCTGGCTAGGAATGTCCAGATTGATGTGCTGAAGGAGTTGGCAAGGAAGGATGAGATTAAGATTCTTCCTAATGGGCATCAGAAATTGCCTGCTCTTTCTGTGGTGAAAAAGTTTGTGGAAGGTCATCTGAAACTTTTGGAAGTGGATTATTGCCAAGAAGCTAGCACTAAGTATGTTAGCAAGGTCAGTGAAGCTTTTGCTGAAGATGTGGAGGAATCTAGGTAGAAGGAAAGTGCAACAAATGGAAAGGCTCTTGAGAAGCCTAAAGAGGTTGATCTTGTTGTGGAGAAGTTGGCTGATCTGACAAAACAGCTACATATCTTTGTTCAGGAGGCTCAGAAGGCCAATAAGGCTTCTTCTCAGCCTAGAGATTTTGATAGGAGTGTTGGTAGGAGTGATCCTTGGGTCTGATCTTATTGCAGCAGGAAGGGCCACAAGTCAAATGATTGTTGGGCACTGAATAGGAATGTGTCTGAAGGGAAGGTGGCATTTGATGTGAAAGTGTTCAAGTTCCCAGATGGTTCTTCTGTGAAGCCTAATGATGGTCAGGCTCCAGTGGACTTGGTGAGGAGGAAACATAATCTCAACTCAAGGATTCCAAGGTTTGAAGAGTTGTCTAATAAGGCTTCTTCTTCTGGTAAAGGTGGAGATGATGGTAAGTACAAAGTAAAGGAGGCTAATAGTGTCAGCCTAAATATCCTTAGGACTGAGTATTTCTTATGCTTAAAATAAGATAACCTTAAGTAGATTAAGCTTATATCTTAAAAATAAGGTTATAATAATAATATATATTATTTTATTATATATATATATATAATTATTATTCTATTATATAACTTATAATAGTTTAAATAGCTTATCCATGGCCTAATAATATTTATTAAGGTGTTAATGGAGTCATAATATACTTATCTTAAGTGATATGAAGTAATTATTGACATACATAAGCTTATATGTATACATAAATCTCATATTCAGTGAAATATGCAGTATATTATGTATATTTAGGTATATAAGTGGGTTTTAGCCCCTTAATAGCCTATAACCTTTGATTTTCTGCTTATTTTAGGTCATATGGACGAAATCAGTGGACTCACAACGCCTACAGAAGCATAGACACCTATATCAGGCACATACACCCAGTTTGGACAACTAAAATTACTTCCTTGGATGGTTATTCACGGATTTATGGGTTGGAAGGATGTTTCTGGGTTAATGTGGATGCTTGGGGATGTTATTGGGGGCTTGGACATTTTATTTGTTTCCTTTATATGCTTTTAGTTTCATTAAATCTCTTTTTGATTATTTATTTTACCTGTTTCTTTATGGTATCTGCTTTTATCTGGGTTTTCTATTTATGGTATGGATCAGTGTTATTATTAATAGTGATGGAGGGTCCTTACTGGAGGTCTGGGTGTTGAAACTGCTTGAAGTAGACGCCATGGGGAGGTGATGGGCCCTCACAGTGCTGTAATTGCCGGGGATATCAGTGACATCATCTGGATTGAAGGTCTGTGCACTCCAGTGGATTTGGGTATAAGTAAGGAGGGATTTTGACGGTTATTTTATCATCATTCAATTACTACAACTCCAATAAACACTACTATACAATTATTAACATTTAGAAATATATTATAAAGCCATTATAAATTGATATTATCTTTATATAAGCTATAACTATATTTTATTCATCTATTTTCTACCACTAGCACGCATTAAAATCCAAGTATTGTGAGTTTTATTTGAGTATAACTATTCTATTAGTCTTCCCCTGAGGTTTAATCACTAAATCATTTATCAATAAGTAGTAGGCCCATAAATAAACACTATTATATCATACTTATATACTAGACTATACTGACAAATAGAGTCTCATTTACATCTTCATTTAGTGGTTTGGAGTTGTATTCTTGTGGTGGAAAGTCAAGTGGGGAATGCTTGGCTGGTGTTTATGATGTGGAAGCAGGAAAGGTGGAAAGGCCTAAGAGCAGTTGTCAGGCCCAACTAAAGCCTAAGGCTTCAAAGGTGGATCCTAAGCTGAGTGCAGCTAGGAAGAAGAGCAAAGAGGAGCTGTATAAAATGCAGAAGGGTATAGCTGATATGGGCCCCCTAGTTTTGGAGAAATGGACATGAATTGTGAGCCAATGCCTATAGATGTTGATTCTGACTCTGAGGAGGATGTCCCTTTGGCTTCATTGTCAAAGCCTGCTGGAGTTAGAGGTTCTGGTGAGGGATCTGGTTTTATTCCTGTTGATGGTAAATCTGTTGGTGGTGCTGGTCCTCAAGAATCTTCTAGGACCAAGTTAGTGAAGCAAAGAGCGCAATTTAAGAGGCCTGTGGTTTCTGGCCAAGTTAATTTTATGGACTCTGTCCTGGAAAGGATGAATCAGGGTCAGGTTTGCCTTACTTATGGGGAGTTGTATGCTATCAGTCCTGAGTTGGGTAATAGGCAGAAAAAGTTGTTGACCAGGAGAAGGGTTTCTTCTAGGGAGGTAGAATACATTTGTGATTCTGCTGAAAAATTTGGTGAGGGGTTGGATAATCATTTTCCTGCACCTCTGGGTTATGTCAATGTCACTCTGAATGGTAGGGAGGCTAGGACATTGGTGTATTCAGGCTCTCAGATTAACCTGATTTCTTTGTTTGAGGAAACTCATCTGGGCCTCCCCATCAAAACAGGTATTGGTGGAAATTTGAGAGGGATTGGTGTCCATGTCACTGAATTGGTTGAAAAATCTGAGTTTGTGAAGTTAGATGTTGGGGGAGCCTCAGGGAAGTTTCATTTTTATATTGCCAAAGGAACAGTAAAAGCTGTTTTGGGTGGGCCATTCTTGATGGATTTTCAAGCAAGAATTGGCTATCAATTTGATTTGGGAATCAGTTTGGAGTTGACTGGTGAAGATGAAAGGTGACTTCACATGAGGTTATCATCCTCTGGAGAGGATGGTTTGGAAACCAGGCCTGGTTTGTCTTCAATTTGCCAGTGCATGGACCGTTGTAGGAGAAGAAGAGAAGTGTGTGCTGCCTCTGGTTTTTTGAAGTGTGGCTCAGGCTCTAGTGAGTGTCTGTATTTTTTAGAGTGATGAGGGCTGATCACCCAAGTGCTACAACCTCTTGCCAAGATGAGGAAATCCCAGGTTGTAGTTTAGGTCAGCTCCCTTGGAGATATACCATGTGGATTTTCAACTTTCTATTTTTAATGTTTCTCTTCTCTGCAAGTATTCTTCAAGTTTTTTATCAAGTATTTGTTCTCTCTAAAAATTCTCAATTTTTTTTAATTCAAGTTCAAAAAAAAAGGTTATATATCTTTATTGGAAGATATACGGAAGTGCTGTGGAGTGGTGAGATTGGGGTCTAAAAGTAAGTCCTTCCAATTTTTCTCCGCTAGGGTTTCTTCTACACCATTCAAAGACATTACCTTATCCACACCTGTGAGCATTGGGGAAACCCCAGATTATTTTTTTAGGATAGAAGATAACTCAAGAAAATAAAATAAAAATTTCAAGATAACTGAAGAAAATCAAGAAAAAAATCTAAATATAATTAAAAAAGAAGATAAGAAATATTTTTGTGAAGATCATCAAGATATATTTTTGGGCCTCCAGCATAAGGTTAAACTGCACAATATTTTGAAGAATAAAGTTCATAAAGACAAAGTTTTGGGCCTCCAGAATGAGGATAAACTGCACAATTTTAGAAGATGTGATTCAGCAGATGAATCAATATTTAAAGATTTTGAAGATTGAAGTGAGGATGAAGATTTGGAATTTTGGAAAAGGTTTGAAGTAGTGAGATTGGGGAATAAAAGTAAGTCCTCTTAATTGTGCACCACTAGGGTTTCTTCTACACCTTTCAAAATCATTACCTTGGTCACACATGTGAGAAACGGGCAAACCCTTGGTTTTTGTTCCAGGTCTGGTGGTGAAGATGTCCTGAAGTTCCCACAAGTGGATGATAGAGCTTCAAAGTATAAGAAGGTAGCACAGAAGATTAGGCCTTTCAATGAGACTATGCCTGTGAGTTTGAATCCTCCTTTGAAGAGACCTCCTTTGTCAAGAGATCCGTACTGTACTCCTCTGGTGAAGAATCCTCCTGATTTTTTAGAGACAGCTAGAGTGACTGTGGAAAGGTTGAAAGTTGTTAATTTTGGTCCTGAATGTTGGCTGTCTGATGAGGAAAAGAAGTTGTTTTTGCACGCTATTGTGCTGAGTGAGAAAGTGGTGGAGTTTGTGGAAGAGGAAATGGGTGTGCTGAAACACTCTTATGGGGAACCTTACTTGATTCCTGTGGTTTGTTATGAACATTGTCAAATCAAACCTATTCCAATTATAGCTGCTATCAGGGATGATTTTGTATAGATTGTAAGGGAAAGATTCAGGACTGGTTTATACAAACAATCAACATCTAGTTACTCAAGATTGGTTTTCTGTGTAAAGAAGCAGAATGGGAAGCTGAGTTTTGTTTATGATCTTAGAGCCTTGAACAGAGTCACTATCAAGGATGCTGGTATGCCGCCAAGTGCAGAGGACTTTGTTGAAGCTTTTTCTGGAAGGGTGTGTTATGGTTTGGGTGATATAATGGGTGGTTATGATGAAAGGGAACTTCACACGAATTCACAGCCACTTACAACTTTTGAGACTCCTTTGGGAAGGTTTCATCTCACTAGGTTGCCTCAAGGAGCAACAATTTCAGTAGCAGTATATCAAGCACAAATGGCTTGGATTTTTAAGGATGAGGTTCCTACTCATGCTAGTATTTTTATTGATGATGGTGGAATTAAAGGACCCTCCACTGATTATGGGAATGAGGTGCTGAAGGAGAACCCAGGTATAAGGAGATTTGTTTGGTAATATGCAATTACTCTAGAGAGAGTATTTTTTAGGATTGAAGAGGCTGGTTTGACCATTTCTGGGTCAAAGTTTTGTTGTTTTGTTCCTGCTCTGGAAATTTTAGGTCATGTGGTATATAAAAAGGGAAGGATTATAGCAAAGAAAAAAGTTGATAAAATTCAGTCATGGCCAAGGCTCAAAAATACTACTGAAGTCAGGGGATTTTGGGGGGGTTGTGTGTATGTCATAATTTTTATTAAAGTTTTTTATTTGTTGGATTCACCTTTAAGGAGGCTGGCCAGGAAAGATGCAGAGTTTGAAGAGTATTTTCAGAAGTTGAAGAAGGTGATAGGTGAAGATATTATTCTTCACAAGTTGTATTATGGTGTGGGGGCTGGAAAAATTTATCTGGCAGTGGACTCAAGTTATATTGTTGCTGGTGCTTTTTTGTCTCAAGAGGATAAACTGGGAGGGTCAGGCAATTAAGGTATGAGTCTGTGGTATGTAATGAGGTTGAATCTAGATATTCTCAACCTAAGTTGGAATTGTGTGTTGTAGCAAAAATTTTGAAGATGCTGCAAACTGTTTTGTGGGGGCAGAATTTTGAGCTGCCGGTGGATTCTAAATCTCTGGTTCAAATGATCAATACACCTAGTCTTTTAAGTGCTCCAATGACTAGGTGGATGGAATTTATTCAGCATTTTTCTTTTGACCTGGTACACAAACCTGGAAAAACTTTTACAATGCCAAATTGATTATCAAGGAGAACACCCACAGATGAAAATTCTGATTCTGCTGTATTTGATGAAGATGTTCCAGTGGTTAGGGCCAGCACAAAGGGTGCTGAAGATTTTTTAACTCCTCCCCCATGAGGCTAAACTGGAAGATTGTTCTTTCCTCCCCCATGAGGCTAAACTGGAAGATTGTTCTCTTCTCCCCCATGAGGCTAAACTGGAAGATTGTTCTCTCTTCCCCCAAGAGGCAAAACTGGCTGGATCTGATCTTAATTCTTGTGATCAGGATTTCTTTCTTGATGAAGATGGGGCAGTTGTTTGGGATGGCCCAAATTTCTAAAATGGTGTTTTTGTTAGTTAACTGGATTCTCTTAAGATTCAGTGGAATGAAAAGGATTTACCAAAGTTTAGGGATTGGTGTCCTGGTTTGTCTGGTCAAGTGGCTCATGTTTACACTGGTGATTTTGATGACAGGGTTGTACCCTTGGATGTTGTTTTTTTGTCTTTTGAAGATGAGACCTGGGGTCAGTATGGGTTTTATTTTACTATGGTTGAATATCTGCTAACCTTGGGGAGGCCAGATAGTTATGATGATGATATTTGGGTAAAAATCAAGAATAAGAGTCCTGGATTCCTATGTATCAGGAAAAAGGTTGATGAGGAGACATCCAAATCCTCAAGTAGTTGTGACTTAGAAGAAGGGTCAAGAAGTTTTAATGAAGTCTTTTCATGAAGACCTTGATCAAAGAGGTTTTTGGGGAGACTTATAGAAGAGTAGCAGACAGATTTTGGTGGCCAGGTATGAAGTTGGCTATGCAGGGTTGGGTTCAATCTTGTTAAGAATTTCAAAGAAGAAGTCACTTGAAACCTAAAGAGGTTGGCCGTGCTACTGGTGAATCAACTGTGTTTGGAAGAGTCAGTATGGATGCTGTCCATATCACAGGGGGCAGGTATAAATACTTTATTGTTCCAAGGAATGATTTTTCTGGTTGGGCTGAGGCAGTGCCTCTGGTTGATTTGACTGCAGAAAATGTGGCAGAATTTTTAAAGAAGGAATGGTTTTTTAGATATGGGTTGATGAAGTTGGCGACTGTTGATGGTGAGCCAAAGTTTGGAGCTGAATTCAAAGAAGCTGTGACAAGTATTGGTTCTAAAGTTAGAGTGGCTACACCTTATTATCCTGAAGCTGAAGGCATGGTTGAAAGAGGCCATCAAGTTATCAAAAAAATTTGGTGAAGATGTGTGGAGATAGTGCAGAAAAGTGGAGGCATTATTTACCCTTGGTGTTATTTTCTGATAGGCTCACTGTGAAAAGGACAACTGGCTATTCCCGTAATTAATTAATGTTTGGGTAGAAAGCTGTTCTACAAGTGGATTTGGAAGCTGTCTCTTATCTTGGAATCGATTGATATGATGTGTGCTAAACAGAAGATTTGCTCTGTGCCAGGATGCAACAGATGGAATGTAGAGAGGAATGTCAAGAGAAGGAATAATCTAGAATGATGAAGATAAGAAATCAATCAGTCAGATACTGGGACAAGAATTTTGCTCATACACTCAGGAATTTCTTGAAACCTGGTTGTTCGGTTTTGGTGTATAATAGAAGTTTGGAGAGTTAGTGGGGATAAATGTTTGCTGACAGATGGAATAGGCCTTACAGAGTCAGATCTCAGGTGTCTGGAGGTTCTTATGTTTTGGAGGAGTTAGATGGTGCAGTCTTAAAGAAGAGAGTGGATGCTGATCAGGTGAAGATATTTTACCCAAGAGGCACTAGAAGTGAAGAATATTGACTCCACAATGAGGATAAACTATGGACCATTCTTTAAATTTTGAATTTTGTTGATGCTGTGCATCTGTTTTGTTTGAAGCTTGTCTGTTATAAGGTACCTATGGGTGGGGCTTCTAGATTTGATATTGGCAAGTGTAGGGGTAACTTATGGTCTGGCTGCTCTGTAGAACAGTTACCCCAGATTTTCTGTTTCCAACCTCTTATCTTAATTTGGTTGAACACTAGTATTGTTTTCTCTTCACAGGTTTTGGTCCTCTATGACTTTAAACTTGAAAGTCTTTTGGTCTTCAAGTGCTGGACTCTTCACATTTATTGTTTTGGTTTATTGTGTTTTGTGTTGTGTTTTTTTTAGAAGGTACCCAGGGGGGGCTTCTATATTTTATCTTGGTAAGTGTGGGGGTAACTGATGATCTGGCTTCTCTTTAGAACAGTTACCCCATAATATCTGTTTCAAGTATTTTGTTTGTGCTAGTTGAATCCTAGTTCTGGTTTTTTTTATTCAGGTTTCAAAGTTCACTATGACTTTAAACTGGCTTGGATCTGGCTTCTTTTTCTTTGGTCTATTTGGATTGGTAGTGGGTCATGCTGGTCTCCCATCATTTTTACTTATTGGAGGGAGCCCACCCAGTGATCATTTCCTTGGACTGGACCTTCTATAAAGCTGGGCTTTTTTTTCTTCATTAATTTTGCGGCTATGGTTGTGTTAGATAGTAGTTTTAAATTATTTTCTTTTTTTCTCTTTTTTTCTTTTAATTTTTAATGGGGTTATTAGGATTTAAAGAGGGGAAGAATCACAAAATTAAATTATATGGTGTCACCTGGATGTGGAAATCATTGGTGGGGAAAGGCTCATCAATTGGCCAGGAAATTCTATTTTCTTTTTTATCTTTATTTCATTTTTATTATTTAATTTAATTTCTATTCATTTAATTTTATCTTTATATTATTATTCTTAATTTATTTTGGCAGGTTATATTTCCACAACCTATTTTTGATATGGATACAACCTACAATACAAATTTTTTGTTTGATTCACTCTTAAGTCACAAATTTAAATCATGTACTTACTACTAATCACATATTATATTTTATGCAAAAATACATACACTTGGTTACCCCTTCCAGGAAAAAAAGTTGCCACTCTTTGAATTCCTCAATGTTAGCAATGATACCCAAGCCCACAATTTTTCTCACCTTAGATGAAGCAAAAGAAGCTTCTAAAATCTTTGATGCCAGAAAAGGAGTAATTATCTCTTTCAAAAGTTCCAACAAAGACTCTAATGGTCAGACTGAGCATGTCTGGCTTACTTGTGTTCACTCAGGAAAAACTCAAATCAAAAGGCCTTTTATTAACAGAGAAAGTCAAATACAAAAGACCACCAATCTGCTCACTTTTACCAGGGGATATTGTGGAAAGTTTCCCCCTTTCAACCTTTCTAATTTATGACTTTATGTCCTTCTATTAATGCTTGGAGTAATTTTTAGGTGCTCTTCAGAGATTATGGCTTCCTGTAGAAGTTGCAGCTGATACTGCTGCTGAAAAATCTCATTGCAATTTAATTACAATAGATTTATTATTTTGTTACAAGACAGAAAATTAATCAGCTAAATTACATTATAAACTAAGCATAAACAAAAAATATACATTCATTTTAGCTTGTAAAGTATAGATATTCAAAAATAAACAATCAGTCTAAGAAAAAAAAAGTCAAAAACAAGAGCAAGAGTGATAGTAAGGGTGAGAGCAAGGGTGAGAGTGAGAGTGAGGGAAGAATTATACCTTGCACTGGGTGTGAACAAGTGTATGTATTATTTTATAAAATATAATATGTGATTAGTAGTAAGTACATGATTTAATTTAGTGGTGTAAGAGTGCATCAAACAAAAAAAAATTGTAATGAAGGTTGTATCCATATCAAAAATAGGTTGTGGAGATATAACCTACCTTTATTTTTAATCTAAAATCATTGGAAAGTAATTTAAAAGTGTATCCACATCAAGGTGCACTTGGATGTGGTAAGGTATCAGGGGATCAGCTCATCAATTGGCTGGGGGATACCATTTGTAATTATTATTTATTTCATCTTATTATGATTCATTTCATTTTAATTTCTTAGCTCTTATATTTTTTGGGTAATTTGGTTTAATTTTTTTCAAGTTTTTATTAGTATGTTAGTAGTCTTAAGTAGAAATCTGTAAAAATAAAAAATAAAGAAATAATAATAATAATAATAAAATTAAAAAATAAAAAATAAAAAATAAAATGAAATAAAATAAAAAAATAAATTAAAATTAAAATTGAAATAAAAATAAAAATAAAAATAAAAATAAAAATAAAAATAAAAATAAAAATAAAAATAAAAATAAAAATAAAAATAAAAATAAAAATAAAAATAAAAATAAAAATAAAAATAAAAATAAAAATAAAAATAAAAATAAAAATAAAAATAAAAATAAAAATAAAAATAAAAATAAAAATAAAAATAAAAATAAAAATAAAAATAAAAATAAAAATAAAAATAAAAATAAAAATAAAAATAAAAATAAAAATAAAAATAAAAATAAAAATAAAAATAAAAATAAAAATAAAAATAAAAATAAAAATAAAAATAAAAATAAAAATAAAAATAAAAATAAAAATAAAAATAAAAATAAAAATAAAAATAAAAATAAAAATAAAAATAAAAATAAAAATAAAAATAAAAATAAAAATAAAAATAAAAATAAAAATAAAAATAAAAATAAAAATAAAAATAAAAATAAAAATAAAAATAAAAATAAAAATAAAAATAAAAATAAAAATAAAAATAAAAATAAAAATAAAAATAAAAATAAAAATAAAAATAAAAATAAAAATAAAAATAAAAATAAAAATAAAAATAAAAATAAAAATAAAAATAAAAATAAAAATAAAAATAAAAATAAAAATAAAAATAAAAATAAAAATAAAAATAAAAATAAAAATAAAAATAAAAATAAAAATAAAAATAAAAATAAAAATAAAAATAAAAATAAAAATAAAAATAAAAATAAAAATAAAAATAAAAATAAAAATAAAAATAAAAATAAAAATAAAAATAAAAATAAAAATAAAAATAAAAATAAAAATAAAAATAAAAATAAAAATAAAAATAAAAATAAAAATAAAAATAAAAATAAAAATAAAAATAAAAATAAAAATAAAAATAAAAATAAAAATAAAAATAAAAATAAAAATAAAAATAAAAATAAAAATAAAAATAAAAATAAAAATAAAAATAAAAATAAAAATAAAAATAAAAATAAAAATAAAAATAAAAATAAAAATAAAAATAAAAATAAAAATAAAAATAAAAATAAAAATAAAAATAAAAATAAAAATAAAAATAAAAATAAAAATAAAAATAAAAATAAAAATAAAAATAAAAATAAAAATAAAAATAAAAATAAAAATAAAAATAAAAATAAAAATAAAAATAAAAATAAAAATAAAAATAAAAATAAAAATAAAAATAAAAATAAAAATAAAAATAAAAATAAAAATAAAAATAAAAATAAAAATAAAAATAAAAATAAAAATAAAAATAAAAATAAAAATAAAAATAAAAATAAAAATAAAAATAAAAATAAAAATAAAAATAAAAATAAAAATAAAAATAAAAATAAAAATAAAAATAAAAATAAAAATAAAAATAAAAATAAAAATAAAACAAATTTTTTATATATATCTGCTAATTATTATTGTTTTCTCTATTTAGTGATTTATTAATTTATTTTTTTATTATTAATGTCTGGAAGAAGAAACCTCTGACGGTTGGTCCTGATTATGTTGGAATTTTGGTTTCTTGTCAGGATTGGAGGAAGTACTGTGTTCCTTGTGGTGTAGTCAGCTGGAGAGAGTGTAGGGATTGTAATGGTCAGGAACTGGATTTGAAGGTAATTTTTGGGTAGAAGTAGAAGAGGCTGGGATGGAGTGTTTGAAGGTGGGCTTAATTATCCCAGGCATCTTCCAGTGGTCATCAAGAAGTTATTTCCTCAGGTTCTTCTCAAAGTCATTCAATGACCAATGAAGAGAAGAGGCTTTATGCATGTTTGAGCACATAATACTTAGGTGTTGCTTCATATCGGCATAATCTAGCGTTAATGTGGTTTCCAGAGGTTGGCCAATCCCAAGAGTAGCTTCAGGAGGCAGGGTTCCAATTAAACAGAAGAATTGGATCAGTAATTGTTTTCTGTTGAAGAAATTGGATTAATTAATATGATACTTACAGATTGGAAGCTCATCAAATTTGTAAGTGGCCGGAATTTGGATTGTTGAAGGGTTTTGAATGGAGGTAGTAGGAGGATCAACCAGGTGGAGGCATGGATTTTCTTGGTAATCCTCTAAATGGTGTTGAGAATATGAACTAGGATGAGGACGTTCCTGTGGCCTAGTTGGAGCACCAAGGCTGTTGTTGTTGTTGTTAATGTTGTTTCTTGGTTCAGTTTGGTTGGGTACTGGTGGTGGAGTACCAGGGTTGTTGTAGGATGGAGCAGGAGAAGGTGACCTAGAAGCTGATTGGGATCTTCTTTATGAAGTTCTGGAAGAAATTAAACTGTCAGATGAATAATTGGCTGGAAGAGGAGAGGTTTAGTTTCTTCTTCTTGGTTGAAATAGAGAATTTTGTCTGGAAGCAGTGTTTGGTGCCCTGGTGTCTTCTTGAGGTCCTCTGGCAGGTCTTCTAGAAGTTTTGAAATTTTTGGCAATTTTGGAAGTATGAAATTTTGAGCACATTTCTCTGGGAGCACTAGGAGGTTGTTGTGTGGTGTTATTGGTGTTTGCTTGCAGCATTTGACTGGTTTTTGGCTGATTTTGAAGTTTTGCGCCTGGTTTTTGCTTCATAGTGAGGCGGGTGGGCCACCTGGGAGCTGGATTTTCAGAGATAAAGGCTGTTTCTTGAGAGGATAAAGCAGGTCTTTTGGAGAGTGTTCTTGGAACTGATTGCCAGGATATTCTTGATGGAGCTGAAGATAAAGAGGAAGACAAAGGACCAAGTTCTGGGGATCTAGAGAAGTATTTATGTGATGGTGAATGTGGTGGTATAGGATAATTGGGGTCTCTCTCACACTTTTTCTTTTTGAAGTTTCAAGAATCACAGGCCCTGTTGTAGAGTTTGGCCTCAGGAGTTGGAAGAGTGAAAGTGAAAGGTCTGCACATGTGGATACACCATTTTCAAGCATAGTCCTTTGGAGCTGTGAAGCAAGGATGATCTGGGTCAAAAGCAGGAGATCCAGCAATGATCTTTGATGAGACAACAATGAAGAGACAAGAGATAAGAAAAAAAAATTTATCAGTGATGGGTAGATAATGAATTGAAAGGGGAAGTTCAGTAGGTTGTTTTCAGGGCATTGTTCATGGAATTGGTTTTGTCTTTTTTATGAAAAGTGTGAAAAGTCCTTCAAGACTTTAAACTGAACACTGTGGTCAGTCCATCGAGAATTTAAACTGAAAAATGGTATATTACCCCAAGACTATAAACTGAGGATTGTTTGATGTTTGAGTTCTTCAGGACTACAAACTGATAATGTGGTGTTTATGTGATTCTGGCAGAGGGCATCCAAAGGGGGAGTCTCTGAATTTAGTTAAGGCAAGTGTGGGGGTAACTGATGAGCTGGCTGCTCTGTAGAACAGTTACCCCAGAATGTTAGTTTATTTCTTTGGTATTTAATGGTTTGATCTCTTGTTCTGTCTTTATGATTTAAGTTTTGAGTCCCCCAAGACTTTAAACTGAGGATTTTGAGTCCCCCAGGACTATAAAATGAGGGCTTTTAGTCCCCCAAGACTTTAAACTGAGGATGAGTCCCCCAAGACTGTAAACTGAGGAATTTCTCATGATTGGCTACATTCAGGAAGTCTGGAGAGTGGTCAAGAACTTCATTTCTAAGTCAAAAGCTCAATCAAGGGTCAAGTGGCAGAAGAGAATCAAGAGATGAAACAAAGTGTTCAGCATTACCTTTGAGCTGGTGGATGAGGTCTTTCCTTTTCTCAAGGTCCTGTGGATTTCTAGCAGGAGTGGATTGGAAGTAGCTTAGTAGAAAGTGTTTATGTTCAGAGGAGTGTTGTTGGATCTTGGCCTTAATGGTGGGAAAGTGGTTAGGTGTTGGTTGTTCAATGGATCCTACATTGTCATCATCACTGTCAGAAGATGGAGGAACTGAGAAGTCATCAGTTTTAAAAGTAAAAGGAAGGAATAAAAGTTTTTTTTACCATCAGATGGACCAAGCATGGTGGAAGTAGTTACTGTAGTGGTGTTGGCACTCTTTTTTGAAGGGTGTAGTTTGTTGACTAATCTGGGTATCAGGATGGATGGCCTGGATCTTTTGGTGCTGGTAAAAGATGGACCAGGTTGAGGTGGAGGTGAAGCTGTTGAGGATGATAATGGACAAGGTCTGTAGCAAGTCTTCTTTCTGGATTGGAAGACATCACATGAGGTTCTGTATGGATGAACTGGTGGTGTGATGGCGCAGATAAGATTGTTGTCAATGCAGTATTGGCAAGGGCCCATGTCAGGGGCAGATTTTGAAAGAAAGCTTAACATGGTGGATCTGATGAAGGAGAATGTAAAAATTCTCAATTGGAGGGAGGATTGGGTCTTCCAAAATTGGAAGAGGCCTTTGTTGGTCTTTTTGGCACTGTTTGCATATGTCTTAAATGACATTGGTTGGAGAATTAGGTGTTATTTTAATTTTATTCATTGAATTTCAGGAATATGGGTATGTGGGTACTATCATTGGATAGCCCCAGTTTTTCTTTATATTTGATGTCTTGATGATATTTTTCACATTCCAAGCTTTAAGGGGTCATTTCCTCATTTTTCATTTCTAAAAGATAGCTGTTTAATTTTGTTTTTTGTGTTTTATGGGCTAACCTTAAGTCTAAGGGTTAAGTTCTTAGTACCATTAAGTAGAGCTGATTTGGCTCTATATTTTATGTCTCAAAGTTGCCATAGCTTAATTTTTTGTTTTAAGGGTTTTAGTAGTCATGGTGGATTTTTCTAAGTATTTTGGGCTTTATTAGATGTTTTTGGTTGTTCTCTGGATTCAGAGAGGCCCCCCCGCCTTGGTTATAGAAGGCTGGGGAGAATTTCTAGAGGGTTTTTATTCAATTTATCTATTGAAAGCACCAAATTAGTTTCTGTGCATAGATTTTTAGATGGGTGGTCTGTGTGTGCATACTGAGGAAGACAGTTTTAGGCAGCTTTAATTGTCATACAACCATATGGTAATTATATCATTGTTTCTCTCTCAGCTTCACTGTTTTTTGGCCACAATTGGCTGTGTTTGTTGCAAGGTTAGTTCTTCATTTAACTCAACTTTGGCAACTGGTTTCTCTGGTGTAGCTTTGCAACCTGCATCAAGCATTATTGCTGTTTTCTGTGCAACAAGTGCACAGTGTTTTGGATTTCTGGTATGGATCTTTCTGCATTTCAGGCTCTCTTTGGTCTGTGGTCTATCTAGGCTACTTTCTTGACTTGTTAAGCAGTCAAGAAGTGTGTTGGAAGGGGTATTGTAACAGTCTCTAATTTTCTGTAGAAAATAAATCTCACCTGGTAATTCTCAAAGGGACAGGGGGTTTTCTCTCCAGTTTTACTACAACTCCCTTGGTCAAGGCCTATAGCTATTACTACAGGATTGTCTACACTGCCTTTCCTAGTTTGGCCCTTTATTGGCTCTGAATGCTACTCTTTTCTTTAGTAGCATCTTCCCTCCTAGCAACATCCACATCATATTCACCTGCCATACAGTTACCATCCACAATAGAAACTGAAAACAACTCCAGACCACCAAAAGAATTTGAAAATGTGGCCTTGCTGACCTCCTTCTCTTTTCCCTTATCAACTTTTCCACATTCATTACCACAATTCTTTTTACCACCTTTAGCATCATCATCATTATAACCATTTAACTCTTCAAATATGGCTTATTTTTCAGTCATTATATTCCTCATAACCTAATCCAAAGGAGATTTCCCATCACTGGGTTTGATGAAAGATCCATCAGGGAATTTATAAACCTTTCCATAAAATTTGAATCTACCAGCATGCAAGTCTTATCCAAATAAAGACAGTCACCAGCTCTGTGCCCCCTCCTATTACAATAGGAGCACCCCCTGGGTTAGCCATAACCACCTCTAAAACCATTTTCACCATTACCATTACCATTACTACCACAATTTCCATTTCCATTTTCAGAGAACAGTTCGCCATTGCCATTAAATCTATAGTTCCTCCTCTCAAAACCCCTAAATTTATAAGAAGAATAAGTAGATGGTGAATCCACATGTGCTCTGTTGGCCTTTTAAGTTTCTTGAACAAATATTTTTAGCTGCTTTGTTAACTCAGCCAAGTGATCAGCCATTTTGTTTTTCACATTCCCCTCAAACTTAGCAGCAGGCTGACACATCTGAGCCTTCTTTTCCTCTTGAGCTTTGACCATAATATTTTTATTTTTAGCCAAAACTTCACTAAACTTGCTGAAACATTGAGTACAAGATTCTTGAAATTTTTCCAGAGCCATAAGTTTTAGATAAGCCTGGATTTGTTCTTTAATAACCTCTAAAGCAGGCAGCTTCTGTTACCCATTTAGAAGTTCTTTCATCAAGTTTTTTATAGAAAATTCCTTCAACACATCCATCCTAATATCCTTACTAAAAGATGACCAGAACAGATCCTTGGCCTGATTTTCATCGCCTATTTCTTCCACAAGAATCAAATATTTCACCACTTCATCAAACTGTCCACATAAATATTTAAAGTCCACCATATTAGAAACACCACCTTTAGCTTGCCAATCACTGAAAATCATGTTGAGGTACACCATATTAATCAAACACCCTATCTATCAAAAATCTCTTTTGACAATTTCAACTAGTTTCAATTTTTATAACAATCCGTAGCAATGACCTCTTTCTCCACCTCTCTGTCCACAATAAAAAACTGGATTTACTTCACCATATCTAAATGTGAAGCCCCATCCACAGCAGCAGCTTCATACCTACTTAAAAACTATTTAACTTCTTCACCATTGAACTTGGTCTCATCCCAAGATACAATCCTAACTGATGCCATAATAGGAAGAGAAGCACCAGCAACACCAGATCCAGAATCAGAAGACATCTCAAAAGTATAAGATAAGCCGTTAAAATATGATGATTTGTCATTAGATAAGCCTCTTGCAAGCTAAGATACTCCAAGTACCAAGTAAGATTGATTAAAATCCAGAAAATTCAAACCTCATGTTGGGTTCCACAAATGTAGAAATACTCTTACAGTTGCCTTGCTGTAAGCAGAATCCAAGGCAGTTGGATAAACCTAAGAAACCCTGTCCCTTTAAGTAAAATAAGAGTTCACAATAAACTAAGCTTAAAAGTCTACTTGATAATGAAATCTAGTTGACTATTTGAAAATAATAGTTTTTAGATGTATAATTGATGTTCTTCTATGTTAGGTGAAGAATATATAACAACAAAGTTGTACTAGAAGAGTTATTTAAATGATTGAAATATTTATATTTTATATATAGTTTTTATTTTTGTGAAAGGTTAATAAAATCAAGTCCATGAAGTTGAGATCTTTACAATGATACCCTATAAGTATATGTAAATGTGTTGTGTAATAATATTTATAAAGTGTTATGTAAGAGTGTTATTTCATAAGGGTATTGCAAATTTTTAAATGTTATTATTCATTATTGGTTGTTAATCGCTAAATTTTATGTTATGTTATGATGTTAAAACTGTCTGATCTGGTATGATGTCTAATCTAATTTTGATTCTACATTTTTATGTGCATAGTTAGGTCACACATGCCATATTTCACCTTCCCGGAGCTTCCCAGAGTTTTTAAAGAGCTTGTCCAGGGCATTCCAGAGCTTGTACAGACTTCCAGACTCAATTAAAGCCTTAAAACCTTTATAAAAAATCTAAAAAAAGCTAAAGATAATAGAACTACTTCTCCTCTACGTTCCTAAATAGTTTCTGTAGTATGTGCAGCCCTATTGATCCAATTAAAAATCATCAAAGTTAAGTAAATTTCAAAAGAAAATCAAAAATACTTTATTAAATTATTAAAAATATTAGAAAAATAATAAAAAATACCCCTAAAATTCCTAAAGGTTCTTGATACTCCTGACTTTCATTTACATGCACTTTTAAGCCTACTCTTTCATTTATTAACTGTTAACTAATTGTTAAATCTTGACTCATAATATTAACCCTTTAAAACCATTTATAATGCTCTTCCTTTCAAAATAAATATTATATAAAATCAAATTGGATTTACCAATCTTTATAAAAACTCCCAACATACTCCTTTAATAGACTTTAGTGCCATACTAATCTTTATACTGCCACAATGTGTGGATTTGTGTACTGGTTTATAGATTAAAAGATTGACATTTACTTTGAGTATCATCTGGTGCATGACAGATTCTGATGCTGAATTTGACTTTTTTTATATGAGTCACTTGTTAGAGAGCCACTACCTTATTTCCTGGACCCCATCTATTTGCCCCAAATTTTAGTTTCATATTCTCACTTTAAATGTCCAGATTAACCACCCTCCAAATAACTGAATGACTATAGAGGGAGAAATCTGAGAGTTACTGTAATTCAAAAAAAGATAAGAATCTGTTGGAAGTGATGGCATATGTCAAGTTTGAAATGTCTGAACTGGGCTAGAAAGTTAATCAAATGATACTAGTAAGATAAGTTAATGGGAAAAATAGTGATGATGTAAATTTATTTTCCATTACACAACCTCAATATGTGGAAGAAGTATCTGGAATCTTTTTTCTGCAGTCCTCACCCCCCTGTTTTTTGTATATTTTTATTTTTTTTGAAAAAAACCTCCATATTTTATATTTATAACCAAGTTGCAATATCCTGACCTCAATGTTTCTTTGTCTTTTTATCTATCATGATGTGGATGAAAAGGAAAAAAGGAAGAGACAAATACAAGTAAAAAGTTTTTTTGTCAACAATTTTGAAAAAAACACACCACACCTCTCCCCACCCAAATAACCAAACTCTTAGTTCTAATACACACTCACATACATACATACATAGTTACATACATACATACATACATACATACATACATACATACATACATACATACATACATACATACATACATACATACATACATACATATATATATATATATATATATATTAGAAATTTTCTTTTTTTCTTTTATTTTTATTATAATTTTCATGCACATAACTATACATATAAAAAAAAGACTCCCAATCCCATCAACCTCAAAGATATATATATAAACTTAACAATGATACCAAAGATACCAATGACAAAAATTGACAAACTTAGGGATATGGCATTAATAATAATAAATCATCTCTACTTGAATCACTTATTTATTAAAATCACTGTATATCATAAGTATCATGACTACAACTATTTTTTCTAATTTCCTTCCACCACCTTTATCTCTTGCACTACCACTATCTCCTCCTCCTCATCATCATTCACCATTAATTTGTTCTTTAAAACCTACAATCCAAATACATGTCATTGTAACATTTGTAAAATGTGCATCTACATCTACATACACATATATACCACAACTAAACTTCAAAATATGTTAGATTTAAGTCAATCTAAATATCTAACTGTCTATTTCTATTTATTTCTTTATCTATCTATTCATTTTTTCTTCATTTTTTATATATTTTGTATCTTTTTTCATTTATAATAAATTAGTAAGTCAATAATAAAAAAAATCTATCAATCTTACTTAAGACTTATGACCTTCAATGTTTCCACCACCAAAAACAGCTTTCCTAACCCCTTCCATAAATTTCCAAACACCCCAAGCACCCGCATCAGGCACTGTAGCTTTAGAAATTGTGCTTCTTCCAACGTAAGCTGCTCTTCCAGCTTTAGCTTCCAAATGAAAAGTTAACTCAACAGCATCTTGACTCAATTCACAGGCTTCTTTAAAATCCAAAGTAATACCAAATGTTGTGATAGATGAAGAAAGTGGGTCAATTAATGTATGTGTTGGAGGACAGGCTCAAAAGTAATTGTAAAATGTAGATAAGGCAAACTGTTTTGTTTGTAAAAAAATATTTATAAAATGGATGGATGAGATGTTAATTTTAGGTTAGTTCATCAATTTTGAAAGAAAGAGAGAGAGAGACATGACTCTAAAGACTTGGCCCACAATTTTGAATTGGAAACTACAGACTTTTCAGTTGGACCAGATACAGAAGTTCTGAATCCTAGGTAAGGAAGAGGAGTAAGAATGACTAAAAAAATATTCATTCAAATAAGAAACAAAAAATTAAAGTAACCAATTGCTAGTGCATTGAAAAAGATGCTACCAATCACCATGTGCCAAAAAAAAAAAAAAAAAAAAATTAGTATAAAAAGAAAACAAAAGAAATGAGGGAAATATAAATAAACCCACATGTGTAGACTTGTCACAGGTGAAGCAGACATCAAATTTGATTTTGTTTGCAACCAATTGATCACAATCTGAAGGTCACTCTTGGTTAGTTGGGTATACTTTTGAGCAATGGTTTTTGGGCAAGGCATAATAGAATTAAAACTATGGAGAGGACAAAATTATTAGTGCATGGTAAACTTTGATGGATAAGAAAGTGAAATCCTAACAAAGATTTAGTGAGATAAGACAAACTGAAATAGAAAAAAGAATAAATACATGAGCTTGATAAGGTGATGATAAAAGATAAGAAATGGAAAAACTTACAGCTATTTGGGAAAAGCTTGCTGTGTTTTTGACTTCCACTCCCCACCAAAAACAAGAGTTTAAGGCGCTTTTCGGGGGGATGAGGGGCAAAAAAAGAGCAAGGTTTTCCCAAATAGCTGTACAGTGATGATGAATATATAAATTTGAGCGGGAGTCTAGGATGATGTGGGGTTGGGAGCAAAGGGGTCTGATGTGCAGTGGATTGTGGGAATGTGTGTATTGGTGGGCTGAATTGTGGTTGGGGTTATGGTGCAAGAATAGGAAGTATTTGACCAAATGTTTGACATGTCTAACCCCAAGTGTATGATGGCGTTTTGAGACTGAAGTCCGCCAGGCGTATATGGTCATGTTTGACACCCCCTAATGGGCATGAAAAACCTTAAATTAAAAAAACAGTTTATGTTATTTTATTTTTTTTAGATATTATGAAACGCCACATCCAGTTCAACCTGGGATGGTAGTTGCAATTAATTAGAAAAAAAAATGTGTTTGCAATGTAAGGAAAAATGGGTGATGAGGAGTTTCCTCAAGGAAGTGTACAGTGGCCAGACATGTGTTGTGGCCACCTTTTATGCATATTGTCTTTTTTCATCTTTCTCTCATACCACCACCACCACCCTGATATCCTCAAGACTAGTCCCAATGGCTCTTTGCTTTTCACTCTACAATCTGGCCACTTTCTCTCACTCGTTTAAATTCTTTTTTAGCAAACTTGATCGCAACAAAACAATTTACTCTTTTGCCAATTTGGACCATGTATAACAGTTTCCCGAAGTAGCAAACGACCTTGCACATCTCAATGGAAAGAAAAGATCAAAAGAATATCAGTTAAAAACCATCCCAACCTTTTTGGAACCCATACTTGACCTCTTTGATGAGCTGTGATGCTTAAACTGTCAATATCTCCACCTAATTGACCTTCGGTGATTTTTTTTGGTTTTTGTCCTTTTGGCTTTGGAAAACATTTAAACTCACATTTTGAAATTTAAAACAATTTAAAACTATGTTCAAATCATATTCAATGCTATCGAAGAACATGATCTAGACTTTCTATGCCGACTGAAGGAATGTGTCGAAGCTGATGGTGGATCCACCCGTTGGTAATGTGAAATCAAAATATGAAATTTTTGCTCAATTTTATTTTTATTTTTTATTTTATTTTTGCAAAATTTTCACTAAAAAGCAGGGCTCTCTTGATGGTCAATGTCGCAAAACAATAAGGTTATTGCCTTAAGAGTCAAAAAATATGCTGTTATTTATAAATCACAATATACATGAAATTAACAAGCAAAATGAATTTCTGATAAGATATATGGAATCTACACCATTGAGACACTCAGAACGAACGAACGATTCATGGTGGTAGCATGTTGCGTTTGAGGTTGAGACCAATTTAAAAAGTGGCCAGAACACTTGCCCGGCCACTGTTCAAACAATCACATCCACTTTCACCCAAATTCTTATATTCTCTACTACCACACATTCACATTCATGCACTCATACAGACTCTCCCTTTCTCTTTTTTCCCATTTTATTTGCCTTTTTATCTTTGAATTTCCACTTGCGCTTTCTTTCTTTCCTTCTATTTCTTTTTATTCCAAAAGTATGTTAAAATAAGGGGCAAAATAAGCGTTCTGTTAGGTCTCGACTACGCCGCAGTATCACCATGCATATAGTTGGCAAGCATCACAATGATGAAACGTAATTAATAATAATAAACCTTTCCTAAAAGTAAGAGCTCAATACCCTGCCACTACGTTCAACAGTGTTTAATTTAATCTATATATATTGGTTAAATAAATTTACAAGCAAGCAGGTCGATTAGCTCAGTTGGTTAGAGCGCGGTACTAATAATGCCGATGTCATGGGTTCGACCCCCATATTGACCAGTTTTTTCTCTCACCTTAAGGTGTAAAACATGGAATATTTCTTTTCCTTTGAAAACTATTTTTACTTTCAATATTCTTTTGAAACGGTGAAAGATTATTGTTTTACTCTTTCTCTCTTCCTTTTTTTCATTTTTTATATTTGTTTTGGGGGGAGTTATGGTGAGTTTTTGAGTTTTCATTGAGGGAGTGAATGTCTTTGTGCACACATAACGAATCGGAGGGACAGTGTATGAAGATAGGGTATGGTAATTGGATGAGGAGTTGATTTAATGAGCTGTAGGTTTGGTGGAGGGCTTCATTTTTCTTCAGGGGGGAAAGATTTTTCTGTGATGATGGTAGTGATATGATATGTGTGATGTTACTATTAATCGAGATAAAGAGCATGAACCGAAAATATAAGATGTTGAAACTCTTTTTTTGTGATTTTGATGGGTGAGAGAATTTTGATTGTGGATTTCTCCATTGAATAGAATCTGTATTGTTTATTATCTTCCTTGATTGATCCCAGTGATGCTTTGTTTTTTTCCTCTGGTTCAATTTTAAAAATTACTTTATGCTGGTGATTTACATGTTTATATCAAATCCATATGATTTCAATTTTGATTCTAAATTTGAAATTAAGGATGGGCAAAAAAGAATGATATTTAATTGTATTAGTTAGTTGGGAAGAATTGGTAATCTGAATAAGTTCATGAAATAGGAAAGAATTTTTTTTTCTTTTTTTAGGGAATCTTTTTGACCATGAGCAAAGATTAGAAACCTAAAAAGAAAAGTAAAGTTCGGTAATAGGGCTTTTGGCGGGATTTGAACTTTGTAGAACATGAGATGGTGAAAGTGGAAAAGAAATTTTTTTGAAAAAAAATAGAAATAGGTTACCAGATTAGGATAATCCAGAGAAAATAATTTTTGACATCATTTAGAGTTGCTGAGAAGGCAGGATTTTATAAATTTTTGTCACAGAAAAGCTGATTCGCCATGCTTATATATAAATTCGGCTTATGGAAAATTATCATTCTTTTATTCTTAGAGTAAAAAAAAGACAACCCTCGTAAAGCTACTTTGATTTATTTAGCCCTATTTCTGTAAACCTGTTGTTCCCTGAACAAATCTATAGCCGCCGTGTCTGTGTCGAGGATTGTTGATTTAAATATTCAATGGATGATGAGTGTAGCCATGCATGAATTGAAATAGCGGGAGTTAAAAAAATTTCCATGTTGCGGTCGTTGTCTCTCATCCATAGATTTGTCTGCTCATTTTTTTTTCTATTATGTCCGAAACTGAGAAAGATATTCCAACTCTTTCCCCAAGTGAAAAATATGAACTTATTACCAGAAACATTGGTGAAACGCTTGGTGGTGCTGAATTGATGAAACTATGTCAAGAAGAGGATCGAGTTATTTCTTGTTACTGGGGTTCGTTTTCATTCTTATGAAATTCATTCTGCTTCATTTGTTCGTTATCTTTGTTCTCGAGAATTCACTTTTTTTTTTGGTTCTCATTTTTTTCAGGTACCGCTACTACTGGACGTCGTCCGTGATTATTCATATCTATTCATTCATTACTAAATACTGATTTCTTGCAGGGAACCTTTTTATTGATCATCTCAGCCCATATTGGTTATTTGGTTCCTTTTGTCAAAATCGCAGACTTTCTCAAAGCTGGTGTAAGAGTTAAAGTTTTATTGGCTGGTATGTGATTCATCAATGGTATTATTTTTTTTCTGGACGTTGAAGTTGATGCAAACTGTTCTTTTTGTAGATGTGCACGCATTCCTGGACAATTTAAAGGCACCTTTGGAGCTGATCAACCAACGTGTAGCCTATTACTCACACCTCTTGCGTGCTGTTTTTACCTCCTTGGGAGTTCCTCTATCAAGACTTGAATTTATCACCGGCTCATCATACCAATACTCACCCCCTTATAATCGTGATTGTCTCACACTCGCATCTCTAGTTTCTGAACGAGATGCTAGAAAGGCTGGCTCAGAAGTCGTAAAAGAATCAGATGCTCCCCCATTGTCTGGATTACTGTATCCATTGCTACAAGCTCTAGATGAACAGTATCTAGACGTTGACTTTCAATTTGGAGGTATCGACCAAAGAAAGATTTTTACCTTTGCAGAGCTCTACTTACCCCGCTTAGGATACCGGAAACGATCTCATCTTATGAATGTGATGGTTCCAGGCTTGACCGGATCAAAAATGAGCTCTTCTGATCAAAAATCAAAGATTGATTTTCTAGACAAACCTGAGGATATTAAGCGTAAAATCAAGGATGCAATTTGCGTACCAGGTAAAATAGCTGACAATGGCGTTCTCGCGTTTGTTGAAACGGTCTTGCTTCCTGTTGCTCAGCTTAAAATGTCTCAACCCAAGTACAACGGAAGGAGTCCATTCGCCTTGGGTGGAGCGCCAGAAGGGACGTTGATTTCTGTCGAGCGCAAGCGAGAGAAGGATGTTTTACATTATTCGAATTTTAAAGCAATGGCCAATGATTATGAACTTGAAGATCCTCCTGGATCAGGTAACTTCAAACTTTTCCCAAGTGATTTGAAGGTTTCAGTTACTTTTGCCCTCCAAACACTCTTGGCTCCAATTCGAAAGATATATGATGAAGATGAACAGTTTAGAGAAGCAGATCGAAAGGCTTATCCTGAAGATTTTCCCGATAACAATAAGAAAAAAAAGGAAAAGAAATATACACCCAAACCGGATTGGGTCCTTGAAAAAGAAAAAAAGGAGAAAAATAGTGTCCAGATGTCTAACATTGCCGACGCATTGCCAGATGTTACTACCTGATGGTTCTGCCATTTTTTTTCTTTTCACTGTAGATATATCGTCGTTTTCCAAATTTAAAAGCCTCTTGTAAATGTCGCACCATAAAAATGAGCCATCCACCAGAATGACTTTCTCGAGATAGTTGCAAACTATTCGCAATCGCCAAAAATAAAAAATAAAATAAAAAAGCAAAAACAGACAAAAAACATATGCTTCTTGCTCTCATTTGAGGATAGATGCCACGCTACCCATCGTCCAAATAGGCCGAAAAGAGAAGTATATTGAGTCAAAATTTCAACAAATAACATGTGAAGTTACAATTAAATTCATAACAATATTTTTAAATATACTGCATTTTTTTAATATCTTTTTTCTGACAAAAAAATTAAACTAGATCAGATTTTTGAAGAAGTATGAGGTCAAATGATTAATCATTCCAACTCAATCAATTTATTCAAAGTAAAAAAAATGAAGCATTTGGAGAAAATCAAAAAGCCAAGATATTTATTTAGGAAAAATAAAAAAAAACCCCACTCATGGTTACAGTTGAACAAAGAGAAGTAAGTAATGGGTGTATAAATGACAAAGAAAAAATTTAAATGAAGTAAGAATAGTTCGTGAAATTTACGTTGTGAGAATAAATATAAAAAAAGAAAACAATTATGGCCTCAAAAACTGAGTCTTCAATAAGACATGATGGATTTAGAGAACTGAAACATTAAAAATGCCTAAGTTTTACCTTCCTTGTTATTTGTTCATTGGTCTACGAAAATAATAATAGGGAGTCTCAAACTTGACCAAATATGCCTTTTGGATTTCATTTGAAAGACACCATACAAACACGCCATGAAACACTGCGGGCAAGGCTTTGTCACATTTGTGTTTTGAGTGACCATGTCCCACATAAAAAACCAGACAAGATGTCTTGTAATAAAACGGGACAACCGATCTCACACATGTCATGCATTTTACTTGCAGGGGGGCATAATTGAGTTGAGATGTGTGTGTGTGATGTGTGAACAGTGGGTGGCCAAAAATAAATGCCTCCTCTTATGCATGTTTTTCAATCTTACTTCACTTTATCTTTTTTTCTCTTACCACCACCATCACTTGTCCGACCTCAAGATTCCAATCCTCTAATTATTCTTTTTCCTAGTATTCGCAATGCATTATTTATACATATATACATCTTGGTGAAATTGATAGTTTATTTTGTATTAAAATTTTATCTTATTTTTTGACTAATCATTCAGCTAATGGCTAAGTCTACCGGACAAAAACCACAACTCAGTAATAAACTAAGGCCCAAATATGTTGCCCTGGAAGAGTGGGGTGCCAATGCATACAGCTATATTAGAAAGTTTTTGTGCAAAAATTCAAAAGTTGTGGAGAGTTACCCAGCATTTTTACTGCCAAAATCTTACAGGGGTCTGCCATTAGTGTCAGTTTTCTCACAATCTACGATACAGTGCCAAGCACTGGATTGTTGTCGCTTGCTCACACCACGTGCAAACAGCCGACGTATCCACTGCTACGTCAGCGCGACGTAGCGGAAAGGTATTTCAAAAGCTGGCCCGCTACATCGGCTAATTTTTTCTCACAGTATCCAGGCATTCGTCCCCCCCAAAAAAGGAGATACCGGTCACCTGATGCAGTGCATCGGATCATTGGATATGCAATCAGTGCCCCAACCAGTCTCCTCCTGCCCCCTTGCCCCACTCTTGTCTTCAGTTTCCTCTCTTCCATTTTGTTGGGCCTGGCCATAAATGTAAGTTTTTCTTTTTCCTTTTCTCTATTCTTAAAATTCTCCCCACTCTTGTTTTCCTCAAAACTGACTATTGTTTTTTTTGTTTTCTGTTTTTCCTTTTTTTTTTTTATCTAGCTACCCACTCATGGTTTATTCTGTAAGCTTTTCATTTTTTCATTATATTTTTTTCAACCTCAACTTTCTTTACTTCAAAACTCACTGTTGCACTTTTTTTTTTCATCTAGCTCTTCCCTATTTGCTTCTATCATAAAATATTATTTTTCATTTTATATCTTTATATTTATTTGTTATTTTAGCTACCTGGTCATTTTATTTAGCAAACAGCGCCCAAACCCATCTTTGACTATAAAAGAAATTAAATTTAATTTGAAATAATTTTTTTTAAAACTTTTACTAAAACTTGAGCAAAAATGAGGGTGAGGCGTTAAAGGCTCTACCTTTTTGGATGCTTCCGAGATCACCTATCTATTTTTGCTTCATTTGGCCAATTTCACTTTAACCAGATACCAGAGCAATAGCACTGACTTAAAGTATGATGAAAAAAAGTAATGGTTAGCCTAATGCTAACCTTTAGGCAATGAAATAGTGATAGCAATCTAACAATAACCTTAACAGCAAGAGAATGCAAGGGTAATCTTACACAATCACAGTGGAGGGCAGCCACGAGCAAAAGATATTGCATATCTGATGACCCAATGTACAGTGGCTGGACTGAAATTTTCACCTGATGCATGCATAATCCGGATTATCAGCTTTTTTTTTTTCTTCCTGCTACCACCACCAACGCCACTCACACCTCAAGGTAAGTACCGATTTCTCATTTTTCTTTTATATTTTACTAATATCACTTTTTTTTTGTTTTTCTCTTTCTTTTTCTTATTAATTTTTTAAGTTCAATCCTTACCTGCATTTTCACCTGACCCCTGCACCTATGACACGAGCCCGAGCCAAAAAGAGGCACTTGACGACTGAAAAGAAGACGAAGATAGTTGGCATGTCAATGTGGGGGGCCAATCCATACCAAATATCAAGGCGTTATGGGATTCCTCGGGCCACTGTGCGTGATATCATCAAGAAACATGATATCACTGGCACAGTGGAAACTGTCCAATGCCCTGGCCAACCTCACATTTCTTCTGATTGTGACCTTCGGGAAATCAGCCAAGTCCTGTCAAAAAACAGAAGATCAACATTAGCTGAAATTACAGACACACTTACCAATGAAATCTCACCTCGTACACTTCAAAGGTGTGCACACGAAGTTGGATTCCATAGCCGAGCTGCTGAAAAAAAAGCCATTCATTAACACCTCACAATTCACACCTCACACCTTTCTGCTCAATTCCGTGATGTGATTAACTTACGCAAGATGATAGACTGGCCAGCGTAGTCTCCTGATCTCAATCCAATTGAGAATGTATGGTGAGAAATCAAAGATTCTATTTCTCAACTTTATCAACCAAAAACGATCCCTCAGATGCGTGAGGCCATTCAAATGGCTTGGGACAACCTTCCGAGCAACATACTAGACAATTTAGTTGCATCCATGCCTGCTAGGATGCAGGCTGTTGTTGATGCTGAGGGTGGCACCACCCGCTGGTAAGGTGAGGTAACTTTTTTTTTAATCATTTTTCAACAATTTTTTTTGATGAAATGTCTTATCATACTCTCTAGTTTCAATGCTGAAAGGCATGGCCTTGTCACCTTGCTCATTCTCAAATTTTGAATTTACGAAATTTTAAATTTGGGTTTTTTTTTTATAAAAATGTCATCCAATGAAAAAATAAATGTTATGGCTGTTTTCTACATGGTGGTTAGAGTCGGAAAGATATTAGGACCATGTATGTAGAATGGATAGTTGCTGAGTTATGAGAAAAAAAAAACAGGTGGAAATTTTTGTCCGGCCACTGTACTGTGTCAGGTGACCGGTATCTCCTTTTTTGGGGGGGAGGAATGTCTGGATACTGTGAGAAAAAATTAGCCAATGTAGCGGGCCAGATTTTGAAATACCTTTCCGCTACGTCGCGCTGACGTAGCGGTGGATACGTCGGCTGTTTGCACAGGGTGTCAATGCCCATTTTTTTTGCCCATCTCTTCCCCTCCACTTCCACTTCCAAACACACAATCCAAACATTTTCACCTCCCATCCCTCAAACCACAACTACAGGGCCATTTTTTTTGTAAGTCTTTTCTTTCCTTTTCCTTTTTCCTTTTTCCTTTTTCCTTTTTCCTTTTTCCTTTTTCCTTTTTCCTTTTTCCTTTTTCCTTTTTCCTTTTTCCTTTTTCCTTTTTCCTTTTTCCTTTTTCCTTTTTCCTTTTTCCTTTTTCCTTTTTCCTTTTTCCTTTTTCCTTTTTCCTTTTTCCTTTTTTTCTTTTCATCTTCTTCATTTTTTTTTTCAGTTCATTTTGGCAGGCCCATTTTTTTTTGTTTGCTATCTCCTTCCCCACTCTTATTTTTTTTCTCTGCTGATTCCTTTTTACTGCAGTGAGTTATTTTCTCTTTCTTATCCAATTGTTTCTTTTTTACAAATTTTTTTCTTTCTTTTTTATGTTTAGGTTTCATTTTTTGCCAACGGTTTCCCTTGCACTCACCCTTTTTTACCCACAGTTTCTTTCACACTCCCCCCTTTTTTGCCAATGGTTTCTTTTCTCATCTTATATTTTTTGGGTGCTGGTTTTTTTTCCAGCAAGTTATTTATTATTATTATTTTTTCTTTAATGTTATTGTTTTTTTATTTTTTATTAATGTTTTTTTAATTATAGAAACAAATGCCTTTTTTAAATATCATCCTGAATTTAAAGTAAAATTTGTTTTAGATGCTTTAGATAGAATAACACTAGAAGAAATCAATTATAAGAATGGTACAAAGGTTCACCAAAACTCTCTAAGCACATGGGTCAAGTTATATCAAACAACTAGATTAGTAGTAACTCACCCCTCTACATATCTTAAATTTTGCCATCCTCTTGAAGTTAACAAAGAACAGCATGAGTTCATCAAGGAAATTTTGCGTCAGAAACCTACTTTTTATCAAGCAGAATTAGGAGCAGCTTTGTTGAATCAGCATGGTCTTGAGGTTTCTCAATCAACAATTCACATGGAACTGGTTGTAAGATTGAATATGACAAGGAAGGTAACTCAAAAGGTCAATACAAAAAAGGATAAAGCAAAGAGAGTTCAATATATTTCAACAATTGTCAACTACAACCCAGAAACTCTTTTTTTTACTGGTTAGTAATTTATTTTACTATTTATTTATTTTGTTTGTGATTTTTCCCATTCAGATGAGTCAGAAATATGTGCCAAAGATGTTGGCTGGGATGAAGGTTGGACAGAAAAAGGCTCAAGGACTGAACACATTCCAACAGTTAAATCTAATATATGTTACAACATCATTTTGGCAGTCTCTTTAGAAGGTCTGGTGGCTATTCAGGAAGATTCAGTAACTTGTGTGCATTTTGAGTTTTACTGGAAAATATTTTAGTAAGATTAATCTTCATTTTTTTGGTCTTCAACTAATTTTTTATCTTTTCAGGCACCAATGATGAGCCCTTATCTAGGCCCAGAAAGTGTCTTAGTAATGGAAAATTCTGCCATTCATCATGGTGGCAGGATATCTGATATTATATCAAGAAAGGGCTGCCATTGTAGAAAGACTCTTACAGTCAGTCACCTTGCTGTAAGAAGAATCCAAGGGAGTTGGATAAACTGAAGAAAACCCTGTCCCTTTAAGTAAATAAAGAGTTCACAATTATCTAAGCTATAAAACTATGTGGGAAGGTGGTGTTGCAGGCTGTCCTGCAACAGCCAATTGCAAGCCAAAAATTGGTGTTGAAAATTACAAAGGACCAATTAAGATATCCCGCTACAGATAAATGTGTCTTGCAACAGCAATGACTGTTGTTGCACATCCCTTTCATTCTGCTTGACTCTTTTTTATGTTATCTTTCTTTTATTATCCTTATTCTTTCACATACAACATAGCCATTGATAAAGATTCATGGTCCTCTCAGTGCTCAACAAGTGATCTCTTTAGTTAGGAATCACTTGACAATCAATAAAATAAGTCCGATTTTTTGAACTTTAGTTATGTTACTTATTTCAATGGCTACATAAATAGTTTTGGAGCTTGGAATGACTTTACACACAAGAAAATATGTATTAATTTTTATTTTTTGAGTAATCCAGATAGTTCTTTAGATGGTTGAATAGAGTTAGTTTTGACTTCACTGATTATTTGATCAATTCAGAATTTTGGAGGAAGGTGGCAGGTTCATGAGGGAGCTGATGGTGAGGTGGTGAGTGAGGGGGTGATGGGGTGATGAGCAAGGTGGTGGTGGGTTGGTGGGGTAGTAGGTCAGGTGGTGATCATGAGGTGATGAGTTGATGAGTGTGGTGGTGGTGGAGTGGAAAGAAAAGTGGTGGTGCATAGCAAAGGGAAGGTGAAACATGTGGAGAGGATGAGTGAATTTTTTTGAAGAGGAAGTAGAGGAAGGTGTGGTATGTGAAACAAAAAAAACGTACCATGTAAAAAAAAGAAAGAGACAAAGAGAGATGGCAGTGAAGACACACCCAAATCACAAGTTCTGGTGAGAATTTGGGCAAAAAAATCACACATTTATACTCACAAAAAACTTATTTATCTATACAAAAGGATTGGAGATGAGTTGAGGGTGCTCCCTTTTGAATAGGCAAATCATTTTTTTATGAGAGTAAGTTTGATTTTTTTTGTCAAAAATACCACCAGCATTTGTGATTTAGCTGTAAGGGGAGGAAATCAGTGAAAAGAAGAGACAAGGGAACTGGAGAGGTTGAGTAAAGTAGGAAAAAGTGATAAGTTCAGAGAAATGGACATGAGTGGGAGCAGTGCAAAAAATTCAAAAGAAGGGAGAAGAATTGTGTGGCAACCTCAGTTGCTGTCGCTGGGCACAAATAACTTTGTTGGTACATTTTGAGGTTTAAATGTCACAAGTTTTGTGTCACAACATACCTTATTCAAGTTATTTCAGGTCAGCTTGCAACACTGTTTGACATGTAGTGTACCCTCTACTTAATATGAAATGACCAATAAACTATTTGTTAATAAAGGTGTTGAGATGTAGAATCAGTGTTCTTTATAATGAGGTTGAAAAACGCAACAGTGAAGTTTTATTTAGAAAAGTAATATAAATGATTGAATAATATGTTTTTATGAAGCTTTATTTTACAATATTTTTTTGTTAAAATATGGTCCCTGGTGATGGACCTTTAAAATGGTACCATATAAGTTAATATTTTTGATGATGAGTGAATTTTATAAATTGTTACTTAAAAGTGTTATATTTTTAAAGTTATTACAATTTATAATTTTTAGTGAGAAACATTTATTTATTGTTATATATGCATTGTTGGTTGTTGGTTGTATGATTTTCAAGATACCTGGATTGATGGATGGATTGTTAAGATACAAGTTGTTAGATAGCTGGATAGATTTATCTAATTTTTATTCTAAAGGCTTTATATGCATAGTATGTCACGTGCCCTACTTTCCCTAACTGGAGAATTCCGGAGCTTGTACAGACTTCTGGACTCAATTATAACCTTTAAAATACTGATAAACAATCTAGAAACATTATAGATTACAGAAATACTTTTTCTTTATAATAAATTACAATTTTCATAGTATGTGCAACCCTATTTACCTAGTAAAAAATTATAAAAGTTAAGTAAATTATGATAAATCAAAAAGAACCAAAAATACTTTATAAAATTATAAAAAATAGTAGAAAAATATTAAAAAATTTCAGAAAAATTTACAAAGGTTCTTGAGACTCCTGAATAAAATTTACATGCACTTTTAAACCTATACTTGCATTTCCTCTCTGGTAATTATTTGTTAAGTCTTGGCCCATAAAATTAACCCTTTTTAACCACTTTTAAAACTTATTTTATTTGATATAACCATTTTAAACTTATATTTGCCTTTCTAATCTCAACACACAATATGGGGGGTGGACTTGCTAGCAAGTCCCCAAATTTGGACCTAAACTCACCACAGATTGAACACACATTGAGCTATTGAAAAAGGAACCATACAATCAGGGATGAACACCACTCAGCAGAGCAGTTTTAGGTGGGTGTTCAAGTAGAGTTCAGTATGGGTTTGGTATGAGTTCAGTATGAGTTCCATCTGAGTTCAAGTTGAGGACTTGCTAGAAAGTCCACCCCCTATATTGCGTAGTGTCTCATCAATCACTCCCAAAAAATCAATTTTTAATTAAGTTAAGTGCCATACTAATCTTTAGACTACCACACAGTCTAATATACCTCTCTGCCTATCCACCAGACATGAATCCTATAAAAAATGTGATTCATATTATTCAAGAGAAATTTGCATAGGTATTCAGAATTGTCAGGGGCTCAGCATGATTGTGAAATTACTGAGATGTTTTTGAGGAATTTTATTACAAAAAATTTAATTTTGGGCCTTTTTATAGCTAGTCGATATGTAAATTGATAATTTTGAAATTTTTGAGATGCGTGTGAGGACTTTTACTATATAATTCTTGATGTGGAGCATTTTCAAAGCTAGCGGTGTGGTACGCGCCTTGCAGGTAGCATGATTTTGGACCAATCAGCTCGCGTAATCCAGGAAGAACAAAGGGAGTTAGCACAGTAGGTAGTCCTAAAATAAAATATGTATTTGCGTGTTTCAAAGAACAACGGGAAATAGAAGCGCGGAAAAGGATTCAGGGTCTGTGCACTTGTATTTTGCAGTGGGATGTGCCAAACAATGGGGAATTGTGTGTTATCGATTTAGGACCACAAGCGCTAAACAGTATAGATTTGGACTCTCCAATAATTGTGTTATACACATTAAGGAAGGAGTTATGGCTTAAGGAGGGACTCAAGTGCATAGTATACTGCACCACAGCAAGTGCTATAATTTACTGAGACAAGTAACGTAGTTGCAGAGTCTTACTAAGTCAAGAAAATTTTCAGGACTATCAACTAGTAATTAAGCAAGGAGCATGGGGACTCAATCACAAAAGAAAATTACCCAAGAGTCAAGGCAACTAGGATCAGCTTTAGAATGAGTCAAAATTGGAAGTAGCGCTGAAACAAAGCAAAGGTAAAGTCATGAGCACGTATGAGGAGTATGAGTGAAACAAGTTAATACTAGTGTTAGTAAGCATAGGGTGTGATTAGGTGCTGTAGTTGCTACAAGCGGTGTACGTAGTTTACTAATAAAATAGTTATTGTTTTACTAATGTGGCGTTAGAGTCAGCGCTGGGGATCCACTAGGGAACTGTTTCTTGAGTGCCGGAAAAATATAAAAAGGAGGACTATTTGATAGGGATAGGATATCACATCTAGTAAGAAAGAAAACATAACAATTGACAAATAATTAGTAAACATACAAAATAGTTAATAATTGTGGAGTCAAGTATAATATATTAGTTTTTTTTTCTGCGATAATTTGTTTGAGAATATATTAGAGATATTTCTGAGTCTTTAGTCATTTGTGCATCTGTATGTGTGGATTTCATATAGTATAGTGAAAGAATGCAACATAGAGAGAATATATAGTTTCGGTAGGGTTGACTATTATTAAAGTTATTTTATTGCTATAATAAGGCATATTCAAAGAGAGCGCTTCAAGAGGAAGTAGCTGTGGATATAGCACTTGTTAAGTATAGAAATATCCAGATAGTAATACTTGTTTTTTTTCCTGATCTCTTAACTTATCTCTCAACTTATAAACTTTCTAATCAAATATTAGTGTTACACATTATCACACTGTCTTTAGAAATAAGAGTGGCAGGTGCTTCTTTTTAGAAATTAAAAAGGAGAACCAACCCATCTTGCATTGTGTCTACTGCTTAGTACTTTAGAACTCTCTACAGAAGCTATGTAAATTAGAAACTATACATCTTTTACAAATGGTGATATTGCGGATTTGTAAATAAATTCAATAATGCAAAGAAATAATTAGTAAACAATTATAAATTATTTTAATATTTAAAACCATGAAGAAATAAGATTAGAAATTAATTTAAAATTCAACATTACAATTTAGTTCTTTCAAATTTAAAATTCTCTCAAAAAATCTCAGAAAATAAATACTAAAAAATTGTTCTTTAATTGCTCTTTTTTCACTCCTAGCCTTTAATTTCTTTTGGGCCCATAAGTGAGCTGGGTAGGTTTTTGCAGTATGTAAACATGCTCAGGCATACATATTTGGAATTATAGCCTCCACCATTTCCTCCACTGAAAAATCTTAAAAAAACTGCAGTGGGTAAGGTGGAGCTCAACTAAGGCTTTTTGCAATATGGGATCCTTTTATTCCATGCATGCTTCATTAAGAAAATTACCCATTGCACAATCTTCATCTGAGATATCAGGTTCAGAAGATAGGGGTACTGGTAAAGCAATTGTGGCTTGAGAAGCTCAAGCAATTCTTGTTTCAATATTTTCCAAATAAATTGAGGTAATTCCAGATTTTGTGCACCCATCAGGAGTAATCTTGTAAGTGTATTCTAGTATCTAAGTATAATTTAATAGTAAATATTAATGGTACTACTTCTTATAAATAAATGATTTAATGATTAAACCTAAGAGGAAGACTAATAAAATATTTATTCTCAATATAAACTCTCAATATTTGGATTTTTATACGTGCTAGTGGCGGAAAATAGATAAATAAAATATAGTTATAGCTTATATAAAGATAATATCAATTTATGAATGCTTTTTAATTTATTTATATATGATAATAATTGTGTTATAGTTTTTATTTGAATTTTAGTAAGTAAGTGATGTCCAATAACCTGTCAAATCCTCTCTTACTTATACCAAAATCCACTGGAGTGCACAGACCTTCAATCCAGATGATGTCACTGCTATCCACGGAAATTAAAGCACTTTGAGGGTCCATCACCTCCCCATGGCATCCACTTCAAGCAGTTTCAACAACCAGACCTCCAGTAAGGACCCACCATAACAATTAATGATACCACAGACCCATACCATTAATAGAATGAACAGATAAAAGTGGATACCATTAAGAAACAGGTATAATAACTCATCAAAGAGTATATATTGAGTCCCAAAACATATGAAGGAGCCAAATTAACTTCAAAAGCCCCCCAAAACATCCCAAAGAATCCATATTAACCCAGTAATGATATCTTAACCCATAAATCTGTAAAAATCCATCATAGGAACCAGATTAAGTTGTCCAAACTGAATATATGCACCTGAAAAAGATGAATATGCTTGTGTAGGAGTTGTGACTCAACTTAATACATCCATATGTCTTAAAATAAGCAGATAAATAAATGCTATAGGCCATTAAGAGGTAAAACCCACTTATAGACCTAAATATACATAATATAACTACATATTTCACTGAATATGAGGTTTATGTATAAATATAAGCTCATGTATGTCTACAATTACTTAATATCACTTAAGATAAGTATATTATGACTCCATTAAAACCTTAATAAGTATTATAAGGCTATGGATAAGCTATTTAAACTACTATAAATTATATAATAGTGTAATAACTATATATATATCTATTATAACCATATATATAAGTATTATAACCTTATTTTTAAGTTATAAGATTAATGGAATTAAAATAATCTTATTTTAAAAATAAGATTTACTTATTCCTTGGTATACCTAGGCTGACACTCCCTCACCCAAAAATAACAATAAAAAAATGTTAAGAAATTTTAATTAATAAGTAAGGAGTGAATAAAAAAATAATTTTAAAATTTTCTATTATTCATATACTGAATTTTAACAGTAATATTTGGATTTAAATTTTTTCAAGAGATTTTTAAGATCAGAGAGTTCATTTTCTGAAATCCACTGGTCATATTCACTTGATTTATTTTTAAACCTTAGTAGATACTCAACTCCCTTTTCTTTTGTAAGGTGTCTCTTTTTAAGTATCTTTTCAATTTCTGCCTTTTCAACTATTTCTTCAGCTTGCTGTTTATGCCTTCCAGATCTTCTTGGAAATAGAGCAGTATCATTAGAATGGTATGGTTTTATAAGAGAAATAGGAAATACTGGATGTTTTCTTACATATGGTGCATATAGAATAACCTCAACAGCATTGTTACCAACCATCTTTTTAACTAAAAATGGTCCAATGAATGGATCCTTCAATTTAAAATTATCATTTAAATTGAAATGTAGTTTAGAAATAAGGAATTCATCACCCTCTTTGAACATTTGCTCTTTATGGGCTCTATCCCATCTTTTCTTCTCATACTCAAATGCCTTATTTATACATTCTTAAGCATGCTTTCTGCATAATTCTTGCATTTAAAGAATCGATTTTGTACCTGGATGGATATCCAATCTAGGTAATTTATTAAGAGTTTTAGCAGGGGTATTAGGTACATAACCCAACCATAACTCAAATAGCTTTTTGCCAGTGACAGAATGTACTGTACTATTGTATGCAAATTCTAAACCTGGGATAAGGGTTACCCAATCATGTGTGAATTTGTCATTGTCTTTAAATTTAATACAAAAAGAACAATATCTTCTTATCATATCTTCTAAGGTTTGTATCATTCTTTCTGCTAGCCCATAAGTTTGTGGATGGTGTGCTGTAGAAAGTTTTAATTGACACCCCGAAACATCCATAAGTGATGTCCAGAACTCAGAAGTAAATTTAGAATCTCTGTCTGAGACTATTGCTTTGGGAAAACCTACTATATTTAACATTTGTGTCCACCATGAAAAAGCTAAGTCCTTTGCAGAAACCTCTTTGTGGGTAGAAATAAATTTACACATTTTTGTAAATATATCTACAATTAACCAGCAGGAGTTATAGCTCTTATGCCCTGCTATTGGAAAACCTGTTACAAAGTCCATGTTAATTATTTCCCATGGAGCTTTTGGTTTCTCAATTTGTTGCAATATACCAGCTCTTTTTTCTGTTAAACTTTTAGATTTTTGACAAGAATCACATGTTCCAATATATTTCTGAACATCCTCAGACATGTTTATCCACCAAGCTGTGTTTTTTACTCTGGTTAATGTTTTATGGTAGTCAAAATGACCTGCTAAGATATCATCATGACATATACTTAAAATTAGCTCCTTCATTGAAGGGGAAATTACAATTACATTACTTAATTTTTTCTTGTAATATATAAAACCATCCTCAATGGGAAATTTTCCTTTTTCTAATGCCTCTTTATACTTATTTGGTAATGTTTTTATTAAAACATTCATTGAAGCATTAGACAGATCATTTAATATTTTAGTGGGTTTACTCAAGTCAGGATCTGAAGCATACATGTCAAGAATTGATTGCATAAACTCATCCTCAAGATCTACAATATAAATGCCATAAATTTTAATAATCTCTGACTCAGGAACATAAGCAGGATTATCATCATTATTAGGAAGAGCTACTTTAGATTACAAATCTAAATTAGAGTGTAAGGTTCCTGCTCTATGTGTAATAGTCATCCATCCTCTGTATTCTTGTACAGCCAATTGCCATCTAAACGTGTGTCTATTAGTAGTTTTCATGCTTAAGAGTGACTTAACTGCACTATAGTCAGTTATTGACTCAAATTTTTGGTCTTCAAGGTAATAATATAGCTTCTCAAGAGCCCATACTACTGCCAAACATTCAAGTTGAGTAGCACCATATTTCAATTCACCACTTCTCAGAGTACGTGAAATATAGCAGATTACTACTTCTGACATTTTTCCTTCAATATTTTGTTTTTGATGCAAAGCAGCACCCAGACCAATAAAACTTGCATCTGTATATAATACAAAAGGCAATTCGAAATCTGATAGTCCCAAGATAGGAGATGTCATCAAACATTTTTCAACTTATCAAAAGCCTGTTGTCTTTCATTATTCCAAATGATAGCTTCTGATTTCTTTATCAGTGTGGTCGATGGTGCAGCAATTAATTAGTAATTTTATATATATTGTCTATAATAACCACACATACCAAGAAAATATTGTACATCTTTTACATTTTGAGGAATACCAATACTCTTTATTGCAGCCACCTTATTCTGGTCTACACCTATTTGTAAGCCAGATACAATATGACCAAGCACTTTTAAAGACTCAAACCCAAATTTACAATTCTTCAATGCAAGGGTCATTTTTATTTCATCCATTTTTTGAAATACCTTCTTTAAATAGATTAAGTGTTCACCATATGTCTTGGAGAACACTATGATGTCATCAATGTATACCATTAACCATCCCTCAATAATTTCATTATGGAATGTTATATCCATTAACTTCTGAAATACTGATGGAGCATTTTTTGGTCCAAGTGGCATCCTGACATATTTATAAATTCCTATGTGTGTTGTAATCAAAGAAAAATTCTGTGAATTCTTTTCAACAGGAATTTGATGGTACCCTTTATTTCAATCTAAGCAACTTATATACTTAGCACCTTTAAGGGTAGCATGTATAGAGGCAATCCTTGGAAAGAGATAAATATCATCTACTGTAAATGTATTTAATGATCTATAATCACCGCACAGTCTTTCTTTATCTTGTTCATAAGAAATTAGCACTGGTGATATTACACAATATTTTGGTTTAGTTTCAACCTTCTCAAGAATTTTCATTTTTGATTACATCTTAAAATTATCCTCTATATCTTTCCTCTTCATTGGTGAAGCAGGGTATGGTTTCTTTTTAAGACTAGCAGGAATATTATCCATATCACAGATTAAACTAACTTTCATCTCATGATCTTTTACAAGGCCAAGTTAATTTGTAACATGTGTAAAAGCTATTAGAAATGCTTTAATTAAGTCCAAAGAATTTTTTTTCTCAGCTTAACTTATCTGAGTGCCAAATGATGCTTTAGAAATTTCTGTTTCCAGAAGTTCCATCTCATTGGATTCTCTTCCTTTGCACGGAATATTTTTTACTGACTCACTATGTAAAACTGTGTTAAAAGAGTTTATTTTAAATTTTCTTTCACCATTAATTCCAATTGTAAAATTGTTATTAGCAGGGTCTAATTCTACACCAAACTTAGTCAGAATACCATTTTCAATGATAAAACAGTTACTACAGTTAGTATTATCCATTACTACAAAATCACAAGTTACTCTTACATAACCATGTTGATGTTTAAAGAAAACAGCAGCTTTGTATCTACCAATGGGGTGTAGTACTGATAAAAAACCTCTCCAATTTTTACTTTGAAGGGGTTCAAGCTTAGACTAATTTTCACTATCAATTCTTTGTAATGTATTAGTAGAAACAACAGAACCAGCAGCTCCTCTGTCCAATACTATATTAATATTTTCACCAGAAATGATAGCTGGAACCGTGGTAGGTGTCATTCTTAAGTTATCAGCTTGTATATCTTTAATGATTTCAGCATCCTCAAAATTCATTAAAGATTCATTTGAGTCCATATTTAATATTGGATTTTCAAAGCTGGAAAAATCATCCTCCAACATATAGACTTCATTTTCAACACTATATGAGATATTACTGTCATAATCACTTGAATCTTTACTTTTCTCTGTTTCATTTTCAGATTCATGCTGATTTTCAACAATATTTATATTCTTCTCACATTTTTGACCTTTCACCCAAGGTTTATTACACTTATAACAAGTATTAGTTTCATACTTTTTAGGTACTACAGGTGCAGTAGGTTTTTTTTGCTTCTCCTGAAGTGTTTTTGAATTCTGATTTTTAACAGGCTCAATATTTTTTTTATAAGTTGAATACCTTGCTTCATACTTATGGTTTAACAATATTTCATTACAAATATAAATAAAGTCAGAATATTCAGTAACATTAATTGTTCTAGCTACAACAATTTCTCTGACAGATATAGGTAATTTATATATTATCCTATCTTTCCATTAGTTAAAATCCATGTTTGGCTCAATGGCTTTTAATATTTAATTTAAATTCATTAAAAATACCATAGGTTTGTCACCATTAAACGTATTATACCTAGTTTTCTCATATAATCATTGCTGAGTGAGTCTGAATTTAGAACCTCCAAATTGTTTTTCAATTAGTTGTTTCCATTCAGCCCAAGAGTAATCTTTACCCTCATTCAAAACAGCTTCAAACCATAATAAAGCAACATCCTTAAATAAAGAGATAAATTTTGATGTTATTTCTTCATCTGGTAATTCATATGAGAATTTCAAAATGTCAATTCTTTGAATAAAATGTTGCCAATCAGAGCTGGCTTCCCCATCATAAGTTGGGTACTGATCTATCTTAGGCCAGTTCTTCTGATTGGATTTTATTTCACCAATCTCAGGTAAATTTAATAACTCATTTACTCTTGATAAATGGTCTTGTATTTCCTCCTGTACGTATTTGTGACTTTCATTTTCAGATTTGACACTACCACCAGATGGTTTTAGTTGTGGTGGTATAGGGAAGGAAGGAGATTCAATTTTGCCAATGAAAGAATTATTATTATACTGAGTATACTTATGATTATCCTGGTTCATTAGTAGATTGGCAGTTTCAATCTCAATTTTAGTCAATGTTTTTAGCAGCTCAGAGACATTTTGATTTGTCTGGGCAAATAATAACTTAGTTCTTGATTCAATTTTCAATAAGTGTTCTTCATACAACTTTTCTAACTCACAGAATTTGTTTGAAAGTTCACTATATTTATTACTCAATGAATCATACTTAAGAGTTAGAGAAAGATGTTCATTGACTAATTCTTTATTTAGTGTTGCCAGTTGAGAAATGTTCAATGTTAAGGATGAAATTGTATCACATGTGAGCTTAACTGTCTGTTCCTCACAATCAGTAATTCTATTCCACAATGCTGAAACAATTCTATAAAAAGTTGGATTATTGTTAAAGTACTCCATGTCTTCCTTCTCATTTCTCTCACTATCTTGTGAACTTCTCATCTCACTAGTAAGTGGTGGCAACTGAGGATTAACTGTATTATTACTATGAATAGTACTGTTGTTATTGACAAAAGAAAAGTCAGGTGTATCTACATCAAAAACTAATTTTCTTAAGTCCTCCTCAATTCTCTGTACAGATTTGAAATCAATAATATTACCTATATTGTAATTATCAGTATTCTGTTCAATCTGAGAGGGTAATCAACTTACCATGGGATAGGTGCCAGTCCTGATTTTTGGCGCTTTTGCTTTCCCTTGTAGGGGTGAGCTGAGGAAGTCTGATGAGGAGGAGGATCTCTGTTGCAGCTGTGACTGGACCATTGTTGATGGAACCAATCCCACTTCCATTTGTCTACCAGGATTTTGTCCTGGGAGTGATGTGACCCTCCTGGGGTAGGGGGTTTCTGACTTGGCTGGCCTCCCTTTATCTCTGCCAAGGTTTTATTCATCTTTTGGAATCCTACCTTGCAATGTTTCAGCAATCGTTCTACCTATTTCAGAATGAGAAACTTTGATTCCTCCAACTTCAGGACCTATTTTTCAAGATGGGACAGTTGATCCTGCAGAGGAGGAGACATCTTTTTTATTGTAATCTTTTTTAAGAGGGCGTCTTTTTCCTCTATACTCATTTGCTCTGGCTGAGGGTATGATAGACCCTCCATGGTTATGTCCTTGAGCAATGTTTTTATTAGCTTTAGACCTGGTAATATAAGAAGGCTTTTCATTTACATTGTCCTGGGGAGCACTCATATTGATAAGAATAACAATATTTTATGTCTACAAAAGAGAAAACCTATATGGTGATTAGTAGACATAAATTATTAGCAATACAATTACTAATAAAAGCTCTGGAGCTTACCCTGAATTTATATCTTTATTTATTTGAATAAATATAGGAAAAACTCAAAAAATCTGTTAAAAAATAATAAGTTTAACTAAACCTTTATAAGGGTGAAATATTAGCTTACCAAGCTTTAAACAAATACCAGTTTAATTGGATGTTATATTGGTGACCAAATACCAAATGAAATTGGGTTTATATTGGGTACAGTTACTACTGTAAATACCTAATATTTATTATAAAAAAATAGTACAATTATTAAAAGGGTTCTTGTCCGCAATCACTGAGTTAAGATGACCCACTAATGTGAAGCAAACCCAAATATTAGGTTTTTTTGAGCTATACTAAAGTAAAAATCACGTCCCAAGGCTTATACTAAACAATAGGTAAAAGTAAGGAAAGACCCCCAATCGACAGTGTATCTAGTGTATAAGTATGATTTAATAGTATTTATTAAGATTCCTACTACTTATTGATAAATGATTTAGTGATTAAACCTCAGGGGAAGACTAATAAAATAGTTATACTCAAATAAAACTCACAATACTTGGATTTAAATGTGTGCTAGTGGTGGAAAATAGATAAATAGAATATAGTTATAGCTAATATAATGATAATATCAATTTATAAAGGCTTTATAATATATTTCTAAATGATAATAATGGTTTTTAAATGTTTAATTGAATTTTAGTAAGTGATGATCAGTAACCCATCAAATCCATCCTTACTTATACCAAAATCCACTGGAGTGCACAGACCTTCAATCCAGATGATGTTTCTGCTATCCCCGGAAATTACAGCACTGTGAAGGCCCATCACCTCCCCATGGCATCCACTTCAAGCAGATTCAACACCCAGACCTCTAGTAAGGACCCTCCATCACAATTAATGATAACACAGACCCATACCATAAATAGAAAATCCAGATAAAAGCGGATACCATTAAGAAACAGGTAAAATAACTAATACAAAAGGAATAAAATGAAACCCAAAGCATATAAAGGAAAAAAATTAAATGTCTATGCCCCCAATAACATCCCCAAGCATCCATATTTACCCAGCAATGACCTCCCAACACATAAATCCGTGAATATCCATCCAAGGAAACAGATTAACTTGTCCAAACTGAGTGCATGCGCCTGAAATAGATGTATATGCTTCTGTAGGTGTTGTGAATCCACTAAATATGTCCATATGACCTAAAATAAGCAGAAAAACAAGGTTTATAGGCTATTTAGAGGCTAAAACCCACTTATAGACCTAAAGATACACAATATACTGCATGTTTCACTGAATATGAGATTTATGTATACATATAAGCTTATGTATTTCAATAATTACTTAATATCACTTAAAATAAGTATATTATGACTCCATTAACACCTTGATAGGTATTATTAGGCTATGGATAAGCTATTTAAACTACTATAAGGTATATAATAGTGTAATAATTATATATATATGTATTATAAACATATACATAAGTGTTTTAACGTTATTTTTAAGATATAAGCTTAATTTATTTAAGGTTGTATTATTTTAAACATAAGAATTACTCAGTCTTGGAAATACCTAGGCTGACAAAACCTCTCTAATTTTTACTTTGAAGGGGTTCAATCTTTGACTTATAATCACTATCAATTTTCTGTAATATATTTGAAGAAGCAACAGAACCAGAAGCTCCTGTGCCAATAATATATTTATATTTTCTCCAGAAATGTTTTCTAGAACCATGATAGGTGTCATTTTAAAGTTTTCAGCTTGTATATCCTTAATAATTTCAGCATCCTCAAAATTCATTAAAGATTCATTTGAGTCCATACTTAATATTGAATTTTCAAAGATGGACAAATCATCTTCAAACATACAGACTTCATGCTCATCACTATATGAGATATTACTGTCATAACCACTTGAATCTTTCATTTTTTCTGTTTTATTTTCAGATTCTTTCTGATTTTCAACAATATTTATGTTTTTATCACATTTGTGGCCTTAAACCCAAGGCTTATTACACTTATAACAAGTATTAGTCTCATACTTTTTAGGTACCACAGGTGCAGTAGGTTTTTTCTACCTCTCCTGAAGTGTTTTTTAATTCTGATTTTTCACAGGTTCATGATTTTGTTTATAAGTGGTGTACCTTGCTTCATACTTATGGTTCAATAATATTTCATTAAAAATATTAATCAATTCAGAGTATTCATTAACCATTATTGTTCTATCTAAAAAAATTTATCTGACAAATATAGGTAATTTATATATTATTTTATCTTTCCATAAGTTAAAATCCATATTTGGCTCAATGGCTTTCAATATTTTATTTAAATTCATTCAAAATACCATTGGTTTGTCACCATTCAATGGATTATACCTAGTTTTCTCATATCATATTTGCTGGGTTAGTCTGAATTTAGAAACTCCAAATTGTTTTTCAATCAGGTGTTTCCATTCGGCCCAAGAGTAATCTTTACCCTCACTTAATACAGCTTCAAACCATAATAAAGCTACATCTTTAAATAAAGAAATAATTTTTGATGTTATTTCTTCATCTGGTAAATTATATGAGAAATTTAAATTATCAATTCTTTGAATAAAATGCTGCCAATCAGAGCTGGATTCCCTATCATAAGTTGGGTACTAATCAATTTTTGGTCAGTGCTTCTGATTGTATTTAACCTCACTAATCTTAGGTAAACTCAATAACTCATTCACTCTGGATAAATGATCTTGTATTTCCTCTTGCACCAATTTGTGACTTAAATTTGTCTTCTCAGACTTGAAACTTCCACCAGATGATTTTATTTGTGATGGAATTGAAAGCAATTGAGATTCATTTTTGTTAATAAAAGGATTATTGTTATACTGTGTATACTTATGATTATCTTGATTTATTAGTAGATTAGAACTTTCAATCTCAAGTTTAGTTAATCTTTATAACAGATCAGAAACCTTTTGATTTTTTTGTGCAAAAGACAACTTTGTTCTTAATTCATATTTTAATAAATGTGCTTCATACAATTTTTCTAACTCACAGATGTTTTTTGAAAGGTAACTATATTTATTACTTAAAGAATCATATTTAAGAGTTTGAGCCAAGTGTTCATTCTCTAATTTCTTAATACTTGTTTCCAATCAAGAAGTATTCAATTTCAAGGACAAAATTTTTTCATTTGTGAGCTTAATTGTCTGTTACTCACACATTCATTATATTCCATAATGCTGAAACGATTCTATAGACAGTTGGGTTATTATTAAAATACTCCACAATTTCCTTCTCACATTCTTCACTATTTTGTGAAGTTCTCATCTCAGTAAAAAGTGATCGAATCTTAGGGATAACTGTATTATTATTGTAAGTAGTACTATTGTTATTAGCAAAAGACAAATCAGGTTTATCTACATCAAAACCTAATAATCTTAAGTCCTCCTCAATTTTCTGGACAGACTTCAAATCAATAACATTAACTACATTGTAATCATTATTATTGTGTTTAATCTGTGAGGGTAAACTACTTACCAAGGGATAGGATTAATCCCTGAATTTTGGTGCATTTGCTTTCCTCTGTAAGGGTGAGCTGAGATTGTCTGGTAAGGGGGTGGATCCCTGTTGAAATTGTGGCTTGACCACTTCTGATGGAACCAATCCTACTTCCATTTCTCTACCAGGATCTTTTCCTGTGACTGACTTGATAATCATTGAGTAGGGGGTTGCTGATTTGGCTGTACTCCCTTTAAATCTGCCAAAGTTTGGTTCATTTTCTGAAATCCCACCTTGCAGTTGTTTTACAGCTGTTCTACCTCCTTTGGTATGGAAGATCTTAGCTCTTCTAGCTTCAGAGCCTGTTTGGCCAGATGGGAAAGTTGATCCTTAACAGGAGGTGAAGTCTTTTTTATAGTTATCTTTTTTAATAAGGAATTTTTTTCTCTATTCTCATTTCTTCTGGCTGTGGGTAGGATTGGCCCTCCATAGTGATGTCCTGAAACAGTGTTTTTAGCTTTAGACCTGGTATTAAAAGCAGTTTTATCACTTACATTGTCCTGTTGAGCACTACTTATGACTTTAAATAACTATTCTTCACGTCTAAAAAAGAGAAAACCTGTATGGTAATTAGTAGACAAAAATGATTAGCAATATAATTACTAATAAAAGCACTGGAGCTTATCCTGAATTTATATCTTTATTTATTTAATTAAAATATAAGAAAAATTTAAAAAATTCTGTAAAAAATTAAATAATAAGATTAAATAGAACTTTATAAGGGTGAATAATAAGTATACCAAGATTTAACCAAATACAAATTTAATTGAATGTTATATTGGTGACAAAATACCAAATGAAGTTGGGTTTATATTGAGTACAGTTACTACTGTAAATACCTAATTTTTTTTAATAAAAAATTAGTAAAATTATTATAAGGTTTCTTTTCCATAATTAATGAGCTATGATGACCCACTAATGTGCTGCAGACCCAAATATTTGGCTTGTATGAGATATATTAGAGTAAAAATTGTGTCCTAAGGCTTATACTAGATAATAGGTAATAATTTAGGAAAGACCCCCAATTTTCAGTGTTAGCTAATATCTAAGTATGATTTAATAGTAAATATTAATGGTACTACTACTTATTGATAAATTATTTACTTATTAAACCTCAGGGGAAGACTAATAAAAAAGTTATTCTCAATGTAAATTCCCAATAGTTAGATTTTTATGCATGCTAGTGGTGGAAAATAGATAAATAAAATATATTTATAGCTTATATAAAGATAATATCAATTTAAAAATGCTTTATAATATATTTATATATAATAATAATTGTTTTATAATGTTTATTTGAATTTTAGTTAATAAGTGATGTCCAATAACCTGTCAAATCCTCTCTTACTTATACCAAAATCCACTGGAGTGCACAGACCTTTAATCCAGATGATGTCACTGCTGTCCCCCACAATTACAGAACTTTGTGGGCCCATAACCTCCCCATGGCATTCACTTCAAGAAGTTTCAAAACCCAGACCTCCATTAAGGACTTTCCATCACAATTAATGATACCACAGACCCATACCATAAATAGAATAAACAGATAAAAGTGGATACCATAAAGAAACAGGTAAAATAACTCATCCAAAGAGTATATAATGAAAACCAAAGCATATAAAGGAACCAAATTAACTTTCAAAGCCCCCAATAACATCACCAAGCATCCATATTAAACCATTAATGATATCCCAACCCATAAATCTGTAAAAATCCATCAAAGGAACCAAATTAAGTTGTAAAAACTGGATATATGCACCCAAAAAAGGTGTATATGCTTTTGTAGGGATTGTGGTTTGATTGAATACAAACGTATGACCTAAAATAAGCATAAAAATAAATGTTATAGGCTATCAAGAGGTTAAAACCCACTTATAGACCTAAATATACATAATATAACTACATATTTCACGGAATATGAGGTTTATGTATACATATAAGCTTATGTATGTGTATAATTACTTAATATCACTTAAGATAAGTATATTATGAATCCATTAACAAAATTATAAATATTCTAAGGCTATGAATAAGCTATTTAAACTACTATAAGTTATATAATAGTGTAATAATTATATATATATCTATTATAACCATATATATAACTATTATAACTTTATTTGTAAGTTATAAGATTAATGGAATTAAGGTGATCTTTTTTTAAACATAAGAATTACTCAGTTTAGAGGATACCTAGGCTTAAAAATTTTCTCACATTTGAAATAAGTAGTTTTGGGTGGAATGGCATATGTTACCTCTCAGGGTTCTTTACCTAAAAAAAAAATTATAAAGAACCAAATAAAAAATAAAATTAAATTAAATTAAAGATGCACAAATTTTTTCCCCATTTTTGCATTTGAAAATAATTAAGGTTCATGTATTCAAGGGGACTCATATGATTGAAACAGCAATAACCCTCAGTGATACCCATAATATCAGAATGTGCACAATGAGTGTCAATCAGCAACTGGACTCTTTGAAAGTGTCAGCCAGGCTATAATAGGAGCCGAGTAAGTTGTATGTTGATCTATTGGAGCTTAATGAGGGCAAAAAATTATGTATTTTATGTATATAAATTAATATTATATTGCATAATAAAATTATATAACAATTGTCTTATAATATAAATAAAATAAGGGTTATATTAAATTTATTATTAAATAAATTATAGATACAATTAAAACTCATCAAACACTTTATATTCTATAAATTGTTGGCACATTTTTCATGTATTTAATACTTATAAATTATTAATTAATTTATTAAATATATTATAGTTAAAAAATCAAAAAAAAACTTATAATATAATTAAATAAATAAATAAAATTAAAGTATTAAATAAAACTTTTATATCATATGAATTATGAATATTGAGCGATTTTTTGACTCATAATTATTTCATTAAGGTATTAAATTAGTTAAAACATTTTATATAATTAATTACTAATGTTTTATTCTAAAATTAAGTGATAATATTAAATTAATAAACTGTTTTAACTTAATTTAATTCTTACACTAATAAAATGGGTTATATTAATTAATATCTTATATTTCAGACTTAATTAATTAATTACACTAATTATTATATTAAAATAGTTTAATTTTTATGTTTCACTTAAAATAGGCTATTATCAAACATGATATAAATTTATTTAGTTAATACTTCAAGTGTTTCAATCTTATTTAATTACTCACTTATTTTAAAGATTTGTTTGGGGTTAAATTGGTGGATTTTTTGGGCTCTTACTTATTTTTTAATTAATTCTTTTATATTTTTCCCCTTACAGCTTTGGTACACTTAATTTTAATTATTAAACTATTTCTTATTTTATTTTTTATAGAATATAATTTTTTGTGGCGCTTCAGAGGGCCCGTTGCCTATATAAGGGCCTTGGGAAACCCCCTGTAGCTCTATCACTTACTTTACACTCAAACTTGAACATACTTTTGATATAAACATGTTAATTATCATGTTTATTAGTATTATAAATCTAATTTAAGTTTTATATAAATAACTACAGGTTGCAATAGGTCTAATAATAATAATAGTGTTTACCACGCATTGAAAATAACTACTTATTAAATAATTATATTAAAATTTATTAAATCCTCACTGTCGTATAAAGTCCCTTGAGTCTACTCGTTGCCTCCCTTTTAAAATAATTATATTACTTGATTTTTTATTTCAATTCCCTTTATATTATCTTTTCCCTCCTCTCCATTTCCTCTTCTTTCACCTCTTCTTCTAGACAACTGGGCGATAAAAAGTGTGCTGATTGACTAAGAATTTCTTTAGTAATAATTCCAGAAGTCAGATCATTTTTGGTAGTTGAAGGAGGATTTTTGAGGCGGATATATTTAGCTTTCCTCTTAAAAAAACATCAGAAAATTAAAATAAAAATTAAATACAAATTAACTTACTTTTTTTTGCAGGATGTATCCTTTTGATCCAAAAGAAGTAGAACCTTACACCCATCAGGCACCAATAAAGAAGCTTCCAAATATTTATAAAAAATTTTGGAGCTGATAAGGCTCTTCTTCTGAAATTCTGAAAATTCAGCTGTATGAGGAATTGATATATTCCAAATAATGGTACCTTTTTCTCTTTTGATTTCAACAAAAAATGCCAAAGCCTTATCTTCTTTTTTCATCAAGAAATTTATGAAACCTCACTTGGACTATTTTATATTGTGTTTGTCAGTTCTGCATTCAAAAATAAGCTTATCCTTTTCATAAATTTTTTTCTCCATTGAAACAGGGGGGGTGTTGTTTGGAGTGCAAGTACTGTGGCATTTCTCTTGCAGGAAGAGACCAAAGATATTTTCTCAGCCTTTTCAATCCATATGTTAACTTCCAAATGGAAATAGGTCAGCTTGACATGCAGTTCTTTAAAAGGTTAATCCTTGTTATTAGACTCAAGTGTGGGAGCAGAAGTTTATAGAATGTTGTGATTATGGGAAGTTTGATCCACAAAAAATGGTGGCGGGCTAACAGAGGTGTTAACTGGAAATTCAGGGTTGAAACTATCTTTTCTTGATGATTTAGAGTTGAGGGAAAGAAAGAAAAAATTAATAAAAAATAAAATAACAATAACATTAAAAAAATAATAATAATAAATAACTTATTGGAAAGAAAACCAGCACCCAACAAATATAAGATGAAAAAAGAAACTGTTGGTAAAAAAGGGGGAGTGTGAAAGAAACTGTGGATAAAAAGGGGTAAGTTCAAGAAAAACCATCAGCAAAAAATGAAACCTAAGCAGAAAAAAGAAAGAAATAAAATTAGTAAAAAAGAAACAATTATATAAGAAAGAGAAAATAGCTCACTTTGGTTAAAGGAATCAGCAGAGAAAAGAAACGAGAGGGTGGAAGGATAGAAAACAAAAAAAAAATTGCCTTCCAAAATGATCTGAAAAAATTAATAAGAAGATGAAAAAAAAAGAAAAAAGAAAAAAGAAAGAAAAGACTTACAAAAAAATAGCCCTGTAGTTGTGTTTTGAGGGATGGGAGGTGGAAATTTTCAGATTGTGGGTTTGGAGGTGGAAGTGGAGGGGAAGAGATGGGGGAAAAAATGGGGGACGAAAAAGGGCAGTGATAAAGTAAAAAAAATCCAGTTCTTGGCACTAGATTGTAAATTGTGAGAAAACTGACACTAATGGAATACCCCTGTCAGAATTTGGCTCCAAAAATTCTGGGTAACTCTCCCCGACTTTTGCATTTTTTCACAAAGACTTTCTAATATAGCTGTGCCAGAGTGCCTGTCATTACCAGCTTCCACAAAAATACTGTGCATGATTTATTGAAATGAAACCAGGTTTGAGGGAAAGCTAAAAAAATTAAGTTCTCCAGTTGTCCACACAAAACTACAAGTTGGGACATGCATCAAATTTCTCTCTCTCTCTCTGACAATCAAAAAACGACTAGCACAGAAATTTCTGAAGTTGTTTTCACATAAATCTCATCTATAACCATGCAAAAACATGCTAAAGAGCTTGGTTTCTCTCACTGAGTGGCTGTTAAAAAACCCTTCTTGAATGCTTTACACCAAGAAAAGTGCCTCAATTTTGCACAAGATCACTTACATTGCTTCAATGCCTGAGCAAATGCAAGCTGTTGTTGATGCCTGTGGTGGATCCATGTTCTAGTAATTTTGGTAGTTTTTTCATGATTTGTTTGACTTATTTTTTTCTTATATCTCTTATAAGTATTCAGGCTTCTAATGAATTATCTTCTAGGCTATGTTATCAGAGATTTTATTATATTTGAAATCAAAAAATTTTCATAAAAAAATAAAAAAATTAAAAAAATTTATTGATTATATTTAAATCATATTCTTATTCTACATGCTTTAATTATTAAAGCTAGAAAGTATCATTTAGATAGAATGATTATCTAAACATTTATGATGAAATGAAAATAGACATTTCTTTTTGGCGACCCACTGTACAGTGCACAGACAAATGTAATGGGTAATTTAACACATAATTCTTTTTTTATTGTCATTTTCAACCATCTCTTTCTTGAACATCATCTCTTCTTCCCTCCTAAATTTATTTTCAAAGCCTCTAAACATATTACTTTATAATCCTTTAAATTCATTTTGAAAAATGGATCTTTTTTTTATTTTTTTCTTGCTGAGAATAATTTACCCTTTTTTTTGGCCATTTGCTCTAACTATGAAATAAACTCACTCACAGAAGACCCAATAAATTCCTGAAGAAAGGGCTTATATTGTTAGCCTAGCAGCTAGGTTCAAAAATATCTCTTATGCTCCCAAGTATCTGAAAACTCCTTACTTCACAGTGCACAAAATTGTGCAAAAGTATTGAAAAACTGGTTTTGGTAAAAAATGCACCAAATTTAGAAAACCCTCTTAAAAATTCATCCTGGGACCTCCACAAATTAGATTGATACTTCATGGAGAGATGGAAGGAAACTCTTAGAAATATTTACACTTGCCTCAAAACTAAAAAATGTAAAGAAATATATCAAAAAAAAAGAAATTCCGTTTTTTTTTTACAAAACCCACTCATGAAGAGGAGCTAAATAACTGGTAAAAGTGGCAGATTTTTCATCTCATTGGTTGGGGGACATTGAAATTTTGCTTTTTTTAAAAAACATTAAAAATAGTGTGGGTTAAAAGTCTTTAATTTATTGTTACTAAAACAAAATTAAGAAGCTGGAGAGTCTGAATATTAAGTTTGACACATATCTGATTATTATTGGGAGAGTTATTTGAATTTGAAGACTATAACTTACATTTTCCCAGGTGCTGTACTGCTAAAAATTTCCATGATATCATGTCATGTAGATTTGAAATGGGCTCCTAAAATGTGTCATGATTTATTGTGAGATTTATCACCTGAAATTAAAGTGTGACACTATTTTACCCACAGTGTAACATGGTTGATTTTGTTCCAGAAGAATCAAACAAAAAGTTAAATACTTCCTACTCCAGTGCAATTTTTCCAACCACAGCTCAGACCACCAATACATATGTTCCCACAATCAACTGTGCATCACAGCTCTTATCTCCCTCTCACTTTTCTGAATCAAATTTTTATCCTTCTCACTGAAGTAAGTTTATTGCTTTTCATTCCTTTCTTCATCAAATTATCCTGCTCAAACTTCTATCCTAAAAACTTCTTACTTTAATTTATGGCTATATTTTTGGAAGGCCTTATAGGGAACATCTTTTTTTCTGCTTCAGAGACCACCTTTCTATTTTTGGTGCTTCTTGGATGCAATGTCTAAAGTAGTTTCCACATTTAAATTAACTCCCCATCATCACAACGTGTGTGATAAGTTGGTATTTATATACCAACCAATATAGTTTTATACAGCCATATCATTTATTTTTCAATTTCCTTCTCATAAAGGTGAGGACTTCATACTTTGAAGAAAATACATCAGGATTGAGGTAGTTTACCAGCAGCCAAGTGAGATGATACTAGTAGGTAAATGGAAGTGTGATTGGTGTCATTGCTAAAATTCATTAGTATACATAGTTTAAATGTAACTTATGTTTTGTATTTAGTTTTATTTCATACTTAACTTTTTATATTATTTATTGCTATAAGAAGTACCATCAAGTAAAAACTTAAAACTACTTCTGACTCTAAATAATTTTGTCACCATAAATTAAATCAAATTAAATAAATGAACCAACACTTTGACCAGTTCTAAAGCTAGTATTTTGTAAAAAAAAGTAATGCAAACTGTCCTGCTAACTTATCATTCTTCATAACATTAATTATGTAGATTTTCAGATAATATTTGTTTAGAGAAAAATTATCAATAAAATTAAATTTCAATAACACCCATCCTTTTATTCAGTAAATTACAGTGGAGTTTATTGAAACATTTCAATTTAGAGATGCAAATTTGTTGAATTACATGAATTTGAAGTTTTTAAATTAAAAAATTAGAATTTCATGTGCATGATTCTTGTTTGAGTTCAAATAAAATATACAAATAAGAGAGTTTAAAAGGCTCAAATAATGAAAAATTTTCATTTTTGTTTCTTTCTGGGAAGAGAAATAATCTCTTTCTTTCCTTGTTAAACTCTTTTCTTAAAAGATAAATTTCAAATGTCAAAAATTCATTTTAAAGCTAGGTTTTCAAAATAAGAAAGAATGATAGGATGTACTTTGGCACACATTTCAATAGTTTTAAATAATGAAGTATTTCTAGATTTAATTTAATGGGAAGGGTCAGGTGTTTTATCTTCAAGATTTTTGTTCAATTCACCTTTCAAATTACACAGAAAATTTTGAAATGGAAAAATAATTAATATTTAGTATGAATATATATTGGAACTATCCTGTACACAATATCCAACTACAAGACCTCAATATATATAAAACATTGATAGTCTAATGGTAAAGAAAGTTTTATAAATTCTTATAATGGAAAAAAATTATTTTACAGTACAATAATGGAAATAAGCAAAAGTAATTTCACTTCAAAAATACATTGATATAGGAAGGACCAAAGGCTTATTGTGAGATCATCACCACATAGAATTAGGGAAACTTACTAGGAAGTACCCATGTTTAGTAAAAATATAAACATTTTTAATTAAATATTTTAAATATATTTAACACAGAAAAAGTATGTAAAACATACCTGCAAGGCTCCACAATTCCTAATTTTTAAATTAGTCATTTATTCATGCATTAAAACCTTTTTTAGCCTGTTTATGAAGAAATTCACATTGAGACTTTTTTCTGACCATAATCCAACCACATTCCAGATGCTTTCAAAAAAGGCTTGAAAGATTTTAAACAACCTCATTCTTTCAATTGTAGATTATCAATATTCTTCATACTTTACAATTAAAGATTTTCATCTCTTAGAACCAAATGGATTGATATATAAACACTCATATGATTCAGTAATTAATATTTCTAGAATTCAATAATCAAAGAAACATACACAGGGAGGGGGAGGAGGACTTAATGTCAAGCCATTTTTCAGGCACTATATTTTTAACATTTGAAGTGACCTTTAAGTAACCTATTTTTCATTTTTAATAAGTGTAATATCTGATGGCATCAATGCTTCACTGCAAACAAAAATGGTAAAAGTATGCATCATCCCCATCTTATAATTACTAGGATATTCAATGTAAGAATTCAAAAAAGACTAGGTGAATGAAGCTCAGACCTACAGTAATAAGATCTGATGATAAAATAATTAAAGAAGAATAAACGATTCTAACCAGAACAGGGGTAAAAATCCCTGAACTAGATGTCTAGTACAAACTTTTGTTGCAGGGTATGACTCTGGGTCAGATTTGTGGAGTAACCCTGTTTGACCCCATCTAATTTTTTTACTTTTCTGAAATTTTTATCTCCTTGGCTCATTTCCTCTCATATTTATAGATTCATCCAAAAGTTCTATATTTACCTCCTCTTCCCTTCCCTTACAAGCATACCCACACCACACCACCTTAATCCTCTTCCAAAGGAAAAAAATAAGGGTGGGCTCAAAAAGTGACATTCAATGGTTTGTCACAAAAACACACCTGGAAATTAATAGGATCATAAAACTGATCTAGACATCTAGTTAATCATTTCCCCCCTGTGAAGTAGTAATCTGATTCTCATATGATGATACCAACATTCAATGTAAAATAAACTTGATGATAAGAATGTTAAAGGACCCAATTATATATCTCATAGTTAATTCCAATGGCCCTTTTCATCTAACAACTTCTTGTAAATATTCTCCATCATTTTGAAAACCATAAAAAATAACTTTCAGATAGATAAATAAAGACATGTAAAAGATAAAATGACAAAAAATAAAGCAATAATTCAGGAGCATCATTATTCATAAAAATATTTTTTTCTCAATAATTATCTTCCAATAATAAGCCTTTATAGAGATCTTCTAACAGTGAAAAACTCCTTTTCACAACTATTAATAATAATAGTATCAATAATCATCATAAAAGTAATTATGATACAATTGGAGCACATTTTCATTAATAATAATAATAATAATAATAATAATCATGGTGTGAAAATGAAAACTCATTCCTCATTAAAAATGTAATTAAACTATTTATATTATAATCATTCTTTGTAATATTATAATAAATCATGCTTAATATTTCATCAAATTTATTATTTATTATATTTTTTTTAAAAAAAATTATTATTAAAATCACCACAGAAAAAAGTATGCACTAGAAATCAAGTGATTTTTTCTATCCCTTGTTGTGATTCTGGTACTTACTTCAGTCTATGTTACTGAATGACCTGATTATATCTCCACTCTACACTCACTACCCTCTATCACACTTAACCTTACCTTACCTCCCTTTCCCTAAGTCTCCCTCCCCTGTTGGTACCTACTGTTTCTTTTTCTTCCCTTCACTCATTTCCCCTTTTTTTGAAATTCTGATAATGTTTTAATTGGCTAGTTTTTTTTTGCCTAATAACTTTTCAGTAAGCAACTTGGATGATGTACATTGCCCCTCCTTAGTCTTTTAGGCATGAAATAGTTATTCTAGCTATAAATTCTATGTTTTTCTCCCAAAACCCAGCACTCCCTGATACCTTAATCACCTCCCCTATAGCTACCTACCACTCCCTGACACCTCAATCACCTCCCCTCCAGCTCCCCATCACTCCCTACCACATTAGAGCACTCTCTGAAACCTTTCTCACCTCACCTCCAGCTCCCTACCACTCCCTGATAACTCTCTCATCTCCCCTCCAGCTTCCTACCACTCCCTATCACACCACAGCACTCCCAGATACCTTTCTCACCTCCCCTCCAGCTCTCTACCACTCCCTACCATATTCAACCTCTCCATGAAACCCCTCTCACCTTCTAACCAGCTCCCTACCACCCCTTACCACTCCCCAGCACTATCTGCCACCTTTATCATCTCCCATCCAACTCTCTAAAATCCTCTACCACTCCCCAGAACTCCCTTTAACCTTTTTCATCTACCCACCACCTCCCCACCAGTCCCCCTTTATTTCTCACCTCTCTTTTATAACCATACCACTATCAATCAGTAGGAACATGTAGTTTTGAACCATAGTGTTTTATTTGAACTTAATTACTCAAAACTCTTACTAGTTAATTATATTACATTGAAAAAATGTTGAGCTATAACTTAGGTTTGGCCCCTTGAGCCCCTACTTATGTTTTTTTGAAATATGTATCTTATCCTAATATTTTATTGTGCATGGTTGTAAAGTTAGCTTGAAAAGATCTTGAAACACTTCAAAAAATAACTATTGAAGAAATTTATATGCACCTTTATGATCAGAATACTCAAGATGTTTGGGGTGGGAAAGTTAATTGAATAGCAAGAAAAAAAAGACTTACCTTGATGAAAGGGCCAAAAAATATTTGAGAAATAGGAGACTTGGAATTTAGTCCTTACCAAATTTGGAATCCCAATGTGAGGTGAGAGAAATGGGAGATATAGTATGTGGAGCTATGGGGAAGAGAAGTAAGTGGAGGTAAGTTAGAGGGGAGAGCATGTAGGGAATGAGGAGTTAAGGAATGGGAAAGGGAGAATTAAAGAACAAGAGATATAGTAAGAAAAGTCAGCAGAGGGAAAGACAATTCAGAAGAGAGGGGAGGTGAGAAGAAACTAGGACAGGGTTACAGCCAGAATCACAGGCCAAATCAATGCATGAAGCCAAATAAAGCACCAGAGGTCTAGTGCATAGATTTTTTTCTGCTTTGAATGATGTTAATTATCCTTAATTCATCATTATTATTCATACTAAAACTATACTCATTCTCATTATTAATTATAATATCAAATTAATATATTATAATATAATAATAAGAATCACTATTATTTTTTCATTAATAATCATGACACATTCTCAGGGGTTTTTTCATTAATATTAGGACCATAATTATCATTTCAACCTTTTAATTTAATCTTTCTTCATTTTTGTTATTTTATTTTCAATTACCTGATTTTACTTCACCTCACTTCACTTCATTTTACTTTGATTTATTTTCTATTATTTTATTTTATTAAATTTTATTTTATTTAATTTAATTTTCTTAAGCCATCTTTAATTTTTTTATCCACTTGTTTGAGAAGACTCATAAAATTCATCTGGAACAACTCCTCCCTAACAGAGTTTCTAGTGGCAGGAGAGATGGTCTGTGTGGAACTTGGGAAAGGTACTAGAACTGCAGCTTAGAGTCATTCAGGTCAGTCTTTACATGAAATTGAAAATCAGAATTGTGCACAAACCACCCTCTTCTGTGGCATATCAACATGAATAGTGTCTTTGTTTTTTTAATTATTTTGTGTTTTTTTGTATTTGGTACAATTGAGTTTTTATTGGTACTTTTAGAATTTTTGGGTATTCAAGAATGTTACAGGATTAAATCCTATTAGAGCCTATTTGAAAACCCTAATTTTTTGATAAATACTGGTATTTTTCTTATATTTTTTTTATACATATTAGTGGTTTTATTAGGTTTTTTATGAGTTTTTGGTGCTTTTATGATTTTTTATGCTTTTTAGAGTGCTTGAATTAATTCTAAGTAGTCTGCTTAGGTAGAGGTGAGTGACCTTCCTTAGCAATAGCTAGTTGAAGAGTTAATTTTAATGGTTTTTATGCAATTTTGTATTTAAAATAGCTCTTTGTGTGTCTAGATTTTAGAGGACTGTATGTACAGCTCTGTTGGAATATAAAGTATCATGGAGGGGTATCTTTAAAAATCATATGATCTTTTGGAATATTAACTTATTGTTAACTTTATTTCATTTTTGTGGCCACATTAGTCAAATTTTTCAAGCAAAGTTAGTTCTTTAGTGATTTCAACAATTGACGCTACGCAATATAGGGGGTGGACTTGCTAGCAAGTCCTCAACCTGAACTCAGATGGAACTCAGACTGAACTCATACTGAACCCATACTGAACTCTACTTGAACACCCACCTAAAACTGTTCTTCTGAGTGGTGTTCATTCCTGATTGTATGGCTCCTTTATCAATAGCTCAATGTGTGTTCAATCTATGGTGAGTTTGGGTCCAAGGTTGCGGACTTGCTAGAAAGTCCGCCCCCCATATTGTGTGGTGTGAAACTTTTGTTTCTAGTGTAGCTTTGAAATCTGCATCAAGTAATATTTCTTTGTAAGTGAAATCAAAGAAATATTAGGTGTGTGTTTTTCTCTGGTGTGGATTTCAAGTCTGAATTTCAGGTGTGATGAGGTTCAGTGGCCTGATAAGTGACTACTGTCTCAATTTGTGATGCTATCAAGAATTTTTTAGGAGGTTTATTGTAAAATTTCTTTACATTTTATTTAGAAAATTAATATCACCTGGTATTCTAAAAGGGACAGGGGATTTTTGCTCAACTTTTTCTCCAACTCCCTTGGACAAGGCCTATAGCTGTTATGATAGAATTTTATATTATATTGTGACAGGTTTCAGGCCTGAAGCTCAGAATTTTATAGGAAGGTGGATGTGTGAGTCTGCATTGAAAAATTGTACAAGGACCCCCTTCCCTGCCACTAGAAGGTGTGATAGGGAGGAAACTAAAGGAAGGGATTATTACAGAAGAATTGTAAAAGTCTTCTGAAAAAATTCAATAAAAAATTAATCATAAGAAAAGAAAAAAAAGCAAGATATAAAGCATAAAATGAAATAAAATAGTATGAAGTGAAATCAAATCAAATAAAACAAAAGAGAAAGATAAAAAAGAAAAATTAAAAGATATAATATAATATAAGAAAAGAAAAGAAAAAATACGAAGTTAAAGAAATTCTCTAACCTTGTTTTTCTCATGGAAAGATTTTACCGCAATCCTTTCAATAATTTCTGGACACACCACACTTTCAGCTGGTGAGTTTACATATGATCTTGCTTTGGCCAATGATAAATTTTTCTTCTGAATAACTTTTCCTTGAATTAAGTTCTTCCGTTGTTAAGGATGAAGGATATTGGTTAGCAGTCATGGGTCCCCCAAGACATACTTTTAAAAAGGGTTGAACATTATATAATATTTCTTTGAAACACTAATCAGATGAGTTTTCATGAAGGTTTACAATATGTATAAATAAGTAAAATAAGTCAGTCAATACAATATATGCCATTATAATACTTTAAATACAGGCATATATTCAATTTTTATAGATATTATGTACTTCATATTAGGTTGGGATATGTTATGGTAATCTTAAGAATCTTAGACATAAGGTTACATAATTTTCAAGTGAACTTAAAGCTGTTATTTTCATTATTATAGTGAAATAATGAATAAATGCACTTTAAATCACTTAAATGTTGTATATATGTACTATATATTTTATGATATTAGATTTTCTCTTTAACAGATCAATTTGCCTTATTTAGGGGTATTAACTTGGCTACTTAAATTTATAAGAAAAACTTTTAAAAAATGATGTTTTTCATGCCAGAAATGGCTTCTGTTTACTGGCCTTATGCTGCCTGCATTTATCCCACATGCGTAGTTTCATTATTGAAAAATTTAGTAATTTCAAACTAAAATTACACCACAATGTATTATCCATATGTGTAAATATGCTAAAATAGGTGAGAGGCACTTAATTAGTGTCCTGTTTTCATTATTAGTGCATCGACCTCATCATATGCACTAATTTCATTAATAACATCAAGATTGATTCCCATATTCTACTATCACACTAAAAATTTTTTATTCAATTGAGGATTTACTTGTGCAAGTGCCTTCCAAGAGTCTGCATTCATTCATACAACATTTCAAGTCTTATTTTGGGTTACTCAATGGTTTCTCATGTTATATTGGTAATTTTTAGATGGGTATTTCATATATAAAATTGTAATAATTTATACCTTAATTTCTACTTCTTTTCCCCTTAATTAGACATTATTTTAAGGTCCTTATTTTATTATTTTGTCTTTTATTCTATGAATTTTAGGCATATACTCTCTTTTTGGTTATTACCTTATTTTGATGGATTAACCCCTGTTATTTTTGTATTTTGGCATGTGATACACTTCTTCTTTTTTTATTGGTTTATCTTTGGGTTGATGGAAATGTGTAACTTCTAGATTAAGGTGTCATTGGCTGTGTAAAGAATTTGTAATTAAAGGAGGAACATTGGGGGATTCATGGGTATAAAAGGAGGAGAATTAGGCTTATATCCTACGTTATTTTACATCACCTTAAAAATATATAACCAGACCAATAAAATACATATTCATTAGTACTATTAAATTCTTTTAAATATTGATTTAAATAATTAGCTCTGTTTTTCTGCCGACTGTAATCTGTATACCATTTATTAAAGTGAGATTAACTTACAGAGAGAATTAAATTGAATTATATTTTAATAATTAATTGGATTTAGACAACATGTTTCATACTAGACCATTGAAATCTTCTATAAAACTAAATAAAAAAGCTATTCACATCTCTGTACTTTAACTAATCCTGAAAACCTGCCTATCCTCTTTTGCCATTGGTATTTTGGTGGAGATATGAGAAGGAGTAAAAATGAATATAATTGGTGTAGAAGTTGCACAATCTGATTAATCAATATTTAGACATATTACATGAATATTCAGGTCATGTTTGCCAGGAACCCAGTGACTCCATGGAAATGATTGGTAAAATGTGTATAATAACACAATAATTTTTTTCAGAATTTTGAAGTCAATTTATGGTTACATTGAATAGGTTTTTAACTGAACCCATACCATAACTCAATATATTGATAAGTATCTTCTTCAAAGTCCAAAAAACTATGTAAATACAGATTCTTTTAGTTAAAATGATGTTCAATGATTTTACTACAAGGAACCAATGTATGTTATAAGAGTAGTGAGAATTTCACATGAAATTACACTTTGAGTAAAATTTTTAGATATCTTTCTTACATTTTTTGTTTTGTCAGATAATATATGACAAAAATGTGTTAATTAAAAAAAAGGTAGGTTTAAGAGATCCCAAGACTTCTGAAAATCCCAAAAATAATCTTGAATAACCAAGCCACTCATTATGTATTATCAATTTGAAAAAATGATTATATGCTTAAAATGAGAGAAGCCAAATAATACTAAAAAGCCTACATTATCAGTCTCCTATATTTTAAAGCTTAAAATTATAATTCAACCTAAAAGAATGGCTTTCAATTTCGACTAATCATCTTAAAAAAAAAAATTCAACTTTTAATTGTTTCAAGCACCAAATATCATGCAATCCTCTATTCAGACATTCATTATACATTCACAGAAGATCCATTGAGTATTGGCACAGAGTTCAGGATAATGTCAAGTAGATTTCAGTCTCATTTGAGTATGAGTTCAGTCTGAGTTCAGTCTGAGTTCCATCTGACTTCAAGTTGAGGACTTGCTAGCAAGTCCCCCCCAAATATTGCGTTGTGAAAGAAACAGGTAAAATAACTCATACAAAGAGTATATAATGAATCCCAAAACATATAAAGGAACCAAATTAACTTTCAATGCCCCCCAAAGCATCCCCAAGAATCTATATCAACCCAGTAATCATATCCCAACCCATAAATCTGTGAAAATCAATCAAAGGAAGCAGATTAAGTTGTCCAAACTGGATATATGCCTCTGAAAAAGGTGTATATGCTTGTGTAGGCATTGTGAGTCTATGGAATACAACCATATGACATAAAATAAGCGGAAAAAAAAGCTTACAGGATAATTAGAGGTTAAAACCAGCTTATAGACCTATATATACATAATATAACTACATATTTTACTGAATATGAGGTTTATGCATACATATAAGCTTATGTATGTCTATAATTACTAAATATCACTTGAAAAAAGTATATTATGACTCCTTGAGCACCTTAGTAAGTATTATAAGGCTATAGATCAGGAATTAAAACTTATATAAGTCATTTAATAGTGTAATAAATATATATATAAGGATAATAGATATATATACGTATTATAACCATAATTTATACTTATAGGCTTAATGTAATTAGGCTTATCTTCTTTCAAGCATAAAAAAAACTCAGTCCTGGGGATACCTAGGCTTACACTCCCTCACCCAATGAACAATAAAAAATTTTTTAAGACATTTTAATTAAAATTAAGGAGTGGATAGAAAAGTAATTTTTAAAATTGTGTATAATACAAATACTGAATTTTTAACAGAATTTTTTGGTTTTAAATTTTTTCAAGAGATTTTTGATATCTGATTTTTTTTTTAAGAATCCACTGGTCATATTCACTTGATTTATCTTTAAACCTCAATAGATACTTAACTCCATTCTCTTTAGTAAGGTTTCTCTTTTTAAGTATCTTTTCAATTTATGCTTTTTCAACTATTTTTTCAGGTTTCTCACCATGGGAAATCTAGGGGTGAATTGCTAGAAATCCCCTCTCTTGAAATTTAGAGTGTCCCTTAAATATGCCAGGTTTATGAATACTTTATAAACATAAGTAAATTAGAGTTAGATTTACATTTATTCTCAGATTGATTATAGACAGAATATCAACTGATTCCAAATTATGCACAAGTTGATCCTCCAGAACTTGATTTTGGTCCTCTGTTGAGCACAAATTGAGCACAAATTGGTCTAAACTAAGCTTATGCATATATAATAATTCAGGATACTTGCTCTATTAAATTTGATAACAAAATAAAATATTGATGAATTTATATATAAAAAAATTATTATGTAAGATATTAAATTATAAATTTAGGCATCATAGGAGGGCACTTAATAGAACTTAATTATACTATGTGAGACCTTAATACTGTATCACGCAGTTTGAAGCATTTAAAACAAAATGTGTCATGATGGGCAATGAAATTGCTTGGACAGACTCTTTCAAAATTAACACTGACCATAATACACAAGTATGAAACCTTGGCATCTATCCAATAAAAGATTTTACTTCTGATAAATGGTTTTTTCTCAGTTACTACCTGCTAAAAAGTGTCCTTCTGAGGTTTGTCTGACCTTAAGAGGGGTAATTTGGCCACATCACACTACTTCTATTTCCATGATTGACCAAAACATCATCCTCATTCCCATCTAAAGAGTTGATCTCATCTGACTGTGGCTGATCAAAGGGGTCCACCACAAGTTTAGCCAAAATTATGGTGAACACTTTTTTGATGGATAGTGACTAGCTGGTGCTTTCCAAAATTGTCCACCTGAAGTTAGGCTAAACTTCAGGAGGATAAATTTATTATGAATACCAAATTAACTGAAGAATAATTTTGCCCTAGCTACTCTGAATCATAAAAGTGTCCAACTGAGGTTTAGCCATAATTCAGGTAGATACTTTTGGAAAGGAACAGTCTGATGGGCTTAATATCTATATATGGCAATAAGTATCAGTTTTTTATCAACATGGAACTAGAATTAATTTAATATGGCCAAAGTGTCCACCTGAAGTTTGGCCAAAATACAGGTTGAAATTTTTATGAGGATTACTTGATGAAATGAAGAAGACTTGCAATTACTTTCCATCATAAAATTTTCAAACTTAAGTTTATCAAAAATTGTGGTGACACTTTTTCCAGATCCAGTCATATGGGATCAACTCTCTATATGGCAATGAGAATCAATTTTTAGTCAATCATGGCATTAGAAGTAATTTGATATGGACAAACTTTCCACCTGATTTTTGGCCAAAAATAAGTTGGAAATGTTTATGAGAAATACTAGATTAACTAAAAAAGACTTGCACCCTACTACTGTCCATCATAAAAGTGTCCACCAGAATAATTCTCAAACTTGTGGTTGACAACTTTGGCATGGTCCAGCCATATGGGATCAATTCTGCATATGGAAATGAGGATTTAATCTGGTAAATCATGGCACTAGAATTAATTTGATATAGAAAAAGTGTCCAACTAAATATTGGAAAAAAATCAGTTGAATACTTCATTTAGTTTTTCAAAAAATCAAATTAAGTAAAATTTTATTCCTGATGATGCCCATTTTATCCAACACCTCTTCTGAGCCTTGAAAGTAGGCATTTCACTTGAATTTTTAATTTCATATAAAATCCCTTTTATTCATTCTATTTATTTTTATCCCTTTTTTCTTTTAGATATCAATTAATTTTATGTAAAACAAATCATTTTCATAATTTTTTACTTGTATTTAATAAAATTATTAAAGGTTTAACATCACCCTGTAAGAATTTGGCACATGTTTTTTTGCTATACTAATAAAAATAATAATATACTGGTGACAAAAAATTGATCAAATAATAAAATATTAATAAAACAGAAAGATCAAATACCAGTGGATTTTTTTTAAAAAAATACCTGTTGCACTGAAGAAGAGCTGCACCCTAGATACTCACCATCAAAAAAGTATCCAGCACAAGTTCGGCCAAACTTGTGCTGGACACTTTTGGTCAGGTGCAGTCATATGAGATCAATTCTCAATATGGCAATGAAAAAAATTATTTGATAAAACACTTCACTAGAAGTAGTTTTACATAGCCAAATTTTCTACCTAGAGTTCATCCAAACCACAGGTGCACAATTTTTTTTCTTTAAAAAAAAGTCAATTTAATACAATTTATCCCTGATGGCTCTCATTTGCTTCAACACCTCTACTGGCCTTTGATAGTAGGAATATTACTTGGATTTCTTTTTTAATATTTGATCCCTTTAACTTAATTTTTTATTCCTAATATTGCTTTTGGATATCAATTAATAATTTTTAAAATAAACTATTTTCATATTTTATACATTTATTTAATAATATTATAAATGCATAACATCACCTGGTATGCATTTGGCACATGAGTTTTTTCTATACTTTTAAAGTTAATAATATAATGGCGACCAAAAATTAATCAAATGATATTTATGAGTGAGGAACAAAGATAAAATACCAGTAGAAATGTTTGTAAGAAATACTAGATGAACTGAAGAAAAATTCTACCCTAGCTACTCTCCATCATAAACTTTTCCAGCACAAGTTCAGCCAAACTTGTGCTCGACACTTATGGTCAGGTGCAGTCAGATGGAAGCAATTCTCTCTATGGAAATGAAGATAAATTTTTGATATAAAATTACACTAGAAGTAGTTTGATATGGCAAAATTTTCATGCTGAAGTTTTGGTAAAGCTCAAGTGGATTTTTTTTTATTTTTACAAAAATAAAAAATTTAGTGCAGGTTTAGCCCTGATTGTGCGAATTTGATTAAACATCTCTTTTTTCTGTTTATGGCAGGAATTTAAATTGGAATTTAATTTTCATCTTTGAGTTCTATTATTTTACTTTATTCCTCTCATATTGCTTTTGGATAGAAGTTTATTTTTTGTAAAATAAATCATTTTCATATTTTTTTACCTTTATTTAATAATATTATAAAAGGTGTAACATCACCCAGTATTCATTTGGCACACAAGTTTTTGCTATACTGATGATATTAATAATATAATGGTGACAAAAATTTAATCAATTGATAAATATGAGTAAGGCACAAAGATTGAATAACAGTGGACATGTTTATAGGAAATTCCAGATGATTTAAAATGACTTGCACCCTGGCTACTCTCCATGATAAAAGTGTCCAGCACAAGTTTGGCCAAACTTGTGCTGGACACTTTTGGTTGCATGCCGTCAGATGCAATCAATTCTTTTTATGAAAATGAGACTGAATGATCACTCCATCATTGCACTGAAAGTAGTTTTATATGGACAAATTGTCCCCCAGAAGTTTGTCCAAACCTAAGGTAGACAATTTTTTACTTTGGCAAAAAGTAAATTTGATCCATGTTAATCTATGATGGTGCCCATTTTTTCTAAAGCCTCTACTGGCTCATGATAGCAGAAATCATACTTAATATCTTTATTTCATGTTTGATCTCTTTAATTTTAATTTTACCCTTTTATTTATCCTTTAGCTTTTAAATATCAATTTTGTTTTGGTAAAACTGATAACTATCACATTTTTTTACATTTATTATATAATGTTATTAAAATTGTAAAATCACAAAGTGTACATTCAGTACACATGTTTTTTCTATACTAAAAACATTAATAATATAATGGTGACAAAAAAATAATCAAATAATAAATATGGATGACACAGAAAGATCAAATACCCATAGACATTTTTAAAATGAATATAAGATTAACTGAAGAAGACTTGCACCCTAGCTACTCTCAATCATAAAAGTGTCCAGCACAAGTTAAGCTGAGCTTGTGCTGGACACTTTTGGTTGCATGCAGTCAGATGGGATAAATTTACTCAATGGAAGTTAAAATGAGTTTTTGCTTAATCATTGCACAAGAAGTAGTTTATACTGCTATACTATCCTCCTGATTTTTTTGAAAACCTCAGGTGGACACTTTTATTAATTTAAAAAAAATTAAAATATATTCCAAATCTAGAACTGGTGGTGCAATTTTGGTCTGAAAACTCAAATTTTATTTGATGGCAGAAATTTTATTTGAATGTTTAATTTCATATTTAATCACTTTTATTTTAATTTTTTATTCCTGTTTTTGCTTTCAAATATCAATTTATTTATTGTAAAACTAATACTTTTCATATTTTTTTACTTTTATTTAATAAGATTATTAATGATGTAGCATCTCCCAGTATGCATTTGGCTTATAATTTTTTTCAATACCAATATTATAAATAGTATAATGGTGAAAAACAATGAATCAAATGATAAATATGAATGACACAGAAAGATCATATACAAGTGGATTTGTTTATAAGGAGTACCTGATGAACTGAAGAAGACCTGTACCCTAGATACTCACCATCATAAAAGTGTCCAGCATAAGTTCGGCCAAACCTGTGCAGGACACTTTTGGTTGCATGCAGTCAGATGGGATAAATTTACTCTATGGAAATGAAAATGACATTTTGCTCAATCATTGCACAATAAGTAGTTTGATATTGCCAATATGTCCTCCTGATTATTTTTCAAAACGCATCAGGACACTTTCTTTGGTTTAACAAAAAAGAAAATATAGTCCAAGTTTAGCCCTGGTGCTGCACATTTGATCTAACACCTCTACTTGTTATTGATAGTGGGAATTTTCCTTAGATTTATTTTCTCATTATATCCTTTTTATTTTACTTTTTTATTGCTCATATTGCTTTGGATATCAATTTTTAATTTTTAAAATAAATAATTTTCATACTCTTATACCTTTATTTAATAATATATGATTAAAGGTGGAACACCACCTGGTATGCATTTTTCACACAAGTTATTACTATAGTAATAAAGTAAATAATATAATGATGACAAAAAATTAATCAAATGGTAAATCTAAATGACACAGAAAGATCAAATACCAGTGGAAATGTTTATAACGAATCCTTTTGAGTTTAAGAAGATTTGCTGTATGCCTACTATCAATTATAAAAGTGTCCAGCACAAGTTTGGCCGAACTTGTGCTGGACACTTTTGGTTGCATGAAGTCATATGAGATAAATTTTCTCTATGGCAATGAAAATGATATTTCACTCAATTATTGAAGTAAAGAATGTTTAATATTGTAAAATTGTCCCCGGAAAGTCTGTCCAAACCTCAGCTCAAATTTGTTAGCTATACATAAAAGTAAGTTTAAACCAAGTCTTGACCTAGGGGTCCCCAACTGTCCCAACACCACTTCTGGCTCTTGATAGTAAAATTTTGTATTTTTTATTTTTTATTTGATCCCATTTATTTTCATTTTACTTTTATATTACTCTTTTTAATTTTAAATATCATTTTATTTTTTTAAAAACTAAACATATTCATATTTTTTTAACTTTATATAATAATATTATTAAAGGTGTAACATCACCAATTTTGCATTTGGCATGCAGGTTTTTGCTATACTAGAAACATTAATAATATATATGGTGACAAAAAATTAATTATAAGATAAATATGAATGATAAAAAAAAGTTAAAAAACCAATAGAAATGTGAAAAACAAAAAACTGATGTACTGAGAAACACTTCCACCCTAGCTACTCTCCATCATAAAAGTGTCCAGCTCAAGTTTGGCTGAACTTGGGCTGGACACTTTTGTTCAGGTGCAGTCAGATGGGAACAATTCTCTCTGTTGAAATTAAATTAAAAAAAATGCTAAATAATTACATTAGAAGTAGTTTGGTATGGCTGAATTATCCACCTTGAGTTTTTCCAAACCTCAGGTGAAAAATTTTTAATCTTTAAAAAAAATTAAATTTTATCAAATTTAGCCCTGATGGCACCCATTTGTTTCAACACCTCTACTGGCTGTTGAAGGCAGGAATTTTCCTTGAATTTTCTTTTTCATATTTGATCTCTTTTAATTTAATTTTTTATCACTAATGTTACATTTGGATATTAATTTATAATTTTGGAAAAAAAATCATTTTCATATTTTTATAACATTTTTTAATAATATTATAAAAGGTATAATATAACATGGCATGCATTTGGTGCACAAGTTTATTCTATACTAATAAAATTAATAAAATTCTAATGACAAAAAATTAATCAGATAATAAAATATGAATAACACAGAAAGATCAAATACCAGTTGACATGTTTTAAAAAAATAACAGTTGCACTGAAGAAGACCAGCACCCTAGCTACTCTCCATCATAAAAGTGTCCAGAACAAGTTTGGCCGGACTTGTGCTGGACACTTTTGGTCAGGTGCAATCAGATGGGATCAATTCTCTCTATGGCAATGAAAAAAATTATTTGATAAGAAAATTCACTAGATGTAGTTTGATATAGCTGAATTATCCACCTAGAGCTCATCCAAACCACAGGTACACAATTTTTTATCTTTAAAAAACAGTCAATTTAGTACAATTTATCCCTGATGGCTCTCATTTGCTTCAACATCTCTACTGGCCTTTGATATTAGGAATAATAAATGGATTTCTTTTTTCATATTTGATCCCTTTAACTTAATTTTTTATTCCTCATATTGCTTTTGGATATCAATTAATAATTTTTAAAATAAATTATTTTAATATTTTTATACATTTATTTAATATTATTATAAAAGGTGTAACATCAATCAGTATGCATTTGGCACACAATTTTTTGCTATACTTATATAATTAATAATATAATTAAGACAAAAAATTAATCAAACAATATGTATGAGTGAGGCACAAAGATAAAATACCAGTAGACATGTTTGTAAGAAATACCAGATGAACTGAAGAAAAGTTTTAACCCAGCCACTCTCCATCATAGAAGTGTCCAGCACAAGTTGGCCAAACTTGTGCTGGACACTTTTGGTCATGTGCAGTCAGATTGGATCAATTCTCTGTATGGAAACAAAATTTTTTTTTTTCAAATTTTACTAGAAGTAGTTTGGTTTAGCTCAATCATCCACCTGCTGTTCTGCCCAATATCAGGTGTATAATTTTTTATCTTTAAAGAAAAGGTCACTTATTACAATTAAGCCCTGATGGCTCCCATTTGCTTTAACACCTCAACTGGCTCTTGATAGCAGGAATTTTACTAGTATTTTTTTCATATTTGAACTATTTGAATTTTATTTTACTCTTTTATTCCTCTTTTTACTTTTAAATTTCTATTTGATTTTTGTAAAACTAATCCTTTCCACATTTATTTAGGTCTATTTTAAAAAATTATTGAAGGTATAACTTCACATGGTAAGCATTTGGCACACAAGTTTTTGTTATACTAATAACATTAATAATATAATGGTGATAGAATATTAATCGGAAGATAAATATGAAAGATACAGACTGATCAAATACCAGTAGACATGTTTATGAGAAATACAAGATGAAGGAACTGAAGAAAATTTACACCCAAACTACTCTCCATCATAAAAGTGTCCAGCAAAAGTTCAGCCAAACTTGTGCTGGACACTTTTGGTCATGTTGTAGACAATCCTATAGTACTAGCTATAGGCCTTGACCAAGGGAGTTGGAGAAAAACCAGAGAGAAAATCTCCTGTCCCTTTAGAAAAATAGAGTGAGATTTACTTACTAAAGTAAGCTGGTTCCTGTTTTTCTAAAGCTCCTTTTCAACACACTTGACTGCTTGATGAGCCAAGAAAGTAGTCCTCAGATAGACTACCAGACCAAAGAACTGAAATGTAGAACAAAGTCCACACCAGAGACAGCAAAGATACTTGATGTAGGCTGCAAATCCACACCAGAGACAGCAATAATACTTGCTATAGCTTGCAAGACTATAACAGAGAAAACAGTTGCCAAAGTTAAGTTAAATGAAAAACTCACTTGCAACAAACACAGCCAATTGTTACCAGAAAACAGTGAAAACTGAGTGAGGAACAATGATATCACCTCCGGATGGTTGTATGATGATTAAGGTGGCCCCAAACTGTCTTATTCACTATGTACACACAGACCACTAACTAAGAGCCCATGCGCACCCACCAAATTGAATAAAAAACCCTCCTGAAGCGCTCCCCAACTTTCTAAAACAGAGGCGGGAAGGCGGCCCGATGTCGGAGATGCTGCCTGAAGTGGCCCAGCCTCCCTGAAGCCAGAAAACCAATAAAAACAACTAATCTACTTAGAAAAATTAGCTACAACTACTAAACCTTTAAAACACAGAATTTAACTATAAAAACATTGAGACATGAAATATAGAGAAAAATTAGCTCTATCCAATGGTACTAAGCCTTAACCCTAAGACTTAAGGTTAGCCCGTAAAACACAAAAAACAAAATTAAACAGAAATCTTTTATATATGAAAAATGAGGAAATGACCCCTTAAAACTCAGAATATGAAAAATGTCTTCAAGACATAAAATATAGAGAAACCCCAGGGCTATCCAATGATAGTACCCACATACTCGCAGACCCAATATCTACGGAATAAACCAGAAAAATACCCAAATCCTTAACAGATGTCAATTAAGACATGCACAAACAGTGCCAAATCACACAACAAAGGACCCTGCCAATGTTGGAAGACCACATCCCCCCTCCAATTGAGAATGTCAACATTATTTCTTCATCCAACCACCATGTTCAACCTTCTTCCCAATTCTGCCTCTGAAATGGCTCCTTGCCAATACTGCATCGACAATAATTTAATCTGCACCATGACACCACCTGTCCATCCATACAGAACGTCCTGCGATGTCTGCCAGTCTAGAAAAAAGACCTGCCACAGACCTGGTCCACTATCTTCTGCAACAGATTCACCTCCACCTCAACATGGTCCATCTTCTGCCAGCACCAAAAGATCTAGGCCATCCATCCTGATACCCAGATTAATCAAAAAGCTTCACCCTTCCCAGAAGAGTGCCACAAACCATAAAACAACTAGTTCCACCATCCCTGGTCCATCTGATGGTAAAGAACTTTCATTTCTTCCTTCAACTTTAAACTGATGACTTCTCAGTTCACCCATCTTCTGATAGTGATGATAACAATGTAGGATCTATTGCGCCACCAACACCAAACCACTTGCCCACTATCAAGGCCAAGTTCCAACAACACACATATCAACAGAAACAACTTCTGCTTCACTACTTTCAATCCACTCCTGCTAGAGATCCACAGGACATTGAGAACAGAAGACACCTCATTCACCAGTTCAAGGCTAATTCTGAACAATTCATTTCATCTCTTGATTCCCTCTGTAATTCCACTAGTACTTAAGTTTGATTCAGAAAGAAAAATTGACCACACCCTCTATAGGATGTAACCACAAAACAACCCTCAGTTTTAAGTCTTGGGGGACCATCCTCATTTTATAGTCTTGGGGAACTCAAAAACCCTCAGTTTAAAGTCTTGGGGGACTCAAAAACCTAAATCATAAACCCAGAACCAGAGATCAACCACTTTAAGACACAGAGAAAAAACTAACATTCTGGAGTAATTGTAAATAGAGCTGGCAGCACATCAATTACCCCCAAACTTGCCTTTGCTAAATTCAGAGGCTCCCCCTGTGGATACCCTCCACCAATCTTTCAAAACCAACTCCAAAAACAAAACTGATTCCTCAGTTTATAGTCTTGGGGGACTCACAACCCTCAGTTTAAAGTCTTGGGGGACTAAACCAACAACAATCCTCAGTTTAAAGTCTTGGGGGACTAACACAGTGTTCAGTTTAAAGTCTTGATGGACTAGTCTTAATAGAATCTTGAAACCAGCCAGTTTAAAGTCTTGGAGGACTAACAGAAACCATTTTTCAGTTAAAAGTCTTGATGGACTGACGGAATTTTGCATAAAATAGACGCAGCCGATTTCATACAGACCACCCCTACAGCCAACCTGCTGAACTTCCACCTTCACTTCATCATCTACCCATCACTGACAAAAATCTCCTCCTATCCCTTTTCATCATCTTTTCTCACCACAGATCATGGCTGTATCTCCTGATGTTAACCCTTCTACTCTCCCTTGCTTCACTGCTCCCAAGGACTATGCCTGCAAACAGTGCATCCACATGTGCAGACCTTGCACATTCACTCTTCCAACTCCTGAAGCCAAATTCTACAACAGGGCTTGTGATTCTTGCTATTCCAAAAAGAAAAGATGTGACAGAGATGCCAACTACCCTATTCCTCCTCCTTCACCTTCTCATAAATACATCTCTAGATCCCCTACCAGATCCCCAGAGCTTGGTCCTTCCTCTTCCTCTTTATCTTCAGCACCTTCCAGAAGATCCAGAAGCTCAGCTTCCAGAACTCTTCCCAAAAGACCAGCCTTAGCTTTCGAAGAAACTGCTTTTATCTCCGCCAAATTAGCTCCAAAAGCTTCAAGATCAACTCCCAGGATTCTAGACCGCGTCCAGGCGGCCCGCCTGCCTCACTGGACAGTGAAAATCCGGCTCAAAATCTCCAAAAACAACTGGAAAACAGCCAAATTCCATCAATCAATGAAAAGAACTCCACACAATCACCTCCCACTGCTCCCAGAGCAATGCAGCCAACTCTTCCAAGGTCCAAAAACTTCAAAATTTCCCAAACTTCTAGGATACCTGCCAGAGAGCCACAAGAAGAAACCAGAACACCCCACACTGCACCCAAGCAACAACTTTGTCCCCAACTAAGACAAAGAAACTACACCTCTCCTCTGTCAGCCAACTATTCTTCTGACAGTTCCATCTCTTCAAAAGCTCCATCCAGAAGAGATCAATCTGCTTCCAAATCACACTCTCCTGCTCCATCCTTTAACAACCCTGGTACTCCATCACCAGCACCTCCTCCAGCTGAATCCAACAGAAATAACAACCACAACAACCACAACAATCCCACTGCTCCAACTAGGCCCCAGGAACATCAGCCTCCTAGTTCACCTTCTCAAAATTTTTCAGAGGAAGACCAAGAGAATCCATATCTTTCCCTGGTTGATCCACCCACTATGACCATTACAAAATCTTCAGAGATCCAAATTCCAGCTGCTTACAAATTTGATGAGCTTCCAATCTGTAAGTACCAAATTAATTTATCCCATTTTTTCAACAAAAATAATTACTGATCCAATTCTTCTTGCCTAGTTGGCACCCCTCCTCCTGAATCTATTACTGGAGTTGGCCAACCTCTTGAAACTTCTTTGACCCTGGATTATGGAAACATGAAGAAAAACCTAAGCACCATGTGTTCCGACATGCTAAAAGCCTTTGCCCTCCATGGACCTTTGAATGACTTTGAAAAATCCCTGAGAAAGCGCCTGTTGGACGACCACTGGAAAATGTCTAGGATCATTAAGCACACCCTCCAGCACTCCATTCCTGCCTCTTCTTCTTTCTCCTCTGATATTCCCTCTAATCCAATTCCTGACCATTACAATCCCTATAATCTCTCAAGCAGGATGCACTTCAAAGAACACAGTGCTTCCCACAATCACAACAAAAAAAATGTCATCACAACCCGGACCAGCGTCCAGAAGCTTCATCATCCAGACAATGAGCTCCTGCAAAAAGATTAGAACATAATAATAATATAAAACAATTAATAAAAAATAATTTCAGATTTTTTTTTTTTGTATCTACTAATATACTAAAATTAAAAATTAATAAATAAAATGAAATAAAATAAAAATATAAAAAATAATACAAATGGTATCCCCCAGCCAATTGATGAGCTGATCCCGTGATACCTTACCCACATCCAAGTGCACCTTGATGTGGATACACAATTAAATCTTTTAATTGATGAACAGAAAACAAAATCCAAAAAATTTAGAAATTCAGAAAATAATAAAAATAATGAAACACAAAAACACATGAAATAACTAATAAATAAAAAAAGAAAATAGCATTACCCGGCCAATTGATGAGCCTTTCCCCACCAATGCTTGCCCACATCCAGGTGACCCTGATGTGGTAACACCCTATATTTTTGATTTTATAATTTAAAACAACCCCCATAAAAAAATTTAAAGAAAAAAAGAGAAAAAAGAAAATAATCTAAAACTGCTATCTAGCAAAAACATAACTGCAAAATCAAAGACAGTCCAGCTCCATAGATGGTCCAATAAGGGAAAGTCAGATCCATAGAAATGATCACTGGGTGGGCTCCCTTCAATAAGTAAAAATGATGGGAGACCACCAGTGATACACCACCAATCTGAAAGAACAAAAGATAAAGAAGCCAGTCCCAAACCAGTTTAAAGTCATAGTGGACTTGAAACCTGAATAATAAACAACAGAACTAGAATTCAACTAGGAAAAACAAAAGACTTGAGACAGACATTCTGGGGTAACTGATCTACAGAGCAGCCAGCTCATCAGTTACCCGCACACTTGCCAAAATAAAATCTAGAAGCCCCCCCTAGGTACCTTCTAGCAAAAAAACACAACATCAAACACAAAAAAACCAAAACCAATAAGAGTGAAGAGACCAGCACATGAAAACCAGTGGACAATCCAGTTTAAAGTCATAGAGGACTAAAACCTGTGAAAAGAAACCAATACTAGGGTTCAACCAAATTAAGAGATAGGGTTGGAAACAGACAATCTGGGGTAACTGTTGATAGAGCAGCCAGCCCATAAGTCACCCCTACACTTGCCAAGATCAAATCTAGAAGCCCCACCCATGGGTACCTTCTAAAAAAAGTTTCCAACACAAAAGTTGCTCTGCAACACCAAAACAAAAAGAACGTTCCATAGTTTATCCTTATTGCACATAAATCTTCTTCATGCCTAGTGCCTCTGGGATAAAACTTCTTCAGTTGGTCTGCAGCCACCCTCTTTTTCAAGACTGCACCATCCAAATCTTCCAAAACATAAGAACCTCCAGACGCCTGAGATCTGACTCTGTAAGGTCCATTCCATCTTTCAGCAAACATTTTCCCCCACTGACTCTCCAAACTTCTATTATACACCAAAACCAAACAGCCAGGTTTCAAGGGATTCCTTAGTCTATGAGCCAACTTCTTGTCCCAGTACTTGACTGATTGATTCCTAATCTTCATCATTCTAGAGTATGCCTTCTCTTGACATTCCTCTCTACATTCCAACTGTTGCATCCTGGCACAGAGCAAATCTTCTGTTGAGTGCACGTCATCCCAATCAATTCCAAGATAAGAGACAGCTTCCAAGTCCACTGGTAGAACGGCTTTCTGACCAAACATTAACTCATAAGGAGAATAGCCAGTTGTCCTCTTCACAGTGACCCTATCAGCAAATAACACCAAGGGTAAATAATGCCTCCACTTTTCAGCACTATCTCCACACATCTTCACCAAAGCATTCTTGACAACTTGATGGCCTCTTTCAACCATTCCTTCAGCTTCAGGATAATATGGTGTAGCCACTCTAACTTTAGAACCAACACTAGCCACAGCTTCTTTAAATTTGGCACCAAACTCTGGCCCACCATCAACAGTGACCAACTTCATCAACCCATACCTATAAATCCACTCCTTCTTCAAAAACTCTGCCACATTCTTGGAAGTCAAATTAAGCAGAGGCACTGCCTCAACCCAACCAGACAAATCATCCCTCGCAACAATCAAGTATTTATACCTGCCCTCTTTAATATGGACAGCATCCAGACTGACCCTTCCAAAAACAGTTGATTTTCCAGTAGCACGGCCTACCTCTTTAGGTTTCAAGTGACTTCTTCTTTGAAATTCTTCACAAGATTGAACCCAACCCTGCACAGCCAACTTCATACCTGGCCACCAAAATCTGTCTGCTACTCTTCTATAAGTCTCCCCAAAACCTCTATGACCAAGGTCTTCATGCAAAGACTTCAAAACCAATTCTTGACCCTTCTTCTGAGTTACCACCACTTGAGGATTTGGATGCCTCCTCCTCATCAACCGCCTTCCTGACACATAGAATCCAGGACTCTTTTTCTTGATTGCCAACCAAGTATCATCATCACAACTATCTGGCCTCCCCAAGGTCAACAGATATTCCACCAAAATAAAATAAAACCCAGACTTACCCCAGGTCTCATCTTCAAAATCCAATAACACCACATCCAAGGGTACAATTCTGTCATCAAAATCACCAGTATGAACATGAGCCAATTGAGCAGCCCAACCAGGACACCAATCCTTAAATTTTGGCACGTCCTTCTCTTTCCACTGAACCTTGTGAGAATCCAGTTCACTAGCAAAAACACCCTTTTCCAATTTTGAGCTGTCCCAAACAACAACTTCATCTTCATCAACAAAAACATCCTGATCACCAGAATCAAGATCAGATCCAGCCAGTTAAGCCTCTTGGGGGAAGTCAGAAAAATCTTCAGCACCCTTTGTGCTGGCCCTAACCACTGGAACATCTTCATCAAACTCTTCAGCCTCAGAATCTTCATCTGTAGGTGGCCTCCTTGATAATCCATCAGGCATAGTAAAAGTTTTGCCTGGTTTGTGTACCAGGTCAAAAGAAAAATGTTGAATAAATGCCACCCACCTAGTCATTGGAGCATTTGGAAGACTAGGCATATTGATCATCTGAACCAAAGATTTTGAATCCACATGCAGCTCAAAATGCTGCCCCCACAAAACCGTCTGTAGCTTCTTTAAAATATTTGCTACACCACACAATTCCAAATTAGGTTGAGAATACATAGATTCCACCTCATTAAAAACCACAGACTAATATCTTACTGGCCTGACCCTCCCAGTCCTATCCTCCTGAGACAAAACAGCACCAGCAGCAATATAACTTGAGTCCACTGCCAGATAAATTTTTCCAGCACCAACACCATAATCCAACTTGTGAAGAACGATATCTTCACCAACAACCTTTTTCAACTTCTGAAAAGCCTCTTCACACTCTTTGTCAGCCTAAATATTCTTAGGACTGAGTATTTCTTATGCTTAAAATAAGATAACCTTAACTAGATTAAGCTTACATCTTAAAAATAAGGTTAAAATAATAGTATATATTATTTTACTATATATATATATAATTATTATTCTATTATATAATTTATAATAGTTTAAATAGCTTATCCATTGCCTAATAATACTTATTAAGGTGTTAATGGAGTCATAATATACTTATCTTAAGTGATATGAAGTAATTATTGACATACATAAGCTTATATGTATACATAAATCTCATATTCAGTGAAATATGCAGTATATTATGTATATTTAGGTATATAAGTGGGTTTTAGCCCCTTAATAGCCTATAACCTTTGTTTTTCTGCTTATTTTAGGTCATATGGACGAAATCAGTGGACTCACAACACCTACAGAAGCATAGACACCTATATCAGGCACATACACCCAGTTTGGACAACTAAAATTACTTCCTTGGATGGTTATTCACGGATTTATGGGTTGGAAGGATGTTTCTGGGTTAATGTGGATGCTTGGGGATGTTATTGGGGGCTTGGACATTTTATTTGTTTCCTTTATATGCTTTTAGTTTCATTAAATCTCTTTTTGATTATTTATTTTACCTGTTTCTTTATGGTATCCGCTTTTATCTTGGTTTTCTATTTATGGTATGACTCTGTGTTATTATTAATAGTGATGGAGGGTCCTTACTGGAGGTCTGGGTGTTGAAACTGCTTGAAGTGGACGCCATGGGGAGGTGATGGGCCCTCACAGTGCTGTAATTGCCGGGGATAGCAGTGACATCATCTGGATTGAAGGTCTGTGCACTCCAGTGGATTTGGGTATAAGTAAGGGGGGATTTTGACGGTTTATTATCATCATTCAATTACTACACTTCAAACAAACACTACAATACAATTATTAGCATTCAGAAATATATTATAAGGCCCTTATAAATTGATATTATCTTTATATAAGCTATAACTATATTTTATTCTTCTATTTTCCACCACTAGCACGCATTTAAATCCAAGTATTGTGAGTTTTATTTGAGTATAACTATTCTAATAGTCTTCCCCTGAGGTTTAATCACTAAATCATTTATCAATAAGTAGTAGGAACATAAAATAACACTATTATATCATACTTATATACTAGACTGTACTGACAATTGGGGGTCTTTCCTTATATTTTACTTATTATTTAGTATAAGCCTTGGGATGTGATTTTTACCTTAGTACAGCTCAAAATTAACCAAATATTTGGGTCTGCTGCATATTAGTGGGTCATCATAACTCATTGATTGCGGAAAAGAACCCTTATAATAATTGTACTAATTTTTTATCATAAAAATTAGATATTTACAGTAGTAACTGTACCCAATATAAACCCAATTTCACTTGGTATTTGGACACCAATATAACACCCAATTAAATTGGTATTTGGCTAAAGCTTGGTAAGCTAATTATTCACCCTTATAGAGGTCTAGTTAAACTTATTATTATATTTTTAACAGATTTTTTCGAATTTTTCTTACATTTTATTTAAATAAATAAAGATATAAATTCAGGGTAAGCTCCATTGCTTTTTTATTAGTAATATAATTGCTAATATCTTTTGTCTACTAATTCCATAGAGTTTTTTCCTTTTGTAGACGTAAAATATTGTCATTCTGAACAATATGAGTGCTCCCCAGGATAGTGTAAGTGAACAGCCTGCTTATAATACCAGGTCTAAAGCTAACAAAAACTTTCCAGGACATCACCATGGAGGGACAACAGTACCCCCAACCAGAAAGCATGAGTATAGAGGAAAAGGACGCCCTCTTAAAAAAGATAACTATCAAAAAGACGTCTCCTCCTCTTCAGGATCAACTGTCCCACCTGGCCAAACAGGTTCTGGAGTTGGAGGAATCAAAATCTCTCATGTTCAAAGAAGTAGAGCAGTTGCAAAACTATTGCAAGGTAGGGTTTCAGCAGATGAATCAGGAAATGGCAGAATTAAAGGGAGGCCAGCCCAGTCAATCAAATCAGCAACCCCCTACCCAAGGAGGGTCCACTCACTCCCAGGAGAAAATCCTGGTAGACAAATGGAAATGGGACTGGTTTCACCAACAGTGGACAAGCCACAATTGCAACAGGGATCAACCCCCTCATCTGACTTCCTCAGCTCACCCTTACAAGGGAAAAAAGCGCCAAAAATCAGGACTGGCAACCATCCCTTGGTAAGTAACTTACCCTCTCAGATTAGACATAATACTGATAATTACAATATAGGTAATTCTATTGATGTTAAATCTGTACAAAAAACAGAGGAGGATTTAAGAAATTTAGGTTTTAGAGTAGATACACCTGACTTGTCTTTTGTCCATAATAACAGTACTATATACAATGATAATACAGTTAATCCTCAGTTGCAACCACCTACTAGTGAGATGAGAAGTTCAAAGGAGAGTGAGAGAATTGAAAAGGAGGACATGGAATATTTTAACAATAATCCAACTGTCCATAGAATTGTTTCAGCATTGTGGAATAGAATGACTGATTGTGAGGAACAGACAGTTAAACTCACTAGTGATACAATTTCATCCTTGACATTGAACATTTCTCAATTAGCAACACGTAATAAAGAATTAGAGAAGGAACATTTGTCTCTAACTCTTAAATATGATTCATTGAGTAATAAATATAATGACCTTTCAAACAAATTTTGTGAGTTAGAAAAATTATATGAAACACATTTATTAAAAACTGAATCAAGAACAAAGTTATCTTTTGCCCAGACAAATCAAAGTGTCTCTGAGTTGCTACAAAGATTAACTAAAGTTGAGATTGAAACAGCCAATCTACTGATGAACCAGGATAATCATAAGTATAATCAATATAATAATAATCCTTTCATTGGAAAAAGTGAATCTCATTCCTTCCCTGTACCACCACAATTAAAACCATCTGGTGGTAGTGTCAAATCTGAAAATGTAAGTCACAAATCCATGCAGGAAGAAATACAAGACCATTTATCAAAAGTAAATGAGTTGTTGAATTTACCTAAGATTAGTGAGATAAAATCCAATCAGAAGAACTGGCCTAAGATAGATCAGTACCCAACTTATGATGGGGAAGCCAGCTCTGATTGGCAACATTTTATTCAAAGAATTGACAACTTGAAATTCTCATATAAGTTACCAGATGAAGAGATAACATCAAAATTAATTTCTTTATTTAAGGATGTTGCTTTATTATGGTTTGAAGCTGTCTTAAGTGAGGGTAGAGACTACTCTTGGGCTGAATGGAAACAACTTATTGAAAAACAATTTGGAGGTTCTAAATTCAGGCTTACTCAGCAGATACTGTATGAGAAGACTAGGTATAATCCGTTGAATGGTGACAAACCTATGGTATTTTTAATGAATTTAAACAAAATATTAAAATCCATTGAGCCTCATATGGATTTTAACTTATGGAAAGATAAGATAATATACAAATTACCTATATCTGTCAGAGACATTGTTGTAGCTAGAACATTAAATGTTACTGAATATTCTGACTTTATTAATATTTGCAATGAAATATTATTAAACCATAAGTATGAATCAAGGTATTCCACTTATAAGCAAAATGTTGAACCTGTAAAAACTCAGAATTCAAAAACACTTCAGGAGAAGCAGAAAAAACCTACTGCACCTGTAGTACCTAAAAAGTATGAAACAAATACTTGTTATAAGTGTAACAAACATTGCGTCAAAGGTCAAAAATTTGAGAAAAACATAAATATTGTTGAAAATCAACGTGAATCTGAAACTGAAACTGAAAAAAGTAAAGAATCAAGTGATTATGACAGTAATATCTCATATATTGATGAAAATGAAGTCTGTATGTTGGAAGATGATTTGTCCATCTTTGAAAATCCAATATTAAATATGGACTCAAATGAATCTTTAATGAATTTTGAGGATGCTGAAATCATTAAGGATATACAAGCTGATAACTTTAGAATGACACCTATCATGGTTCCAGCTATCATTTCTGGTGAAAATGTTAATATAGTATTGGACACAGAAGCTGCTGGTTCAGTTGTTTCCACTAATACATTGCAGAAAATTGATAGTGAATATAAGTTTAAGCTTGAACCACTTCAGAATAAAAATTGGAGAGGTTTTGGATCAGTACTACACCCCATTGGTAAATACAAAGCTGCTGTTTTCTTTAAACACCAACATGGTTATGTAAGGGTAACTTGTGACTTTGTAGTAATGGATAATACAAATTGTAGTAACTGTTTTATCATTGGAAATGATATTCTGACTAAATATGGTGTAAAATTAGACCCTGCTAATAATAATTTTACAATTGGCATGAATGGTAAAAGGAAATTTAAAATAAATTCTTTTAACACAGTCTTACACATTGAGTCAGTAACAAATTCCCCGTCTAAAGGAAGAGAATCCAATGAGATGGAACTTCTGGAAACAGAAATTTCAAAAGCATCATTTGGCACTCAGATAAGTGAAACTGAGAAAGATAATATTTTGGAATTAATTAAAGCTTTTCCAATGGCTTTTGCACATGGTACAAATGAACTTGGCCTTGTAAAAGATCATGAAATGAAAATTAGTTTAACCTGTGATATGGATAATATTCCTGCTAGTCTTAAAAAGAAACCATACCCTGCTTCACAAATGAAGAGGAAAGACATAGAGGATAATATTAAGATGTTCTTAAAAATGAACATTCTTGAGAAGGTTGAAACTACACCAAAATATTGTGTAATATCACCAGTGCTGATTTCTTATGAACAAGATAAAGCAAGACTGTGTGGTGATTATAGAGCATTAAATACATTTACAGTAGATGATATTTATCCCTTGCCAAGGATTGCCTCTATACATGCTACCCTTAAAGGTGCTAAATATATAAGTTGCCTAGATGGAAATAAAGGGTACCATCAAATTCCTGTTCAAAAGAATTCACAGAACTTTTTGTTGATAACAACACACATGGGAATTTATAAGTATGTCAGAATGCCATTTGGACCAAAAAATGCTCCATCAGTATTTCAAAAGTTAATGGATATAACATTCCATAATGAAATGATTGAGGGATGGTTAATGGTATACATTGATGACATCATAGTGTTCTCTAAAAATTTTGATGAACACTTAATCCATTTAAGGAAAGTATTTCAGAAAATGGATGAAATAAAAATGACCCTTGCATTGAAAAAATGTAAATTTGGGTTTGAATCTTTAAAAGTGCTTGGTCATATTGTATCTGGCTTACAAATATGTGTAGACCAAAATAAAGTGGCTGCAATAAAGAATATTGGCATTCCTCAAAATGTGAAGGATGTACAATCTTTTCTTGGAATGTGTTGTTATTATAGACAATATATAAAAAACTACCAATCAATTGCTGCACCACTGACCACACTGATAAAGAAATCAGAAGCTTTCATTTGGAATAATGAAAGGCAACAAGCTTTTAATAAGTTGAAAGAATGTTTAATGACAGCTCCTATCTTAGGATTACCAGATTTCCAATTACCTTTTGTATTATATACAGATGCAAGTTTTATTGGACTGGGTGCTGCTTTACATCAAAAAAAACTTATTGAAGGTAAAATGTCAGAAGTAGTAATCTGCTATATTTCACGTACTCTGAGAAGTGGTGAATTGAAATATGGTGCTACTCAACTTGAATGTTTAGCAGTAGTATGGGCTCTTGAAAAGCTACATTACTACCTTGAGGACCATAAATTTGAGTTAATCACTGACTGTAGTGCAGTTAAGTCAATCTTAAACATGAAAACTCCTAATAGACACATGTTTAGATGGCAATTAGCTGTACAAGAATACAGAGGACGGATGACTATTACACATAGAGCAGGAACCTTGCACTCTAATGTAGATCTGTTATCTAGAGTACCTCTGCCTAATAATGATGATAATCCTGCTTATGTTCCTGAGTCAGAGATTATTAACATTTATGGCATTTATATTGTAGATCTTGAGGATGAATTTATGCAATCAATTCTTGATAATTATAATTCAGATCCTGACTTAAGTAAATTAACTACAATATTAAATGATCCATCTAATGCTTCAATGAATGTTTTAATAAAAACATTACCAATTAAGTATAAAGAGGCATTAGAAAAAGGAAAATTTTCCATTGAGGATGGTTTTATATATTACAGGAAAAAATTAAGTAATGTAATTGTAATTCCCCCTTCAATGAAGGAGTTAATGTTAAGTATATGTCATGATGATATATTAGCAGGTCATTTTGAATACCATAAAACATTAACCAGGGTAAAAAACACAGCTTGGTGGATTAACATGTCTGAGGATGTTCAGAAATATGTTGAAACATGTGATTCTTGTCAAAAATCTAAAAGATTAACAGGAAAAAGAGCTGGTTTATTACAACAAATTGAGAAACCAAAAGCTCCATGGGAAATCATTAACATGGACTTTGTAACAGGTTTGCCAATAGCAGGGCATAAGAGTTATAACTCCTGCTGGGTAATTGTAGATAGATTTACAAAGATGTGTAAATTTATTCCTACCCACAAAGAGGTTTCTGCAAAGGACTTAGCTTTTTTATGGTGGACACAAATGTTAAATACAGCAGGTTTCCCCAAAGCAATAGTTTCTGACAGAGATCCTAAATTTACTTCTGAGTTCTGGACGTCACTTATGGATGTTTCAGGGTGTCAATTAAAACTTTCTACAGCACACCATCCACAAACTGATGGGCTAGCAGAAAGAATGATACAAACCTTAGAAGATATGATAAGAAGATACTGTGCTTTTGGTCTTAATTTTAAAGACAATGACAAATTCACGCATGATTGGGTAACCCTTATCCCAGGTTTAGAATTTGCATATAATAGTACAGTACATTCTGTCACTGGCAAAAAGCCATTTGAGTTATGGTTGGGTTATGTACCTAATACCCCTGCTAAAACTCTTAATAAGTTACCTAGATTGGATATTCATCCAGGTACTAAATCTTTTCTTCAGATGCAGGAACTATGCAGAAAACATGCTCAAGAATGTATAAATAAGGCTTTTGAGTATGAAAAGAAAAGATGGGATAAAGCCCATAAAGAACAAATGTTCAAAGAGGGTGATGAAGTCCTTATTTCAACGCTACATTTCAATTTAAATGGTAATGTTAAATTGAAGGATCCATTCATTGGACCATTTGTAGTTAAAAAGATGGTTGGTAATAATGCTGTTGAGGTTATTCTATATGCACCTTATGATAGAAAACATCCAGGATTTCCTATTTCTCTTATAAAACCATACCATTCTAATGATACTGCTCTATTTCCAAGAAGATCAGGAAGGCATAAACAGCAACCTGAAGAAATAGTGGAAAAGGCAGAAATTGAAAAGATACTTAAAAAGAGACACCTTACTAAAGAAAAGGGAGTTGAGTATCTATTAAGATTTAAAAATAAATCAAGTGAATATGACCAGTGGATTCCAGAAAATGAAATCTCTGATCTTAAAAATCTCTTGAAAAAATTTAAATCTAAATAATACTGTTCATTCAGTATATGTATTATAAAAATTATTTTTTTATTTTATTATTTCACTCCTTAAGTTTAATTAAAATGTCTTAACATTTTTTTTATTGTTTTTTTTTGGGGTGAGGGAGTGTCAGCCTAAATATCCTTAGGACTGAGTATTTCTTATGCTTAAAATAAGATAACCTTAACTAGATTAAGCTTATATCTTAAAAATAAGATTAAAATAATAATATATATTATTTTACTATATATATATATAATTATTATTCTATTATATAATTTATAATAGTTTAAATAGCTTATCCATTGCCTAATAATACTTATTAAGGTGTTAATGGAGTCATAATATACTTATCTTAAGTGATATGAAGTAATTATTGACATACATAAGCTTATATGTATACATAAATCTCATATTCAGTGAAATATGCAGTATATTATGTATATTTAGGTATATAAGTGGGTTTTAGCCCCTTAATAGCCTATAACCTTTGTTTTTCTGCTTATTTTAGGTCATATGGACGAAATCAGTGGACTCACAACACCTACAGAAGCATAGACACCTATATCAGGCACATACACCCAGTTTGGACAACTAAAATTACTTCCTTGGATGGTTATTCACGGATTTATGGGTTGGAAGGATGTTTCTGGGTTAATGTGGATGCTTGGGGATGTTATTGGGGGCTTGGACATTTTATTTGTTTCCTTTATATGCTTTTAGTTTCATTAAATCTCTTTTTGATTATTTATTTTACCTGTTTCTTTATGGTATCCGCTTTTATCTGGGTTTTCTATTTATGGTATGACTCTGTGTTATTATTAATAGTGATGGAGGGTCCTTACTGGAGGTCTGGGTGTTGAAACTGCTTGAAGTGGACGCCATGGGGAGGTGATGGGCCCTCACAGTGCTGTAATTGCCGGGGATAGCAGTGACATCATCTGGATTGAAGGTCTGTGCACTCCAGTGGATTTGGGTATAAGTAAGGGGGGATTTTGACGGTTTATTATCATCATTCAATTACTACACTTCAAACAAACACTACAATACAATTATTAGCATTCAGAAATATATTATGAGGCCCTTATAAATTGATATTATCTTTATATAAGCTATAACTATATTTTATTCTTCTATTTTTCACCACTAGCACGCATTTAAATCCAAGTATTGTGAGTTTTATTTGAGTATAACTATTCTAATAGTCTTCCCCTGAGGTTTAATCACTAAATCATTTATCAATAAGTAGTAGGACCATAAAATAACACTATTATATCATACTTATATACTAGACTGTACTGACACTCTTCATTCCATTCCCAATCTGCGTCTTTTCTGGTCAATTTCCTTAAAGGTGAAGCCAACAAAGAAAAATTCTGACATATACAAATACACCCAAAAATCCCCTGACTTCAGTAGTATTTTTAGGCCTTGGCCATGACTTAATTTTATTAATCTTCTTCTTCGCCATAATCCTCCCTTCTTTACATACCACATGACCCAGAATTTCCAAAGCAGGAACACAACAACAGAATTTTGACCCTGAAATGGTCAAGCCAGCCTCTTTAATCCTAAACAAAACTCACTTTAGAGTTATTGCATATTCCCACACAAACCTCCTTATGCCAGGGATATCCGCTAACACCTCATTACCATAATCAGTGGATGGTCCTTTTATTCCACCATCATCAATAAAAATACCAGCATGAGTAGGAACCTCATCCTGCAAAATCCAAGCCATCTGTGCCTGATAAACTTCCACTGAATTAGTTGCTCCTTGAGGCAACCTAGTGAGCTGAAATCTTCCCAAAGGAGTCTCAAAAGTTGTGAGAGGCCTTGAATCCATATGGAGTTCCCTCTCATCATAACCACCCAAACTATAACACACCCTTCCAGCAAAAGCTTCAACAAAATCATCTGCACTTGGTGGCATCCCAGCGTCCTTGATAGTGACTCTATTCAAGGCTCTAAGATCATGAACCACCCTCAACTTTCCATTCTGCTTTTTTATGCAGAAAACCGGACGTGAGTAGCTGGAAGTCAATTGTTTGTATAACCCAGTCCTGACTCTTTCCCTAACAATCTCCACAAAATCCTCTCTAATAGCGGCTGGAATCGGAATAGGTTTGATTTGCCAAGGTTCATGACAAACCACAGGAATCAAGTAAGGTTCCCCATAAGAGTGCTTCAATACACCCCTTTCCTCCTCAACAAACGCCACAGCTTTTTCCCTTAGCACTATAAGGTGCAACAACAACTTCTTTTCTTCTTCAGACAACCACCCATCAGGACCAAAATTAACAACTTTCAACCTTTCCACGGTCACCCTAGCCGTCTCTACAAATTCTGGAGGATTCTTCACCAATGGAGTACAGTACAGATCTCTTGAAAAAGGAGGTCTCTTCAAGGGCGGATTCAAGGCCACAGGAATAGGCTCATTGACAGGCCTAATCTTCTGCGCTACCTTCTTATACTTTGCCGCTCCACCTTCAACTTGAGGGATCTTCAGGAAATCTTCACCACCAGACCTGGAACAAAAACCAAGGGTTTCCCCATTGCTCACATGTGTGGCCAAGGTAATGTTTGTGAAAGGTGTAGAAGAAACCCTAGCAGTGCACAATTGGGAGGACTTACTTTTACACCCCAATCTCACCACTCCAAAACTTTTCCGCAATTCCACATCTTCATCCTCACTTCCAACTTCAAAATCTTCAAATCTTGATTCATCTTCTGAATCACATCTTCTAAAATTGTGCAGTTTATCCTCATGCTGGAGGCCCAAAAATTGATCTTGATGATCTTCTTTCTTTATTATCATCAGATTTTTTTCTTGATTTTCTTGAATTATCTTGAAATTTTTTCCTTCTTTTCTTGAGTTTTCTTCTTACCTACAAAAATAACCAGGGGTTTCCCCAATTCTCACAGGTGTGGCCCAGGTAATGTTTTTGAAAGGTGTAGAAGAAACCCTAGCGGTGCACAATTGGGAGGACTTACTTTTAGACCCCAATCTCACTGCCCCAAAACTTTTCCGCATATCTTTCAATAAAGATATATAACCAATATTCTTCTTTAAACTTGAATTAAAAATAATTAAGAATCTTGATAGAGAACAGAGACTTGATAAGAAACTTGTTGAATACTTGCAGAGAAGAGAAACATTAAAAAGAGAAAGTTGAAAATCCACTTGGTATATCTCCAAGGGAGCTGACCTACTACAACCTGGGATTTCCTCATCTTGGGGAGAGGTTGTAGCACTAGGGTGATCAGCCCTCATTACTCTAAAAAAGACAGACTCTCAATAGAGCCTGAGACGCACTCCAAAAAACCAGAGGCAGCACCCACTTCCTTCCTTCTCCTGCAGCAGTCCATGCACTGGCACATTGAAGATAAACCAGGCCTGGTCTCCCAACCATCCTCTCCAGGGGATAACAACCTCATGTGAAGTCTCCTTTCATCCTCACCAGTCAACTCCAAACCAATTCCCAAATCAAATTGATAACCAATTCTTGCCTGAAAATCCATCAAGAATGGCCCACCCAAAACTGCTTTTACATTACCTTTAGCAATGTAAAAATGAACCTTCCCTGAGGCTACGCCAACATCTAACTTCACAAACTCTGAAGTTCCAACCGATTCAGTGACATGGCCACCGATCCCTCTCAAATTCTCACCAATACCAGTTTTGATGGGGAGGCCCATATGAGTTGCCTCAAACAAAGAAATCAGGTTTATCTGAGAACCTGAATCCACCAATGCCCTTGCCTCCCTGCCATTCAGAGTGACATTGACATATCCCAGAGGAGCAGAAAAATGAGTTTCCAACCCCTCACCAAACTTTTCAGCAGAATCACAAATGTATTCTACCTCACCAGAAGAAACTCTTCTCCTGGTCAACAACTTTTTCTGTCTATCAGCCAACCCTGGACTGATAGCATACAATTCCCCATAAGATAGGGAAACCTGACCCTGATTCATCCTTTCCAGGACAGAGTCCATAACATTAACTTGACCAGAAACTACTGGCCTCTCAAAGTGAGCTCTTTGCTTCACCATCTTGGTCCTAGAAGATTCTTGAGGACCAGAACCACCAACAGGTTTACCATTAACAGGAACCAAACCAGATCCCTCACAAGAACATCTAACTCCAGGAGGCTTTGGCAATGAAGCCAAAGGGACATCCTCCTCAGAGTCAGAATCCACCTCCATTGGCATTGGCTCACCATTCATGTCCAATGCGCCAAAACTAGGGGGGCCCATGTCAGCCATACCCTTCTGCATATTGTGCAGCTCCTCTTTGCTGTACCTCTTTCTAGCTGCACTCAGCTTAGGATCCACCTTTGAAGCATTTGGCTTTGGTTGGGCCTGAGAACTGCTCTTAGTCCTTCCCACCTTTCCTGCTTCCACATCATAAGCACCAGCCAAGCATTCACCACTTGACTGTCCACCACAAGAATACAACTCCAAGCCACCAAAGGAAGTAGAAAAAGAGACCTTATTGACCTCCTTCCCCTTTCCCTTGCCATCCTCATTCTCCTTACCAGAAGACTTCCCTTGATAAGGAATCTCCTCAAACCTTGGCCTCCTTTGATTAAGACCTCCCTTTCTCCTGACCAAATCGACAGGAGCCTGCCCCTCACTGGGCTTAACAAAAGAACCATCAGGGAACTTGAAAACCCTGCCATCAAATTCCACCTTTCCTTCAGACACATCCCTGTTCAATGCCCAACAATCATTGGACCTGTGCCCCCTCCTGCTGCAATAAGAGTAGACCCAAGGATCACTCCTACCAGCTCTCCTATCAAAATCTCTAGGCTGAGAAGGTGCCTTATTGACCTTCTTAGCCTCCTGAACAAAAATATGCAGCTTCTTTGTAAGATCAGCCAACTGCTCCACCATTGGGTCCCTCTCCTGTTTGGGAACCTGCACCAAATTCTTCTCCTCCTTCTTCTCCCTAAATTCCTCTTCAGCCAAAGCCTCACTGACTTTGCTGAAATACTTGGCACACCCCTCCTGATAGGTGTCCACAGCCAATAACTTCAAATGGGCCTCAACAGCCTCCTTCACCTTATCTAAGGCAGGAAACTTCTGGTCCCCATTAGAAAGAGTCTTCATCAATTCTTTTCTTGACAACTCCTTCAACACATCCATCCTTACATCTCTAGCCAGGGAAGACCAAAAAACATCCTTGGAAGCATTTTCATGTGCCAGCTCCTCCACTTCTACCAAATATTCCACCACAGGATCAAACTGTAGCAGAAACTTCCCGTAACTATGTAAGTTACCAACACCACCATAAGATTGCCATTCACTGACAAACTTGTTCAGATCCACCATAGTGAACCTGACACCCCATCTATCCACCATCTCCCTTCACAACAATTTCCAATCCCTATTCTTGTAGCCAGACATGGCCACAATCTCCTTCTCCACTGACCTATCACCAATGAAGAAGATAATCTGCTTCACCATGTCCAGGTAGGAAGCACCATCCACTCCAGCAGCAGTTTCATACTTCTCTAGAAACCACTTGACATCCTCCCCATTAAACTTGCTACCATCCCAAGTTTTAATCCTCACACACTCCCTAAACATCACAGAAGGAGGACCATCCCCCCCACTGACAGTAACCACAGGAATAGAGGAACCAGAAGCCGTTCCTCCAGACCAAAACACCAAAAAGAGCCAACCAAAGAAAACAGAGATTCAAAAGAACTAGCTGGTTCTACCCCACGTTGGGTGCCAGAAATGTAGACAATCCTAAAGTACTAGCTATAGGCCTTGACCAAGTGAGTTGGAGAAAAACCAGAGAGAAAATCCCCTGTCCCTTTAGAAAAATAGAGTGAGATTTACTTGCTAAAGTAAGCTGGTTCCTGTTTTGCTAAAGCTCCTTTTCAACACACTTGACTGCTTGATGAGCCAAGAAAGTAGTCCCCAGATAGACTACCAGACCAAAGAACTGAAATGTAGAACAAAGTCCACACCAGAGACAGCAAAGATACTTGATGTAGGCTGCAAAGCCACACCAGAGACAGAAATAATACTTTCTATAGCTTGAAAGACTATAACAGAGAAAAAAGTTGCAAAAGTTAAGTTAAATGAAAAACTCACTTGCAACAAACGCAGCCAATTGTGGCCAGAAAACAGTGAAAACTGAGTGAGGAACAATGATATCACCTCCGGATGGTTGTATGATGATTAAGGTTGCCCCAAACTGTCTTATTTACTATGTACACACAGACCACTAACTAAGAGCCCATGCGCACCCACCAATCTGGCGCCTGTACCCATCAAATTGAATAAAAAACCCGCCTGAAGCGCTCCCCAACTTTCTAAAACAGAGGCGGGCGGGCCGCCCGACGTCAGAGATGCCACCTGAAGCGGCCCGGCCTCCCTGAAGCCAGAAAACCAATAAAAACAACTAATCTACTTAGAGAAATTAGCTACAACTACTAAACCTTTAAAACACGGAATTTAACTATAACAACATTGAGACATAAAATATAGAGAAAAATTAGCTCTATCCAATGGTACTAAGCCTTAACCCTAAGACTTAAGGTTAGCCCGTAAAACACGAAAAACAAAATTAAACAGCAATCTTTTATATATTAAAAATGAGGAAATGACCCCTTAAAATTCAGAATATGAAAAATGTCTTCAATACATAAAATATAGAGAAAAACCAGGGCTATCCAATGATAGTACCCACATACTCGCAGACCCAATATCTACGGAATAAACCAGAAAAATACCCAAATCCTTAACAGACGTCAGTTAAGACATGCACCAACAGCGCCAAATCACACAACAAAGGCCCCTGCCAATGTTGGAAGACCACAATGTGAAGTCAGATGGGATCAATTCTCTCTATGGCAACAAAAACCATTTTTTATTAAACTTCACTACAAGTAGTTTTGTTTAGTTGAATCATCCACCTGTCGTTCTTCCCAACCTCAGGTGTATAGTTTTTTATCTTTATAAAAAAAGGTCACTTATTAAAATTTAGCTCTGATGGCTCTCATTTGTTTCAACACTTCTACTGGCTCTTGAGAGCAAGAATTTTACTAGTATTTTGTTTTTCATAATTGATCTCTTTGAGATTAATTTTACTTTTTTATTTTTATTTTTTTTAATATCTATTTAAATTATTGTAAAGCTAATCATTTTCATATTTTTATAATTTTATTTCATAATATGATAAAAGGTGTAACGTCACCTGGTATGCATTTGGCACATGAGTTTTTTCTATACTTATAATATTAATAATTTAATGGTGACAATAAATTAATCAAATGATATATATGAGTGAGGAACAAAGATCAAGTACCAATGGACATGTTTATAAGAAATACCAGATTAACTGAAGAGAAACTCTACCCTAGCTACTCTCCGTCATAAATGTGTCCAGCACAAGTTTGGCCGAACTTGTGCTGGACACTTTTTGTCACATGCAGTCTGGTGTGATCAATTCTCTCCCAATCATTGAACTAGAAGTTGTTTGATATGGCTAAATGGTTATGCTGAAGTTTTTTTAAACCTTAGATTGGCACTTTTTTGTTTTTCAAAAAAGCAATTTTAGTCCAAGTTTAGCCTCACTGGTGGACATTTGCCCCAACATGTCTACTTGCTCTTGATGGCAGTAATTTTATTTTAATTTTTTATTTCATATTTGCTTCTTTAATTTTACCTTTTTATCCCTCATATTGCTTTTGTATATCAATTTATTTTTTGTAAAAAAAATCATTTTCATATTTTTTTACCTTTATTTAATAATATTATAAAAGGTGTAACATCACCTGGTATGCGTTGGGCACACAAGTTTTTGCTATACTTATAATATTAATAACATAATGGTGACAAAAAATCAATCAAATGATAAATATGAGTGAGGCACAAAGATCAAATACCAGTTGACTTTATTTATAAGAAATACCAGATGAACTGAAGAAAAATTCCACCCTAGCCACTCTCCATCATTAAAGTGTCCAGCACAAGTTCGGCCGAACTTGTGCTGGACACTTTTGGTCACATGCAGTCTGATGTGATCAATTCTCTCTATTGCAATGAAAATGAATTTTTCTTCAATAATTGCACTAGAAGTTGTTTGATATGGCAAAATTGTCATCCTGAAGTTTTGGTAAAGCTCCAGTGGATTTTTTATTATTTTTACAAAAAAGAAATTATAGTCCAAGTTTAGTGCCACTGGTGGGTGTTCACCCCATCATGTCTACTTGCTCTTGATGGGAGGAATTTCACTTAAATTTTTTATTTCATATTTGATCCCTTTAATTTTACCTTTTTATCCCTCATATTGCTTTTGGATATCAATTTATTTTTTGTAAAACAAATCATTTTCATATTTTTTTACCTTTATTTAATAATATTATAAAAGGTGTAACATCACCCGGTATGCGTTGGGCACACAAGTTTTTGCTATACTTATAATATTAATAACATAATGGTGACAAAAAATCAATCAAATGATAAATATGAGTGAGGCGCAAAGGTCAAATACCAATTAATCAATAGTTCTTTTTAATATTATAAAATTTTTGATTAAATAAAATGGTAATAATGAATTATATTTTTTATCCACAATTCCACTCTAATGATTCCCACTGCACAAAAAGGGTTCACTCACTCCTTTCTTTACTGCTTGTGCATATATTTTATTGCCCACAGTACTACAATTTTTTGTAGTGATTATCCCACATCTGATTCAGGAATTTTTTTGAACAATATAAGTTTTTTCTACAAAAGACCTTATCATATCCAATATCCCACAAAAAATACAACCTGTTTTTGTATTAAAACCCATTAATTATTAAGAAATTGTTAAAATAATTAGATTAGACCCTGGCACAGCTAGATCCATACCAACCGACCTAAAGTCTTTTAAATATTGAAAACAATTAAATAAAATTATGGGCACCAACCATAATTCAGTACTTCTCATTTGCTCTGCTACAAAATGAGTGCATGTAGCATTTTTCTAACATCTGACTGTTTTTCTTCCTTCCCTCACACCTTTAGTCCAGAATGAAAATTTAGTATGAGTTTTGGTCAAGTTGTTTCGCCAGTGTTATCTGTATGCAATATGAATTCATATTGAATATTTCTATTTATGCATAAAATATACTCGTTAAGCATCATTTTTTTGCATTTTTCAATCATTATGCATATTCATTATACAGATTTATATGCATATTAATATATTTTATTCATATACATATATGCACCTTTTTTTGCATATTCAATATGCATATTTTTATGCATAATCACCATGCATATTTTTTATGCATACACCTTAGATAGGCATGTCACATCAATTTTTAACATGCAATAAGTATCCAACATGCAAATTCAAATGCATATGCATCTATATCATACACGCAACATGTATTCAAGTTTAATATTTGAATATTAAGTTATGCTAAGTGATGTTGTTCAACCTTTTGACAAACCTGAGATTAACTGATGTTCAATGTGGTTCCTAAGCTCTGCTCAAGGAGGGATTGTTCTGGATTCAATCTGTGACAGTTTATTTTTTCAATGTTTTTTCATCTGATTTAAAAACATATTTCTGACAGTTTCAGGATGGTTTCCCAACAGTTTCCTGACAAATTCCTGATAGTTTCAAATAGAGGGAACTGCTAGCAGTTCACCCCCAGATTTCCCGTGGTGATTAATACTAATAAAAGTGCTGGAGCTTACCCTGAATTTTTATTTTATTTTATTTAAATAAAATAAAATAAAAATTCAAAAAAATCTGTTTAAAGTTAAATAAGAGGTTTAAATAGACTTTTATAAGGTTAAATATTTAGTTTATTAAGCTTTAAATAAATACCAACTTAATTGGGTGTTATATTTCTGACCAAATACCAAATAAAATTGGGTTTATATTAAATACAGTTACTAATGTAACTACCTAATTTTTATTTTAAAGAATTAATAAAATTATTTTAGGGGCTCTTTTCCACAATCACTGAGCTATTATGGCCCACTAATGTGCATCAAACCCAAATATTTGGTTTATATGAGCTATACTAGAGTAAAAATTATGTCCTAAGGCTTACACTAAATTATAAGTAATAAATAAGGAAAGACCCCCAATTATCAGTGTATGCTACTAGATAAGTATGATTTATTAGCAAATATTAATGGTTCAACTACTTATTTATAAATTATTTAGTGATTAAACCTCAGTTGAAGACTAATAAAATAGTTATGCTTAGTATTACTCACAATACTTGGATTGGTGCATGCTAGTGGTGGATATTAGGTTAATAGAATATAGTTATAGCTAATATACAGATAATATCAATTTTAAAATAATTTAAAATATATTTATATGTGATAATAATTTTTTTATAATGTTTATTTGAGTTTTAGTAAGTAAGTGATGTCCAATAACCTGTCGAATCCTCCCTTAATTATACTAAAATCCACTGGAGTGCACAGACCTTCAATCCAGATGATGTCACTGCTCTCCCTGGAAATTACAGCACTGTGAGGGCCCATAAACTACCCATGGCTTCCACTTCAAGAAGCTTCAACACCAAGACCTCCAGTAAGGACCATCCATCACAATTAATGATATCATAAACCCATACTATAAATAGAGAAAACAGATAAAAGCAGATACCATAAAGAAACAGGTAAAATAATTCATCTAAAGAGTATAGGATGAATCCCAAAGCATATAAAGGAGCCAAATCAACTTTCTAAGCCCCCAAAAACATCCCCAAGAATTCATATTAACCCAGTAATCATATCCCAATCCATAAATCTGTGAAAATCTATCAAAGGAAGCAGATTAATTTGTCCAATCTTGATATATGCCTCTGAAAAAGGTATATATGCTTGTGTAGGAATTGTGAGTCTATGGAATACAACCATATGACCTAAAATAAGCAGAAAAATAAAGCTTACAGGATATTTGGAGGTTTAAACCAGCTTATAGACCTATATATACATAATATAACTACATATTTCATTGAAAATGAGGTTTATTCAAACATATATGCTTTTTTATGTATTTTTATACTTAATATCACTTAAGATAAGTATATTATGACTCTATTAGCACCTGTTTAATTACTACAAGACTATTATTAAGCTATTTAAACTTATATAAGTCACTAAATAATGTAATAAATATATATATAAGTATTATAAGGCTATGAATAAGCTATTAAAACCTATATTAGTAACTTATTAGTGTGATAAATTTATATATAAGCATAATAACCTTATATATAAGTATTATAACTATACTTTTTACTTATAAGCTTAATGTAATTAAGTTTATCTTATTTTAAGCATAAGAATACTCACTCCTGAAGATACCTAGGCTGACACTTATGATGTTTTCAAAGTAAAGATTTATTACATTAATCATTACTCAAAGCTTCATAGATATCTCTTTTTAGATTTTGCTTATGGTATAAAAGAAATTTTTTAACTTAATTTCAAGAAAGTACAGTCAGTAATTATGAAGGTATTATGAATAGAAGATTTATAATTGAAAGTTTTGGTGCTGATGTAGAAATATTTTAGAGAGGTTATTTTTTTATTGTTCTTCTCTTCCTTTAATTTTTTATCCTTTATTGCTTTTAAACATGTTTCCTGTTGGATCCTATTTTTCTTTCTGAATTTTCTCAAAAAAACTGAAATAAAATGTAGTTGCCTTATGATGATTCTAACTACTGAAAGAAAGGTTTGAATCCCTTCAGACTCCCCTCTACCAATTCATTTCTGGAACAGCATGAGAGAGAAGGCTCTACAACTACTGGGATGAACAATTTGATTAAATCCTACCAGAAGGTCCTCCAAGCTTCTTTTAATATAGCCTAAAATGAGGCACACTACAATGCCAACTACCTAATCTTCCTCCAAAAGATTTGTCATAACAACATTCAAAAAATTTACAACCTTTTAAAAACATCTCAAATAAACTGACTTTCAGAACTTTTTATCTTTATCCAGAATTTATTTAGCACCTTTATTTCCATCACATAAGTGTGTAAAATTCTGAACCTTGTTATCCAACTCTTCTACACTCTCCATTAGCGCAGAGAAAACCATATCCACCTTAACAATTGTTTCCAAAAAAAATCTAAATCTCCTAATTTGCTTCATCCTATGAATAAACCTTGGCTCACATTTTTTTTAAAAAAAAAATCTTTATTTTATAAAGTTTTACATACACCTTTTTCCATCAATGATTAAATTTTCCTAATGATTGATTATCCAGTTTAGAGTCTTGGTGGACATTTAAAAACTAAAAAGATTTAATTGATGTTGCATAGAATGATCCAGTTTAAAAGGTCATGGGGGACCAGGATTTTGTAAATCCTTACTAAAATTGTCCAAATGGTTGAATAGCTAGTGTAAGGTCATGGAGAACTAAATATTTAATTTATTTCCAGTTTATAGTCTTGGTGGAAAATAGAATTATTAATTGTCATTTTAGGATTATGGAGGACCAAACATTTGATTGATCCAGCATACCTTTTAAAATCTTGAGTCCAATTTTTTCTACAAGCCCTTTTTTTCAGTTTTTAGCTTTTTAATCCAGTGTTCTTCTTCAACCTATTTAGAACATTTCAACATGTGTCCAACCAAATTTTTTGCTTCTCCTGAACAAGCCTGAAAAAACTGTGACTTCACAAATTTAGAATGTACCTTCACCTTTAGCTTGAAGAAATACACCTACAACAGGACATGTTCCAAATTTTTTGAGAAGAAATAAAAATACTCTGGCCTCCAATATGGCTCTTTTTTTCTTCTTACTGCAGCTTTGTCTCTTTTTGCAAACTATCTCACCAACATTCTACTCCTCCTCTTAACCTTTCAAAAAATCCTACTACTTCCAGTCGTTCAACCTATCTAATTATTCCCTATTATTAAAACTCTTTGGATCTCATCCAATCATATTAAGCTCCAGCTGTTCCATATCTACAATCCAGGCTTTCTTCTGCTCCTCCAAGAGCTCCAACTGCTAATAGAGCCTTGGTTAAGCCTACACCTATTAACCCAGTCCTTGATATTTTCCCATATCCTTTTACTATCAAAAGCACTATTTATAAAGGAAATAGATCCAACAGCCTCCTTCATTATTCCCATTCTCCTCAACCATCCAAAAGACCCAGAACTCCAAGCACCTACTTTCCAGTCTCCAGAAAAAGATCTACTTTCACCAATAAAAGTTACAACAACAAAATTGCTCATCTACCCAACATCATCATCCTGTTCTCCTTCTTCCTTAAAGAAAATTATTGACTCAGTCACCACTTTAAATTTTGTCTTAATAGCTTTGATTCTGTTAAGATCCCTGTAATCATTTCCTATTCCTGCTTTATTCTTGATAATTCTCTGTTGCAGTTTATTTAGACTCCTCTGGATCCACTTTTACTTATTATGCCTATAAACTAGCTTAGTCAGCTCCAAAATTTCCACAAGTACCCTGCCAGCAGATTGGTAGTAAATTTTTTCAGCCTTCAACAACATTTTAGCACATAATAGAATTTATCCTCCCAAAGATTGAGCAGAAGTCTATGTGAGAGAAAAAGTTTTGAAGGAAAATTTCAAGATAGTAAAATAGCTTCAACACCAAAAAGATTTTTGAATTGATTCAGCAAAAAAGTTTCCCAGGGCCAAATCTCCAATTTCTTCAAACATTGCTTCCTTGAATTCTTCTCTTATTTTTTTAACTAACTTTTCTGGTAAAATAGAATTAATAGTAAAACATTTTTAAAATAAGATAAAATAAAAATATTTTGTTTAATATATTTTTATATTTTATTTTTTTCTATTTTTTCTATCTTTTTTTAATATATATTTTCTTTTTTCTTTTTCTTTTTCTTATTATTTTTATTATTTTGAGTAATTTTTTAATTATAAAATTTGAAACATGAAAATAAAATTCAAAATGGAAAATTATTTTATAATAAATTTTTAAAGAAATTTTGAAATTTGAAAATAAAATGAAATTATAAAGATTACCCCCAGACATATGATGAGCCATACCCCTGACATCATACTCACACGCAAATGCACCTTGATGTGGGATACACAATAAAGAAATTTTTTAAATTGAATATAAATAATATTGAAAAATTTGAATAACATAAAATAACAAAATAGAGAAATGATCACCGGGTGGGCTTCCTCCAATTTTTAAAAATGATTCAAGACCACTAATGATAATAATTCCTGAAGAAGTTAATTATAAATAAATTTCTTTTTAAAAAAATAAACATAATCATAAAGAATGAAACAACAAAAAATTCAAATTTAAAAAATTTAAACATAAAATTTTAAAATTAGAATAAAAATAAACTTTAATCTCAAGTTTGAATGAGCATACTTGGTTAATGTTGCAATGATTCAGTTTATAGTCTTAGAAGACTACCTATATGAAAAAAAGAAAGCCAGGATTCAACTAGAAAAAAGGAAACTATGGAGATAAATATTGTGGGGTAATTGTGTATAGAGCAGCCAGTGCATCAACTACCCCCCAAAATTACCAATATTTAGTTTAGAAGGTTCCCCTCTAAACACTTCTACTAAAAAAATATACACTGCAACCCAATTATTTTCCATAAAATTTTGAAATTTATTTTTGAAAAAAAATATCTTCTTAATGATGGTAAATAGTTTATCCTCATTCTGGAGGAATCCTTAAAGTAAAGGTAGAATCCATAAAAATAGTAAATTTTCATAATGATAATTAGTAGTTTATCCTTTTTGTGGAGTAATCCTTCATAATGATAGAAGGTAGTTTACCTCCATTTTGGAGTTAGAATTTGGCACTCCTGGTGACCCTGGGATAGAACCACTTGACTTGATCAGATGCTTCCCTTTTTTTTAATGCTAATCCATCTAGCTCTTATAACACAAATTAACCACCAAATACTTTTTCTCTGACTCCGTATGGTCCATTCCACCTATCTGAAAACATTCTCCCACACTGACTTTCCAAACTTGTATAATAAACCAGAACCATATATCCAGTTTTCAAGGTTTTTCTGAGTCTATGAGATAACCTCTGTACACAATCCTTTTCAGTCTAGGTATCCTCAGTACTGAGTATTTCTTATGCTGAAAATATGATAATTTTAATTGCATTAGGCTTATAAGTTAAAAATATGTTTATGATACTTATATAAATATATTTATTACACTATTATATGACTTATATTTGTTTAAATAGCTTATCCATAGCCCCATAAGAATTATTAAGGTGATAATTTAGAAATAATATACTTATTTTAAGTGATATTAAGTAAATATAAATATACATAATGTCAGCAAGGAACAGTAAATTGATGAGAGAATAGTAGATATTAAATAGTAATTTAAAGGATAAATTAACTAATACTGGAAAAGAATAGAATGAAGAAGATAAATAAATAAGAATTTAGGAGTAAAATATAAATGAAGGAATAAATATAGAAACAGACAAGAAGGAGAAAGCATGCAGGTAGACAAAGACATAGAAAGATAAAGAATCAGGAACAGCATTCAGATAGATAAAGGTGCAAGAAACAGAAACAGAATTAAGGTAGATAAAATGCAAGAAAATAAAGAAGCAGGAACAGCATGCAGGTAGGAAAAGATGCAGGAATGAATAAAGGAATATGAATGCAAGAAGATAGGAACTTAAGGGTACAGATAGAGTAAATTCAGGGATGAAGCAGAGAATTAAAAAAACATGTAAATAGTATGAATTAAATAAGATAAAAAGAGATGATTTCCTCTAGAAATAACCATCTGCTTGTACCAAATCTAAAAATTAATACTATTAGTATTTTTGGAGTTACTACTGTTTTAGTCTCATGAGTGTTAATAATTAAATATCATTACAGCTATATTAGCGGGTATCAAAGTTAGAGATCTACCATTACAAAATCTCTTTTTTTTTCAACCAAATCAAAGATGACAATTTTTTTCATATATGGAACATCTTACACTTAAAACAACATTTTAACCATAATTAATTTCAAGGTTGTGGTTTCATTTTTTGTGCTGTGAAATATCTTTTAAAAATTTCAGATTTCTAGCTTTGACAACCCTTGTTGAGTGAGGTCCACTGCATAGCATAATATATTTATTATTAATTTCCCCTTAGAATTTAATATAAATTCAATATTATATTACTGATATTTTATCTTAAATAGGTAAGATCTACTCCTCAGTAGATTATAAATATTGATACCTTATTCCTGGTTCCCAACTTTATGAGTATTCCAAGTAAGAATTGCAGAAGCATAAGTATAATATCTTATTATTATATTGAAATAATAACTTACTATTCTGGCTAGCTTATTCATATACTTTAGTTTGGAACCTGGTTTATTCTGTATATAAAAAGACATGGGAATAACTATAAATAGTATATAATATGTTGTTATAACACTAGATTGAGTGATTTATAGTATTATATAAAAAGTACCTGGTTTATAAAATATAATCAAAGTTAAAAATAGTGTGGGATTTTATATTATAATATTATAACTAACCTTTGTTTAGTTTTATTTAGACCTTAGTGCTGCTGATAAGACTTATTTATATCTCTTACAGTGACTCAGGCCAGACACATAGCCTTATATGTATGCATAAACCTCATAATCAGTGAAACATGCAGCTTTACTATGTATATATAGGTCTGTATGTAAGTTTAACCCTTTAAATAGCCTATAAGATTTATTTTTTGGCTTATTTTATGTTATCTGGACATATTAAATGGACTCATAACGCCTACAAAAGACACCATGGGAAATCTAGGGGTGAATTGCTAGCAATCCCCTCTCTTGAAATTTAGAGTGTCCCTTAAATATGCCAGGTTTATGAATACTTTATAAACATAAGTAAATTAGAGTTAGATTTACATTTATTCTCGGATTGATTATAGACAGAATATCAACTGATTCCAAATTATGCACAGGTTGATCCTCCAGAGCTTGATTTTGGTCCTCTGATGAGAACAAATTGAGCACAAATTGATCTAACCTAAGCTTATGCATATATAATAATTCAGAATACTTGCTCTATTAAATTTGATAATAAAATAAAATATTGATGAATTTATATAAAAAAAATTATTATGTAAGATATTAAATTATAAATTTAGGCATCATAGGAGGGCACGTAATAGAACTTAATTATACTATGTGACACTTTAATACTGTATCACGCAGTTTGAAACATTTAAAACAAAATGAGTCATGATGGGCAATGAAATTGCTTGGAAAGACTCTTTCAAAATTGATACTGACCATAATACACAAGTATGAAACCTTGGCATCTATCCAATAAAAGATTTTCCTTCTGATAAATGGATTTTTCTCAGTTACTACCTGCTAAAAAGTGTCCTTATGAGGTTTGTCTGACCTTCAGGGGGGTAATTTGGCCACATCACACTACTTCTATTTCCATGATTGACCAAAACATCATCCTCATTCCCATCTAAAGAGTTGATCTCATCTGACTGTGGCTGATCAAAGGGGTCCACCACAAGTTTAGCCAAAATTTTGGTGAACACTTTTTTGATGGATAGTGACTAACTGGTGCTTTCCAAAATTGTCCACCTCAAGTTAAGATAAACTTCAGGAGGATAAATTTATTATTAATACCAAATTAACTGAAGAATACTTTTGCCCCAGCTACTCTGCATCATAAAAGTGTCCAACTGAGGTTTAGCCATAATTCAGGTAAACACTTTTGGAAAGGCACAATCTGATGGGTTTAATATCTATATATGGCAATAAGTATCAGTTTTTTATCAACATGGAATTAGAATTTATTTAATATGGCCAAAGTGTCCACCTGAAGTTTGGCCAAAATACAGGTGTAAATTTTTATGAGGATTACTTGATGAAATGAAGAAGACTTGCAATTACTTTCCATCATAAAATTTTCAAACTTAAGTTTATCAAAAATTGTGGTGACACTTTTTCCAGATCCAGTCATATGGGATCAACTCTCTATATGGCAATGAGAATCAATTTTTAGTCAATCATGGCATTAGAAGTAATTTTATATGGAAAAACTTTTCACCTGATTTTTGGCCAAAAATAAGTTGGAAATGTTTATAAGGAATACTAGATTAACTAAAGAAGACTTGCACCCTACTACTTTCCATCAAAAAAGTGTCCACCAGAATAATTCTCAAACTTGTGGTTGACACCTTTGGCCTGGTCCATCCATATGGGATCAATTCTGCATATGGAAATGAGGATTTAATTTGGTCAATCATGGTAATAGAAGTAATTTGATATAGATAAAGTGTCCAACTAAATATTGGAAAAAAATCAGTTGAAAACTTCATTTAGTTTTTCAAAAAATCAAATTAAGTAAAATTTTATTCCTGATGATGCCCATTTTATCCAACACCTCTTCTGAGCCTTGAAAGTAGGTAGGTATTTTGCTTGAATCTTTAATTTCATATACAATCCCTTTTATTCATTCTATTTCTTTTTATCCCTTTTTTTTCTTTTAGATATCAATTAATTTTATGTAAAACAAATCATTTTCATAATTTTTTACTTGTATTTAATAGAATTATTAAAGGTTTAACATCACCCTGTAAGCATTTGGCACATGTTTTTTTGCTATACTAATAAAAATAATAATATACTGGTAACAAAAAATTGATCAAATGATAAAATATTAATAAAACAGAAAGATCAAATACCAGTGAATATGTTTTAAAAAAATACCAGTTGCACTGAAGAAGAGCTGCACCCTAGATACTCACCATCAAAAAAGTGTCCAGCACAAGTTCGGCCAAACTTGTGCTGGACACTTTTGGTCAGGTGCAGTCATATGAGATCAATTCTCGCTATGGCAATGAAAAAAAAGTGTTGGATAAAAAACTTCACTAGAAGTAGTTTTACATAGCCAAATGTTCTACCTATATTTCATCCAAACCACAGGTGCACAATTCTTTATCATTGAAAAAAAGTCAATTTAGTACAATTTATCCCTGATGGCTCTCATTCGCTTCAACAACTCTACTGGCATTTGATAGTAGGAATATTACTTGGATTTCTTTTTTCATATTTGATCCCTTTAACTTAATTTTTTATTCCTAATATTGCTTTTGGATATCAATTAATAATTTTTAAAATAATTTATTTTCATATTTTTATACATTTATTTAATAATATTATAAATGGCATAACATCACCTGGTATGCATTTGGCACATGAGTTTTTTCTATACTTATAAAATTAATAATATAATGGCGACCAAAAATTAATCAAATGATATTAATGAGTGAGGAACAAATATAAAATATCAGTAGACATGTTTGTAAGAAATACTAGATGAACTAAAGAAAAATTCTACCCTAGCTACTCTCCATTATAAAAGTGTCCAGCACAAGTTTGGCCGAACTTGTGCTGGACACTTATGGTCAGGTGCAGTCAGATGGGAGCAATTCTCTCTATACAAATGAAGATAAATTTTTGATATAAAATTACACTAGAAGTAGTTTGATATGGCAAAATTTTCATGTGGAAGTTTTGGTAAAGCTCAAGTGGATTTTTTTTTTATTTTTACAAAAAAGAAAATTTAGTGCAAGTTTAGCCCTGATTGTTCTAATTTAATTCAACATCTCATTTTTCTGTTTATGGCAGGAATTTAACTTGGATTTTAATTTTCATCTTTGATTTCTTTTATTTTACTTTATTCCTCTCATATTGCTTTTGGATAGAAGTTTATTTTTTGTAAAATAAATCATTTTCATATTTTTTTACCTTTATTTAATAATATTATAAAAGGTGTAACATCACCCGGTATTCATTTGGCACACAATTTTTTGCTATACTGATAATATTAATAATATAATGGTGACAAAAAATTAATCAATTGATAAATATGAGTAAGGCACAAAGATTTAATAACAGTGGAAATTTTTATAAAAAATTTCAGATGATTAAAAATGACTTGCACCCTGGCTACTTTTCATGATAAAAGTGTCCAGCACAAGTTTGGCCAAACTTGTGCTGGACACTTTTGGTTGCATGCCGTCAGACGCAATCAATTCTTTTTATGGAAATTAGACTGAACTATCACTCCATCATTGCACTTAAAGTAGTTTTATATAGACAAATTGTCCCCTGGAAGTTTGTCCAAACCTAAGGTAGACAATTTTTTCCTTTGGTAAAAAGTAAATTTAATCCATGTTAATCTATGATAGTGCCCATTTTTTCTGAAGCCTCTACTGGCTCATGATAGCAGAAATCATACTTAATATCTTTATTTCATGTTTGATCTCTTTAATTTTAATTTTACCCTTTTATTTATCCTTTAGCTTTTAAATATCAATTTTGTTTTGGTAAAACTGATAACTATCACATTTTTTTACATTTATTATATAATGTTATTAAAATTGTAAAATCACAAAGTGTACATTCAGTACACATGTTTTTTCTATACTAAAAACATTAATAATATAATGGTGACTTAAAAATAATCAAATAATAAATATGGATGACACAGAAAGATCAAATACCCATAGACATTTTTAAAATGGATATAAGATTAACTGAAGAAGACTTGCACCCTAGCTACTCTCCATCATAAAAGTGTCCAGCACAATTTCAGTTGAGCTTGAGCTGGACACTTTTGGTTGCATGCAGTTAGATGGGATAAATTTACTCAATGGAAGTTAAAATGAATTTTTGCTCAATCATTGCACAAGAAGTAGCTTTATACTGCTATACTATCCTCCTGATTTTTTGGAAAACATCAGGTGGACACTTTTATTAATTTAAAAAAAAAATAAAACATATTCCAAATCTAGAACTGGTGGTGCAAATTTGGTCTGAAAACTCAAATTATCTTTGATGGCAGAAATTTTATTTGAATGCTTGATTGCATATTTAATCACTTTTATTTTACTTTTTTATTCCTGTTTTTGCTTTCAAATATCAATTTATTTATTGTAAAACTAATAATTTTCATATTTTTTTTACTTTTATTTAATAAGATTATTAATGATGTAGCATCTCCCAGTATGCATTTGGCTTATAATTTTTTTCAATACCAATATTATAAATAGTATAATGGTGAAAAACAATGAATCAAATGATAAATATGAATGACACAGAAAGATCATATACAAGTGGATTTGTTTATAAGGAGTACCTGATGAACTGAAGAAGACCTGTACCCTAGATACTCACCATCATAAAAGTGTCCAGCATAAGTTCGGCCAAACCAGTGCAGGACACTTTTGGTTGCATGCAGTAAGATGGGATAAATTTACTCTATGAAAATGAAAATGACATTTTGCTCAATCATTGCACAATAAGTAGTTTGATATTGCCAAAATGTCCTCCTGATGAATTTTCAAAACTCATCAGGACACTTTCTTTTGTTTAACAAAAAAGAAAATATAGTGCAAGTTTAGCCCTGGTGGTGCACATTTGCTCTAACACCTCTACTTGTTATTGATATTGGGAATTTTCCTTAGATTTTTTTTTCTTATTTGATCCCTTTTATTTTACATTTTTATTGCTCATATTGCTTTGGATATCAATTTTTAATTTTTAAAATAAATAATGTTCATACTCTTATACCTTTATTTAATAATATATGATTAAAGGTGGAACACCACCTGGTATGAATTTTTCACACAAGTTATTACTATAGTAATAAAGTTAACAATATAATGATGACAAAAAATTAATCAAATGGTAAACTTAAATGACACAGAAAGATCAAATTCCAGTGGAAATGTTTATAAGAAATCCCTTTTGAGTTTAAGAAGATTTTCTGTATGCCCACTCTCAATTATAAAAGTGTCCAGCACAAGTTTGGCTGAACTTGTGCTGGACACTTTTGGTTGCATGAAGTCATATGAGATAAATTCTCTCTATGGCAATAAAAATGATATTTCACTCAATTATTGAAGTAAAGAATGTTTAATATTGTAAAATTGTCCCCTGGAAGTCTGTCCAAACCTCAGTTTGAAATTTGTTAGCTATACATAAAAGTAAGTTTAGACTAAGTCTTGACCTAGGGGTCCCCAACTGTCCCAACACCACTTCTGGCTCTTGATAGTAAAAATTTTACTTGTATTTTTTATTTTGTATTTGATCCCATTTATTTTCATTTTACTTTTCTATTACTCTTTTTAATTTTAAATATCAATTTTTTTTAAAAAAACTAAACATATTCATATTTTTTTAACTTTATATAATAATATTATTAAAGTTGTAACATCACCAATTTTGCGTTTGGAATGCAGGTTTTTGCTATACTAGAAACATTAATAATATATATGGTGACAAAAAATTAATTATCAGATAAATATGAATGATAAAAAAAAGTTTAAAACCCAATAGAAATGTGAAAAACAAAAAACTGATATACTGAGAAACACTTCCACCCTAGCTACTCTCCATCATAAAAGTTACCAGCACAAGTTCGGCCAAACTTGTGCTGGACACTTTTGTTCAGGTGCAGTCAGATGTGATCAATCCTCTCTGTGGAAATTAAATTTAAAAAAATGCTAAATAATTACATTAGAAGTAGTTTGGTATGGCTGAATTATCCACCTTAAGTTTTTCCAAACCTCATGTGAAAAATTTTTTATCTTTAAAAAAAATTAAATTTTATCAAATTTAGCCCTGATGGCACACATTTGTTTCAACACCTCTACTGGCTCTTGAAGGCAGGAATTTTTCTTGAATTTTTCTTTTTCATATTTGATCTCTTTTACTTTAATTTTTTATTACTCATGTTACATTTGGATATTAATTTATAATTTTGGAAAAGAAATCATTTTCATATTTTTTAAAATTTTTTAATAATATTATAAAAGGTGTAATATAACATGGCATGCATTTGGCGCACAAGTTTTTTCTATACTAATAAAATTAATAAAATTCTAATTACAAAAAATTAATCAGATAATAAAATATGAATAACACAGAAAGATCAAATACCATTTGAGATGTTTTAAAAAAATGACAGTTGCACTGAAGAAGACCTGCACCCTAGCTACTCTCCATCATAAAAGTGTCCAGCACAAGTTCGGCTGAACTTGTGCTGGACACGTTTGGTCAGGTGCAGTCAGATGGGATCAATTCTCTCTATGGAAATGAAAAAAACTATTTGATAAGAAACTTCACTAGATGTAGTTTGATATAGCTGAATTATCCACCTAGAGTTCATCCAAACCACAGGTACACAATTTTTTATCTTTAAAAAACAATCAATTAAGTACAATTTATCCCTGACCGCTCTCATTTGCTTCAACATCTCTACTGGCATTTGATATTAGCAATAATACTTGGAGTTTGTTTTTCATATTTGATCGCTTTAAATTAATTTTTAATTCCTCATATTGCTCTTGGATATCAATTAATAAATTTTAAAATAAATTATTTTAATATTTTTATACATTTTTTTAATAATATTATAAAAGGTGTAACATCACTCAGTATGCATTTGGCACACAATTTTTTGCTATACTTATATAATTAATAATATAATTAAGACAAAAAATTAATCAAACAATATGTATGAGTGAGGCACAAAGATAAAATACCAGTAGACATTTTTGTAAGAAATACCAGATAAACTGAAGAAAAGTTCTACCCCAGCTGCTCTCCATCATAGAAGTTTCCAGCACAAGTTTGGCCGAACTTGTGCTGGACACTTTTGGTCATGTTCAGTCAGATGGGATCAATTCTCTGTATGGCAACAAAAAAATTTTTTTATCAAATTTCACTAGAAGTAGTTTGGTTTAGCTGAATCATCCACCTGCTGTTCTGCCCAATATCAGGTGTATAATTTTTTATCTTTAAAGAAAAGGTCACTTATTACAATTAAGCCCTGATGGCTCCCATTTGCTTTAACACCTCTACTGGCTCTTGATAGCAGGAATTTTACCAGTATTTTTTTCATATTTTAACTCTTTGACTTTTATTTTACTCTTTTATTCGTCTTTTTACTTTTAAATTTCAATTTAATTTTTGTAAAACTAATCCTTTCCATATTTATTTATGTCTATTTTAAAAAATTATTGAAGGTATAACTTCACATGGTATGCATTTGGCACACAAGTTTTTGCTATACTAATAACATTAATAATATAATGGTGACAAAATATTAATTGGATGATAAATATGAAAGATACAGACTGATCAAATACCAGTAGACATGTTTATGAGAAATACAAGATGAACGAACTGAAGAAAATTTCCACCCAAGCTACTCTCCATCATAAAAGTGTCCAGCACAAGTTCGGCCGAACTTGTGCTGGACACTTTTAGTCATGTGCAGTCAGATGGGATCAATTCTCTATATGGTAACAAAAAAACATTTTTTTATTAAACTTCACTACAAGCAATTTTTTTAGCTGAATCATCCACCTGTTGTTCTTCCCAACCTCAGGTGTATAATTTTTTATCTTTAAAAAAAAGGTCACTTATTACAATTTAGCCCTGATGGCTCCCATTTTTTTCAACACTTCTACTGGCTCTTGAGAGCAAGAATTTTACTAGTATTTTGTTTTTCATAATTGATCTCTTTGAGATTAATTTTACCTTTTTATCCCTCATATTGCTTTTGTATATCAATTTATTTTTTGTAAAACAAATCATTTTCATATTTTTTTACCTTTATTTGATAATATTATAAAAGGTGTAACATCACCTGGTATGCCTTGGGCACACGAGTTTTTGCTATACTTATAATATTAATAATTTAATGGTGACAATAAATTAATCAAATGATATATATGAGTGAGGCACAAAGATCAAATACCAATGGACATGTTTATAAGAAATACCAGATTAACTGAAGAAAAATTCTACTCTAGCTACTCTCCGTCATAAATGTGTCCAGCACAAGTTTGGCCGAACTTGTGCTGGACACTTTTTGTCACATGCAGTCTGGTGTGATCAATTCTCTCCCAATCATTGAACTAGAAGTTGTTTAATATGGCTAAATGGTTATGCTGAAGTTTTTTTAAACCTTAGATTGGCACTTTTTTGTCTTTCAAAAAAGCAATTATAGTCCAAGTTTAGCCTCACTGGTGGACATTTGCCCCAACATGTCTACTTGCTCTTGATGGCAGTAATTTTATTTTAATTTTTATTTCATATTTGATTCCTTTAATTTTACCTTTTTATCCCTTATATAGCTTTTGTATATCAATTTTTTTTTTGTAAAACAAATCATTTTCATATTTTTTTACCTTTATTTAATAATATTATAAAAGGTGTAACATCACCCGGTATGCATTTGGCACATGAGTTTTTGCTATACTTATAATATTAATAACATAATGGTGACAAAAAATCAATCAAATGATAAATATGAGTGAGGCACAAAGATCAAATACAAGTGGACATGTTTATAAGAAATACCAGATGAACTGAAGAAAATTTCCACCCTAGCTAACCTCCATCATAAAAGTGTCCAGCACAAGTTCGGCCGAACTTGTGCTGGACACTTTTGGTCACATGCAGTCTGATGTGATCAATTCTCTCTATTGCAATGAAAATGAATTTTTCTTCAATAATTGCACTAGAAGTTGTTTGATATGGCAAAATTGTCATCCTGAAGTTTTGGTAAAGCTCCAGTGGATTTTTTATTATTTTTACAAAAAAGAAATTATAGTCCAAGTTTAGTGCCACTGGTGGGTGTTCACCCCATCATGTCTACTTGCTCTTGATGGGAGGAATTTCACTTTAATTTTTTATTTCATATTTGATCCCTTTAATTTTACCTTTTTATCCCTCATATTGCTTTTGGATATCAATTTATTTTTTGTAAAACAAATCATTTTCATATTTTTTTACCTTTATTTAATAATATTATAAAAGGTGTAACCTCACCCGGTATGCATTTGGCACACGAGTTTTTGCTATACTTATAATATTAATAACATAATGGTGACAAAAATCAATCAAATGATAAATATGAGTGAGGCACAAAGGTCAAATACCAATTAATCAATAGTTCTTTTTAATATTATAAATTTTTTGATTAAATAAAATGTTAATAATGAATTATATTTTTCATCCACAATTCCACTCTAATGATTCCCACTGCACAAAAAGGGTTCACTTGGTCCTTTCTTTACTGCTTGTGCATATAATTTATTGCCCACAGTACTACAATTTTTTGTAGTGATTATCCCACATCTGATTCAGGAATATTTTTAAACAATAAGTTTTTTTTACAAAAGACCTTATCATATCCAATATCCTACAAAAAATACAACCTGTTTTTGTATTAAAGCCCATTAATTATTAAGAAATTGTTAAAATAATTAGATTAGACCCTGGCACAGCTAGATCCATACCAACCGACCTAAAGTCTTTTCAATATTGAAAACAATTAAATAAAATTATGGGCACCAACCATAATTCAGTACTTCTCATTTGCTCTGCTACAAAATGAGTTCATGTAGCATTTTTCTAACATCTGACTGTTTTTCTTCCTTCCCTCACACCTTTAGTCCAGAATGAAAATTTAGTATGAGTTTTGGTCAAGTTGGTTTGCCAGTGTTATCTGTATGCAATATGAATTCATATTGCATTTTTCTATTTATGCATAAAATATACTCGTTAAGCATCATTTTTTTGCATTTTTCAATCATTATGCATATTTATGCATATTCATATGCATATTCATTATACAGATTTATATGCATATTAATATATTTTATTCATATACGTATATGCACCCTTTTTTGCATATTCATTATGCATATTTTTAATGCATATTCAATATGCATATTTTTATGCATAATCACTATGCATATTTTATATGCATATTTTTATGCATATTTTTATGCATATTTTTATGCATATTTATTCTTCATAGTCATTATGCATACACTTTGGATAGGCAATTCACATCAATTTTTAGCATGCAATAAGTTTCCACCATGCAAATTCAAATGCATATGCATCAATATCATACATGCAACATATATTCAAGTTTAATATTTGAATATTAAGGTATGCTAAGTGATGTTGTTCAACCTTTTGCCAAACCTGAGATTAACTGATGTTCAATGTGGTTCTTAAGCTCTGCTCAAGGAGGGATTGTTCTGGATTCAATCTGTGACAGTTTATTTTTTCAATGTTTTTTATCAGATTTGAAAACATCTTTCTGAAAGTTTCAGAATGGTTTCCCAACAGTTTCCTGACAAATTCCTAATAGTTTCAAAAAGAGGGAACTGCTGGCAGTTCACCCCCAGATTTCCAGTGGTAAGAACATACACATTTTTCAGGCACATATATCCAGTTTGGAAAACTTAATCTGCTTCCTTTAAATGATTTTCACAGATTTATGGTTTGATGTGGATTCTTGTGGATGTTATTGGGGGCTTGGACAGTTGATTTTGTTCCTTTATATACTTTGGGTCTCATTTTATTCTCTTTTGATGAGTAATTTTATTTGTTTCCTTATGGTATCCTATTTTATCTGTTTTCTCTATTTATGGTAGGGGTGAATGATATCATTTATTGTCATTGAGGTCCCTTACTGGAGGTATGGTTGTTAAAACTGCTTAAATTGGATACCATGGGGAGTTGATGAGCCCTTACAGTGCTTTAATTTCCGGTGATAGCACTGACATCATCTGGGTTGAAGGTCTGTGCACTCCAGTGGACTTTGGTATAAGTAAAGGAGGATTTGGCACATTATTTAACATCACTTACTTACTACACATCAAATAATCAATATTAAAAAATCAATAGCATATTTAGGTATATTTTAAAGCAATTATAAGTTGATATTATCTTTATATTAGCTATAACTACATTTTATTAGCCTATTTTCCACCACTAGTCCACACCAATGCAAATATTGTGAGTTGAAAATTAAGTATAACAGTTTTATTAGTCTTTTGCTGATGCTTTATCTATAAATCATTTATTACTAAGTAGTAGTAAAGTTAATAATTACTATTAAACAATACTTAAGTACTAAAATACACTGAAAATCTTATAGTACTAGCTATAGGCCTTGACCAAGAAAATTGGAAAAAACCAGAGAGAACACCCCCTGTCCTCTTGAGAAATACCAGATGAGGTATATTTCCTACAGAAAATTTAAAACTTTTACAATAACCCTTCTAACAACTTCTTTACTGCATAAAAAGTCAAGGAATTTTCCAATAGCAGACCTCCAAGAACCAAAGAACAAAAACCTGAAATGCAGAGAAAATCCACACCAGAAACCTGAGAAACAATGCACTTGTTGAACAGAAAAAAGAAAAAATATTTGATGGAGGTTGCAAAGCTACACCAGAGAAACAATTTTCCAAAGTTGAGTTAAATAAAGAGCTAGCCTTGCAACAAAAACAGCCAATTGTGGCTAAAAAAAGTGAAAACTGAGTGAGAAGAAGTGATCTAATTACAAGATGGTTGTATGATAAATAGAGTTGCCACAAACTGTCTTATTCAGTATGTACACTCAGACCACCTCTAACCTTCCCAATTCCCTCTTTACCACTTTTAAAATGCACAAAATCCATGCCTAAGCTCTTTCATCACCTTCCAAATTTATACCTGGACCGGCATGTGGTTCTACTTTGTGCAGGCACCTGCTTCTGAGCTTAAATCCCCCTATTTACTGTTAAAAACACAGTACACTACCAAAAACCTTTAAAACACAAAATTATGTAGAAATAACATGGAGACATGAATTATAGAACCAAAATAGGTCAATCTAATGGTACTAAGTGAAAAATTTCCAGAATCCTTTTACAAATAAAATTAGGCAGTAATTAATAAATATTAACTGCCCTTAAAGTGGTCATTGCTGCTGTTACCTAATTATCAAAAATACATAATTTTAGAGCAAGAAAGAAAAGGCCTGGTAAAAGCTAATTAAAAAATCTAACCTTTTACAAATAAAATGAGGCAGTCCTTAATAAATATGAACTTCCCTTAAAGTGGTCTTGTGGCTGTTACCTATTTACAATAATCACAGTTTTAATAGACATTAATAACATAATTATGATCAAAGAAATTATCAATCTTGACCTAATTATCAAAAATAAATAATATTAGAGTGAGAAAGAAAAGACAGGCCAAAAGGGAAACATAGCCTGGTATATAAATTAGTATCTTTCTTGGTATAAATGAGTATTATTGAATAGAAAAAATAGAATAATGCCACAACAGACATGACATGTCTTTACAAATGTAACATAAAAATCTACTCTTATTATATAGAAATCAAAATAGAAAGATAGAAAATCAACAGAAATATTTACTTGTTCTTACACTGAGTACTTAACCATAGGAACTAAGGGTAGCCTAAAAAACACAAAAAACTAAACTAAACAGTTATAGTAAAAAATGAAAAATGAGAAAAATAACCCTTAAAACTTAAAATATGAAAAATGTCATAGATACATGTATTTTAGATAAAATCAAGGACTATCCCATGATAATAGCCACAAATCAATTGTACAAATATTTAAGCCATAAATCCAGAAAAAAATATAATTCACAATTAAATGCTAAATAAGACATCCACAAATAGCACCAAACAACACAACAAAGGCCCCTTTCAATGTTGGAATACCATACTGCTTATCCCAATATCTAATTGACTTTCTTTTGATCTTGATCATCCTAGAAGATTCCTTTTCTAAGTTTCCTTCTTTCTTGTCCAGCTCCATCATTCTTGAACACAACAAATTGTTTGTTGTTCTAACAATATTACAATATACTCCAAGATATGATTCATCTTCTAAATGAACTGATAAAACTGATTTTAAACAAAAAACTAGTTTTTAAGGTAAATATCCAGTTGTCCTTTTCGAAGTGATTCTGTCAGCAAATAAAACCAATGGTAAATAGTGCCTCTACTTTTCTGCACTCCTCCCACACATTTTTACAAAGAATCCTTAATATCTTGATACCCTATTTCTACCATTTCTTCAGCTTCAAGATAATTTTTAGCCTAGGTATCCACAGGACTGAGTAATAATTATATTTAAGATAAGATGGCCTTAATTAAATTAAGCTTATAAGGTAAAACTAAGGTTACAATACTGATATACATGGTTATAATACTTATATATAAGTATTACAATATTATATAACTTATATTAGTTAAATAGCTTATTAATAGCCTTATAATACTTATTAAGGTGTTAATGGAGTCATAATATACTTATCTTAAGTGATATTAAGTAATTATAGACATACATAAGCTTATATGTATGCATAAACCTCATATTCAGTGAAATATGTAGTTATATTATGTACATTTAGGTCTATAAGTGGGTTATAACCTCTTAATAGCCTATAAAATTTATTTTTCTGCTTATTTTAGGTCATATGGATGTATTAAGTGTAGCCACAATGCCTAAACAAGTATATAAAACTTTTTCAGGTGCATATATCCAGTTTGGACAACTTAATCTGGTTCCTTTGATGGATTTTCACAGATTTATGGGTTGGGATATCATTACTGGGTTAATATGGATGCTTGGGGATGTTATTGGGGACTTAGACAGTTGATTTTCTTCATTTATATTCTTTGGGTTTCAATATATACTCTTTGGATGAGTTAATTTACCTGTTTCTTTATGGTATCCGCTTTTATCTGTTTATTTTATTTATGGTATGGGTCTATGATATCATTAATTGTGATGGAGGGTCCTTACTGGAGGTCTGGTTGTTGAACCCTCTTAAAGTGAAAGCCATGGGGAGGTGATGGTACCTCAAAGTTTTGTAATTTCAAGAGATAGCAGTGATATTATCTGGATTGAAGGTCAGTGCACTCTAGTGGATTTTGGTATAAGTAAGAGAGGATTTCACAGATTATTGGACATAACTTACTTAATAAAATTCAAATAAAAATTATAAAACAATTATTATCATATAAAAATATATGTTAAAGGATATATAATTGATATTATCTTTATATAACCTATAACTATATTTTATTTATCAATTTTCCACCACTAGCACACATAAAATCCAAGTATTGTGAGTTAATATTAAGATTAACTATTTTATTAGTCTTTCCATAAGGTTTAATCACTAAATAATTTATCAATAAGTAGAAGGAACATTAATATTTACTATTAAATTACACTTGGAAACTAGCATCCACTGACAATTGGGGTTCTCTCCTTAATTATTACTTATTATTTGGTATAAGCCTTAGGGCCTGATTATTACTCTAGAATATTGCATACAAACCAAATACTTGGGTCTGCAGCACATTAGTAGTTCATAATAGCTCAGTGATTGTGGAAAAGAATCCTTATAATAGTGATAATAATTTTTTATAATAAAAATCAGGTGTTTACAGTAGTAACTGTGCCCAACATAAACCCAATTTTACTTGGTATTTGGTCACCAATATAACACCCAATTAAATTGGTATTTGATTATAGAGTTTTAAGATAACTATTCACCCTTATAGAGGTCTAGTTAAACCTATTATTTAATTTTTAATATATTTTTTTGAATTTTTATTATATTTTATTTAAATAAATAAAGATGTAGGTTCAGGGTAAGCTCCAGTGCTTTTTTTTGTATTTATATTACTAATAAATATTGTCTACCAAATAACATACATGTTTTTCTCTATTAGACATTAAGAATATTTATTTAAGACGTAATGAGTGCTCCACAGGACAATGTAAGTGATAAACCTGCTTTTAACACCAGGTCTAAAGCTTATAACACTGTTACAGGATATAACTATGGAAGGCCAATCCTACCCCCAGCCAGAGGCAATGAGTATAGAGGAAAAGGACACCTTATTAAAAGAGATAAGTATAAAATAGACTTCAACTTCTCTTCAGGATCAACTTCTCCATCTTGAAAAACAGGTTGTGAAACTGGAGGAGTCCAGATCTTCCATACTAAAGGAAGTAGAACAGGTGTAAAAAAACTGCAGGATAGAATTCCAGAAAATGAACCAAAATTTGGCATAGCTAAAGGGAGTGAAGCCAAATCAGTAGAGCCCAGACCTAGGATGATCATGTTAGTCTCAGGACAAGATCATGGTAGAGAAATGGAAGTGGGAATGGTTCCATCAGCAGTGGGCAAGCCACACTTGCAACAGGGATCCACCACCTCAACAGACCTCCTCAGATCACCCTTACAGGGGAAAGAAAAAGCACCAAAAGTCAGGGCTTTCTTGTATCCCTTGGTAAGCAGATTACCCTCTCAGATTGAACACAATACTAATTATTACAATGTAGGTAATGTTATTGATGTAAAATTTGTCTATAAAATTGAGGAGGACTTAAGAAAATTAGGTTTTAATGTAGATACACCTGATTTATCTTTTGTTGATAAAAATAGTACTTTTTACAATATTAATACAGTTAACCCTCAAATGCCACCACTTATTAGTGAATTGAGAGCTTCACAAAATAGTGAAGAATGTGAGAAGGAAGATGTGGAGTATTTTAATAATAACCAAAATTTTAATAGAATTGTTTCAGCATTATGGAATAGAGTGACTGAGTGTGAGGAACAAACAATTAAGCTCACAAGTGAAAAAATTTTGTCCTTGACATTGAATATTTCTCTATTGTCAACAATAAATAAAAAATTAGAAAAATAACACTTGAATATAACTCTTAAATATGATTCTTTAAGTAATAAATATAGTGACCTTTCAAAAAAATTCTGTGAGTTAGGAAAATTGTATGAAGCACATTTATTGAAATGTTAATCAAGAAAAATTTTATCTTTTGCACAAAAAGATCAGAGTGTCTCTGATATGTTACAAGGATTAAATAAGGTTAAGATTGAAGCTTCCAATCTATTAATGAATCAGGATAATCATAAGTATACACAGTATAATGATAATCCTTTCATTTACAAGAATAAATCCCAATCATTTCCAATTCCACCACAAGTAAAACCATCTTGTGGAAGTGTAAAGTCTGAGAAGACAAATGTAAGTCACAAATCAGTGAAAGAGGAAATACAAGACCATTTATCCAAAGTGAATGAGTTATTGAATTTACCTAAGATTAGTGAGATTAAATCCTATCAGAAGAGCTGGCAAAAGATTGATCAGTACATAACTTATTATAGGGAAGCCAGCTCTTATCTGCAGTGTTTTACTCAACAAATTGATAATTTAAAATTCTTATATAAGTTACCAGATGTAGAAATAACATCAAAACTAACTTCTTTATTTAAATATGTTGTTTAATTATGGTTTTAAGCTGTATTAAGTGTGGGTAAAGATTACTCTTTGGCTGAATGGAAACACCTAATTGAAAAACGATTTGGAGGCTCTAAATTCAGACTAACTCAGAGAAGATTATATGAGAAAACAAGGTATAATCTGTTGAATGGTGACAAACCATGGTATTTTTTAAGGATTTAAATAAAATATTAAAAGCCATTGAGCCAAATATGGATTTTGACTTATGGAAAGATAAAATAATATATAAATTACCTATATCTTTCAAAGAATTTGTTGTAACTAGAACAAAAATGGTTAATGAATACTCTGAATTTATTAATATTTGTAATAGAATAATATTAAACCATAAGTATGAATCAAGTTACAACACTTATAAATAAAACAATGAACCTGTGAAAAATCAGATTTCAAAAACACTGCAGGAAAAGCAGAAAAAACCTACTGCACCTGTAGTACCTAAAAAGTGTGAGACCAATACTTAATAAAAGTGTAATAAGCCTTGGGTCAAAGGTCACAAATGTGAGAAAAACATAAATATTGTTGAAAATCAACAAGAATCTGAAAATGAAACAGAGTGAAGTAAAGATTCAAGTGATTATTACAGGAAGATCTCATATAGTGATAAAAATGAAGTGTGTATTTTGGAAGATGATTTGTCCATCTTTGAAAATCCAATATTAAGTATGGACTCAACTGAATCTTTAATGAATTTTGAGAATGCTGAAATCATTGAGGATATGCAAGCTGATAACTAAAAAATGACACCTATCACAGTTCCAGAAATTAATTATGGAGAAAATGTAAATATAGTATTGGACACAGGAGCTTCTGGTTCTGTTTTTTCTGCAAATACATTACAGAAAAATGATAGTGATTATAAGTTAAACTTGAACCACTTCAAAGTAAAAATGAGAGATGTTTTGGATCAGTACTACACCCCATTGGTATCTAAAAAACTTCTATTTTCTATAAACATCAACATGGTTATGTTAGATTAACTTGTGACTTTATAGTAATGGATAATACTAATTGTAGTAGCTGTTTTATCATTGGAAGTGATATTCTGACTTATTTTGGTGTGAAATTAGACCCTGCTAATAATAGTTTAACAATTGGCATGAATGGTAAAAGATAATTTAAAATATATTCTTTTAACACAGTCTTAAACATTCAGTTAGTCATAGATATTTTTTGAAAAGAAAGAGAATCCAATGAGATGGACCTTCTGGAAAGAGAAATTTCTAAAGCATAATTTGGCAATTAGATAAGTGAAGCTGAAAAAATTAATATTTTTGACTTAATTCAAGCATTTCCAATGGCTTTTGCACATGGGAAAAATGAACTTGGCCTTTTAAAAGATCATGAGATGAAGATTACTTTAACATTTTATATGAATAATATTCCTTCTATTCTTAAAAATAAACCATACCCTGCTTCACCAATGAAGAGGAAAGATATAGAGGATAATATAAAAATGTTATTAAAAATGAACATTCTTGAAAAGGTTGAAACTACACAAAGTATTGTGTGATATTACTAGTGCTAATTTCTTAAGAACAAAATTAAGCAAGACTGTGTGGTGATTATAGAGCATTAAATACATTTACAGTAGATGATATTTACCACTTGCCAAGGATTGCCTCTATACTTGCTACCCTGAAAGGTGCTAAATAAATAAGTTGCCTAGATGGAAATAAAGGGTACCATCAAATTCCTGATGAAAAGAATTAACAGAACTTTTTGTTGAAAACAAAACATATGAGAATATATTAATATTTCAGGATGCCATTTGGACCAAAAAATGCTCCATCAGTATTTTGGAAGTTAATGGATATAACATTCCATAATAAAATGATTGAGGGATAGTTAATGGTATAAATTGATGACATCAAAGTGTTCTCTAAGACTGATGACTGACACTTAATCCATTTAAAGAAGGTATTTCTGAAGCTGGATGAAATAAAAATGGCCCTTGCATTGAAAAAACGTAAATTTGGGTTTTATTCTTTAAAAGTGCTTGGTCATATTGTATCTGGCTTAAAACCATGTGTAGACCAAAATAAGGTGGCTGAAATCAAGAATATTGGAATTCCTCAAGATATAAAGGATGTATAATCTTTTCTTGGAATGTGTTGTTATTATAGACAATATATAAAGAGCTACCAATTAATTTCTCCACCATTGACCACACTGATAAAGAAATCAGAATCTTTCATTTGGAATAATGAAAGACAATAGGCTTTTGATAAGTTGAAAGAATTTTTGATGACAGCTCCTATCTTGAGATTACCAGATTTCTAATTACCTTTTGTATATATACTGATACAAGTTTTATTGGTTTGTGTGCTGCTTTGCATCAAAAACAAATTATTGAAGGAAAAATGTAAGAAGTAGTAATTTGCTATATTTCACGTAATCTGAGAAATAGTGATTTGAAATATGGTGCTACTCAACTTGAGTGTTTGGAAGTGGTATGGGCTCTTGAGAAGTTACATTATTACCTTGAAGACCAAAAATTTGAGTTGATAACTGACTGAAGTGCAGTTAAGTCACTCTTAAACATGAGAACTCCTAAAAGACATATTTTTAGATGGAAATTAGCTGTACAAGTGTACAGAGGATGGATGAATATTACATATAGAGCAGGAACTTTACACTCTAATGTAGATCTCTTATCTAGAGTACCTCTACCTAATAATGATGATTATCCTGCTTATGTTCCTGAATCAGAGATTATTAAAATTTATGGCATTTATATTTTTTAGATCTTGAGTATGAATTTATGCAATCAATTCTTGATAATTACTCTTCAGATCCTGACTTGAGTAAACTTACTTCAATATTAAATGATCCATATAATGCTTCAATGAGTGTTTTCATAAAGCATTACCACAAAAGTATAAGGAAGCATTAGAAAAAGGAAAATTTTCCATTGAGGATTGGTTTATATATTACAGCAAAAACTTAATTGATGTAATTGTGATCCTTCTTCAATGAAGGAGTTAATCTTAAGTATATGCCGTGATGATATATTAGCAGGTCATTTCAACTTCCATAAAAAATTAACCAGAGTAAAAAATACAGCTTGGTGGATTAACATGTCTGATGATGTTCAAAAATATGTTGATACATGTGATTCTTGTCAAAGATCAAGAAGATTATCAGGTAAAGGGCTGTTTTATTACCAAAAATTGAGAAACCAAAAGCTCCATGGGAAATAGTTAACATGGACTTTGTAGCCGGTTTTTTAATAGCAGGGAATAAGAGTTATAGCTTCTTCTGGGAAATTGTAGATATATTTACAAAAATGTGTAAATTTATTCTTACCCACAAAGAGGTTTCTGCAAAGGACTTAGATTTTTTATGGTGGACAAAAATGTTAAATATTTCAGGATTCCCCAAAGCAATAGTATCTGACAGAGATCCAAAATTTACTTCTGAGTTCTGGAAATCACTGATGGATGTTTCAGGGTGTCAATTAAAATTTTCTACAGAAAACCATCCACAAACTGATGGGCTAGCAGAAATAATGATACAGACCTCAGAAGAAATGATAAGATAATATTGTGCTTTTGGTCTTGAGTTTAAGGACAATGACAAATTCACTCATTATTGGGTAACTCTTATACCAGCTTTAGATCTTGCATTAAATAGTACAGTACATTCTGCCACTAGTAAAGATCCATTTGAGTTATGGTTTGGTTATGTACCTAATACCCCTGCTCAAACTATTAATAAAGTACCTAGATTGGATATACATCCAGTTACAAAATCTTTTCTTCAGATGCAACAATTATGCAGAAAGCATGCTCAAGAATTTATAAATAAGGCATTTGAGTATGAGAAGAAAAGATGGGATAAAGCCCATTAAGAGAAAATGTTCAAAGAGGGTGATGAATTCCATATTTCTACACTACATTTCAATTTAAATTTTAATTTTAAATTCAAAGATCCATTCACTGGACCATTTGTAGTAAAAAAGATGGTTGTTAAAAATGCTGTTGAAGTTATTATATATGTGCCATATGATAGAAAACATCCAGTATTTCCTATTTCTCTTATAAAACCATGCCATTCTAATGATACTGCTCTATTTCCAAGAATTCATGAAGGCATAAACAGAAACCTGACAAATTAGTTGAAAAAGAAGAGATTGAAATGATACTTAAAAAGAGACACCTTAAAAAAGAAAAGGAAGTTGAGTATCTATTAAGGTTTAAGAATAAATCAAGTGAATATGATCAGTGGATTCCATAAAATGAAATCTCTGATCTTAAACATCTCTTGAAAAAATTTAAATAAAAAAAAGCTGTTAAAATTCAGTATATGTATAATAGAAAATTTAAAAATTATTTTTCTATTCACTCCTTACTTATTAATTAAAATTTCTTAACATTTTTTTATGGGTTGTTTTTTTGGGTGAGAGTTTCAGCCTAGGTATCCCCAGGACCGAGTAATTCTTATGTTTAAAATAAGATAATCATAATTAAATTAAGATTATCAGTTATAATTAAGGTTATAATACTTATGTATATGGTTAAAATACTTATATATATAATCTTTTCACTATCATATGACTTATAGTAGTCTAAATAGCTTATCCATAGCCCTATAATACATATGTATATGGTTAAAATACTTATATATATAATTATTACACTATTATATGACTTCTAGTAGTCCAAATAGCTTATTCATAGCCTTATAATACATATGTATATGGTTAAAATACTTATATATATAATTATTACACTATTATATGACTTCTAGTAGTCCAAATAGCTTATTCATAGCCTTATAATACTTATGTATATGGTTAAAATAAATATATATATAATTATTACACTATTATATGACTTCTAGTAGTCCAAATAGCTTATCCATAGCCTTATAATACTTTTGTATATGGTTATAATACATACATATATAATTATTACACTATTATATGACTTCTAGTAGTTCAAATAGCTTATCCATAGCCTTATAATACTTATAAATATAATTATTACACTATTATATCACCACGGAAAATGGGGTGGTGAACTGCTAGCAATCACCTCTCTTTGAACTCCAGAGTGTCTCTTATTATTCCATGGTTATTCTCACTTTAGAACAATATACAAAATTGTATTGGAAGTACATTTATTCTCAGATTGATTATAGACAGAATATCAACTGATTACAAATTATGAACAAGTTGATCCTCCAGAACTTGATTTTGGTCCTCTGTTGAGCACAAAATGAGCACAAATTGATTTAACCTAGCTTATGAATATATAATAATTCAGGATACTTGCTCTATTAAATTTGATAATAAAATAAAATATATATGAATTTATATAAAAATTATTATTAATTAAGATATTAAATTAAAAATTTAGGCATCATAGGAGGGCACTTAATAGAACTTAATTATACTATGTGAAACCTTAATACTGAATCACACATTTTGAAAAATTAAAAACAAAATGAGTCATGATGGGCAATGAAATTTCTTGCACAGACACTTTCAAAATTAATACTGACCATAATACACAAATATGAAACCTTGGCATCTATCCAATAAAAGATTTTCCATCTGATAAATGGATTTTTCTCAGTTACTTCCTGTTAAAAAGTGTCCTTGTGAGGTTTGTCTGACCTTCAGGGGGATAATTTGGCCACATCAAACTACTTCTATTTCCATGATTGACCAAAATATCATCCTCATTTCCATCTAAAGAGTTGATCTCATCTAAATATGGCTGATTGAAGGGGTCCACCAAAATTTTAGCCAAAATTTTGGTGAACACTTTTTTGATGGATAGTGACTAACCGAAGATTTCCAAAATTTTTCACCTGAACTTAGGCTAAACTTCAGGAGGATGAATTTATTATGAATACCAAATTAACTGAAGAATACTTTTGCCCTAGCTACTCTGCATCATAAAAGTGTCCAACTGAGGATTAGCCATAATTCAGGTAGACACTTTTGGAAAGGCACAGTCTGATGGTTTAATATCTATATATGGCAATAAGTATGAGTTTTTTATCAACATGGAACTAGAGTTAATTTAATATGGCCAAAGTGTACACCTGAAGTTTGGCCCAAATACAGGTGGAAATTTTTATGAGGATTACTTGATGAAATGAAGAAGACTTGCAATTACTTTCCATCATAAAATTTTCAAACTTAAGTTTATCAAAAATTGTGGTGACAAATTTTCCAGATCCAGTCATATGGGATCAACTCTCTATATGGCAATGAGAGTCAATTTTAAGTCAATCATGGCATTAGAAGTAATTTTATATGGAAAAACTTTTCACCTGATTTTTGGCCAAAAATAAGTTGGAAATTTTTATAAGGAATACTAGATTAACTAAAGAAGACTTGCACCCTACTACTGTCCATAATATAAATGTCCACCAGAAGAATTCTCAAACTTGTGGCTGACACCTTTGGCCTGGTCCAGCCATATGGGATCAATTCTGTATATGGAAATGAGGATGTACTTTGGTCAATCATGGTACTAGAAGTAATTTGATATAGACAAAGTGTCCAACTAAATATTGGAAAAAAATCAGTTGAAAACTTCATTTAGTTTTTCAAAAAATCAAATTAAGTAAAATTTTATTTCTGATGGTGCCAATTTTATCCAACACCTCTTCTGAGCCTTGAAAGTAAGCTATTAGCTTGAGTTTTTAATTTCATATAAAATCCCTTTTATTCAACCTATTTCTTTTTATCCCTTTTTTTTTCTTTTATATATCAATTAATTTTATGTAAAACAAATCATTTTCATAATTTTTTACCTGTATTTAATATAATTATTAAAGGTTTATCATCACCCTGTAAGCATTTGGCACATGTTTTTTTGCTTTACTAATAAAAACAATAATATACTGGTAACAAAAAATTGATCAAATGATAAAACATTAATAAAAAAGAAAGATCAAATACCAGTGGATATGTTTTAAAAAAATACCAGTTGCACTGAAGAAGACCTGCACCCTAGATACTCACCATCAAAAAAGTGTCCAGCAAAAGTGTGGCCAAACTTGTGCTGGACACTTTTGGTCAGGTGCAGTCAGATGGGAGCAATTATCTCTATGGAAATGAAGATAAATTTTTGATAAATAATTACACTAGAAGTAGTTTGATATGGAAAAATTGTCATCCTGAAGTTTTGGTAAAGCTCAAGTGGATTTTTTTTTATTTTTACAAAAAGAAAATTTAGTGCAAGTTTAGCCATGATTGTTCTAATTTGATTCATCATCTCTTTTTTCTGTTTATGGCAGGAATTTAATTTTTATCTTTGATTTATTTTACTTTACTTTATTCCCCTCATATTGCTTTTTGATAGAAGTTTGTTTTTTGTAAAATAAATCATTCTCATATTTTTTTATCTTTATTTAATAATATTTTAAAAGGTGTAACATCACCCAGAATTCATTTGTCACACAAGTTTTTGCTCTACTGATAATATTAATATTATAATGGTGACAAAAAATTAATCAATTGATAAATATGAGTGAGGCACAAAGATTGAATAACAGCGGACATGTTAATAAGAAATTCCAGATGATTTAAAATGACTTGCACCCTGGCTACTCTCCATGATAAAAGTGTCCAACACAAGTTTGGCCTAAATTGTGCTGGACACTTTTGGTTGCATGCAGTCAGATGCAATCAATTCTTTTTATGGAAATGAGACTGAATTATCACTCTATCATTGCACTTAAAGTAGTTTTATATGGACAAATTGTCCCCCTGAAGTTTGTCCCAACCTAAGGTAGACAATTTTTTACTTTTGTAAAAAGTAAATTTAATCCATGTTAATCTATGATGGTGCCCATTTTTTCTGAAGCCTCTACTGGCTCATGATAGGAGAAATTATACTTAATATCTTTACTTCATGTTTGATCTCTTTAATTTTAATTTTACCTTTTTATTTATCCTTTAGCTTTTAAATATCAATTTTATTTTGGTAAAACTGATAACTTTCACATTTTTTTACATTTATTATATTATATTATTAAAGTTGTAAAATCACCCAGTGTACATTCAGTATACATGTTTTTGCTATAATAAAAACATTAATAATATAATGGTGACTAAAAATTAATCAAATAATAAATATGGATGACACAGAAAGATCAAATACCAATAGAAATTTTTAAAAGGAATACAAGATTAACTGAAGAAGACTTGCACCCTAGCTACTCTCCATCATTAAAGTGTCCAGCACAATTTCAGCTGAGCTAATGCTGGACACTTTTGGTTGCATGCGGTCGGATGGGAGAAATTTATTCAACGGAAGTTAAAATGAATTTTTGCTCAATCATTGCACAAGAAGTAGTTTTATACTGCTATACTATCCTCATGATTTTTTGGAAAACCTCAGGTGGACACTATTAATTTTAAAAAAATGAAAATATATTCTAAATCTAGAACTTGTGGTGCAAATTTGGTCTGAAAACTCAAATTATCTTTGATGGAAGAAATTTTATTTGAATGTTTAATTTCATATTTAATCATTTTTATTTTACTTTTTTATTCCTCATTTTGCTTTCAAATATCAATTTATTTATTGTAAAACTAATACTTTTCATATTTTTTTTACTTTTATTTAATAAGATTATTAAAGATGTAGCATCTCCCAGTATGCATTTGGCTTACAAGCTTTTTCAATACTAATAAAATTAATAGTATAATGGTGAAAAACAATGAATCAAATGATAAATATGAATGACACAGAAAGATCATATACAAGTGGATTTTTTTATAAGGAATACCTGATGAACTGAAGAAGACCTGCACCCTAGATACTCACCATCATAAAAGTGTCCAGCATTAGTTCGGCCGAACTTGTGCAGGACACTTTTGGTTGCATGCAGTCAGATGGGATAAATTTACTCTATGGAAATGAAAATGACATTTTGCTCAATCATTGCACAATAAGTAGTTTGATATTGCCAAAATGTACTCCTGATGATTTTTCAAACCTCATCAGGACACTTTCTTTGGTTTAACAAAAAAGAAAATATAGTCCAAGTTTAGCCCTGGTGGTGCACATTTGATCTAACACCTCTACTTGTTATTGATAGTGGGAATTTTCCTTAGATTTTTTTTTCTTATTTGATCCCTTTTATTTTACATGTTTATTGCTCATATTGCTTTGGATATCAATTTTTAATTTTTAAAATAAATAATGTTCATACTCTTATACCTTTATTTAATAATATATGATTAAAGGTGGAACACCACCTGGTATGCATTTTACACACAAGTTATTACTATAGTAATTACTTTAATAATATATTGATGACAAAAAATTAATGAAATGGTAAATATAAATGACACAGAAAGATCAATTACCAGTGGAAATGTTTATAAGAAATCCCTTTTGAGCGTAAGAAGATTTGCTGTATGCCTACTCTGAATTATAAAAGTGTCCAGAACAAGTTCAGCCAAACTTGTGCTGTAAACTTTTGGTTGCATGAAGTCATGTGAGATAAATTCTCTCTATGGCAATTAAAATGATATTTCACTCAATTATTGAAGTAGAGAATGTTTAATATTGTAAAATTTGCCCCTGGAAGTCTTTCCAAACCTCAGGTCAAAATTTGTTAGCTATACATAAAAGTAAATTTAGACTAAGTCTTGACCTAGGGGTCCCCAACTGTCCCAACACCACTTCTGGCTCTTGATAGTAAAAATTTTACTTGTATTTTTTATTTTGTATTTGATCCCATTTATTTTCATTTTACTTTTCTATTACTCTTTTTAATTTTAAATATCAATTTATTTTTTTAAAAACTAAATGTATACATATTTTTTTAACTTTATATAATAATATTATTAAAGGTGTAACATCACCAATTTTGAGTTTGGCATGCAGGTTATTGCTATACTAGAAACATTAATAATATATATGGTGACAAATAATTAATTATAAGATAAATATGAATGACAAAAAAAGATAAAAAACCAGTAGAAATGTGAAAAAAAAACTGATGTACTGAGGAACACTTCCACCCTAGCTACTCACCATTATAAAAGTGTCCAGCATAAGTTTGTTTAAACTTGTTCTGGAAACTTTTGTTCAGGTGCAGTCAGATGGGATCAATTCTCTCTGTGTAAATGAAATTAAAAAAATGCTACATTATTACATTAAAAGTAGTTTGGTATGGCTGAATTATCCACCTTAAGTTTTTCCAAACCTCAGGTGAAAAATTTTTTATCTTTAAAAAAAAATTAAATTTTGTCAAATTTAGCCCTGATGGCATCCATTTGTTTCAACACCTCTACTGGCTCTTGAAGGCAGGAATTTTCCTTGAATTTTCCTTTTTCATATTTGATCTCTTTTTCTTTACTTTTTTATCACTCATGTTACATTTGGATATTAATTTATAATTTTGTAAAAAAAATCATTTTCATATTTTTATAACATCTTTTAATAATATTATAAAAGGTGTAATATAAAATGGCATGCATTTGGTGCACAAGTTTTTTCTATACTAATAAAATTAATAATATTCTAATGGCAAAAAATTAATCAGATAATAAAATATGAATAACTGTCAGGCTGAGGTCAAGTACAAAGACGTGAACTAGCTTGAATGGTCAGTTTTCTAGAAGATTTTAATGGTCCCTTATGAATACTGTAGTAGAAATCCAACAAGTAGTAAAATATAATCATAATAAAGGTCTCAGTAATATAATTCTCACTATTTTTGTATATGGCTTACAATCTTTGTAGTTGGTAGAAAAATAGATTTTATAATTCAGATAATATTCAAAAGTCTTATAAAAGTACTAATTGATATGTATTGTAATTTATTTTGTTATATTGGTTAAATTGTAAATGATAAAGAATGAAGAAATACAACCAAAAACCCTCCTCCTTTTAAACACAATGAGTTCCCCAATTATTCCCTTGATGTACCACCCAATACACAGTTAATGACGCCTCTAAACAACTAGTAGACATGCCCATCAACATTCCCAGTAACCCATGACATAATTAGAGGAGTAAAAACCGCCAAAATCCTGTATTAATAAGGAAAATCCATCAAAATTAAGAAATAAGATAAAAAGAGAATATATGCGTAATAAACAATAATATAAAAGTCTAAAGGGGAAATTTTGAGTTTAATAATAGCTTAATAATAAGGGAGATTCACTGTAGAAATAATGGGGCTAATCCTGACATTATACTACGTGAAATTCCCATTCAAAAATACCCAATATTGACTGAGAAACCACCCAAAAACTCAAAAAAGAGCGTGAGATGTGAGGTAACTACATGCAGTCCTTTTCAGGCGCTTGAATGGGTAAATCCTTGATTAAATTTAGGCGAATTTAAGCGTGGTGATGAAATTAGACACCAAGAGTAAGGTTATTAGTGAAATTAGTGCATATTAACAAGTTCAATGCATTATTAATTAAGCTAGGACACTAAATAAGTGCCTGTTGCCTATTTTAGTGTGTTTCCTCACAGTGGTCGTAGAATTTGGGGTAATTATAGTTTGAAAAATCTAACTTTGGTAAAAATGAAGCTATTCACACGGGAAAAAAGCAGGCAGTATGTGGCCAGTACACAGAAGCTATTTCTGGCATAAAAAACACCAAATTGTAAAAGTGTTAATTTTATGCATTTAAATAGACAAATCAATAGTCCTAATTGAGAAAAATTGATCTGTCAAAGCGCATTTTTGATAATCTCAAATTTATGGCACATATAGTCAACTTTTAAGTGAAATAAAGCGCATTTCTTGTTTTTTGCATAAAACAGTGAAAAAAACAGCTTTAAGTGTACTTAAAAATTATGTAGCTTTATACTTAAGGTTCTTAAGTGTACCCTAACATATTTAAACTTAATATTAAGTAAATAAGACTTATAAAAGGTGGATATATGCATGTATATAAGGTGTTATAATGGCATATTTTGTATATTTTCATAATTTTACTTATGTATACTGTTTGTGTACTCTTAATTATTATTCCCATGTATAGTCCATGTGTTTGACATAACTTATAAGTACTTTTTACTCAATCCTGGGGATATACAGGCTGAAAATAACACAGAAAGATCAAATACCAGTGGACATGTTTTAAAAAAATAACATTTGCACTGAAGAAGACCTGCACCCTAGCTACTCTCAATCATAAAAGTGTCCAGCACAAGTTTGGACGAACTTGTGCTGGAAACTTTTGGTCAGGTGCAATCAGATGGGATCAATTCTCTCTATGGCAATGAAAAAAATTATTTGATAAGAAACTTCACTTGATGTAGTTTGATATAGCTGAATTGTCCAACTAGAGTTCATCTAAACTACAGGTACACAATTTTTTATCTTTAAAAAACAGTCAATTTAGTAAAATTTATCCCTGATGGCTCTCATTTTCTTCAACATCTCTACTGGCCTTTGATATTAGGAATAATACTTGTATTTCATTTGTCATATTTGATCCCTTTAACTTAATTTTTTATTCCTCATATTACTTTTGGATATCAATTAATAATTTTTAAAATAAATTATTTTAATATTTTTATACATTTATTTAATAATATTATAAAAGGTGTAACATCACTCAGAATGCATTTGGCACACTATTTTTTGCTATACTTATATAATTAATAATATAATTAAGACAAAAAATTAATCAAACAATATGTATGAATGAGGCACAAAGATAAAATACCAGTAGACATGTTTGTAAGAAATACCAGATGAACTGAAGAAAAATTCTACCCCAGCTACTCTCCATCATAGAAGTGTCCAGAACAAGTTCCGCCAAACTTGTGCTGGACACTTTTGGTCATGTGCAGTCAGATGTGATCAATTCTCTGTATGGCAACAAAAAATTTTTTTTATCAAATTTCACTAGAAGTAGTTTGGTTTAGCTGAATCATCCACCTGCTGTTCTGCCCAATCTCAGGTGTATAATTTTTTATCTTTAAAGAAAAGGTCACTTATTACAATTTAGCCCTGATGGCTCCCATTTGCTTTAACACCTCTAATGGCTCTTGAAAGCAGGAATTTTACTAGTTATTTTTTCATATTTGAACTCTTTGACTTTTATTTTACTCTTTTATTCCTCTTTTTACTTTTAAATCTCTATTTAATTTTTGTAAAACTAATCATTTCCATATTTATTTATGTCTATTTTAAAAAATTATTGAAGGTATAACTTCACCTGGTATTCATTTGGCACACAAGTTTTTGCTATACTAATAACATAATTAATGTAATAGTGATAAAATATTAATCAGATGATAAATATTAATGATACAGACTGATCAAATACCAGTAGACATGTTTATGAGAAATACAAGGTGAAGGAACTGAAGAAAAATTCCACCCAAGCTACTCTCCATCATAAAAGTGTCCAGCAGAAGTTCAGCCAAACTTGTGCTGGAAACGTTTGGTCACGTGCAGTCAGATGGGATCAATTCTCTCTATGGAAACAAAAAAACTTTTTTATCAAACTTCACTACCAGTAGTTTTGTTTAGTTGAATCATTCACTTGTCCTTCTTCCCGATGTGGTGGCCTAAAGTTTAGTACGGCACCTAAATACGTAAATGGAGTTATTAAGACGTAAAGATTGATGAAGTTAATATTTTAAAAAGGGATATATTTAATTTATTTGAGTTTTAAATATGAAGAAATTGGTCAAAAGCGAATGCCTACCTGAAAACAATATATTTTACGGGGAAAACTTATTTTTATGGTCTGAAAAATTTATGAGTATCAAGTCGAGTCACTCAAGAACCTTGGGAAATTTTCCCAGAATTTTTAATATTTTTCTTATATTCTTAAATGAATTTTAAAGATTTATAGAAATATTTACGTTTTTAGAAATTACTTAACTTTGATGAACTTTCACAGTGTGATTAGAGCTGCGTAGACTACAAAAATTAGTAGGGAATGTAAAGGGGAAGTGGCTCTATCATGTGTAATTTTTCCAGATTTTTTTATTATAGTTTTAAGGTTCTAATTGAGTCCGGAGGTCCGGACGGAATCCGTATGGACTCCGGACAAGCTCTGGACGGGCTCCGGACGGGCTCCAGATGGGCTCCGGCTGAGTGCTGGAGAAGTATCTTAGGCACGTGACTAGGAATACTTAAGAGCCTCTCGGACTCGAAATTAGGCATCATCATACAGCTTAATCTTTAACCACCACGGTCTCATTTTTTTTATTACTAAACAAATTAAATAAAATTGTAATACCCTTATAACTTTATAATTTATATATAACATTTTAGAAATACTACTCAACAATTTAAATCACACTTCATACAGGGTATCTTTAGAAAGGTCTTCATCACTGGGACTTGATTATTGCTGTCTCATAAAAATTCAAATTATTATAAAAACATAAAAGTCAATCTTTTCAGATCTTTCACTGGTACACCTTAATTGTTGTAATCAGTATTTCATTCTCAACAGCCACTTTTATTTAAATCTCAATAAGAGTTAAATATTTCAGAGTTTCATAATATTATATTGCATCAGATCTAAATAGACTGGGTAGCTTAGCGATTTAGAACACCTACTTTGTTATTTTTGTTAGAAGGACGGGGTTTTCAGCTAAATCCACACATCTCCTTCAGATTCTGCTTACAGCAAGGTAACTGTAAGAGTTTACCATACCATAGTTGGCGCCAAATGTGGGGTTCGAAATCTCTATCTTTTTCTAGGACTTTTTTTGGGTCAAGGTCTTTGTTAATAGCCTGCAAGAGGCTTATTCTTTGGAACTCTAATCAATCTTTGTTATTAGCCTGCAAGAGGCTTGTTTATTTTAATGGTTTTTAACGCTTTTCTTTACTTATTGGGATATCTTCTGCTGTTGCTTCTGGATCTTATCACCCTCTTACTCCCTCAGTTAGGATTGTTTCTTGGGATGGCCCAAAGTTTGATGGGATGGAGGTTAAATGGTTCATTAGCAGGTATGAAGCTGCTGCTGCTGTTGATGGTGCTTCTCATGTGGATATGGTGAAGCAAGTTAGGTTTTTTATTGCTGATAGGGAGGTGGAAAAAGAGGTTATTGCTATGCAGGCATTTAAGGACAAGGATTGGGTTAAGCTTTCTAAAGCTATGGTTGATAGATGGGGTGTTAGGTTTACCATGTTGGACCTCAATAAAATTGTTGGTGACTGGCAAGCAAAGGGTGGTGTTTCTTCTATGGCAGACTTCAAAAAGCTGTGTGTTCATTTTGATGAAGTGGTTGAATATCTCATACTGGCGGACGAGTTATGGCATGAAAATCAAGCAAAAGATTTGTTTTGGTCAGCATGCAGCAGGGATATTTGAATGGACGTCTTGAAGGATCTTTCAAGAAAAGTTTTGATGAAGGAACTGCCTAATGGTGAGCAGAAACTGCCGGCTCTGTAGGTTATCAAAGAGAACATTCAAGCCCATCTAAAGTTATTAGCATTGGACAAATATCAGGAGTCCTGCACTCAATATGTTAGCAAGGTTAGTGAAGTTTAGGCTGAGAATAAAAATATCATAGTCAAAGCTCAGGAGGCCAAGAAGGCTCAAATGGGACTACCGGCTGCAAAAGTTGAGGGTAATGATGATAATAAGATGGTCGATCACCTGGCCGATTTAACTAAACAATTAAAAATATTTGTTCAAGAGACACAGAAGGCTAACAAGGCCCCAATTGCTTCTTTGTTGATGTCGACTTCTTATCAATCTAGAGGCTATGAATGTTGAAATTATAATGGAAAAAATAACGGTAACCGCTTCTCAGGCAATGGGAGAAATGGTGGGAATGGTGGTAGTAGTTATAGAGGTTGCTACAATGAGCCAAAGGTGTGCTCCTATTGTAATAGGAGGGGGCACAGAGCAACAGTTTGTTTTGCTCTTGATAAGGATATGGATGCTGGGCAAGTTTTATTTGATGGTAAAGTTTATAAATTTCCTGATGGTTTGCTCATCAAGCCCAGTGATGGACATTCTCCTTCTGATTTGGTCAGAAGAAATTTAACGGCTGAAAGGAGAGCCAGATTTGAAGAGATAAATGATGAAGATGTTAATGCCAAGGGTGGCAAAATAGGTAATGGTAATGGTGGAAAAGCTGACAAAGGTAAAGAGAAAGAGGTCAGTAAAGCCACAAATTCTACATCTTTTGGAGGTTTAGAGCTGGCAAAGGTTGCCCAAGTGGAGGGTAGTTGTATGGCTGGCAAATATGATGTTAATGCTTCTAGAAGAGCAGCTGCTACTAAGGCGAAGAGTAGCATTCAAAGCCAACTGAGGGCTAATCCTGGCAAGGCCAAAAACAAAGTGAACCCTTACTCTAAGGACAAAAATTCTAGTGCTTAAACTGCTGCAAACAAATTGAACCCTTACTCTAAGGAGGAATTATATAAAATGAAGAAATGGATTGCTGATATGGGGCCCCCTAGTTATGGAAAGTTTGATTTAAATGGTGAGCCTATTCCAGAGGATGATTCGGATTCTGAGGAGGACGTACCATTGGCGTCTCTACCCAGACCAAGTTTTAGCGGTCCCATCCCAATGGAGGGTGTAAGAAGGACTAGCGATGGATCAGGATTAGTGCAAGAAGCTGGTGATGGAGTTAGGGTTATAGAAAGTGAAGATGTTATAATGGGGGGTGAAGATGGCTCGGTTGGACCTCAAGAGGTACCCAGGGCCAAGGTTGTTAAATCAAAGGTCCAGTATGAGCGGCCAGTAGTTTCTGGTCAAGCTAATGCAATGGACGTAGTTTTGAATAGGGTGAATCAACTGCAGATTCCCTTATCTTTGGGGGAGTTATTTAAGATTAGTCCGTCTCTTTCTGAAAAGCAAAAGAAGCATTTGACGAGGCGTCGGGTTTCCACTGGAGAGGTGGAATATATTTGTGAAAATGTTGAAAAGTTTGGGGAAGATGTAGATACACATTTTTCCGCTCCCCTGGGTTACCTGGTGGTAACTCTTAACAGTAAAGAAGTAAAGGCCTTGGTCGATTTAGGGTTTCAAATTAATTTAATTTCATTGGAGCAAGCGATGAGTATAGGCTTGCCAATTAAAAGTGGAACTGGGGGAAACCTCAGAGGCATTGGAGGGCATACAACAGAGCTGATGGGCACAGCTGAGAATGTCAGGTTAGGCATTGGTGGATCTGTTGGTAAGGTTCACCTTTATGTGGCCAGAGTAGCAGTCAAAACTGCTCTTGGTGGTCCTTTTTTGATGGATTTTGAGGCCAGGATAGGTTATCAAGCTGGCATGGGGATTAGTTTGGAAATCACTGGTGAAGATATGCAGAGGTTACATATGCAGTTAGCGCCTCCTGGAGATGAAGGTTGGGAAACACGGCCAGGGATAGCGCCTCTTATTAATTTAACTGCCAAAAATGTGGCAGAATTTTTGTTAAATAATTGGGTGTATTGATATGGAGTGATGAAATTGGTGACGGTAGATGGAGGTCCTGAATTTGGGGCTGAGTTTAGAGAGGCTGTATCTAAAATTGGATCAAATGTTAGGGTAGAAACCCCATATTATCCTGAAGTTGAAGGCATGGTTGAAAGAGGGCATCAAGTTATTAAGGATGCTTTATTTAAAATGTGTGGGACAAGTGCCAAAAAGTGGAGGCACTATTTACCTTTAGTTTTATTTGCTGATCAAATCACTTCCAAAAGGACGACCGGATTTTCACCTTATGAACTTGTTTTTGGACAGAAAGCAGTTTTACCGGTTGATTTAGAAGCTGAATCATATCTTGGAGTTGACTGGGACACGGTCAAAACTACTGATGAATTATTGTGTGCAAGAATGATGCAGCTAGAAAAGAAAGAAGAATATTTAGAAAAGGCATATTCCCGGATGATGAAGATACAAAATCAATCAGTTAGATATTGGGATGAGCGGTTGGCACATCAATTAAGGAAACCTTTGAACCCAGGAGATATGGTCTTGGTGTATAATAGGAGTTTGGAAAGTCAGTGGGGAAAGATGTTTGCAGATAGGTGGAATGGACCGTATAAAATCAAGGAGCAAGTTTCCGGCGGCTCATATGTGTTAGAAGAGTTGGATGGAGTTGAATTGAAGAAGAGGGTAGCGGTCGATCGAGTGAAACGGTTCTATCCTAGAGACACCAGGAGTGCCGAAGTCTCCCTCCGCAATGAGGATAAACTATGACATTTATCAAATCTTATCACCCTCCGCAACGAGGATAAACTATGATGTTTATAAAAATTTTATCGAGCTCCGGAACGAGGATAAACTATCATCTTTTTATCAAAATACTTTACCGTCGTTACACTGTATATGGGCAACAAAAATGTGATGAAACTTAACAAAATGCAAGAAAACCTTCTTTGAAATTTTCGAAAATTTAAAGGTCTTAAAAATATGGGTGAAGAAAGTGATGGAAAATTTTAAATTTTATTGGTAGAAGTGTTCACAGGGGAACCTTCTTAATTTAATATTGGCAAGTGTGGGGGTAATTGATGGGCTGGCTGCTCTATACACATTTACCCCATAATGTTCATTTCCAAAGTTTTCCCTGTTTCTAGTTGAATCCTGGCTTTGTCTGTTAATTATAAGAAGTCCACTAAGAATATAAACTGGAACAAATCAAGAGACACCGCTCTCAACGCCGGATTCAAGATTTTTTTTTTATATTTTTTGATTTTGATTTTTTATGTTAGATTGTGATTTCCTTCCTTTAAATATATATATTATGAATTATTGCAAAGGTGTTGCTCACTGGTGGTCTCTAATCATTTTCATAAATTGGAGGGAGCCCACCCAGTGATCATCATTATAAAATTATCTTCTAAAAACTTTCATTTATTTTCTTTTCTTTCAATTTCTCAAAATTGTGTGACCACATCAAGTTGCACTTGGATGTGGGTATGATGTCAAGGGTACGGCTCATCAAATGGCCAGGGGGCATCTTTTAAAATTTTATTTTGAAATTTTTTTTTATTATTGTTACTTTTTTTATTTTTCTTTTCACATTCGTTTATCTTTCTTTAAAAATTAAATTTTAACTTTTATTTCAAAACTATCTTTTCTAAAATCTTTTATTTTAAATTAAAAGCAAATTAAAATTAAAAATAAATAAAAATAAAAATAAAAAAATAAATAAAAATAAAAAAATAAATAAAAAATAAAAAATAAAAATAAAAATTAATTAATTAAATCAAAATCATTATTATATTTCTTAGTTTTATTTTTCAGTCTTCATTATTTTTAGTTTATTCATTTACTTTAGACAGGAAACTCAATATCTATGGGATTTTACTTCAAGACATCTGTTAGTCCTCCAAGACTTTAAACTGGCTACTGTTCAAAACATTCTTTAAGGTTTTTTATACGTATTTTGGATCTTTAGTCCTCCAAGACTTTAAACTGGCTATTTTTCAAGACTTTCATTTAGGATAATTTTCTTTATCTTGACATCTGTTAGTCCTCCAAGACTTTAAACTGGCTACTGATCAAGACTTTCCTTAAGGTTTTTATACGAATTTTGGAGCTGTTAGTCCTCTAAGACGTTAAACTGGCTAATTTTCAAGACTGTCATTAAAGATTTTATATTGGAGCTGTTAGTGCTTCAAGACATTAAACTGAATTTCAAGGATGTTCAAGATTTTATGGATATTTTTGGAGAAGGGTTCCAGGATAGAGAAGTTTTTAGGTCAACCAAGACCTTAAACTGGTCTATTATCAAGTTGTTGGGTCCACCATGACCTTATACTGGATTTCTTATCAATCAAATGTTTGGTCCACCATGACTTTAAACTGGTAGTTCATTCATTGTTTTAGTCCACTATGACTTTAAACTAGAAAATTAATATCTGCAGGAAAATTCAACATTCATTGGTCCACTATGACATTAAACTGGATTATCAAGTTTATTCAATCTTTGGTCAAGCCTAGGCCTTACTTAGAAATATTTCAAGTTATTTATGCACTTAAACAATCTTTGGTCCACCAAGACCATAAACTGGCAATTGATTATATGTTTGGTCCACCAAGACTTTAAACTGGAATTTCAATCTTGTTTGGATAACTCAATTCAATCTTTTAATTTATCACTTTCCACTAAGACTGTAAACTGGTTATTCAGTCATTTCTGGAATTGGGTGCTGATAAGCTTTCGGAGGTTAAAATTTTAGGTGGTGATGATGCTAAGGAAAGCATAATGGTTAATTAGGTGAAATTTGTGGTGCTTTAACATGGTCTAAAGTTAATATTATTATTGGAAGCCTGGCAAAAGTATTTTATGGGTTTGCTGTATAGAAAAGTTTGAAAATTGTGATGAAGGAATCAGAAGTTAGGATGGTAGTTGGATTTTAGGGAATGATTTTTTTTAGTGCCTCATTGTTAGGCCATTTTTGGTGTGAAGCTTGGAGGACCTTATGGCGAGATTGGAATCATAGAATTTGGCTAAGTGGGGGGCCCTATGAGATTGGAATCAGGAGTATTTGGCTCATTAGGAAGATCCACTCTCTCAATGCTGTGACATGAAGGAAGACTGGTTAATGGGAGTGTGAAGGGATTCAAACCTTGCTCTTAGTAGTGGAATCATCACAAGATTTATTATATTTTATGTTATATCAAGCCAGAGAAGAAGAAACAACGTTTATATTTTAAAAAAAATTAAATGAAGACCAGCTAAAACAGATTTATTGATTAATTTATTAGAAAAGATAATTCCTTTGGAATTGTTCAACATCATTATCAAAGCTTTGCATTAAGAGTCTTCTTTTCATGAGATCTTCATGGTTCTTAGCTGGAGTTTCTTGAAAATAGGCCAGCAATTTTGGTTTCAATTCATCCGTAAAGTCAAGAAAAAGATAGCTATGAAAATTTGGGTAATGATTAATATAGTCTGTCTTCACTTTGCCAAAGTCATCTGTGTTGGTTATTTCAACAGCTAGAAGTTCAAGTATATAAAAGTTATTATGTTTATTCAGATTTTATTTAAAAAAAAGTTTTAGTAAGATAATAGGGTCTTACATTTGGATCCAGGAAATATGGTCTCAGCAAAGTTGGTTGGGGGAACTGGTGTTATAGGATTAGGATCTTGTGAAGGCAAAATTAGGCCGGGATACGCTGATGAAGATTGAACTTTTGAGGATGAAGCTGTTTTTGATCTAATACGTATTAAGAAGACAGGAATTTTAGATTTCTTTTTAGAGGTTGTAGGATCAGGGAGAGCTGCTGGTCCAAGATAAACATTTGTTCTTGAAGGAGCTATTGGCCAGTTGCATTTGACTTTTTTAACACGGCATAGGTCGCAGGCGGTTCTGCCAGGGAGATCAGGATTGGACATTAAGCAAGGAACCTGGTAGCAAACGCAGAGTTCACATGGAGCGACAAGTTCTTTTAAATACATATTGGATGAAGATGAATTTTAAGTTGATTAAAAGAAGATGGTGGTTGAAGGTTAAAGATGAATAATGTGTTCAATCACTTATGCAAAGTTTAAAGAATGAGGACATTCTCAATTGGAGGGAGGATGTGGTGGTCTAAAGTTTAGTACGGCACCTAAATATGTAAATAGAGTTATTACGACGTAAAAGTTGACAATGTTAATATTTTAAAAAGGGATTTATTTAATTTATTTGAGTTTTAAATATGAAGAAATTGGTCAAAAGCAAATACCTACGTGAAAACAATTTATTTTACGGAGAAAACTTATTTTTACGGTCTAAAAAGTCTATAAGTATCAAGTTGAGTCACTCAAGAACCTTAGGAAATTTTCCCAGAATTTTTACTTTTTTTCTTAAATTCTTAAATGAATTTTAAAGATTTATAGAAATATTTACGTTTTTAGAAATTACTTGACTTTGATGAATTTTCACGGTGTGATTAGAGCTGCGTAGACTACAAAAATTAATAGGGAATGTAAAGGGGAAGTGGCTCTATCATGTGTAATTTTTCCAGATTTTTTTATTATAGTTTTAAGGTTCTAATTGAGTCCTGAGGTCTGGATTGACTCCTTACGGACTCCATACGGACTCCGGACGAGCTCCGGATGGGCTCTGGATGGGCTCCGGCTGATTTATGGAGAAGTATCTTAGGCACGTGACTAGGAATACTTAAGAGCCTCTCAGACTCGAAATTGGGCATCATCATACATCATACAAACATCATACAGCTTAATCTTTAACCACCACGGTCTCATTTTTTTATTACTCAACAAATTAAATAAAATTGTAATACCCTTATAACTTTATATTTTATATATAACATTTTAGAAATACTACTCAACAATTTATATCACACTTCATACAGGGTATCTTTAGAAAGGTCTTTATCACTGGGACTTGATTATTGCTGTCTCATAAAAATTCAAATTATTATAAAAACATAAAATTCAATCTTTTCAGATCTTTCACTGGTACACCTTAATTGTTGTAATCAGTATTTCATTCTCAACAGCCACTTTTATTTAAATCTCAATAAGCGTTAAATATTTCAGAGTTTCATAATATTATATTACATCAGATCTAAATAGACTGGGTAGCTTAGCGATTTAGAACACCTAGTTGTTATTTTTGTTGGAAGGACGGGGTTTTCAGCTAAATCCACACATCTCCTCCGGATTCTGCTTACAGAAAGGTGACTGTAAGAGTTTACCATACCATACCGACTTCAGGTGAATAATTTTTTATCTTTAAAAAAAAGGTCACTTATTACCATTTAGCCCTGATGACTCTCATTTGTTTCAAGACTTCTACTGGCTCTTGAGAGCAAGAATTTTACTAGTATTAAGTTTTTCAAAATTGATCTCTTTGAGATTAATTTTACTTTTTTATTTCTCATTTTTTTAATATCTATTTAAATTATTGTAAAGCTAATCATTTTAATATTTTTTAACTTTTATTTCATAATATTATAAAAGGTGTAACATCACCTGGTATGCATTCAGCACATGAGTTTTTTCTATACTTATAATATTAATAATTTAATGGTGAAAATAAATTAATCAAATGATATATATGAGTGAGGCACAAAGATCAAATACCAATGGACATGTTTATAAGAAATACTAGATTAACTGAAGAAAAATTCTACCCTAGCCACTCTCCGTCATAAATGTGTCCAGCACAAGTTTGGCCAAACTTGTGCTGGACACTTTTGGTCACATGCAGTCTGGTGTGATCAATTCTCTCTCAATAATTGCACTAGAAGTTGTTTGATATGGCCAAAAAGTTCTGCTGAAGTTTTGTTAAATCTCATATTGGCACTTTTTTGTTTTTCAAAAAAGCAATTATAGTCCAAGTTTAGCCTCACTGGTGGGCATTTTCCCCAACATGCCTACTTACTCTTGATGGCAGTAATTTTATTTTAATTTTATATTTCATATTTGATTCCTTTAATTTTACCTTTTTATCCCTCATATTGCTTCTGTATATCAATTTATTTTTTGTAAAACAAATCATTTTCATATTTTTTTATCTTTATTTAATAATCTTATAAAAGATGTAAAATCACCTGGTATGCATTTGGTACACAAGTTTTTTTGCTAAACTTATAATATTAATAACATAATGGTGACAAAAAATCATTCAAATGATAAATATGAGTGAGGCACAAAGATCAAATACCTGTGGACATGTTTATAAGATAGACCAGATGAACTGAAGAAAAATTCCACCCTAGCTACTCTTCATAATAAAAGTATTCAGCACAAGTTCGGCCAAACTTGTGCTGGACACTTTTGGTCACATGCACTCTGATGTGATCAATTCTCTCTATTGCAATGAAAATGAATTTTTCTTTAATAATTGCACTAGAAGTTGTTTGATATGGCCAAATGGTTCTTCTAAAGTTTTGTTAAACCTCAGGTTGGCACCTTTTTTTTTCAAAAAAGAAATTATAGTTTAAGTTTAGTGCCACTGGTGGGTGTTCACCCCATCATGTCTACTTGCTCTTGATGGCAGGAATTTTACTTTAATTTTTTATTTCATATTTGATCCCTTTAATTTTACCTTTTTATCCCTCATATTGCTTTTGGATATTAATTTATTTCTTTTAAATCAAATAATTTTCATATTTTTTTACCTTTATTTAATAATATTATAAAAGGTGTAACATCACCCGGTATGCATTCGGCACACAAGTTTTTGCAGTACTTATAATATTAATAACATAATGGTGACAAAAAATCAATCAAATGATAAATATGAGTAAGGCACAAAGGTCAAATACTAATGAATCAATAGTTTTTTTTAATATTATAAATTTTTTGATTAAATAAAATAGTAATAATGAATTATATTTTTTATCCAAAATTCCACTATAATGATTCCCACTGCACAAAAAAGGTACACTCAGTCCTTTCTTTACTGCTTGTGCATATATTTTATTACCCACAGTACTACAATTTTTTGTAGTGGTTATCCCACATCTGATTCAGGAATATTTTTAAACAATATAAGTTTTTTTTACAAAAGACCTTATCATATCCAATATCCCACAAAAAATACACGCTGTTTTTGTATTAAAACCCATTAATTATTAAGAAATTGCAAAAATAATTAGATTAGACCCTGGCACAGCTAGATCAACACCAAACAACCTAAATTCTTTTCAATATTGAAAACAATTTAATAAAATTATGATATCATACTCAATTATGGGCACCAACCAAAATTCAGCACTTCTTATTTGCTCTGCCACAAAATGAGTGCATGTAGCATTTTTCTAATGTCAGATTGTTTTTCTTCTTTCCCTCACACCTTTAGCCCAGAATGAAAATTTAGTATGAGTTTTGGTCATGTTGGTTTGCCAGTGTTATTTGTATGCAATATGAATTCATATTGCATATTTCTATTTATGCATAAAATATACTTGTTAAGCATCATTTTTTTGCATTTTTCAATCACAATGCATATTTATACATATGCATATGCATATTCATTATAGAGATGTATATGCATACTAATATATTTTATTCATATACATATATGCATTTTTTTGCATATTCAATATGCATATTTTTAATGCATATTCAATTTTCATATTTTTATGCATATTCAATATGCATATTTTTATGCATATTTTTTATGCATATTTCATCTTCATATTCATTATGCATACACTTTGGATAGGCATTTCACATCAATTTTTAACATGCAATAAGTATCCACCATGCAAATTCAAATGCATATGCATCTATATCAAACACGCAACATATATTCAAGTTTAATATTTGAATGTTAAGGTATGCTAAGTGATGTTGTTCAACCTTTTGCCAAATCTGAGATTTACTGATGTTCAATGTGGTTCCTAAGCTCTGCTCAAGGAGGGATTGTTCTGGATTCAATCTGTGACAGTTTATTTTTTCAATGTTTTTTCATCTGATTTAAAAACATATTTCTGACAGTTTCAGGATGGTTTCCCAACAGTTTCCTGATAAATTCCTGATAGTTTCAAATAGAAGGAACTGCTAGCAGTTCACCCCCAGATTTCCTGTGGTGTATGACTTCTAGTAGATAAATAGCTTATCCATAGCCTTATAATACTTATTAAGGTGTTAATTGAGTCATAATATACTTATCTTAAGTGATATTAAGTAATTATAGACATAAATAAGCCTATATGTATACATAAACATCATATTCAGTGAAATATGTAGTTATATTATGTAAATTTAGGTGTATAAGTGGGGTTCGACCTCTAAATAGCCTATAAAATTTATTTTTCTGCTTATTGGAGGTCATATGGACGTATTCAGTGGACTCAAAATGCCTACACAAGCATCTAAACCTTTTTCAGGCACATATATCTAGTTTGGACAACTTAATCTGCTTCCTTTGATGGATTTTCACAGATTTATAGGTTGGGATATGATTACTGGGTTAATATGGATTTTTAAGATTATTGGGGCTTGAAAAGTTAATTTTTTTCCTTTATATGCTTTGGGATTCATTATATACTCTTTGGATGAGTTATTTTACCTGTTTCTTTATGGTATCCGCTTTTATATGTTTATTTTATTTATGGTATGGGTATGTGATATCATTAATTGTGATGGAGGGCCTTAGTGGAGGTCTGGGTGTTGTAAATTTTTGAAGTGTATTCCATGGGGAGGTGATGGGCTCTCACAGTGCTTTAATTTCTGGGGATTGCAGTGACATCATCTGGATTGAAGGTCTGTGCACTCCTGTGGATTTTGGTATAAGTAAGAGAGGATTTGATGGGTTATTGGACATAACTTACTTTCTACAATTCAAATAAACATTATAAAACAATTATTATGATATATAAATATATTATAAAGCATATATAATTGATATTATATAAGCTATAACTATATTTTATTTATCTATTTTCCACCACTAGCACACATAAAATCCAAGTATTGTGAGTTTATATTGAGAATGACTATTTTATTAGTCTTCCCCTGAGGTTTAATCACTAAATCATTTATCAATAATTAGTGGGAACATTAATATTAACTATTAAATCATACTTAGATACTAGAATACACTGTCTATAATAGGGTGTGTCAGTGCCTGAAAATCTGCTGTTAATTTAAGTGCAGATTTTAAACCAAATCAGCACTTAAATTTTGCAAAAAAGTCAATTATTTCTAAAATGGGTCTCATTTATGACCTCAAATCAGAAATTTTTTCAAAACCTCATATTGTCCACATCATCCCTGTCACATGAGACACCAAGACCTCCATCCTCTCAATAATCCTCATCACACACCCTTCATTGAGATTTGAAACATTTTATTACCAAATTTTAACCAGGCATGTTTTTTTCCTTTTTTTTATGTTTTCAAAGTCTTAATATAATTTCATGTAAAATACAAGTTTCATAATTCCTCCCAGAAAATACAACATCAAAAAGGCAATTCATAAAATGCTTCATCTTAAAGGTCCTACCATAATGCAAGCCCCTCACCTGAGAAGTAAAAGTCTGAAAAACTAAAAAAGGAAAATTATTTAATCATAATTGAATTCCTCAGAATCAAATCAAATTATGAATCATTTTTTGGATTTGAAAAGTACACCTGAATAAGATTCCCACCTTCATCAGTAGTCAATGGCTTCCTGTTGATGGAAAATGAAGTAAAAAAGAAAAAAAAAAGGGAGAATCAACATCAATCCTAAGAAAATTTAGGAGATCTCAAAATTTATGAATTAAAATATAAAAAGGCTCACTTGCTTCTACTTCCACTGGAATTTGTATTAAAGATGGTGATTTGGAGAATGGAATCACTACTATTTCTAAAAAGCTCAATGTCATAGGTCCACTCTGTGAGGAAGTGGAAATTCTTTTTGGTTCCTGATTCAATAGTTACTTTTAGTCTTATAAAGAATTATTATATCATGATACTCTGATAAAACTATTTCTATTTACTGCACTCTAAAATATCACACTTTTAGGATTCCAGATGGTAAAATAATACTGACACCTGTGCAAAAGTCCTCATCACCAACATACTTTTATCACCTTACCACGAATTTTAATCCCTAAATATAGCTAAGTCAATGAAATTCTAAATCTGTTTGTAAAATTTGGCTGTATCCTCCCCTGAATTTTGTTGAGGTAAGGGGTGGTTATCACCAAAATTTTTCCAAGTCATCAATTTGGCAATACCCTTCCCTAAATTTTATTAAAGTAAGGGGTGCAAGTCACCAAAATTTAATATAATTACATAAATAAATAAATAAAAAATATAATTAAGATTTACTTGTTTTAAATTAATTAAAATTCCTCAAGAATAAATGAAGATCAAGTCTAGAAACTAAGTTTAAGAATTTTTACAGGTATAGGCTAGAGGAACCCCATTAAGCAAATTAATGTTGTCATGATTACTTGTTATATAACACAAGGTTATTGGCCCATTACTTCAGTTTATTAAATTGAAATATCAGATTTATTTATTAAAAATTTATGAAAGAATAATAGATATAGGATGACTTTAAAAATTCCTATACTTTTTTGATCTACCTAGAGGATTATTAAATTTATCATGTTTACCCTCTATTTATACCATGTTGATTTGTTGGACCAACTTTTACCTGATCTAATAAGAGCAGCCAGAATGAGTGAAGGGTAAGACATATGAAAATGGGAATAAAAAGAAAAAAACACACCTTGATGAAAGGGAAGAATAATAAGTAAAGAGAAAGGTAGTTTGAGGAATCTGGAAGGATAGATGAATGATGTAAAATTTTATGACATGCATTAGAAATAAATAAAATTGAAACTGGAAGGTAAGGGCTGAAATTTAAAGGTCAATATCTCAGCAACAACTGAAAAAAAATCAAATCATCTTATAAGAAATGAAAGATAGGCTTCAGAAGAATATTAAGCTTAAAGGAATTTAGATTTGAATAAACCTAACCCTAATTCAGACTCTGCTTTTCAAAACTGCACAAAAACCTTAATATAGATGATGAAAATTCTATAAAGAGGGAGATAAAAGCCTAGATTATCATCAAATAAGTGTGTCAGAAGTCTTATTTTGTAATTATACAACATAAAAACTTGAAATAAATTAAGTGAAATTTGGAAAACAATTTCTCAACTTTAAAGGTCAAAATCTTAGAAACCACTCAACCAAATTAAAATACATTTGTGTTAAATAAAAGATAGGCTTCACAAGGATCTTCATTTAAATTAAATGTGATTTAAAAAATCTAAACCTAATTTTATATATAAAACCATGAAGTAAAAAAAATTCAAATAGGGAAAAAAGGCTCAACTTTAAAGGTCAATATCTCAGCAACCACTGAACCAAATTCAACTCTGTTTGTGGAAAATGAGAAATAACCTTCAGGATAACCTTCTTTTAAAAGGACATTAGATTCAAATAAATCTAGTACTAATTCAAAGTCTTATTTTCAAAATTTCACAAAACTTGAAAAGTGATAATAAAAATGACAACGTGAGGATTTGAATAAGTTCATTGTTATCCAGATATGAGTCCTGCATATATTTAAGTATGAAATTCTTATAGAAAGAATGAGATATCATATAGACATGAAAAGAAGGATATGAAACTAACCTTAATTGAAAGGTAGGAAAAATAGAGTGAGAAAGAGTGAATTTGGAATTTGTGAGAAATTGAATATGAAGCAAGTGAAATTCTTAAAGAAAGTGCAATTTATGTGTTTAAATGACATGTAACCAAAAAATTTGAAATAAGGGAAAGGGTTAATAATGACCATCTTAAGGAGGGATGAAGAATAGGATGATAGAGCTAATAAAGAATGAAAAGAGGGAGAGAAGAAAAAAGTTTAATTTTACCTTTAAAGTCAAAAAATAGACACTTACTAAAAAAATTTAGATACAAAAAACAAAAAGAAAAAGAAAATATATAAGTAAAAATGAAAAAATGACTTACCAGGAGAGACGAGTTGAAAAAACAACTGACATCAAATTATTTGAGGGATTCAAGAGGAGAGGAGGAAATGGATATGATTGATGAAAGAAGAAAAGAATGACAGAAAAATTATGCAATTGCAGAAAATATGCAATTTGATTTTGAGTTGATGAATGAAAACCAAGAGACTTGAAAAAAAGAGACTATAACAGAAAATTAAAGATCAAACTCAATATAAAAAAAAACCATTCTAAGAAAAAATTCCTTAGAAGTCCTGGCCAACTGTCTAAAACTAGGTACAGATAGGTTAAGAAGTGTTTGGATGGTTTACTTGGGGGTATGAATTACTTGAGGCTTTCTAGGAAGAAGGTAACATTTCCTGGCCATTTTTGAAAAATAGAGAATTTTCTTTAAGATAAGAATCAGAATAGCAATTAGAGTCCAAGAAGAGATCAAGAGATTTGAAATCAATTTCTTGATTTAGCTTATCATTATTTGAGAGAAAAGGCATTGCTCTTATATGGTATAAAAATGTAAAGGATGTACAATGTTTTGAGCTATAAAGTGTTATGCTGTGAAGTGCTGGGTATGAATTGGATGATGCTGAAAAATCAGTGGAATAAGATGTTATGGTGAAATCAAAAATTTTGGATGAAAAAGTGCTGATTTATGTGAAATAGGTGACTTATTTCATTTTGAAATCCACCAGTGTTGGGGCTAGTGTGTTTTGGAAATCTGCAATTAATTAAGTGCAGATTTGTAAGTGTATATTCTCTAGGACTGAAACCCCCTAATAAGGGTTTGCTTCCCTAACCTTTGATACAAACCTTGATATATCTTCCCTAAACTCAGCCCCAAATTCAGGACCACAATCAACTATCACTGATTTCATCACTCCATACCTATACACCCAATCCTTTGTCAAGAAATTGGCCACATTTTTGTAAGCTAAATTGATAAGAGGCTCTTCTTCAACCTATCCACATAAATCATCTCTTGCAACAATTAAAAAATTATATTTTCCCTCCTTTATATGAACAGCATCTAAACTAACCCTACCAAAAAGAGTGTTTTCACCAGTTGCATGTCCAGGTTCCTTTGGCCTTGAATAACTTCTTCTTTGACATTCTTCACATTACTGAACCCACTTTTTAGCAGCCATCTTCATCCAGGCCACAAAAATCTATCAGAAATTTGTATATAAGTTTTACCAATACCTCTATGCCCAAGATCTTCATGTAGTGATTTAATTACCAGTTCTTTCACCTTTCTCTGAGTAATGATAACCTAGAGATTGGGATACCTCTTTTCAACAACCTCCTACCAAATAAATAAAATCCTGATGAATTCCTGTTTATAGCCACTCAATCATTAATATTGCAATTATCTGGAATTTCCAGAGGTAAAAAATATTTAACCAGATTCATATAAAATCCTGTATGACCCAAGACTTCATCCTGAAAGTCAAACAATACCACATCAAGGGGCACTTTGTTATAATCTTAAATAACCTGCACGCGAAAACAAAAAAAACTTCCGGAACCTGTTAGCAAGTGCCAATCTCTCAATTCATCTTTTATTCAAGAGTAAATCAGAGTTGATTCTGCACAAGCTAGTGGGCTCATTGTTTTATGTGTGGTCTTTCTAGAAAAATTTCAGCTAGGGTGAAACTGATTTACATCAAAGATAGGGATTTTAACCTGTTATCAGGTTCCCAGATTTTTTTTCTGGTGTAAATGAGCCAATAATTTTCTACCCTGAATATTTTGACTGAAAAAATAATATTTTAAATAATTGACCATTGAACTTATAACCTCTCTTTAACTGAGTTTTCTAACACCTCTTTTTCATCATCAACACCCCTTCTGTCAGGCTGAGCTCAAGAACAGAGACATGATATAGCTTTAACATTCAGTTTTATAGAAGATCTTAATGATCCTATATGAATACTGTAGTAAAAATCCAATAAGAATTAAATTATAACTCAATATAAGGGTCTCAGTAATTTAAATCTCACTAATTATATATAGTTACAATCTTATAGTTGGTAGAAAAAATATTTCATGATTCAGATACTATTCAAAGAGCTTATAAGTACTATTTATAGGTATTGTAATTTTATTTGTTATATATTTTGATTGTAATGATAAAGAATGTAGAAAACAAGACAAAACCCCCCTCCTTTTATATCCAATAATTCTCCAATGAATCCCTTGATTTACCAGTCCTATAAACGGCCAATGAGGCCTCATTCTAGAAAACAAATATGTCCAAAAACATAAAGAATGACCAATAACATAATTAGAATGATATCATCCTGCCAAAATCCAACAAAATAAAAGAATAAGTAAAAATGAGAGTATATGAGTGTAATATCTTAAAATAAGAGAATAAAAAAAAAGAATAACACTTAATATTACGCAATAATATTGGTGATCAACAGCAGAAGTGATGGGGTTGATTACAACAATATACTACATGAAATCCCCATCCATAAATAACCAATATTGAGTGACGAACCACTGAAAAACCCAAAAAAGGGCATGAGATGTGGGGTAGCTACATGCAGTGGTTGGCAGGAACTTTTATGGGTAAATCCTTGAGTAATTTAGGTGAATTTAAGCATTGTGATGAATTTAAGGTTCCAAGCTTGAGGTTATTAATGAATTTACAGCATATAACAAGGTCAATGCACCTATAATTAAATTAGGACACTAAATAAGCGCCTGTTGCCTATTTTAGTATGTTTCCCCACAGTGGGCATAGAATGTGGGGTAATTATAGTGTGAAAGAGCTAAATATACTAATAATTAAGTTATTCACATGGTAAAAATGCACGCAGTATGTGGCCAGTACACAGAAGCCATTTCTGGCATAAAAAACACCAAATTTGAAAGTTTTATTTTTATGCATTTGAATAGCCAAATTTTTAGTCCTTATTAAGACAAATTGATCTGTCAAGGCGCATTTTTAATATCATTAAGTTTATAGCACATATAGTCAACTATTAAGTGATTTAAAGCGCATTTATTGTTTTTCTTATAAAACAACAAAAACCATGGCTTTAGGTCTACTTAAAAATCATGTAGCCTTATTTTTAAGGTTTTTAAGATTACTCTAGTGTATTCCAAAATTATATTAAGTAAATAAGACTTATAAAAGGTGGATATATGCGTGTATATAAGGTGTTATAAATTTATCATAATTTTTACTTATGTATAAAACTTGTGTACATTTATTTATTATTCCCATGTATAGTCCATGTCTTTAAAATTAATTATAAGTAATTCTTACTAATTCCTGGGTATATCAAGGCTGACCCTCACCCACCCAAAAAAACAATAAAAAATGATTTGTCATAAACTTTTTATGTTATTTTTCAGGTATTCAGAGAATTCTGTAGCATTAAAAATTAACTCTTTAATAAAATAAAACATAATAGAATATTATGAGTACTGGTATTTAACCCCTCAGCTGGTTGAAAAGAATTTTATTTCTTTTTAAATTTTATAAGAAGGGAGGATAGGTTTGAAATTTTTTTTTCAGGTATCCATTTATCAAATTCATTTGATTTTCCCTTATATATTAATAAATACTCAGTTCCTTTCTTTTTAGTAAGGATTCTTATCTTGAGTATTTTTTTAATCTCTTCTTTTTCCACAATTTCTTCAGGTTGAAATTTATGCCTTCCTCTTTGTTTTGGAAATAAGTCAGGATCATTTGCATGGTAAGGTTTTAATAATGATATAGGAAGGACTGGATGTTTCCTATTATATGGGGAATATAATGTGACTTCCAAAGCATTATTACCTACCATTCTGTTGACTAAAAAGGTTCTACAAAAGAATTCTTTAATGTAACATTTCTATGTAAGTTAAAATGTAGTGTTGAAATTAGGACTTCATCTCATTTTTTTAATTCAAATTCTTTATGAGATTTTTCCCACCTTCTGTTTTTATATTCAAATTATCTTTGAATGCATTCCTATGCATGTTCTCTACCATTTTTTGCATATCAAAAAAAAGATTTACTACCCAGGTGTATATCTAACCTTGGTGATTTTTTTAAATGATTTACTGAGGTGTTTGGTACATATCCCAGCCAGAGTTCAAATGGTTTTTTCTCTGTTACAGAATGAGTTGTGCTATTATAAGAAAATTAAAGGAAAAGAATTAATTTTACCCAGTCATGTGTAAATTTCTAGTTTTCTTTGTATTGTAATCCAAAGGCACAATTTCTTCTGATGATATCCTCCAGATTCTGTATCATTCTCTCAGAAAGCCTATCAGTTTGTGGATGGTGTTCTGTAGAAAATTTCAATTTACAACCTGATAATTCTATCAAATATTTCCAGAACTCTGAAGTTAATTTAGGTTCTCTGTTAGGGATTATGGCTATGGGATATCCAGCACTATTCATCATTTGAGTCCATCATATTAATGCAAAGTCTTTTAAATATACCTCTTTATGGGTAGAGATAAATTTACACATCTTTGTTAGTCTGTCCACAATTACCCAGCAAGAATTGAAACTTTATTTTCTTACTAATGGAAAGCTCATGTCAAAGTTATTAATTATAATTTCACATGGAGATTTTGGCTGCTCTATTTTTTGTAACAAACCAGCTCTCTTCCCAGTCAATCTTTTAGATTTTTGACAAGATTCACATGTTTCAATGTATTTTTTTACATATTCTTTCATGTTTATCCACCAGGCTTTATTTTTAACTCTTGTTAATACTTTGTTAAACTCAAAATGACCAGCTAAGATGTCATCATGACAGGAACTTAAAATTAACTCTTTCATAGAAGGTGGTATAACTATCACATTACTTAGCATTTTTCTGTAATATATGTATCCATCTTCAATTGACAGTTTACCTTTTTCCAATGCATTTTTATACTTTAGAGGTAAGGTTTTAATTAATGCACTCATAGAGGCATTTGTTGGATCCTTTAAGATAGTAGATAATTAGACAAATAATTATTAGATGAATAATTATCTAATATACTTTGCATAAATTCTTCCTCTAAATCCACAATATAAATCCCAAAAATATGTATTACCTCATTTTCAGGCACATAAGCTGGGTTGTCAGTATCATTTAATAAAGGAATTCTGAATAAAAAATCCACATTAGAATGCAATGTTCCTGCTCTATGAGTGATTTTCATTATACCTCTGTACTCTTGTACAGCTGGTTGCCATCTAAACATGTGCCTATTAGGTGTTTTCATGTTTTGTAATGATTTTACTGCACTTCAATCTGTTGTTAATTCAAACTTCTGGTCTTTCAGATAGTAATGAAGTTTCTCCAGGGCCCACACAATGGCTAAACATTCCATTTGGGTGCTACCATACCTTTATTTGGTCTTTCTTAAGGTTTTGGATATATAACAGATAACTACTTTAGATAATTTACCATTAATTATCTGTTTTGTTGTAAAGAAGCACCTAACCCTGTAAATCTTGCATCAGTAGACAAGATAAAAGTGAATTTAAAATCTGGAATTCCCAATATTGGAGCTGAAGTTAAACATTTCTTCAATTTGTCAAAGGCATGTTGTCTTTCATTATTCCAAATGAAAGCCTCAATTTTCCTGGCTAATGTTGTTAAAGGGGCCACAATAGATTGGTAGTTTTTTATATACTGCCTATAATATCCACAAATACCTAGAAAGATTTCAACATCTTTCACATTTTTAGGCATTTTAATTTTTTTATTGCTGCCACTTTATTCTGGTCAACAAAAATTTTCAATCATGGTACAACATGTCCAATTATTTTCAATGATTAAAACCCAATATAAAATTTCTTTAATGCAAGTGTCATATTAACTTCATCAATTTTTTGAAATACTCTTTTCAGGTGATTTAAATGCTCATCATATGTTTTTGAAAATGCTATGATGTCATCCATATAAACTAAAAGCCATCTTTCAACCATTTCCTGATGAAAAACACTATCCATAAATTTTCGGAAGTCTGAAGGTGCATTTTTTGGGACAAAAGGGATTCTCACATAATTATATATCCACATGTGTGTGGTTATGAGTACAACATTTTGAGAATCCTTTTCCACATGAATCTGCTGGTAACCTTTGTTTCCATCCAGACAGAAAATATATTTTTCATTTTGTAAGGTAGCATGGATAGAATCTATCCTAGTTAGAGGGTATATATCATATACAGTGAATTTATTTAGAGCTCTTTAATCGCCACATAATCTTACCTTATCTTTTTCATAAGAGATTAAAACTGGTGAAATAACACAATGCTTAGGTGTTGTGTCTAATTTTTCAACAATACCCATTTCTAACAACATTTTAATGTTGTCTTCAATGTCCTTCCCATTTGCTAGAGAAGCTGGGTAAGGTTTCTTTTTCAAGCTTCCAGGAACATTATCCAAATCACAACTTAAAGAGATTTTCAACTCATGGTCTTTTACCAATCCTAGTTCATTTGAACCCTGAGAAGATGCCATAGGATAAAATTTTATCAATCTCAAAATATTGTTTTCTTCAATTTTTGTGAGTTGAGCACTGAAAGAAGCTTTTTTGATTTCATTTTCCAGTTCTACCACTTCAGAGGTAGCATTTCCACCTTGGAGTTTTTCTTTTTTAAGAGCAATGGAATAAACTGAATTTTCTGAGCAAATCTTAAATTTTAATTTTCCATTCACACCTTTAGTGAAGCAACTATTTGCAGGATCCAGTTTCAGCCAAATTCGGTCAATAAGTCATTTCCAATAATAGACCAATCACTACAATTATTATTATCCATTACTAAAAATTCACATACTGCTCTTAAATATCCATTATTGTATTCAAAGAATACTGCAAATTTATATTTTCAAATTGGATGTAATACTGAACCAAAACCCCTCCAATCCTTTTTCTGTGCAGGTTCCAGTTTTTCTTTAAACTTAATATCAAGCTTCATCAATGTATTAATAGAAACTACACTACCTATAGCCCCAGTTTCAAGAATGGCAATCCTTTATTTTCCACATATGAAAACAGGTTCTCTTATAGGTGCAATTTCGTAAATATCATGAGTTACATATTTAATTATTTCAGCTTCCTCAATAGAAGTTAAAGATGTATCTGTTTGAGGTTTTGCATCATTCAGGAACTTAATATCCTGTTCTTATATATATATCTCATTTTTGTCATCACTTCAAGAAATGTTACTTTTACAATCCTCACTAGACTCCTCCTTTTCATCTTCATGATTATTTGGTTCAGAATCTTGTGGATTTTTTATAACATTTATTCTCTTCTTAAAAGTATGAGCTTTAACCCAAGGCTCATTACATTTTTAGAAAGTGTTATTTTCCTGTCTCTTAGGGACAAGGGAAGCTGAAGGTTTTTTCTTTTACACTGGTAACTTAATTTTTGTAGATTTTACTACCTCAACCATTTGCTTATAATGAGTATACTGGGTTTCATATTTGTGGTTCAATAATATTTCATTGCATATATTAATAATCCCAGAAGTATCTCTGATTGTTTCAGTTCTAGCTACAATAATCTCTCTGACTGATATAGGAAATTTAGATATTATTTTTTCTTTCCACTCATCATAATCCATTATTGGATTGATGGCTTTCATGATTTTTATTAATTTCATTTAAAATATTATGGGTTTATCTCTAGAATTTGGATTATATCTGGATTTATCATACAATGTTTGTTGAGTGATTCTAAATTTTGGGCCACCAAATTGCATTTCAATTAGTGCCTTTCATTCAATACAGAAGTAGTTAATTCCCTCACCCAATATAGATTCAAACCATAATAAGGCCACATCTTTTAATAAAGATATTAATTTTGATGTAATTTCTTCATCAGGTAATTTGTATAAAAATTGTAAGTTATCAATTCTCTGAATGAATTGTTTCCAATCAGATTTTGAATCCTTATCAAAAGGAGGGTAATGATCTAACTTTGGCAATTTCTTTTGGTTAATTTTTACTTCTTTATCTTGAGGAATATTAAATAATTTACTTACTCTTGATAGATGGTCATGTATTTGTTCTTGCACTGATTCTTAACTCTCTGAGCCCATGACACTATTTTCTTTTTCAATCATTTGTTTTTCATATAAATTTTCCATATGAAGTGGAATTTCTCCCATATAAGAGATGTTGTCATTTATTTTTTCAGTATTTTTCAAATTATTTTCTACTTCAATTTCCACTCTTTTCAACCTATTCTTTATTACAGGTACATGAGTTAAAGTATCATTCACATTTGAAAAAAGATAATTTTACACATCTATCTATGGTAGCCATAATATTCTGAGAATTTTCTAATTTATCTTTTAAATTCTTAATATCAGAGATTAATATTTTATTTTAATTTATTAATTCATTATTTTAATTCTCAATGGCTTTTAATCAATTGGCTGTAGTACTCAATGATTGTGTAAGGTTTAACAATACACTTTCTGTATTATTGTTTGAGTCTCTAGAGAATTCTTTGAATTTTTCAATTCTTAATAACAATTTGCTAATTATTTTTGAATTCATCAGATTTTCTTTTAAAAAATATTCAATTTTTTCTGTGTCCAGCTCAAAAGACTCATCATCAGGCTCAAGATTTACTTCATTTGGTTCCATTTTTATATTAGGGGGTATAAAAGTTAGAAATCTTCCATTTTAAAATACATCTTTTTTCCACCAAATCAACCATAGTTTTTTTAAGGTATGCCATCTTATGCCCCTAAAACATCTTTTTACTAAGAATTAATTTCATACTTGTAGCTTTCTTTTTGTGTTGTGAAATACCTTTTAAATAATTACGAATTTCTAACTGTGTTATCCCCTATTAATAGTATTATCTTTGTGATTAAAGAAACTATGTACCTTGTCATCATGTAAAGATAAATTGAAAATTCAATTTTCAAATGAATAATGTTTTAAATCCTTATCAACTATACTCAATAAATCCCTATCAATCTCATTACCTATGATTAATTCAATAAGGGGTATCAAATTTGACCAATCCGCAGTTAAATTAATTACTGATAAAAATCCTTATACCACAATTATCTTCTGCAATTATTATTCTAATAATTGAGTTATTAGAAATTTTATGTGTCAAAATTGACCTCTTATCTGACATTTTTCTACTCAATTTTTCATAACCACATATTGAAAAAATTTCTGTCATAAACACATCTTGGCCTACTTTCATTCACAACCACATCTTTGACTACTCTCTGGATATTTCTTCTACCTTTCTGTGCACTACCATTCTCACATCATCATGTCTATTCTCTCCAATCAGAAAACCTCTCTATCTCATTTGCTTGTGTTTTCTCCTTTTCATCTTCAATTATCTTAAAATTCCACATCATCATAGATCTTCTCAAAGGCAGCCTTCCCCAGTTGTTCTTCAATTTTTACTACTCCCTCTTTCCTCCACTTAGCCAAGAAATCAAAGACCTTTCAATTAAAAAAAGATGATCATCTAATTCTTATCAACTGGCTTAAAACTAAATTTAACTATGATTCTTGTTTTGTTACTGAAAATTCAACTAAAGTAGGATGGCCCCCCACATCAAAAGTTAATGGCTATCTACTAATTGACAATTAATTATGGAATAATACCAAGGGAAGGATATATCTTTTACCTATAAAGATTTCTGAACATTTCAAGCATTACTGAATCAAATACAAGAAGGCAAAGACTCTTATATCTTACACTGGTTTTGGTATTATAGACATTGATATTAGTAAGGGCATAAAATTTATAGATGATAAACTTGAATCTTTATGTCTTTACTTTAAAGAGATGGATGCTATTTTTGGGGAGAAAGCAGATTTTAATCCTTCAAACATGTTTGATGGTGAAGATTCTATCTCTGAACATGATTTCAAAACAAATCTTTTCTGATCCTCTTCATCCACTCAAGCCTACCCTGTTCTAAATTCAATGAATCTAGATAGCTTTACTATAGATCCTTATGGTAATTCAAACCAAATCAATCTAAATTAAGTATATTTTTTTTCTTTTATCTTACCCATTCTTTCTTTTATTTACATTTTTTATTTCTAAAAAGGCTGAAGAACAAACGCAGGAGCCACAATCAACTTAGTCTGAAGCCAGCAAAAATGATGAGGAGAAAATGTGACTTTAAAAAAAAACTAAAGGGCTTTAAATAGTCTAAATTTCCACTCTTAAAAAAGAAGAAAATGTGATACTTCATCTCAAAGCCCTTAACTTCTATCAAAGAAATTTTGGAGAAATGTGATGCTGGTAAGTGATACCATACCACTTAATACTTTACTCTGAATTTCTTTGACTTTTTGTTAATATTTCTTATCACTCTAGAACAAGTGGAAGTTGCTAAAGAGACTCTAGAGTTTGAAAAGTAAATTAGGAGCTCTCTTTAAGGAGGGATTATAGGGTGCAAGACTTGTAGGAGAGGAATTACAAGCTCTCCTTATGAAAGGATGATAGGGAAAAAGACTTGGAGGAGAGGAAGAATTAGCTCTCTTTACGGAAGGATGATAGGGACCAAGACTTGCAGGAGAAGAAATTTGGGCTAACTCTTAGTATTGAAAAATAAGAGAAAGAGGGGAAAACACTGGAGCATCAAAACTTAATGGAACATATGAAATTTAAGCATGATCTCAAAAAAAATTCAAAGAAGAAAATTTTTTTAATGGAATGTGTTAAAGCCAATAAATCTTATGAAAAAATTGAATGTGTAATGAAAAATTTTAATGACTAGTGTGTCTTATATCTTTCATACTTCAACTATTCATAATTTTTTTTAAATTAAATTTTACAATAATTTCCTTTATTTCATTACTCTATCCATAATTAGTTAAAGTTTTTTATTTTAATGTTAAAAATTCTTTTTTAAATAAATTTTTAAAGTCTCATTTGAATATGTGCCAATATTCCCACTGCATTTTCTTGAAGTAAGGGGTGGGTATTGCCAAAATTCTTTCAAGTCAATAATCTTGAAATTCCTATATGAAGATTTGGAATTACTACCCTCTGCATTTTATGGGTACACCAAAATTCTGTTAAGTCAAGAATTTTTCAAGTCATATAATAAATTTTTGAAATACTCCCCCCTTCATTTTATTGAAGTAAGGGACAGGTATCACCAAAATTTCAAGTTAAAAATTTTGCAAGTCTTATATTAAAACTTAGCAATACATCCAACCTAATTTTATTGAAGTAAGGGATGGGTATCACCAAAATTTGTGCAAGTCAAAAATTTTACATGTCAGATTTGAAAATTTGGCAATGCTCCCCCCTCCCTGAAGTTAATTGAAGTAAGGGGTGAGTATCACCAAAATTTATTATAATTACATAAATTAATATATAAACAACTAATATATATCAACTCTCCTAGTTTTAAATTAATGACAATTCCTCCTGCCAAAATGTGAACCAAGCCTAGAAACTAAGTTTGGGACTTTCCACAGGTATAGGCGAGTTGAACCCCATGAAACAATTTAATTTTATCAAGATTACTGTTTAAACAAGACAAGGTCCTTGGCAAATTAATTTACTTTAGGAATTTGAAAGATAAGAGTTATTTATAAAAAATTTATGAAAAGATAAAAAATATTTGATGATTCTACTCATCCCCATACTTTTTTGATCTACATAAAGTTTTTTTATATTTGTTGAATTTAACTTCTTTTTTTACCTTATTTATTAGGGGGTATCAATGTTCAGGGATCCGCAATTAGGGATCAGTAATTTTTTTCCCGGGATCAGACATTATTAATTGCGGAAGATTCTTATCCACTAGCCCCAGGGCTAGTGGATAAGAAATCCACGATAATGCATTATCCCGCCTCTTATAACCCAATTTCCATTCCTAATTCCTGATCACAAACTCATCTCATCCATGATGGATTTGCAAGAAAGTCACATGACTCATAATTGCTGATGCCATCCTTAAGTCTTTCCTCACTCTATGCTACTTAATTTTGGTGGCGAACACTTAATTTTTTTTCTATCTACACACCCCAACTGCACATTTGGCGGTGAATTCCCACTTCCCTCATCACATAACCCTTCCACCGGCAACAATGAAACACCTCTCAACTAGACGGCTACTTCACTCCACTATTAATGCCATCACTTTACTTTAAGTTCTCTACTATAAATCTGACTCTGATTTGGAAGATGCTTTAGCTTATATGTGTTTACTTTCCAAAAAGTGTTACATCATCACCAGGGGGCCAAATCTTTATCATGATCCCCGATATGATCTGGCCTCCATTCTCAACATTCCTCATTTAAACTTCACCCAACATTTTAGAACTTCTCCCAATTCTTTTTTCAAACTTTATCAACTCATTTCTGAACATCCTATCTTCCACAACAATTCTCATAACAAACAGCGTAATCCTGCCATCCAACTTGCTGTTTCTCTATGTCGCTTTGGCTCAAATGGAAATGGTGCTGCCGTAAGACGCTTGGATAATCTCTTTAACATAGGATATGGTACCGTGATATTATACACCAAGTGCTGTATGATTGCTATCCTTTCCCTCAAGTCTCAAACTCTTGCTTGGCCAGCTCCAGAACAGCAACTTGAATCCTCTCAAGTAATGCAAGCTGAAGGTTTCCCTGGCTGTGTAGGATTTTTTGATGGCACAACTATACCTTTGAGTCAAAAGCCTGCTCATGATGGCAACCATTATTTTGATCGCAAAAAAAGGTTTCTTCCAAATCTTCTCCAAGTTCTCATCTTTTACAATCTAACTTTTTATTTTCTTTCTAGATACTCTATCGCCGTTCAACTTGTATGTGATGTCAATAAAAATTTATTGCTTTTCACAGTGGCTGCCCTGGATCATGTCATGACTCTTCTGTCTTCCAAAAAATGAGGATTTCTCAATCCCCTGACTCATACTTTGACAAATCTCAGTACCTCCTTGAAGACTCAGCATATGCAAGTGGAAAGTACATTATACCTGCTTTCCATGGTGCAACTTCAGAAAATGACCCCAAAACTGCCTTTAATTATCACCTTGCAAAATCAAGAGTACAAATTGAACATGCTATAGGTATTTTAAAAGGACAATTTTCTAGTCTTCAGGAGCTCAGAATCCAATTTCAAAAAAAATTGGAGATCAAAACTGCAAATCATTGGATCTTGACTTGCGTAATACTCCACAATATTCTTGCTGATTTAAAGGATGAGTGGAATGATCTTTATGAAGAAGAGGATCCTGAACCACCACCGGCACTCCCCTCCCTTGATTCACAAATCATTCAATCAACTGGCATACATTCCATTATGATGCCAATTACTCTCCAACATTTCACTTTGCAACACTTTTAATTTTTAATTTTTAAGTTTTCATACTTTCTAAATGTCCTCTCTATGTACTTTATTCACTTGGTTTTGTATTTTGGTTTGTTGCATATTCATTTTTTTTTTGAATTTACGGTGAATATCTTTTTTTTGGATGGCTCATTGGTTTTCTTTCACCAGCTCAACATGAAATCACATATTTTCTGAAATTGCATATTTTGTCAGTGATTTTTTTTTTCATTCATCCCTCATATCCTTTTCCTATTCTCCTCCAACATCCCTCAAACAATTTGGTTTCATTCATTTTGTCATCTCATCTCTCCAGGTAAGTCATTTTATTCTTTTTTTTTGATTTTTTGATTACTAATTATAATTTTTTTGTTTTTTTCTGTTTCTTTTATTTTTTTTATCTAAATTTTTTTTGTAAGTGGTTATTTTGGATTTCAATGGTATAATTAACCTTTTTTTTCTCTCCCTCTTTACTTTATTTTTTAGCTCCATCACCCTACTCTTCATCCCTCCTTGGCATTGTCATTATCCCCCCTTTCCCTTATTTCACTTTTTTTTGGCTCCATTTCATTGAAACACATACATTGCACATTCTTTATGCATTTCACTTACTCCATATTCAATTTCCCCACAATTCCAACATCAATCTTTCTCACTCTATTTTTCCTACTTTTCAATCAAGGTAAGTTTCATCTCCTTTTTTTCATGCCTATATGATATCTCATTCCTTTTATGAAAACTTCATACTTAAATATATGTATGACTCTTATCTGGATAACAGTGAACTTATAAAACTCCTTTTGATCTCATCTTCATTACCACTTTTCAAGTTTTTGTAAAATTTTGAAAATCAGACTCGGAATTAGGGTTAGGTTTATTCAAATCTAATGTTCTTTTTACTGAAGATTCTCCTGAAGGCTACCTTTCATTTCCTGCAAACAGATTTGAATTTGATTCAGTGGTTGCTGAGATATTGACCGTTAAAGTTGAGCCTTTTTTTTCCCAATTTAAATTTTTATTTCATTTTTTATGTAACAAATTAGGGTTAGGTTTATTTAAATCACATGTCCTTTAACTGAAGATTCTACTAAAGCATATCTTTCATTTTCCACAAACAGGTTTGAATTAGGTTCAGTGGTTGCTGAGATTTTGACCTTTGAAGTTGAGCCTTTTTTCCAAATTTCACTTGTCTTATTTCACATTTTTATATTGCATATTTAGAGGATAAGGATTCTGAAACTCTTATATGATTATTATCTAGGCATTTCAATTATATAGGCATATATTCGTTGGTCAAGAATATCACTAAAGCTCAAAAAGATGAAGATTTTTGCTTATGGGACACTCTACCTTCCTTTGACTCTTTTCTTGCTTTTCGACTCAAAAAGCTCTGTAATAAAGCATTTGAAGAAAATCATGAACTTGCAACCAAAGTTGGAATACCGAATTGGTGTGACTCCAAATGGGAAGATATCTGCCACAAATATCTTTTATTTTCTAATGTTATTATCACTCATTCTGGATTTCACAATAGGATTCATATTGATAGGAATGATGCCAATTTTCTTACTTTTGGAATATTCTCATATATCAATCCGATAACTGGCCACCCAATACCATCTCCAGCTAAAATCAAAGGACATGGTTTATATTTTCCAGACCACCGGTGCATCATTGATTTTGGTTTGGGAAATGGTATCATCGAAACTATTTGTAATTCTTCTCAGGATAATCATCAAACGACCAAAGCTCCTCCTGGTTTGGAATCCTGTCAAGATTTCACACATTTTGGTTGCTCATTTCAAATCAGTAATAAGTTGATACAAAGAATCAATAAGGTGAAGAAAGAAGGTAAAGTTATTCAATTTAAAAAAACTTTATCTAGATCCAAAAAGTATGGGGATTAGAGTTGTCATTGAAAATTTTATATTTTTTCATAAATTTTTAATAAATATTTTTTATATATCAATTTTCTCAAGTAATGTGATGAGCCATTGACCTTTGGTTGTATAACAGGTAATCATGATAACATTTATTTGTTTGATTCATGAGGTTCCTCTTGCCTATACCTGTAGAAAGTCCCAAACTTTTGTTTCTAGACTTGGTCTGCATTTTAGCCTGAGGAATTGTCATCACTATAAACTAGGGAAATTGATATATATTAGATATTTATTTAATAATTTATGTAATTATATTAAATTTAGATGACTTCCACCCCTTACTTCAATAAAATGCAGGGGGGGGTATTGCCAAATTTTCAAATATGACATGTGAAATTGATGACTTAGAAAAATTTTGGTGATATCCACCCCTTGCTTCAATAAAATGCAGGGGAGAGTATTGCCAATTTTTTAAAACAGATATATAATTTTTTTGACTTGTAAATATTTTGGTGAAAATTTTTTGGTGATACCCATCCCTTACTTCAATAAAATTCATGGGGGGTTTTGCCAAAATTTCTTTTAAGACTTGTGAAATTCTTGAAATGTAAGAATTTTTGGGATACCAGTAAAATTCAGGAGGTAGTAAAGCCAAATTTTCATATAAGACTTTCAAGATTCATGATATGAAAGAATTTTTGTGATACCCACCCCTTACTTCAAAAAAATCCAGGGGTGGGGGATCCTCAAATTTTCAAAGGAGACATGAAAATTTTATTTAAAAAAAGTGGGAGAGTAATGAAATAAAGGAAATTATTGGAAATTTTATGTACAAATAAATATGAACAGTTGAAGTGTGAGAGAAATAAAACAAACTAGTCATCCAACAATTTCTTTAAACGTTCAATTTTCTCAACAGATTTATTAGCTTTAACACATTCTATCAAGAAATCTTTCATTTTGGAATTTTCTTCATGATCAAACTTATATTTCATCTGCTCTAATAGGTTTTGATGTTCGAGTGTTTTCTCCTCTTTTTTTGATTTTTCAATACTTAGAGTTAACTCAAACTTCTTCTCCTCCAAATCTTGGGCCCAATCATCCTTCCGTAAAGAGAGCTGGTACTTCCTCTCCTCCAAATCTTGGGCCCGATCATCCTTCTGTAAAGAGAGCTTGTACTTCCTCTCTTCCAAATCTTGTAGCCTATTATCCCTCCTTAAAGAGAGCTCATATTTTTGCTTTTCAAACTTTAGAGTCTCTTTAGCAGCTTCCACTTGTTCTAGAGTGATAAGCAATGTTAACAATAAGTAGAAGAAAAGCAGAGTAAAGTATTAATAGGTATGATATCACTTACCAGCATCGCGTTTCTCTAAAAACTGTTCCATCGAAGAAAAAGGGGTTTGTGATGAAGTATCACTTTTTCGTCTTCTTTGTGAGTGGAAACTTAGACTACTTGAAGCCCTACGCTTCTTTTTCAAGGTCATATTTTCCTCCTCATCATTGTCACTAGCTTCAGACTCAGTTGATTGTGGGTCCTGGGCTTGTTCATCAGCCTTTTAAGAAATAAGAAAATCTAAGTAAATAAAAAAAAGTATTGATAAGATAAAAGAAAAAATAACAGACCTGAGTTAGATTGGGTTGGGTTAAATCGCCAATAGGATCAATAGCAAAGCTATCTAGATTTGTAGAATTTAGAAGAGGGGAGGCTTGAGTGGAGGAAGAGGATGGGAAAAGATTTGCTTTGACATCATGTTCGGAGATAGGATCTTCTCCATCCAACATGTTTACAGGATTAACATCGGCTCGCTCTCCAAAAATTGCATCCATCTCTTTAAAGTAAGGACATAAAGTTTCAAGTTTATCGTCTATGGATTTTATGCCCTTAGTTATATCGTTGTCCGTAACCCCAAAACCAGTGGAAGATGAAAGAGCCTTTGCCTTCTTGTATTTTGCTCGGTAATGCTTGAATCATTCAGACATCTGTTTAGGCAAAAGATCAATCCTTCCCTTGGTCTTATTCCGTAATTCATTTGCCATTAGAAGATAGCCATTAACTTTTGATGCGGGGGGCCGTCCTACTTTAGTGGCATACTCAGTAGCAAAACAAGAATCATGGTTAGATTTGTTTTTCAGCCAGTTGATAAGAATGAGATGCTCATCTTTTTTTAATTGAACGGTCTTTGATTTCTCAGCTGAGCAGGGGAAAGAGGAAGTAGTGGGAATTGAAGAACAACTGGGTGATGGCTGCCTTTGAGAAGATCTAGGATGACAAGGCATGTTATTATAAATGAAGATGAAAAGAGAAGAAACAAGCAGATGAGATAGCGAGATGAAAAGGAGCAGAATCAAATAGATGAAATGGGGAGAAATTCTGAGCGGATAGATTGAAGAGGATGGGATGAGAATGGAAGTGCGCAGCAAGGTAGAAGGCTTGGATATCCAGAAAGTTGTCCAAGATGTGGTTATCAAATATTGAGGATAAAAATGTCAGATAAGAGGTGAACATTGACACGTAAAGTGTCTAATAACCCAATTATTAGCAAAAATAATTGTGGAAGATAATTGGATTATGCAGATTATTTTCCGCAATTAATTTAATTGCGGATCGGTCAACATTGATACCCCCTATTTTGTGGATTAAGTTTTGACTTATTTGAAAAGAACATCAAAAATGTATGAACTCTTGAAAAGATTCTAAGCCAGGTGGAGCTTTGGTTGCTTGGTGATGATCCTGAGAAGAGTTTGAAATTGTTTCAATCACACCATTTCTCAAACCAAAATCAATTATGCATTGATGGTATGGAAAATAAAATCCATGTCTTTTGATTTTAGCTGGAGATTGTATCGGTTGGCAAGTTATTGGATTGATATATGAGAAAATTCCAAGAGTAAGATAGTTTGTGTCATTCTTATGAATATGAATCTTATTGTAGAATAATGAATGAGTAATAATAAAATTTGAAAATAAAAGATATTGGTTGCTAATTTCTTCCCATTGCGGGTCACACCAATTTGGTGTTCCAATTTTGGTAGCAAGTTGATGATTCTTTTGGAAAGCTTTATGGCAGAGTTTTTTGAGGCAAAGAGAAATAAAATTATAAAAAGAAGGTAAGGTGTCCCATAAGAAAAAATTGTCATCTATCTCAGATTTAGATAGTTTTTTAAGTAAAGAATATATTCCAATCGAAATTAAATGCGTGACATGATTTTGAGAATGAAGCATATATTATCAGATATACCAAGAGAATAGCCATTAACAAATCATAGTCTAAACATGAAATAAATTAAGTGAAATTTAGAAAAAAGGCTCAACTTTATATGCCAATATCTCAGCAACCACTGAACCAAATTCAAATCCATTTATGGGAAATGAAAGATAGGCTTTAGAAGAATCTTCAGCAAAAAGAACTTAAGATTCAAATAATCCTAACCCTAATAATAACTCTGATTTTCAAAATTGCACAAAAGTTTGAAAATTGAAGATGAAAATTCTAACAAGATGGAGATATAATCCTAGATAATCATCAGATAAAAATTTCATAAGCCTTATTTTCTAATTGTGAAATATAAAAACATAAAATAAACTAAGTAACATTTGGTTAAAAAGGCTCAACTTATAAGTTTGAAATCTCAGAAACCACTTAACCAAATTTAAACATGTTTCTGCGAAATGAAAAATAGGCTTCAGGAGAGTTTTCAGTTAAAGGACAGTTGATTTATTTAAACCTAACACTAATTTTTTTCATAAAGATTTTAAATAAAGGAAATTTAATTGGGAAAAAAGGGCTCAAATTTAAAGGACAATATCTCAGAAACAAATCAACCAAATTAAAATCTGTTTGTGGGAGATAAAAGGTAGTATTCAGGAGAGTCTTCATATATAAGGAAATTAGATTCAAATAAATCTAACCCTGATTCCAAGTCTGATATTTAAAATTTTACAAAAACTTGAAAAGTGTTTATGGAGATGAGAACAAGAAGAGTTTAATAAGTCCACTGTTATCCAGATAATAGCCCCTAGCTCTCCATCTCTCAAATATTGAGAGAGCAGTAGAGTCAGCAACACCTGGCTTTCTAGAAATTTCAGCTGTTGTGATTCCTGCTTCAGCCATGCCAACAATGCAAGCTTGTTTTGTTATTGTAAGTTGCTTCCTTCCAGCTCTAGAGGTCACCATAGTGCAAGGAAAAGTAAAAAAAACTAAAAAGAATAAGTTAGTTTATATCTTCCCCAAATGAGATAGAGTACACAAAAATACTATAACAAATGAAACAGGATTGTAATCTGGACAAAATTTAATATAGAGTAAGTGAAACACATTAAGAATGTGGAATGTATGTGTTTTAATGATGTGGAACCAAAAAGAAGTGAAATAGGGCAAAGGGGGATAATGACCATGCCAACGAGGTATGATGAGTAGGGTGAGGGAGCTAAACAAGAAAGAAAAAAGGGAGAGAAAAAAAGTTTAATTTTACCATAAAAATCAAAAATAACCCCTTTCAAAAAAAAATTAGATATAAAAAAGAAAAAAATCAAAAAAAAACAAATAAAATATAATTAGAAATAAAAAATCAAAAAGATGAATAAAATGACTTACCTGGAGAGATGAGATGAGAAAATAAATAAAACCAAATTGTTTGAGGGTTGTTTGAGGCAAGGAGAAAAGGATATGAGCAATGAATGAAAAAAGAAACATTGAAAAATTATGCAAATGCAGAAAATATGTGATTTCATATTGAGCTTGTGAATGAAAACAAAGAGAAATCCAAAAAGGAGAGATTCAGCATAAATTAAAAATAAATATGAATATGCAAAAAACAAAAACACCAAAACAGGTAAATAATGCACACAAGCTGAAAATCTGGAGAGTATGGAAAAAAATTTAAAATGGTTGTGTTTCAAAATGATGGAGGGTGATTGGCATAATGACAGAGCATATGCTGGCGGAAAGAATGTTTTTTGATTCAAGGGAGGGAAGAGATGGTGCAGTTTTGGGATCCTCTTCTTCATAAAGATCATTGAAAAGACATATAAGCTAAAGTGTCTTCCAAAACCAAGTCAGAATCAGAGTCAGCAGCTAAATTTAAAGTGATAGAAATCATAGCTGAGTGAAATTACTTCCTACTAGAGCAATGCTTTATTATTGTTGGTAGAAGTTTTAGATGATAACTGGTAAGCGAGAATTTTTTACCAAACGAGCAGGTGGGGTGTGTAAATAGAAAAAATTGTTATGTGTTTGCCACCAAAAATAAGTATCATAGAGTGAAGGGATACATAAGATTGAGAAAATATTTTGAGTGTTTGACACCAAAGTTAAGTAGTATAGAGTGAGAAAAGACTTAAGGATGGAATCAGACATTATAAGTCATTTGACTTTCTTAAATATCTATCATGGATGTGATGAGTTTGTGATCAGGAATTAGGAATAGAAATTGGGGTATAAGAGGCAGGATAATGCATTATTGTGGATTTCTTATCTACTATCCCTGGGTATAGTAGATAATAATCTTCCACAAATAATAATGTCTGATCCCGGGAAAAAAATTTCTGATACCTAATTGCGGATCCCTCAACTTTGATACCCCTAAAGTTAGTTTCATATGGTTGATCATGCAAATATGGATTACTTACTAAGGTCTTATTCCATTTACCCTGCCTCTACTTATCTTTCCCCTGTAAGGGTTACTTCTGGAGCACTGCTGTGGAGAGTTGTTTTAGTTTTGGGCATACCATTCCAATTTCCATTTTATGACTGTGATCTTTTTGATACTCCTCTTGGGCTGGAGGTTCTGCTGTTGCCACCGTGGAAGGGTTTAAGACAACTGTGGTTGGTTGGGATTTTAATCCTACTAGAGCTTTATTTACTTCTATGAAACCCTGTGCTTCTCTTTTTTCCAAAATTTTCATTTGGTCCAACATGTTGTTGACTTTTTTTTAGGGTATTTAGAAGGGTTGAGAGGGAGTGAATTTGTTCTTGTAAGGTATTTTTTGTTTTCTTTATTGATACTTGTTTTAAAAGTCTTTCCATTTCTTCCAGAGACATACGTTTGAAGTTGTTTTTGTAGGAGAATAACCCTCCACTTCAGTGTCCTGAAACAGTTTTGTCAGCTCTAGATCTTAGATTATAAGGGTTTACCTTATTACTCACATTGTCTACATTGTCACACATTTTTACATGGAATTTAAATCAAAGATTTGAAATACAAGTTATTAAAACTTCAAAAAGGAGTTTTATCAGTATTAATTAGCACTAATGAAGATAATTTGATTGCTAACTTGTAGGTATTAAGTGGCTTTATAAGTGCCAAAAGTCAAATATGCTTTAAGTGGTCACTAGATATAACTGGTCTACAATATGAAGCCATGTTTTTATATTTAAAAAAGAAAATATGTCAGTAATATTCTTTCTAAATAAAAAATGAGTTTTACAAACCAATAAAAAGGGATTAAAACTCTTTTTAAAAAGAAACAATTAATCAGTTTTTATTATATGTTTTATCATCTGCAAATATTAAAAAATAATTATTCTATTAACAGACTACCACTAATAACAACTTTTATGTTAAATTAGTGGTAAAATTGTTGATTCAATATAAAAATTTTATTATATAAAAGGGCTTCTTTTTCTGAAATCACTATATAAGTGACTCCAACCTGTTTTAATTATCAAAAATTTTCTATAGGGATTTTATTTACTTGTAGCCTCTTTTTGAATTTTTGCTTACTGGAAAATAACCAATAGAATTCTTGATGAAAGGTCCCCAATTGTCAGTCTAAGTTCAAGTACAGAGATGTGAAATAGCTTGAATAGCCAGTTGTCTAGAAGATTTTAATGGTCCTATATGAATACTGTGGTACAAATCCAATAAGTATATAAATATAACTCAATATAAGGGTTGTGGTAATTTAAATATCACTAATTATATATGGGTTAAACTCTTATAGTTGGTAGAAAAATAGATGTAAGAATTAAGATACTACTCAAAGACTTTATCAGTACTATTGATATGTATTGTAATTGTATTGGTTATATGTTTTGATTGCAATGATAAAGAATGTAGAAAACAAGAAAAATCCCCACTCCTTTTATACCCAATACTTCTCCAATAAACCCCTTGATTTAACAGTCCTATACACACCACACAATATGAGGGGCGGACTTGCTAGCAAGTCCACAACCTTGGACCCAAACTAACCACAGATTGAACACACATTGTGCTATTGAAAAAGGAATCAAAAAATCAGGGATGAACACCACTCAGAAGAAGAGTTTTAGGTGGGTGTTCAAGTAGAGTTCAGTATGGGCTCAGTATGAGCTCAGTCTGAGTTCCATCTGTGTTCCATTTGTGTTCAGGTTGAGGACTTGCTAGCAAGTTCACCCCCTATATTGCATAGTGACATGGCTAATGATAACTCATTCTAGTTAATACGTTTCTCCCACAACACAAATAATTACCAATAACATAATTAGAATGATATTTCCCTGCCAAAATCCTGGAGTAATAGGAATAATCCATCAAAATAAAATAATAAGTAAAAAAGAGAGTATATGCATGTAATATCTTAAAATAAAAGACTAAAAAAAGAAAGAATAAAATCAAATATTACACAATAGTGGGGATCAAAGTTAGAAATCTTCCATTTCAAAATACCTTTTTTTTCCACCAAATCAACCATAATTATTTTTTAAGGTATAATATCTTGTGTCTCAAAAACATCTTTTTACTGAGAATTAATGTCATGCTTGTGGCTTTTTTTTGTGCTGTGAAATACCTATTAAATAATTACAAATTTCTAACTTTGATACCCCCTAATATTAAGGGGGATCAAAAGTAGAAGTGATGGGGTTAATTATTACAATATACTACATAAATTCCCCATCTAAAAATAACCAATATTGACTGAGAAACCACTGAAAAACCCAAAAAAGGGCATGAGATGTGGGGTAACTACATGCAGTCCTTGGAAGGCAGTTGCATGAGTCAATTCTTGACTAAATTAGGCAAATTTAAGTGTGTTAATAAATTAAAAGTGCAAAGCTTGAGGTTATTAATGAAATTGGTGCATATAATAAGGTCAATGCACCTATAATTAGATTAGGACACTAAATAAGCACCTGTTGCCTATTTTAGTGTTTTTCCCCACAGTGGGCATAGAATTTGGGGTAATTATAGTGTTAAAAAGCTAAATTTGCTAAAAATGAAGCTATTCACATGGGAAAATTTCAGGCAGTATGTAGCCAGTACACAGAAGCCATTTCTGGCATAAAAAACGCCAAATTTGAAAAGTGTTATTTTTATGCATTTGAGTATCCAAAAAAATATTACTAATTAAGACAATTTGATCTGTAAAGGTGCATTTTTAATATTATCAAATTAATAGTGCATATAGTCAACTTTTAAGTGATTTAAAGTGCATTTCTTGTTTTTCACATAAAAAAATGAGAAAAACAGCTTTAAGTCCACTTAAAAACAATAAAGCCTTATTTTCAAGGTTATTAGGATTACCCTAGAACATTTAAACTTAATATTAAGTACATAAGACCTAAAAAATGTGGATATATGCATGTATATAAGGTGTTATAATGGCATATATTGTATTTTATCATAATTATTACTTATGTATACAACTTATGTACCTCTATTTATTGTTCCCATGTATAGTCCATGTGTTCAATATTATTTATAAGTTATTTTTAATCAGTCCTGGGGATGTCCAGGCTGACACCTTTCAGCATCCACATCTTCATCATCCATCCTCTTTTTAACCAATTTGTAACCTCTTAAACCCAATCTCTCTCACTACGCAATATAGGGGGTGGACTTGCTAGCAAGTCCTCAACCTGAACTCAGATGAAACTCAGATGGAACTCAGACCGAACTCATACTGAACCCATACTAAAATCTACATGAAAACCCACCTAAAACTGTTCTACTGAGTGGTGTTTATCCCTTATTGTATGGTTCCTTTATCAATAGTTCAATGTGTGTTCAATCTGTGGTGAGTTTGTGTCCAAGTTTGTGGACTCGCTAGCAAGTTTGCCCCCCATATTGTGTAGTGTCTTTAACCAAATTAACTAATTCTCCAACATATAGACCACTCTCAAGTTTAATACTATACAAACAACTACACCATCTTCATCACAAAATACCTCTAAATATCCATCCACTATTTTAACTAATTTATCTGCAACATCTTCTCTAAACACATCATTTACCATCAACTTGTAACAATTTAAATATAGAAAGTCTTTGAGTTTAGCCTCATTAGGGAGGTAAGGAAAGTTTTTACAACCTTTTGTGCTTTCTTTGATAACAGGTATATCTTCATCAAATTCTTCTTAGACGAAATTCTCTTCAGTGGGTGGTCTTTGTGACAATCCATCTGGAATAGTGAAATTTTTTCCAGGCTTGTGGACTAAATAGAATGAAAAATGTTGAATAAAAGATAACCATCTGGTTTTAGGTGTATTTGGTAAACTTGGTGTATTTATAAATTGAATTAATGATTTAGCATCCACTTGAAGCTTGACAGGTTTTCCCCATAAATCATTTCAAAGTTTCTTCAGAATTTTTACCACACCACATAATTCAAATTCCAGTTGAGAATATCTTGACTCTACTTCAGTAAATACTACAGATTAATACCTGACTTGTCTAATATAACAAGCTTTATCCATCTGAGTCAAGACCTACCCAGCAGCTATTTGGCATTAATACACTCCCCAATATATCCTACATGATCCTTTCAATTAATTCAACTTATGGAGCCCAATATCTTCTACAACTACCTTTTTCAACTTCACAAATTCCTCTTTGCACTCTTAATCCTGCTCCCAATGTGCATCCTTACTATTTAACCTTCTCAATGGATCTTCCAATGAAGAAAAATCCTTAATAAACATTCTAACATAAAAAATACCCCTAAAACTCCTGACCTCAGTTGTAATTCTAGGTCTAAGCCAGGACTGAATTTTATTAACCTTCTTCTTTGAAATTATCCTACCCTCTTTACATACCAAATGACGAAGAATCTCTAAAGCTTGCACACAACAACAAAATTTGGAACCTGAAATAGTTAAGCCAGCCTCTTCAATTCTAAACAAGATCCTTTCTAAAGTAATTTCAAAATCCTAGATAAATTTCTGTATCCCTGGATTCTCCTCCAAAACTTCATTATCATAGTTTGTTGAAGTTTCTTTGATTCCCCCATCATTAATATGTATACCAGAATACTGAGGAACTTTATCTTGATGAATTCAAGCCATCTGAGTTTGGTTCCACTTGAGGTAATTTTGCTAACTGTAATGGTCCAAGAAGATTATCAAAAGTAATGAGAGGTATAGAATCTGGATTCAACTCTCCCTCATCATATTCCCCCATAATAGGGGGTATCAAAGTTAGAAATTTGTAACTATTCAAATGGTATTTCACAACACAAAAAGGAATCCAAAAACTTGATATTGATTCTCAGTAAAGAGGTGTTTTGGGGTCACAATATGAAATATTTTAAAAATTAATCATGGTTAATTTGGTGGAAAAAAGGGGTATTTTGAAATGGAAGATTTCTAGCTTTGACACCCCCTAATATTTCCTAACCCATTACACACTCTACCAGAAAATTCTTTCACAAACCTTTGTGAACTAGGTGGTATATCAGCATCTTTAATTGTCACCCTACTTAGTTCTCTTAGATAATGAACTACCCTGAGATTTCCATTTGGTTTTTTGATAAAAAATATTGGACGTTAATAACTCTATTATGATTGTTCTTATAACCAAGTACAAATTTATTTCTCTAATAACTTCAATATAGCCTTTTTTTTAGCTTCAGAAATTGGAATTGGATTTTGCTTACATGTTTCATGACACACTACAGGAAACTTGTAAGATTCCCCATAATAATGCTTTAACACACTTCTAAATGAACTTCTCCCTTTTTACCACCACATCCAACAACTACTTCTCTTCACCTGATAGCCAGCCTTCAGGTCCAAAATTTACAACACCTTTTCTCTCAAAATTGATTATTGATGTTTCAGAAAGTTCAGGTTGATTCTTGACTTAAGGAATTTCATTAGTATCTCTTGATGAATTGGGACTCTTTAAAGGTGAATTAATTCAGCTTGTAGAGGTTCATTAATTGGCTTGACCTTATTAGCTACATTTTTATATTTTTCTGCATAAAAATTGACTTTGACTTGAGTAACATGATAACTTCTTGATCCATAACTACATAGATCATAATCAGAAATTTCTTCATAATAATAATCAGAAACAAAACAAATTAAAACATATATTTTATTATAAATTTTATCATACATATTTTCATCTAATTTTACACTATATTTTTATTGCCATTACCAAAATAAGCCACCATGAAATCCATGGTAAATAAGGTTGGAAGTTTAACCTCTTTCTGGAAGACAGAAACAAAATTTTCACAAATAATATTTTATTTTTAATTAATTATATTAAGATTTTTTTCTTAATTTTGTTGAGTTACTGGCAGTTTATCATCATGAAGGAGGTCAGAAAATAATCCCCCAGAATATACACTGCTAATATCCAACATTTTAAACCAATTACCATTCTATCTTTTATCAAAAATAATAAATCTCTTCTCTTCTCTTGTCCCATTTTTAAAACTAATAGAGAAAGTTGATAATGATGAAGGACATATAGAAAAATCCATCAAATATCTGTAAAACAATGAAATATCAACAGAAATTAATTGAGAATACACATGAATTAACTCCAAGTGAGCTGAAATACTTTGATCCAGGATCTCATTTTGAGGAGGGATTAAAACAATAGAGTGATCAGCCCTTCCTACCCCAAAAAATGGGGGTCTCCATTATACATTTCTCTAATTATTTCACCAGAAGCTGACATTTTAATTTGCCTCTTCTAGGTTAAAACACAACACTGACACATTGGAGTCACTCTAGGCCTAGTTTCACAACCTTCATCTTCTGGAGGTACCAACTGCATATGTAAAATTTTTCACATCATCACCAGTAATATCCAAACTTATACCCATTCCAGAATGATTACAAATCTTGGCTTCAAAATCTATTAAAAAAGGACCACCAAGAACCTTTCTTACAGACCCTATGGCCACATATAAATGGGCTTTAGAAACAGATCCACCAACACCTAACTTTACATACTCTGCTATACCCATCAGCTCACTAGCATGTCCTCCAATTCCTCTAATATTCCCACCAGTACCAGTCTTAAGTGGAAGACTAATACCTGTAGCCTGCTCCAATGAAATTAGATTAATTTAAGGGCCAGAATACATCAGGGCCTTTATCTTTTTACCATTTAATGTCACTACCCAATATCCCATAGGAGTAGAAAAATGAATTCCACCTCCTCACAAAAAGTTTCTACATTTTCACACATATATTCCACCTCTACAACTGACACCCATCTCCTTCTCAGAGGCTTCTTTTGCTTCTGTGCAAGGGCAGGACTAATAGTAAATAATTAACCTAGAATAGAGGAATCTGAAATTAATTCAAATTACCCAAAATCATATCCATCATATTCTCTTTATCATCCACAAATTACCTTTCATACTGAGCCTTTGCTTTAACCACCTTTGTCCTATACACCTACTGAGAACCAAAATTTACATCATCAACAGCCATTCCAACATCTTTTGAATTAATAACTGCAATCTTATCACCACCAACTTTAACCAATCCAGATCCAAAACTGATTCTCTGTACTCTCTCCATTGGAGTGTGACTACTAAAACTTGGTCTGGGGATATATTCTAAAGACACATCCTCCTCAGAATCTGATTCTTCATTCACATGCATAGGTTCTCCATTTAAATCCAAAGTACCAGAGCTAGCAGACCCCATATCAGCCATCCCCTTCTGAATCCAATAAATTTCATCTTTTAAATAATGTTTCATTTCCACATTTCTCAGCTCCACCTTATCTGGTTTAGCCCTAAGCTGACTTTTAATGCTACTCTTTGCTTTATTAGTGGCTGCCCTTCTAGCAGTATTCAAATCATATTCTCCAGCCATACAATTTCCATCCACCCTAACAACAAAACAAAACTCCAAACCACCAAATGAAGTTGAAAATGTGGCCTTACTGGCCTCCTTCTCTTTACCTTTTTCTTTCTCATCTTTACCATTACCACAATTACCATCACTTTTTCCACTATTATCATCATTACCACCAGGTAGCTCTTCAAAAAATTTCCTTTTTTCACCCAACATATTTCTACAAAAAAAATCTGACAGATCCTGACCATCACTGGGCTTGATGAAAGATATATCAGGAAACTTGTAAACCTTTCCATAAATTTTGAATCTAAAAGAATTCAGGTCCCTATCCAAAAATAACAATCACCAGGTTTGTGCCACTGCCTGTTACAATAAGAGCACACCTTTACCTCACCATATACACCTCTATAACCATTAATACTATTATACCCATTTCTACCATTTCCATTTCCAGATAATCAATTATTGTTACAATTATAATCATAATTCCTCCTCTCATAACCCCTAGATTTATAAGAAGTAGAAAAGTACAAAGAAACAGGGTCCTTATTGACCTTTTTTGTCACATGGACAAACTTTTTTAGCTGCTTTGTGAAGTCAGCCAACTGATCCACCATCTGATTATTATAATTACCTTCAGCTTTAGCAAGCAGCTGTCCTGTCTGATCCTTCTTATCCTCTTGAGCTTTCACCATAATATCATTATTCTCAGCCAAAACTTCTCTGATCTTTCTGAAATACTTATTTCAATATTCTTGAAATCTGTCCAATGCCATAAGTTTGAGGTATTCCTCCACATTCTCAATTAATAATCAATAAAGCAGGAAGTTTCTGCTCTTCATTAGGGGAATTCTTCATCAGAATTTTCCTAGGAAAATCTTTTAGCACATCCATTCTAACACTCCTATTAAAATGAGACCAAAAGAGATCCTTAGCCAGATTTTCTTGAGAAATTTCCTTTACCAACACCAGATATTTCACCACTTCATCAAACTCTCCAAGGATTTTCCTATAATCCACCAATGAAGCAAAACCATATTTTGCCTTTCACACACTGAAATTAATTTTCAAATCCACTGTAGAATACCTCAGAACCCATCTTTGAATCATCTCTTTTGAAAAATTAATCCAATCCCACTTTTTATAACCCTCCATAGCAATGACCTCTTTTTCCACCTCTCTTTCCACAATAAAGAACCTAATTTGCTTCACCATATCCACAAGAGAAGCCCCATAAACAAAAGAAGAAGCTTCATACCTACTCAAAAACCATTTTATTCCTTGCCATTAAACTTGGACACATACAAAGTTTGAATCCTTACTGATTCCATTACAGGAGTAGCACCAGCAGCAGAAACACCAGAATCAGTAGAAGAAGACATCCCAAAAGTAAAGATCAAAAATTTGATAAGCATTCAAAAAAGTGAGCCTCTTTCAGGCTAAGAAAGTCCAAGTATCAATTAAGTCCTTTAAAATCCAGAAAATGTGAGCCCCATGTTGGGAGCAACCAATGTAGAAAGACTCTTGCAGTCACCTTGCTGTAAGCAGAATCCAAGGGAGTTGGATAAACCTAAAAAACCCCTGTCCCTTTAAAATAAATAAAGATTTCTCAATAATCTCTGATATAATTTCTACTTGATAGTAAAAGGACTTTTTGAACAGTTTTTATTAATTGTTTTGAGATGATGGAATGTATGACCTTAAGATAATATAATGAAATACAACAGAAAGCTGTACCATTAAAAATATTTAATCAATTGAATTTATTTGTAATTACTGAGTTTTTATTTTTTATTAAAAGATGTTAAAGTTGAGTCCCTGGAATTGAATCCTTTCTAATTATACCCTTCATGCATATATTTATGAGCTGTTGTGTAAAATATATGAAGTGTTATGTAAAAATGTTTTATTTATAAGGGTATTATGACTTATTTAAATAATATGTTGTGGTGGTTAATTTTTATGCCTATATAATATTTTATTCTTCTTATGTGTGTGGTATAATTTTGAGTCTACATATTATATATGCATAGTCTAGTCATGTGCCTCTTTTTCAATTCTAGAGTTTGTATGGAGTTTGCATGTACCACTAGACTCAATTAGAGCCTTAAAACCTTAATAAGAATCTAGAAAAATTAGAGATAAGAGAGATACATCTGAAAAACATTTGCTCAAAATTTTTTAGTCTCTGCAGCCTTATTTACCAAACTAAAAATCATTAAAGTTAAGCAATTTAACAAAAATTAAAAATATTTTCAACTACTTAATAAAATTAATAAAAATATAAGAAAAATGTGAAAAATTCCAATTTAATTTCCAAAGTTTTTTGGGTCCCCTGAATTTTTTTTCCATGAATTTTTAAGCCCATAATAATTTTTCTTTTTTGTAAAATAATTTTTTTCTTTGATACATTATTTTGACCAATATTTAAAATCAACCGTATTTCTTTATTATAAAATAAAACCAAAATTTAATAACCCTCTAATTCTCCATGATGAGTTTCCTATAATATATTTTTAGCAAAATTTTGTGTCATACTAAACTTTAGAATTCCATAACAACTACAATCTACTTTAGCAGGGGTGAGAGTCAGATCTGTAGTGACAACTACTATGTTGCACCCCCTCTTGGCCAAAAAATGTTGTGCATCTAGCCTGCATCTTCTTTATTTATTTTTATTATTTATTAACCAAATTTATTCTTTTTAAATTTTCATTTAAGTCTTTTTCCTTTTTTGGTGCCTAGTATGAGTCCATTTGTCCCCAAATATATCTTGTTTGTTTGACTCCTAAAACCAATAGTTGTTTTATTCTTAGAGCATCTTCCCCCATTTCAATAAATATCCAGTATATATTTCCATTTTACTTGAGCCAATTTATAACGAAATTTCTCATTCATCCCTTGTATGCAGTTTCTTTTGCAACTTATGATTCAAACGTAATATTCATTCCTGGAATTTTTGTGTCCAGTAACCAAAACTCAACTGTAAACTCCACTTTTTTTTAACATGCCATTTATGGTCAAGTCACAAAAGCTTTTGACTGCAAGCGTGAATGAAAGCTTTTGTGTTCATTTCTTACTAAATTTACTCAACCAATAAGGCTAAGTCTAAACCAAAGAAAGAGCTCCTCAATCAAGATTGTAGTGAAGGACATAATCAACTTGTGACAGACTACTCTTACACCAACTTGTTTATACTGATATATGAAATTGAAAGATGTTCCACAGGGGGAAAAATGGCAAACTAAATTTTTAGTTCAGCTTTGTGACCCTATCCCATTTCTAGGTGTGTCTTTGTGACAAACCATTGAATGTCACTTTTTGAGCCCACCTTATTTTTTGCCTTTGGAAGAGGGTTTTTGTGGTATGGTGTGGGTATGCTTGTAAGAGAAGGGAAGAGGAAGCGCAAATAGAGGTTTTGGATGAATCCATGAAGATGACAGGACATGCACCAAGGAGATGACAATGCCAGAAAAGCAAAAAAATAAGATGGGGTCAAACAGGGTCACTCCACAAATCAGACCCGGAATTGTACCTTGAAACCAAAAACTGAAATAGACATCTAGTTCAGGAATTTTTCCCACTGTGTTCTTCCTTCTGGCACTATGCACCAAGTAAGATATCCCTGATGGGGATATCCAGTGCCAGTTGGGGATATTTTAGGGAATGACATAAGGTCAGAAAAATAAATGTAAGAAAAGTAAGTGCAAGAAAAATAAGTGCGAGAAAAGCAAATGTAAGAAAATTCATTTTCAACCATGAGAATTTTGTTTTCAAAAAAAAAAATTGTAAAAAACAGGAAAAAATGAAAAATGAGGTAAAAAATCATTTTTTTGAGAAAATTTTTTTTTAAAAACTAAATTCCCCATGGTTATTTTTCTCACATATTTTTTTGGCATATATTTTCCTTACACATATTTTTCTTGTACATATTTTTCTATCTTTATGTCCCTCCCTACAATATCCCTGACTCGCGCTGGATATCCCCATCAGTGATATCTTACTTGGTGCATAGAGTGAGGAGTCCAGTTTGGCAATCACTTTTTCCTAGAGTCACTTGACATACTTTAAGCTTATATTAGTTGTTATGGGTAGCAAGTATATATAAATGATAATTTATGGTGAGTAGTAGTGATGTTATATGAAAATGAAAAAAGCTAAGAAGAGCAAAGTAGTAAATTAAGTTTTCGGCAAGTGAGTTGCGAAATGAAGTTTTATTGCGGGAGCAAGGCCAAGATAATGTAATGAATCAAATATCTTTCAGTAAAAATATGTGTTCGCATCCAATATGTAATGAAATCAATTGCTAATGAGGGGCTTTAATAACACGGAGGATGAATACTTGCTCAAAAGTCGGTAAAGTATGCATACCGAACAACTTTACCAAAACGGGGGTAAATGCCCTTAGAGCATCTACCTCTGTGTCGGTAAATTGGTTCGGTATGCATATTTTACTGCATTTTGACGTGAACCTTAACCCTCGTTTCATTAAAGGCCTCTATTAGCTAGTGAATTCAGCATGTACTGTAGCCTGTCAACTAAAGTTACTGAGCTCCTTTTGACCTCATTCGGTAATTCAATATTCTGCCAGCCAATTCTTTTCACTCCACCTTGTAGCTGCTGAACACTTTCACATTTCACTACTTATTGAAACCAAACATTTTTTATTTTAATTCACAACTGTTACTACACAACACTTCCTATTAACACAATCTCCCATTTCGCACCTCGCCCTACAAACTCCAAATCCATATAAAGTGATCAACTTGTCTGATCCAACAAAAAAGCGATCCCCTAATTGGAACCACCTAGTGTTAGGGTGTTACCATACTATGTACTTAGCTAGTCACCCATCAGTATATAGTGTAGCTTCCGAGTGCACCAGAGATCTTTTCCTGGTCCTTGTACTGGTCCTGCAAGGCATCAGTCTCTACACCAAGAAGCTCTGTGCAATTAAATCTTCTTCCATTGTGAGAAATTTGTCAATTATGATTTGTCCCATCTGAAAAGTTGAGGAGAGTGAAGTGAGTAGCAAAAATGCGAGAAGGAAAACAGTAGAGTTTACCAAATGGGCGACTCAACACGAGGGTATGGAAATTTGCCCAACTTGTGTTTGCTAACTGAATCTGCATACGAGGGTGTCAAACCCCATTTCAGTAACAATTGACACAGCAATTATGCAATTATCTACTGAAATTTTACTGCAACGGAGGTAGATGCTCTTATGACTTTACTATTTTTTTTATATTTCATACAATTTCATCCAACTTGGGGCATGAAGGAAGTAGCAAATTAGTTTAGGTACAAGCTTAGTAGGAATAGTATTATGAAAGAGACAATGGGAATTATGACTTTACTATTGTACTGCTAGTCTTTGTGAATGATATTGCGTTAACATTTATCTTGACTTGAATTTCGTTAGACAAAAAATACCGAATTTCCACTGGCATACCATCAACTTTAAAACTACACATTAACTCACTTTAAGTGAAGGATAGTACATGCTCTAATTAACTTAAAATATTGATAGGTAATATAAGTTTAACGGTAAATTCTATCACATAAAGTCAACCAGAATCGTGCGAGCAATACATTTCCGCCAGTTTTTAGCAAAATAATCTAATCGAAAGATCAATGCGTTAAAGCGTCAAAAGATATTTTGTAAGCTTAAGTTTCCAATCGCTTCAAGCGTTGGCCAAAAATTTCAGCTCTAATTTTCCATTTACTGGGGGTAACTTGAGGATTGGTGAATTTCACCTGTGCTTCTACCGCCATTTCTAAATCTTGATGCTTCCATTCGCTGTTACGAGATCCTTGCGCCCAGGTCTTGGGTCGATAATTTTTCAAAATATCAACAGGCTCAGTATCATGCGTTCCTCTTGAAAAGGTGTAGTGTTTCTTATGAGAGATGTTCTGATTAGATACGTGAGGGTGGTGATTTTGTGGTTGATTAGTCATTGTTAAACGTCCTGATGTGGAAGAGGATATAAGTGATTTCATTCGAAAAGGACTTGTTGATCGGAAGCTAAATGCTGGCATAGAGTGAAGTGACTTGATTTGATAGTCTTGCTTCACCTTTTTGTATGGAAAGTGTGCCTGATCTCCCTCGTCGGCTTCTCGTTTTTTAGATGTTGCAAAAACTTGGTGGGAGTCTAACTTGGAAGCCTTTGAGAATTTGGACTGGAGATGTTTAGGGTTTGATAGCCCATCAATGGTAACGTTTGTTTCACTCTTTTCAAAATCACGATGACCAACTGGGGGAGTTTCATTTGGAGTCTGGGGAAGATTCAAGATGCGATACAAGCGGCTAATTTTGGACAAAGGAACATCGGCTTTTGTAGCAGGATTATTCAATCCATTTCTACCAGAAGATGTAGCACTTGATGTGGCTAACTGCCAACTCCAACGATTTAGTTCTTCCCTTAAAGTGACACCTTCTCGTTCTTCTTCCTCGGCGGGTCTCCTGTCTTTCAAAATAGATTTATCAAGAGGCGTAAAATTTTTGGAAGTGCAAGTTACATGACGAGGAGAAATAACATCTTGATGAAAAGTATTTTCTGAGCGCTTTGAGGAAGAATACCATGAAGACCAAGTTGACTGAGGCATTAGCTAAAAAATATAATCGTGTTTGATACATTAACAATTTGACAGGTTACAAACTAATGTGTAGCTTAGAGCCTGCCACTTCTGAGAATCTTACCTAGTGTGGAAATTATGGATGGAGTACGCGAAACCGGAAATGTTCCCTATAGATAGCCAAAAGTAGAAGATAGAAAAAACAGCACTCTGGGAAGAGTTTTACAGAAAAATGCGTGAGATGCAAGTGAGAAACAACAAAAATTGTTCCTCATTATATCAGATGAATTCAGGATGAGTACTGGCACCAAAGCAAATACTGAGTATGATATTGGGCCGAATGTAGGCTGGATGCCCATTGTCTTTTTTCATTCTTCTCCCAACGTCCCTGTGTTGTTGCTTGCTTACCTCTACTTAAAATATTATAGTTTACGTGTTAACATTGCCTTAAAAATCAGTTTCTAAAAGCTTATAGGCTATCAGTAAATATTGAATGGCGTCTGATATCTTATGATGTATGTTAGTTTTCCGCGCCATTGTATCCTTTGTTATCTCAGTCAAACGGGAACTTCTTTTAGAACAAGGCAAGAATCAGTGTCATAAAAAATGTATCCGCATAACAAGCTAAGAGTATCACTGCAGAACTTTGCGCACCGGAATCTCAAAGCCCAGAAAGGTAAACTCTCTCTCTTCATTCCCTACGGTTATGAATGGTGAGAGGAAGGACATAAACCCAAGTATAAAAGGTAACAGTGACAAATATAAGGCTCACCCAACTAGGGGCATGAAGGAAGGAAGACAAATTTGGAGTATATACATGTTAGAGTAAGCAGAAGGAGGAGGAAACACAGGGCAATAAAAAGGCAACTATATGTGACTACTGTGGGAGGGGAACATTATTGGGGAATCTACCGCAGATCTACAACTGGCATTACTAAATTATGGTGAGGATTATCAGGGCATCTAACCACCGTGTCTGTAAGTTGGGTCGGTAAGCATACTTTACCGATAATTAAGGGCATATTCACTCACCGTTGCATTATTACCCCTTATTAACTATTCATTTCTATGGTAGCAGTGTCAGCGCTTCGTCCGGAGTGAACCGGAGTTAGACGCGTCAGCTGCACCATAGGTTTTATACTAAAATCTATTTACATATTGAATAATCACTAAGCATATTATGTCCTATACATAACATCCCCCCTCTTAGTGATTTCCCTGCCACCGTGCAAAAAGAAAGAAAAAGAAAATATGAGAGAAAAAAAGAAGAAAGAAAGAAAATAAAAGGGTGTAAACTAATAAACACCAAGTAAACATCTTTTTTCTTTCCACACATTAGGACCTAAATTCTTTGTCAACAAATCCGCTACTTGATCCTTTGAGGAAACCCACTCTATTATAATTTCCCGCCTATGTACTTGTTCATTCACAAAATAGAAGTCACGGTCAACATGTCTGCATCTTTTATCAGAAGGGTTATCCGTAGCTGCAACAATAGCACCCTTGTTGTCACATAACAGTGTAGTTGGTTTTTTGCATAGATTTACTTCACGTAGGAGGTTTCTCATCCACAGAGCCTGGCGGGTGGCAGTGGACATTGCCATTAATTCCGAGTGTAGGGATGCCGTAGCCACTCGTGATTGTCCTTTTGATTGCCATAGTATTAAACAACCGTTTACTATAAGGATATGGCCGCCTGTGGCGCGTGCAAATTTTCCACCCCACGTAGCATCACAGAAAACCTCCATTGATGGAACATCATTAAGCGTAGGGAACAAGTGAAATTTCATATCCTTAGTAAATTGCAGATATCTCAAGAGGTGATTTAGTGCATTCCATTCATCTTTACCTGGTCTTGATGCATAACGTGCCAGGAAGTTGACTGGATATGCTAAATCAGGTCTAGAGCCTGCTACCAGATATGATAAAGAACCAATGATCAATAAGAATTTTAACCGTTCCATAGGTTCCTTGGTTTTTTCAGGCAGTGATATTAATGAAAGTCCCGCCGGGAGTGGTGAATGGGTTGTGAGACCTACCGGATTATGTTCCCTCAGAATTTTATGAACAAGTGCCGGTTGATGAATTGTAAAACCTCTGTTGCATCTTGAAACTGCTAGGCCAACAATAGAAGATAATCCATCAGACCACTTCACCTTCAAATGTTTCCCAATATTGATTACTAATGCATCCAACATCTCTTGACTATTTTAAACAACCACCCCGTCATCAACATGAATCCATATCATTCCTTTCATATTGCTTTTTTCTAAAACATACACACTTGCATCATGATTACTGGCTTTATAACCCAAGTTTGACAGAATGCCGCTAAGGTGTTTCCACCAGCATCTTGCCGCCTGTTTAGTTCCGTTATGGTATGGTAAACTCTTACAGTCGCCTTGCTGTAAGCAGAATCCAGAGGAGATGTGTGGATTTAGCTGAAAACCCTGTCCTTCCAATAAAAAAATAACAAAATGGGAATTCTAAATCACTAAGCTAACCAGTCTACTTGGATCTGATTGATAAAAATAATGAAAATCTGATATGTTTAACGCCTTTTGAGATTTAAAGAAAGTGGCTGTTGAGAAAGAAATACTGAATACAAAAATTATGGTGTACCAGTGAAAGATCTGAAAAGATTGACTTTTATGTTTTTATAATAATTTAAATTTTTATGAGACAGCAATAATGAAGTCCCAGTGATGAAGACCTTTCTAAAGATACCCTGTATGAAGTGTGATATAAATTGTTGAGTAGTATTTCTATAATGTTATATATAAAATATAAAGTTATAAGGGTATTACAATTTTATTTAATTTGTTGAGTAATAAATAATGAGACTGTGGTGGTTAAAGATTAAGCTGTATGATGTCTGTATGATGTATGATAGATGCCCAATTTCGAGTCTGAGAGGCTCTTAAGTATACCTAGTCATGTGCCTAAGATACTTCTCCAGCACTCAGCCGGAGCCCATCCGGAGCTCGTACGGAGTCCGTACGGAGTCCATCCGGACCTCCGGACTCAACTAGAACCTAAAACTATAATAAAAAAATCTGTAAAAATTACACATAATAGAGCCACTTCCCCTTTACATTCTCAACTAATTTTCGTAGTCTGCGCAGCTCTAATCACACCGTTAAAATTCATCAAAGTTAAGTAATTTCTAAAAACATAAATATTTCTATAAATCTTTAAAATTCATTTAAAAATATAAGAAAAATAGTAAAAATTCTGGGAAAATTTCCCAAGGTTCTTGAGTGACTCTACTTGATACTTATAAGTTATTCAGACCGTAAAATAAATTGTTTTCGTGTAGGCATTTGCTTTTGACCAATTTCTTCATATTTAAAACTCAAATAAATTAAATAAAACCCTTTTATAAAAAATAATAGCGCCAATCTTGCACACTGTAATAACTCCATTTACATATTTAGGTGCCATACTAAACTTTAGGCTACCACATCCTCCCTCCAATTGAGAATGTCCCCATTCTTAAAACTTTGCATAAGTGATTGAGCAATTCCAAAAGAATTATCTTTTCTAATAAAATAATTTGATAAATTTGTTTTAGCTGGTCTTCTTTTAATTTTTAAAAATAAAAACATTGTTTCTTCTTCTCTGGCTTGATATAACATAAAATAAAATAAATCTTGTGATGATTCCACTACTGAGAGCAAGGTTTGAATCCCTTCAGACTCCCATTAACCAGTCTTCCTTCATGTCACAGCATTGAGAGAGTGGATCTTCCTAATGAGCCGAATACTCCTGATTCCAATCTCATAGGGCCCCCCACTGAGCCTAATTCTATGATTCCAATCTTGCCATAAGGTCCTCCAAGCTTTACACCAAAAATGGCCTAACTATGAGGCACTAAAAAAATCATTCCCTAAAATCCAACTACCATCCTAACTTCTGATTCCTTCATCACAATTTCAACCATTGCTAAATAGCAACCTATAAAATACTTTTGCCAGGCTTCCAATAATAATAATATTATCTTTAGACCATGTTAAAGCGCCACAAATTTCACCTAATTAACCATTATGCTTTCCTTAGCATCATCACCACCTAAAATTTTAACCTCCTAAAGCTTATCATCACCCAATTCCAGATTTGATTGAATAACCAGTTTAGAGTCTTAGTGGACAGTGATAAATTAAAAGATTGAATTGAGTTATCCAAACAAGATTGACATTCCAGTTTAAAGTCTTGGTGGACCAAACATATAATCGATTGCCAGTTTATGGTCTTGGTGGACCAAAGATCGTTTAAGTGCATAAATAACTTGAAATATTCCTAAGTAAGGCCTAGGCTTGACCAAAGATTGAATAAACTTGATAATCCAGTTTAATGTCATAGTGGACCAATGAATGTTGAATTTTCCTGCAGATATTAATTTTCCAGTTTAAAGTCATAAGGGACTAAAACAATGAATGAACTACCAGTTTAAAGTCATGGTGGACCAAAAATTTGATTGATAAGAAATCCAGTTTTAGGTCATGGTGGACCCAACAACTTGATAATAGTCCAGTTTAAGGTCTTGGAGGACCTAACAACTTCTCTATCCTTGAACCCTTCTCCAAAAATATCCATAAAATCTTGAACGTCCTTGAATTTCAGTTTAAAGTCTTGAAGGACTAACAACTCCAATATAAAATCTTTAATGACAGTCTCGAAGATTAGCCAGTTTAAAGTCTTGGAGGACTAACAGATCCAAAATACGTATAAAAAACCTTAAAGAACATCTTGAAGAGTAGCCAGTTTAAAGTCTTGGAGGACTAACAGCTCCAACATAAAATCTTGAAGTAAAATTTCATAGGTATTGAGTTCCCCTAGACCCTGTTTCCTGTCTAAACTAAATGAATAAAACTAAAAAGAATGAAGACTGAAAAATAAAACTAAGAACTATAATAATAATTTTGATTTAATTAATGAATTTTTTCATTTTATTATTTTATTTTTATTTTTATTTTATTTTTTTATTTTATTTTTATTTTATTATTATTTTTATTTTTGAAAGATTTATAAAAGATAGTTTTGAAATAAAAGTTAAAATTTAATTTTTTAAAGAAAGATAAAAAAAGTAATAAAAAAGAATTATCAAAATTAAAATTTTAAAAGATGCCCCCCAGCCATTTGATGAGCCGTACCCTCAACATCATACCCACATCCAAGTGCAACTTGATGTGGTTACACAATATTGAGAAATTTAAAAGAAAAGAAAATAAATGAAAGTTTTTAGAAGATAATATTATAATGATGATCACTGGGTGGGCTACCTCCAATTTATAAAAATGATTAGAGACCACCCGTGAGCATCACCTTTGCAATAATTCATAATATATATTTAAAGGAAAGAAATCACAATCTAACATAAAAAACAAAATTTTAAAAAATATATATATAAAATCTTGAATCCGGCGTTGAGAGCGGTGTCTCTTGATTTGTTCCAGTTTATAGTCTTAGTGGACTTCCTATAATTAAAAGACAAAGCCAGGATTCAACTATAAACAGGGAAAATTTTGGAAACGAACATTATGGGGTAATTGTGTATAGAGCAGCCAGACCATCAATTACCCCCACACATGCCAATATTAAATTAAGAAGGTTCCCCTGTGAACACTTCTAGCAATAAATTTTTAAAATTTTCCAACACTATCTTCACCCATATTTTAAAAATTTTAAATTTTGAAAATTTCAAAGAAGGTTTTCTTGCATTTTGTTAAGTTTCATCACAGTTTTGTCGCCCATATGCAGTGTAATGACAGTAAAGTATTTTGATAAAAAGAAGATAGTTTATCCTCGTTGCAGAGGGTAATAAAATTTGATATATGTCATAGATTCTCATTGTGGAGGGTGATAAGATTTTTCTAAAAAAACATCATAGTTTATCCTCATTGCAGAGGGAGACTTCGGCACTCCTGGTGCCTCTAGGATAGAACCGTTTCACTTGATCATCCACTACCCTCTTCTTCAATTCAACTCCATCCAACTCTTCTAACACATATGAACCACCGGAAACTTGCTCCTTGATTTTATATGATCCATTCCACCTATCTGCAAACATCTTTCCCCACTGACTTTCCAAACTCCTATTATACACCAAGACCATATCTCCTGGGTTCAAAGGTTTCCTTAATCAATGTGCCAACCGCTCATCACAATATCTAACTGATTGATTTCTGCTCTTCATCATCCACGAATATGCCTTTTCTAAATATTATTCTTTCTTTTCTAGCTGCATCATTCTTGCACACAATAGTTCATCAGTAGTTTTGACCGTGTCCCAGTCAACTCCAAGATATGATTCAGCTTCTAAATTAACGGGTAAAACTGCTTTCTGCCCAAAAACAAGTTCATAAGGTGAAAATCCGGTCGTCCTTTTGGCAGTGATTCAATCAGCAAATAAAACTAAAGGTAAATAGTGCCTCCACTTTTTGGCACTTGTCCCACACATTTTAACTAAAGCATCCTTAATAACTTGATGCCCTCTTTAAAACATGCCTTCAGCTTCAGGATAATATGGGGTTTCTACCCTAAACTTTGATCCAATTTTAGATACAGCCTCTCTAAACTCAGCCCCAAATTCAGGACCTCCATCTACCGTCACCAATTTCATCACTCCATATCAATACACCCAATTATTTAACAAAAATTCTGCCACATTTTTGGCAGTCAAATTAAAAAGAGGCGCTGCCTTTACCCAACCAGATAAGTTGTCTCTGGCTACAATTAAATATTTATACCGTCCCTCTTTGATATGAACAGCATCCAAACTGACTCTCCCAGAGAGTGTATTTTCTCCGGTAGCGCGTCCAGGTTCTTTTAACCTTAAATAACTTCGTCTTTGACATTCTTCGCATGACTGAACCCACTCTTTAACAGCCATGTTCATGCCAGGCCACCAAAATTGATAAGAAATTCTTCTAAATGTTTCTCCAACACCTCTATGCCCGAGATCTTCATGCAGTGATTTCAAAACTAATTCTTGCCCCTTCTGTTGAGTTATAACTACTTGAGGATTTGGATACCTTCTCCTCATTAAACATCGACCAGATAGGTAAAACGTAGATGACTTCCTCTTGATAGCCACCCATTCATCGTCTTCACAATCTTCTGGTCTCTCTAAAGTCAACAAATATTTGACTAACAAAAAATAAAAACCAGTCTGACCCCAGACTTCATCTTGAAAATCGATTAATATAACATCAATAGGGACTTCTCTATCACCAATATCACCTGCACATGAATGAGCCAATAAGCGTTGTCCCCTAAATAAATCTTTAATCGAGCTATGTCGAAATTTTTCTTCTGAACCTTTGGATCCTTTGTAAACCGTATTCGAAAATACCTCTTTCTCTTTATCCACCTTTTTATTTAAATTCACTAATTCTCCAACATATACACCATTCCTTAACTTACTACTATCCCACACTACCAATCCATCTTCCTCTACATACACCACATCTTATTCTACCTCCTTTCTACCGAATTTATCTACACCTTTTCAAACATCTTTATTAACATAAAAACTATTTTCCAATTTATCCTCTTGGTGGAGGTCATCATCACCATAATCTAAACACAATAATCCTGCCAGGTTAACCTCATGGCGGAGGTATGGAAAGTCTTCAGCTCCTTTAGTGCTGGCTTTGATAATAGGTATATCTTCATCGAACTCTTCTGAGTCTGAATCTTCTTCAGTGGGTGGTCTCCTTGATAAAACATCTGGCATAGTAAAAGTCTTGCCAGGCTTATGAACTAAATCAAACGAAAAATGTTGAATAAAAGCTACCCATCTCGTCATGGGTGCGTTCGGTAAACTTGGGGAATTAATCATCTGGATTAACGATTTTGCATCCACTTGCAACTCAAAATGTTTCCCCCAAAAAATATGCTGAAGTTTCTTCATTATTTTTGCCACACCAAATAATTCCAATTTTGGTTGAGAATATCTTGATTTGACCTCAGTAAATACTACAGATTCATACCTAACTGGCCTGATGTAACCAGCTTTATCCATCTGAGACAAAACCGCCCCAGCTGCAACCTGACTTGAATCAACTGCTAAATAAATTCTGCCAGAATCTTTTCCATAATCCAACTTTTGCAGGAATAAATCCTTCCCCACAACCTCCTTCAACTTCTCAAACGCCTTCTCACACTCTTCATCCCACTCCCAGTCTGCATCCTTTCTTGTTAACCATCTCAATGGAGCTTCCAATGAAGAAAGGTCCTTGATAAACATTCTAACATATACAAAAACACCTAAAAACCCTCTAACTTTGGTCGTATTCTTGGGTCTTGGCCAGGACTGAATTTTGTTAACTTTCTTCTTGGACATAATCCTACCCTCTCTACATACCACATGGCCTAATATTTCTAAGGCTGGCACACAACATGAAAATTTTGAACCAGAAATAGTTAAACCAGCCTCTTCAATTCGAAACAAGATTCTTTCTAAAGTGATTGCAAACTCCCAAATGAATTTGCGTATCCCGGGATTCTCTTCCAACACCTGGTTATCATAGTCGGTTGTTGGTCCCTTAATTCCTCCATCATCTATAAAGATTCCAGCATATTGTGGAATTTTGTCTTGAAGGATCCAAGCCATCTGAGCTTGATAAACTGCAACCGAATTTGTTGCTCCTTGAGGTAATCTTGTTAACTGTAAACGTCCTAGTGGCGTATCGAATGTAGTGAGAGGCCTTGAGTCCGGATGTAACTCTCTCTCATCATATCCACCCATAATATCTCCCAAACCATAACACACTCTCCCTGCAAACGCTTCAACAAACTCCTCAGCACTAGGTGGTATCCCAGCATCCTTTATTGTAACCCTATTTAATTCCCTAAGATCATGAACAACTCTAAGCTTTCCATTCGGTTTCTTGATACAAAATACCGGACTAGAATAACTTGACGTTGATTGCTCATACAGTCCAGTGCGTATCCGTTCTCTGACAACTTCAATATAGGCTTCTTTTAATGCAGCCGGAATAGGAATCGGTTTCTGCTGCCAGGGTTCATGACATACCACAGGAATCTTGTAAGGCTCCCCATAGGAATGCTTCAACACACCCCTCTCCTCTTCTACAAAAGCGATGGCCTTCTCTCACTTGACCATCACATCCAACAACAACTTCTACTCCTCTCCAGACAACCAACCATCAGGTCCAAAATTAACAACACCCAGTCTCTCAAAAGTGATTCTTGACGTCTCAGAAAATTCAGGCGGATTCTTTACCAAGGGACTTTCATAAGGATTTCTTGATAACCTTGGTCTTCTCAAAGGTGGATTTTATTCAGCAGGTAGAGGTTCATTAATAGGTCGAACTTTATTTGCTACTTTCTTATATTTGGCTGCGTCCACATCTAAATAAACTTGAGGTAAAACATTTACTTTTGTTTTGCCATTAAAAATTTCATCATCAGAATTGGAATAAGAAAGATTAGAAAAATACTTTATTTCATTTTTAAATTTTAACCTTTTCTCCTTTCCTTCATCTAATTTATAAACAGATTTTCCAACACCTTTGCTTCCCTTATCCAACAGTAAATCCCCCGTAAAGAAAGTTGGCAGTTTAACCTCTTGCTGGGGGACTGGAATTGAATTTTCACAAAAATAATTTTTTTGTGTTTTAATTATACTGAGATTTTTAATCGGGTTTTGATGTGATTTTTGCAGTTTACCCTCTTGCTGGAGGTCCGGAATAACATTTTCACATAGATTATTTTTTTGTGTTTTAATTATACTGAGATTTTTAATCGGATTTTGATGTGATATTTTCAGTTTACCTTCTTGCTGGAGGTCATAAAACATACCCTTCCAATTTTTATCCAACCTAATTTGGCCCATTTTTCCTTTTTCACCATTTTTAAATTTAATATAAAAACAGGGTAAATCCAATAAACATATAGAAAAGTCCAAAACGTATTTGCACTCCAAAGTAATATTAACAGAAAATAATTGAGAATCCACTTGAATTATCTCCAAGTGAGCTGACCTATTGCAATCCGGGATCTCATCCTGAGAAGAGATTACAACATTAGAGTGATCAGCCTTATCTACCCCAAAAAATGAGGCCATTCATCCCTTTCCAACAAACATAATTCACCAGAAGACGTCCGTTTTATACGCCGCTTCTTGGTGCAAACACAACACTGGCACAGAGTAGTAATTCCTGGCTGTGTTTCCCAACCTTCATCTCCAGGAGGTGCTAACCGCATATGTAACCTCCGCATATCTTCACCAGTGATTTCCAAACTAATCCCCATGCCAGCTTGATAACCTATCCTGGCCTCAAAATCCATCAAAAAAGGACCACCAAGAACAGTTTTGACTGCTCCTCTGGTCAAATAATAGTGAACCTTACCAACAGATCCACCAATGCCTAACCTGACATGCTCAGCTGTTCCCATCAGCTCTGTTGCATGCCCTCCGATGCCTCAGAGGTTTCCCCCAGTTCCACTTTTAATTGGAAAGCCTATACTCGTTGCTTGCTCCAATGAAATTAAATTAATTTGAGACCCTGAATTGACCAAGGCCTTTACTTCTTTACCGTTAAGAGTTACCACCAGGTAACCCAGGGGATCAGAAAAATGCGTATCTACATCTTCCCCAAACTTTTCAACATTTTCACAAATATATTCCACCTCTCCAGTGGAAACCCAACGCCTCGTCAAATGCTTCTTTTGCTTTTCAGAAAGCGCCGGACTAATCTTAAATAACTCCCCCAAAGATAAGGGAATCTGCAGTTGATTCACCCTATTCAAAACTACGTCCATCGCATTGCCTTGACCAGAAACTACTGGACGCTCATACTGGACCTTTGATTTAACAACCTTGGCCCTGGGTACCTCTTAAGGTCCAACTGAGCCATCTTCACCCCCCATTATAACATCTTCACTTTCTATAACCCTAACTCCGTCACCAGCTTCTTGCACTAATCCTGATCCATCGCTAGTCCTTCTTACACCCTCCATTGGGATGGGACCGCTAAAACTTGGTCTGGGTAGAGATGCCAACAGTACATCCTCAGAATACGAATCATCCTCTGGCATAGGCTCACCATTTAAATCAAACTTGCCATAACTAGGGGGCCCCATATCAGCAATCCCCTTCTGCATTTTATATAATTCGTCCTTAGAGTAAGGGTTCAATTTGTTGGCGGTGTGGTCTTCCAACATTGGCAGGGGCCTTTGTTGTGTGATTTGGCGCTGTTTGTGCATGTCTTAATTGACATCTGTTAAGGAATTTGGTATTTTTCTGGTTTTATTCCGTGGATATTGGGTCTGCGGGTATGTGGGTACTATCATTGGATAGCCCTGGTTTTTCTCTATATTTTATGTCCTGTAGACATTTTTCATATTCTGAGTTTTAAGGGGTCATTTCCTCATTTTTCATTTATAAAAGATTGCTGTTTAATTTTGTTTTTCGTGTTTTACGGGCTAACCTTAAGTCTTAGGGTTAAGTGCTTAGTACTATTGGATAGAGCTAATTTTTCTCTATATTTCATGTCTCAATGTTGTTATAGTGAAATTCTGTGTTTTAAAGGTTTTAGTAGTTGTAGCTAATTTTTCTAAGTAGATTAGTGGTTTTTATTGGTTTTCTGGCTTCAGGGAGGTCGGGCGGCCCGTCCGCCTCTGTTTTAGGAGGTTGGGGAGCGCTCCAGGAGGGTTTTTTATGCGATTTGGAAGGTACAGGCGCCAGATTGGTGGGTGCGCATGGGCTCTTAGTTAGTGGTCTGTGTGTACATAGTGAATAAGACAGTTTGGGGCAACCTTAATCATCATACAACCATCCGGAGGTGATCTCATTGTTCCTCACTCAGTTTTCACTGTTTTCTGGCCACAATTGGCTGTGTTTGTTGCAAGTGAGTTCTTCATTTAACTTAACTTTGGCAACTGTTTTCTCTGTTATAGTCTTGCAAGCTATAGCAAGTATTATTGCTGTCTCTGGTGTGGATTTGCAGCCTACATCAAGTATCTTTGCTGTCTCTGGTGTGGACTTTGTTCTACATTTCAGTTCTTTGGTCTGGTAGTCTATCTGGTGACTACTTTCTTGGCTCATCAAGCAGTCAAGTGTGTTTAAAAGGGGTCTTTAGCAAAACAGGAACCAACTTACTTTAGCAAGTAAATCTCACTTATGTTTCTAAAGGGACAGGGGATGTTCTCTCTGGTTTTTCTCCAACTCCCTTGGTCAAGGCCTATAGCTAGTACTATAGGATTGTCTACATTTCTGGCGCCCAACGTGGGGAAGAACTTGCTAGTTCTTTGGAATCTCTGTTTTCTTTGGTTGGCTCTTTTTGGTGTTTTGGACTGGAGGAATGGCTTCTGGTTCTGCTATTCCTGTGGTGACTGTCAGTGGGGGGGGGGATGGTCCTCCTTCTGTGATGTTTAGGGAGTGTGTGAGAATTAAAACTTGGGATGGTACCAAGTTTAATGGGGAGGATGTCAAGTGGTTTCTAGAGAAGTATGAAACTGCTGCTGGAGTGGATGGTGCTTCCTACCTGGACATGGTGAAGCAGATTATCTTCTTCATTGGTGATAGGTCAGTGGAGAAGGAGATTGTGACCATGTCTGGCTACAAGAAGAGGGATTGGAAATTGCTGTGTAGGGAGATGGTGGATAGATGGGGTGTCAGGTTCACTATGGTGGACTTGAACAAGGTTGTCAGTGAATGGCAATCTTATGGTGGTGTTGGTAACTTACATAGTTACAGGAAGTTTCTGCTACAGTTTGATCCTGTGGTGGAATACTTGGTGGAAGTGGAGGAGCTGGCACATGAAAATGCTGCCAAAGATGTTTTTTGGTCTGCCCTGGCTAGAGATTTCAGGATGGATGTGTTGAAGGAGTTGTCAAGAAAGGAATTGATGAAAACTCTTTCTAATGGGGATCAGAAGTTGCCTGCCTTGGATAAGGTGAAGGAGGCTTTTGAGGCCCATTTGAAGTTATTGGCTGTGGACAGCTATCAGGAGGGGTGTGCCAAGTATGTCAGCAAAGTCAGTGAGGCTTTGGCAGAAGAGGAAGTTAGGGAGAAGAAGGAGGAGAAAAATTTGGTGCATGTTCCCAAACAGCAGAGGGACCCAATGGTGGAGCAGCTGGCTGATCTGACAAAACAGCTGCACATTTTTGTTCAGGAGGCCAAGAAGGTTAATAAGGCACCTTCTCAGCCAAGAGAGTTTGAAAGAAGGGCTGGTAGGAGTGATCCTTGGGTTTGCTCTTATTTTAGTAGGAGGGGGCACAGGTCCAATGATTGTTAGGCACTGAACAGAGATGTGTCTGAAGGAAAAGTGGAGTTTGATGGCAGGGTTTTTAAGTTCCCTGACAGTTCCTTTGTGAAGACCAGTGAGGGGCAGGCTCCTGTTGATTTGGTCAGGAGAAGAGGTGGTCTCAATCAAAGAAGGCCAAGGTTTGAGGAGATTCCTGATCAGGGGAAGTCTTCTGTTAAGGTAGATGAGGACGTCAAGGGAAAGGGGAAGGAGGTCAATAAGGTCTCTTTTTCTACTTCCTTTGGTGGTTTGGAGTTGTATTATTGTGGTGGACAGTCAAGTGGTGAATGCTTGGCTGGTGTTTATGATGTGGAAGCAGGAAAGGTGGGTAGGCCTAAGAGCAGTTCTCAGGCCCAACCAAAGCCAAATGCTTCAAAGGGGGATCCTAAGCTGAGTGCAGCTAGGAAGAGGTAAAGCAAAGAGGAGCTTTACAAGATGCAGAAGGGTATGGCTGATATGGGCCCCCCTAGTTTTGGCGCATTGGATATGAATGGTGATCCAATGCCAATGGAGGTGGATTCTGACTCTGAGGAGGATTTCCCTTTGGCTTCATTGCCAAAGCCTGTTGGAGTCAGAGGTTCTGGTGAGGGATCTGGTTTGGTTCCTGTTAATGGTAAATCTGTTGGTGGTGCTGGTCCTCAAGAATCTTCTAGGACCAAGGTGGTGAAGCAAAGAGCTCACTTTGAGAGGCCAGTAGTGTCTAGTCAAGTTAATGTTATGGACTCTGTCCTGGAAAGGATGAACCAGGGTCAGGTTTCCCTATCTTATGGGGGATTGTATGCTATCAGTCCAGGGTTGGCTGATAGGCAGAAGAAGTTGTTGACCAGGAGAAGGGTTTCTTCTGGTGAGGTAGAATACATTTGTGATTCTGCTGAAAAGTTTGGTGAGGGGTTGGAAACTCATTTTTCTGCTCCTCTGGGATATGTCAATGTCACTCTGAATGGCAGGGAGGCAAGGGCAATGGTGGATTCAGGTTCTCAGATAAACCTGATTTCTTTGTTTGAGGCAACTCATAAGGGCCTCCCCATCAAAACTGGTATTGGTGAGAATTTGAGAGGGATCGGTGGCCATGTCACTGAATTGGTTGTAACTTCAGAGTTTGTGAAGTTAGATGTTGGAGGAGCCTCAGGGAAGGTTCATTTTTACATTGCTAAAGGTAATGTAAAAGCAGTTTTGGGTGGGCCATTCTTGATGGATTTTCAGGCAAGAATAGGTTATCAATTTGATTTGGGAATCAGTTTGGAGTTGACTGGTGAAGACGAAAGGAGGCTTCACATGAGGTTATCATCCCCTGGAGAGGATGGTTGGGAGACTAGGCCTGGTTTATCTTCAATGTGCCAGTGCATGGATTGCTGCAGGAGAAGGAAAGAAGTGGGTGCTGCCTCTGGTTTTTTGGAGTGCGGCTCAGGCTCTATTGAGAGTCTGTCTTTTTTAGAATAATGAGGGCTGATCACCCTAGTGCTACAACCTCTCCCCGAGATGAGGAAATCCCAGGTTGTAGTAGGTCAGCTCCCTTGGAGATATAACAAGTGGATTTTCAACTTTCTCTTTTTAATGTTTCTCTTCTCTGCAAGTATTCATGAAGTTTTTTATCAAGTCTCTGTTCTCTCTCAAGATTCTTAATTATTTTTAATTCAAGTTCAAAGAAGAAGATTGGTTATATATCTTTATTGAAAGATATGCAGAAAAGTTTTGGGGTGGTGAGATTGGGGTATAAAAGTAAGTCCTCCCAATTGTGCACCGCTAGGGTTTCTTCTACACCTTTCAAAAACATTACCTGGGCCACACCTGTGAGAATTGGGGAAACCCCTGGTTATATTTGTAGGACAGAAGAAAACTCAAGAAAAGAAGATAACAATTTCAAGATAATTCACGAAAATCAAGAAAAAAATCTGAAGATAATGAAGAAAGAAGATGCAAAATATTTTTGTGAAGATCATCAAGATCTATTTTTGGGCCTCCAGCATGAGGTTAAACTGCAGAAAATTTTGAAGAGAGAAGATCATCAAGATCTATTTTTGGACCTCCAGCATGAGGATAAACTGCACAATTTTAGAAGATGTGATTCAGAAGATGAATCAAGATTTGAAGATTTGGAAGTTGGAAGTGAGGATGAAGATGTGGAATTGCGGAAAAGTTTTGGAGTGGTGAGATTGGGGTGTAAAAGTAAGTCCTCCCAATTGTGCACCGCTAAGGTTTCTTCTACACCTTTCAAAAACATTACCTTAGCCACGCATGTGAGCAATGGGGAAACCCTTGGTTTTTGTTCCAGGTCTGTTGGTGAAGATTTCCTGAAGATCCCTCAAGTTGAAGATGGAGCGGCAAAGTATAAGAAGGTAGCGCAGAAGATTAGGCCTGTCAATGAGCCTATGCCTGTGGGTTTGAATCCACCTTTGAAGAGACCTCCTTTGTCAAGAGATCCGTACTGTACTCCATTGGTGAAGAATCCTCCAGAATTTGTAGAGACGGCTAGGGTGACCGTGGAAAGATTGAAAGTTGTTAATTTTGGTCCTGATGGGTGGTTGTCTGAGGAAGAAAAGAAGTTGTTGTTGCACATTATTGTGCTAAGGGAAAAAGCGGTGGAATTTGTTGAGGAGGAAAGGGGTGTATTGAAGCACTCTTATGGGGAACCTTACTTGACTCCTGTTGTTTGTCATGAACCTTGGCAAATCAAACCTTTTCCGATTCCAGCCGCTATTCGAGAGGATTTTGTAGAGATTGTTAGGGAAAGAGTCAGGACTGGGTTATATGAACAATCAACATCCAGTTACTCAAGTCCGGTGTTCTGTGTAAAGAAGCAGAATGGAAAGTTGAGGGTGGTTCATGATCTTAGAGCCTTGAATAGAGTCACTATCAAGGACGCTGGTATGCTGCCAAGTGCAGAGGATTTTGTTGAAGCTTTTTCTGGAAGGGTGTGTTATGGTTTGGGTGATATTATGGGTGGTTATGATGAGAGGGAACTACATACGGATTCAAGGCCTCTCACAACTTTTGAGACTCCTTTGGGAAGATTTCAGCTCACTAGGTTGCCTCAAGGAGCAACTAATTCGGTGGCAGTTTATCAAGCACAGATGGCTTGGATTTTGCAGGATGAGGTTCCTACTTATGCTGGTATTTTTATTGATGATGGTGAAATTAAAGGACCATCCACTGATTATGGTAATGAGGTGTTATCGGAGAACCCTGGAATAAGGAGGTTTGTGTGGGAATATGCAATAACTCTAGAGAGAGTGTTGTTTAGGATTGAAGAGGCTGGTTTGACCATTTCAGGGTCAAAATTCTGTTGTTGTGTTCCTGCTTTGGAAATTCTGGGTCATGTGGTATGTAAAGAGGGAAGGATTATGGCGAAGAAGAAGATTAATAAAATTCAGGCATGGCCAAGGCCTAAAAATACTACAGAAGTCAGAGGATTTTTGGGTGTATGTGTATATGTCAGGGTTTTCATTAAGGATTTTTCTTTGTTGGCTTCACCTTTAAGGAGGTTGACCAGAAAAGATGCAGATTGGGAATGGACTGAAGAGTGTGAAGAGGCTTTTCAGAAGTTGAAAAAGGTTGTTGGTGAAGATATAATTCTTCACAAGTTGGATTATGGTGTTGGTGCTGGAAAGATTTATCTGGCAGTGGACTCAAGTTATATTGCTGCTGGTGCTGTTTTGTCTCAGGAGGATAAGACTGGGAGGGTCAGGCCAGTAAGGTATGAGTCTGTGGTGTTTAATGAGGTGGAATCTAGGTATTCTCAACCTAAGTTGGAATTGTGTGGCGTAGCTAAAATTTTAAAGAAGCTACAGACGGTTTTGTGGGGGCAGCATTTTGAGCTGCAGGTGGATACAAAATCTTTGGTTCAGATGATCAATACACCTAGTCTTCCAAATGCTCCAATGACTAGGTGGGTGGCATTTATTCAACATTTTTCTTTTGACCTGATACACAAACCAGGTAAAACTTTTACTATGCCTGATGGATTATCAAGGAGGCCACCTACAGATGAGGATTCTGATTCTGAAGAGTTTGACGAAGATGTTCCAGTGATTAGGGCCAGCACAAAGGGTGCTGAGGATTTTTCTTTCCTCCCCCATGAGGCTAAACTGGATGATTGTTCTGACCTCCCCCAAGAGGTTAAACTGGCTGGATCTGATCTTGATTCTGGTGATCAGGATGTTTTTGTTGATGAAGATGGAGTTGTGGTTTGGGACAGCTCAAAATTGGAAAAGGGTGTTTTTGTTAGTTAACTGGATTCTCACAAGGTTCAGTGGAAAGAGAAGGACGTGCCAAAATTTAAGGATTGGTGTCATGGTTGGGCTGCTCAATTGGCTCATGTTCACACTGGTGATTTTGATGACAAAGTTGTACCCTTGGATGTTGTTTTGTTGGATTTTGAAGATGAGACCTGGGGTCAATCTGGGTTTTATTTTATTTTGGTGGAATATCTTTTGACCTTGGAGAGGCCAGATAGTTGTGATGATGATACTTGGTTGGCAATCAAGAAGAAGAGTCCTGGATTTTATGTGTCAGGAAGGCGCTTGATGAGAAGGAGACATCCTAATCCTCAAGTGGTGGTGACTCAGAAGAAGGGTCAAGAATTGGTTTTGAAGTCTTAGCATGTAGACCTTGGTCATAGAGGCTTTGGGGAGACTTATAGAAGAGTAGCAGACAGATTTTGGTGGCCGGGTATGAAGTTGGCTGTGCAGGGTTGGGTTCAATCTTGTGAAGAATGTCAAAGAAGAAGTCACTTGAAACCTAAAGAGATGGGCCGTGCTACTGGTGAATCAACTGTTTTTGGAAGGGTCAGTCTGGATGCTGTCCATATTAAAGAGGGAAGGTATAAATACTTGATTGTTGCTAGGGATGATTTGTCTGATTGGGTTGAGGCAGTGCCTCTGGTTAATTTGACTGCCAAGAATGTGGCAGAGTTTTTGAAGAAGGAGTAGATTTATAGGTATGGGTCGATGAAGTTGGTGACTGTTGATGGTGGGCCAGAGTTTGGTGCCAAATTTAAAGAAGCTGTGGCTAGTGTTGGTTCTAGGGTTAGAGTGGCTACACCATATTATCCTGAAGCTGAAGGCATGGTTGAAAGAGGCCATCAAGTTATCAAGAATGCTTTGGTGAAGATGTGCGGAGATAGTGCTGAAATGTGGAGGCATTATTTACCCTTGGTGTTATTTGCTGATAGGGTCACTGTGAAGAGGACAACTGGCTATTCTCCTTATGAGCTAATGTTTGGTCAAAAAGCCGTTCTACCAGTGGACTTGGAAGCTGTCTCTTATCTTGGAATTGATTGGGATGACATGCACTCAACAGAAGAATTTCTCTGTGCCAGGATGCAACAGTTGGAATGTAGAGAGGAATGTCAAGAGAAGGCATACTCTAGAATGATGAAGATTAGGAATCAATCAGTCAGATACTGGGACAAGAAGTTAGCTCATAGACTCAGGAATCCCTTGAAACCTGGTTGTTTGGTTTTGGTGTATAATAGAAGTTTGGAGAGTCAGTGGGGCAAAATGTTTGCTGACAGATGGAATGGACCTTACAGAGTCAGGTCTCAGGCGTCTGGAGGTTCTTATGTTTTGGAAGAGTTGGATGGTGCAGATTTGAAAAAGAGGGTGGCTGCAGACCAAGTGAAAAGGTTTTATCCCAGAGGCACTAGGCATGAAGAAGATTGACTCTGCAATGAGGATAAACTATGGACCATTCTTTAATTTTGGTTTTTTTTGTGGTGATACTATGCATCTGTTTGTTGGAATTTTTTGTTAGAAGGTACCCATGGGTGGGGCTTCTAGATTTGATCTTGGCAAGTGTAGGGGTGACTGATGGGCTGGCTGCTCTATCAACAGTTACCCCAGATTGTCTGTTTCCAACCCTTTCTCTTAATTTGGTTGAACCCTAGTATTGGTTTCTTTTCATAGGTTTTAGTCCTCTATGACTTTAAACTGGAAATTGCTTTGGTTTTCAAGTGCCGGAATCTTCACTCTTATTATATTTTGTTTATTGTGTTGGATGTTGTGTTTTTGTTAGAAGTTACCCAGGGGGGGGCTTCTAGATTTTATTTTGGCAAGTGTGGGGGTAACTGATGAGCTGGCTGCTCTGTAGAACAGTTACCCCAGAATGTCTGTCTCAAGTCTTTTGTTTTTCCTAGTTGAATTCTAGTTCTGTTGTTTATTATTCAGGTTTTAAGTCCGCTATGACTTTAAACTGGTTTGGGACTGGCTTCTTTATCTTTGGTTCTTTCAGATTGGTGGTGGATCACTGGTGGTCTCCCATCATTTTTACTTATTGGAGGGAGCCCACCCAGTGATCATTTCTATGGACCGGACTTTCTCTTATAGGATCATCTATGGAGCTGGACCTTCTTTGATTTTGCAGTTATGTTTTTTCTAGATAGTAGTTTTAGATTATTTTCTTTTTTCTCTTTTTTTCTATTAATTTTTTTATGGGGGTTGTTCAAAATTATAAAATCAAAAATATAGGGTGTTACCACATCAGGGTCACCTGGATGTGGGCAAGCATTGGTGGGGAAAGGCTCATCAATTGGCCGGGCAATGCTATTTTATTTTTATTTATTATTTATTTCATGTGTTTCTGTGTTTCATTATTTTTATTACCTTCTGAATTTCTAAATTTTTTGAATTTTGTTATTTTATTTTTCTTGATTTATATTTTTCTCAATATATTTTTATCTCAAATCATTTAAAAATTATTTTAAGGTGTATTCACATCAAGGTGCACTTGGATGTGGGTAAGGTATAAGGGGATCAGCTCATCAATTGGCTGGGGAATACCATTTGTATTATTTTTTATATTTTATTTTATTTCATTTATTTTATTTCATTTATTTTATTTCATTTCATTTTAGTTATTAATTTTTAATTTTAGTATATTAGTAGATACATAAAAAAAAAAAAAAAATTCTGAATTTATTTTTATTAATTGTTTTATACTATTATTATGTTTTTAATCTTTTTTCAGGGGCTCATTGTCTGGATGATGAAGCTTCTGGAGGCTGGTCCAGATTGTGATGACGTTTTTGTTTTTTGTTGGGATTATGGGAAGCACTGTGTTCTTTGAAGTGCATCCTGCTGGAGAGATTATAGGGATTGGATTAGAGGGAAGTTCAGAGGAGGAAGAAGAAGAGGCAGGAATGGAGTGCTGGAGGGTTTGTTTAATGATCCAAGACATTTTCCAGTGGTCTTCCAGCAGGCGCTTTCTCAGGGATTTTTCAAAGTCATTCAAGGGTCCATGGAGGGCAAAGGCTTTTAGCATGTTGGAACACATGGTGCTTAGGTGTTTCTTCATGTCTCCATAATCCAGGGTCAAAGAAGTTTCAAGAGTTTGGCCAACTCCAATAATAGATTCAGGAGGAGGGGTGCCAACTAGACAAGAAGAATTGGATCAGTAATTATTTTTGTTGAAGAAATGGAATAATTAATTTTGTACTTACAGATTGGAAGTTCATCAAATCTGTAAGCAGCTGGGATTTGGATCTCTGACGATTTTGTAATGGTCATAGTGGGTGGATCAACTAGGGAAAGATATGGATTCTCATGGTCTTCCTCTGAAAGATCCTGAGAAGGTGAACTGGGATGCTGAGGTTCCTGGGGCCTAGTTGGAGCAGTGAGATTGTGGTTGTTGTTGTGGTTGTTATTTCTGTTGGATTCAGCTGGAGGAGGTGCTGGTGATGGAGTACCAGGGTTGTTAAAGGATGGAGAAGGAGAGGGAGATTTGGAAGCAGACTGCTCTCTTCTGGATGGAGAATTTGAAGAGATGGAACTGTCAGAAGAGTAGTTGGCTGACAGAGGAGAGGTGTAGTTTCTTTGTCTTAGTTGGAGACAAAGTTGTTGTTGTGGAGCAGTGTGTCGTGTTCTGGTTTCTTCTTGGGGTTCTCTGGCAGTTCTCTTAGAAATCTGGGAAATTTTGGTGTTTTTGGTTTTTGGAAGGGTGGATTGCATTGCTCTGGGAGCAGTAGGAGGTAGTTGGGTTGAGTTGTTGTTGTTGTCTGGATGAATTTGGCTATTTTCTGACCGTTTTTGGAGGTTTTGGCCCTGATTTTCACTGTTTGGTGAGGCGGGCGGGCCCCCCAACGTCGGCTGGGCCGCCTGGACGCGGTCTAGAAGCCTGGGAGTTGATTTTGAAGCTTTTGGAGCCAATTTGGTGGAGATAAAGGCAGTTTCTTGTGAGGCTAAGGCTGGTCTTTTGTGAAGAGTGCGGGAAGCTGAGCTTTTGGATCTTCTGGAAGGAGCAGAAGATAGAGAGAAAGAGGAAGGACCAAGCTCTGGGGATCTGGTAGGGGATCTGGAGATGTATTTATGAGATGGTGAAGGTGGAGGAATAGGGTAGTTGGCCTCTCTGTCACATCTTTTCTTTTTGGAATAACAAGAGTCACAAGCCCTGTTGTAGAATTTGGATTCAGGATTTGGAAGAGTGAATGTGCAAGGTCTGCACATGTGGATGCACTGTTTGTAGGCATAGTCCTTGGGAGCAGTGAAGCAAGGGAGAGTAGAAGGGTTAACATCAGGAGATCCAGCCATTATCTGTGGTGAGAAAAGATGATGAAAAGGGATAGGAGGAGATTTTTGTCAGTGATGGGTAGATGATGAAGTGAAGGTGGAAGTTCAGCAGGTTGGCTGTAGATTTGTGCTGCATGAAATTGGCTGCCTCCATTTTATGCAAAATTCCGTCAGTCCATCAAGACTCTAAACTGAAAAAGCTATGGTATCAAGTCAGTCCATCAAGACTTTAAACTGAAATCTGGTTTCTGTTAGTCCTCCAAGACTTTAAACTGGCTGGTTTCAAGATTTTATCAAGAAGTAGTCCGTCAAGACTTTAAACTGAACACTGTGTTAGTCCCCCAAGACTTTAAACTGAGGGTTGTAAGTCCCCCAAGACTATAAACTGAGGGAAAAGTTTTTGTTGTTGGATTCGGTTTGAAAGATTGGTGGAGGGTATCCACAGGGGGAGCCTCCGAATTTAGCAAAGGCAAGTTTGGGGGTAATTGATGGGCTGGCAGCTCTATTCACAATTACCCCAGAATGTTAGTTTTTTTCTCTGTGTCTTAATGTGGTTGATCTCTGGTTCTGGGTTTATGATTTAGGTTTTTTGAGTCCCCCAAGACTTTAAACTGAGGGTTTTTGAGTCCCCCAAGACTATAAAATGAGGATGGTCCCCCAAGACTTAAAACTGAGGGTTGTTTGTGGTTACATCCTATAGAGGGTGTGGTCAATTTTTCTTTTCTGAATCAAACTCAAGTACTAGTGGAATTAAAGAGGGAATCAAGAGATGAAATGAAGTGTTCAGAATTAGCCTTGAACTGGTGAATGAGGTGTCTTCTGTTCTCAATGTCCTGTGGATCTCTAGCAGGAGTGGATTGGAAGTAGTGAAGCAGAAGTTGTTTCTGTTGAGATGTGTGTTGTTGGAACTTGGCCTTGATAGTGGGCAAGTGCGTTGGTGTTGGTGGTGCAATGGATCCTACATTGTTATCATCACTATCAGAAGAGGAAGGAACTGAGAAGTTATCAGTTTTAAAGTTGAAGGAATGAATGAATGTTCTTTACCATCAGATGGACCAGGGAGGGGGGAACTAGTTGTTTTATGGGTTGTGGCACTCTTCTGGGAAGGGTGGAGCTTTTTGATTAATCTGGGTATCAGGATGGATGGCCTAGATCTTTTGGTGCTGGCAGAAGAAGGACCAGGTTGAGGTGGAGGTGAATCTGTTGTGGAAGAAAGTGGACCAGGTCTGTGGCAGGTCTTCTTTCTGGAGTGGCAGACATCGCAGGACGTTCTGTATGGATGGACAGGTGGTGTCATGGCGCAGATTAAATTATTGTCGATGCAGTATTGGCAGGGGCCCATTTCAGAGGCAGATTTGGGAAGGAGGTTAAACATGGTGGTTGGATGAAGAAAGAATGCGGAAATTCTCAATTGGAGGGAGGATGTGGTCTTCCAACATTGGCAGGGGCCTTTGTTGTGTGATTTGGCGCTCTTTGTGCATGTCTTAACTGACATCTGTTAAGGAATTTGGTATTTTTCTGGTTTTATTCTGTGGATATTGGGTCTGCGGGTATGTGGGTACTATCATTGGATAGCCCTGGTTTTTCTCTATATTTTATGTCTTGTAGACATTTTTCATATTCTGAGTTTTAAGGGGTCATTTCCTCATTTTTCATTTATAAAAGATTGCTGTTTAATTTTGTTTTTTGTGTTTTACGGGCTAACCTTAAGTCTTAGGCTTAAGTGCTTAGTACCATTGGATAGAGCTAATTTTTCTCTATATTTCATGTCCCAACGTTGTTATAGTGAAATTCTGTGTTTTAAAGGATTTAGTAGTTGTAGCTAATTTTTCTAAGTAGATTAGTGGTTTTTGTTGGTTTTCTGGCTTCAGGGAGGCCGGGCCGCTTCAGGCGGCATCTCCGACGTTGGGCAGCCCGCCCGCCTCTGTTTTAGGAGGTTGGGGAGTGCTCCAGGAGGGTTTTTTATGCAATTTGGCAGGTACAGGCGCCAGATTGGTGGGTGCGCATGGGCTCTTAGTTAGTGGTCTGTGTGTACATAGTGAATAAGACAGTTTGGGGCAACCTTAATCATCATACAACCATCCGGAGGTGATCTTATTGTTCCTCACTCAGTTTTCACTGTTTTCTGGCCACAATTGGCTGTGTTTGTTGCAAGTGAGTTCTTCATTTAACTTAACTTTGGCAACTGTTTTCTCTGTTATAGTCTTGCAAGCTATAGCAAGTATTATTGCTGTCTCTGGTGTGGATTTGCAGCCTACATCAAGTATCTTTGCTGTCTCTGGTGTGGACTTTGTTCTACATTTCAGTTCTTTGGTCTGGTAGTCTATCTGGGGACTACTTTCTTGGCTCATCAAGCAGTCAAGTGTGTTAAAAAGGGGCTTTAGCAAAACAGGAACCAACTTACTTTAGCAAGTAAATCTCACTCTATTTTTCTAAAGGGACAGGGGATTTTCTCTCTGGTTTTTCTCCAACTCCCTTGGTCAAGGCCTATAGCTAGTACTATAGGATTGTCTACAGCGGCAGTTTGAGCATTAGAATTTTTGTCCTTAGAGTAAGGGTTCACTTTGTTATTGGCCTTTACAGGATTAGCCCTCAGTTGGCTTTGAATGCTACTCTTTGCCTTAGTAGCAGCTGCTCTACTAGCAGCATTAACATTGTATTCGCCAGCCATACAACTACCCTCCACTTGGGCAACTTTTGCCAGCTCTAAACCTCCAAAAGAAGTAGAAAATGTGGCTTTATTGACCTCTTTCTCTTTACCTTTGTCAGCTTTTCCACCATTACCATTACCATTTTTGCCACCCTTGGCATTAACATCTTCATCATTTATCTCTTCAAATCTGGCTCTCCTTTCAGCCGTTAAATTTCTTCTGACAAAATCAGAAGGAGACTGTCCATCACTGGGCTTGATGAACAAACCATCAGGAAATTTATAAACTTTACCATCAAATAAAACTCTCCCAGCATCCATATCCTTATCAAGATCAAAACAAACTGTTGCTCTGTGCCTCCTCCTATTACAATAGGAAAACACCTTTGGCTCATCGTAGCCACCTCTATAACTACTACCACCATTCCCACCATTTCTCCCATTGCCTGGGAAGCGGTTACCGTTATTATTGCCATTATAATTTTGACGTTCATAGCCTCTAGATTGATAAGAAGTTGACATCAAGGAAGAAGCGATTGGGGCCTTGTTAACCTTCTGTGTCTCTTGAACAAATATTTTTAATTGTTTTGTTAAATCGGCCAAGTGATCGACCATCTTATTATCTACATTGCACTCCACTTTAGCAGCAGGTAATCCCATTTGTGACTTCTTGGCCTCCTGGGCTTTGACCATAATATCATTGTTTTTGGCCAAAACTTCGCTAACCTTGCTAACATATTGAGTGCAGGACTCTTGATATTTGTCCAATGCTAACAACTTGAGATGGGCCTGAATTTTCTCTTTGATAACCTCCAGAGCCGGCAGTTTCTGCTCACCATTAGGCAGTTCCTTCATCAAATCTTTTCTTGAAAGATCCTTCAAGACGTCCATTCAAATATCCCTGCTGCATGCTGACCAAAACAAATCTTTTGCTTGATTCTCATGCACTAACTCGTCCACCAGAATAAGATATTCAACTACTTCATCAAATTGAACACACAGCTTTTTGAAGTCTACCCTAGAATAAACTCCACCTTTTGCTTGCCAGTCTCCAACAATTTTATTGAGGTCCAACATAGTAAACCTAACACCCCATCTATCAACCATAGCTTTAGAAAGCTTAACCCAATCCTTGTCCTTGAATGCCTGCATAGCAATAACCTCTTTTTCCACCTCCCTATCAGCAATAAAAAACCTAACTTGCTTCACCATATCCACATGGGAAGCACCATAAACAGCAGCAGCAGCTTCATACCTGCTATGGTAAGGTAAACTCTTACAGTCACCTTGCTGTAAGCAGAATCCGGAGGATATATGTGGATTCAGCTGAAAACCCCGTCCTTCCAATAAAAATAACAAAATGGGAATTCTAAATCACTAAGATAACGAATCTACTTGGATCCGATTGATGAAAATAATGAAACTCTAAAATAATTAACGCTTATTGAGATTTAAATAAAAGTGGCTGTTGAGAAAGAAATACTGATAACAACAATTAAGGTGTACCAGTGAAAGATCTGAAAAGATTGACTTTTATGTTTTTATAATAATTTGAATTTTTATGAGACAGCAATAATCAAGTCCCAGCAATGAAGACCTTTCTAAAGATACCCTGTATGAAGTGTGATTTAAATTGTTGAGTAGTATTTCTAAAATGTTATATATAAAATTAAAGTTATAAGGGTATTACAAATTTATTTAATTTGTTGAGTAATAAAAAATAAGACCGTGGTGGTTAATGATTAAGCTTTATGATGTGTCCCCCCCCTCTCAATTTCGAATTTGAGAAGCGCTTAAGTATTCCTAGTCACGTGCCTAAGTTTTCCCCTCCAGAGCTCTTCCAGAGTCAATCCAGAGCCCGTACGGAGTCCGTACGGAGTTTGTACGGAGTCAAAGCGGAGTCCGTACGGAGTCAAAACGGAGTCCGTCCGGACTTCCGGACTCAATTAGAACCTTAAAACTATAATAAAAAATCTAGAAAAATTACACATAATAGAGCTACTTCCCCTTTACATACCAAACTAATTTTCGTAGTCTGCGCAGCTCTAATTACCCCGTGAAAATTCATCGAAGTTAAGTAATTTCTGAAAACGTAAATATTTCTATAAAACTTTAAAATTCATTTAAAAATATAAGAAAAATAGTAAAAATTCTGGGAAAATTTCCCAAGGTTCTTGAGTGACTTGACTTGATACTTATAAATTTTTCAGACCGTAAAAATAAGTTTTCTCTGTAAAATAAATTTTTTTTGTGTAGGCATTTGCTCGTGACCAATTTCTTCATATTTAAAACTCAAATAAATTAAATAAAACCCTTTTATATATAAAAAAATAATAACGCCAATCTTGCACGCCTTAATAACTCCATTTACGTACTTAGGTGCCGTACTAAACTTTAGGCTACCACATCCTCCCTCCAATCGAGAATTTCCCCATTCTTAAAACTTTGCATAAGTGGTCGAACACAATATTCATCTTTAACCTTCAACCACCATCTTCTTTAATCAACTATAAAATTCATCTTCATCAATATGTCTTCCAAAGAACTTGTCGCTCCATGTGAACTCTGCGCTCGATACCAGGTACCTTGTTTAATGTCCAACCCTAATCTTCCTGGCAGAACAGCTTGCGACTTACGCCGTGTGAAAAAAGTCAAATGCAACCGGCCAATAGTTCCTTCTAAAACGAACGTATATTTAGGACCAGCAGCTCTCCCTGATCCCTCAACTTCTAAAAAGCAATCCAAAATTCCTGTCTTCTTAAAACGAATAAGATCAAAAACAGCTTCAAAAGTTCAATCTTCATCAACGGATCCCGGCCTAATTTTGCCTTCACAAGATCCTAATCCTATAACGCCAGTACCCCCAACTAACTTTGCTGAGACTATGTTTCCTGGCTCTAAATGTAAGACCCTATTTATCTTACTAAAAAAAACTTTTAATCAAAATTGACTAAACCTATGACTTAATAACATATTTGAACTTCTAGCTGTCGAAATAACCAACACTGATGATGTTGGTAGAGTGAAGACGGACTATATCAATCATTACCCAAATTTTCATCGCTATCTTTTTCTTGACTTTACTAATGAGTTGAAACGAAAAATGCTGGCCTATTTTCAAGAAACTCCAGCTAATAACCATGAAGACCTCATGAAAAGAAGAATTTTAATGCAAAGCTTTGATAATGATGTTGAACAATTTCAAAGAAATTATCTTTTCTAACAGTATAACTTGATAAAATTTTGTTTTTGCTTGGTCTTCTTAAACTTTCAACATAAATGATGTTTTCTTTCTTCTCTGGCTTGATATAACATAAAATAAAATAATATAAATCTTGTGATGATTCCACTACTGAGAGCAAGGTTTGAATCCCTTCAGACTCCCATATACCAGTCTTCCTTCTTGTCACAGCATCGAGAGAGTGGATCTTCCTATAAGCCGAATACTTCTGATTCCAACCTCATAGGGCCCCCCACTGAGCCGAATTCTATGATTCCAATCTCGCCATAAGGTCCTCCAAGCTTCACACCAAAAAAAATGGCCTAACTATGAGGCACTAAAAAAAATCATTCCCTAAAATCCAACTACCATCCTAACTTCTGATTCCTTCATCACAATTTTCAAACTTTGCTATACAGCAAACCCATAAAATACTTTTGCCAGGCTTCCAATAATAATATTAACTTTAGACCATGTTAAAGCGCCACAAATTTCACCTAATTAACCATTATGCTTTCCTTAGCATCATCACCACCTAAAATTTTAACCTCCTAAAGCTATCAGCACCCAATTCCAGAAATAATTGAATAACCAGTTTAGAGTCTTAGTGGACAGTGATAAATTAAAAGATTGAATTGAGTTATCCAAACAAGATTGACATTCCAGTTTAAAGTCTTGGTGGACCAAACATAAAATCGATTGCCAGTTTATGGTCTTGGTGGACCAAAGATCGTTTAGGTGCATAAATATCTTGATATATTCCTAAGTAAGGCCTAGGCTTGACCAAAGATTGAATAAATTTGATAATCCAGTTTAATGTCATAGTGGACCAAACATTTGATCGACAAGTAATCCAGTATAAGGCCATAGTGGTCCAATGAATGTTGAATTATCCTGCAGATATTAATTTTCCAGTTTAAAGTCATAGTGGACTAAAACAATGAATGAACTGGCAGTTTAAAGTCATGGTGGACCAAACATTTAATCGATAAGAAATCCAGTTTAAGGTCATGGTGTACCCAACAGCTTGATAACAGTCCAGTTTAAGGTCTTGGTGGACCTAACATTTGATTTATATAAAAGAAATACGTCTCCGAAAATATCCATAAAATCTTGATTATCCTTGAAATTCAGTTTAAAGTCTTGAAGGACTAACAGCTCCAATATAAAATCTTTAATGACAGTCTTGAAAATTAGCCAGTTTAAAGTCTTGGAGGACTAACAGCTCCAAAATTTGTATAAAACCTTAAGGAAAGTCTTGAGCAGTAGCCAGTTTAAAGTCTTGGAGGACTAACAGATCCAAAATACGTGTAAAAAAAACCTTAAAGAACGTCTTGAACAGTAGCCAGTTTAAAGTCTTGGAGGACTAACAGATCCAAAATATGTATAAAAAACCTTAAAGAATGTCTTGAAAAGTAGCCAGTTTAAAGTCTTGGAGGACTAACAGATATCTTGAAGTAAAATCCCATTGGTATTGAGTTCTCCTAGACCCTGTTTCCTGTCTAAACTAAATGAATAAAACTAAAAAGAATGAAAACTAAAAAAAATAAAACTAAGAAATATAATAATGATTTTGATTTAATTAATAAATTTTAATTTTAATTTTAGTTTTTTTTTTTTATTTATTTTATTTTTATTTTATTTTTATTTTTTTATTTTTATTTTATTTTTTTTAATTTTAATTTTTTTTTTTTTTTAAATTTAAAATAAAAGATTTTAGAAAAGATAGTTTTGAAATAAAAGTTAAAATTTAATTTTAAAGAAAGATAAATGAATGTGAAAAGAAAGATAAAAAAAGTACTAAAAAAAAATTTTAAAAGATGCCCCCCGGCCATTTGATGAGCCGTACCCTCGACATCATACCCACATCCAAGTGCAACTTGATGTGGTTACACAATTTTGAGAAATTGAAAAGAAAAGAAAATAAATGAAAGTTCTTAGAAGATAATTTTTATAATGATGATCACTGGGTGGGCTCCCTCCAATTTATAAAAATGATTAGAGACCACCAGTGAGCATCACCTTTACATTAATTCATAATATATATTAAAGAAAAGAAATCACAATCTAACATAAAAAATCAAAAACAAAATAAAATAAAATAAATCTTGAATCCGGCGTTGAGAGCGGTGTCTCTTGATTTGTTCCAGTTTATAGTCTTAGTGGACTTCCTAAAATTAAAAGACAAAGCCAGGATTCAACTAGAAACAGGGAAAATTTTAGAAACGAACATTATGGGGTAATTGTGTATAGAGCAGCCAGCCCATCAATTACCCCCACACTTGCCAATATTAAATTAAGAAGGTTCCCCTGTGAATACTTCTTCCAATAAATTTTAAAAAATTTTCCAACACTATCTTCACCCATATTTTAAGAATTTTAAGTTTTCGAAAATTTCAAAGAAGGTCTTCTTGCATTTCGTTAAGTTTCATCACAGTTTCGTTGACCATATACAGTGTAACAATAGTAAAGTATTTTAATAAAAAAAGAAGATAGTTTATCCTCGTTGCGGAGGAATCCATAAAATTTCGTAGATATCATAGTTTATCCTCGTTGCGGAGGTATAAAATTTGATAAATGTCATTAAAATTGTAGTTTATCCTCATTTCGGAGTTATCCATATAATTTCATAAATGTCATAGTTTATCCTCATTGCGGAGGAAGACTTCGGCACTCCTGGTGCCTCTAGGATAGAACCGTTTCACTTGATCGGCTGCTACCCTCTTCTTTAATACTACTCCATCCAACTCTTCTAGCACATATGAACCGCCGGAAACTTGCTCCTTGATTTTATACGGTCCATTCCACCTATCTGCAAACATCTTTCCCCATTGACTTTCCAAACTCCTATTATACACCAGGACCATATATCCTGGGTTCAAAGGTTTCCTTAATCGATGTGCCAACCGCTCATCCCAATATCTGACTGATTGATTTCTGATCTTCATCATCCACGAAAAATTCCTTTTCTAAATATTCTTCTTTCTTTTCTAGCTGCATCATTCTTGCACACAATAATTCTTCAGTAGTTTTGACCGTGTCCCAGTCAACTCCAAGATATGATTCAGCTTCTAACTCAACCGGTAAAACTGCTTTCTGTCCAAAAACAAGTTCATAAGGTGAAAATCCGGTCGTCCTTTTGGCAGTGATTCAATCAGCAAATAAAACTAAAGGTAAATAGTGCCTCCACTTTTCGGCACTTGTCCCACACATTTTAACTAAAGCATCCTTAATAACTTGATGCCCTCTTTCAACCATGCCTTCAGCTTCAGGATAATATGGGGTTGCTACCCTAACCTTTGATCCAACTTTCAATACGGCCTCTTTAAACTCTGTCCCAAATTCAGGACCTCCATCTACCATTACCAACTTCATCACCCCATACCTATATACCCAATTATTCAAAAAAAATTCTGCCACATTTTTGGCAGTTAAATTAATAAGAGGCGCTGCCTCTACCCAACCAGATAAATCATCTCTGGCCACAATTAAATATTTATACCGTCCCTCTTTTATATGAACGGCATCTAAACTAACTCTCCCAAAGAGCGTATATTCACCGGTTGCGCGTCCAGGTTCTTTTGGCCTTAAATGACTTCGTCTCTGACATTCTTTTCATGACTTAACCCACTGTTTAACAGCCATCTTCATGCCAGGCCACCAAAATCGATCAGAAATTCTTCTAAACGTTTCTCCAACGCCTCTATGCCCAAGATCTTCATGCAGTGATTTCAAAACTAATTCTTGCCCCTTCTGTTGAGTTATAACTACTTGAGGATTTGGATACCTCCTCCTCATTAAACGTCTACCAGATAGGTAAAACGTAGATGAATTCCTCTTGATAGCCACCCATTCATCTTCTTCACAATCTTCTGGTCTCTCTAAAGTCAACAAATATTTGACTAACAAAAAATAAAAACCAGTCTGACCCCAGACTTCATCTTGAAAATCGATTAATATAACATCAATAGGGACTTCTCTATCACCAATATCACCTGCACATGAATGAGCCAATAATCGTTGACCCCTAAATAAATCTTTAATCGAGCTATGTCGACGTTTTTCTTCTGAACCTTTAGATCCTTCGTAAACCGTATTCGAAAATACCTCTTTCTCTTTATCCACCCTTTTATTTAAATTCTCTAATTCTCCAATATATACACCATTCCTTAATTTACTACTATCCCACACTACCAATACATCTTCCTCTACATACACCACATCTTCTTCTACCTCCTTTCTACCGAATTTATCTACACCTTTTCCAACACCTTTATTAACATAAAAACTATTTTCCAGTTTATCCTCTTGGTGGAGGTCATCAACACCATAATCTAAACAAAATAGTCCTGCCGGTTTAACCTCATGGGGGAGGTATGGAAAGTCTTCAGCTCCTTTAGTGCTGGCTTTGATAATAGGTATATCTTCATCGAACTCTTCTGAGTCTGAATCTTCTTCAGTGGGTGGTCTCCTTGATAAACCATCTGGCATAGTAAAAGTTTTGCCAGGCTTATGAACTAAATCAAACGAAAAATGTTGAATAAAAGCTACCCATCTCGTCATGGGTGCGTTCGGTAAACTTGGGGAATTAATCATCTGGATTAACGATTTCGCATCCACTTGCAACTCAAAATGTTGCCCCCACAAAATATGCTGAAGTTTCTTCAGTATTTTTGCCACACCACATAATTCCAATTTTGGTTAAGAATATCTTGATTCAACCTCAGTAAATACTACAGATTCATACCTAACTGGCCTGATGTAACCAGCTTTATCCATCTGAGACAAAACCGCCCCAGCTGCAACCTGACTTGAATCAACTGCTAAATAAATTCTACCAGCATCTTTTCCATAATCCAACTTGTGCAGGACTAAATCCTTCCCCACAACCTCCTTCAACTTCACAAACGCCTTCTCACACTCTTCATCCCACTCCCAGTCTGCATCCTTTCTCGTTAACCATCTCAATGGAGCTGCCAATGAAGAAAAGTCCTTGATAAACATTCTAACATATACGCAAACGCCTAAAAACCCTCTGACTTCGGTCGTATTCTTGGGTCTTGGCCAGGACTGAATTTTGTTAACTTTCTTCCTGGACATAATCCTACCCTCTCTACATACCACATGGCCTAATATTTCTAAAGCTGGCACACAACATGAAAATTTTGAACCTGAAATAGTTAAACCAGCCTCTTCAATTCGAAACAAGATTCTTTCTAATATAATTGCAAACTCCCAAATAAATTTGCGTATCCCGGGATTCTCTTCCAACACCTGGTTATCATAGTCAGTTGTTGGTCCCTTAATTCCTCCATCATCTATAAAGATTCCAGAATATTGTGGAATTTCGTCTTGAAGGATCCAAGCCATCTGAGCTTGATAAACTGCAACCGAATTTGTTGCTCCTTGAGGTAATCTTGTTAACTGTAAACGTCCTAGTGGCGTATCAAATGTAGTGAGAGGCCTTGAGTCCGGATGTAACTCTCTCTCATCATATCCACCCATAATATCTCCCAAACCATAACACACTCTCCCTGCAAACGCTTCAACAAACTCCTCAGCACTAGGTGGTATTCCAGCATCCTTTATTGTAACCCTATTTAATTCCCTAAAATCATGAACAACTCTAAGCTTGCCATTTGGTTTCTTGATACAAAATACCGGACTAGAATAACTTGACGTTGATTGCTCATAAAGTCCAGTGCGTATCCGTTCTCTGACAACTTCGATATAAGCTTCTTTCAATGCAGCCGGAATAGGAATTGGTTTCTGCTGCCACGGTTCATGACATACCACAGGAATCTTGTAAGGCTCCCCATAGGAATGCTTCAACACACCCCTCTCCTCTTCTACAAAAGCAATGGCTTTCTCTCACTTGACCATCACATCCAACAACAACTTCTTCTCTTCTCCAGACAACCAACCATCAGGTCCAAAATTAACAACACCCAGTCTCTCAAAAGTGATTCTTGACGTCTCAGAAAATTCAGGCGGATTCTTTACCAAGGGAATTTCATAAGGATTTCTTGATAACCTTGGTCTTCTCAAAGGTGGATTTAATTCAGCAGGTAGCGGCTCATTAATAGGTCGAACTTTATTTGCTACTTTCTTATATTTGGCTGCGTCCACATCTAAATTAACTTGAGGTAAAACATTTTCTTTTGTATCGCCATTAAAACTTTCATCAAATGAATCTTCTTCATCGCCAGCATCAGAATAAGAAAAATTAGAAAAATATTTTATTTCATTTTTAAATTTTACCCTTTTCTCCTTTCCCTCGTCTAATTTATAAACAGATTTTCCAAAACCTTTGCTTCCCTTATCCAACAGTAAATCACCCGTAAAGAAAGTTGGCAGTTTAACCTCTTGCTGGAGGACCGGAATTGAATTTTCACAAAAATTATTTTTTTGTGTTTTAATTATACTGAGATTTTTTATCGGATTTTGATGTGATATTTTCAGTTTACCCTCTTGCTGGAGGTCCGTAATAGAAGGAGATAATTGCAGTTTAACCTCTTGCTGGAGGTCCGAAATAGAAGGTGATAATTGCAGTTTAACCTCTTGCTGGAGGCCCGAAATAGAAGGTGATAATTGCAGTTTAACCTCTTGCTGGAGGCCCGAAATAGAAGGAGATAATTGCAGTTTAACCTCTTGCTGGAGGTCATCAAACATACCCTTCCAATTTTTATCCAACCTAATTTGGCCCATTTTGCCTTTTTCACCATTTTTAAATTTTATAGAAAAACAGGGTAAATCCAATAAACATATAGAAAAGTCCATAACGTATTTGCACTCCAAAGTAATATTAACAGAAAATAATTGAGAATCCACTTGAATTATCTCCAAGTGAGCTGACCTATTGCGATCCGGGATCTCATCCTGAGGAGAGATTACAACATTAGAGTGATCAGCCCCCGCTACCCCAAAAAATGAGGGCATCCATCCCTTTCCAACAAACATAATTCACCAGAAGCCGTCCATTTAATATGCCGCTTCTTGGTGCAAACAAAACACTGGCACAGAGTAGTAATCCCTGGCCGTGTTTCCCAACCTTCATCTCCAGGAGGCGCTAACCGCATATGTAACCTCCGCATATCTTCACCAGTGATCTCCAAACTAATCCCCATGCCAGCTTGATACCCTATCCTGGCCTCAAAATCCATCAAAAAAGGACCACCAAGAACAGTTTTGACTGCTCCTCTGGCCACATAAAAGTGAACCTTACCAACAGATCCACCAATGCCTAACCTGACATGCTCAGCTGTACCCATCAGCTCTGTTGCATGCCCTCCGATGCCTCTGAGGTTTCCCCCAGTTCCACTTTTAATTGGCAAGCCTATACTTGTCGCTTGCTCCAATGAAATTAAATTAATTTGAGACCCTGAATCGACCAAGGCCTTTACTTCTTTACCATTTAGAGTTACCACCAGGTAACCCAGGGGAGCGGAAAAATGCGTATCTACATCTTCCCCAAACTTCTCAGCATTTTCACAAATATATTCCACCTCTCCAGTGGAAGCCCGACGCCTCGCCAAATGCTTCTTTTGCTTTTCAGCAAGCGCCGGACTAATCGTAAATAACTCCCCCAAAGATAAGGGAATCTGAAGTTGATTCACCCTATTCAAAACTGCGTCCATCGCATTAGCTTGACCAGAAACTACTGGACGCTCATACTGAACCTTTGATTTAACAACCTTGGCCCTGGGTACCTCTTGAGGTCCAACCGAGCCATCTTCACCCCCCATTATAACATCTTCACTTTCTATAACCCTAACTCCGTCACCAGCTTCTTGCACTAATCCTTATCCATCGCTAGTCCTTCTTACACCCTCCATTGGGATGGGACCTCTAAAACTTGGTCTGGGTAGAGACGCCAACGGTATGTCCTCCTCAGAATCCAAATCATCCTCTGGCATAGGCTCACCATTTAAATCAAACTTGCCATAACTAGGGGGCCCCATATCAGCAATCCCCTTCTGCATTTTATATAATTCGTCCTTAGAGTAAGGGTTCAATTTGTTGGCGGCAGTTTGAGCACTAGAATTCTTGTCCTTAGAGTAAGGGTTCACTTTGTTATTGGCCTTGCCAGGATTAGCCCTCAATTGGCTCTGAATGCTACTCTTCACCTTAGTAGCAGCTGCTCTTCTAGCAGCATTAACATCGTATTCGCCAGCCATACAGCTATCCTCCACCTGGGCAACCGTCGCCAGCTCTAAACCACCAAAAGAAGTAGAAAATGTGGCTTTACTGACCTCTTTCTCCTTGCCCTTGTCAGCTTTACCACCATTTCCATTACCATTTTCGCCACTCTTGGCATTAACATCTTCATCCGTCACCTCTTCAAATCTGGCTCTCCTTTCAGCCGTTAAAATTCTTCTGACCAAATCAGAAGGAGACTGTCCATCACTGGGCTTGATGAACGAACCATCGGGAAATTTATAAACTTTACCATCAAATAAAACTCGCCCAGCATCCATATCCTTATCAAGAGCAAAACAAACTGTTGCTCTGTGCCCCCTCCTATTACAATAGGAGCACACCTTTGGCTCATCGTAGCCACCTCTATATCCATTACCACCATTCCCACCATTTCTCCCATTGCCTGGGAAGCGGTTACCGTTATTATTGCCATTATAATTTCGACGTTCATAACCTCTGGACTGATAAGAAGTCGACGTCGACGAAGAAGTGATTGGGGCCTTGTTGGCCTTCTGGGTTTCTTGAACAAATATTTTTAATTGTTTTGTTAAATCGGCCAGGTGATCGACCATCTTATTGTCTACATTGCCCTCAACTTTAGCAGCCAGTAATCCCATTTGTGCCTTCTTGGCCTCCTGCGCTTTGACCATAATATCGTTGTTTTCGGCCAAAACTTCGCTAACCTTGCTAACATATTGAGTGCATGACTCTTGATATTTGTCCAACGCCAATAACTTGAGATGGGCCTGAATGTTGTCCTTGATAACCTCCAGAGCCGGCAGTTTCTGCTCACCATTAGGCAGTTCCTTCATCAAATCTTTTCTTGAAAGATCCTTCAAGACGTCCATACAAATATCCCTGCTACATGCTGTCCAAAACAAATCTTTTGCTTGGTTCTCATGCACTAACTCGTCCACCAGTATGAGATATTCCACCACTTCATCAAACTGAACACAGAGCTTTTTGAAGTCAGCCATAGAAGAAACACCACCTTTTGCTTGCCAGTCTCCAACAATTTTATTAAGGTCCATCATAGTAAACCTAACACCCCATCTATCAACCATAGCTTTAGAAAGCTTAACCCAATCCTTGTCCTTGAATGCCTGCATAGCAATAACCTCTTTTTCCACCTCCCTATCAGCAATAAAAAACCTAACTTGCTTCACCATATCCACATGGGAAGCACCATCAACAGCAGCAGCAGCTTCATTCCTGCTAATGAACCATTTAACCTCCTCCCCATAAAACTTTGGGCCATCCCAAGAAACAATTCTAACTGAGGGAGTAAGAGTGTTAGAAGATCCAGAAGCAACAGCAGAAGAAGACATCCCAATAAGTAATGAAAAGCGTTAACAATTGATAAAATAACAAGCCTCTTGCAGGCCAATAACAAAAATCCACTAGAGTTCCAGAAAATAAGCCTCTTGCAGGCTAATAACGTTCTTGATCCAAGTAAGTCTTTAAAGAAAGCTAGAGAAATCAATTACCCCACGTTGGGCGCCAACTATGGTAAGGTAAACTCTTACAGTCGCCTTGCTGTAAGCAGAATCCGGAGGAGATATGTGGATTTAGCTGAAAACCCCGTCCTTCCAATAAAAATAACAAAATGGGAATTCTAAATCACTAAGCTAACGAATCTACTTGGATCCGATTGATGAAAATAATGAAACTCTAAAATAATTAACGCTTATTGAGATTTAAATAAAAGTGGCTGTTGAGAAAGAAATACTGATAACAAGAATTAAGGTGTACCAGTGAAAGATCTGAAAAGATTGACTTTTATGTTTTTATAATAATTTGAATTTTTATGAGACAGCAATAATCAAGTCCCAGCAATGAAGACCTTTCTAAAGATACCCTGTATGAAGTGTGATTTAAATTGTTGAGTAGTATTTCTAAAATGTTATATATAAAATTAAAGTTATAAGGGTATTACAAATTTATTTAATTTGTTGAGTAATAAAAAATAAGACCGTGGTGGTTAATGATTAAGCTGTATGATGTGTCCCCCCCTCTCAATTTCGAATTTGAGAAGCGCTTAAGTATTCCTAGTCACGTGCCTAAGTTTTCCCCTCCAGAGTCAATCCGGAGCCCGTACGGAGTAAAAGCAGAGTCCGTACGGAGTCCGTCCGGACTTCCGGACTCAATTAGAACCTTAAAACTATAATAAAAAATCTAGAAAACTTACACATAATAGAGCTACTTTCCCTTTACATACCAAACTAATTTTCGTAGTCTGCGCAGCTCTAATTACCCCGTGAAAATTCATCGAAGTTAAGTAATTTCTGAAAACGTAAATATTTCTATAAAACTTTAAAATTCATTTAAAAATATAAGAAAAATAGTAAAAATTCTGGGAAAATTTCCCAAGGTTCTTGAGTGACTTGACTTGATACTTATAAATTTTTCAGACCGTAAAAATAAGTTTTCTCTGTAAAATAAATTGTTTTTGTGTAGGCATTTGCTCGTGACCAATTTCTTCATATTTAAAACTCAAATAAATTAAATAAAACCCTTTTATATATAAAAAAATAATAACGCCAATCTTGCACGCCTTAATAACTCCATTTACGTACTTAGGTGCCGTACTAAACTTTAGGCTACCACACTGCTAATGAACCATTTAACCTCCTCCCCATCAAACTTTGGGCCATCCCAAGAAACAATCCTAACTGAGGGAGTAAGAGGGTGAGAAGATCCAGAAGCAACAGCAGAAGACATCCCAATAAGTAAAGAAAAGCGTTAAAAACCGTTAAAATAAACAAGCCTCTTGCAGGCTAATAACAAAGATCGATTAGAGCTCCAAAGAATAAGCCTCTTGCAGGCTATTAACAAAGACCTTGACCCAAAAAAGTCCTAGAGAAAGCTAGAGATTTCAAACCCCACGTTGGGCGCCAACTATGGTATGGTAAACTCTTACAGTCGCCTTGCTGTAAGCAGAATCCGGAGGAGATGTGTGGATTTAGCTGAAAACCCCGTCCTTCCAATAAAAAAATAACAAAATGGGAATTCTAAATCACTAAGCTAACCAGTCTACTTGGATCTGATTGATAAAAATAATGAAACTCTGATATGTTTAACGCCTTTTGTGATTTAAAGAAAGTGGCTGTTGAGAAATAAATACTGAATACAACAATTATGGTGTACCAGTGAAAGATCTGAAAAGATTGACTTTTATGTTTTTATAATAATTTAAATTTTTATGAGACAGCAATAATCAAGTCCCAGTGATGAAGACCTTTCTAAAGATACCCTGTATGAAGTGTGATTTAAATTGTTGAGTAGTATTTCTAAAATGTTACATATAAAATATAAAGTTATAAGGGTATTACAATTTTATTTAATTTGTTGAGTAATAAATAATGAGACTGTGGTGGTTAAAGATTAAGCTGTATGATGTCTGTATAATGTATGATAGATGCCAAATTTCGAGTCTGAGAGGCTCTTAAGTATACCTAGTCACGTGCCTAAGATACTTCTCCAGCACTCAGCCGGAGCCCATCCGGAGCTCGTACGGAGTCCGTCCGGACCTCCGGACTCAATTAGAATCTAAAAACTATAATAAAAAAATCTGGAAAAATTACACATGATAAAGCCACTTCTTCTTTACATTCCCAACTAATTTTCGTAGTCTGCGCAGCTCTAATCACCCCGTGAAAATTCATCAAAGTTAAGTAAATTCAAAAAACGTAAATATTTCTATAAATCTTTAAAATTCATTTAAAAATATAAGAAAAATAGTAAAAATTCTGGGAAAATTTCCCAAGGTTCTTGAGTGACTCGACTTGATACTTAAAAGCTTTTCAGATCATAAAAATAAGTTTTCTCGGTAAAATAAATTGTTTTTGCGTAGGCATTTGCTTTTGACCAATTTCTTCATATTTAAAACTCAAACAAATTAAATAAAACCCTTTTATAAAAAATAATAGCGCCAATCTTGCACAACGTAATAACTCCATTTACGTATTTAGGTGCCATACTAAACTTTAGGCTACCACACCGTACAAAGCTTTATTGAGTTTACAAACATGATCAGGGTTAGATGATTCAAAACCTTCAGGTTGACGAACGTAAATTTCTTTTTCAATGTGACTGTGAAGGTATGCTGCAGTTACATCATAAGTTCTGATGGGCCAGTTGTAAGTAGCGGCTAGTGTGAGAGTTAGACGTAAGGATGAAAATGTAGCTGTAGGCGCAAAAGTGTCATTAAAATCCACACCTGCTATTTGTTTGAAACCTTGGGCCACATATCGTGCTTTGTGTTTAACAACTTTACTAAATTCATCCTGCTTTACAGAGAAAACCCACCGTGTTCCTGTTACTGTCTTTCTAGCTGGTAAAGGTACAAGGTCCCATACTTTGAGGTTCCATAAATTGTTTAATTCCTCTTGACATGCTTGTTTCCATTTATTTGCATCTGGTCGGGAAATCATTTGTTTGTAAGTGTAAGGTAATCTATCAGATAGTTCTATAGCATGATCATTTATATAGTCAACCAAAGTGTCTTGAACCTTTATTGTTTCTTTGGCTGAAAAATCGCCAAAACGTAATTTGTTTAGAATGAAAAATAGGTCCCCTTTTGAAGGACTAGTGGTATCATATGGTTTAGTGAGAGATTTGTCGTCAAGATTAACTCCCTCTGGGATAAATTTAGCCATGGCTGACTGGAAAAAAGTATTGGATTCTGGATGCCAGAAAATCCAACCTTTGCCTCCATCTAGAAAACCTACGACTCTGCACCGCATGGCCCAGGGATACATCCTGGTCCGTTTTTCCAAAGGGATATGAACATAAGCCCACTGACCAAAAATTTTTATATGAGATAGATCTGCTATTCTATTAAAGATGGTTTGATATGGGGTACTCTGGGTAATACGTACATTGGGTAGTCAATTATGAATATACAACGCCCAACAATAAGCTAAAGGCCAAAAGGTTTTGGGCAAGTTTGATGCCAACAAAATAGTTCTCAAGATTTCCCCTATTGTTTTGTTGAATCTTTTGGCCATACCGTTTTGTTCATGATGGTATGGCATCGAATGTTCATGGAGAATACCATTGTTAGTGAGGAAATCCAAGAATCTTTTGTTCATGTACTCCTTCCCGTTTTCTGTTCTCAATATCTTTAAACGTTTGTCAGTTATATTTTCTAATCTTTCCTTGAATGATAAGAAAGCCTCAAAAACATCTTATTTTTTCTTTAAAATAAAGACTTCACCATAGGTGGAAAACGCTTCTCTAAAAGTGGCAACAAAAACTTTGCCGTTGCTTGTGATATTGACCATGGGCCCTACTAGATCCGACACCACCAGATCCATCAGGCCATGATTTTGCTTGGTCACAAGGAAAGTATTTCTTCTTTTGCTCTTTGAAACGGCACATATATCACAGTGTAATCGACAACTTGGTACAAAAGAAGGAGCTCCTTGGCATAAGCCTAATGTTGCAATCCGCTGCAGAACCCTTGTACTCGTATGTCCAAGGCGCCTGTGCCAATCCATTATAGAATTCAGGACAGCCGTTGGATAGGGGATATTTGAAGACTGTGGTGGTACAAAAGGAGCAGGTAGGGAAGCAGATGATAAAGAGTTGAAATAATCAATTTCAAAGGAATTAATATCTAGTGTGCATAGGTAAACCAGATCTACTGTCCATTTGCGGTCAGAAACAGAAAGGGGAGCAATAAAAAGCGTTTTTGTGTTTTTTGTAATAACAAAATCATGGAATCCGTTAAAAGAAATATATATAATTCTGTAAAAGATCAAAAGGAGAAATTAGAGTAGATTTGGCTTTGTCACAAAAGAAAACATTTTTAATTGTTATTAGTTCTTCCCCAACACCTTTTATCATAATATCTCCATATCCGGTAATAAAAGTAGCAGCCAGATCAGTAGCTGTTTTAACTGGAACCGGCGTCTTTAACTGTTGGATGTTAGAAAGCAGACGTGCCTCAACAGTTACATGATGTGTAGCGCCAGTATCCAAAATTCCTTTTGCCTCATCAGCTTCTAAGATCTGCATCCACTTGTCGCTACCAAGATCAAGTTCTTTCAAAGTAGTTGTCAAAACATCGATAGCCAAGGAATCTATTTCGTTTAGGCAGACTTTAGAGGAAGATTGTTTTCCTTTTCTGTCAGGAAGTGCCCGTCGAATGTTTCCAAGCGCGGCTTTTGCTTGTTGTATGCGAGCCTCACGACAAGTCCAAACTTCGGAGTTGAACACATTTCCATTGCCATTATAGGGGCATGACTTCCAGAAATGCTCGGTGGATCTGCACAACCTGCAAGAGTAATCAGGAGGTTTTTTACCAGGTCGGTAACTATCCCTTTTCCCTTTCCTGAAAGCGAGGGACAAAATGTTTTCCTCTGCTATAGAGGTTTCCAAAGCCATGGAAGAAATAGTGGATACGGTGGGCGCATTTTTTACCATATTTTGGAGGGCCGTAAGCTTGTCATCAAAAGATGGTTGGGAGAGGTCCTTACGTAGCTCAAAATTTTTGTTGAGCTCTGTCGAGATTTGGGATGCAGAGGGGGGCAAAAGCAACTGAATGAGGACAGTGCCTAATTCATCATATCCAAGCTTGAAACCAGACCGTTGTAAGGCATCCAATATAGACTTAATGGTGTCTGCATGTGACATTGCATCAGTGAAGGGGGAAGACTTGATTTTAAGCAAATCACCAAATAAAACCATCCTCGAAGTATGAGTAGAAGTTTCGAATTTTGAAGATAGAACTTGATATGCATGGTGACACGTGGTACCAATATCTATGAAGGACTGCAGTTTTTCTTCAATCGTGAAATAAAAGATATGCCAACAAATCTCGTCCTCAAACACCTCAGTAGCGTTCGAAAGGGTCATGTCATTTGTTACATATTTTGTGGAACGGACTCGACGTTGCATGAACAAAGCAATAATTTTGAACCACGTCTGCCAGTTTGAACCATCCACCTTAAGTTTTTGAGTATGGTTTACCTGTGAAAGTACGTCATCTATGACTGCCCCGCAATCTTTCCCCTTGTACTCAGTTAATGGGGAATCAATTTCCGGACGCATTGACATGGTTGGAGAGTAGGAGGTTTGGGGAAATACCGTTTGTAGAGGAGTAGAGGTCAGAGATATATTTTCATGTGAGGTGTTTTCAGGCTCCGTGACATTGTAGAATTGTTGGGCAGTAGTATTAGAAGAGGTAGAGGTAGAGATTGGTGAAGTGGTGGTAGGTGAAAGAGTACCAGAGAAAGAGCATGATCTACGTCGGTCACATGTGGAAACTTTTGAGAGGTGAGGAGGAATTTCCAGGTTTCGAAGTTCCCTAGTGAGAGTTGGTTGGTCGCGTTGAATACATGGTCTAGATTGAAAAGGATTGGGATTTTTTGGGTTGGCAGGCATGAATTAAATACCTGGAAGAGAATTTATGCGCAAAGAATTAATTGAACGTAAGACGGGGGAGGCACGTTTAAGGAGAGACAAGCTTGGGGCACACAGCTAGTTCCGGGAAAATACAAGATCTCAATTACTGCTAGTAACAAATCAGGGACAGCCCATAACCTATGGTAGCAGTGTCAGCGCTTTGTCTGGAGTGAACCAGAGTTGGACGCGTCAGCTGCACCATAGTTTTTATACTAAAATATATTTACATATTGAATAATCACTAAGCATGTTATGTCCTATACATAAAAATTTCTGTAAAAAATATTAGGTACAAGTAAGCACAGGGGGATAAAGTGTGAACTAGACACCAAGTTCAGTTTTTGGTCACAGGGCACCCTTCTGGGTCTGTTTTATGGAGTAACCCTGTTTCAAAACAGTGAGAGTGACCCTGGTGGTGCTCACATTTTTTTTTTATCTTTCTGATGTTGGCATCCCTCCTTCTGGTGCCTTCTCCCCCACTTCTCTCATCCATGGCGAGTTTTTATCTTCATATCTTGCTTTCCTCCCCTTCTCACTTTACCTCTTACACCCTCTCCTACATTCCTCATTTACTCTTTCTTACTGCCTCCCATACCTTCTTTCTATCTCAATGCTGGTCTCCCTCACTACATCCCTCACTGGCCCACTCTTGACTCTCCATCACCCTTTTATAAATAGTTTCCAGAGAGTAATTTTCTTGGTGGTAATCAGCAAGAAGTGTGGATGATGCATGTTGCCCCTATTACCTTCATTTTAAATGAATGATAGGTCACCTCTTCATTCTCACCACCTCCTTCATCTCTCTTTTCTATCCTCCATTCCCTCTTGCTCAATGCCACCTTCACCACCAACTACCCCATCCTCTTGTTCAACACCACCTCCACCTTGCCATCCTCTTGTCCAACACCACCACTACCTCCTCATCCTCTTGCTCAATATTAACTTCACCACCTGCCACCCCATCCTCTTGCCCAACACCACCACCTCCCCGTCCTCTTTCTCAATGCCAACTTCACCACCCACCACCCCATCCAATTGCTCAACACCACCTGTCAGTGTATGCTAGTAAATAAGTATGATAAATTAGTAAATATTAATGGCCAGACTACTTAATAAGATATGATATATGGTTTAAACCTCAGAGAAAGAATTATAAAACTGTTATACTCAATTATTAACTCACAATATTTGAATTGGTTCATGCTGGTGGTAGAAAATAGACTAATAAAATAAAACTTAGCTAGTATAAAGATAAAATCAATTTATAAGGGCTTTAAAATATATTTGTATATATTAATAATTGATTTTTTAATGTGTAGTAATTGAATGATGTCCAATAATTGGCCAAGTCCCCCTTTATATATACCAAAATCCACTGGAGTGCACAGACCTTCCTTTCAAATGATTCCACTGCTCTCCCCAGAAATTACAGCACTGTGAGCGCTCATCACCTCCCCATGGTGTCAAATTCAAGCATTTTCATCACCCAGACCTCCAGTTTTAACTCTCTATTACAATAAATGATATCATAACACTATACCATCAACAGAAGAAACAGAGAAAAGCATGAACCATGAATGAAACAATTAAAATTGCTCATCCAAAGAGAATAATATGATCCCAAAGGATATACAGGAAAAAAATAAGTGTCCAAGCTCCCAGTAACATTTCCAAGCCTCCACATGGACCCAGTAACCATGATCAAACACAGAAAACTTTGAAAATCCATTGAAGGAAGCAGATAAAGTTGTCCAAACTGAATATATGTGTGTGTAAAAGGAATGTATGCATGTGTAGGCCTGGTGAATCCTTTGAATACTTTCATATTACCTAAAATAAGTTGGAAAACCATGCATATGGGCTATTTAGAGGGTTAAACATGCATATAATCCTATATATGCATAATATAACTTCATATTCCACTGAATATGGAGGTTATACCTGCATATGAGCTTATGTATGTGCCTTATTGCTTAATATCACTTATGATAAGCAAGTTATGACAATTGTAGAACCTTAAGAAGTATTATGGGGGTAAAGATAAGCTACTTAAGCTCATATAAGTCCATATAATAGTATAATAAATATATATATGTAAGTATAATAACTATATTCATAAGTATAATGACCATATATTTAAATTATAAGATAAATAAAATTAAGGTTATCTTATTTTAACCATAAGAATTACTCAGTCCTGGGGATACCTAGGCTGAAACTACCTCTTCCTCCCCATCCTCTCATTCAATGCCACCTCCACCACCTATCTCTCATGAAAGGATACCTTACAGGAGGTATGAATCTCTATCATTTATGTAATGCAACTTTAACAAGTGTTATTTTATAGAGAGCTTTCTAGAGTACATTTTTGGAGCTGTTTTATAAGTTTATTTTTTATATATTTAATTAATTTATATCAATCTTTACTTTTCAAAATAAAGAAACAGAGAATAATTGCTGCCTAGTTACACAGGGGGTAAAAACCTTGCACTAGACCTCTAGTACCAAGTTATAACCCTGAATGAACCCAGTGAGTAGTTTTGTTTGAGACCATTCATTTACCCTGCTTGAGACTTACAAGCAACACTTCTTGAGCCTAGAGAATAACTCTGATTAAGATAAGTTTCAATTTTTGTTTTCCTTTGTCAAAGTGTTTGGTCCAGAGGTGAGTCAAAGATAGACAGAATTCAAAGGATGTAATAGTTATAAGTCCACAATAGTAGCAAATAGGTGTGAATTTAATCAAAACAATAATAAACAGCTAAAATTTTTGTAAAGTATATGTAAAGTAATAAAACTAATGAAATTAATATAAGATATTAAAAATGTTTTAGATGATAAAAGATTATTACTTTCCTTCCAAACCCAAGCCCCTTTTAAAGACAATTCAATACCATCATGCCAATTTTAAAAAAGAAAGAAAATAATTTCAAATAACTAAATACAGATATTTCTAGAAAAAGTTTAATAAGAAGTAAATACATGTGAACTTTAGTATAATACTGAAATATATGGAATTTTATTAAAATAATGAGTAAAAATTCTGACTTTAGGTGAAATTACTCATGTAAGAGAAATACAGGAACTATTAATTCCCACTCAAAGTAATTTTTTACCTGTCTCCTAATATATTTCCACTCAAAGAATGCTTATGTCACAAAAAGTATTACTGGTGCACCAAAGTAATATATTTTATTTTGATTTTTTAAACTTTCATATTCAGAACAGGTTAGGTATTAATGTAAAAAATACTTAAGTAATTAATTTAATTATATGTCTTAAAACCTGGCTGACAGCCTTTTAAATTTCCTACACTTTCTGTTCTCATATTTGTGAACTTCTATACCCCCCATATGTAAAACATATAATTATGTCTATTTTTATTTTTTTTTCCATAATGCACTTCTACTTTATTTTTTCTATACTACCTTCTCTTGGTCCTGACTTCCCTAATATCCTACTTTCACTCTTTTTCTCTCCCCACACACTGCCTCTTTCCTTCTCCCTCTTGCTTCACCAACATTCATCCACCTCACCTCTTTCTGTCACATTTTTTTTGCTTTAAACCATCCTTCTCTTAATCTTAAAAAATTCTCATCTCCCCTTTCAATGTTCTTAAATCCACCTTTGGTAATAATATTTAAATCAAAAAATATTTACATCAAAAAATAAAAGCAAGACATATGACTAAAAAACAATAGACTAACACGCCATAAGCTACATGACTATTGCACATGTAAAATTGAAAAAATATCTCTGTTTCATGAGATTAGAGAAATCCCCACTATACCTTGTTAAACAAATTTAGTTCAGAAAAAACTGAAGTATTTAATGCTCAGTTCAAACTTATTTAACACAAAATAACTATTCTCTTAGGTGTTTGGAAAAAGAAAGTTTTTTTCCTTAAAAAAACATGAGATTATCAATGAATGTTAATAAAACAATCATTTTCTGCATTTACAATTTACATGTTCAATGAAAAATAGGAGCAACTTTCATCAACCAAGTTTCTCACTAAGAAATCATCAACAATTAAATGTTACATCATTTTTGTCACCCCATGTGATAGTCAAAAGTTCAAATTTATGAGGGAAATTGTACATTTCTCTTGCCCAAAATATCTATTCAATATGCAAAATGATATTGAATATACAATCATAGCCCTCCAAGTGTATTCAAATATATATATCAATTAAAAGAAAACAAATCAACATAAAACACAATCACCAAAAAAAGTATAAAGTAAATTGAATAAAAAATCATAAAATTTATGCAAATCATTATCTTCATCACACTCAAATACATCATTGAATTTATGAGAATCAAAAAAATCATAATATCCAAAAAAATATAAAATTATAGGAAATCAAAAAATTCAAAAAAGTTTTAAAAAAATTATGAAATCATATAAATTAAAAAAATAACAAAAAAAAATATAAAAAAAAGCAACAAAAATTAATAAAATGATGAAAATCAAAAAACCAAAAAATTCAAAAAATTCAGAATAGTCAAAAAATCATGTAAATCATAAAAATCACAAAAAGTAAAAAAATCAAAAAAAAAAATTAGAAAAATCATGAAATTTCAAAATATCAAAAAAAGTAAAAAAATATAAGAATCAAAAATTTCAAAAATTTCATTATAATATTAAAAGTAAGAAAAATTAAAAATTTATAAAAATCATAAAAAGTAAATAATATAAAAAAATCATTAAATTCATAAAATTCAAAAAGTATATAAAATCATGAAAGTAAAAAATTTCAAAAAAATCATCAAAATCATTAAAATAAAGCAATAAAATAATATTGATATTAATAAAAATGAAATAAATTAAAAAAGTAAATAAATCTAATAAATCTTAAAAAACAAAATAGATCTAAAATATTTAAAAAAAAACAGCGGGTATTAAAGTTAGAGATCTCCCATTTAAAAATACCTCCACCAAATCAACCATGATTCTTTTTTGAAATATGCTGTATTGTGCACCAAAAACACCTTTTTACTGAGAATTAATGTCAATTTTTCGGCTTTCTTTTTTTGTTGTCAAATGCTATTTAAATAATTACCTATATCTAACTTTGATACCCCCTAATGAAATAATATGAATAATAAATTTCAAAAATCTGAAAATCATCATAAAGCCCTAAAATTATAACAATAAATCTTTCCAAAATAAATTACCAAAAAATCATAAAAATAAAAAAATAAAAAAAGATAAATGTTTAAAATCTAAAAATTAATTAAAAAATCTATTAAAGTTATTAATTGAAATCTTTTGAAAATTGTAAGAAATCATCACAAAAATTAAACCATAAAATTTACCAAATATATTCAAAATTTAAAACTCATCAAACTCATTAAATTGATAAAAGCCACAAAATAAACAAAGAAATAACAAAAGAAACAAAGCAAAAATATAGACACATTGAAAATATCATTTAATAGATAAAAATTAGAAAAGAAAAAAAATATTTTTAAACTTCAAAAAAACTTTTCATATAAAGTAAATCATTAAACTATGATAATTATAGATACTCAATGAATTTAAAAATCAAACTTATAAAAAAAGTATAGAATGATATAAATAAATCTAAAATTACCAAGAAGTTTATTTTGTGCTCACCAAATTTTTTTCAAAAAAAAACAATAACTTCTTCAAAGTAATTTCTATTATATAAATTGTAGGATCAAGAAAACCATAATATTCTCATTATCACAATTATTTAAGAAAAACAGATAAATAATAAAAAAAACAAAAATATAAAAAAATAAAAAAATAAAAAAATAGAGAAGTTAAGACACTAAAAATATAAATTTCAGAAGGATAAGATCAAATGAAGTTTTAAAAACTTTTTTAAGTCCAATAATAAATGGTCCCATATGAATTAAGCTTTTCCAGTAGATCAGTGAAAAAATTATATCTATAAGGGTTAAATAAATAATCATTATATTCAGTTTTTATTTTATTGTAATTGTCAAAGCTTACAGGTGGTAGAGAAATAGTAATTATAAAATTTATAACTAATTATCTCATTTAACTATTTTTAATAAAGCTTTAGATAAATTAAATACTTTATTAATAACTTTTTTTGAATGATCTTATACTTTTGAAGAGTCTAGAATAAAGTGCAACAAATCTTCTCATTATATGCATCAAAACACAGTTTTAAATATCTCAAATAACTAGAAAGATAAAATACTAAAAGAATCAAGAAATTACTAAAGAGCCATAAAAGTTCCCTCACTAACCTGAAAATAGATAAAATTTATATTAAAAGATATAATTATCTAAAAAAGTAAAATGAAAAGGAACCAAATAATATGGCTCAATAATGGGATCAAATAATTAATCAAGGCAACAAATTATGTAATCAAGGAATAAGATACAGCAAAGAAACAAAATAAGTAATGGTATTATCAGAGAAATAATATAATGAAAAGTGGACATTTATCCTTTCAGGCTCATTTCAAGTACAGAGACATGAATAGCTTGAATAGCCAGTTTTCTAGAAGATTTTAATGGACCTATATGAATACTGTAGTACTAATCAAATAATTATTTAAATATAAATCAATATTAGGGTCTCAGTAATTTTAATCTCACTAATTATAAATGGGTTGCAATCTTATAGTTGGTAGAAAAATAGAGAATACAATTCAAAAATTTTTTAAAGACTTTAAAATTATTAATTAAATGTATTGTAATTATAAAGGTTATATGTTTTAATTTTAATGATAAAGAATGTAGAAAATAAGACCAAAAACCCCCTCCTTTTATACTAAACAATCCTCCAATGTGTTACCCTGATTTTACCAATCCTAAAAATGGCCAATGAAGCCTCATTTTAGCTAATAAACCTGCCCATTATCCTAAGGAATGATCAATAACATAATTAGAATGATATCACCTGCCAAAATCCTGTGGTAATAGGGATAATCCATCAAAATAAAAGAATAAGAAAAAAAGAGAGTATATGCATGTAATACCCTAAAAATAAATAACTAAAAAAAAGAATAACACTAAATATTAAACAATATTAAGGGGGATTAAAAGTAGAAATGAAGGGGCTAATTATTCCAAATAATTGCGTAAAATACCTATCAAAAATAACTGATATTGACTGAGAAACCACTGAAAACCCCAAAAGAGGGTATGAGATGTGGGGTAGCTACATGAAGTCCTTGGAAGGCCCTTGCATGAATAGATCCTTGAATAATTTAGGAAAATTTAAGTATGGTAGTAAATCAAAGGCACCAAGCTTGAAGTTATTAATGAAATTAGTGCATATAATAAGGTTGATGCACATATAATTAAATTAGGACACTAAATGAGTTCCTGTCACCTATTTTAGTGTGTTTCCCCACAGTGGGCGCAAGATTTGGGATAATTATAGTGTAAATATTCTAACTTTGCTAAAAATTAAGCTATTCATGTGGGAAAAATGCAGGCAGAATGTGGTCAGTACACAGAAGCCATTTCTGGCATAAAAAACACCGAATTTGAAAAGTGTTATTTTTGTGCATTTGAATAGAAAAATCAATATTCCTAATCAATAAAAATTTATCTTTCAAGCCTCATTTTTAATATTAGTAAATTTATAGTCCATATATTCAACTTGGAATTGATTTAAAGCACAATTCTTGTTTTTTCAATAAAACAATGAAAACAACAGCTTTAAGTCTACTTAAAAATTATGTAGCAATATAATTAAGGTTCTTAAGATTCCCTGATATCTTTCAACTCATTATTAAGTACATAAGACTTATGAAAGGTGGATATATGCTTGAATATTAGGTATTATAATGGCATATATTGTGTTTAATCATTGATTTAACTTATGTATACAACTTGTGTACCTTTGCTTATTGGTCCCATCTTTACTAATTTTTTTAAATATTTTATAAGCAGTTTATACTCAGTACTGGGAATATACAGGCTGACACATTCCCAACTAAATAAAACAATAAAAATGATAAAATATACATTGTTTTATTTTTATTTTTATTTTTTAAGTTTTCAGAAATATCTGTAATATTAAAGATTAATTCTTTAAAGGAACAAAACATAATAAAATTATAAGCACTTGATTCTAAAACCTCATATGGTTGAACAAAATCTTATTTCTGTTTAATTTTTTAAGAAAAGAGGATAGATTTGAAATTTCTTTTTTCAGCTATCCACTTATCAAATTCATTTGATTTTCCCTTATATCTTAACAAATACTCAGTTCCTTTCTCTTTAGTAAGGATTCTTTTCTTGAGTTTTTTTTAATCTCTGCTTTTTCCACAAGTTCTTCAAGATGTTTCTTAGGTCTTCCTCTTCTTTTTGGAAATAAGTCAGGATAATTTGCATGGTAAGGTTTTAATAATGAGATAGGGAAAACTGGATGTTTTCTATCATATAGGGCATATAATATGACTTCCACAACATTATTACCAACCATTTTATTTACTACAACAGGTCCCACAAAAGGATCTATTAATTTATCATTACCTTGTAAGTTAATATGTAGTTTTGAAATATGGACTTCATCTCCTTTTTCAAATTCAAATTCTTTATGAGATTTATCCCACCCTATATTTTCATTTTCAAATTCTATTTGAATGCATTCTTCTGAATGTTTTCTACACATTTGTTGTATATGAAAAAAATATTTATTACAAGGGTGTATATCTAAATTTTCTAATTTGTTTGAATGTTTTACTGGAGTGTTTGGAACATATCCCAGCCAGAGTTCAAATGGGGTTTTCTCTGTTACAGAATGAGTTGTGCTATTATAAGAAAATTCAAGGCCAAGAATTAATGTTACCCTGTAATATTTGAATTTCTCATTGTCTTTGTATTCTTATTCAAATGTACAATATCTTCTGATCATAACTTCTAGAGTCTGTATCATTCTCTCAGCCAGTCCATCAGTTTGTAAATGGTGTGCTGTAGACAATCTAAATTGAAAACCTGATACTTCCATCAAATATGTCCAGAACTATGAAGTAAATTTAGGGTCTCTGTCAGATATTATGGCTTTGAGAACCCACTGGTATTCATCATATAATTCCACCATATCAATTCCAAGTCTTTTGCAGATAACTCTTTCTGGGTAGGAATAAACTTACACATTTTTTTTAGTCTATCCAAAATTAACCAGAAAGAACTGAAGATTTCTTTTCCTGCTAATGGAAGCCAGTTACAATGTCCATGTCTGAAATATCCCATGGAGAATTTGGCTGCTCTAATTTTGTAACAACCCATCTCTCTTCATAGTTAATGTCTTAGATTTTTGGCAAGAGTCACATCTTTCAATGCATTTTTGTACCAGGCTGTGTTTTTAACTCTAGTTATTATTTTGTCATGAAAAAAATAACCAGCTAAGATTTCATTATGGAAATTACTTAACATTAACTCGCTCCTAGATGGAGGCATAACTATTACATTACTTAGCTTTTTCTTGTAATATATGTATCCATCTTCCATTGATAGTTTACCTTTTTCCAATGCATTTTTATACTTTGGAGGTAAATTTTTTATTGATGCACTCATTGAGACATTTGTTGGATCATTTACAATGGTAGATAATTTAGACAAATCTTTATCAGGTAAATAATTTTTTAATATTTTTTGCATAAATTCTACATCTAAATCCACTATATAAATCCCAAATATATGTATTACCTCATTTTCAGGCACATAAGCTGGGTTGTCAGTATCATTTAGAATAGGACTTCTGGATAATAAAACCACATTAGAATTAAATTTTTCTGCTCTATCAAAAATTGTAACTCTTCCTCTTTACTCTGGCAAAGCTATTTGCCATCTAAACAAGTGCCTATTATGTTTTTTCATGTTTAGCACTGATTTTACTGCACTGCAATTTGTCATTAATTCAAATTTCTAGAATTCCTGATAGTAATGAAGTTTCTCCAGGGCTCAAAAGCTAAACATTCCATTTGGATGGCACCATACCTAAATTCAGTCTTTCTCAAGGTTCTGGATATATTACAGATAACTACTTCAGATAATTTACCATTAATTATGTCAATGTATCTAGTATTTAAGTATGATTTAATAGTATTTATCAATGGTCCTACTACTTATTAATAAATGATTAAGTGATTGAACCTCAGGGGAAGACTAATAAAATAGTTATAATCAAATAAAAGTCACAATACTTGGATTTAAATGCATGCTAGTGGTGGAAAATAGATAAATAGAATATAGTTATAGCTTATATAAAAATAATATCAATTTATAAAGGCTTTATAATATATCTCTGAATAATAATAATTATTTTATAATGTTTTTTTGAATTTTAGAAGGTAAGTGATGTCTAATAACCACCAAAATCCTCCCTTACTTATACCAAAATCTACTGAAGTGCACAGACCTTCAATCCAGATAATGTCACTGCTATCCATGGAAATTACAGCACTGTGAGGGCCCATAACCTCCCCATGGCATCCACTTCAAGAAGATTCAACACCCAGACCTCCAGTAAGGACCTTCCATCACAATTAATGATAACACAGACCCATACCATAAATATAAAATCCAGATAAAAGCAGATACCATAAAGAAACAGGTAAAATAACTCATCCAAAGAGAATATAATGAAACTCAAAGCATATAAAGAAACATATGAAATTTCCAAGCCCCCAATAACATCCCCAAGCATCCATATTAACCCAGCAATGACCTCCCAACCCATAAATCAATGAATATTCATCCAAGGAAGCAGATTAAGCTGTCCAAACTGAGTGTATGCACCTGAAATAGATGTATATGCTTTTGAAGGCGTTGTGAGTCCACTGGATACGTCCATCTGACCTAAAATAAGCAGAAAAACAAAGTTTATAGGCTATTAAGAGGCTAAAACCCACTTATATACCTAAATATACATAATATACTGCATATTTCACTGAATATGAGATTTATGTATACATATAAGCTTATGTATGTCAATAATTACTTAATATCACTTAATATAAGTATATTATAGCTCCATTAACACCTTAATAAGTATTATTAGGCTATGTATTAGCTATTTAAACTACTATAAGTTATATAATAGTGTAATAATTATATATATATATAAAATAATCATATATATTATTATTTTAACCTTATTTTTAAGATATAAGCTTAATTTACTTAAGGTTATCTTATTTTAAGTATAATAAATACTCAGTCCTAAGGATATCTAGGCTGACAAATTATCTTTTTTTTCTGTAAAGAAGCACCTAATCCTGTAAATCTTGCATCAGTAATCAAGATAAAAGTGAGGTTAAAATCTGGCAGTCCGAATATTGGAGCTGACATTAAAAATTCCTATAATTTATCAAAGTTATATTGTTTTTTATTATTCCAAATGAAAGCCTAAGTTTTACTGATTGAAGTTGCCAAAGAGGCCACTATAGATTGGTAGTTTTTTATATACTGCCTATAATATCCACACATACCTAGAAAGATTTGAAAATCTTTCACATTTTAGGTATATTAATGTTTTTTATTGCTTCCACTTTATTCTGGTCAAAAAAAATTTGTAATACAGATACAAAATTTCCAAGTACTTTTTAAGGATTGAAACCCAAAATTAAATTTCTTTCATGCAATTTCATATAAATTTAGACCATTTTTTGAAATACTCTTCGCAGGTGATTTAAATGATCATCATATGTTTTTTAAAACACTATGATGTCATTAATATAGACTAAGGTCCATCCTTTAACCATTTCCTGATTAAAAATAACATCCATTAATTTTGCAAGACTGAAGGAACATTTTTTGGGCCAAAAGGCATTCTCACATATATATATATCCCCATGTGTGTTATTTTGAGTAATAAATTCTAAGAATTCTTTTCCACAGGAATCTGGTGGTAACATTTGTTTCCATCCAGACAGGAAATATATTTTGCTCCTTGTAAGGTAGCATAGATAGAATCTATCCTTGTTAGAGGGTAAATTTCATCTACAGTGAATGTATTGAGAGCTCTTTAATCACCACATAATCTTGCCATATCTTTTTCATAAGAGATTAAGACTGGTGAAATAAAACAATACTTAGGTGTTATGTCTACTTTTTCAACAATACACATTGCCAATAATATCTTTTTTTTTCTTTGATATCTTTCCTTTTTGCAGGTGAAGCTGGGTAAGGTATCTTTTTAAGCTTCCAGGAATATTATCCAAATCACAACTTAAAGAGATTTTTATCTCATGGTCTTTGACCAATCCTAGCTCATTTGAACCATGAGCGAATGCCATAGGATAAGATTTTATCAATCTCAAAATATTTTTTATTCAATATTTGAGAGTTGGGGACTGAAAGAGGCTTTTTGAATTTCACTTTGAAACTCCACTACTTCAGAGGTTGTTCTTCCAACTTTAAGAAGTTCTTCTTTAGGAGAAATGGAATAAGTTGAATTTTCAGAGCAAATATTGAATTTTCTTTTTCCATTCATGCCTATAGTGAAGCAAATATTTTCAGGTTCCAGTTTGATTCCAAAGTTGGTCAATAAGTCATTACCAATAATAAAAAAAACACTAAAGTTATTATTATACATTACTACAAATTCACATACTTCTCTTACATATCCATTATTGTATTCAAGGAATACTGAAGTTTTGTATTTTACAATTGGTTGTAATACTGAGCCATAACCCCTCCAGTCCTTTTTCTGTAAATGTTCCAGCTTTTATTTGTACTTACTATCAAGTTTCATTAAGGTATTAACAGAAACTACACTACCTGCAGCCCCAGTATCAAGAATGGCATTCATTTATTTTCCACATATAATCACAGGTGCTCTAATAGGTGTGATTTTATAAGGATTATTCTTTACATCTTTTTTTCTTTCTGTTTCCTAAATAATATTTAAAGGTGTATCTGTGAGAGATATTGAATGTTTCAGTAACATAATATCCTGTTCTAATACAAATATCATATTTTCATCATCACTGTAAGAAATTTTACTTTTACATTCCTTTAAAGACACCTCCTTTTCATTTTCATTATTACTGGGTACAGAATCTTGTGTGTTTTAAATAAAATTTATTCTCTTCTTACAAGGATGACCTTTAAACCTAGGCTCATAACATTTGTAGCAAGTGTTACTTTCTTGTCTCTTAGGAACAAGAACAGAAGAAGGCTTTTTCTTCTCCACTGGTAACTTATTTGTAGCATTTTTTACTACTTCAACATTTTGCTTATAATTATTATACCTTTTCTCATATATGTGTATCAATAATATTTTGTTGCATATATAAATAAACCCAGAAGTATCTCTAATTGGTTTCAACTCTAGCTACAATAATTTCTCAGACTGATATAGGAAATTGATATATTATAACTTCTTTCTACTCATAATAATTTATTTTTGGATCCATGGATCTCATTATTTTTATTAAATTCATTAAAAATACCATTGGTTTATCCCCAGCATTTGGATTTTATCCTTTTATTCATACAGTCTTTGTTGAGTAATTCTAAATTTTGCGCCACCAAATTGCCTTTAGATTAGTGCCTACCATTCAACCCAGGAGTCATTAATTCCCTTACTCAATACAGATTCAAACAATAATAAGGCCACTTCTGTAAATAAAGATATAAATTTTGATTTAATTTATTCATTAGATAGTTTGTATGAAAATTGTAAGTTATCATTTCTTAGTGTTAATTTTTGCCAACAAGATTTTGAATACCCATCAAAAGAAGGGTACTGATCTAACTTAGGCCAGTTCTTTTGGTTAGTTCTGAATTCCTTAAGCTGAGGATTATTTAGTAACTCACTTACTTTGAATAGATGGTCAGGTATTTTACCTTTTACTGATTTTTTACTCTCAGAGTCCATGACACTATTTTCTTTTTCAAACATTGATTTTTTCATATGAATGTTTCATATGAAGTGGTATATTCTCTACATAAGAGGTGTTTTCATTTTTTTGTCAATATTTTTCAAAATATTAGCTACTTCAATTTCTAATCTTTGTAACCTATCTTTCATTACAGGTTAATGTGATAAAGTATCATTTACATTTGAAAAATACAGTTTTAAATTTTTCTCAATTTAGCCATTATATTCTGAGAATGTTCTAATTTATTCTATGAATTCTTGGTCTCACAGTTTAATTTTTAATTTTTATTTTTCAATTTATTATTTGAATTTTCAATGATCTTTAATTTATTGGCAGTAGTACTCAATGATTTGGTAAGTTGCAATAATACACTTTCTGTATAATTGTTAGACTCTCTAGAGAATTCTTCTAATTTTTCAATTCTTAATAATAATTTTCTTATTATTTTTAATTCAATTGGTTTTTCTTTTAAGAAATATTAAATTTTATCTGTGTGTAGCTCAGAAGACTAATCATTTATTTTTTGCTTAAGATTTATTTCATTTTATTAAATTTTAATATACCTAGTATTATCTTTATCAATAAAACTATGTAAATTGTCATCATTTAAAGACAAGTCTAAAATGCTATTTTCAAATGAGTAATTTTTTAAATCTTTATCAATTATATTAAGTACATCCCTATCAATCTCATTACCTAATTTTTAGTATTATATAGTTGATTATGAGGAGATTAATGACTCACCACAGTCTTATTCCATTTCCCCTGTAAGGGTGACTGCTTGAACCCTTCTGTGGAGGGTGGTCGTAGTCCTGGGAGTAGCATTCCTGTTTCTATTTTCTCACTGTAATTTTTTGATCCTCCACTTGGGAACAACCATAGAAGCGTTTGTTACTACTGATGTTGGCTTATATTTTTAGCCTACCAGAGCTTGATTGACTTCTATAAATCCCCTTTCTTTTTTTTCCAGATTTTTCTTCTGGTATACTATTTTTTTGACTTTTATAATGAGGGAGCTTAGAAGAGCTGAAAGGGAGTGAATTCATTCTTTTAATGTGTTTTTTAATTTATTTATGGTTATTTGGATTAGAAGTCTTTCCCTTTCATCCACAAACATCTGTAGAGAGTTTCTGTTTGTTGGAGATACTTCCTCCATTTTAATTTCCTCTAATAGGTCTTAGATTATAAGATTTTACCTTGTTACTCACAATGTCAACATTGTCACACATTTTTTACTTGAAATTTAAATTAAAAATTAAAACATGAGTTATTAAAACTTCAAAAAAAGAATTTTATCAGTATTATTTAACACCACTTAAGTCAATTTAATTGCTAACTTGTAGGTTCTTAGTGAATTGCTAAGTTCCAAAAGTCAAATAGGCTTTCATGTGGTCACTTGATTTAACTGGTCTACAATATGTAGCTATGTTTTTATATTTAAAAAAATGAATTTTTTCAGTAATATTCTTTTTAAATATTAAATGAATTTTACAAACCAAGAGAAAAGGGGTTGAGATTCCTGTTTAAAAGAATTAATTATTTAGTTTTTATTGTCTGGTTTAATTATCTGAAAAGATCAAAAGATTAATTGTTCTATTTTAAGATTCCCACTAAGAAAAATTTATGTTCAATTAGTGGCAAAATGGTTGATTCAATAACACAGCTTTATTATATAAAAGAGCTTCTTTTTCTGAAATAACTATATGAAGTGACCCCAACCTGTTTTAATTATCCAAATATTTCTATAGGAAGTTTATTTACTTGTAGCTTCTTTTGAATTTTTACTTACTGGATGATAACCAACAGAATTCTTGAAGAAAGGTCCCCAATTTTCAGGCTGAGTTCAAGTACAGAGATGTGAATTGCTTGATTAGTCAGTTGTCTAGAAGATTTTTATTGTCCTATATGAATCCTGTAGTAAAAATCTAATAATTATTGTAATTTAACTCATTATAAGAGTCTAAGTAGATTTTATATAACTAATTATAAATGAGTCACAATCTTATAGTTGGTAGAAAAATAGAGAAAATAATTCAAACACTATTCAAAGACTTTAAATAGTACTATTGAAATGTATTGTATTTTTAATGGTTATCTTTTTATATTTTAATGATAAAGAATGTAGGAAATAAAAACAAACCCCCCTTCTTTTATGCCCAATAATCCTCCAATGTGTTCCCCTAATTTTATCAATTTTATACATGGCCAATGAAGCTTTATTATAGCTAATACACCTACCCAGAAGCCTAAGTAATGATCAATAACATAATTTAAATGATATAACCTGCAAAAATCCTGGGGTAAGAGGGATAATCCATCAAAATAAAAGAATAAGCAAAAAAGAGAGTGTATGCATGTAATAACTAAAAATAAAAGACTAATAAAAGAAAGAATAACAATAAATATTACAAAATATTAAGGGGGATTAAAAGTAGAAAGGAAGGGGCTAATTATTCCAAATAAATAGGTGAAATCCCCATCCAATTATGAACATATTAACTGAGAAACCACTGAGAAACCCAAAAATGGATGTGAGATGTGGTGTAACTGAATTTAGTCCTTGGAAGGCGCTTGCACAGGTAAATCCTTGAGTAATTTAGAAAAATTTAAGCATTGTAATGAATTAAAGGCACCATTCTTGAGGTTGTTAATGAAATTAGTGCATAAAATGAGGTAAATACATTTATAATTAAATTAGAACACTAAATAAGTTTCTGTTGCATATTTTAGTGTGTTTCCCCATAGTGAATGTACAATGTGGGGTAATTATAATATTAAAATACTAACTTTGTTAAAAATTAAGCTATTCATGTGGGAAAAATGCAGGCAGTATGTGGCCAGTACAAAGAAGCCATTTCTGGCATAAAAACCACCAAATTTGAAAAGTGTTATATTTATGATTTTTAATTGCAAAAAAATTGTCCTTGTTAATAAAAATTGATCTGTTAAGGGGCATTTTTAATATTAGTAAATTTCTAGTGCATATATTCAACTTTTAAGTGATTTAAAGAGCAATTCTTGCTTTATCCATAAAACAATGAAAAAAACTACTTTAAGTCTACTTAAAAATTATTTAACTATTTTTTAGGCTCTTAATATTACTCTTATATATTCCAATTTATTATTAGGGAGTATCAAAGTTAGAAATCTTCCATTTTAAAATACCTCATTTTTCCACCAAATTAGCCATGACTATTTTTTAAAATATGACATATTGTGCCCCAAAAACACCTTTTTATTGAGAGTTTATGTCAAGTTTTTGCCTTTCTTTTTGTGATGTGAAATTCCTTTTAAATAATTACAAATTTCTAACTTTGATACCCCCTATCAAGTACATAAGACTTTTAAAAGATGGATATATGCATGTATATTAGGTATTATAATGGAATGTATTGTGATTAATCATTGATTTAACTTATTTTTACAGCTTGTTTATCTTTACTTATTGTTTCCATGTGTACTACATGCGTTTAGCATATTTTTTAAGCAGTTTTACTCAGTTCTGGGAATATCCAGGCTGAAATACCCAGTCATCTGAAAATTTAAGGGTTTAGGGAAAGAATTTCTAGAAAGTACCTCCACATTTACAGAATTTTATGCAGTATTTATTAAGTTGGTGAGAATATATGCTGTGATTTACTAAGCCTCTCTCTAGTTTTCACAAAGAATTTGTATCTGGAAGTACATATATAATTTGCACCTAGTCAGCACCTTCTATAAGTTCAAAAAAAATTGAGTTACAGATGTAAAGTTATGCTTGGAAGGTAAAGTAAGTATTACCATTAATTCTTTTCACTTCAAGTTTTCAAAATTTGAAAATTTGTAACATGATAAATCTTAATTATAAAATCTATATGATGTGAAAATATATGTATAAGTACTTTAAGAATAATCTAGAGCTTCTTTAGTGTATAGCACATTCTAATTATTACTTTAGGTGGCCAATGATCTAGCATTAAAGTGAATGGATGTACCAAAAAATAAAAAAAGGTTGATATACAAGCAGTTAAAAAAGGTCAGGGGGGGTCCTTTCAGATTATTATTCTCAAGCCTTTCTCAAGCCACCACATTTTTTTATCTCATACATTCATCAACATTTAAAAAAAAATCCTGTATTTTTTTTTGTCATTTCATTAATTCTTTATTAAATTTTAATCTTTCCTGATATAAATTTTTTTGATCTAGCACTGAAAATTTTTTGGCTTATCTTTTTGCATTATGGCATAGATTTGAGTAGGTTTTTGCAAGCCCACTTGTCTTCAAGATCAATGAAACTATGATTTCTGATGTTCTCCTTCTCCTTATGATGCATAAGCAAGTATCTTAAATTAATAATTTTTCCCAGTCCCAAATAGTTGATTTCTTTACCAAGCTGAACTTCTTCTATGCCAAACCCTACCTCTGTTTCCACAATAGGGGGTATCAAAGTTAGAAATTTTTAATTATTTAAAAGGTATTTAGTGACACAAAAATAAATCTACAGATTCAGAATTATTTCTCAGTAAAAAAGTGTTTTTTGTAGCAAAATATACCATATATGAAAATCTAATCATGGTTGATTTGGTGTGAATAAGTGATATTCTCAGATGGAATATTTCTAACTTTTAAACCCCTTAATAACTGGATAAAATAAAAAAACCAACAAATTGTGACTTATTTCAGAAGAAGTATCATCCATGTTATTAATGATACCATCTCAAGCTCATTATTAGTATTATAGCCCCCAATGATCTGCATTCCTGTTTGTGGCCCTCGAAAAAAATTATTTTCTCCTTTTGAAAGTTTATGGCTTCTTATAATAATTATTTTAGTCTAGTTTTCTCACCCCATAGCTCTCATCCCTGAGAGATGTCTTACTTTAAAATTTTATTCATGTGGTTTTCCAAAACTAAAAATTTCAAACCAAAAAAAGAATTAATCACCACAAAATATTAGGGGAGTACTTTCTAGACAGTCTGAGATTCTAACTTAGATAGAAATCAGACTGAAATATTGAAATATCTCTGAGTAGAACCCTGTTTAATATTTACTGACTTGAACCCAAAATGTTTCTAAGGTATTAATCATCACTTACTGTGAGTTATATCAGCTATAAATGAGAATGGGATCATGACTCAGTCAAAATTGGCTCAGCTTTGACTTAGAATTAGAGAAACACTGACTGAGAATTTGATAAGAGCTAATAGAGAATTGGATCAGCCATGACTGAGAATTAGATCAGAAAAAACTAAGAATTAGATAAAAATTTACTGATTATTGGCGCAAGAATAGCTTAGCATTGTCTCAGATATGAATGAGAATTTTCTCAGCTATAACTAAGAATTAGATCAGCTATTACTGATAAATGGCTAAGAAATGACCAAGCATTGTCTCAAAATTAGTGAGCATTTTCTCAGCTATGACAGAGATTTAGCTCAGCTATGACTGATAATTGGCTAAGAATTGACTTAGTATTGGCTCATAAATTACTTAGAATTTTCTCAGAAATTAATGAGAATTTTCTTGGCTATGACTGATAATTGGCTAAAAAATGACTTAGCATTGGCTGAGAAATGGATGAGAACTTTCTAAGAAATTAATGGGAATTTTCTCAGAAATTAATGAGAATTTTCTTTGGAAAAAAAAGAAAATTTCACAGAAGCTACTGAGTATTTTTTCATAAATTATTGATAATTTTCTCAGAAATCATTAAGCCTTTTCTTTGAAATAACTGAGGTTTTTTTCAAAAATGACTGAAAATTAGCTCAAAAATTACTGAGAATCAGCAGAGAAAATATTGGCCATTGTCTCAGGAATGACTAAGGAAGGACTTAAAATTGAGAAATGTGTAATTTCTATTGAGTTTTAATTTATATTTGAGTAATTTTCAGTAACTTTTCACCCTTACTATCAATTTTAATCATTAACACCACAACTTTTGTTTCACTTGTGGGTTACTTTGAGTTTAAGGTTTCTTACTTTCTAGAAATTCCACCATCCATATTTTGTGGTGAATGTGATTTTAGTCTTCATAAAGTTAAGCTAAAGATTTGTATTCACGTTTTGAGCTAAAAATTGTAAATAATTAAGTTATGGGTTTGTTATATGAGAAAACAAAATTTCCAGTTCTATTTTCAACCCACTTAATGCATTACACATCTCTAAAAATGCACATATAACGGTATTACTGGGATACACCCACTTTATGTGCTTATTTATTATTTTATCACCAGAAATAAAATTTGAGAACCTTATAGAAGGTTCAAAAACCTATCTTTGATTTTTTATAGTTTAGGATTATCTTTAACTCTTCTTACAGAACTGCACACTGAGAACTGAAAATCACAGCTTGCATTGAATCAAATATGAGCTATTCTTGAGTTAAAAATGAATTGAAATAATTTTATCTCCTGGAAGGCCACAGATTTTTCTATTATGTATGTCTTATTCATATTTTTGATTGAATTATTTTGCATATTCACTCAGTTGTGGAAAACCCTAGGCTGGTAATAAAATTAAATCAAAAACCCAGAAAATAATATGACTCCCAAAAAGAACCCAAAAATAAAGCTGAAATACAAGAACAAAAGATTAAAATAACTCATGAAAAAAATAATACATAAGTTTTAAAACTGAGTGGTATTAAATTACTTCTTCCCTCCATTGGGGATAGATCCTTATATTTACCCAGATCTAGAATTATTAGTGGCAGAAGCATCATATCTATTAGCTCCTGGGCTAGTGGATAAGAGACTGAAAATGAACCAATTATTTCATTCTAATATCACAGTTTCAGTCATACGAGAAGCTCTCTCTCAAAAAAAGTTCTGATTAAGCTCAAATTATAAAATGTTGTAAAACAAAAAACTTATTTATTGTCAAACAAATGAAGAGAAAATAGGGTTATTTTTACATTTATCTTCCATTAATTAAATGGTAGATTGTAGTAATTTGATAACTCCTATTAAATATATATAAAAAATAGTAAAAAAGCAAAAAAGTTAATTTTAGAAAAAAAATCTAATAAGCAATAAAGAAACTTATTTTACAATATAAAGGAATTCAAAAATTTAAACATTCAAATAAATAATTATAAATAAAAATAGATATATTTAAAAGAAATAAAAAAATATAGCACATATACTAAGAGAACTTAAAGGAAAACCTATGAAAGTCCTCAAGGGTAAAAATTTTATCATCAAAAAAATGTTTACAGCAAGTAAAGATCATCAAATTCCCAATTATACACAGGATTATCAAGGCTAAATGAATTAAAACCATGTAAAACTTTTCAAAAAGAATTTTTTCTTCATGAGGTTATCATAATTTCAGCTTTTGATACTTAAAAAGTTTTAATCACTTGATATTATAACTATGCTTTCATTAAGAGTTAAGGGAAATACACATCAAAATCATATTTGATGGTTATAGAAACCAATGAATGAGTTTCATATTAAGGAAAATGGATTGTAAAAAATTATTATGATCATCTAATAAGTAGGATTGCACTTTTCCATGAGATCTGAACAAATACCAAATCAGACTCTTAAAAATAATTGTGCATCATTGTTACACATAAAACTAAAACTAAATGTTTGATATATTCTGAGTTAAGCCAGATAATGACCTTTAGTAATAATACAGGCTACTCAAAAAAATGAGCAAGTAAACTGTCTTTATAATTGATTAAATATAAATATGAAAATTCACAGAATAATAAAAGATTAACTAGAAAGTTCTTCTTTTATATGAATACCAATTGAGATAATTTCAGACAGCACAAAAAATAAAGGTTAAATTTTTGATAATTTCTACCACCTTATACTTTCTTTCAACAGAAAAAAATATAAATTGAGGTAGCCATAGATAAGATAAAAGTCAATGTTCCAAATTAAATTAAAGAAGATTAAAAAAATAGGATTCAAATTGATCCTCAGTTAGTTTTTACATAAGATCTGTGAAAAGAAAGAAGAAGATATTTCTTAGTAAAAATGAAATGCTCCATATTTTCAGATATAGAACTTTTTCAATTCTTAAATAACACCTCTTCAAGACTTAGTCACTTATTATCAATAATAAATTATAACTCATTCTTTGTTATGATACTACAAAAAACATTACTCACATCTCTGGAATTACTTGGTCATAAAAAATCTATTCTTAATAACAAAGGGTTAACTTTTAAACAATAACACCCTATTCCTTATAATTTTAGATTTTATTTTTTCTTTTATTAGCTGTTCATGATTAAATCATTTTTAAAATTTTAATAATATTTTACAAGGGGATAAATAATATCAACTAGAAATTGGATGCAGTTCTTATACTGAATTGAATCAGGGTTCAATACACATACTTAATTGAATCAATTTTGTATGTGGAATGAGCAAAATGACTAGTTTCCATTTTCACCCTGTGTTTAATTATTTTGGAATTTTTATAACTTTCAAGATTTTTACAATTTTTATAATTGACATGATTCTTAAGAGAAGTATGATTCATAAAATTTTTATTTTTTATTCAAATATTTTGATAATTAATTTGATTTTTTTGGAATTTTAAATTTTTATGATTTGTTTGATTTTTAATTTTTTTTTAATTTTTTTTGATTATTATCATTGTTTGATTTTTATGATTTTTATGATTTTTTTTATATTTTAAATTTTTATGATTTTATGATTTTTTCAAATTTCTTAGATTTTTTTTGATATTATTGATTTTTAATATTTATATGATATTTTTTAATTTTTTTTTATGTTGATTTTTTTATTTATTTTTATTTTAATTTATTTTAATATTTTTTTTATTTTTTTATTTTTTTTCTTTTTGTTATTTATATGATTTTTTCAATAGCATGAGGGAGAAGATAATATGAGAATGAAAGGCATGAAAAAATATGAAGTATATCTGAATAAGGAATTTTTCTAATGAAGAGGGCAAAAGCAAAAATTCATGTTAAAAGGAAAAATAAAATCAAAGAACAAATTATTCATAAAGATTGAGGAAAAGGAGAAAAAATGAATGACCAGAAAAATGAATAAGCAAGGAAGATTTTAAAGTCAGAAAAACAAAATTATAAAGGGATTTGAAATGCTTTTTTTTAGAGTCATACCCTTGTCCTATAAAGTGAAATTCCATGTTTTTTCACAAAAATGTACCCATGAATTGAATAGGGTCACAAAACTAAACTTGAAGTCTATTTCACACTTTTTCCCCCTGTGAAGTATATATACTTACAGATACTAACTTCATGCTGTAGAAAGACTCTTACAGTTGCCTTGCTATAAGCAGAATATAAGGGACTTGGATAAGCCTAAGAAAACCTTGTCCCTTTAAGTAAAATAAAATTTCTCAACAATCTAAGCTAAAATTTCTACTTGATATGAAAAAAAGTTTTTCACTAGTTAATATTAATGCTGTGGTCTTCTAACATAGGCAGGGGCCTTTGTAGTGTTTTTTGGTGCTGTTTTTAAATGTCTTAATTGACATTTAATTTTGAATTATGGGGTTTTCTGGTTTTACAGAATGAATATTTTAATAATTACTATGTTTCTATTCCTATTGAATAGTCCTATTTTTTCTCTATATTTAATGTCTTTTTGAAATTTTTCATATTAAAAGTTTTAAGGATTCTTTCTCTCATTTTTTATATTTTACTATTACAGTTTAATTTTGTTTTTTGTGTTTTTTGGACTAACCATAAGTCTTATGGTTAAGTTCTTAGTACCATTGGATAAACATAATTTGGCTCTATAATTCATGTCAGCATGTTTTTTTCCTTAATTTTGTGTTTTTAAAGGTTTTTGGTAGTGTACCCTGTTTTTTAAAGCAAAATTGGGGTATTTTGGGCTCAGAAGAAGAGCTGCATGCAGGCCCATATATGCATTTGGAAGGTGGGGGAAGCACTTAGGAATAATTTTTTATAAATTTTAGGAGTGGTAAAGAGGGAATTGGGAAGATTAGAGGTGGTCTAGTGTACATACTCAATAAGACAGTTTGGGGAAACTCTATTTATCATACAACAATCTGGTAATAAGATCATTGTTTCTCACTCATTTTTCACTGTTTTTTGGCCACAATTGGCTGTTTTTTGTTTCAAGTTTAGTTCTTAATTTAAATCTACTTTTTACAACTTGTTTCTCTGATGTAGCTCTGCAACCTGCATCAACTATTATTTCTGTTCTCTGTGCAACAAGTGCACTAGTTTTTGGTCTCAGGTGTGGATTATTTCTACATTTTCAGTTTATTGGTTCTCAGTGGTCTGCTATTATCTACTGTCTTGACTTTTTAAGCAGGTAAGAAGTGTGTTGGATGGGGTATTGTAACAGTTTCTAATTTGCTGTAGCAAATTAATCTCACCTGGTATTTCTCTCTCAAGTTTTTCTCCAAATCCCATGGTCATGGCATATAGCAAGTACTATAGGATTTTCTACAGCTTGAAGCCTCAACTTCAATAAGTTTGAACCATCTTTAATAAAAGTGGCATTTCTTCAACCAGCTCTTTGTTTTCCCTTGAATTTAATTTTGAGAAAAAAGATATAAGTAATATTTGGTCACTATATATCTTCTTTAATAAAATATTTATTTTTTCCATTCAATTTTCTCAGAAAAATCCTCTGTTGCGAAAAATTCCCTTGAAATTTAGAAGTTGAAGTTTAATAAATGAAAATGAAATATCAATGGACCTTATATTTGGATGAAATTTTTTCTAGCTTCAATCAAATTTTAAAATATCCAGATTTGATGCAGAAGAGATCAAAAGAGTTCATATTTTCTTAGAGAAAACAAAAGAACATGATTTTCATAGAGGAATGGCAAGTCAAAATATGGAAAAGTAAGGAAATTTTAAAATGAATTTATTATGGAATGTGTAAAAAATGGCCAATCTTATTAGGACATTAAAATATTACTTCACTTTTTTAATTGATTATTTATTTTTTAAGTCAATGGTTGGAGAGTTACTTTGATAAGTACATTTAACATTTTAAAAATATTTATATTATAAGATTCTGATATCAATACTTATCCTTACTGACTTCTATAATGTTGCACTTTTAGAATTTTAGATGGTAAAATAATATTGACACCTGTGCAAAGATCCTCATTACCAACATACTTTTATCACCTCACCACCAATTTGCATATCTTAATAGAGCTAAGTCAGAAAAATTTCATATCTGTTTGAAAACTTGGAAATACCCTCCCCTGAATTTGATTGAGGTAAGGTGTGGGTATGACCAAAATATTTCCAAGTCATCAATTTTGCATGTCAGATTTGAAAATTTGGCAATACCCTCCCCTGAATTTTATTGAAGTAAGAGTAAGAGGATCACACTTAAAGAGCCACCATGCAATATGGGGGGTGGACTTGCTATCAAGTCTGAAACCTTGAACCCTAATTAATATCTTTTTGATCCCACATTAAATTAATCATGAAACCACCAAGAAAAAAAATTGACATTCTGGTGAACTCAATATGAATACAACTTGAACATTTAATGAAGCATAGGTAATAATACTTTGAACAAATCTTGAGATATGAAGAATGAGATTTTTTTATAGAAATTTCAATACAGTGGAGAACACACTCAAATTAATTAAAAAAAATACATATTTTAAACTATTTAAGCAATTTCTTTCAATTTTTTAAAAAAAGATCACCAATGTATAGATCCAGAAAGATACCATCTGAAATTATTATATATGTTTCTTTGGTCAGAAATACAAGGAGAAACTACAATTTGAAATATGTAAATTTATTCATGAAAGGTTATTTTGTGTATTTATATTATTTATTGTATTATTTTCAAGAATTGAAAAAATAATATACTTATTTTTTGACTAGATAATATTGAATATTATAAATCATCAAAATATCTAAAGAAGGTGCAAAAATCTTAAAAATGATGTTACAAAAACTTTACTTAGACATATAATTTTCAAATTCAATTGAAATACTATATTTCACTATTAAATAAAAAAAATTCATAGTAATATTTATGAAAATTAATTTCCCCTCTTCTTCAAAATTTTCAAAATATTAAAGTGTAGATTTTTATTAGATTTAAGTAAATGAAGAAAATAACAGTATAGTAGTTGTGGATTTTCAGGATTCAAGGATTTTCTGTGCCCACTCTTTGTAACATATTTTATATATTTTATATTTTTTGTATATTTATTTTGGATTACTATCTTCTTTTATTGTCTTCTTTTACTCCCTCTCAAGAATACCCCACTCTTTTCCCTTTGAAATATTTCTTTATCCTCACCTCATCTTTCTCCCCAACCTTTTCACTCCCTTTGTCATCATTTTAAACCCCTATCCACATTTGCCTCTCCCTCTCCACCCCTCTCCACCCCTCTCCACTCCTCTCCTTCTAGTTTGCTTACCTCCCCATTTCTCCCTAACACTTTATTTTTATATACAGAAATAGGGACTGGGCTGAAAAGGGTGAAATTGGGGTTCAAGGATTGTGGAGGCAAGGTAAAGGGGAGGAATGAGGCTACAAAGGTTGGGGAGGCTGGAGAGAGGGGTGAGGAGGGGTATATGGGGTAGCAAAAAGGTTTGGAAAGAGTTGGAAGGGAAGATTAAGGGTTCTGAGGAGTTTTGAATGAAGAAAAGGGTCAGGGAGAGGTTGAGAGGGGTGAAATGGGGATCAAAAGATGATGGCATACAATGGGGCTGGGAGGATAGTGAAAGGGGTGTGGAGGGAAGACAAGCATGTGTTAATAGAATTGAAAGGGGTGGGGATTGGTTCAAACAGAGTGTGAAAATAGGAGGATGAACTCTTCTCTTTGGGCAAAGAACAGAGTTCATTTCCATAAAATATTAGCTGAAACATAGTTTTCAATTCTGTAAAAACAGTTGTAGGTAATAGAAAAAGTCACTGATTTTTTTTATATGTAATCTGAAAGTTTTTAATAAAATTATTGTATTTATGAATTGCGATATTGTCAATTGATGTTTATTGATCAACTTAATTTAATAAAGTATTATTTAAATAAGTTGCTTCATAAAATACTGTGCATTGAGTAGACTCATGGAACAATTTTTTCTGGCTTCCATTCAGTTATCCTCAGACTTTCACTATGTTTTCAATACAGATCCATTATTATTTGTGAGATACTTCAAGTAAAAACCCAGTATTACTTCAGTCAGAGTTCCATCTGATTTCAATCTGACTTCAAGTTGGGTACTTGATAGCAAGTCCTCCCCAAATATTGTGTGGTGTCAAGTCACCAAAATTTTAAAAATTTTAATAAATAAATAAATAAGATAGGTCAAATTTACTAGTTTTAAAGTAGTAAAAATCCCTTAAGCCAAAATATTCATCAAGTCTAGAAACTAAGTTTGAGACTTTTAACAGGTATAGGCTAGAGAAACCCCATGATACAATTTAATGTTGTCATGATTATTATTTATACAACACAATGCTGCTGGCCCATTACTTCAGTTTAGTAAATTAAAATATTTGATTTATATATTAAAATTTTATGAAAGAATAATAAATATTTTACAACTTTACACATCCCCATGCCTTTTTGATCTACCTAAATTTTTATTAAATTTTTTACTTTGAACCTCTTTTTTTACCTTGTTTATTTGTTGGATTAACTTTTGACCAATCTGATAAGAACAGCCAAAATGAGTGAAGTGTTAAACAGATGAAAATGGTAAGAGAAAAAAACACCTTGATAAAAGGCCAGAATAATGAGCAAAGATGAAGGTAGTTGGAGGAATCTGGAAGGATAAATGCATTATGTAAACATTATGATATGCATTATGAAATAAAGAAAAGTGAAATTAGGAAAAAAAGGCTCAAATTTAAAGGTCAATATTTCAGAAACCATTGAAGCAAATACATATCTATTTGTAGGAAATAAAATAAATTCTTTAGAAGAATCTTCAATTAAAAAGAAAAAAGCTTTGAACAAACCTAACCCTAATTCCAACTCTGATTTTAAAAATTGCACACAAACCTGAAAATTGATGTTGAAAATGCCAATAAGAGGCAGCTAAAAGTCCAGATAATCATCAGATAAGATCTCAAAAGACTTATTCTCTGATTATGCAATATAAAAATATGAAACATACAAAGTGAAACTTGGTAAAAAAGGCTCAACTTTAAAAGTCAATATCTCATGAAGAACTAAATCAAATTCAAATCCATTTGTGAAAAATGAAAGATAAGCTTCATAAGAATCTTCAGTTAAAAGGACATAAGCTTTGAACTAAAATAACCCTAATTTCAATTCTGATTTTAAAAATTTCACAAAAACATGAAAAGTGATGATGGAAATTCCAACAAGAGGCAGAAAAAATCCTAATTAATCATCTGGTAAGAGTTTCAAAACTCTTATTCTTTAATTATGCAACATAAAAACATATAATAAGTTAAGTGAAATTTGGTAAAATGGCTTAACATTTAAGGTCAATATCTCAGCTAAAACTGAACCCAATTCACACCTACTTGTGGCAAAAGAAAGATAGGCTTTGCAAGAATATTTGGTTAAGATTAAATGTGATTTAAACTAAACTAGCCCTAATTTGTTGTACAAAAATATGTAATTAAAAAAAGAAAAACTTGGTGTAGACAATCCTATAGTACTAGCTATACACCTTGGCCAAGGGAGTTGGAGTAAAAATTGAGAGAAAACCCCCTGTCCCTTGAGAAATGCCAAGTAAGATTTATTTGCAACAGCAAATTAAAGAATGTTACAATACCCCTTCCAGCACACTTCTTGACTGCTTTACAAGTCAAGACAGTAGCCAATAGCAAATTACTGAGTACCAAAGAATCAGAAAACCTGAAATTCAGAGAAATCCACACCAGAAACCAAAGACACACTGCGCTTGTTGCAGAAACACAGAGAAATACTTGGTTTAGGTTACAAAACTACAACAGAGAAATCAGTTTCCAAAGTTGAGTTAAATGAAGATCTAACCTTTCAAAAAACACAACCAATTGTGGACAAAAAATAGTGAAAACTGAGTGAGAAACAATATATAATAACCAGATGGTTGTATGATAATTAAGTTTGCCCCAAACTGTCTTTTTCAGTATGTACACACAGACCACCACCTAAAAAATACATGCACAGTAACAAATTTGGAACTTTTGACAGCCAAATTGAATAAAAATCCTCTGGAAATTCTCCCCAGCCTTCTTTAACCAAGGCAGGCAGGCTGCCCAACATTGGGCGGCCAGACCTCCCTGAAGCCAGAAAACCACTAAAAACCTCAAATAAAGCCCAAAATACTTAGAAAAATCCACCATTACTACTAAAACCCTTAAAACACAAAATAAAGCTATGACAACATTGTGACATAAAATATAGAGCCAAATTAGCTCTACTTAATGGTACCAAGCACTTAACCCTAAGACTTAAGGTTAGCCCATAAAACACAAAATATAAAATCAAAGAGCTATCTTTTAGAAATGAAAAGTGAGTAAATGACCACTTAAAACTTATGATATGAAAATATCATCAAAAATTAAATATAGAGAATAACCAGGGCTATCCAAGGAAAGTACACACATACCCATAGTCTCAATATTCACTGAATAAAAACCAAAATACACCTAATTCTTTGACCAATTTCAATTAAGACATACAAAAACAGCGCCAAACAGACCAACAAAGGCCTCTGCCAATGTTGGAAGACCACATAAGAAAAAATCCTCAACATAAAAGGTCAATAACTCAGAAATCATCATTTAAAGACAATCTTTGTTACCTTTCCCTGACCTGTATCTCTTTTCCTTGGTTCCCTTTTCTGTTTTTACTTTTTATTTCACTTTCAACCTCCCTCTTCTTTCTTTTCTTTTCTTTTTTTTCCTTTTCTCCTCTCACTAACTATTTTCAATCCATTACTTTTACATAGTCCTGATATACCAACCCCCTGTCTTTATTTTCATACCAACAGGGTGCAAGATCCTACAAATAAAACAAATAAATAAATCTCAAAAACTACTGAACCAAATTCAAATCTGTTTGTGAAAAATAAAAATAGCTTTCAGGAGCATCTTCAGTTAAAAGGACATTATATTTGAATAAAACTAACCCTAATTCAAACTCTGATGATAAAAATTTTACAAGAACTTGAAAAGAGATAATGAAAATGACAACATGAGGAGTTGAATAAATCCACTGCTATCCATGTAAGAGTCCTACATATATTTAAGTATGTAATTTTCATAGAAAGAATGAGATATCATATAGGTATAAAAAAAAGAAGATAAAACTTACCTTGATTGAAAGGTAGGAAAAATAGAGTGAGAAAGAGTGAGGTTGGAATTTGGGAGAAATTAAATAGGGGGTGTCAGTTCTGGCAAATCCGCACTTACAAATCTGCACTTAAATTTGACCAAATCCGCACTTAAATAAGTGCGGATTTCCAAAACACACTAGCCCCAATACTGGTGGATTTCAAAATGAAATAAGTCACTTATTTCACTCAAATCCGCACTTTCTCAACCAAAAGTGCTGATTTCACCATCAAGTCCTATTTCACTGATTTGTCAGCATCATCCCATTCATACGCAGCACTCCGCAGCATAACACTTCATAACTAAAAACATCGTACATCACTTACATCTTAATATCATATCATATAAGAGTCATGCCTTCCTCACTTTCAAATCATGATAAATTACATAAAGCAATGACTTTCATGGCGCTTGAACTGCTCTTGGACTCTGATTCCGATTCTGATCTAGAAGAAGATTTTGTTGTTTTATCAAAAATGGCCAGGAAACGTTACCTTCTTCCCAGAAAGCCTCAAGTACTTCATACCCCCAAGTACACCATCCAAACACTTCTTAACCTATCTACACCCAGTTTTAGACAGCTGTTCAGGACTTCTCAGGAATGTTTCCTTAAATTGCTTGAGCTTATTCAGGATCATCCCATATTTCACAATAATTCTCAAAAAGAACAACGACATCCTTCAATTCAATTGGCCATCACACTATGTCGTTTGGGTTCAAATGGTAATGGAGCCGCTTTGAAACGTTTAGAAAATGTCTTTGATTTAGGGTATGGTTCAGTTAACACTTATACCAAACAATGTATCACTGCCATCAACTCCTTGGAATCTCAACTTCTCACCTGGCCAACAAAAGAAGAGCGACTTGAATCATCTCAGGTTATGCAAGCAGAGGGCTTTCCAGGATGTATTGGTTTTGTTGATGGTACTACTATTCCTTTGAGCCAGAAACCTGCTCAAGGTGGAAACAATTACTTTGACCGTAAAAAGAGGTAGATTATTTTTAACTCCTTTCATCCTCCTTGAAACTAACACAAACAAATATATCTTCTTTATAGATATTCAATTAACGTTCAGCTTATATGTGACGTAAACAAAAAATTTATATCATTCTTCGCTGGCTATCCTGGCTCATGTCATGACTCCTACGTCTTCCAAAGAATGCATATTTCAAATGAACCTGAAAAATTCTTTGATGAAAATCAGTATCTTCTTGCAGATTCTGCTTATGTGAATGGAAAGTATGTACTTCCTGCTTTTCGGGGAGCAGCTTCAGAAGACAGTCAAAATGCCAAATTCAACAATCATTTGGAAAAGTCAAGAGTCCGTATTGAACATTCTATTGGAATCTTGAAAGGCCGTTTTTCTAGTTTAAGGGAATTAAGAAGTCCTCTTAGAAATAAATCTGAAATGGAGGCGGTGATCAACTGGATTCTGTGTTGCACTATACTTCATAACCTACTTGCTGACCTCAAAGATCAATGGTTAGAGCTGTATGAAGATGAACAAGTTGATTCACCTCCGACTATATCCAACACTTCTATTTCTCAATCAACTAGTATAAGGGCGAAAATCCTTCCAATAACACTCCAACATTTTTCAACGCAATTTTAATTTTTTTCTCTTTCTCTTCAAATTATCAATTTGCATGTATTATTCACTGAGAATGGTAAATTTTTTTGCATATTTTTTTGGTTTTTGAATTTGCTGTTAAAGTCTTATTTTTTTTTCTCTCTGTGTTTTCTTTCATCAACTCAACATGAAATCGCATATTTTCAGCAAACACCACGCAATATAGGGGGAGGACTTGCTAGCAAGTCCGCAACTTGAAGTCAGATGGAAATCAGATGGAACTCAGACTGAAGTAATACTGAACTTTCACTTGAAGTATCACACAAATAACAATGGATCTATATTGAAAACATAGTGAAAGTGTGAGGATAACTGAATGGAAGCCAGAAAAAATCATTCCATGAGTCTACTCAATGCAAAGTATTTTTTGAAACAGCTTATTAAAATAATACTTTATTAAATTAATTTGATCAATAAAAATTGATTGAAAATATTGCAATTCTTAAATACAATAATTTTATTAAAAAATTTCAGATTACATATAAAAAAATCAGTGACTTTTTCTATTACTTACAACTGTTTTTACAGAAGTGAAAACTATGTTTCAGCTAATATTTTATGCAAGTGAACTCTGTTCTTCGCCCGAAGAACAGAGTTCATCCTCCTATTTTCACACTCTGTTTGCACCAATCTCCATCCCTTTCAATTCTATCAACACATGCTTGTCTTCCCTTCCCATGCCTTTCACTATCCTCCCAGCCCCATTGTATGCCATCCTCTTTTGATCCCCATTTCACCCCTCTCAACCTCTCCCAGACCCTTTTCTTCATTTAAAATGCCTCGGAACCCTTAATCTTCCCTTCCAACTCTTTCCCAACCTTTTCGCTACCCCATACACCCTTCCTCACCCCTCTCTCCAGCCTTAGTCCCAAACCTAGTTTCTAGACTTGATCTGCATTTTGGCTTAAGGAATTGTCATTACTTTAAAAGTAGTATACTTGACATATCTTATTTATATATTAATTAATTTATGTAATTATATTAAATTTTGATGACTTTCACCGTTTACTTCAATAAAATGCAGGGGAGGGTATTGCCAATTTTTTAAATCTGACATGTGAAATTGATGACTTAGAAAAATTTGGTGGTACCCACCCCTTGTTTCAATAAAATGCAGGGGAGGGCATTGCCAATTTTTTAAATCTGACATGTGAAATTGATGACTTAGAAAAATTTAGATAAGCAAACTTATTGACTAGAAAGTAAAGATAGAAAATTTTTATTATACATTCAAATTTTTGTCAAAAATAACGTACTATATTCTTTTCCTTTTATAAGTCAGCATATAAGAAAATATTACCAAAAAGAAATCAAACAAAATTAAATTAACTAGAAAAACAAATTATCAATTGAAAAGGTCAAGTAATTTTTTAATGTCCTCATAAGATTGGCCATTTTTAACACATTCCATAATGAAATCTTTTTTTTTAAAACTCTCTTGTTTTTCCAATTCACAAGTAGCCATTTCTCTTTGAAATTGACGGTCATTTACTCTTTCCATCTGCTCTACCTCAAATTTTTTTTCTTCCAAATCTAAGGCTTGCTGATCTTTCCTTAGCATATGATCAAACTTCATCTTCTCAAAGTCAAGGGCATTATTTGCAATAGTTGATTTCGCTGAGAAAATTAAATTGAAATAAATAAATAAATGAGTTAATGATTAAGATATATAGTAAACAAAACTTACTTATATCTTTTTTTTCAAAATAATCCTCAAGGGAGCCAAATGAGCTTGTTGAAGTATTACCACGTTTTAATAGATGGTTCAAGTTCATTGAAGTTGAGGCTCGACGCTTCAGTTTGGAGTTTGAACAAGAGGCTTCAGGAAGTTCTTCTAAAGCAGCTTCTAAAGAGGTATTCACATTTCCAGAATTGAGATAATTTAATGGAGATTGAGTTTGAGTAGGAGGAGACTAGAAAGAAAGAGAAATTCAGAGAAGAATTGAAGAAAAAACAAAAAGTAAACATACATTTAAATTTTGGGCCTCTGAGGATTCAGATCTTCTGCGATATAATTGTTCTGCTTGATAGTTGGGATCATCTTCAGCTGAACTATGGTTAGAAGGTGGAGGGGATTGATCTTCTTCAAGTAAAGGTGTGTTGGGAGGATTATAGGAAGGTTTGGATCCAGAAGGTATATGCTTAGTAGTATCGTGTAGAAACCAAGGGTTTACATCAACTCGGGTGCCAAAAAGATTATCCATTTCCTCATAGAAAGGACACATGACATTGAGCTTTTCGGAAACAGTAGTAATTCCAATCTCCAAATCATCATCCTCAATACCAAAGCCAGTTTCATTTACAGCATGATGAGTCTTTTTATATTTTGAATGGTAACTCTTAAATCTCTCCTTCATTTGTTTAGGATTGATATCGATTCTCCCCCTTGTTTTCTTCCTTACTTCATTGGCCATCAACAAGTAGCCATTAACCTTTGAAGAAGGTGGACGTCCAATACGAGTGGACTTTTCACATCCAAAACATGCTTCAAAATTTGATTTTATTTTAAGGAAGTTGATTATGATGAGATAATCATCCTTTTTAAGCTGACCTGAACCTGCCTTTGATTTTTCAGGTGTAGGGCTTGCTTTACGAGGAGACTTTTGTGACGAAGCAGATTTTTGAGTTACCTTTTGAGATTTGGAATGTCTGGGAGGCATTATGAAACTGGCACATAACAAGAAAAAAGATTAAAAAGTAGAAGAAATAAGTAAAAAAGAATGTAAACATGCATGGTCAAAATATTGAAAATGTCAGGAAGGGGTGTGTGCCGAGGATTGATGGGTAGGTAGCAAGGAAGGTCAGTGTGTCACATGTGACAGGGATGGGGTAAGAAAGGAAGGGATGTTTTGTGGCCAAAATGTGGTTGTGAAAAAAAACGGGAAAAAAGTGCTGATTTGAGGTCATAACTGACACCCTTTTTTGAAATAAGTGACTTTTTTGCAAAATTTAAGTGCTGATTTGTAAGTGCTGATTTGGTTTGAAATCCGCACTTAATTTAAGTGCGGATTTGCCAGAACTGACACCCCCTAATATGGAGGAAGTGAAATGCTTATAGAATTTGAAATAGGGGGTGTCTGTTCAGGAAAATCTGCACTTATTTAAGTGCAGATTTTTATCAAAGGTTATGTTAGCAAGCCCTTATTAGGGAGTGTCTGTTCTAGAAAATCTGCATTAAAATTTGACCAAATATGCATTTATTAGGGGGTGTCAGTTCTGTAAAATCTGCACTTATTTTAGTGCCAATTTCCAAAACATACTAGCCCCAAAACTTGTGGATTTAAAAGTGAATTAAGTCACTTATTTCACTCATATCTGCACTTTTTCACCCAAATGTGCTGATTTCACCATAACATCTTACTTCACTGATCTTTCAGCATCATCCATTCATACTGTCAGCCAGGCTATTCCAGGAGTCCAGTAAATGATATATAAATTATAAAACCTTAAAGAGTGAGTAAGACTTGTATTTAATGAATATAACTTAATATTTTATTACATAATGAAATTATATAAGAATTTTATTATATACAAATGTTACATTAAATTTATTGGTTATATATATTTTTATATACAATTAAATTGAGCATAATATAATATATTCTACAAATAAATGCGCATTTTTATGTATTTAATAATTATAAATTTATATTTAATTAATTAAAAAACATATATTATAATTACAAGTGTAAATTTGATTTATAATATATTTAAATTAATTACTTAAATTTATATATTAACTAATTCCTCTCATATGATACTAAACAATTATTAAGGACGCTTCTTTTGACCCTTAATTGTGTTAGAAAAAACAAATAAATTAATTTGGACTAAATTGAGATTAATTGCTTGTTTTGTTGCGTCAAATTATTTTTTGTTTCACTTAAAATGTCCTCTAATCAGGATGTACCATCTGTTGGGAATTATATTTCTCATAGTTCCTATGTTTCCACTCTTGTTTAGTTATTTACTATTGTCACTTACTGATTTGGGGATTAATGGCGGGGAAATTGGATTCTTAATTGGGCTTTTAATTATTTGTTTCATGTTTTTCTCTATATTGTTATGTTTCATTTACTCTTTTGATATGTTTGTTTTATTCCTTTCTAATCATTGTATTTACTGATATAGTAGCGCTTCAGAGGACCCATTGCCTATAAAAGGGCCTTGGATAATCCCCTGTAGCCTTATCACTTATTATACACTCAACAATTTAAATACAATTTTTATATTACGTTTATATTCTTTTTATTAGTAATAAAATTCTAATTAAAATTTTATATAACAATTTAAAGGTTGCTTTAAGTCTGATAGTAATTATATTGGTTGCCGCGCAGAATTCTTACTTAAATAATATTAATATTTATAAAACCAAATTGTTATTTCTTCTCAGCTCACTCGTCGTTGCCTTTCTCTCAATAAAATAAATAATTTTATTAAGTTTTATTTGTTTTATTACCCATACTCCTTTCCTCCTTCTCCTCCTCTCTTTCTTTCTTCTATCCTTCTCCTTCTTCTAGACGACCAGCCGACAACTGGGGGCCTTTCCAAACGACGACGACGATCGAAGCCTGGCGACGAACGACAAAACGCACGGACCACCTAGCAAAACGAAACTTTTGCCGCGACTGTGTTTCGAACTTGGGTTCGACATCTTAGGTTTATATAATATTAATTTTTATATTATTTTGAAGTGATTTTTCGATCACTATAGTAAGTTCACCTTTGCGCCTCTCACTCATATTACTATATTTTTATTGCAATAACAGTGATTGTGGCTTAATTGCTGATTCACTGAGTGTAAGTGTTCAATTTTAAAAAATTTTTTTTTCCTAGTTGACCATTATAGAGTGTTAAATCCTCTTAGTCCTAGAAGAATTGACATTATTATTAATACAAATTGAATTATTAATTTAATTTTTTTTTATTATTAATTATTGTTAATTTTGGTTGACTTAAAAGTACATTGTGCTTAGTCCCAATATATTGCCATATTTAATATTGGTAATCAATTGGTTGAATTAACTAACTTGTTATTCCCAATTTAAACTTGCAATCCAATTTTTTAAAAAAATTAATTTTTTAATTATTACTTTATATTGAAAGTTATTTTTTCTATAATTTAATTAATTAAAAAATTTTTTTTATATTATTGGGAGCAATTATTGACTAACTTTGATTATTTTTTTTATATAAAGTACAAAGTAAAATATTAATCTTCCCACTAGTATGTCCAACAATTTGACAGAAAAAATGGATAACATGCAAGTGGATGAGATAGAAATTGACTATGATGCTGACACTGTAAGTTCTTCTAAAGTTGGTCATAAAAAATCTTATGTTAACACAAAGAATTCACATACTGCAGGATGTGGAAATGACAGGAAATGCAAACAAACCAAACCCCCTTCCCCCAGTACCACAGAAGGAAGTAAAGCCTCTAGTGCCTCAAGAACGTCTTCCAAAAGGCTTCAAAATAAAAAAGCTTCCTCTGCCACAACAAATCAGCAACCTATCCAGTCATATAAAAGAGTTGAAGACAGAAAATATGACGTACAAAGCAAAGGTAGACACATTGTGGGATCAGGTCCAAGAACTCAGGAACCAGATTCAGGCCCAGGCCCCTCCTCAATTGCCTCCCAATCAGCTTCAATTTCAGGCTCAACCTTCACAGCCACCCAGCTCAACCATCCAAAATCCAAATACTATGGAAGTAGAGCAATGGAAATGGGATTATCTAATGAGTCACTACCAACAGAATGTGCAACACCCTCCTCATCATCAGCCTGGCCCATCCAGAACACCCAATTTCCATACACCTCCTCATCCCTACCAACAAAGCAGGAGAAAGAAGGCCCAAGCACAATCCCAGACCCAGTCCCAGGGGAAGTTTCCTCCTCTGCCATGGTAAGTAATTTGGTTGATAGTCACTTGGGTATGTTTTCTAATAAATCTTCTTCTGCAGGTAATATTATTGAACATGGTGAAAGAACAGTTAAACCTGTTAAAAGACAGCTTCCTGTAACTAGTAGCCCTATTGATGTAATTAGCAAATTGTCATTTGATGAACCTTTACATTTAACTTCTACATCTTTAATTAATCCTTCTCTTGCAATTAAAAATGATTCTGTTCCCCCTGAAATCTATAACTTAATTGAAAAAACTTCTGAGGAAATATTGAAAGATACCCTTGATTTTAATATTGTGAAAGACAAACATGTGAGAGATGTGTTAATCCATGAAAATGATAGATTAAATAATTTACACTTGCAATGTAAAGTGAGTTCTTCTGTACAAGATACAGCTTATTTAAAAATCAAAGAAACCTTGAATATTGTTCTTAGTCAACAAAAACAAATAAGAAGTGACCATAGAGCTATCTCAGATAGAAATATCAGTCTGCATAAGACATTGAGTGAATTGAAACCCCTTATTGAGGAAAATTATTCATTCAAAAATGAAATAAAATCTCTACAAAATGAGTTGAAGAAACTAAAAAATGACTTCCATGCACTAAGTACCAAACACTCAGTTTCTGAGGACAGAAATGTTCAATCTCTTGCAAAAGTGAATGACCAGATGTCTGAAATTCCAAGAATAAGAAACTATGTGTCTGACCTACAAGAAAAGTTCTCAACCTTAACCATCAATAATGAATTAAATGAGATTTCTGCCAGTAAGCTGCATAAAAATAAAGGGAAAAAACCTGAACAAAGTTCATCCTTTCTTCCTCATATTTCAACCATTAAACAAACTGACAATGAGTCTGTAAAATCTTTTGCTACTAGCAAAAAATCTTGTGATGGTCATGCACCAGCTGTTTCTGTAAATAATGAAATTTCTGAACACCTGGCTAAACTTCAGGAATTATTACTAATGAATAATTCAAACCAAAAAGTGGACCATCCCAGTAGTCAGAAAAATTGGCCTAAGTTAGACCAATATCCTACCTTTGATGGTGATTCTTCCTCTGATTGGCAACACTTTATCCAAAGAATTGATAATTTAAAGAGATCTTATAAACTACCTGATGAGGAAATTGTTTCTAAGCTAATTTCTTTATTTTCCAATGTGGCCTTGATGTGGTATGAATCTGTCCTCTTAGATAACAATCATTATACATGGAATGATTGGAAATCCTTGATTGAGAATCAGTTTGGTGGTTCAAAATTCAGGTTAGCTCAACAAAGACTGTATGAGAATACTAGATATGTATCCTCCTCTGTTGAAAAGCCCATTATTTTTCTGATGAAAATAACTAAAATCCTTAGAGCAATTGATCCAAAGATGGATTATGATATTTGGAGAGATAAAATCTTGTATAAATTACCAAATTCTCTTAGGGATTTGATTGTTGCTAGAACTGAGCATGTAAGGGAAAATTCTTCTTTCATTAATATCTGTAATGAAGTACTACTCAACCATAGATATGAACCAAAGAATTACCTTAGTAAATCTTATAATGATCAGAATAAACCTTCTATAAAGCTCCCAGAAAAATCTGGTAAACCCTCTGCCCCAGTTGCACCTAAAAAATATGCAACAAATACTTGTTATAAATGTAACAAACCGTGGCAGAAGGGTCATGTTTGTGACAAGAAAATTCATCTTGTTGAACAAAATGAAGACACTGATGAAATTGAACTTGATGTCAATAATTCTTCCAGTGACTGTGAAAGTAATATCTCCTATGACAATGAATCTGTTAAAGATGTTTTAATGTTAGAACATGATGTCCATTATTTAAATAATATATCTGAAGATTGTGTATTGAATTTATCTTCAGTAGAAAATGCTGAAATAATTAAAGATATTACTAACAATTCTATTCCTATATCCCCTTTAAAGGCACCTGTTATCATTAATGGTAAAAATGTTGATGTAGTTCTTGATTCTGGTGCTGGAGGAAGTGTAGTATCTGAAAAAGCTTTGGCTTCAGTGGATAAGGAATATTTGAGTAAATTATTGCCTATAACTTCTGAAAAATGGAGAGGGTATGGTTCTACCTTATTCCCTATTGGCAAATACAAAACCTCTGTATTCTTCAAATATAATGGTGGTTTTGTCAGAGCTATTTGTGAGTTTGTTGTCATGAAAAATGATAATTTGAGCAATTGGTTTATTATGGGAAATGATATTTTAACCATGTTTGGTGTGAAACTGGACCCAGCAAATAATTGCTTTACCTTAGGAATGAATGGGAAAAGAAAATTCAAAATTTCTTCTCCTAAACCTTCTGGGCATTTGTTGAAATCTTGTAACTCACTGACCCAATGTAAAGGTAGAACAACAACTGAAATGGATGATTTATTACATGAAATAAATACCGCTTCTTTTGGTGATCATTTGACTAATGAACAGAAGGATTCTATTGTTGCTTCTATTACCTCTTTCCCTATGGCTTTTGCTCATGGTTCTCATGTCTTGGGAATTGTTCAGGAAGAGATAAAAATTACCTTATCCTGTAATTTGAGTGATATTCCTCCTTCCCTTAAGAAAAAACCATATCCTGCTTCTCCATCAAAAAGAAAAGATATTGAAGATAATATTGAAACATTATTGAAAATGAATATCATTGAAAAAGTGGATGTCACCCCCAAATATTGTGTCATCTCCCCAGTCTTAATTTCTTATGAAAAAGATAAAGCTAGATTATGTGGAGATTACAGAGCTTTAAATACTTATACTGTTGATGATATTTATCCTTTACCCAGAATTAATTCAATACATGCTACCTTGCAAGGTGCAAAATTTATTAGTTGTCTGGATGGTAATAAAGGGTATCATCAAGTTCCAGTTGAGAAAAATTCTCAAAATTTTTTGCTTATTGCTACTCATATGGGAATATATAAGTATGTTAAGATGCCATTTGGCCCTAAAAATGCTCCTTCAGTTTTCCAAAAAGTCATGGATAACACTTTCCATCAAGAAATTATTGAAGGTTGGCTCATGGTTTATATTGATGATATTATTGTTTTTTCTAAAACTTTTGATGAACATATAATTCACTTAAATAGAGTTTTCCAAAAAATGGATGAAATCAATATGACCTTATCTTTAAAAAAGTGTAAATTTGGTTTTCAATCTTTGAAAGTCCTTGGCCATGTTGTGTCAGGCTTACAAATTTGTGTAGACCATAATAAAGTTGCTGCCATTCAAAATGTGAAAGCACCAACTTCTGTAAGAGAAATCCAAAGTTTTTTAGGTATGTGTGGCTATTATAGACAATATATTAAAAATTATCAGGTCATAGCCTTGCCTCTTACAAAACTAACCAGAAAAGATGTTGCTTTTCTCTGGAATGATGACTGTCAAAAAGCTTTTAATACATTGAAAAATTGCTTAATGTCAGCCCCTATATTGGCTTTTCCAGATTTTAACAAGCCATTTGTACTTTATACAGATGCAAGCTTTATTGGTCTGGGTGCTGCCCTTCACCAAAAGCAAATTATTAATGATAAATCCTCAGAGGTTGTAATTTGTTATATTTCAAGAACCTTAAGAAATAGTGAATTGAAATATGGTGCCACTCAATTGGAGTGCTTAGCAGTTGTTTGGGCTCTTGAGAAACTTCATTACTACTTGGATGACCAAAAATTTGAGTTGGTAACTGACTGTAGTGCTGTGAAATCTCTCTTAAACCTCAAAACACCTAACAGACATATGTTCAGGTGGCAACTTGCTGTTCAGGAATACAGAGGAAGGATGACTATTATCCACAGAGCTGGAAATGTTCACTCTAATGTTGATATGCTCTCCAGATTGCCTCTGCCAAATAATGACTCCAATCCTGCTTATGTACCTGAGGATGACACTGTTCATATACATGGTAAATTTATAGTTGATATGGAAGAAGAGTTATTACAGTTAATACTGGATTCATATGATAAAGATTCTGACTTAAATAAATTAGTTACTATTTTGAATGATCCTAAGAATGCTTCAATTCAAGCATTAATAAAAACTCTTCCTGCAAAATACCAAAATGCTTTAAATAAAGGAAAGTTTTCTATTGAAGATGGTTATATTTATTATAGAAGGAAGCTTACCAATGTAATTGTTATTACTCCTTCAATGAAAGAAACTATCCTCAAACTTTGTCATGATGACATATTAGCTGGTCATTTTGATCTTGAAAAAACATTGATTAGAATCAAAAACACTGCATGGTGGGCTAATATGTCTGAAGACACAAAATTATATGTTGAATCTTGTGATTCCTGCCAAAAATCTAAAAGATTAACAGGTAAGAGAGCAGGGTTATTACAACATATTGAAGCACCTAATGCTCCCTGGCAAATCATTAATATGGATTTTGTCACTGGTCTTCCTGTTGCAGGTAAAGACAGCTTTAACTCTTGTTGGGTAATAGTTGATAGATTCACAAAAATGTGCAAATTTATTCCAACCCACAAAGATGTATCCACCAGAGAATTAGCTTTCTTATGGTGGACTTACATGTTTAATATTATTGGTTTTCCAAAAGCCATTATCTCTGATAGGGATCCAAAATTCACTTCTGAATTTTGGACCTCTTTGATGGATATTTGTGGCTGTGAGTTAAAATTGTCTACAGCTCACCATCCTCAGACTGATGGTCTAGCTGAAAGAATGATTCAAACTCTGGAAGATATGATTAGAAGGTATTGTGCCTTTGGTTTAGAATATAAAGATAATGACAGATTTACTCATGATTGGGTCACTCTTTTGCCTGGTCTTGAATTTGCATATAATAGCACTGTTCATTCTGTCACTGAGAAAAAGCCTTTTGAACTTTGGTTAGGTTATGTCCCAAACACTCCTGCTCAAATTCTCAATAATAAATTACCTAAGTTGGAACTACACCCTGGTGTAAAATCTTTTATGCAAATGCAACAGCTATGCAGAAAACATGCTCAGAGTTGTATTGATAAAGCATTTGAATATGAAAAGAAAAGATGGGATAAATCCCATAAAGAATACACATTTAACAAGGGTGATGAAGTGTTGATCTCTACTGTCCATTTCAATTTACAAGGTAACCACAAATTAAAAGATCCTTTTGTAGGACCATTTGTTGTTAATAGAATGGTTGGTGATAATGCAGTAGAAGTTGTATTGTATTCTCCATATGATAGGAAACATCCTGTCTTTCCCATTTCTTTGCTTAAACCTTATACTTCCAACAGTGACTTATTTCCAAAAAGAAGAGGAAGACCTAAGAAGAACCCTCAGGAAGTCACAGAAACAGCAGAAATTGATAAAATTCTCAATGATAGAATTATCACTTCTGAAAGAGGTACTGAATATTTATTGAGATATAAGAACAAATCATCTGAACATGATGCATGGATACCTGGCAAAGAAATTTCAAATCTGCCTGCTCTGTTGAAAAAATACAAAAAGAAAAAATCTTAGCATTTTTTTTATTGTTTTTTTAGAGTGAGGGAGTGTCAGCCAGGCTATTCCAGGAGTCCAGTAAATGATATATAAATTATAAAACCTTAAAGAGTGAGTAAGACTTGTATTTAATGAATATAACTTAATATTTTATTACATAATGAAATTATATAAGAATTTTATTATATACAAATGTTACATTAAATTTATTGGTTATATATATTTTTATATACAATTAAATTGAGCATAATATAATATATTCTACAAATAAATGCGCATTTTTATGTATTTAATAATTATAAATTTATATTTAATTAATTAAAAAACATATATTATAATTACAAGTGTAAATTTGATTTATAATATATTTAAATTAATTACTTAAATTTATATATTAACTAATACCTCTCATATGATACTAAACAATTATTAAGGACGCTTCTTTTGACCCTTAATTGTGTTAGAAAAAACAAATAAATTAATTTGGACTAAATTGAGATTAATTGCTTGTTTTGTTGCGTCAAATTATTTTTTGTTTCACTTAAAATGTCCTCTAATCAGGATGTACCATCTGTTGGGAATTATATTTCTCATAGTTCCTATGTTTCCACTCTTGTTTAGTTATTTACTATTGTCACTTACTGATTTGGGGATTAATGGCGGGGAAATTGGATTCTTAATTGGGCTTTTAATTATTTGTTTCATGTTTTTCTCTATATTGTTATGTTTCATTTACTCTTTTGATATGTTTGTTTTATTCCTTTCTAATCATTGTATTTACTGATATAGTAGCGCTTCAGAGGACCCATTGCCTATAAAAGGGCCTTGGATAATCCCCTGTAGCCTTATCACTTATTATACACTCAACAATTTAAATACAATTTTTATATTACGTTTATATTCTTTTTATTAGTAATAAAATTCTAATTAAAATTTTATATAACAATTTAAAGGTTGCTTTAAGTCTGATAGTAATTATATTGGTTGCCGCGCAGAATTCTTACTTAAATAATATTAATATTTATAAAACCAAATTGTTATTTCTTCTCAGCTCACTCGTCGTTGCCTTTCTCTCAATAAAATAAATAATTTTATTAAGTTTTATTTGTTTTATTACCCATACTCCTTTCCTCCTTCTCCTCCTCTCTTTCTTTCTTCTATCCTTCTCCTTCTTCTAGACGACCAGCCGACACATACAAAGAGCTCTGCAGCATAAAATTTTATAACTCAAAACATTGTTCATACTTTACATAATAATACCATATAAGAGCCATGCCTTGCTCACTTTCAACTCATGATAAGCCACATCAGGTAATAACTTTCACTGCTCTTGATCTACACTTGGACTCTTATTGGGATTATGATTCTGATCTTGAAGAAGATTTTCTTTTTTTATAAAAGTTTGCCTTGAAACACTACCTTCTTCCAAGAAAGGCTCAAGTATTTCATACCCCCAAGTACAACATCAAAACACTGCTTAACCTATCTGTACCCAGTTTTAGACAGTGATTCAGGACTTCTCAGGAATGTTTCCTTAGAATGGTTATTCTTATTTTCATACTCACTTTGATTTTGAATTTTCTGTTATAGTCTTTTTTTTCAAGTCTTTTTGTTTTCCTTCATCAACTAAACATTAAATCACATACTTTCTGCAATCGCATAATTTTTCAGTCTTTCTTTTTTTCTTTCATCACTTATATCCATTCTATCCTGTCCTATTTCATCCCTCAAATAGTTTGAAGTCAATTGATTTCTCAACTCATCTCTCCAGGTTAGTCATTTTTTTATTTTTACTTACATACTAACTAATTAGTTTTTTTTGTTTTTTTTTGTTTTTAAAATATAAATTTATTTATTATATGTTTATCTTTTTATTTTAAAGGTAAAACTAACCTTTTTTCTTCTCTCCCACTTTTCTTTCTTTTTTTAGCTCCATAATCCTACTTGTTTTTTCTTCTTGGCATGGCCATGATTCCCCCTTTCTCCTATTTCAATTTTTTCTGCATTCCATGTCATTGAAACACGTAAATTGCACATTATTTAAGTATTTCACTTGCTCTATATTCAATTTCCTTCAAATTCTAACTTCACTCTTTCTCAATCTTTTTTTCCTTCTTTTCAAACAATTTGATTTTCATCTCCTTTTTTTCATGTCCATATGATATCTCTTTCTTTCAATAAAAATTTCATACTTAAATATATGTAGGACTCATATCTGTATAACAGTGGACTTATTCAACTGCTAATGTTGTCATTTTTATTATCACTTTTAAAATTTTTGTAAAATTTTGAAAATCAGACTTGGAATTTGGGTTAGGTGTATTCCAATCTAATGTCCTTTTAAATCAAGACTCTCCTGAAGGCTATATCTTATTTCCCACAAACAGATTTAAATTTGGTTCAGTGGTTGCTGAGATATTGACCTTTAAAGTAGAGCCTTTTTTTCCCAATTTCCCTTTTATTTATTTCATAATGCATATCGTAATAGGGGGTATCAAAGTTAGAAATTTGTATTTATTTAAAATTTATTTCTCAGCACAAAAAGAAAGCCTCAAGAATGACATCAATTCTCAGTAAAAAGATGTTTTTGGGACACAAGATGGCATTTCTTAAAAAATAATCATGGTTGATTTGGTGCAAAAAAGAGGTATTTTGAAATCGAAGGTTTCTAACTTTGATATCCCCTAATATTTACATCAAGAATTTATCCTTATAGATTCCTCAAACTACCTTTCTCTTTGCTTATTTTTTTCCCTTTCATCAAGGTATATTTTTTCATTTTCTTACCATTCTCATATGCCTAACCCTTCACTCATTTTTTCTGCTCTTGTCAAGGGGTCCTAAATGTCTAGAAGGTTTTATGGAAGTCCAAACAGTGGTGAATGTGGTTAACTCAAGGATTTCAAACAAGACACGTAGATATTTATCTTTTGTGATTAAATAATCAAATAAAAGGTATGAGGGGTTTATTATTATTACTTTTTAATCTCAGAATTAGGCTATTGTAAGTACTAGAGCAACAGTTATAGTAATAAAAATTTTATGTGAGTGTTTAAATAATAAACTTGTAAGTAGTAAGGGATGAGGAAAAAAAAATGGAGGCCTTATATAAGAAAACAGGAGAGAAACCATGGAGTTGAAATTTTATATGCAGGAGTATGAGAAAAAAAAATATTACAGAATATGATATTTCAAATATTAAGGTTGTTCTATAAAGAATGTATCAGTATAATGCATTTACTTTTTATGAAAAATTATTTAATTTATTTCAAAGTTCCTGTAAATGTCACTTTTAAATAAATAATTTGAATTTAATATTTTAGTATTGATATATTTTCATTTCACCTCTCACTTGTCATGAGGACACTGTTAGGGAATAAAAGTATGAGAGACATTAAATTTAAATATTTACTTGATTTACTAATACCAATTAGTTAAATTATTGTAAGTAAGTTATAAAGTAAATATAATAAATAAAATAAGAATAAAGGCATGGCTCCCACCTAGTAAATAATTAATCATTTACTGGGTAAGTCTAGTGGCCTGGCTAACACTCCCTCACTCTAAAAAAACAATAAAAAAATGCTATTTTTTTTCTTTTTATATTTCTTTAGTAGAGCAGGAAGGTTAGTTATCTCTTTCCCAGGAATCCAAGATTTATATTCAGAAGATTTATTCTTGAATCCTAATGAGTATTCAGTACCTTTTTCATCAGTGATTATTCTTTCCTTTAAAATCTTATCAATTTCTTATGTTTCAGTGATTTCAATAGGGGTCTTCTTTTGTCTTCCCCTCCTTTTGGGAAATAAATAAATATTTAATGTGTAAGGTTTCAGAAGAGATATTGGAAATACAGTGTGTTTCCTGTCATATGGAGAGTAAAGGATATATTCAAATGCATTATAACAAACCATTCTTCTGACAACAAATGGACCTACAAATGGGACTTTTAATTTTTTATTACCTTGTAAATTGAAGTGGACTGTAGAAATCAGTACTTAATCACCCTTTTTAAAAGTGTATTCTCTATGGGATTTATCCTACCTTTTCTTTTCATATTCAAAAGATTTTTCAATAAATTTTTAAGCATGACTTATGAAAAGTTGTTGCATTTAAAGAAAAGATTTTACACCAGGATGTAAATCCAATTTAGGTATTTTTAATCTTGAGATTTTGTGAAGGAGTATTTGGAACATATCCAAGCCAGAGCTCAAAAGGCTTTCTCTGAGTAGCAGAATGAACAGTGCTATTATAAGAAAATTCCAAACCAAGAAGAAAGGTAAACCAATCATGAGTGAATCTGTCTTTGTCTTTGTACTCAAGGCCAAAGGCACAATACCTTCTTATCATGTCCTCTAAAGTCTGAATCATTTTTTCAGCTAATCCATTAGTCTGGGGGTGATGGGCAGTAGAAATCTTCAGTTCAGAGCCACAAACATCTATCAGAGACATCCAAAATTCAGAAGTAAATTTAGGGTCTCTGTCAGAGATAATGGCTTTTGGAAAACCAGCAGTATTAAAAATATGAGACCACATTATGAAAGCCAATTATTTAGTTGAAACATCCTTGTGAGTGGGGATAAATTTACACATTTTTGTGAATCTGTCGGCAATTACCCAGCAAGAGTTATAACTGTCTTTCCCAGAAATTGGAAATCCTGTTACAAAGTCCATGTTTATTATTTTCCATGGTGCATCAGGAGCTTCAATATGTTGCATAAATCCAGCTATTTTTCTATTTAATATTTCTGATTTCTGGAAAGAACCACAGTATTCAACATATAGTTATTTGTCTTCATACATATTAACCCACCAAGTAGTGTTCTTAATTCTGATCATTGTTTTTTCATGATCAAAATTTCCAGCCAATATGTCATCATGACAAATCTTCAAGATGATCTCTTTAATAGAAGGAGTAATAACAAGAACATTACTCAACTTTCTTCTATAATAGAGGTACCCTTCATCAATTGAAAATTTACCTTTTTTCAAAGCAATTTGGTACTTTGGTGGGAGGATTTTAATTAATGCTTGTATTGAAGCATTATTTGGATCATTTAATATAGTAAATAACTTCTTTAAGTCATTTTACTTATCATATGAATCTAGAATAAGCTTTAATAACTCTTCCTCCATATCAACTACATATATCCCATGAATGTGAATTATTTCATCCTCAGGATGATATTCAGGATTAGAGTCATAATTTGGCAAAGATAACCTTGATAAAATATCTGAATTTGAGTAAACAAAACCAGCCCTATGAATTATTGTTATCCTCCCTCTGTATTCTTGAAAATCTAACTGTCATCTGAACATATGTCTTTTAGGTGTTTTCAAGTTTAAGAGGGATTTAACTGCACTGCAGTCAGTGACAAGCTCAAATCTCTGATCATCCAGATAATAATTTAGCTTCTCTAGAGCCCACACTACTACTAAACACTCCAGTTGAGTGGCACCATATTTAAATTCACTATTTCTCATGGTTCTTGAGATATAACAAATTACTACTTCTGATACTTTATCATTCATACCTTTCTTTTCATGGAGAAAAGCACCAAGACCAATAAAAATGGCATCAGTGTATAAGACAAATGGTTGATTAAAGTCAGGCAAAGAAAAAATTGGTGCTAACATCAAACAACTTTTCATAGTGTCAAAAGCTCTTTGTCTTTCACTTTTCAAGACAAAAGAAACATCTTTCTTAGTTAATTGGGTAAGGGGTAATTCTATAACCTGATAATTTTAAATATACTTTCTATAGTATCCACACATTCCCAAAAAACTCTGGATCTCTCTAACTGTAGTAGGAGCTTTCACCAGTTGTATGGCTGCCACTTTGTTCTGGTCAACACATATCTGTAAACCTGAGACAACATGACCAAACACTTTCAAGGAATGAAAACCAAATTTTCATTTTTTAAGGCAAGTGTCATATTTATATCATCCATCTGATGGAACACTTTACACAGGTGGTTAAAATGTTCCTCAAAAGTTTTAGAGATTATAATGATATCATCAATATAAACCATCAACCATCCTTCAATTTTTTCTTGATGGAATGTGCTATCCATAACCTTTTGAGAAACTGAAGGGGCATTTTTGGGGCCAAATGGCATCCTAACATACTTATAAATACCCATATTAGTAGTAATAATCAGAAAATACTGGGAATTCTTCTCAACAGGTACCTGGTGATATCCTTTTTTACCATCTAAACAGCTGATATATTTAGCAACTTGTAAGGTAGCATGTATAGAGCTATTTCTGGGTAAAGGTTAGATATTATCTACAGTATAAGTGTCTAATACTCAATAATCACCACATAAACTTGCTTAATCTTTCTCATAAGAAATTAGCACAGGTGAGATAGCACAATATTTGGGTGTTTCAACTACCTTTTCAATAATATTCATTTTTAAAAGGGTAGAGATATTGTATTCAATATCTTTTCTCTTTGTGGGAGAAGAAGGATAAGGCTTCTTCTTTAAACTAGGTGGTAATTCAATTAATGGGAAAGATAATGAGAGCTTCATTTCCTCTTTTACCAATCCTAATTCATATGACCCATGAGCAAAGGCCATAGGAAAAGATTTTATCAATTGAATGATGGAATCTTTTTCCTCACCAGAGAGTTGTTCTCCAAAAGAAGCAGTGTCAATTTCAGACAGAATGACAGGTATTTCCTTTGTATAAATTCTTTTATATTGAACTACAGAATGAAATTTGTTCAATCCTAGTGTTAATAATTTTTTGGGTGAAATTTTAAATTTTTCCTTCCATTTCAACCTAATTGTGAAGCATTGGTATGAGGGATCCAATTTAATGCCATACTTGATTAGAATGTCATTTCTTACAATGAAACAACTAATTAGGTTAATATTTTTCATAATAAAAAAGTCACACATAAGTCTTACAAAGCCATGTTTGTATTTTTAAAATACTGTAGCTTTGTATTTACCAATGGGGAAAAAAAAGAGCTACAACCTCTCTGATTCTCAGATATGATAGGCATAAGTTTTGATTTATAGTCCTGATCCACTAAAGCAACTGCTATTTCAGATACTACACTTCCTCAAGCTCCAGAATCTAAAACAACCTCAATGTTATTTCCATTAATAAAGACTGGTGCCTTGAGAGGGGCAATAATAATTGAGCTGTCCTCAAGATTTCTTATGATCTCAGCGTCTTCTACTGTAGATAACTTGTTATTCCCAATTTTATTATTATTCAAATAATTAATATCTTCTTCCAGCATTAAAATTTCCTGGTGAAACTCATATGAAATATTGCTGTCATAATCACTTGAAGTATCATCCAGTGCAACTGTGTCATCAGCATGCTCCTCCGTTTTGTCAACAAGATTTTCTTTCTTTTCACAAACATGGCCTTTCTGCCAAGGATTACTGCCTTTAAAGCAAGTGTTAAATAATTTTTAGGTGCAACAAGGGCAGAAGGTTTAACAACTTTTTCAGGAGGTTTCTTTTGGTAATTGGATGTCTTCTCCAATGAAGATCTAGGAGTGAATCTTCTAGAATAATAATTGTTATTTAAAAGGATCTCAGTACAAGTATTAATAAAAGAAGAAGGTTCTCTTGAGAACTCAGTCCTAGAAACTATTAACTCTCTCAGAGACATAGACAATTTATGGAGGATCCTGTCCTTCCATAATTCAAAATCCATATCTGGGTCCATTGCCCTCAGGATCTTCACAAGTTTCATCAGGAACTCAATAGATTTTTCAGTAGAAGAAGAGCTATATCTAGCTTCCCTATACTGCCTTTGTTGAGCTAACCATAACTTGGAACCACCAAATTGTGCTTTAATTAATTTTTTCGAATCTTCCCATGAGTAGTCCTTTTTATCTAAAAGGACAGATTCATACCACATTAGGGAAACATTGAAAAATAAAGAAATCAATTTAGACACAATCTCTTTATCTGGAAATGTGTAAAAGCTCTTCAGGTTATCAATTCTTCAAATAAATTTTTGCCAATCAGAGGAAGAATCACCATCAAATGTTGGGAATCGGTCAAGTTTTGGACAATTTTTTTGATTTGAAGTAGTCTCCTTATTAAAAGCTTGTTTCTGAGTGAGAAGAAGCTATAACTTCTCTAATTGGGAAGCAATCTCATTGTTTAGCCCTTCTGTAGATAAAAAAGGTGCATCATCAATTTTTTATGGAAACTCAGTAATATCTACAGGCATTTCTGGAACCAATTTTACTTTAGATGAACTAGGGACAGGTACAATTGGGGTATCCTGTACAACAGGTTCTTTCAAATAAATTTCAGAATACTTTTTCTAATTTAACAATGAATTCAAAGTCTCTTCAATGCTTGTTAGCCTAGTCTTCACTCTTGAAGTACTAGATAATGTCTCATTTATAGTTTTGAAAGATATTTGGTTCTTATTTTGCAGAGATGAATAATGGTCACTTAGTCTCTTCAAGTTTAACTTATGTCACTCTAGCTCCTGGAAACAGATAGACACAGTGTCTTGTAATTTAGAAAAATCATTCTTGATATTTTGCCACAAAGCAAATTTCTTCTCATGAGTTACTTTTTACTTATAAAAATCATCAGAAACTCTCTGTAATTCACTTCCTACTGATTGGTAACCTTGTTCAGTTAACAAACTATTAAATTTTTGAGTCGATTGCATGTTGTTCATTATATGATTTTTTTTGGAAATAATATTGCTCAAATATTTATCATTTATGTTAGCTACATCTGGAGTATTTCTTAAAAAGGAAACAGAGTAATTTTCCAGACTCTCATAAAATTCAGGATAAATTGTTTCATCAATAACAGCAATATCAGGATTAATAATTTAAGTGGCAATCAATACTAAAGGATTAGTTACATCTGAATTTTGAGTAATATTCCTACTACAGCCAGCCTCTACTAGTCTCAAGGTATCATTTCCTCTTCCAGAATTACCTGAAGGAACTTAATCAGTAACAAGAAAGGGTACTTTGGTTTCAATAGAGGGGCTTAAAATGGCTTTGGATAAAATTGGATTTGATTTTTCTTCCTCTTTTTTCCTCCTTGGTAGGGGTGAGGAGGTGTTGGGTTGAACTGATGGGGCCTGAAAGGACCTGCCTGAGGTGCTTGCTGTTGTTGTTGTTGGGCCTGGAGGTAGTCCCACAAGGTGTTTAGCCAGTCCCATTGCCATTTTAAAACTTCCACCTTTTCCTGTGGTTGAGGAGCCAATTGTGGAAGGGATTTTGTTGTTAAAGGAGGTTTCCTCTTCTCTTGAAGAAATGATTCTATATTTCTTACCTTTTCTTCTAGAATTTCTACTTTTTATTTTAGTTTGAGGCTCTCTGCCTGAAACTCCTTGATGTGAGTGAAGAGGTTGCTGACTTGCTGATGCAAGGGCATCTTTCTTTTCTCTTGAATCCTCTTGGAAACTCTTCTGGGGGCTTTTTATCCGGAGCAGTCTTTTTCACTTTTATCTCTATTTCTTGCATTTCCACATCCTGATTGGTCCAATGATTGATTAATTTGAGAAATTTTTGTAATCAAGAGAGAACTTACAGAATTCTCATCATAATCAATCAAGTCTAATTCCTCATTACGGCCAGCAGAAGAAATTTGATCAGTCATTGTTGTATATTACTGAACTGAGAGAAAGAAATCTTAAAATTTATTTAGTTATTATTTTACTTTGTTGAAAGAAAAATAAGGGAAAAAATATTTCAAGTATATAATCAATTATCAGGATTATTTAATAAACTGGAATAATGAAAATATGAAATTTATCAAGACAAAAATCAATTGAAATAATTATCACAATTTTTAATGAATTAAGATATTTTATTACCAGGATCAACTGAAATAATAAAATAATTAATTATCAGGACAAAAAGTCAACTGGAATAATTGATACAATTCTCAATTAAGTACTAATATTTAAATTGATATATAATTATCAGGACTATGAGTCAACTGAAATTCTTATTTACTGGACTTTAATTTAAAATGAAGTAATTAAATATAATTAATTCAAGTAATTAATATATTTATTATTTCACTGCCAGGACAATTGTCAACTGAAGCAATATAATAAGACTTTAATTATCAGGACAATTTTCAACTAAAATAATTTAAAAAAATATAATCAATTAAATAATTTTATTTCTTTTAGGACTAAGAACAGTATTTCTCTATCTTGGTCAACTAGGAAAAAAAATTTCAAAGAAATTTTTTTTTTTATTATTTACCAGGCACCCCCTCTGTAATGTGAACAAATTAATGCGATTAAAGATTGCTGAGTAAAAAGATATATGTGAAAGATGAAATAAGCAGAGTGAGACCTACAGATATTAACTGGTATAGTCACTACAAATATATAGGACAAATGCACCTATATAAAACTTAGATTTAGGGAAAGGTTTGATTCCATTTTTGGAAAAAAATATAAGTCAATTGTTTGATGACTTTTAATGTTTTTAGTTGTCCACAAGTCCTTATTGATTCTCGTAGTCAAAGGTCCCTCAGTCACCGGTGTCAAGATAACAATTTGTCAACAACAATTTGGAAAGGCTCCAAACTGTAAAGGGTTCCTAAATGTCTAGAAGATTTTACAGCGTTCCAAATGGCAGTGAAGGTGGTTTACTCAAGGATTTCAAACAAGGTGTGTAGATCTTTATCTTTTGTGATTAATTACTCAATTAAAATGTATGAGGGTTTTATTATTATTAATTTGTAATATCATAATTACACTATTGTAAAAACTAGAGAAAGAGTTATAGTAATAAAAATTTTATTTGAGTGCTTAAATAATAAAATTTTAAGTAGTGAATGAGGAAAAATAACCAAATTGGGAGGCCTCATATAGGGAAAAAGGAGAGAAACCACAGAGTTAAAATTCTTTATACAGGAGTAGGAGAAAAAAGAATATTCCAGAATAAGATATTTCATATATTAAGGTTTTTCTATAAATAATGTATCAGTATAATGTATTTAATTTTTATGCCAAATTATTATATTTATTTCAAAGTTCCTGTAAATTTCACTTTTAAATAAATAAATTGAATTTAATATTTTTGTATTGATATATTTTTATTTCACCTCTCACTTGTCATGAGGATGTTTTTATGGAATACAAATATGAGAGACATTAAATTTAAATATTCACTTGATTTACTTATACCAATTAGTTAAATTATTGTAAGTAAGTTATAAAGTAAATATAATAGATAAAATAAGAATAAATGCGTGGCTCCCACCCAGTAAATAGTTAATTATTTACTGGGTAAGTCTAGAAGCCTTGTTGACTGCTCTTATCAGACCAGGAAAAATTATGTCCAACAAATCAATAAGGTAAAATTAATAGATTTATAAAACTTTAGGTAGAACAAAAAAGTTTGGGGACTTGTAAAGTCATCAAATATTTTTTACTCTTTCATAAGTTTTTAATAAATAAATCTGATATTTTAATTTTCTAGACTAAAGTAATGGGCCAAAAAACTTGTGTTGTATAAACGTTAATCATGATAACATTAAATTGTTTCATGGTGTTCATCTTGTCTATACTTGTGGAAGGTCCCAAACTTTTTTTCTAGACTTGGTCCTTGTTTTGGATTGAGGAATTTTCATTACTTTAAAACTAGTAAATTTGATTTATATTAATGAATTAATTTATTGATTTATGGAATTATATTAAATATTCATGATTTTAACCCCTTACTTCAATAAAATGCAGGGGAGGGTATTGCAAATTTTTAAGTCTCACATGGAAAATTGATGACTTAGAAATATCTGTTGATACGCACTTACTTCAATAAGTTTCAGGGGAGGGTACTTCCAAATTTTTCAAACATATATAGAATTTGGAAGACTTAGATTTATTTAGAAATTCAAATTTGAGGGGAGGTGATAAAACTATGTTGGTGATGAGGATTTTCACAGAGGTGTCATTAATCTGTTACCATCTGAAATTCCAAAATTTTGATACTTTAGAGTCCAGTAAGGACAAATGATTTTATCAGAATCTCATCATATAATTATTTTTGATAATATAAAAAGTAACTATTAAATCAGGAACAAAAAGTAATATCCATTTCCTCATAGATAAGACACATTACATTGAGCTTTTTGGAAATAATAGTTATTCCATTTTTCAAATCATAATCATCAATACCAAAGCCAGTAGAAGTGGAAGGAAAATTAGCCTTTTTATATTGTTACTGACAAATTTTGAATCTCTCCTTCATTTTCTTAGGATTGATGTTAATTCTCCCTTTTGTTTTCTTTTTTACTTCATTTTCTATCATCAAAAAGCCATTAACCTTTGATTAAGGTGTACATCTGATTTGGGGAGGTTGAAAACATAAAAAAAGAAGGAAAAAAACATTCCTGGTTAAAATTTCACAATAAAATGTTTAAAATCTCAGTGAAGGGTGTTTTCCAAGGATTGATGAGAGGATTGAGGTCTGGGTGTCACATGTGAGAGGGAAAGGGTGGGTAAGGAAGCAATGATGTGGCCAACAAGTGGTTGTGAAAAAAAATTGGGAAAAAACTGCTGATTTGAGGTCATTACTGACACCCATTTTTGAAATAAGTGACTTTTTTGCAAAATTTGAGTTCTGATTTGATTTGAAATCTGCACTTAAGTTAAGTGTGGATTTTCCAGAACTGACACCCCCTGAAGTATGTGTTTCAATGACATGGAACCAAGAAAATTTGAAATAGGGGAAAAGGGGGATAATGACAATTCCAAGGAGGGATGAAGAGTAGGATGATGGAGCTGAAAAATTAAAGAAAAGAGGGAATGATAAAAGGGTTAATTTTCCCTTGAAAATAAAAAAACACTTGCAGAAAATAATTTATATACAAAAAAGAAATAAAAAACAGAAAAAAAACAAAAAAAATAGTAATTAGAAAACATATAAGTAAAAATGAAAAAATGACTTACATGGATAGATGAGTTGAGAAAACAATTGACTTCAAATTATTTGAGAATTGAAAGAGGATATGAGGAAATGGATATGAGTGATGAAAGAAAAAAAGAAAGACTGAAAAATTTAGCAATTGCAGAAAATATGTGATTTCATGTTGAGTTGATGAAGGATAACAAAGATACTTAAAAAAAAGAGACTTTAACAGAAAATTCAAAATCAATGTCAATATGCAAAAATAATAACTATTCTCAGAAAAACTTCCTGAGAAGTCCTGAACAACTGTCTAAAACTGGGTACAGATAGACTAAGAAGTGTTTGGATGGTCTACTTGGGGGTTTGAAGTACACAAAGCTTTCTTGGAAGAAGGTAAAATTTCCTGGCCATTTTTGATAAAAAAGAAAATATTCTTTAAGATCAGAATTGGAATAGCAATAAGAGTTCATGAATAGATCAAGAGCAGTAAAATTTATTAGCTGATGTAGATTATCATGATTTGAAAGTGAGGAAGGCATGGCTCTTATATGGTATAAAAATGTAAATTATGAACAATTTTTTGAGTTATAAAGTGTTATTCTGAAGGGTGCTGTGTATGAATGGGATGATGCTAAAAAATCAGTGAAATTAAGTGTATAGTGAAACCATCACATTTGGTTGAGAAATTTCAGATTTTAGTGAAAAAAGTGACTTGTGTTTAATTTTGAAGTTCAAAAATGTTGGGGCTAGTGTGTTTCAGAGATCTGCAATTAGATAAGTGCGGCTTTGTTCAAACTTAAATCCAGATTTTCCAGAACTGACACCCCCTATTTTAGGATTTAATCAATCTTAAATTATTGTCTTCATCAATTTTTGAGAGTTGAGTACTAAAAGAGGCTTTTTGGATTTTATTTCCCAATTTAACCACTTCAGAGAGGGCTTCTACATCATGTATTTTTTCCTCTCTAAGAGAAATTAAGTAAACTTAATTTCTATAGCATAGCTTGAATTTCCTTTTCCCATTTACTCCAATTGTGAAACAATAATTTGAAGAATCTCTTTTCATACAAAACTTGGTTATTAAATCATTACCAATAATAAACCAATCACTATAATTATTATTTTCCATCACCACAAATTTACATAATTCTCTTACATATCCTTTTTTATATTAAAGGAAAATTGAAGTAATGTATTTTCCACTTGGATATGATACTGAACTAAAACCTCTCCAGTTCTTATGCTTTAAAGGTTCTAATTTTTATTTTTACGTAGCAATAAGTGTTTTAAATGAAACTAACTACCTGTAGCTCCAGTTTTAAGAATTGCATTGATATATTTTTCACATATTATAACAGGTGCCCTTATAGATGTGATTTTGTAAGTATCTTGGTTTAAATCTTTTTCCACTTCAGCATCTTCAATGGAAGTTGAATATGTTTCTATGGGAGCTATTGCATAATTAAGGAACATAAAATCCTTTTCTAATACATATACCTCATTTTCATCATCACTGTAAGATATGTTTCTTTTACAATCTTCACTGGAATAATTCTTTTCATATTCATGATCACTAGGCTAAGCATCTTGTGAATTATATACAAAATTCATTCTTTTCTTATAGGTATAACCTTTTAACCAAGGTTCAGTAAATTTATACCATGTGGTATGTTCATTTATTTTAGGGACAAGAGGAGAAGTAGCTTTTTTTCTTCTCTACTTGTACCTTATTTGTAGGTTTTACTACCTCAACATTTTGCTTATAATTTTTATACCTTAACCCATATTTGTGTTTTAACGATCTTTCATTGAATATGTTAATAAATTCAGAACACTCTCTGACAGTTTCAGTTCAAGCTAAAATAATTCTTCTAACTGATATAGGCAATTTATCTATTATTTTCTCTTTTCAATCATCATAATCCATCTTTGGATCCATTGCTTTCATGATTTTTATGAAATTTGTTAAAAATACAATTTTTCTCCCAATTACTTGTATTATATCTAGTTATTTCATACAATCTTTCACCAAACAATATGGGGGAGCAGAAATACTAGAAAGTCTACAACCTTGAACCCAATCTCATGTTTAATTGAGTATATAATGAGGCAGTGATGAAACAACCAACAATTAAGCTTGGAACCTCTCTGAATAAAACTCAAAGTCATCTTGAATACTTATTGGGGAACAGTTTATTATTATTACAAAAAATCTTTTAATCTGACTTAATGTAATTATTAAAGAAATATTAATATTAGGGAAGTTCAAAACAAAAACAGACTAGAAAATTCATAAGATTTTAAAAATAATTTTCTTCTGCTTTATGAATTGATATAATACAGTAAATCTCTCATGTAAATCAAATCAAAAGATTTTTTACATAATTAAATAAGTTTTTGGAATTATTATTATATAGAGAAATTGCTTATTATCATAAGAAGTTTTCAGATATAAAATATGTAGTTAAATATTATTTTACATTGGATTTAATCATTAAAAATTTTGTAAATATATATATTTATGTTAATTATATTATCAGGAATTATTAATTTCTTTTTCAAGCTTTAAGTTTTTGTGAAAGTTGAAAATCTCTTTCAAATGTTATTAAAATACATTAATTCAAAATCATCATTTATATAATTAATACATATCATTTTTTTCAGGAAAGTGAAAGAATGATATAGTCACTATTATTTTTAAATAATAAATTTACTTCTTCTTCAATAAATCAAGATATTAAGTGTGGAATTTAGTGATGATAGCCATATTTCTAATAATTAGTACACTGGAATTTGTTATTTCTTTGGTTTCAGGATATTACCCTTTTCTTTCATTGTAATTTTATATATATATATATATACTATTATTAATTTTTTTGAAACTCTCCTTCCATATCTTTCACTTCAATTTCTGGTCCATATAATGTTCTTCCCCTGTTTAATCTTCTCCCTAATGTTCATTTTACTATTCTCCAATTTGTCATGTTTCCTCTTCTCACTTTGTGCTTGTCTTTCCACCCATCTCCATTCCACCTTAATTCAATTCAATCCTTTAACTCCTCTCTCCAGCCCCTTTTACTCCCTTTAGATTGAAAGAGATAATGTAAAAATTAAAAGTGACAAGGTGGAAAGTGTGAGAGGTGGATTGTATTGAAGAAAAATAGATTTAGGCTGAAAAGAAAAGGTATGGGGAAAATTGAAAAAAGGTGATGCATTTCAGCCTAGATATCTTCAGGACTGAGTAGTTCTTATATTTAAAATAAGATAATCATAATTGAATTAAGCTTTTAAGTTTATATATGGCTATAAAATTTATATGAATAGTTATTATACTTATATATATAGTAACTGTACTTATATATATAGTTATCATACTTATATATATGTTTATTATACTTATATATAGACTTATATGAATTCAAGTAGCTTATATGTAGCCCCAAAACACTTATTAAAGTGATAAAATTGTCATAGTGCTCTTATCTTAAGTGATATTGAATAATAAGGCACATACATAAGCTCATATGCATGTATAACCTCCATATTCAGTTAAATCTGCAGTTATACTATGCATATATAAGACTATTTTGAGTTTTAACCTTCTAAATATCCTATATGCATGATTGTCCTGCTTATTTTTTCTCATATTCAAGTATAAAATGGATTCACCACACCTACACACACATACATTCTTTTTACCAATGCATATATTTAGTTTGGACAACTTTATCTGCTTCCTTCATTGGATTTTCATGGAGTGCTTTGTTGGATCATAGTTAATGGTTCAATGTGGGGGGTTGGGAATGTTACTGGAAGCTTGAATACTTATTTCGAACCTTAATATCTTTTGGTTCCATATTATTCTCTTTGGATGAGCCATTTTAACTGTTTCCTTCATAGTTCATTCTTTTCTCTGTTTCTTCTTTTTGTGCTATAGTAGTATGATATCATTGATTGTGATAGAGGGTACAAACTGGAGGTCTAGGTACTGAAAATTCTTGAAGTTAAGTCCATGGAGAGTTGATGAGCTCTCAAATTGCTGTAATTTCTGGGGATAGTGGTGGATTCATCTGGATGGAAGGTCTGTGCACTCAAGTGGATTTTGGTATCAGTAAAGGGAGATTTTACTGGTTATTGGACATCATTCACTTACTAAAAGTCCAAAAAATAATTACAGAAAGTTTTCATTATCTAAAAATATATTTTAGAGACCTTATAAACTGAGTTTATCTACTTACTAGCTAAATTTTATTTTATTAGTCTATTTTATACCACCAGCACACACCAATCCAAATATTGTGAGTTAATTATTGATTATAACAGTTTTATAATTATTTCCCTGAGTTTTAAACCATAAATAATGTCTCATCAAGTAGTCTGGCCTATAATATTTACTATTAAATCAAACTTATTTACTAGCATATGCTGACAATTGGGTGTCTTTCTTAATTTACTACTTATTATTTTAGTTATAACTTTTGAATGTTATTTTTACTCTACTATAGCTCATAAAAACTAAATATTTAGGTCTGAAGCGCATTAGTGGGTCAAAGTTACTCAGTGATTGTGGAAAAGAGCCCTTATAATAATTATAGTATTTTTTATTTAAATAGATATTAGACATTTACAGTAATAACTGTATGCAATATAAATCTAACTTTTACTTGGTATTTGGTCACCAATATAACACCCAATTTAATTGGTATTTTGTTAAAGCTTGGTAAGCTAATAACTCACCATTCTAAAGGTCTATTTAAACTTTATTATATAAATTTTGACAGATTTTATTAAATTTTTAGTTATATTTTATTTAAATTAATAAATTAATAAATAAAGGGTAAGCTCCATTGCTTTCTATTAGTATTAAAGTTACTAATGCTTTTATCTACTGATTACTATACAAGGTTTACCTTCTGTAGGAATATTGAATAGTTATTTAAGTCATCATGATTGATCTACAGGACAATGTAAGAGATAAATCTTCCCTTAATACCAGATCTACAGCTAATGGAAATGTACCAGGTCATCACCATGGAAGGACAAACCTACTCTCAGCCATACATGGTAAGCATAGTTGAAAAGTATGTCCTCCCATGAAAAATAAGTATAATGGGTACCTTACCTCCTCTTCAGAATCAACTTTCCCATCTTGCCAAAAATTTCCTTAAACTGGAGGAATACAAGTATTCCATAATCAAAGATGTAGAGAAGGTGGAGAACAATTGCAGGGTAGGATTCCAGCAATTGAAGCAACATGTGATGGAGCTGAAAGGTAAGAAGTAAAAATATCAACCCCCTACCCAAGGAGGATCAGCTCAGTCCAGCAAAAGCAAAAAATCAAGCTCACAAGTGAGAAAAGTTCTTCCTTAACATTAAATATATCTCAATCGGCAACAAGAAAACAGGAGTTAGAGAAAGAAAACTTGGCTCTAACCCTACATAGGTTGAAACTTAAGAGGACTTGTTGGCAAGTCATTTTTTAGTGATCTCATAGTAACCCATGAAGTAATCATTGAGGAACCTTTTTGAGGGGTATATGAGTAGAAATCCATCTAGTAAAGATATTTTTGAAACACTTGTAGATTTCTTTGCTACCACCCCCTTCCGAAAGCATGATTCAAGGAAATATGACATATACTTTATTTAAAATTCAATATGCATGAAAAATGCATTATTAATAATCATTCATATTGCATATTAAATATAGATGCAGAATGCATATTCAATATGAACAATATACGTAAAAAATTTGCAGAAAATATGCATATGCAAAATGCAAAATGCAAAAAAAAACCATATGCAATTTTTAAAAAAATATGCAAATGCATATGCAAAATACAAAAATATGCATATGCATATTCAAAATAAAAAATATGCATATGTATATGCAAAATGTAAAATATGCATATGCAATATGCAATATGGTTAAAATATGCATATGCATAATGCATAATATACATGTATTCAATATGAAGTCTTATTTGGTCATGAATATGACTGTCAAACCAAAATCACAATTGCCCTCATGAATTTTCACACTTGACTAGTAGTATGGGGAATAAAAGTAAAGGTCAAGCAGTAAAAAAATACTGTGTGCAATCATTTTTGGGCAGTTGAAATCAGAAGTGCAGAATTGTGGTTGGTGCCCATAATTTAATATTATTCTTTAATATTGAAAAAGTATTTTTAATATTGAAAATAACTTTTGGGCAGTTGGTATTTGATCTAGCTGTGCCATGGTCTTTTCTCAGTATTGTCGTTACTCCTTAATATTATTGAATGATTTTCAATATTGACATTTCATTTTGGTTGCTTTTGAAGTTGGCTCTATTTTAAAACTGTTGAGATAATTTTATACTTGACTTGCATTAATGCTAGTCAAGTATAAATTAAGTAATTAAATTTTTAAACTTGTAGTATGAGTACATGTTGGGTGCAGTTATATAAAGATCATCATCACTCAAATAAAATACTTGATCATATATCATGATGGCTGAGTTATTGAATAATTTTCAATGTTGATAAAGGCCTTAGGTTATATTTTCAAGGGCTTGTTGGCTTTTTGGGTTCTGTCTCCATTTTAAAAACATCATATATCTGATAATAATGAGATGATTATATATACAGTGCCCTGAACACTGTGTCTCAAGTATTTGGTGTATTTCATGTAATAAATTTTTTTCCTCCATCTTACTCACAACAATCTTGAAATGTTGTGTTCTAATGCCTTGGTTAACACTTCAGATAGGCCAATCTTTGTTTCCTCTATAGAACTTCCTAATCCACAGTTCCACGCCCTCATTAAGGATGATATTCCTTTTGAAGGACACAGAACTTTTAACACTATGCAGCAGCCAGAGTTAGAAAACAGTGGGATGATTTTGTAATTGATTTGGTTTACATTATTAATGATTAAATATTCTAGAATCTGACATATGCTACCAAAGTACAAGTGAATTCAGTAAAATAAAGTATGTGGGTTGAATTATTTTTAAATAATTCCATTATGTGATGTAGCCCTTCAAAAATTGGAAAGGAAATTATATATGCAAACCTGTCAAAAGTCTTTCTGTTTCCCCTCTGTAGCATTTTTTTGGCCCGCAGGGGCACCCACTCAGCCCCCCTGGATACTCAGAAGGGCCTTTAAAGTTAACTTCATGTATGTCTTTTGTGTACCCATTTTCATCAAATAGCTTCTTGTGGGTTACACTCAACCATTTTCCTCCCCTATATATCCTGAGCTTTATTGCACTCTCATGACTCCAGCCCAATACCTTATGCTTCTGTAAGATACTTCCAATATTCCTCATTTGCCATAATCACCTCCTCTTTCACCCTTTTGCTTTCAGGGTGTGTTCCAGAAAAGACTCTGCATCTTTTCAGCATGTGACCTAGTGTATTCCTCCCCTGCACCCTTGGGTTAAATGAATCAAATGCTGCTATGAATTTTGATACATTTGAATCATAACTTCATTCCTCCAATTTCAAGTCTCATGTTGAAAAGACACTGTGTCTTTTCAGCATGTGGCCCTGAGAATGGGGGTGTCAGGAAATGGGTCAAATGGATCACAAGTCAAGAAACTTGTTTTCCATCTGACACAAGGGTTCCTGGGAGCTAGCACCAGGTCACGTGCTGAAAAGACGCAGCGTCTTTCCAGCATGTAACTTGAGAGTGAGGCTGTAAAGAATTGGGTCAAGTAGATCACAAGTGAAGCAACTTGTGATTCATCTCACACAAGGGTTCATGTGAGAAAGTACAAGGTCACGTGCAAAAAAGATGCAGTGTCTTTTCAGCACATGAACTGGAACTGGCTCTCATTACATCTTGTTGTTTTTTTACTTCTTATATACATATATATATTTATATATCCTACTCTCCCACTCCTTTTGCTTCCCTTGTCTTACTTCATGCACATGGGTTTTTCATTTTTTCTTTCTTCCCATATTTTGAAACATTACCTAATAAAAAATGAAGTAGATGTAAAAGATGGTTTTAGGTTTCCATCAATTATCTTAAAACTAAACTAATAAGAAGAGGCAAAAAATGAAAAAATGGTCTTAAAAATTTTAAAGCCCCAATTGATTATGTTGATACAACTGATCAAAATTGATTAAACGAAAAAGAAAGATAAAGAAGAAAATTAAAGAAGAAAAAGAAGAAAAAATATAGAGAAATTTAAACAGCAAGTTAATGATCCTGTAACATTCATTAAACAAAATGCTAGTTAAAATATCTACAGTGGTTAAAACTGCCATTTTTTAAAAAAAAGAATTAAAGAATCAAAAAAACAAAAAAATAAAAAAATAAAAGTATCTAGGTTAGTCTAAATTTCCAATTAATTGCTTTGAAATTCAAGAAATTTAAAAATTTAAATTTTTTTAAAATATCTAGATAAGTTATAACTTGGTATTTTTCTTTAGAGCTTGTGTTTGGAAAGGGGAGTCACAGTGCATGAGTGCAGAGATAAATATAAGAGCATATTTATATTAATAGAAGAGAGTCTCAGCTCAAGATCATGGGAGTAAAGAGTTGGAAGATTGATGAAGCAGGAAAACATGAGTGATCAGTTAGGGTGACAGAAGTGATTGGAAGTGATTAGATTCAGGAAAATGGTCGTACTCTTGTCTGGAACACCAAAATAAAGTCAAATACTGGTAAGATCATTTTTACTTTGTGTCAAAATAAATTTTGAGAATGATTTTAGTAATTTTAACACTCCTTGTGGGACTACTGGAGTTATTACTGAAGTTACTCAGAGGCTAGTCTGAGGGACAAAAAAAAACTTGCCTACAAGTTGTCTTATATTTTACCCTGTGCTAAAGTGTGATTCATTGAAAAATAAATATAGTGAACTCTCAAATAAATTCAGTAGTTAAAAAAGATGTTTATTGCACAGTTATTTAGAAATGAATCAAGAACAAGATTATCTTTTGTACAAAAAAATCAGACAGTCTCATAATTTTTACAAAGTATAACTAAAGTGGAGATTGAAACTGCTAATCTACTAATAAACCAGGATAATCAAAAATAAACCCAGTATAATAAGAATCCTTTCAATTACAAAAGGAATCTCAAACACTCCCATATCCACCTAAGGGGAAAGCGACTGGTGAAAGTGTCAAATCTGAGAAAACAAATGTGAGTCACAAATTTGTACAGAATGAGATATAAGACTATTTATAAAAAACAGATAAGTTATTGTAGTTTCCCAGGATAAGTGAAATTAAATCCTATCATAAAGATTGGCCTAAAATTGACCAGTACCCAAAATATGATATGGAAGCCAGCTCTGATTTGCAACATTTTGTTAAAGAATTTAAAAACTATGATTCACTTAAATAACCTGATGAAGAGATAACATCAAAATTAATATCATTATTTAGATATTTTGCTTTAGTATAGTTTGAAGCTGTAATAAGTGAGGGTGAAGATTACTCATGGGGTGAATTGAAACAACTAATTGAAAAACAGTTTGGAGCTACAAAATTTAGATTAACCCTGAAAAGATTATATGATAAAACAAGGTATAATCTGGTGAATGTTGAGAAAACCAATGGTGTTTTTAATGAATTTAAATAAACTTTTAAAAGCCATTGAACCAAACATGGATTTTAACCTATCAAAGGATAAGATAATAGGGGGTATCAAAGTTAGAAATTTGTAATTATTTGAAAGGTATTTCACAACACAAAAAGAAAGCCACAAACTTGACATTAATTCTCAGTAAAATGATGTTTTGGGGGCACAATATGGAATAGTTTTAATATTAATTATGGTTGATTTGGTGGAAAATAGAGGTATTTTGAAATAGAAAATTTCTAACTTTGATACCCCCTAATATATAAATTACCTATATCTATTAGAGATATTTTTGCAGCTAGAACAATATTTGTAAATGAATATTCTTAATTTATCAATATTTGTAATGAAATATTATTTAACCATAAGTATGAAGCAAGATAAACCACTTATAAGAAGAATAATGAACCTGTAAAAATTCAAAATTTATGAAAATCAGCAATAATCTGAACATGAGACAGAAAATGGTAAAGATTCAAGTGATTGTGAAAGTATTATTTTATAAAAAGATCAAAATTAAGTCTAAATGTTGGAAGATTATTTGTCCATTTTTGACAATCCAATATTGAGTATTGAATCAAAAATATTGTAAATTAATTTTGAAGATTCTGAGAACATTAAGGATATACAAGCTGATAACTTGAGATTAATACCTATCATTGTCCCAGAAATAATTTATGGAGAAACTGTAAATGTAGTATTAGACACAGGGGCTGCTGGCTCTGTTGTATTTACAAGCACACTACAGAAAATTTCTGGTGAGTATTATTCAAAGCTTGAACCACTTCATAGCAAAAATTAGAGAGGTTTTGGTCCAGTACTGTCATGTGCCACATGAAACTTGAATTAAAAGTACATCAATTACACCACTATTCAAGCCTAACTCCTAGTGATATAGGAAAAGAGATCTTGAAACAATTACATTCTATTCTGCTCTTGAATTAGCTGCACTATTCAAACTGTAAAGTATCCTAAATTTAAATATGCTTATACTTTTCAAACATTATCAATCTACACGTGCTCTAGCGCTAAAGTTGAGGCAATATTTAAAAGGGGTAGTTCTGGGTCTGAGGGTAAATTAGGAGGTCTGTGATAGAAGGGATTTAAAGCTAGCTTATTGATGGGAATTACAGTGAATTAAATGGGTCTGTGGTATATGGTAAATGGGTAATTAATGGGTCAGTGCAAGGAGGAATAGGATATTTAATGGGGGTACTTTGGTTTGACTTTTCTCTAGAATTAAACAATAAAATATTTTTTTGATAGTAGTAGAATTCTTATTAGGCTATTATTATAATTTTCTTTCTCTCTCTTAATAATAAATTTTATTAAAATCCTAAATACTTAAATCTTACCTTTGATTATTAAGTTGAAACCCTTTGTGAGATTCACCATAATAGTTAGTGTCCCTACATTATACATTAATTATTCCTCAAAGAATATTAGGAACTATACTTAGTTTCTCAGTTCTATCTTCAAATCACTTCTTCAAAGTAATCCTCTGTGCTTCAAAGTTGTAATTTCAATCTCCCTTCTTATCTCACTTACTTTGGGATCACCCTAAACTTTTTTTTAGGCTTTCTGGTGACAGTATAATTTAATGCTCTGTAGTTCTACTTATTTGTACTACTATGACTTTCAGGTGCTAAATCTAAATATGGCACCTGGTCAACTCACTCCTCCTCCCATGGGCGCTACTACTAGAGCTTGCACTAGGGATAGGCTGACCTCATTAAGTCCTTTTTTTTGCACTCACTTTCTTGAGTCGCTTTATGTAAGGGAGAGAAAATATTCAATTCAATATGTAGAGGACATTCCTCAGGATTTTGAGGACTCCAGCAAAGAATATAAAGGGGAGGACACCATGCACGAGGCACCATCAGCCCTGGCTGCCAGACCTTCAGGCAAATCATCAAGTTCTGGCCCAAATGCTTCCTTTGAGGAATTAATAAAACTCCTGGTTAAAACCCTCATTAATCCTACCTCATCTGAAGGATCTAAATTCAAAACTCCTTTGATCAAATCTCCAGAAAAATTTGATGGTGAACATCCCAACAGATTGTGTCCCTTCTTGAAAATATGCAAGCTACTATTCCATGATGACCCTTGAAGCTTTAGTACAGATCGTTCCAATGTCATTTACACCTCTTCTTATTTATCAGGAAAGGTGTCATGGTGGTTCATGCCTTATCTGCTCATTCTTTCCTTGAATGTACCTCACTTACTCATTAATAATTGGGAAACATTTGAGGACCAACTTTTTACATTTTTTGGTGACCGAAATGAAACTGAAAACGCGTAGATCAAAGTTGATTTCCTTCGAATGAGCAATAGTCGCAAAGCTTCTGAGTACATCTCAAATTTCAGGGATTTAAAAACTCAAGTTAGCTGGAATGATGCTGCTCTTAAATATAATTTCAAAAAGGGACTCCCTTTGAGAATTCTGGTTCATTTAAATTGTCACGGGCGTAAAATGGAGAGTCTGACGGACTTAATGGATAGGACCATTGAAATTGACGGCGCACATCAAGGAAAATTTTCACAAAGGCTTCACACACAAAAATCTCATGGTTAAAACTTCAAATCTGGGCCTCCTTTGAACAATCATACCTGAAAAAACCAATCAACTCAAAATAAACCCAGTCATAAGGGATAGAAAAAGTCTAAACCCAAAAGCTCAACTCCTAGTGATATCAGTAAGGTATTGGACCCAAAAGGAGAATGGAAGGAAGCTGAAAGAAAAATACAGACATATAATGGGTTATGTTATGGTAAGGTAAACTCTTACAGTCGCCTTGCTGTAAGCAGAATCCGGAGGAGATGTGTGGATTTAGTTGAAAACCCCATCCTTCCAATAAAAATAACAAAATGGGAATTCTAAATCACTAAGCTAACCAGTCTACTTGGATCTGATTGATAAAAATAATGAAACTCTAATATGTTTAACGCTTATTGAGATTTAAATAAAAGTAGCTGTTGAGAAAGAAATACTGATAACAACAATTAAGGTGTACCAGTGAAAGATCTGAAAAGATTGACTTTTATGTTTTTATAATAATTTGAGTTTTTATGAGACAGCAATAATCAAGTCCCAGCAACAAAGACCTTTCTAAAGATACCCTGTATGAAGTGCGATTTAAATTGTTGAATAGTATTTCTAAAATGTTATATATAAAATATAAAGTTATAAGGGTATTCCAAATTTATTTAATTTGTTGAGTAATAAAAAATGAGACCGTGGTGGTTAAAGATTAAGCTGTATGATGTATTCCCCCCTCTCAATTTCGAGTTTGAGAGGCGCTTAAGTATTCCTAGTCACGTGCCTAGGTTTTCCCCTCCAGAGCTCTCCCAGAGTCAATCCGGAGCCCGTACGGAGTCCGTACGGAGTCCGTCCGGACTTCCGGACTCAATTAGAACCTTAAAAACTATAATAAAAAATCTAGAAAAATTACACATAATAGAGCTACTTCCCCTTTATATTCCAAACTAATTTTCGTAGTCTGCGCAGCTTTAATTACCCCGTGAAAATTCATCAAAGTTAAGTAATTTCTGAAAACGTAAATATTTCTATAAAACTTTAAAATTCATTTAAAAATATAAGAAAAATAGTAAAAATTCTGGGAAAATTTCCCAAGGTTCTTGAGTGACTCGACTTGATACTAATAAACTTTTCAGACCGTAAAATAAATTGTTTTTGTGTAGGCATTCGCTCGTGACCAATTTCTTCATATTTAAAACTCAAATAAATTAAATAAAACCCTTTTATATAAAAATAATAACACCAATCTTGCACGCCGTAATAACTCCATTTACGTACTTAGGTGCCATACTAAACTTTAGGCTACCACAATGTATGTATTGTGGAGGTAAAAAAAATTTGGAAGATTGTTAAAAATTGAAGGAAAGGGAAGGTATAAGTTCAAATTCAAAAAAACTAGAAGATAGTTTACTTGTGTGCAAAGCAAACTATTTTATTTTGCACATTTCACAGATCCTCCATGTCTTAAGTACTGGAGTTGCCATTAACCATTTGAGATTCATTTTTTTAAGAGGATATACCCCTCAGTTGTCTTATTGACTCTGGAGATTCAATTTCATTTATCAGTTTATCTTTTCCCAAAAAAATTAAGCTGAAATTTGTAGAAACTGGCCAAATTCCAATTTATTTGGTTGAATCAGGTGAACCCAAGTATTGGGATGGTAAGAAAGTTTTATGGGTTTTCAACTTTCCAAATTTTCCCTCCTTTGAGTGGTAACTAACAGTCTTGGATTCCCTGAGGATGGTCAATACCATTCTTGGATGTCACTTTTTAATGCATTGGAATCCTGACATTAATTGGTCAGAGGGATTGATCACCCCTCATTCTAAGTATATTTCTGATTCTTCAATGCAGGTCAAAAGGGAGTTAAACAACCTGTCTGACCCTTTCCTTCTAGAGGACATATCTCTGCCAGATGATTTGCAACCAATTTATTTTTCTCTAAATTAGAATTTGGCTAACCTTTCTAGCTGGGTTACTTCACATGAAGAGGTTTTCAACAGCCTCAAGGTAAAAGATTCTTGCTCTCTAAATTCAGGTCTACCCTTGGAAGACTTTTTCATGGATGAAGAGGATGACCAAATTAATATTGAAGCCATTAAATCAACTCTACTGGAAATTTATCACAACTTCCTCAATGTATTTTCAGTCTATAAGGCCAATAAGCTACCTCCTAATTGACCCTATGAGCATCAAATAAAGCTAGTAGGTCCATTACCTTTGGCAGGTCCAGTATACTCTCTATCAAAGGATGAATCCCAAGTTCTTTTAGATTAAATTGCAAAAAATGTGGAAAAAGGTTTCATTCAAGCCAGTAAATCCACAACTGTCTTTCCAGTTATTTTTTTCAAGAAAAAGGATGGAAGTCTTAGGTTGCGCATTGATTATAGAAAACTCAACACATTTAATAAGATTAGCACATATCCAGTTCCTCCTATGTCTTTACTCCTTATTTTGTTTAGTGGTGCTGATTTCTTTTCCATCATTGATTTAAGAGGCGCTTAAAACCTTATACGTATTTCTGAATGCCATGAACCTTTAAGACCAATGCACACTAGGTTTGGTAATTTTGAATATTTGGTTATGCCTTTTGGGTTATGTAATGCACCCTCAACTTTTCAAACCTTTTTCAATGATATCTCTCATGATGTTGTTGAATATTTTTTTGTCGTATATCTAGATTATATTTTACACCACACAATATGGGGGGCGGACTTGCTAGCAAGTCCGCAACCTTGGACCCAAACTCACCATAGATTGAACACACATTGAGCTATTGATAAAGGAGCCATACAATCAGGAATGAACACCACTCAGAAGAACAGTTTTAGGTGGGTGTTCAAGTAGAGTTCAGTATGGGTTCAGTATGAGTTCAGTCTGAGTTCCATCTGAGTTCCATCTGAGTTCAGGTTGAGGACTTGCTAGCAAGTCCACCCCCTATATTGCGTAGTGTTAATTTTTTAAAGACCCTCGAGGAACATATTGAATATTTCTGAAAGGTTTCCAATTTTCTTTGAGAGCATGGTCTCTATGCTAAGCACACTAAGTACGAATTCCACCTAAAGTCTATTGACTTTTTAGGCTTTACATTATCAACTGACAGGCCGTGTCATAGGTGATAAAAAAGTTGAGAAAATATTGGAATGGTTGGTGCCAAAATCTGTAAAATCCTTACAAGGGTTTTTAGGTTTTTCAAATTTCTATAGAAGATTTATTAAAAATTACTCAAAAACTATTAAAAATCTCACTTCTCTTATTAGAATAGATATTCCCTTTGTTTTCACTGATACAACACAAAAAGAATTCAAAGCATTGAAGTCTGCTTTTACCACAGCTTCAATTCTTCAACATTTGAATCCTTCTGCTTCAACAATTGTTGAGACAGATGCTAGTGATTATGCTATTGCAGGGGTTATATCCCAATCAAATCCTGAACCAAAATTGTTTCATACTGTTGCATTTGAGTCATGCAAATCGCTTGCAGCAGATTTAAATTAAAAAATTCACGATAAAGAGTTACTTGCTATTATTCATTGTCTTAAAAAATGGAGTTCTTTTCTTCTCAGCCTTAATAGTCCTTTTCAAATTTTAACATATCATAATTCTTTAAAATAATTTATATCTTCCAAAGTCTTGATGCAACGTCAAGACAGATGAGCTGATTTCTTATCTGAATTTTCTTTTCCTATTACCTACTGTCCTGGGAGAAATTGCCTAGTTCCAGACATATTTTCATTTCTGAATGAAATTTACCTTGAGTGGGGAGAGGCAATATCTAACAAGAAACCAGAAAATGTCAGATCAATTTTCAACAAATCAATGTTAACAAATAATCAGCTCAATACAATAACAACTCAAATGATTCAAAATCCACTATCCAACATCCAAGAAGCTCAATCAAAAGATGATAATTGTTTAGGGGTAAAAGACAAAATACCATCTAGGAAAGGGGCCAAAAGATTCAGTATAAAATCAGGTCTATTAATCTTTGGAGGTAGAATAGTCATCCCCAATGATAAGGATATAAAATTATGGATTTTAAATAGTAGACATGATTCTCTGTTGGCTGGTCATTTTGGGGTTGATAAAACCTACCAGTTAATAGCAAGGGATTTCTTCTGACCAGGAATGACTAAAAAAATCAAGGCATATTTTAAATCCTGTTATGAATGTAATAGGAACAAAGTACCTTGACATAGGAAGTATGGGTTTCTTCAAACACTTCCAGTTCCCTCTAAACCTTGGTAATCAATTTAGATGGATTTCATTTCTCAATTTCCTTCATCAGATTATTTTGATAGTATACTAGTTATAGTTGATAGATTTTCTAAAATTTATATTTTTATTCAAACTGTTACTACTGCCACAGCAGAGGATTTAGCAAAGTTATTTTTAGAAAACGTATTTTCTAAACATGTATTACCCAATGATATTATTTCAGATAGAGATTCTTTGTTTGTTTCTACCTTCTGGACTCAATTATGTCAACATTTAAATATTAAGAGGAATCTCTCTACTTCTTATCATCCTGAAACTAATGGGAAAAAGGAAAGAGTCAATCAAATCCTCAAACAATACCTTTGAATGTATGTTAATTATCAACAAGACAATTGGACCACATGGTTACCATTGGCCTAATTTGTGTATAATAGCTTGACACATTCTTTGACAAAACAATCTCCCTTTGAAATTATATATGGACAACATCCTTGATTAAATCTTATTCATGTAGGAATAAATCATCCTGCTGAACATTATCTTTGAATAATTTCATGACTTCAAGGCAAACATCAATCTAACCTGGAAGCGGCAAATTGAAGGTATAAGGAACAGGCCAACAAACATCAAAAATCTGCTCCACTCTTTAATCCAGGCAACAAAGTATGGCTAGACAGAAAAAATGTTTGAACAACTCAACCATTTAGGAAACTATCTAAGAAATGCTTGGTTCCATTTGAAATTAATTCTGAAATCTCAAAAAATGCATTTTGACTCAAGCTACTTCCAAAGTGGCAATCACATCATCCTTTTTTTCATGTATCTCTCTTGGAACTTGATTGAGAAATGTACCTGGGCAAGATCTATCCTACTCCAGACCCGGTTGAAGTAGAATATCATCATGAGTGGGAAGTAAGCAAGATTCTTAATTCAAGAAGGCACAAAGGGAAACTTCAATACCTCATGGAATGGAAAGGCTACCTTGATGATACTAATAAAACATCCTGCGAACCAGCCATTTACCTTTCTAATGCTCCTGACCTTATCAAATCTTTCATTTAAAATATCCTTCAAAACCTAAATCTTAAATTCTTTCTTTTTTTCCTTTCTTTTTTTTCTCTCTTCTTTTTTTTTCTTCTCAAAAAAAAAACTTAAATCATAAAATCTTCAACATATCTTTCAATTTTCGACTTAAAACTCCATAATCATTTAAAACACAAATTCTTTTATCTATTCTTTTCAATTTAAGGTTTCTGTATATTTCTTTAAACTAAATTAAAAATAAAAAATAAAAAATAAAAAATAAAAAATAAAATAAAACAAAATAAAATGAAATAAAAATAAAATAATAAAATAAAATTAAAATTAAAATAAAAATAAAAATAAATATAAAAATAAAAATAAAAATAAAAATAAAAATAAAAATAAAAATAAAAATAAAAATAAAAATAAAAATAAAAATAAAAATAAAAATAAAAATAAAAATAAAAATAAAAATAAAATTAAAATTAAAATTAAAATTAAAATTAAAATTAAAATTAAAATTAAAATTAAAAATAAAAATAAAAATAAAAATTAAAATTAAAATTAAAATTAAAATTAAAATTAAAATTAAAATTAAAATTAAAATTAAAATTAAAATTAAAATTAAAATTAAAATTAAAATTAAAATTAAAATAAAAATAAAAATAAAAATAAAAATAAAAATAAAAATAAAAATAAAAATAAAAATAAAAATAAAAATAAAAATAAAAATAAAAATAAAAATAAAAATAAAAATAAAAATAAAAATAAAAATAAAAATAAAAATAAAAATAAAAATAAAAATAAAAATAAAAATAAAAATAAAAATAAAAATAAAAATAAAAATAAAAATAAAAATAAAAATAAAAATAAAAATAAAAATAAAAATAAAAATAAAAATAAAAATAAAAATAAAAATAAAAATAAAAATAAAAATAAAAATAAAAATAAAAATAAAAATAAAAATAAAAATAAAAATAAAAATAAAAATAAAAATAAAAATAAAAATAAAAATAAAAATAAAAATAAAAATAAAAATAAAAATAAAAATAAAAATAAAAATAAAAATAAAAATAAAAATAAAAATAAAAATAAAAATAAAAATAAAAATAAAAATAAAAATAAAAATAAAAATAAAAATAAAAATAAAAATAAAAATAAAAATAAAAATAAAAATAAAAATAAAAATAAAAATAAAAATAAAAATAAAAATAAAAATAAAAATAAAAATAAAAATAAAAATAAAAATAAAATAATATTAAAATTAAATTAAATTAAATTAATTAAAATAAATTAATTAAAAATAAATTAAAACCAAATTTAAAAAAAATAAAAAATAATAAAATAAAATTACACAATATATAAAATGTATATTAAAATAAATTCATTTTCTCTTTTTTTTTTCTTCCTTCAAAAAATTGATTTGCATATTAAATATCATATTCTCTTCCAAAATTCTTTTCTTTCTTTTTTTTCAAACATTCAAACATTTTTTATTTTTTTTATATTTTCATTTAATTTCTGTTTTTCTCAAATTCAAACCTTCAAAAACACTCAAACAATCAACACAACTCTATTCAACAATCAATCTCAAATCAAATCTCATTAAATTATAAATTTCCTTTATTTTCTTCTCTCTAAATTTTCTTTCTTAAAATTATTTTCTTTTCTTTTTGCTTCTCTCTAAATTTTCTCTCTTTAAACACAAATTTTTCATTTTTCTTTATTTTCTTCTATTTACATAATAGGGGGTACCGATATTGACGGATCCTTAATTAAATTAATTGCAGATAAAAATCCTTATACCCCAATTATCTTCTACAATTATTTTTTCTAATAATTTGGTTATTAGACCTTTTGCATGTCAATGTTCACCTCTATCTGAAATTTTTATCCTCAATTTTCTATAACCACATCTTGAACAACTTTTTGGATGTGCCAGCCTCCCTAACTTGCTGCAAACTCCCATCCTGTCTATTTATTTCTGTTCAAAACTCCTCCCCATCTCATCTGTTTTTTTCTTCTCCTTTTCATCTTCAAATATCTCAACATGCCCTGTCATATTAGATCTTCTCAAAGGCAGCCTTCCCCCTGTTTTTCTTCAAATCCCATTACTCCCTCTTTCCCCCGCTCATCTGAGAAATTAAAGACTGTTCAACTAAAAAAAGTTGATCATCTCATACTTATCAACTAGCTAAAAATAAAAACTAATTATGATTCTTGTTTTGGTACTGAGAATATAACTAAAGTAGGATGGCCCCCTGCTTCAAAAGTCAATGGCTATCTTCTAATGGCCAATGAATTACTAAATAATACAAAGGGAAGGATCAATCTTTTGCCTAAACAGATGTCTGAAAGTTTCAAGAGTTACCCAGCCAAATACAAGAACGAAAAGAATCTTTCATTTTCTACTGGTTTTTGCATTACCAACATCAATATCAGCAAGAGCATAAAGTCAATAGATGATAAACTTGATTTGCTATGTACATACTTTAAAAAGATTGATACTATTTTTGGATTGCGAGCTGATGTGAATCCTTCCAACATGTTGGATGGTGAAGATTCTATCTCTGAAGATGATGTCAAAAGAAATCTTTTCCTGTCCTCTTCCTCCACTCAAGCCTCCCCTGCTCTAAATTCAACAAATATAGATAGCTTTTCAATAGATCCTTATGGTGAAATAAACCAACATGATTCTACTCCAGTAAGTTTTTATTTCTTGTCAGTTGTTTAATTTTTTTGATTTCTAAAAAGGCTAATGAATGAACCCAGGATACTCAAGCAAGTGAGTCTGAAGCTAGAATTAATGATGAAGAGGAAAATTTTACCTCCAAAAAACAGCAAAGACCTTCAACTACTTTGAATTTTAACAGTCATAGAAAGCAAAACAAAGATAGTTTTTCCCAAACCCCTTTTTCTTCTATTGATGATTTTCTGGAGAAGTTTTAATCTGGTAAATGATAGAATATCTCTTAATAATTAAGTGATCCTTTCTTTTCTTTTGTTAATATTCATTTTCACTCTAGGTAAAGTTGAACTAGCAAGAGATTCTCTCAAATTTCAAAAAAAACAATATGGGCTCTCTTTACAAAGGGATGAAAGGGCACAAGACTTGGAGGAGAAAAAATTCAAGCTTTCTTTACAGAGGGATGAGAGGGACATGACTTTGAGGAGAAGAAATTCAAGCTTTCTTTAAAGAGGGAGAAGAGGGCACATGATTTGGAGGAGAAGAAATTCAAGATAAAGAAAGAGGAGAAGGCTCTTGAGTACAATTTCTTATTGGATCAAATTAAACTCAAGTATCAACTTGAAGATGGTTCAAAAAAGAAAGATTTCTTAAGAGATTGTAACAAAGCTAATAAATCTATTGAAGAAATTGAACGCTTGATGAAAATGTTTGATAACTTGTTTTTTTATTTTGTTTAAAAAGTTTTATTGATAGAATGCATTAAATCTAATAATTAATCATTGGCACACACTCCTCACTGAGATTTGAAACAATTTATTGCAAAATTTTAGATTATTTGTTTGTTTGGTTATATTAATTTTTTGTTATTTCTTTTTGGTGATAATTTCATATGTGCTGACTTTTTAAAGGTCTTGATTCAAGATGATTTTTTTTGAAAAAATTTGAAAAACTCATATATTTTTTCTTCTTTACATTCAAATCATTAAATTTACTTTTCTAAATACAGCTAAGTCAACAAAACTATATATCTGTTTTAATAATTTTGAAATACCCTCCCCTGAATTTTATTGAAGCAAGGGGTGGGTATCACCAAAAAAATTTCTAAGCCATCAATTTCACATGTCAGATATGAAAATTTGGCAATACATTACCCTTCATTTTATTGAAGTAAGGGGTGAAAATCACCAAAATTTAATATAATTACATAAATTAATATATAAATAAATAATATATATAAATATACCAAGTTTTAAAGTAATTACAACTCATCCAACCAAAATGTGGACCAAGTCTAGAAACTAAGTTTGGGACTTTCCACAGGTATAGGCAAGATGAGCCCCATGAAACAATTTAATACTTTCATGATTACTGTTTATTCAACACAAGGTTATTGGCCCATTACTATAGTTTAGGAATTCAAAATGTAAGAGTTATTTATAAAAATTTTATGAAAAAATTAAAAATATTTGATGACTCTACTAATCCCCATACTTTTTTGATCTACATAAATTTTTTTTATATTTGTTAAATTTAACTTCTTTTTTTACCTTGTTTATTTTGTGGATTAAGTTTTGAGTTATTTGAAAAGGACATCAAAAATGTATGAACTCTTGAAAAGATTCCAAGCCAGGTGGTGCTTTGGTTGCCTGGTGATGATCTTGAGAAGAGTTCAAAATTGTGTCAATCACCCCATTTCTCAAACCAAAATCAATCATGCATTGATGGTATGGAAAATATAATCCATGTCTTTTGATTTTAGCTGGAGATTGTATTGGTTGGCAAGTTATCGGATTGATATATGAGAAAATTCCAAAAGTAAGATAATTGGTGTCATTCCTATTTATATGAATCTTGTTGCGGAATCCTGAATGAGTAATAATAACATTTGAAAATAAAAGATATTGGTTGCTAATTTCTTCCCATTTATAGTCACAAAAATTTGGTATTCTTAATTTGGTAGTAAGTTGATGATTCTTTTGAAAAGCTTTATTGCGGAGTTTTTTGAAGCAAAAAGCAATAAAAGTATTGAAAGAAGGTATGGTTTCTCATAAGCAAAAATCATCATCTTTTTCAGCTTTAGATAAATTTTTAAGTAAAGAACAGATGCCTATGAAAAAACAATTAGTGAAATGAGTATGAGAATGAAAAATATATTATCAGACATACCAAGAGAATATCCTTTATCAAATGCTGGTCTCCAACTAAATCCAATAATTATACCACCCAAAAAATTTGTATTCCTTATGGGTAAGCAAACCAAAACCATTTTTTATATTGTTATTATGAGATTGGATAGTTGATTAAATGTTTCATCTTTTTAACCATTAAAAGAATGATTTTCATAAATAAATTGAGGTTTAAAGAATTACTAATAACTGCTTTAATTTCATCATCTCCTGATTTGGTTAAATAAATTAAATCTTCTGGTAAATTTTTTGGATAAGAATTTTTTTGATCCACTCTAGTTTTATAGTACTTGATATTTGATATATGGCCAAATATGCAACTCAAATGAATTTTTTTTTAATTTTCTTTTATTCTGCTGACTTCCATCATCATAACTTTTTTTTGATATTTTGGATGACAATTGAAATGAAGTTGAATTTGAAATGATGATAAAGAGGATAAAGAGGATGATGATAGAGAAGTAAGAGGTGATTCTGACAAAATAGACATTTATTTCTCTGAACAAATAAATATTTGTGTCAAAAACCAAAAAAATAAAACTCACAAAATTCAGTCTTTTTATTCAACCTTGAGAATTTTATTGATAAAAAATAATCCAAATAATTGTTTTTTGAAAATAGATCAATTACTAAAACTGTCCTTGAAAAAAAAATTGAAAAAAATAAAATAAAATAAAATAAAAACAAACATCAGTAAAATTATTTGCCAAATAAATAAATTTTAAAGTTATTAGGTGTTAGATATACCACCTAAAGTCCTTGAAAAAAAAATGATAAAAAAAACTATACTCAAAAATTTAAACAAAAAAAAAATTGCATCAGAAAAATTATACCCAAAAAAAAAATTAAAATTATAAACACACATAATTTTTTTTAATCAGCTTGAACCATAAAAAATTTTTTTATAATATTTTGTAAAAAAAAAAAATAATAATAATAATAATAATGATATTCAGTAAAAAAAAAAATACAAAATATTGTTAATAAAAATAATAATAGTTATATTTTACAAACTCCCATATTACCCCTTCTTGTCTGCCTCATTTTTCTCTTTTTGGTGTTCTCCAACCCCCCCTCCCCCTTCATGATCTCCTCAAAATCCCCTTAAGCCCCCCTTTTCACCAGTTCCCCCTCTTTTTTCCCCCCTTGAGGTGCCTTTTGCCCCCTTTAGACACCTCTTTTCCCCCCTTTAAGCTGCCTGACCCCTTTTTCCCCCCCCTCATCTCCCTATCCTCTCCACTGCTTCACCCCCTGATCCCCCTCTCTCCCCCACCACTTCCCCCTCCCCCCCATCCCTTTCCCCCCCTCCCTACTCCCCCCTTCCTTCCCCCCTCCCCCCTATAATCCCTAAACAAATCACTAAGCAATTTTTTAGGGATAAAAGGGGGGTGGAGGCAAGGTGAGAGGGGAGGGGGGAGAGAGGGAAAGGGATAAGGAGGGAAGGGGAGAGAAGTGAAAGAAATAAGGGGGGAGGGGGGAGGGGAGGAAGCAGTGGAGGGGATAGGGGGATGGGGGGGAGAGGGGTGAGGTGGCCTAAAAGGGGAAAGGGGAGTAAAGGGGGGTATAAGGGGCCTAAAGAGGGCAAAAAACAAACACCAAAAGGGGATAAAAGGGGGTAATGGTGAGGAATGGTGAGGAATGAGGGGTGATGAAGAGAATAAGGGGGAAAAAGGAAAGAAAACGAGGAGGAGGAGAGAGACCAGAGAGAAAGAAAAGAGGGAGTGAAAATAGGGAGTGAAAATAGGGAGTGAAAAGAGGGAGTGAAAAGAGGGAGTGAAAAGAGGGAGTGAAAAGAGGGAGTGAAAAGAGAGAGTGAAAAGAGGCAGTGAAAAGAGGCAGTGAAAAGAGGGAGAGAAAAGAGGGAGAGAAAAGACAAAAAAAAATTAGTCTGTCCTTGAAAAAAAATAAGTGAAGCACTTACAAAAAAAAAAAAAAAATAACAAAAAAAATAAAAAAAATAAAAAAAGCAAAAAAAAAGCAAAAAAAAAATTCATGATTAGCAAATCAAAAATCAACAAAAATGAAAAAAATGACTTACCTGTTGTGATGAGTTAAAAAAATTCTACCAAAATATTTGAGCAATGTTTGAGGAGAGGAGGAGAAGAATATGAGTGAAGAAAGAAAAAAAGAAACACTAAAAAAATATGCAATTTCAGAAAATATGTGATTTCATGTTGAGCTGGTGAAATAAAACCAATGAGCCATCCAAAAAAGAGATATTCACCGTAAATTAAAAAAAAAATAATATGCAACAAACAAAAATGACAATCCAAGTGAATAAAGTATATAAAGTGTAAATTTGGAAAGTATGAAACCAAAAAGTTAAAAGGGTTGTGTGTCAAAATTGTGGCAGGTGATTGGTATAATTACAGAGCGTATTCCATTTGAATGAATGTTTTGTAATTCAAGGGAGGGGAGAGCCATTGCTGGTTCAGGATCCTCTTCTTCATAAACATCATTCCACTCATCCTTTAAATCAGCTAGGATATTGTGGAGTATAACACAAGTCAGTATCTAATGATTTGCAGTTTTGATTTCCATTTTTTTTGAAATTGGATTCTGAGTTCCCTAAGACTTAAAAATTTTCCCTTTAAAATCCCAATAGCGTGTTCAATCTGTACTCTTTATTGGTAAAGGTGATAATTAAAGGTGGTTTTGGGGTCATTTTCTAAGGTTGCACCACAGAAAGCAGGTATCATGTACTTTCCACTTGCATATGCTGAGTCTGAAAGGAGGTACTGAGATTCTTCAAAGTAAGAGTCAGGACTTTGTGAAATCCTCATTCTTTGGAAGAAGGAAGAGTCGTGCCATGTGCCGGGGCAACCACTATGAAAAGAAATAAAATTTTTGATGACGTCACAGGCAAAATGAACAGCAATAGAATATCTACAAAGAAGATAAAAGTTAGTTTATTAAAGATGAGAAATTGGAGAACATTTTGAAGAAAACTTTTTTTTCAATCAAAATAATGGTTGCCAACATGAGTAGGCTTTTGACTCAAATGTATACTTGTACCATCAAAAAAACCTACACATCCAGGGAAACCTTTGACTTGCATTACTTGAGGGGATTCAATTTGCTGTTGTGGAGTTGGCCAAGCAAGTGTTTGAAACTCAATAGAAAGGATATCAATTATGCAGCTCTTGGTGTATAATATGATGGTACCATATCCTATGGTAAAGAGATTACCTAAATGTCTTACAGCAGCACCATTTGCATTTGATCCAAAGCAAAATAGTGCAACAGCAAGTTGAAAGGAAGAACCACACTTTTTGTCAGTGTGTGCTAGTATTTAAGTATGATTTAATAGTAAATATTAATGGTCCTACTACTTATTGTTAAATGATTTAGTTATTAAACCTCAGGGGAAGACTAATAAAATAGTTATTCTCAATATAAACTCACAATACTTGGATTTTTTGAGTGTTAGTGGTAGAAAATAGAATAATAAAATATAGTTATAGCTTATATAAAGATAAAATCAATTTAAAAAAGTTTTATAATATATTTATTTATGATAATAATTGTGTTGTGATGTTTGTTTAATGTTTAGTAAGTAACTGATGTACGATAACCCATCAAAATCCTCTCTTATTTATACCAAAATCCACTGGAGTGCACAGACCTTCAATCCAGATGATGTCACTGCTATCCCCTGCAATTACAGCACTGTGAGGGCCCATCAGCTCCCCATGGTGTTCACTTCAAGCAGTTTCAACACCCAGACCTCCATTAAGGACCATCCATCACAATAAATGATACCACAGACCAATACCATAAATGGAATAAACAGATAAAAGCAGATACCTTAAGGAAACAGGTAAAATAACTCATCCACAGAGAATATAATGTAACCAAAAGCATATAAAGGAACCAAATTAACTGTCCAAGCCCCCAATAACATCCCCAAGTATCCATATTAACCCAGTAATCATATCCCAACTCATAAATCCGTGAAAATCCATCCAAGGAAGCAGATTAAGTTGTCCAAACTGGATATATGTGCCTGAAATAGGTGTATATGCTTATGTAGGCATTTAAAGTACACTGAATACGTCCATATGACCTAAAATAAGCAGAAAAATAAAGGTTATAGGCTATTAAGGGGTTAAAACCCACTTATAGACCTAAATATACATAATATAACTACATATTTCACAGAATATTAGGTTTGTGTATACACATAAGCTTATGTATGTCTATAATTACTAAATATCACTTAAGATAAGTATATTATGACTCCATCAACACCTTAATAAGTATTATTAGGTTATGGATAGGCTCTTTAAACTACTATAAGTCATATAATAGTGTAATATTTATATATATATGTATTATAACCAGATTTATAAATATTTTAACCTTATTTTAAATTATATTCTTAATGTAATTATAGTTATCTTATTTTAAACATAAGAATTAATCAGTCATGGAGATACCTAGGCTGACACTCCCTCACCCAAAAAAACAATAAAAATGTTAAGATATTTTAATTAATTAGTAAGGAATGAATAGAAAAATAATTTAAAAAATTTCTATGATACATATGCTGAACAAGTATTATTTGGATTTAAATTTTTTCAAGAGATTTTAAAGATCAGATATTTCATTTTCTGGAATCCACTGGTAATATTCACTTGATTTATTTTTAAATCTTAATAAATACTCAACTCCCTTTTCTTTAGTAAGGTGTCTCTTTTTAAGTATCTTTTCAATTTCTGCCTTTTCAAATATTTCATCAGGTTTCTGTTTATGCCTTCCCAATCTTCTTGGAACTAGAGCAGTATCATTTGAATGGTGTGGTTTTATAAGGGAAATAGGAAATACTGGATTTTTTCTATCATATGTCACATATAGAATAAATTCAACAGCATTGTTAACAACCATCTTTTTTACTACAAATGGTCCAATGAATGGATCTTCCAATTTAACATTACCATTTAAATTGAAATAAAGTGTAGAAATAAGGACTTCATTACCCTCTTTGAACATTTGTTCTTTATGGGCTTTATCCCATCTTTTCTGCTCATTTTCAAATGCCTTATTTATACATTCATGAGCATGCTTTCTGCATAATTCTTGCATCTAAAGAAAAAATTTTGTACCTTGATGGATAACCAATCTAGGGAATTTATTAAGAGTTCTAGAAGGGGTATTAGGTACATAACCCAACCATACTTCAAATGGCTTTTTGTCAATGACAGAATATACTGTACTATTGTATGCAAATTCCAAACCTGGGATAAGGGTAACCCAATCATGCGTGAATTTGTCATTGTCTTTAAATTCAAGACTAAAAGAGCTATATCTTCTTATCATATCTTCTAAAGTTTGTATTGTTATTTCTGATAGCCCATCAGTTTGTGGATGGTGTTCTGTAAAAAGTTTTAATTGACACCCTGAAACATCCATAAGTGATGTACAGAACTCAGAAGTAAATTTACGATCTCTGTCTGAGGCTATTGCTTTGGGGAAACCTGCTATATTTAACATTTGTGTCCACCATAAAAAGGTTAGTCCTTTTCAGAAAACTCTTTTTGGGTAGGAATAAATTTACAAATTTTTGTAAATCTATCTACAATTACCCAGAAGGAGTTTTAACTCTTATGCCCTGCTATTGGAAAACCTGATACAAAGTCCATGTTAACTTTTTCCCATGGATCTTTTGGTTGCTCAAGTTGTTGTAATAAACCAGCTCTTTTTCCCATTAATCTTTTAGATTTTTTACAAGAATCAAATGTCTAAACATATTTTTGAACATCATCAGACATTATAATCCACCAAGCTGTATTTTTTACTCTGGTTAATATTTTATGGAAGTCAAAATGACCTGCTAATATATCATCATGACATATGATTAACATTATCTCCTTCATTGAAGGGGGAATTACAATTAATTTGCTTAATATCTTCCTGTAATATATAAAACCATCTTTAATGGAAAATTTTCATTTTTCTAATGCTTCTTTATACTTTTCTGGTATTTTTTTATTAAAACACTCATTGAAGCATTAGTTGGATCATTTAATATTGTAGTAAGTTTACGCAAGTCTGGATCTGAAGCATAATTATCAAGAATTGATTGCATAAATTCATCCTCAAGATCTACAATATAAATGCCATAAATGTTAATAATCTCTGTTTCAGGAACATAAACAGTATTATCATCATTATTGGGTAGAGGTACCCTACATAACAGATCTACATTAGAGTGTAAGGTTCCTGCTCTATGTGTAATAGTCATCCGTCCTCTGTATTCTTGTACAGCTAATTACCATCTAAAAATATGTCTATTAGGATTTTTCATGTTTAAGAGTGACTTAACTGCACTACAGTCAGTTATTAACTCAAATTTTTGGTCTTCAAGGTAATAATGTAGCTTCTCAAGAGCCCATACTACTGCCAAACATTAAAGTTGAGTAGCACCATATTTCAATTCACTACTTCTTAAAGTATGTGAAATATAGCAAATAACTACTTCTGACATTCTCCCTTCAATAAGTTGTTTTTGATGAAATGCAGCACCCAGACCAATAAAACTTGCATCTGTATACAATACAAAAGGCAATTGGAAATCTGGTAATCCCAAGATAGGAGCTGACATTAAACATTCTTTCAACTTATAAAAAGCCTTTTGTCTTTCATTATTCTAAATGAAAGATTCTGATTTCTTTATCAGTGTGGTCAATGATGCAGCAATAAATTGGTAGTTCTTAATATATGGTCTATAATAACCACACATACCAAGAAAAGAATGTACATACTTTACATTTTGAGTAATTCCATAATTCTTGATTTCAGCCACCTTATTTTGGTCTACACATATTTGTAAGCCAGATAAAATATGACCAAGCACTTTTAAAGACTAAAACCCAAATTTACATTTTTTCAATGCAAGGGTCATTTTTATTCATCCATTTTTTGACATACCTTCTTTAAATGGACTAAGTGTACATCATATGTCTTAGAGAACACTATAATGTCATCATTTTATACCATTAACCATCCCTCAATCATTTCATTATGGAATGCTATATCCATTAACTTCTGAAATACTGATGGATCATTTTTTGGCCCAAATGGCATCCTGACATATTTATATATTCCCATATGTTTTGTTATTAGCAAAATGTTCTGTGAGTTCTTTTCTACAGGAATCTGTCTCTACCCTTTATTTTCATCTAGACAACTTATATGCTTAGCACCTTTAAGGGTAGCATGTATAGAGGCAATCTTTGGAAAGGGATAAATATCATCCACTGTAAATGTATTTAATGCTCTATACTAATTGCACAGTCTTGCTTTATCTTGCTCATAAGAAATTAGCACTGGTGATATTACACAATATTTTGGTGTAGTTTCAACCTTTTAAAGAATTTTCATTTTTAATAACATCTTAACATTATCCACTATGTCTTTCCTCTTCATTGGTGAAGCAGGGTATGGTTTCTTTTTAAGACTAGGAAGAATATTATCCATATCACAGGTTAAACTAATTTTCATCTCATGATCTTTTACAAGGCCATGTTCATTGGTTCCATGTGCAAAAACAATTGGAAATGCTTTAATTAATTCCAAAATATTTGTTTTCTCAGTTTTAATTATCTGAGATCCAAATGATGCTTTTGAAATTTCTGTTTCCAGAAGTTCCATATTATTGGATTCTCTTCCTTTGCAAGGAATATTTATCACTGACTCAATGTGTAAGACCGTTTTAAAAGAATTTATTTTAAATTTACTTTTACCATTCATGCCAATTGTAAAATTATTATTAGCAGGGTCTAATTTCACACCAAACCTAGTAAGAATGTCATTTCAAATGAAAAAACAGTTACTACAATTAGTATTGTCCATTACTACAAAGTCACAAGTTACTCTAACATAACCATGTTGATGTTTAAAGAAAAAAGCAGCTTCATATCTACCAATGGGGTGTAGTACTGATCCAAACCCTCTCCAATTTTTACTTTGAAGGGGTTCAAGATTTGACTTATACTAACTATTAATTTTCTGTAATGTATTTGTAGAAACAACAGAACCATCATCTTCTGTGTCCAATACTATATTTACATTTTCTCCAGAAATGATAGCTGGAACCATGATAGGTGTCATTTTCAAGTTATAAGCTTGTATATCATTAATGATTTCAGCATCCTCAAAATTCATTAAAGTTTAATTTGATTCCATACTTAATATTGGAATTTCAAAGATAGACAAATAATCTCCCAACATACAGACTTCATTTTCATCTCTATATGAGATATTACTATCATACTCACTTGAATATTTGCTTTTTTCTGTTTCAATTTCAGATTCATGCTGATTTTAAACAATATTTATATTCTTCTCACATTTGTGACCTTTAACCCAAGGCTTATTACACTTATAACAAGTATTAGTTTCATACTTTTTAGGTACTATAGGTGCAGTAAGTTTTTTATACTTCTCCTGAGGTGTTTTTGAACTCTGATTTTTCACAGGTTCTTTATTTTGTTAATAAGTGGTGTACCTTGCTTCATACTTATGGTTTAATTATATTTTATTACAAATATTAATAAATTCAGAGTATTCATTAACCATTATTGTTCTAGCTACAACAATGTCTCTGACAGATATAGGAAATTTAAATTTTACCTTATCTTTCCATAAGTTAAAATCCATGTTTGGCTCAATGGCTTTTAATATTTTATTTAAATTAATTAAAAATACCATAGGTTTGTCAACAATCAATGGATTATACCTAGTTTTCACATATAATCTTTGCTGAATGAGCATGAATTCAGAACCTCCAAATTGTTTTTCAATCAGTTTCTTTCATTCAGCCCAAGAGTAATCTTCGCCCTCACTTAACACAGCTTTAAACCAAAATAAAGCAAAATCCTCAAATAAAGAGATCAATTTTGATGTTATTTCTTCATCTGGTAACTTATATGAGAATTTTAAGTTGTCAAATCTTTGAATAAAATGTTGCCAATGAGAGATGGCTTCCCCATCATAAGTTGGGTACTGATCAATCATTGGCCAGTTCTTCTGATTGGATTTTATTTCGCTAATCTTAGGTAAATTCAATAACTCATTTACTTTGGAAAAAGTTCTTGTATTTCCTCTTGCACAGATTTTGACTTAAATTTGTTGTCTCAGACTTTAAACTACCGCCAGATAGATTTTTTTGTGGTGGTATGGGAAATGATTGAGATTCATTTTTGCCAATGAAAGAATTATCATTATACTGTGTGTAATTATGATTATCCTGGTTAATTAGTAGATTAGCAGTTTCAATCTCAACTTTAGTTAATCTTTGTAACAGATCAGAGACACTCTGATTTGTTTGTACAAAAGATAACTTAGTTCTTGATTCATATTTTAATAAATGTGCTTCATACAGTTTCTCTAACACACAGAATTTTTTTTGAAAGTTCACTATATTTATTACTTAAAGAATCATATTTAAGAGTTAGAGCCAAGTGTTCATTCTCTAATTCTTTATTTCATGTTGCCAGTTGAGAAATGTTCAATTTCAAGGAAAAAATTGTATCACTTGTGAGCTAAATCGTCTGTTCCTCACACTCATTCATTCTATTACATAATGCTGAAACAATTCTATGGAAAGTTGGGTTATTATTAAAATACTCCATGTCTTCCTTCTCAATTTTTTTCACTGTTTTGTGAACTTCTCATCTCACTAATAAGTGGTGACAACTGAGGGTTAAATGTATTATTATTATAAATAGTACTGTTGTTATTAACAAAAGATAAATCAGGTGTATCTACATCAAAACCTAATTGTCTTAAGTCCTCCTCAATTTTCTGTACAGATTTTACATCAAAAACATCACCTATATTGTAATCATCAGTATTGTGTTCAATCTGAGAGGGTAATCTATTTACCACGGGATAGGAGAAAGCCCTGTCTTTTGGCACTTTTGCTCTCCTTTGTAGAGTTGAGCTGAGGCATTCTGATGAGGGGGTGGATCCCTGTTTCAATTGTGGCTTGACCACTGCTGATGTAACCAATCCCACTTCCATTTCTCAACAAATACTTTTTCTTGGGGATGATGTGACCCTCGGCTTGGCTGCCCTACCTTTAACTCTGCGAAGTTTTGATTCATTTGTTGGAACCCAGCCTTGCAGTTGTTTTGCAACTGATCTACCTCCTTTAGCATGGTGGATTTTGATTCCTCTAGTTTCAGAACCTGTTTGGCCAGATGGGACAGTTGATCCTTCAGAGTAGGTTATGTCTTTTTGATTTTTATCTTTTTTAGAAGGGCATTTTTTTCTCTATGCTCATAGACTCTGCTTGTGGGTTAGATTGACCATCCATGGTGATGTCCTGGAGCAATGTTTTTAGTTTAGACCTGGTGTTATAAGCAGGTTTTTTACTTACATTGTCCTGTGGAGCACTCATTGTTTCTTAAATAACAGTTCTTCATGTCTACAAAATGGAAAACCTATATGGTAATTAGTAGAAAAAATTTATTAGCAATACAATTACTAATAAAAGCACTTGAGCTTACACTGAATTTATATCTTTATTTATTAGAATAGAATATAAGTAAATTTAAAAAAAAAATCACTTAAAAATAATATAATAAGTTTAAATAGAACTATATAAAGGTTAATAATTAGCTTACCAAGCTTTTACCAAATACCAATATAATTGGGTGTTATATTGGTGACCAAATACCAAGTGAAATTGGGTATATATTGGGTACAGTTACTACTGTGAATACCTAATTTTTATTATAAAAAATTAGTAAAATTATTATAAGTGTTCTTTTCCCCAATCACTCAGTTATGACAACCCACTAATTTACTTCAGACCCAAATATTTGGTTTGTATGAGATATACTAGAGTAAAAATCATGTCCTAAGGCTTATACTAAATAAAAAGTAATAACTAAGGAAAGACCCCCAATTGTCAGTGTGTGCTAGTATTTAAGTATGATTTAATAGTAAGTATTAGTGGTCCTACTACTTATTGTTAAATGATGTAGTGATTAAACCTCAGGGGAATACTAATAAAATAGTTATTCTCAATATAAACTCACAATACTTGGATTTTATGCGTGCTAGTGGTGGAAAATAGATCAATAAAATATAGTTATAGCTTATATAAAGATAATATCAGTTTATAAATGCCTTATAATATATTTATATATGATAATAATTGTGTTTTAGTGTTTATTTGAAGTGTAGTAGGTAAGTGATGTCCAATAACCTGTCAAATCCTCCCTTACTTATACCCAAATCCACTGGAGTGCACAGACCTTCAATCCAGATGATGTCACTTCTATCCCTAGCAATTATAGAACTGTGAGGGCCCATCAACTCCCCATGGCGTCCACTTCAAGCAGTTTAAACACCCAAACCTCAAGTAAGGACCCTCCATCACAATTAATGATACCACAGACCCATGCCATAAATGTAATAAACAGATAAAAGCAGATACCATAAAGAAACAGGTAGAATAACTCATCCAAAGAGTTTATAATGACAACCAAAGCATATAAAGGAACCAAATTAACTGTAAAAGACCCCAATAATATCCCCAAGCACTCATATTAACCCAGTAATCATATCCCAACTCATAAATCCGTGAAAATCCATCCCAGGAAGCAGATTAATTTGTCCAAACTGGATATATGCGCCTGAAATAGGTGAATATTCTTGTGTAGGCATTGTGAGTCCACTGAATACTTCTATAAGACCTATAATAAGCAGAAAAATAAAGTTTATAGGCTATTTAGAGGTTAAACCCCACTTATAGACCTAAATATACATAATATAACTACATATTTCACTGAATATGAGGTTTATGTATACATATAAGCTAATGTATGTCTATAATTACTTAATATCACTTAAGATAATTATATTATCACTCCATTAACACTTTAAAAAGTATTATTAGGTTATGGATAAGCTATTTAAACCACTATAAGTCATACAATAGTGTAATAATTATATATATATGTATTATAACCATATATATAAGTATTTTAACCTTATTTTAAGTTATAATCTTAATTTAATGAAGTTTATCATATTCTAAACATAAGAATTACTCAGTCTTGGAGATACCTATGCTGAAAATTTTTTATGGGAGTTATTATGGAAGATAGGATGATTGGAGATAAGTGGAGAAATTTAATAAAAAGAATTAGGAGAAGTTAAAAATAGTTGAGTAAAGCTTAGGTGAGGAATGTTAAGAATAGAGCGGAGATCATATCTGGGATCATGATAAATATTCTTCCCCCTCGGGATGATGTAACACTTTTTGGAGAGATAAGACATATAAGCTAAAGTGTCTTCCAAACCAGAGTAAGAAGCAGAGTCAGTGGCTAAATCTAAAGTGATAGCATTCATAGCTGTGTGAAGTTTCTTCCTAGTAGAGAAGCACTTCATTTTTTTTGGTAGAAAAGGTTGTTGGTAGAAGGTTTAGGAGATGAGTGAGAAGTGGGAATTTTCCACCAAATGAGCAGGTGCGGTGTTTAGATAGAAAAAAATAATATGTGTTTGCTACCAAAATTATGTATCATAGAGTGAAGAGATACAAAAGGATGGCATCTTTAATTATATGTCATGTGACTTGATGACAAGTCAATCTTGGAAGTGATGAGTTTGGGACCAGGAATTAGGAACAGAAATTGGTGTATAAGAGGCAGAATAATGCATTATTGTGGATTCTGTCAGCCTAGGTATCTCCAGGACTGAGTAATTCTTATGTTTAAAATAAGATAAACTTAATTACATTAATCTTATTACTTAAAAATAAGTTTAAAATACTTATATATATGGTTATAATACATATATATATAGTAATTACACTATTATATGACTTATAGTAGCTTAAATAGCTTATCCATAGCGTAATAATACTTTTTAAGGTGTTAATGAAGTCCTAATATATTTATCTTAAGTTATATTAAGTAATTATACACAAACATAAGCTTATATGTATACATAAACCTCATATTCAGTGAAATATGTAGTTATATTATGTATATTTAGGTCTATAAGTGGGTTTTAACCTCTAAATAGACTATAACCTTTATTTTTCTGCTTATTATAGGTCTTATGGAAGTATTCAGTGGACTCACAATGCCTAAACAAGCATATACACCTATTTCAGGCGCATATATTCAATTTCGACAACTTAATCTGCTTCGTAGGATAGATTTTCATGGATGTATGAGTTGTGATATGATTACTGGGTTAATATGGATTCTTGGGGATGTTATTTGGGGCTTGTAAAGTTAATTTTATTCCTTTATATGCTTTGGTTTTCATTATATACTCTTTGGATGAGTTATTTTACCTGTTTCTTTATGGTATCCGCTTTTATCTGTTTATTCTATTTATGGCATGGGTCTGTGGTATCATTAATTGTGATGAAGGGTCCTTACTGGAGGTCTGGGTTTTGAAACTGCTTGAAGTGGAGGCCATTGGGAGATGATGGGCCTTCACAGTGCTGTAATTTCTGGGGATAGAAGTGACATCATCTTGATTGAAGGTCTGGGCGCTCCAGTGGATTTGGGTATAAGTAAGGGAGGATTTGACAGGTTATTGGACATCACTTACTTACTAAACTTCAAATAAACACTAAAACATAATTATTATTATATATTAATATATTATAAAGCATTTATAAATTGATATTATCTTTATATAAGCTATAACTATATTTTATTGATCTATTTTCCACCACTAGCACGCAAAAAAATCCAAGTATTGTGAGTTTATATTGAGAATCTCTATTTTATTAGTCTTCCCCTGAAGTTTAATCACTAAATCATTTATCAATAAGTAGTTGGACCATCAATATTTACTATTAAATAATACTTAGATACTAGCACACACTGACTGTCAGCCAGGCTATCTCTGGAGCCCAGTAAATTATATGATAAATTACTGGAATCATTTAAGGGAATAATGCTATACATTTTATGTAATTACAATAAAAACTCTTATTGAATAAATTATATAATTATTTTATAAGTAAAATAATTTTTATATTTATTATTAAGAAACTTTTTATTACATGAAAGGATATTATATTCTATAACATCATGGCACATTTTTTATGTATTTAATATTTCTAAATCAATAAATTAATTATTTATAATTATTTTATAAGTGTAACATTTAAATTATAATTACAACTTGAATAATAAAATTTATATAAACTAAATATGACTTATCATATAATACTATCTATAAATATTGGGCGCTTCCTTAACCCTTAATTGTGTCACTCAAATTACTAAATTAAGCAAAATACTTATTTAATATGATAAATTTAATTTCTAATTCTAAAAAGGTTGTTTCAATTAAATTAATAATTAAATTACTTGAAATATTCAAAATGATTAATTTAATTTGTCTTTATACTGAATTAAGATTTATTATATATAATAAAAGCGTGAAAATAATTCCTTTTGTTTTAACTAAACCTTTTATCTATTTGTATTACCTGTTTTAGATTATCTTTTCACAGTTTTTAGATTTTATACTCACATAGTTATTCATTTTATTAATTCTATTTCTTTTCAGAATTCTATGGTGGGAGAGTAGTTGCTTATTCCTAGGTTTAATGTGTTGTTCTTATTTTGTATGTTTTTAATTAAAATTATTTTAATTATTTTCACATTGTCTTACTCTTTTTCAAATAGTATTGAGCCGCTCCAGAATGTCCTCTTACCTATAAAATGGCTTTTGAAACCTCTCTGGTGGAGGATCACTGATTAAACTCATACTTTATCATATTTTAAATATAATACAATTATTTTTATTTTTATTAGTACTACAGTTCTAATCTAAATTTTATATAATACTAAGGTTGCCATAAGTCTATTAACAATAATAATTGATTACCGCACATTGAAATAAAACTTATTAAATTTAAATATATTAAATATCAATTAAATCTACTATTGTGTCATTCCTCATAAAGTGTTGTTGTATTCCTCTCTATTAAAACAATTATATTTTGTTTCTTAATTACTATTGCAAACCTTATCTTTATTTTTCATCTTCTTCCTATTCTATTTTTCCCCCTCTTCTTCTCCTTCTTCTAGACAACCCACCAATACTGACAATCGGGGGTCTTTTCTTAGTTATTCCTTATTATTTAGTATAAGCCTTAGGAAGTGATTTTTTCTCTAGTATATCTCAAACAAACCAAATATTTGGGTCTGCAGAACATTAGTAGGTCATTTTAGCTCAGTAATTGCGAAAAAGAACCCTTATAATAATTGTATAAATTTTTTATAATAAAAGTTAGGTATTTACAGTAGTAACTGTACCCAATATATACCCAATTTCACTTGGTATTTGGCCACCAATATAAAACCCAATTAAATTGGTATTTCTTTAAATCTTTTTAAGCTAATTATTCATCCTTATAAAGTAATAGTTAAACTTATTTTTTTTATCAGAGTTTTCCGAATTTTTCTTATATTTTATTTAAACAAATAAAGATTTAAATTCAGGGTAAGCTTCTGTGCTTTTATTAGTAATTTTATTGCTAATATTTTTTGTCCACTAATTAACATATAGGTTTTCCCTTTTGTAGACGTAAAGAACTGTTACTTAAGTCACAATGAGTGCTCCACAGGACAATGTAAGCAAAAATCCTGCTTATAACATCATTACTAAAGCTAAAAACAATGCTCCAGGACATCACCATGGAGGTTCAATCCTACACACAACCAGAGTCTATGAGTAAAGAGGAAATGGACGCCCTTCTAAAAAGATAACAATAAAAAAGACTTCACCTCCTCTGCTGGATCAACTGTCTCATCTGTCCAAACAGGTTCTGAAACTAGATTAATAAAAACCTACCATGCTAAAGGAGGTAGAGCAGTTTCAAAACAACTGCAAGGTGGGGTTCCAAAAAATGAATCAAACCTTGGCGTAGTTAAAGGTAGGGAAGACAAGCCAACAAACCCCTACTCAAGGAGGATCACATCATTCCCAGGAAAAAATATTTGTAGAGAAATGGAAGTGGGATTGGTTCCACCAGAAGTGGTCAAGCCACAATTGCAACAGGGATCCACCCCCTCATCAGACTGCCTCAGCCCACCCCTACAAAGAAAGCAAAAGTGCCAAGAGTAAGGGCTTTCTCCTATCCCGTGGTAAATAGATTACCCTCTCAGATTGAACACAATACTGATTATTACAATATAGGTAATGTTATTGATGTAAAATCTGTACAGAAAATTGAGGAGGACTTAAGACAATTAGGCTTTGATGTAGATACACCTGATTTATCTTTTGTTAATAACAACAGTACTATTGATAATAATAATACAGTTAACCCTCAGTTGCCACCACTTATTAGTGAGATGAGAAGTTCACCAAACAGTGAAAAAAATTGAGAAGGAAGAAATGGAGTATTTTAATAATAACCCAACTTTCCATAGAATTGTTTCAGCATTATGTAATAGAATGAATGAGTGTGAGGAACAGACGATTTAGCTCACAAGTGATACAATTTTTTCCTTGAAATTGAACATTTCTCAACTGGCAACATGAAATAAAGAATTAGAGAATGAACACTTGGCTCTAACTCTTAAATATGATTCTTTAAGTAATAAATATAGTGAACTTTCAAAAAAAATTCTGTGTGTTAGAGAAACTGTATGAAGCACATTTATTAAAATATGAATCAAGAACTAAGTTATCTTTTGTACAAACAAATCAGAGTGTCTCTGATCTGTTACAAAGATTAACTAAAGTTGAGATTTAAACTGCTAATCTACTAATGAATCAGGATAATCATAAGTGTACACAGTATAAAAATAATCCTTTCATTGGAAAAAACAAATCTCAATCATTTCCCATACCACCACAAAAAAAACTATTTTGTGGTAGTGTCAAGTCTGAAAATACGAATGTAAGTCACAAATCCGTGCAAGAGGAAATACAAGACCATTTATCCAGTGTAAATGAGTTATTGAATTTACCTAAGATTAGTGAAATAAAATCCAATCAAAAGAACTGGCCAAAGATTGATCAGTACCCAACTTATGATGGGGAAGCCAGCACTCATTGATAACATTTTATTCAAAGAATTGAAAACTTAAAATTCTCATATAAGTTACCAGATGAATAAATAACATCAAAATTGATCTCTTTATTTAAGGATGTTGCTATATTATGGTTTGAAGCTGTTTTGAGTGAGGGTAGAGATTACTCTTGGACTGAATGGAAAAAACTAATTGAAAAACAATTTGGAGGCTCTAAATTTAGGCTCACTCAGGAAAGATTATATGAGAAAACTAGGTATAATCCATCAAATGGCAACAAACCTGTGGTATTTTTAATGAATTTAAATAAAATATTAAAAGCCATTGAGCCAAAAATGTATTTTAACTTATGGAAAGATAAGTTAATATATAAATTACCTATATTTGTCAGAGACATTTTTGTAGCTAGAACAATAATGGTTAATGATTACTCTCAATTTATTAATATTTTAAATGAAATATTATTAAACCATAAGTATGAAGCAAGGTACACCACGTATTAACAAAATAATGAACCTGTGAAAAATCAGAGTTCAAAAACACCTCAGGAGAAGCAGAAAAAACCTACTGCACCTGTAGTACCTAAAAACTATGAAACTAATACTTGTTATAGGTGTAATAAACCTTGAAATAAAGGTCACAAATGTGAGAAGAATATAAATATTGTTGAAAATCAGCATTAATCTGAAATTGAAACAGAAAAAAGTAAATATCCAAGTGAGTATGATAGTAATATCTCATATAGAGATGAAAATGAAGTCTGTATGTTGGGAGATGATTTGTCTATCTTTGAAATTCCAATATTAAGTATGGACTAAAATGAACTTTTAATGAATTTCTAGGATGCTGAAATCATTAAGGATATACAATCTGATAACTTGAAAATGACACCTATCATGGTTTCAGCTATCATTTCTGGAGAAAATGTAAATATTGTATTGGACACAGGAGCTGCTGATTCTGTTGTTTCTACAAATACATTACAGAAAATTGATAGTGAGTATAAGTCAAAGCTTGAACCCCTTCAAAGTAAATATTTGAGAGTTTTTGGATCAGTACTACACCCCATTGGTAGATACAAAGCTGCTTTTTTCTTTAAACAACAAAATGGTTATGTTAGAGAAACTTGTGGCTTTGTAGTAATGGACAATACTAATTTTAGTAACTGTTTTTTCATTGGAAATCACATTCTGACTAGGTTTGGTGTAAAATTAAACCCTTCTAATAATAGTTTTACAATTGGCATGAATGGTAAAAGGAAATTTAAAAAAAATTCTTTTAAAACAGTCTTACACATTGATTCAGTAATAAATATTCCTTGCAAAGGAAGAGAATCCAATAATATGGAACTTCTGGAAACAGAAATTTCAAAAGCATCGTTTGGCACTCAGATAAGTAAAGCTGAGAAAACAAATATTTTGGACTTAATTAAATCATTTCCAATGTCTTTTTCACATGGAACCAATGAACTTGGCCTTGTAAAATATCATGAGATGAAAATAAATTTAACCTGTTATATGGATAATATTCCTGCTAGTCTTTGAAAGGAACCATACCCTGCTTCACCAATGAAGAGGAAAAACGTAGAGGAAAGTCTTAAGATTTTATTAAAAATGAACATTCTTGAAAAGGTTGAAACTACACCAAAATATTGTGTAATATCACCAGTGCTAATCTCTTATGAACAAGATAAAGCAAGACTGTGCGGTGATTATAGAGCATTAAATTGATTTACTGTGGATGATATTTATCCCATGCCAAGGATTGCCTCTATACATTCTACCCTCAAAGGCGCTAAGTATATGAGTTGCCTAGATGGAAATAAAGGGTACAATCATATTCCTGTAGAAAAGAATTCACAGAACTTTTTGTTGATAACAACACATATTGGAATATATAAATATGTCAGGATGCTATTTGGACCAAAAAATGCTATTCCAGTATTTCAGAAGTTAATAGATATAACATTCCATAATGAAATGATTGAGGGATGGTTAATGGTATACATTGATACCTTCATAGTGTTCTCTAAGACATTTGATGCACACTTAATCCATTTAATGAAGGTATTTCAAAAAATGGATGAAATAAAAATTACCCTTGCATTGAAAAAATGTAAATTTGGGTTTAAGTCTTTAAAAGTGCTTGGTTATATTTTATCTGGCTTACAAATATGTGTAGACCAAAATAAGGTGGCTGCAATCAAGAATTTTGGAATTACTCAAAATGTAAAGGATGTACATTCTTTTCTTGGTATGTGTGGTTATTATAGACAATATATAAAGAACTACCAATTTATTGCTGCACCATTGACCACACTGATAAATAAATCAGAATCTTTCATTTAGAATAATGAAAGACAACAGGCTTTTTATAAGTTGAAAGAATGTTTAATGTACGCTCCTATCTTGGGATTACCAGATTTCCAATTGCCTTTTGTATTGTATACAGATGCAAGTTTTATTGGTCTGGGTGCTGCATTTCATCAAAAACAACTTATTGAAGGGAGAATGTCAGAAGTAGTTATTTGCTATATTTCACGTACTCTAAGAAGTAGTGAATTGAAATATCTTTGTGATCAAATTGAATGTTTGGCGGTAGTATGGGTTCTTGAGAAGCTTCATTATTACCTTGAAGACCAAAAACTTGAGTTAATTACTGACTGTAGTGCAGTTAAGTCACTCTTAAACATGAAAACTCCTAATAGACATATTTTTAGATGGTAATTAGCTTTACATGAATACAGAGGATAGATGACTATTACACATAGAGAAAGAACCTTACTCTCTAATGTAGATCTGTTATGTAGAGTACCTCTACCCAATAATGATGATAATCCTGCTTTTGTTCCTGAAACAGAGGTTATAAACATTTATGTCATTTATATTGTAGATCTTGAGGATGAATTCATGCAATCAATTCTTGATAATTATGCTTCAGATCCTGACTTGAGTAAACTTGCTACAATATTAAATTATCCATCTAATGCTTCAATGAGTGTTTTAATAAAAAAATTACCACAAAAGTATAATGAAGCATTAGAAAAATGAAAACTTTTCATTGGGATGGTTTTATATATTACAGGATGATATTAAGCAATGTAATTATATAATTTGTCCTTCAATGAAGGAGTTAATGTTAAGCATATGTCATGATGATATATTAGCAGGTCATTGTGACTTCCATAAAATATTAACCAGAGTAAAAAATACAGCTTGGTGGATTAATATGTCTGATGATGTTCAAAAATATGTTGAGACATTTGATTCTTGTCAAAAATCTTAAAGATTAACAGGAAAAAGAGCTGGTTTATTACAACAACTTGAGCAACCAAAAGATCCATGGGAAATAGTTAACATGGACTTTGTATCAGGTTTTCCAATAGCAGGGCATAAGAGTTATAACTCCTGCTGTGTAATTGTAGATAGATTTACAAAAATGTGTAAATTTATTCCTACCCACAAAGAAGTTTCTTCAAAGGACTTAGCTTTTTTATGGTGGACACAAATGTTAAATATAGCAGATTTCCCCAAAGCAATAGTCTCAGACAGAGATCCTAAATTTAATTCTGAGTTCTGTACATCACTTATTGATGTTTCAGGGTGTCAATCAAAACTTTCTACAGCACACCATCCACAAACTAATGGGCTAGAAGAAAGAATGATACAAACTTTATAAGATATGATAAGAAGATATTTTGCTTTTGGTCTTGACTTTAAAGACAATGAAAAATTCAGCCTTGATTGGGTAACCCTTATCCCAGGTTTAGAATTTGCATACAATAGTACAGTACATTTTGTCACTGGCAAAAAGCCATTTGAAGTATGGTTGGGTTATTTACCTAATACCCCTGCTAAAACTCTTAATAAATAAACTAGATTGGATATCCATCCAGGTACAAAATCTTTTCTTCAGATGCAAGAATTATGCAGAAAGTATGCTCATGAATGTATAAATAAGGCATTTGAGTATGAGAAGAAAAGATGGGATAAATCCTATAAAGAACAAATGTTCAAAGAGGGTGATGAAGTCCTTATTTCTACACTAAATTTCAATTTAAATGGTAATGTTAAATTGAAAGATCCATTCATTGGACTATTTGTAGTAAAAAAGATGGTTGGTAACAATGCTGTTGAAGTTATTCTATATGCACCATATGATAGAAAACATCCAGTACTTCCTATTTCTCTTATAAAACCATACCATTTTAATGATACTGCTCTATTTCCAAGAATATCTGGAAAACATAAACAGCAACCTGAAGAAATAGTTGAAAAGGCAGAAATTGAAAAGATAATTAAAAAGAGACACCTTACTAAAGAAAAGGGAGTTGAGTATCTATTAAGGTTTAAGAATAAATCAAGTAAATATGACCAGTGGATTCCAGAAAATGAAATCTCTGATCTAAAAAATCTCTTGAAAAAGTTTAAACTCAAATAATAATGTTAAAATTCAGTATATGTATCATAGAAATTTTTAAATTATTTTTCTATTCACTCCTTACTTATTAATTAAAATGTCTTAACATTTTTTTTATTGTTTTTTTGGGTGAGGGAGTGTCAAACTAGGTATCTTCAGGACTGAGCAATTTTTATGTTTTAAATATGATAACCTTAATTACATTAAGATTATAACTTAAAATAAGGTTATAATACTTATATTTATGGTTATAATACATATATATATAAATATTACACTATTATATGACTTATAGTAGTTTAAATAGTTTATCCATAGCCTAATAATACTTATTAAGGGGTTAATAGAGTGATAATATACTTATCTTAAGTGATATAAAGTAATTATACACATACATAAGCTTATATGTATACACAAACCTCATATTCAGTGAAATATGTAGTTCTATCACCACACAATATGGGGGGCGGACTTGCTAGCAAGTCCGCAACCTTGGACCCAAACTCACCATAGATTGAACACACATTGAGCTATTGATAAAGGAACCATACAATCAGGGATGAACACCACTCAGCAGAACAGTTTTAGGTGGGTGTTCAAGTAGAGTTCAGTATGGGTTCAGTCTGAGTTCAGTCTGAGTTCCATCTGAGTTCCATCTGAGTTCAGGTTGAGGACTTGCTAGCAAGTCCACCCCCTATATTGCGTAGTGATCCTTTATTTAAATCTAATAAGCTTATTTACTTAGATCCTTTCAGGGTAGCATTTAGAGAGGTAATAATTGGAAATTGGTAAATATCATCCACAGTGAATGTATTTTATGCTCTATGATAACCACGAAGTCTTACCGTATCTTTCTCATAAGAGATAAGCACTGATAATATCACACAATATTTTGGTGTAACTTCCACCTTTTAAATAATACTCATTTTCAATAATATTTGAGTGTTTTACTCAATTTACTTCCTCATCTTTGGTAAAGAAGGATATGGTTTCTTTTTTAGGTTAACAGGAATATTATCCAGTTCACAGATTAAGTTAATATTCATCTCATGATACTTCACAAGGCTAAGTTCATTAGTCCCATGTTCAAAAGAAATTTAAAATGCCTTAATAAAATCCAAAATATTTGTTTTTTCAGTTTCATTTATCTGAGTTCCAAATGATGATTTGGAAATTTCTCTTTCCAGAAGTTACATTTCACTGGTTTCTATTCCTTTTCAGGGTCTAATTATACAAAAATGTTTTTCAGAATTCCATTAACAATGATAAAAAGTTTACTAAATTTATTATTATTCATTAATACAAAGGCAAAAGTTACTCATACATAACCATGTTGATGCTTTGAAGAAATCAGAAGCTTTGTATTTGTCAATGGGGTTAAGTACTTGTCAACAGACAACCTATGCACAAGGTCGAGGATGATCTAAAATTAAGTGAGATAAAAGGATGAAGGAAATTACAACTTTGAAGGACAGAGGATTACTTCAAGGAAGTGATTTGAAGATAGAAATGAGAAAATAAGAATGGTTCCTAATACTCTTTGAGGAATAATTAATGTATAATGTAGGGACACTAACTATTATGGTGAATCTCACAAAGGGTTGAAACTTAATAATCAAAGGGAAGATTTAAGTATTTAGGATTTTAATAAAATTTATTATTAAGAGAGAGAAGTACAATTATTATAATAGCCTAATAAGAATTATACTACTATCACAAATGTATTTTATAATATAATTCTAGAGAAATATCAAACCAAAGTACCCCCCTTTAAATATCCTATTCTTCCTTGCACTGACCCATTAATTACCCAGTTACCATATACTCACAGACCCATTTAACTCACTGTAATTCTCTCAATAATCTAACTTTATATCCCTTCTATCACAGACCTCCTAATTTACCCTCAGACCCACAATTACCCCTTTTAAACATTGACTCAACTTTAGCACTAGAGTGCCTGTAGATTTCTAATGTTTGAAAAGTATAAGCATATTTAAATTTAGGATACTTTACAGTTTGAATAGTGCAGCTAATTCAAGAACACAATAGAATGTAATTGTTCCAAGATTTCTTTTTGTGTATCACTAGGAGTTAGGCATGAATAGTGGTGTAATTGAGGTATTTTTGCTTTGAGTGTCACATAGTGCTTGACAGATGCCCAGTTGTAAAACCCAAACTCTGTTGAGTGTGGGAACACTTAATTATATAACTTTTTACTATCACCTCCTTCCGTTTTTCTATCTCTTCAACTTCATCTATTTAAATTTTAATGCCTGTACATACCAAACCATCCCCTATGCCTCCTCACCCTTGAGCTGATAAGGGGCTCCCACTTGGAAATTCAAGACATCTTGTAGGGCCTGGGTAGCCATGAACTTATTTTGTGTCGAGAGTACAGTGTCTTGAGGTCCTCCCAAGAAGTGTGAGTTTTGTCAATGGCCTTGAGTGACATGTAATGCCTTGGCTCTCAACAATAATACCAAGCCCTTTACCAATACAAAGTTTTGGTCAATCTCTGACTCAAATGCTGTTGTCAAAGACATATGGGAAGTGCCTACTACTAGTATTCTGGAGGTGGATGAATTGGAGGGTTTTAGTCAGGAGGAGAGGTTGAAGATAAATGATTGGGCTACAGATGTAGCCTCAGGGAAGCAAAGGATGATGGAGGTAAAAGTAGACAAGGGTGTTTCAATTGCTGCAGAGAAAGCAAGGGAGGAAGCCTCCATGTCAAAGAGACAGCAATTAATCATTGAGGATGATGATGAAGAGGAAGTAGAGATGGTGTAGAGAAAACCATTTTTCCTTGAGGTTGACCCTGAATTTGGGGTAAGTGTTTTTTTTTAATTTAATTTTTTATTACTTTGATGGTAACTGATCTCTCCCCCTTTTTTTTAATTATTAGGGGGTGGAGACTGCAGAAGGGATTCCCATAGTGTTGACCAGTAGGCCAGCCCCTGAGATTCCTACTGAGGTCAAACAGCCAATTGAAAATGATCTGCCAAACACCAAGGATTCTGACTTAATAGTTGAAGCCTTAGATTAATTATGGTCCAAGAAACCATGCCACGCTTGTCAAATGTCATTTTTCAAAAGTCTATGTGACAAGGTCAGGAATATCGTGGTTTCAGCATAATATGATATAGCCAAAGAATTGTTGGATATTGTGGAGGTGATGAAGTTTTTGAGAAGAGTCAAAAGGAAATTTGAAAAGTCATGGAGAAGATGAAGGAATTGATTTGAAGAAAATTGGAAGAAAAAATAATTTAGAGAAAAAAAATTAAAATAGAAAAGAAAAGAAATTCTTTTTTGTATATCATTTTATTCTTGAATATTGTTTTATTTTGTTGTTGTTGTTGTTGTTGTTTTTTTTTTGCTTTTTTAAGGGGTATCAATGTTCAGGGATCTTCAATTATGGATCAGGAACTTTTTTTTTCCTGGGATCAGAAATTATTAATTACGGAACATTCTTATCCACTAGCCCCGGGGCTAGTGGATAAGGAATCTGTCAGTGTGTGCTAGTATCTAAGTATTATTTAATAGTAAATATTAATGGTACAACTAATTATTGATAAATGATTTAGTGATTAAACCTCAGGGGAAGACTAATAAAATAGTTATTCTCAATATAAACTCACAATACTTGGATTTTTATGCGTGCTAGTGGTGGAAAATAGATCAATAAAATATAGCTACAGCTTATATAAAGATGATATCAATTTATAAATGCTTTATAATATATTTATATATGATAATAATTGTGTTTTAGTGTTTATTTGAAGTGTAGTAGGTAAGTGATGTCCAATAACCGGTCAAATCCTCCCTTACTTATACCCAAATCCACTGGAGTGCACAGACCTTCAATCCAGATGATGTCACTTCTATCCCTAGCAATTATAGAACTGTGAGGGCCCATCAACTCCCCATGGCGTCCACTTCAAGAGGTTTCAACACCCAGACCTCCAGTAAGGCCCCTTCATCAAAATTAATGATACCACAGACCCATGCCATAAATAGAATAAACAGATAAAAGTGGATACCATAAAGAAACAGGTAAAATAACTCATCCAAAGAGTATATAATGAAAACCAAAGCATATAAAGGAACCAAATTAACTTTCCAAGCCATAAATAAAATCCCCAAGCATCCATATTAACCCAGTAATCATATCCCAACTCATAAATCTGTGAAAACCATCCAAGGAAGCAGATTAAGTTGTCCAAACTGAATATATGCATCTAAAATAGGTGTATATGCTTGTGTAGGCGTTGTGAGTCCACTGAATATGTCCATATGACCTAAAATAAGCAGAAAAATAAAAGTTATATGCTATTAAGAGGTTAAAGCCAACTTATAGACCTAAATATGCATAATACACTACGCAATATAGGGGGTGGACTTGCTAGCAAGTTCTCAACCTGAACTCAGATGGAACTCAGATGGAACTCAGACTGAACTCATACTGAACCCATACTGAACTCTACTTGAACACCCACCTAAAACTGTTCTACTGAGTGGTGTTCATCCCTGATTGTATGGTTCCTTTATCAATAGCTCAATGTGTGTTCAATCTATGGTGAGTTTGGGTCCAAGGTTGCGGACTTGCTAGCAAGTCCGCCCCCCATATTGTGTGGTGGATACCATAAAATTCCTGTTGAGAAGAATTCACAAAACTTCTTTCTGATAACAAAACATATGAGAATTTACAAATATTTCAGGATGCCATTTGAACCAAAAAATTCTCCCTCCATATTTCAGAAATTAATGGATAAAACATTCCATAAAGAAATCATTTAAGGGTGGTTAGTGGTATACATTGATGGCATCATATCTCTCTTTAAAACATATGATGAACATTTAACCTAATTGAAGAAGGTATTTTAGAAAATGAATGAAATAAATATGGTCCTTGCATTGAAGAAAAATAAATTCGTGTTTCAATATTTAAAGGTGCTTGGTTATATTGTATCTGAATAACAAATATGTTTTGACAAAAATAAATTTGCTTCAATAAAATATATATGAATTCCTCAAAATATTAAGGATTTACAATTGTTTCTTGGTATGAGTTGTTATTATAGACAATATACAAAACACTATAAAATATTTGCTGCACCCTTGACCCCGCAGATAAAGAATTCAGAAGCTTTTATTTGGAATAATGAAAGAAAAAAAGCTTTTGATAAGTTAAAGGAATGCCTGATGACAAATCCAATATTGGGATTGCCAGATTTCTCACTACCTTTTGTCTTGTATACTGATGCAAGCTTTATTAGTTTAGATTCTGCCTTGAATCAAAAACAACTTATTAAAGGGAAAATGTTGCAAGTAGTTTTTTTATATTACAAGAACTCTAAGAAACAGTAAATTGAAATATGGTGCTACTCAACTTGAGTTTTTTGCAGTGGTATGGGCTCTTGAGAAGCTACATTCTTACCTTGAAGACCATAAAATTTAGTTGGTTACTGACTTTAGTGCAGTTATGTCACTTTTTAACATGAAAAATCCTAACAGGCACATGTTAAGATGACAATTTGCTGTAAAAGAGTATAGAGCAAGGATGAATATTACATATAAATCAGAAAATTCACACTCTAATGTAAATTATTCATTTAGGCTAACTTTGCCTAATAATGATGATAATCCTTCTGATGTTCTTGGAACAGATATTATTAACATCTTTGGCATTTATATTGTGGGATTGAGGATTTATTCATGCAATCAATTCTTGATAATTTTGCCTCAGATATTGACTTGAGTAACCTTAATAAAATATTAATTGATCCATCTAATGCTTCAATGAGTTCTTTGATAAAAACATTGCTACAGAAGTTCAGAGAAGCATTGGAGAAAGGAAAATTTTCAAAAGGGGATAGTTTTATATATTACACAAAAAAATTAAGTAATTTAATGGTAATTCCATCTGCAACAAAGGAGTTAATTTTAGGTATATTTTATGATAATATATTTGTTGAAGGAAGAGTATGTTAATAGCTGAAGTAATTATTGTGGTGTCTACTCTATGTGATTAATATATGATTTGTGTGTAGATGTTGATAGAGTATAGATATATTTATTTCCATATCAATCTTTCAGTATGTACTTGTATAATATTAGTATATATATTGATGACCCATTAGCTGTGTTCTCATCTAATTCTTATATTTTACAACAAACAATACTTACTGATCATTCTCTGTTTCTCTTATCTTTTATTTCATATCTAACTAAACAATAATTGTTTATACACAAACTAAATATTCTTATATATTATTCACTGGGAAAGGTAGATAAATCCTCTAGAGTAGAGGTGCACTAGTTGCTAAATAATTTGTATAATGACTGAAGGTGACTGATAAACTCAGATATTCATTGTGTAATGGTATAACTAATAATTTTAATGGAAATTAAATAAAGGTGACTGATAAACTCAGATATTCATTGTGTAATGGTATAACTAATAATTTTACTAGACATAAAATAATGTTCACAGTTGGATAATTGATAATATTGGAAGGTCATTCACCACGAAATATGGGAGGTGCACTTTCTAGCAAGTCCGCAACCTTGAACCCAAATTCATATCTAATTGAGCACACATTGAGGTAGTGTTGAAACAATCATGAGGAAATATTGATTTTAATTTGAACACAAATTGATATCAATTCAAACATTTATTGAAGCACAGGTGATTATTAGAAAACCAAATCTTGATGCTTGACTTACTGAAATATTTGTAGGAATATGGAAGTAAGTGAACCACACTACCAAAAAAAAGTGGGCACATTCATAAGATTTTGAAAAATAATGTTTTTGTTCATTCTATGAAAATATAAAAATTATTGTATAGATTGAACTAAAACCCCTTTTGCATGCTTTTACCGGATTTTTCACTAATCAATTTATAAAAGAATCTCCAAATACTATAAAAATTTATTCAAGAAAAAAAATTATTAAAATGATACTTTTAATCAAAATTTTATTAGTAAAACTTCCTGAATTATATATTTGCTCTCATTGTATGAGCATATATTCTTAAGTATTTCTTAAGCTTTAAATTATTTGTGGAAGCTACATTAAGCTTCAAGTTGATGGTTAAAATAATTTAGTTAATTTTACAATCCAAAAAATCAATAATTATACCATAATTTTAAATTTAAAAATATTTTATTGTCACTATTTTTCAAAAAAGTAATATACCATTACCTTCATTATAGAAAAAAAAATTTCAAATTTCAACAAGAATAAAATATTTGGCTAAAAAATTTTGCACAATAGTTATAAGTTTTTTTTGCTTCATTCCATTTCATTTTCAATTCTCTTTAATTTATTATATATGTTTATTATTTATTCTCTTTAAAATTATATTCCTAATACTTCCCTCCCTGTTTTGTGCTTCCTATATGCTTCCCCTCACACATTCTCTCACTTTCTTAAATTTAGTGCTACTCTGCCCAATCCTCTCCACACCACCCCTTGTATCCCCCTTCACCACCCCTCTCCCTCCCATCTCACCTCACCTAAATCAATTTGTTACAAATATCACCACTTTTGATCCCCTTTCCACCCTTTTATATCTCATATCACTATGAATAACTTTAATTGATCTCCTTCTCACCCCTCTTACTCTATATGGAAAAAAGGGGTGAATTTACAAGCCAAAGAGGTGGGGTGAGCAGCAAAAGGATCAATATTATTTTGAGGTTAAATGGTTGGGATGGGAAACATAAAGGTTGGATTTGGAAGTGAGAGGTTTAGGATATCATTAAACAGCTTTGTTGTTAAAGGGTGGAAGGGAAAGGTTGAGGTGGGAGGTGAAAGAGGTGGGCTGGGGTAGGGAGGAGTGAGAAAGGGGTAAGTATAGATGAGGATGGAAGAAAGAGTAGTGGGGTTTGTGAAAAGTAAAAGGGGTGGGGTGGGGTGAGGAGAGGAGTGTGGAAACTTAATCATGAATGTTTGATAGTACAGTAACTTCCTTGGGATGTTTATCAAAAGAAGAGATATGGGAATTAAGTCAGAAGGAATACAAAGGCAGAGAAAGGCATGTATAGAGCTCAAAAGGATGTGAAATGAGGTGGAAAAAAACTGAAGATGGACTCTATCTTTCTTCCAAAGAAAAGAGTTTGCCCTGTCTGATTTCAGCACTCATTTTCCACAATCAAAAACAACATGTGAAAGTGGTTTATTTCTATTTGTGCCCCTCAATACATACAAGCTATTGTTTCATTCTATGTTTGTAATAAGTACCAAAAATTGAGACTGAAGATCTACAGGATTGTAAAAACTATCCATTAAATACTATTTATATTTTTACAAAGTCTTTTACAGAATCTTTATTAAGAATTTACATACAATAGAAAACCAATAAAATGGGTAAACTTTTTAAACAAGATGGGAAAAGTAAGAAAGCCTATATTATAATTTTGAGCTAATGCACTTAATTTCTTTTATTAGATGAATGTATAGAGATTTTAATTTAGTTCAGAACAATTTTAGTGATATTTATAGTATTTTTAAATTCAAAAATAAATTTTAAATAAATATTTAAAATGAAACAAATTGATATATATAGTAAACCTTGTTCTTTATTTTATGTTCTATGATTACTGTACATGAAATAATTATTAGTCATGATAGCCCAAAATTTAATAAAAATGAGTATTTTAGCTTCCTTTATATCTTTTCTATAATCTATTTAATAAAAGAAAAAGCTTTTTGAGTCATTTGTTTACTAAATTTTTCTCATTTCAATGACTATATACATTTTACAAAATTAATATATCTTAATTTTTATAGAACTTAGATTGAACTCACAATGAGATCCTGTTTTGAACTGTGGCTCAAGCTTAGTTAAACTGTGAGAAAATTTATAATTTTTTTAAATTTTTTATCATATATTTTTAAATGTAAACATAAGTATATTCTTATATCAAAATGATTTATATTAAATACTTTAAATTTCTGGAAACAAATACAAATTATAAATCATTTTGGAAAAAATTTTTATTAAAAATATTTGGATGTTGATTTTCTAATATTATGAAATTATTTTTTTTTCTCCATTAAAGATTAAGAAGATAACTAAAAATTGTTTTAATACAATTATAACATATAAAAAAGGTATCAGATCTTTTTTTAGATTCATACTAACTCAAAAAAACAATTTGTTTATTTTAAGTACAAATTATATAGATCCTTTAAAGCCTCACTTTTTTTTGATTTTTATGTGTAACTTAAAGGGAAATCTCATAGGATAAAAATGGTATCTTTTTAAAAAATTAAATAAATATATTTCAAAAAAATATATATTGTTGTAAAGACTAAAAGTTTAAATTTAAGTTTCTGTTTTAAATGTATACTGATGAGTTGAAATATTCTTTATTCAAATTCATTTTTTTCAAATATATTTTTTTCTATTATTTCTTATTTATAAGGCCAATTGCAAGAAGATTTATAAAATCTTCTGTTTATATATAATATCAAAGGGATTTTACTTTAAAGAATTAGAAATTTAATAGCAGAATAATAAAATTTTTACATATCAGTGTGAATATAATTTTTCTAATAAATGATTAATAAATTGCAACCCATATATTCTATTTAAGAAGTATGTGTAAATGTTCAGTTGTGAAGTAATCCTGTCATAAAATTTTTTCCAAAGACTACAAAAGAAAACCTGAAACTCTTTACTTAATTTGTTCATCAACAACATAGAATTGAATTATTCTGTCTACCCATTTAAAATATGCATCATTATTTATTTTAATTAAAATATAATCCCTTTAAAACTAGCTTTTTTATATTATTATAACTCAAAATACCTATTGTGTCTTTTTTACAAAATAATAATCATATGGTAGTTACTCAATGAGCAACTAATATGATGATGAAAAATTACCACTTCTACCTATTAAGTTCAGTTCTTGCACAATATTTCACCCTGAAATTTGGTCTGAACCACATTTTTTGACATGAGAACATTTTTGAAAATCTATGGTGCTTATTCCCAGGTGGAAATAGTAATTATCCCACCATATAGCATGGAAGAACACTTAAGCATTAATATTAAATTTAAATAATGTTATGCTTTTTTTGTGTTTTATCTTTTAAAATTTACTTCTAGTTTGAATTTCAGGTTTTCATATGGAAAATTTATTGAGTAGTGATTAATTATTTTAACTCATGAGAACACTAACCAACTTACAATATTTTCATAGAATTTTAATGAACTAAATCATGAAAAGTTCTGGAATCTCATATATTTATTATGTTAACTAAATTCTGATTGAAAAACTACTTGGTATTTGGAGAATAAACAGAACAAATAAAAGTTCAAAAATGAATTTCATTTTGATTTCAATCATTGACTTGCATTTAAAAATTTTAAAAGCTGGATCAAATCTACTATTATAAGAGATATAATTTTTTACACACATATAATCAAACAATTTCTCAAATATTAGTGTTGAGTATAAGGAATACATAAGAGTACTTCATTTAGTGAGAGATTGAGAAAACACATTGATAATTTTTTTTGTTTATTTACATGTGGTTTAACAGTATTCTAGAAGTAAAAATATAAGAGATTTGATGGTTCAATATTTTTTTTGGATAAATCAACTGAATTGAAAATAATTATATCAAATGAACAAAAAATATATAAATTCATGAAAAAAATAATCAGTTCATATGGGTTAAAATTAAAAATCAAAGCTTCAAATTCTGGTTTAAAATGAGTTTTCAACAGAAAGAGCCACATATATAATTTTATATTTTTTCTCAAAAAATTAATTAACTCATTAGAAAGCTTAGAAATAATAATTTTGAAATAAGTACTATGATTTTTGATCTTTTTTCTGATTAAGTGAGATTAAAAATTAGCATTAAATTGTGTTTTATTTAAAAATACTGTGGATTTATCAGATTCTCAAGCTCCCCAACTTTGTATTTCAATTAATTTTTCATCAAACTCTCAATATTATTACAGCACAGTATCATTAATTCTTGGTTAAGAGCTCAATATGAGTTCAAATTAAATTTCAGTATCAGTTCATTATAAGTTCAGTCTGAGTTCCATCTGTGTTCCATCTAAGTTCAAGCTTAGGAATTGCTAGAAAGTCACCCCCAAATATTGTGTGGTTATTTTGACTACAATAAAAAATTAACCAGAGTAAAAAACACAGCTTGGTAGATTAAAAAGTCTGATGATGTTCAGAAATATGTTGAAACATGTAATTATTGTCAAAAATCTAAAAGATTTACAGGAGAAAGATCTGGGTTATAACAACAAATTGAGAAACAAAAGGCAACATAGGAAATTTTTAACATGTACTTTGTAACTGGATTTCCAATAGCAGGGAATAAGAGTTATAAATCCTGCTGGGTAATTGTGAATAGGTTTATAAAAATGTGGTAGTTTATCCTACCCAAAAGGAGGTCTCTTCTAAGGACTTAGATTTCTTATGGTGGGCACAATTATTAAGTATATCTGTTTTCCTTAAATAAATAGTTTCTAACAGAGATTCAAAATTTACTTCTGAGTTCTGAACATCACTTATAGATTTTACAGGGTTTCAATTAAAACTTTCTACAGCACAACATCCACAAACATATGAGTTGGAAAAAAGAATGATACAAACTTTTGAAGATAGAAGATATGATAAGAAGATATTGTGCCTTTTGTCTTGACTTTAAAGAAAATGAAAAATTTACACATGATTGGGTGACATTTATCTCTGGTCTAGAATTTGCATAAAGTAGTGCAGTGCATTCTGTCACTGGCAAAAAGTCATTTGGGTGATAGTTGGGATATGTACCAAATACCCCTGTTTAAATTCTTAATAAATTACCAAGATTGGATGTCCACCCTGGTTCAAAAAAATTTCTTAAATTGCAACAATTGTGAAGAAAGAATGCTCAAGAATGTCTTGATAAGGCACTTGATTATGAGAAAAAAAGGTGAGATTAAGCCCATAAAGAAAAAGAGTTTAAGGAGGGTGGTGAAGTCCTTATCTCAACACTAAATTTCAATTTGAATGTTAGTTTCAAATTGAAAGATCCATTCATTGGACCATTTGTTGTGAAAAAGATGGTTAGCAAGAATGCTGTTGAACTTATATTATATGCACCATTTGATAGAAAACATCAAGTATTCCCTATCTCTCCTGTGAAGCCATACCATTCTAATGATGCTGCTGTATTTCCAAGAAGATCAGGAAGGCATAAACTGAAGCCTGAAAATTTAGGTGAAAAAGGAAAAATTGATAAGATACTTAAGAAGAGAAAACTTATTAAAGAAAAGGGATTTGAGTATCTGCTAAGGTTTAAAAATAAATAAAGTGAGTTTTTACCAGTGCATTCCTGAAAATGAGATCACTGATCTTAAAAAACTCTTGAAAAATTTAAACCCAAATAATATTGTTAATAAACCGGTATGTGTGATATAGAAATGTATATAAATTTTTTTCTATCCACCTCTTCCTTAAGAAAACAAGAATAAATATAAATGTCTTAGCATTTTTTTATTGTTTTTTTGGAGTGAGGGAGTGTCAGCCTAGGTATCCCCAGGACTGAGTAATTCTTATGGTGAAAATAAAATTAGCTTAATTGAATTGAGCTTATATGCTATATATATGGTTATTTCACTTAAATATATGTTTATTATACTTATACATGTACTTATATGAGTTTATGTAGCTTATCTGAAGCCCCATGACACTTATTAAGGTACTAGTATTGTCATAATATGTTTATCTTAAATGATATTAAATAATAATACACATTTATAAGCTCATATGCATGTATAACCTCCATATTCAGTGAGATATGCAGTTATACTATGCATATATAGGCCTATATGTAGGTTTAACCCTCTAAATAGCCCATATGCATGAATTTCCCACTTACTTAAGGCCATATTTAAGTATTCAATTGATCCACCACACCTAAACACACATACATTCCTTTTACCCATGCATATATTCAGTTTGGAGAACTTTATCTGCTCACTTCAGTGGATTTTCACATATTTCTGGGTTGGATCATGGTTACTGGACCAATTTGGAGGCTTGGTGATGAGACTGGGGGCTTGGAAAATAATTTTGTTTCTTTTATATCTTTTTGTTTTCATATTATTCTCTTTGGATAAGCCACTTTAATTGTTTCCTTCATAGTTTACACTTTTCTTTGTTTCTTCTGTTTATTGTATATATGCATGATATCATTGATTGTGATGGAGGGTCCAAACTTGAGGTATGGGTGATTAAAATTCTTCAAGTTGACTCCATGGGGAGGTGATGAGCTCTCAGAGTTCTGTATTGCAGGGGAAAATTATTTTTGCTGCTGTTGGCTGCTCATCTTTTATCTCAATCAGTTTGGTATGAGGAAGTGGTTGTTTACCAGGGAGATTTTTATAAACTTCAGACAGGTAGGTTGGTTGGTAGCTATCAACTTTAAAATAGAATTTTTGTCGAGGATGGCTTCTGTTTTTTTGTAATCAGATTTGTATGGCACTGGCAAAAAGACAGGATAGAAGGGATGGTATGGTTTTTCTTGATTGTCTTGGAGTTTTCCATATGTTTGGGGTTGTTGACAGTTTGCCTGTATGAGGTCCAGATTGTTACAATTCCAGAAAAGTGAAGGTCTTGCTGCCATGGCTTGGAGAGGTAATTCTGTTGAGGCATTAGATAAGTCTTGGATTAAAAGTGTAGCCACCTGCTCTGTAAGGTTGTTGGTAGTTTTAGACAAATCTAGTGAATACACCAGATTTTTGGTCATGTTTAGCTTTTCCTACAATTTTGTTGTGAATCATTGTATGTCTGAAATTTTGGGAAATTCATCATTTAATTTAAGGTGATATTCTGTATCTTCAAGCTCCTTTTTGTAAAAGATTTTGTTGTCATAAAAGGCTTTTTGCAGGAACATTCCATAGAAGGCATCCTTATCTAAAACCTAGCCCTGGTTTTCTAGGCTGGAAATAATGTCTGTAAATTTGTTGATGAGTATTTTCAGGCTGCTAGATTGTCCAAAACATAGGCTGTAAAACTGTGCAAAACATGATATTTGACCAGCCTGTGAGGCTAAATTGTTCATGTTAGTGAGTTTAACAAAAGCAGCTCTGGAGAAGAAAATAACAAGTATTTGTGTCTAAATTTCTGGTGCAACAGCATTGAGGAGGACTGTTCTTGCTATCTTTTCTTTTGCCACTGTAGATCCAGTGTTGCCAGGCAAGGTCAAGTAGTTTTTGCTGTCTATTGATTCATCGAGGAAAATAGTGATTTCTTTGTACCATGACTTGAAACTTCTGCCATCAGTTTTTAGTTTGTTGATCCAGGAGCATAGTTCTGTTTTTTCATTGGCCAAAATCTGGTGTACATGTTGTAGCTAGTCTTTTGCAGCTCTTTCCATCATGTTTTTTATTGGCCCTTCTTTGCCTAGTTGGAAAGGTGGGAGAGGTGTTGCTTGAGTTGTTGATGTATGGGGTGGTGTGGCAGAGGAAGTCATTGTTGTTTGATGGGGAGGTGCATCTCTTGCAGTTAGGATTGGTGTCAGCAAATTGATCAAGCTTGAGGATTGAGGGGTAGGGATATATAGTGTCCTTGAGGTCAACATTTTTTTTTTTTTTTTTTTTTGGTAAGTGATAGACTAGACTAAAAGACCTAAAAACAAAGGGGAAAAAAGGAAAAAATAAAAAATAAAATAAAAATAATAAAAAAACAGATAATGAGAGAAAGAAGAAGGGTAAAAGGGAGAAAAAGAAAAAAAGAAAAAAGGAAAAAAAGAAAAAAAGGACTTTTGGAGTAACTGTGCATCTTCATTCACACTTCAGTTTCTGGCCAAGAGACTGACCTAATTGTCAAGGAAAGAAAGTATATAGAGGAAAGGAGATGAAGACAAGAGAAAGAAAAAAGGGCTAATAGGGAAAGGAAAAGAAGAAAAGGATGAGAAAAAAAGGAGAGAGAGAGAGAAAAAAAAAGAAAAAAAGAAGATGGTATAGAAGACAGATCGTGTAGATGAGGAAATTGATCTGAGTGGATAGAGAGGATAGAAGTAAAAAAATTGTTATTATTTTTTAAGGCAATTATAGGCCCATAGCCTGTTATGGCTAGGACTGTAGACAGTTTTAGGTGAAAGGCAATTTTCTTCTATTACCAATAATCCATCATCATGTGAATGAAACACATATATATACATAGCTTTGTTAGGTTACTGTGACGTAGTTGAGTAGGTTACAACAAGGGGCAACCAAGCCACAAGCTTTACAGGATTAGCTTTAAGTGACAGCCTTGCAGATACATCAAACCTTATTAATCTCATTTGAGGATCCTTTCAGTCATATTTAACTTCTACGGGCCTTATTTAGGTTTGATAAACTTTATTTAAATTTTTTGGACTTCATGTGGCTTAATTGAAGCTGTCTTGAAGCTTATTAAGTAACTTTAGGTGTTAATGAAGTATTAGCTAGGATCTCTTGATAGAACCAGAGAAGCCAGGGGATGACATGTCAACAGGCAGATATAGTTTGGTAGCTAAGTAGATAAGTATTCTAGGTCCATAACACCAAGCACTTACCCTCAAACTCAATGCAAATCTGGTTTTCTTCCTTCAAATTGACATAAAGCAAACCCCTTCTGCTTCAAGGCCCTTCCTCTCGGTATTGAAGCAGAAATCTAGATCCCTAAACTCAAAATCTTTCCCTCATTCCCTTTAAGCTCCCTTGATGTATTGGTGCTTATGTTATGGTGACATTGGGTGTGATTTATATGAAGTTTATGAGACAATAGTAAAAAAGAGCATTCATCAACTGTATGCAATCTGGGAGGTTAGTCGCTGAATTATCACTTGAGGAGCCTCAGGTCAAGAGTAACTTTGCGATGGTCCAATAATAACTATAGGAAGAAATTGTCAAATGAGGCCCTTACAAAAATGTTTGATGCAAATGACCTCCATTTTCAATCAAAATATTCATACCAAATGGGTTTACTAACATGGCCGTAGATGCCCTAATCAAACTTCCCACTTCATTACATTAACCTCTAGGATTTTCGGACCCAGCAAACTGTTGCTGCCTCAAGTACAAAAGTACTAAACCAATTCATCACAGAACATCAAAATCAAATACAAAAAAGCAGATGATTAAGTTAGAGCTGCACCAACTCAGATATTTGCAATTGGTAAAAATACTCTGGTCCCTAAGCAACTGGTAAAATAGAGACTTAAGTGCAGCCATTCATCTTTTAAATAGAGCAGGATAAAAAGGTATGATTGAATGTGTGTGAAGCGCAAAATGAAAATAAATTAGAGGATGTTGATAGAGGCTGGAGTAAGAACCTCGGTTCACACATGTAGAACTATCAGGTGACAGAAAATGAGTCATGAAGAAGAAACTTCTGGTGAAATCTCCTTAACTCAATTATTTTCGAGATAGTGAGAATATGAGTTGAATACAGTGAAGGAATGATGAGTGGAAAGGGAAGCGGTAAAGTAAGTACAAGGGCTAAAGTTCAACACCTTTATGACAGTTATCTGATAGTGATCGCATGTAGGCATTGTTGACTGGCCGGTTATATCTCGTAGTTATGGTTCGTCGAGCTTGATGATGCCCATGCACCAGGAAAACAAGTGGTTCCATTTAGTTATTTAAAAAAGCGTTACAAAAAGAGTCTCAAGGTCTTTAAGATCACAAAGAGAAACTGGCCTACATCTATTCGCAGCTCATCATCGTTCTCCTCTGTTCGTGCAACCAACCAGCGCCGTTTCACGCCTCCTGTTTCAGCCTCTTCTTTCAAGCTCCAATCGCTAATTGCATCAACCTCCTTTCCAAGTTTTTTGAGCTCTTCAAGTTTCTCGGTTATTTTTGCATCCAAAGCATCAATTTCGAGACCCTGTAATGTGTTTGTCATTGATGGTGTTTCGATGAGGTGCTTAATAAGCTGAAGGTGAGGATTCGACGACATGAGAGATAATGATAAAGATGATACCATAAGGGGGAGACACAAGCACTTGGTAGATAAACAGCACAATCCGTGTAAACGGATTGTACGGGATGTGATACAAAGATTACCAGAGAGACGAAGGAGAAGCAGGAAAGTTTATGTGCAAGAAATCAGAAAGGGCAATAGAGAATGCGTTTAATCTTGTGCCAGGACGACAGTTTTCAAAGACTTTTTCTCGACAGTGGATCAGAAAATGTAAGAGAACACTCTTTAGGTTTTCTGGATGTGTTTTACCGTTGGAAAAGATTCAGTATTTCACCTAATTTAATTCACCACCTTCCCACATAAGACTAAGCTTGGGCGTTTTGCGCAGAGAGGCAAACGGTATACTGGACAATCTGTCACGAGCACGGTGCACGTCTGAATCACTCAGAACACAAACTAGTATTGAGTCCCTACTGCTGTAAATCCTCATGGCGTATTTTTGTATTAATCACAACATGTTCTCAAAGTTTAATTTTTGGAATTATGAAAAACCATGATGAAAGTCAGCACTCTGCCTTTCAAAAACCTGATCTGGGCCGGAGAATTTGAATTACAGGCGAACACTTATTTCGTGAGAAGTTCATCCTAAAAATACCTTTTCCATTCGCTTTCCTGTTTTAACCAACCTTTTTCTATAGAGTGTGTCAGCTATTTCATTAAGGGATAGTGAAACTACAGGCGATGCAACAACTGTTTTTGTTCGCCAGCGCCTATTGGGGGATGTCAAAGTGAACAAACTAGCCGGTAAATTAATAGCTGATTTTTACTCAAATTTATCGTTACAAAAAGGCTATTTTTTCAAAATAAATGGGTTGTTAGTACTATGCATGTCAAAGGTCACCAGAAATATGTTACTTCAAAATCTTCCAGTTGAAAGGCACCATCTATGAAGAATTGTGATGTTGTGAACATTACAAATCTGCCATCAATCATTGCTGAGTTGATCAAAATTAACTGTCATAGCGAGGATAGAGCTGGAATAAACTATGAGCCACAACTAGAATTAGCAAACATCTTTTCCATTCAAATTAATTTCAGCCACTAGGTGAACTGGACGCAACATCAAATAGTTGCATTATTGAACATAGTACTTACAACTACAGTACCCATCAATAGGGGATAAGAAAATTGAATTAATCCATTCATTTTGCTCTAATGCCCCAGTTTTCAGTCATAATGGCAGATCCCACACAAAAAGTAAATATCAGAATAAACTCAAAAATTTGATGTCCTACACCAAAAAACACATTATTAGGGGGTGTCAATTCTGGCAAATCTGAACTCAACTTAAGTGTGGATTTCAAACCAAATCAGCACTTAAATTTTGCAAAAAAGTCACTTAATTCAAAAATGGGTGTCAGTTCTGACCTCAAATCAGCACTTTTTGCATGATTTTTTTTTCACCACCACAGGGTGAAAAAAAGACAAATGGTAGGCAAGTCATTTTTTAGCAACCTTAGAGTAACCCATGAAGTAATCTTTGAGAAACCTTTTTGAGGGGTATATGAGTAGAAATCAGTCAAGAAAAGATATTTTGGAGATGCTTGCAGATTTCCTTGCTCCCACCCCCTGCCAAAAGCATGAATCTAGGTAATATGACATGGGAGGCAGTAAGGAGACAGGATCTTTTTTTGTGTTTTATTCCAGGCAGAAAATTTTGCACAACTTTCAATTCAGTTTTTTTTCTACATCCTCTGTACTACCACCCCCAGCTCTGTTGATTGAAAATAGAGGGAGATGAGAAGGAGATACTGCTAACTTCATAGAGGGAAACAAGTGAGAGATACTGCTATCTTAACAGAGCAAATGAGCAAGGGATACTGTTAACCTATAATCAATCACCACAGAAAAAATGGGGGGGTATTGCTAGCAATACCCCTCATTTAAAAATGTTGGGAAGTGGTTGGAAAGCTGTTGGAAGGCTGTTGGGAGTTAATTGTGAAACCAGATTTAAATTAATTGGACAAAGATTTGGTAATAAGTTAGAACTAGGTTCAACAGAAATCAATCACAGGTTTCTTGGAGCTTGGTGATTACTTTGATTTTGAGCTGAGCACAGATTGAGCAAAGCTTGAACATATCACTTAACATATCATAATATTCACTTTCCCATCTTGTGGAAAGCAAAATTTGATATTCGTTATAAGAATATCTACATATATTTTCTTGCCAAGTTGGTAACAGAAGGTTAAACTGTAGTATCTCAATTATTACACTAGACTACATAGATATTTGATAAAACATACAATTCAAATCAATTTTAATATTATTGAGATCACCATAAGTGTCTGTCCAAAGACTTACAAAAAGTATGTTAGTATCAAGCCATCGTTCTAGGTAGTAGTTTCAATTTGGATTTTGAACTGACATCTAAAGCATTTTACTATTAGACAGAAACATAAATAAGTGTAATAAGAGTGAAATTATTCTATTTTGTGATTATAATGTAACAATAAAGCACATTTTTATTGAGAAAATTTTTCTTCCTCCACAAACCAAAATTTACTCTATAGGCTCAAGATTTATTTTTAAGCCATATTATTCATTTCAGTTATCATTGATTTACTTCCAATATTTATTAAAAAGATAATAATAATACATGTGAAAGAATTATGAGCTTAGCATAGCATATGCTAAAAAGTTATTTTGTCGTTTTATTCAAAACTGATTATTCATTTTTTGCTTCAATTCATCTTTTAACAACCACTATCTTCAGATACTATTCTTACTTAATATGTCAAGTCTCAGATGTGTTGGACAGTTCTCAATAACGATTGATCAAATTTATATGAATGTAATTTCAAGATTTCAAAACTCACCAACCCCCACAATTTTACAGCGAGGCCATTTGAATGTTCATATTTTTGGACTATTCAAAGAAAGAAAACCAACCCTTGTCGGTAATCTTTCTCAAGTGCAGAGTCAGCACATTGGACCACTATTGGGTGACATTGGGTCTGGATCTCACCATTTAAACCAAAGAAGTGCCTTGAATCCTATGAAGCCTTTCTATTTTCATGCTTACTTGGTTCCAGTTTTTGGTAATCAGTATCAACTTTGGGGATGCCTCTTTTCTTCAAGTACACTAATCAGTCTTGCTAAAGAAGCATTTTCTTCTGCTCAAATCGATTTATGTCCGATCCTGAACTACGACTCCACTATCTTTTTTAATATCCCGCATGTAATTTTTGAAGGCTCTTTCCAAATATCTCAGAGTACTCAAGATTGGAAAGCTGATCAACTTATCCAAGGAATCAAAATAGTTCTCAAAACACATCAACTTCAAGCAATAAATTTTATGATTGACAATGAACGAATGTTAAAGGAAAAGTTGGATATCATGTGGAGGCACCAGGACAACCATTGGCTTAGAACTGGATTCAATGACTATAAAGATCAGTTTCCTAACAATCAATTAACCCCTGAAGGAAATGGGTCAATGCTTGCTGATGATATGGGTTTGGGAAAGACGCTTTCAACTCTTTCTCTTATAAGTGCAACTCAAAGTGAAGCAAGACAATTCCAGGTATTGGAAAATCAAGAAGGTATTAATCGGAGTTCAGCCACACTGATTATATGCCCCCTGGCAACACTATTGAATTGGATCAATGAAATAAGTGTGCACTTTGAAGATAATGCGCTTCCTTTCAAGGTTCTTTATGGGAAGGATTGTCAAAATACTAAGGTCAATGAGCTACAGGACACTGCTATTGTTTTAATGACCTATGAAACAGCTAGCCCAACAATGTCAAAAAATAAAAGCCAAAAAAAGATACCAGTGACTCAAAAGCTCTTTTGGTATAGAGTTGTTTTAGATGAAGCTCAGTTAGTGCCCATTTCTATATCTAAAACTTAAAACTTAATTTTTATAATCAATTTTTATAAATATTCTTTTAGTTACATTAGAAATCCTTACTCGCAGAGGGCTCAAACAATATTTGACTTGGAATCCCAACACTGACTATGCTTGACTGGAACTCCACTTCAGAACAGGCTCACTGACCATCAAAGTCTCATATTTTTTCTTAGAATTAAAAAGTGGCAAGAAGACTGGTTATGGAAGCATTCCCTTTTTCCAGGTTTGAAAAAAGGAAAGGCTAATTCTATTAAATCAATCAATCACTTAATGAAAGTTATAAGTCTACGTAGAACAAATGATGCAATTGTGTCTCTTCCAAAAAATATTCAAAGAGGGATATCAGTTCAATTAGCAGATCCATGGAGGTCTAAACTTGATGTGCTTCAAGAAGGATTCACTGAGTGATATGGGCCCTCCAGAAGCACTGATCTCCCTTGGGACTCATCTGAGTTTCTTAGAGAGCTGATGATTTTAAGAAAATTTTGAAACCATCCAATCTACAGAAATCTGGATGAAACTCCAACTTTTGATTTCACCTGTCAGCATTCCGCAAAGATTTGTCATCTTATAGGCCACTTGAAAAACTTTTTGTCTGGTGAAAGGGGCATAAAATTTCTGAAAGCTGTTATATTCTCCAACTTTGCAGACTTTTTCCAGATGTTAGTGATTCTATAATGAATTGTTTTACAAAACTGTGTTGGCTTATTAAAAACAATTTTTAAATATTTCAAAATAGAATAAAAATGGCTCTAGATGACCACAATATTAGGTATACCCAGCTTATGGGTGAACTCAGAAGGACAAATGGAGACAAAAATATGCATGAATTCCATTTTAATAAAAATTGCCAAGTTTTGGTTGGAATGATTCAGGCTGCAGGAGTGAGTATAGATCTCAGGAGTGCTCAAAAAGTATATATAATGGTGAGCTCAATGTCTTTTATTTCATATTAAGAACAAAAATATTAAATTTTTTATATGTTCATTGTTGAAATAGGAGCCAAATTGGAATCCAGCAGTTGAGCAGCAGGCTGTTGATTGGCTGTATAGAATGGGGCAGCAAAATGAAGTAAATGGTTTGAATTATTTTGTACAAGGAAGTATATAATTCAGCATGTATAAGATTCAAAGGAAAAAAATGGAGCTAACAATGTAAGCCAAATTTCATTTCTATAAATTTTAATGATAATAGTAATCATTAAAATTATGTTTTTGTTTTCAAGGCTAAGTGTCCCAAACAGTGGAAATGAGGAGTATGAGTGTGCAAACCAATTACTAAGGGAGTTTGTCAATCACTCACATTAGAGGAAGAAAGAATTTCAAGGAGAGCAGGTAAATTTATGGGATTTTGAGGATTTAAAAGTCTGAGTTGTTGATGATTTAGAGATGCAAGATATAAGGGAGAATAACAGTCATTCCGCAAACCCCGGGGGACTTTAGAAGGATTAAGGTTAGGGGATAATGTTGAAACCAAACTGATTCTTTTGTACAAGGCCAAGTCCTTTAGCACACTTCCAGAGTAGGTTGAAGTATCTCAAATATCAAAGTGTTGTTGGTCAAGATATTGTGCAACTTAAGAAAAATCTTCCAACCTCCATTGCATTAAGATATGTCTTAACAATCCATCATTATCAATTTCAGTGTATGAACATCACTTGATGTTTGTGAAAAGGTTGTAATAAGTTTCACAATGTGGAAGTTGTTTAAGAAGATTAGTTCAGTTAACTGAATTCTAAGAATCTTTGTTATTTGAAATAAAGGTCATAAATAAAAACAGTTGAAAAAAATGGGATTTTAATACTTTTTTTTATTCTATATTTATGCTTTCTCACTTTGATTATTTCTTGAGAGCTATGAGAATTCTTCCCAAGTCATAATTTATCAGCATGACCTAAAAACCAATGGTGAAGAACTCCCATTTGATTTGAGAAGCTAATTTGAGTTGAGTCAATTGGATATGCAATAAAATTATTGGTTTTTAAGGCATTGTCCCAGTGTTTAATGAGAATATTTGCCAAGACCTGGTTCCATTTGTCAAACCAATCTATGTTCCAAGCGAAAGTTGACCCTGGGAAACTGCACATGAGAAGCTGGTCAATAAAGGATTCACGGAAAATTGGTGGAAGCTTTTCCAAAACCACTGAATTTGATTCTGGATGAGGTAGTTCAAAGGCGATGTTGCAAGAATTCATTTCAAATGATGAAAATCTGTCTAATTGCTCTTCAGTAGGGTTTTGTTTCCATCCATTTGATTCTGGTGGCATATCCAAAAGTGAACCACAAAAATTGTGTATAGATCTACAAAAGTGATAATTGAATGGAGCCAAAGTATCATTAAAAATTCTATTAAGTGCTTGTGTGTTTTTGGGCAGGTTTCCATTGGGAAAGTAAGAGCTACTAGGGTTCATAAACAATTAGATTAAGAAAGTGTTCAATAAAATTAAACAAAGAGGAAGGATAAATTGTGGAGCTTCAAAACTTTATGATCAAAGTTGATTTAAGGAGAAGTATCACAAAAATTAAGAATAAGAAATATTTCAACTTTATGGCATTATAATATGCATAAATTATATTTTTATATGCAATATGAACTCAAAAGGAATGTTACAAAAGGAAGAGAATGATTATGTGATAAAAGCAGACTCATTTGAGAAAAGGATTTTTTTTTCTTTTCAAAAAATGTTTCCACAAAAATAATTTGATAAATGCAAGGCTATGTTCATTTTTTGATTACCAAAAAATTATTTTTGGTCCAATATGATAGTAATACATATTACATTGAGTAATTATTTTCAACCTGAATAAATAGACTAGAGTGTCACTTCATCACATTTATGTATGAAAATTTATACAAGGTTTCAGATTTTTTGTAATGCTTTAAGGTCTACACTTTTGAAGCGTCTATTATTTGAGTATTTTTGATTATTTCTTTAAGGAAAATTCTACCTGGTACAGACCAATTTTCAAAGTGAAGGAAATATGTTTGTGATTGTTTTTTACAAAAAATTAACCTTATTTTTGGGTTTAACTTTGATTTTTGGGGTAATTTTTTAAATAATTATGTTAAAAATATGAATTAATTTTCTTATAGTCCATAACTAAATTTTTTTTACTAAAATAGAATAATTATAGGGTAGTTAGATATAACTCAGAAGGCATTTGATAGAAAAATAATTAAGATGCTTGTGTGTACAATAGTATTTTTTCTATGATAGAAAATATTCTGATAAACATGCATGCATTGTTGTACAAATGCAGAGAGTATACAGAATACAAATAAAGTAGACTGCATAGCTTTTAATTAATATATAATTTATCTGATTAAAAAGTAAACATTTAAACTTAAATAATTTAACACATATTCCATCATATTCTTTTGATAAAAAATATAGCTTATATTAGCTAGTGCCTTGCAAAAAAAGGAATACCATCAATTGGTAACTTCCAACAGCTAACTTATTCCTACATTTATCACAATTACAATGCCTCCATTTTTTCATGTATGTCAATGTCAAGAGCTTGGATGTGTCATTAGAAATTATCAAACTTCTTCTGGTTCCTTTGAATTTGGTATGGCTTTCAAAAGCTCTAATTCTTATGCAAAAGATCAAGAGGAAAGAAATAGGAAGGCCCAGATGGTTATTTCTTCCAACAATCCTCTTAACATTGGAAGTTCCAGCTCCACAGAAACAGTAATCTGTATATCTATAGTTCAAAGTGAGAATAAAAGTCTTTATGATGTTTCAATGATTTATTATATAGGGGCAGTCGCTATTGGGGGCAGAAGTATCTTCAACAGTCTCTAGAAACTCAAATCTTGGGGAACGGTATAGCCAAATAATTATGTGGCAGGCAGCAAAGCTTTCTCTGATTCATCATTTGAGCAAAGAAGGTTGTACTTAATTTTTGGATGAAGAAATTAAGAAGCTCAAACTTCTAGGTGATAGTGGAAGACTGGATTCTGATAGAATTGTCTTCCTGATCCCATGCTCAATAGATATGGTTTTTAGTCAATTAAAGCTCAATCAATCATTTTTCACTAAAACATGCTGTCCTAAATGCTTTGCTCTTTATGAGTATAACTCTGAATCTCAACCATCTATACTATGTTTCAATCAACTGTTTTTTTCATCATCAAAGCACTATTTAAAAATTTTTGGAGCAGGAAAAATTGTAGTTAAATGTGATGAAAGGCTGTATTTGATGAAGGAACATAAAGAACATGTAAAATACTTATCTCTTAAAACATTTCATCACAATTCTTTTATCAACTGGCTTAAGGAAAAGATCAAACTGTTAAAATTTGAGCTTCTGATTGAGAAGAAAACCCCTGTGGCAGACAATTTAGAGTGTGATTTGATGAAGGATGTTTGTGATGGCTCAATTTGGAAAAACTTTCCCATTACCACTCCATCTCTGGGTGGCAATGATGATGAATATATGATAACTTCAGGCAACTTAATGTTTACTTTATATGTCGACTATTTTGGGCCTGGTGGTAATAGGATTGGAGGTCATCAGAAGTCTGTAGGCAATATTATGATGGTGTGTATGAACCTACCTCAAGAAGATAGATACAAAATGGAAAATCTTTTTTTGTATGCTATTATACCTGGATCAGAGGAACCCACAAGTGAACAGCTTAATCACCTTCTAAAACCGCTGTTTAATGATCTACAAACTCTATGGGATGGTATATTTATTGAAAAGACACATCTTTATCCATGAGGCCAGAAATTAATAGTTGCATTTTTCTCTTTGATAGGTGAAATTCCTGCAATACAAAAATTGGCTGGCTTTTTGAGTCACTCTGAAAGAATGTTCTTCTCTTTCTGTAATATCTCTAAAGATGAAATTAGTGAAAAAAATGTGGGAAATTTTTCATTATGGAATCATGAGGATCATATGTGCTGGGCAACAAAGTGGAAAAATTCGAAGTCACATTGGGAGCGTGTATCAATTGTTCAGAATCATGGGGTACGATGGAGTGAGCTGAATAACCTTGAATATTGGCGTCCAACTGAATATTTCTCAATTGATGTTATGCATTCACATATTCTTGGCAAACTAAAAGATCACAGTCTAAGCTATTTTCAAATCCAAAATGCAGCAAAAGATCTAGAAAGAAAGCTGGAAAAGGATAAAAATTGGAATGTAAGAGAAGAAGATGACAATTTCTTTTCTGATACTTCACTGCACAAACATTCTAAAAAACATAGAAGTAGCTTAAGCACCACAAATAATGATGATAATGATACAGGACACACAGGACAGCATAAGTGGCAAAGACTTACAAGTTCAAGACAGTCATCAAGTCATCATGGACTAGATAGTGAAGGATTGGGAAAAAATCGATCAAGAAGCCAGAGTAGGTCATCCAGCTCCAAATTTATCCCTCCACATAGTGATTTGGCCTCATTACAGTCTCACAGCAGTGGAAGTAGAAATTCATTGTATAACTTAAGGCAACAGAGCATTAGCATATCACAGAGTGAAGGGTCTCACTCATCAAATGAGACAGCTAGAGATGAAGAAAATAAAAGGAAAGGTAAGGAGAAAGAAAATGAAGGTAGTAGTAATCCACGAATTACAGTAGCAGAGCTACAGGTTGTATGGAAGATGATTGATCAAGTAAGAAGGCCTTTCTGGCTAACAAAAGTTCCAAAATAATTAGGATCTAAAAAGGCAGGATCCCTCAAGGCAGCAGAAAGGCACATGTTGTATACTCTCTACTTCCCTTTGTTGCTTATACCCCTTTGGTTTAAAAAATTTAAAGAATCTGAATCTTCAGCTTCCTCAGCTGAAAAACTAAGAGAATATTATCTTCTAAAGTCACTTGTAACGTTATGCTCGATCACCAATTTTTTGACATTAAAAAATATACAGACTAATGAGCTTAAAGATCTAGATCAATTTCTGTTAGAGTATCGTGAGTTCCTGGAAGAAGGTTGGAAGAATATTAATGCAAAGCCAAATCTGCCTATCACTCAACATTATCCTGAAATGATAAAGCGTCTTGGTCCACCATCAGGTACAGCTACTCGGTCTGGAGAGCGGGTGAATCATATATTATCTTAAATTCTAAAAAATCAACATCCATGTATGTAATGTTTGTAATCAATGATTTAGAAACTCAGCTGTGCTAATTTATTAATATTGACCACAGGAGAGATATCGCTAACAATGCTCAAACATTGGTATCGGAAGTCTAGGGTATTAGATCTTGGTGAAGCTGAAGATAATGATTGATTTGAGACTAAAAAATCCATATTGATCTCGATAAAAAAACAAATGGATCCATCTAAGTATGGCATTATTTACTAAATGGGAAAGGGCATGAATTGGGAAAGACACTTCAAGACAGGCTTTGACACCATCAGAGAGAAGTGGGGATCGGGTAGTTGAAAACGTAGCAAGCATATTGATACATGGAAAGAGGTTTACTAGTTACCATCAACACATTGCTAATTCAACAATTGAATTCTACTATGGAAAAGATAGCCAGTTTGGGAAAATTGATGATCTTTTCAGGTCAAAGAAGAGAATGATAAAATCTATTTAATAGTAAGTCCTTTCAAGGAGCTCCGTCCAGAAGAAACATCAAAGGATACCTATGAGCTTTTCCCACAAGTGCATTGTCGGTTAGTAAGAGTAGCCAAAGAAACTCAAATTGTGATTAAGAAATATGCAATGATTGGACATGTAGCTACTGTCGAGCACAAAAAAGGAATGTTTGGAATCAAAGACGAGGTTGTCACTGCCATTGGACTGCAGCCAGTAGTGAGTGAAAAAATTAATCAAATTTGTTTTCTGTAGACTAACATCTTTGTTTTAATTTGGGATTGGTGATGTTTGTAAATGGTAAAAGAAATATTTCAATGCTCGATTGAAAATTCAATGCATCTAGCTTACCTTATCTTAAATCAGTGAAAAATTACATTGGTTGCTTTTAATTTGAGAGAACCCATGCTTTCAATGAGTCATTTTTATCTTAAATGTAAGAATGAAAGAAAGAAAATCATGATAATGAGAAATATGATAAAATTGTTACTTAATGAAGAATCTTCTTGCTCATTCATCTAATATAAATAGTTTGACCTTCCCACTTTAGCTGATAGCTATATATTATTCACTTTATTTTTCCCCAAGAGAACATACACGTTAACAAGACTATAAACATAGTATCTTTTTTACTTTTACTTTGATAGGTATAAATTTTAAAGACTGATTATTTTTATTTTATTTTATTTTATTAAAGTTCATTATGGATGATAATTTTGAAGGGATTTCTGTTGAACCAACTGATTCCAATTTTTTTCCACCTCAACATACTAATACTGGAAATACTCCACCACCACCCACTGCTGATCCACCTCCAGAAGCATCTCAATCTGTACCACCTAATCATAACCCACCACCTAATCCCAATCCAGGCCAAGAGTCTCATGCAGAACCAAGAAATTTTAATCCCAATAATCCTTCTGCTCCTGAAAGTGCTGATCAGCATGGAAGAGATTAGGCTAGTGAAGTATTGAGGGAATCTTTTGGAGACCAATCATCATCTGCTCAGCCTAACCAAGGAGCAAGCACAAGTGGAGCTGGTAAGTCAAATTTTTAGTGTATTCTTTTATTTAAAAATAACCAATTTAATTAACTTATTTGAATTTTTAGTGAATCCCTAAATCATTATGGGTATCAGTGATTACCACAGACTCAATTCAGCAGAGTCTCATGAACAAGAACGGGGGTTAAGGGCTGTAAGAGGCTTAGTTAGAAGGAATGATGTTCCCAGGAGCTCGGACAGTCTAAATAGAAATATTTACCACTTTCTGAAGTATTGTCTTGGGGGAGAAACACAAATAGAAAAATATCCTGCAAGCCCAACACCTTTGGAGATTGAAAATTGGAAAGCTTGGAACCAATTCAAACTGTCCTAACCCAAGTCCAATATTTTAACCGTGCCAATTTTGCAGCTGATCAACAATTTCTGATAACCAATTCTATAGCCTTCTTGCAATCAAAAATTTGACTACCCAAATTTTTTCAAGCACCTGAGCCTCAAGGACTAAAAGGAGGAGCACCTATCCCACTTTCTGTCAAAAGAAACTTAGAGCGTGAATTGCAAGGAAAAGGTTTTCGGAAATTTGCCTTTGATTAGACTTGCCGTGATTTTTTGGAATCAACTTGGAATCAAGTCATGGGAAGAATAGTATGCAACCACTGTACTAGGTGGCTCACCACCTTGAATATAATTGATCAGTCAAAGCTTCAGTTCACTCAATGTGTTATTGAGAAATGGGTAGTTAATAAGGGGAAGTAGATGATAAGGTTGTTTGGGCAAGAAGAGGAAAGGGTGAGAAGAGAAAAGATGGAAAAGAGGGCAAGGGCACAAGTAAAACGTTATTGGACCAAGGTAGGTTTTTTATTTCACTTTGCTTTTTGTTATTATGAAGCTGATTTAGTTGGAATTCAGATTGCTAGTGCACGCTACAAGTTAGCAAGAGATCTTTGCAGTGATGTGCCAGGTTTCATTGTGCTTTTTCATGATACTAGGTGCATCTCTGATATTAAGGAAGGCCCACCACCAGCCCCAACTGCACCCATCCAAGCTATTCCTGGATGGCGAAATCCTGAACTCAATAATTTTTTAAAAAAAATGGATAATATGACAAAGGACTTAGACCATACACCAGCTCAAAGAAAATTGGCATCAAAAATATATTCACGGTCATCAGAAGGACAGTTGCACAAGATGGTATATTCAATGTCAGTGTATCTAGTGTTTAAGTATGATATAATAGTATTTATTTATGGTCCTACTACTTATTGATAAATGATTTAGTGATTAAACCTCAGGGGAAGACTAGTAAAATAGTTATACTCAAATAAAACTCACAATACTTGGATTTAAATGCGTGCTAGTGGTGGAAAATAGATGAATATAATATAGTTATAGCTTATATAAAGATAATATCAATTTATAATGGCTTTATAATATATATTTGAATAATAATAATTGTTTTATAGTGTTTGTTTGAATTGTAGTAAGTGAATGATGTCTAATAACCATCAAAATCCTCCCTTACTTATACCAAAATCCACTGGAGTGCACAGACCTTCAATCCAGATGATGTCACTGCTATCCCCGGCAATTACAGCACTGTGAGGGCCCATCACCTCCCCATGGCGTCCACTTCAAGCAGATTCAACACCCAGACCTCCAGTAAGGACCCTCCATCACAATTAATGATAATACAGACCTATACCATAAATAGAAAATCCAGATAAAAGCGGATACCATAAAGAAACAGGTAAAATAACTCATCCAAAGAGAATATAATAAAACCCAAAGCATATAAAGGAAACAAATGAGATTTCCAAGCCCCCAATAACATCCCCAAGCATCCATATTAACCCAGCAATGACCTTCCAACCCATAAATCCGTGAATATCCATCCAAGGAAGCAGATTAAGTTGTCCAGACTGAGTGTATGCACCTGAAATAGATTTTATGCTTCTGTAGGCGTTTTAAGTCCACTGGATACGTCCATATGACCTAAAATAAGCAGAAAAACAAAGGTTATAGGCTATTAAGGGTCTAAAACCCACTTATATACCTAAATATACATAATATACTGCATATTTCACTGAATATGAGATTTATGTATACATATAATCTTATGTATGTCAATGCATAACAGTAAGCAAATGACTGCATAAATTGATGATAATCATGAACCTTAATTTCGATCAAAATTAATGTTGCCAAATGCAGATTGAATAAAAGCTATGCCACTTACACTAGCCAGGCATATTTACTATTTATTATGTATTGGTCAACATTAATTTTTATAGAAATTAATATGGATATGTAAATATTATATTTACCCTCAACATGTATAATAAATTTCAATACTTAAGAATACTTTCTGTCCTTTACATGTCATGCAAAAAAGCATTATATCATTTCAACATTAATTTTTATCAAAATTAATGTTGGCATGCCATTATGCATTGAAACAACTAACTGACTGAAAAAGTTCATGATCAAAATGCTCATTAATTTTGATCAAAATTAATTTTGACCAATACATATTGAATATAAGCTATTTCCACTTACTCAGACCAGATATAACTACCATTCAAAATGTATATGGTCAGCCTTAATTTCAATCAAAATTTATGGGCAGTTTGATGAAGAATCTTTTGGGTCATTTGCTGGCTTGGGTTCAATATGCAAATGTTAATATTAAATTCAATTGAAATTAATGTTGACCAATACATAATGAATACACACTATGCCACTTACACTTTCCAGGCATAGCTACATGCAATATGACAGTATCAAAATTAATTTTGATCAAAATTAATGTTGGAAAGGCACCATGCATAAAAATAAGCAGTTGACTCCAGAAAGTCATGATTATCATGCTCATTAATTTTTGATACTGGCATATTTAATGGTAGCTATGCCTGGCAAGTGTAAGTGGCATAGCATGTATTCACTATGTATTAGTCAACATTAATTTCAATCAAAATTAATATGGACATGGAATATGCATAAAATTCCAATAAGTATAGGTAAGCTAAGCAGTTGGATTAACTGGTTTGATAAAGTAAACCATATAAAAATTTATGTTTTAATGCCTTGGTTAATTTCAATCACAATTAATTTTAAGCCATTCATGTTGAATTTTATCTATGACTGTGTAGTCCATGTGACATGGCTTGTATTCAATATGCAGGGGTCTACTTTAATTTCGATCGAAATTATGAGGTTCATTGCCTCATAAATTTTGTGGTTTCTGTCAGGGTTTCATGCATGGTGCCATATGATACTTGTTAATTCCTGTCAAAATTAAATTCAACCCCAATATATTGAATACAAACCATGGCACTTACAGTACTTGGTCATAGCTAAAATTCAATATACCAGTCTCAAAATTAATTTTGATAGAAATTAATCAGGATCCATGAAGTTTATCAATAGTGTATGAGTTAAGTTTCAAGTCATATGTTTCATCATTTTCTTGCACCCATTTCTAGGTTATCTCAACAATTTTTTTCAAGCTTTATTATATTAATCAAAACTGTGGTAAGTTTCAAAAAGTTAGCTAATCCAAATCTCAAATTTAATATTAATGTTTTAATAATTTTGAATGTTGCTTAAGGTATTTCATTGGGTGATTCATAATAATATTTTATCAACTTAGTAGTCCTATAACTTTTGAAAAGTAACAATATTGGTATAGTTAGGGACAAAAATGCAATATCTTGTGCACACTAAAATATATTGTAAAATAAAGCTATTCAATTTTTTTTCCCTAAGTTGTATCCAAGCTCATCAATGGTTTGGTCACTGGGCCCACACCCTAGCCCGACACTCCTCCTGTCACTTAAAAAAAAAATTCTTATCTTAAATTCTAATGTTACCAATTTTATATTTATAATTCATTTCTTGTTTGGTGAGGCATATCAGTATATTCATGAATCTCTCATTGTCATCTGAAAGTAAATTAAACAAATAGTTTTAAAGCATTATCCTTTTTTTCATATAATATACTAATTAAGTGTATCTCCATTCTTTAGAAGAAAATTCTAATTTAAAAAATTTTGTATTTACCTGTGGCAATTTGAATATGGGATATAAATTTGTTATTATTTGTTTTTCACACTAAAAGTCCCCAAAGAATTCCTCGTATTTTCTGTTAGCTACATCAAATTTCACTTCAATATAAACATATTGTGATATAGCATGTTACTTAGTTTACCCCACTATGAATAATACATGTTAAAAAAATCTCAAATAATATATAATCCCCCTCTTTATGTTTTATGTTTCACTCATTCTCACTTTAATTTTAATCTTATTCAATTTTTTATCCTATTAAGTTATCAACTTCAATTTTCTAGAATAGAGTTTCTTATAATTATTCATCATATTACATCATAATTTTTTGATATCAAATACTTTTTTTTAATATTCATTAATCAATATTTCTAGTATTCAAAATCCTACACCTCCACTTTGTATGTGTATCATGTTCCTCTCTCTTAATTTATATATTTCACTTATGTTCTATATCTTTTTTTTTCAAAAAATTGATTTTCCAGCTCCCAAATGTTTTCCATCCCACTCTCAGATTGATACTTGCTTTGAAGATTTTGATATTGCATCATGCCTTCCACATGGCATGGCACCTAACCCTCCTGTACTTAGCAATGAGAGGCAGGAAATAACAAGAGTTCAATATCACAATTTAATTGAATTGGCTAGAGATAAAACAGAAGAACTTGTCAAGATCCTTAACAATAATCCTTCTCCTTCATATTTATCTAACCCTTGTAACAACTTACTCCAATATGTGAAAAAACTTGAAAAATGTATGTTCTTCACTTTTTTTGTCTCCTTTTAAATTAGTAGATAAGATTATTAAAATTCTTTTTTTCTTCATATATATTTGTAGCTTAAAAGGAGGGTGTGATTCCTCCTGATGATGTCATTGTCATAAGGAATGATGATGAGACAGATGAACCATCAGCTTCAACTCATGCTTCAACTTCTAAGGAAAATATTGAAACACCTGTTATCCGCTCCAAGAAAAAGAAATTATCCCAAGGCTCCTCTTTTGTTTGACATATTAAACCGGCTTCTGCTAATGATTTTGCTGATGTATCAATTAATAAATCTCAAAAAGAAAGCAAAGGCTTTAGTAATGAGTATATTCTTGTTTCCTTTTTTTTTATTGTTATTCTTTTATCTTTAAAATTCTATCATATATCTCTTTTATTGCTTACATATTGTACTTTTTATCTTTCTTTTGATATTTTGTACCAGAAACTCACCTACTGTAGATTGTTCCATCTATAAACGCCCTCTCCCTGATGAAGATGATGAAAATAGCCATGATGAACTGTCAGAATATGAAGCCATGCTTGCTCATCAAAACAAGCAAACTTTAAAATCTTCTTCAAGACATGACAATATGTTTGATAAAGATGATGATTCAAACAGCTCATCACAAAATTTCATCATTTATAAGAAGCAATACCCATTACCTCCTAAATTACCTACTTTGACCTCTTTGAAAGCTTCTCTACCATTGAAATCAACAGTTTTGGTAGCTTATCTGTAGCTCCATTATACTAATTAAGGTGCTAGTGTTGTCATAATATTCTTATCTTAACTGATATTAAGTAATAAGACACATACATAAGCTCATATGCATGCATAACATCCATATCTAGTGAAATATTCTATTATACTAGGCATATATAGGACTATATGCAGGTTTGACCCTCTAAATAGCCTATAGGCATGATTATCCTGATTATTTAAGGCTATATGTAAGTATTCAATTGATTCACCACTCCTACACACACATATACTCATTTTGGACAGCTTTATCTGCTTCCTTCAATTGATTTTCAATTATTTCTGGGTTGGATCATGGTTACTAGGTCAATGTGGAGGCTTGGGAACATTACTGGGAGCTTGGAAATTTATTTTTCTTCCTTTATATCTTTTTGGTTTCATATTATTCTCTTTAGATGAGCCATTTTAATTGTTTCCTTCATGGTTCATGCTTTTCTTTGTTTCTTCTGCTTATGGTATAGTGGTATGATATTATTAATTGTGATAGAGGGTCCAAACTGGAGGTCTTGTTGATGAAAACTCTTGAGGTGGAAACCACAGGGAGGCTATGAGCCCTCACAGTTCTGTAATTTCTGGAGAAAGCAGTGGAATCATTTGGAATGAAGGTCTGTGCACTCCAGTAGGTTTTGGTTTAATAAAAGGGGGATTTGGCCAGTTATTGATTATCATTCACTTACTACACATGCAAAAAACAATTACAAACAATTATTATTATATAAAAATAAATTTTAAAGCCCTTATAAATTGATTTTATCTTTATACTAGCTAAATTATATTTTATTAGTCTATTTTCTACCACCAGCATGCACCAATTCAATTATTTTGAGTTAATAATTGAGTATAATAGTTTAGAACTCTTTCCATGAGGTTTAAACCATAAATCATATATTATTAAGTAGTCTGGCCATTAATATTTACTACTAAATCATACTTATTTACTAGAATACACTTACAAAAATAGTGAAAATAGATAAATTTGATGATGAGTAGTTACTATAGTGTCTAGGAATTTTAATGTAAGAAACAGTGGTTGAATCAAGGATAAATTTAAGTATTTACAGGTGAGATTCAAAATGAATAAAAAATTGGAAGTGAGAGTGGTGATTTAATAATGCAAAATAAGTATATGTAAGTATACGTAAGTAAAAATACTTATGTATATTCAATATTTACTAAGGGCATCTACCTCTGTGTCAGTAAAAAATAAGTGTATAATCTCATTTTACCTGGTCATTTCATAATGAATTTCAATATTTAACGGCCCTATGCAGTATCTCTTACTAATCACCACATTTAGTTAATATTCAACCCTGGGACTTTGGCAGTCATTAGGTAAACCTTGGCTGCTAATTTTTATGCATGCCATTCAATGCTCTCAATGAATAACTTGGTACAAAAGAATAAGAATATATTATTTCCTATGTGAATTTAGAGAGCATTTTTTCTAGTGGTTGCTAGGCATATTTTAGTAATTGAGGCTTGGAGTGTGCCGCCAGTTGTGTAAAATAGTGAAAATTGATAAAATTCGGTGATTAGTAGTGAGTATAGTAAATTGAAAAGATAATGTGTGAAATGGTGTTGGAATCAAGGGTGTGATTAAGTGTCTTGATGAGCAATGTAAAATGAAAAAAATTGGCAGGGAGAGGTGTGAGTTAATGATGAAAAGTAAGTATCTGTAAGTATATATACTTACTTGTACCCAACATTTACCAAAATGAATAGCTAATGTGAGGTGAAAATGACACAGTTCCAGAATATGCACCAAAGTAATAGTTAAGTATGCCTGGAGTGGGGTGTTACTAACACAGTGGTAGATGCCCTAAGAGTGTCCCCAGCTGTGTCGGTAAAGTGGTTTTGTATGCATATTTTACCAACTTATTCCCCAATTTTTGCTTGATCAGACTCTAGTAACTAATTTTTTCTGTAGTCATATAATCAAATGAGAAAAGTTGCTTGAGTAGCTTCTGAAATTTCCAAAACCTTTCACCAATTTTTTTTTTTGACTCAACCATTATCTACTGAAGCCAGATGCGCCTACTTAATTACTTATCCGTTTTTTCACCCTCACTTCACACAAAAATAGCCACTACTGTTCATTAAATTAATACTTATATTTGCATTAAACACTTCAGAAATACCTTCTGGACTATAATAGATAAAAAAAAAGTTATTTATGTTGACTGAATCTAAGAATAAAAGGCCTCCTAATTGGAACCCCCAGGAAGAAGAAGAACTTGCTTTGTCATGGATGAGAATCAGAAAGCAACCCAATTGCTCCACATACCAAGCTGGAGAGACATTTTACAAAAAGATAAAAGAACACTTTAATCAATTCAGAAAACTTGTCAGCCTGTATATCCCCAGTACTGAGTAAAAAGTGCTTATAAGTTAAGTTAAACACATGAAATATACATGGGAACAATAAATGAGAGTACACAAACAGTATACATAAGTAAAATTATGATAATACACAAAAAATGTAATTATAACACCTTATATACACGCATATATCCACCTTTTATAGGTCTTATGTACTTAATATTAAGTTGGAATATGTTAGGGTAATCTTAAGAGCCTTAAGTATAAGGCTACATAATTTTTAAGTACACTTAAAGCTGTTATATTCATTGTTTTACGCAAAAAACAAGAAATGCGCTTTATTTCACTTAAAAGTTGACTATATGCGCTATAAAATTGATAATATCAAAAATGCGCTTTGACAGATCAATTGAGCTCATTTAAGACTATTGATTTGGCTATTTAAAAGCATAAAAATAACACTTTTCAAATTTGGTGTTTTTTATGCCAGAAATGGCTTCTGTGTACTGGCCACATACTGCCTGCTTTTTTCCCGTGTGAATAGCTTCATTTTTAGCAAATTTAGCTTTTTCACACTATAATTACCCCACATTCTACACCCACTGTGGGGAAACACACTAAAATAGGCAACAGGCGCTTATTTAGTGTCCTAGCTTAATTAATAGTGCATTGACCTTGTTTATATGCACTAATTTCATTAATAACCTCATTCTTGGCATCTTATTTCATCACCACGCTTAAATTCGCCTAATTTTAGTCAAGGATTTACCCATGCAAGCGCCTGCCAAGGACTGCATGTAGTTACCCCACATCTCACGCTCTGTTTTAAGTTTTTTGGTGGTTTCTCAGTCAATTTTGGTTATTTTTGGATGGGAATTTCACGTAGTATAATGACAGGATTAGCACCTCCATTTCTACAGTAAATCCCCCTTACTCTTAAGCTATTATTAACCTTAAAAAGTCTCCTTTAGTCTTTTATATTATTGTTTTATATGCATATACTCTCTTTTTGTCTTTTTCTTTAATTTTGATGGATTTCCCTTATTATTACAGGATTTTGGCGGTTTTTACTTGTCTAATTATGTCATGGATCACTAGGGATGTTGATGGGCAGGTCTATTAGTGGATTTGAGGTGTCTTTAACTGTGTATTAGATGGTATATCAAGGGATTTATTGGGGAACTCAGTGTGTATAAAAGGAGGAGGTTTTTGGGTCTTGTTTCTACATTCTTTATCATTACAATTTACACCATATAACCAAATCAATTACAATACACTTCAATTAGTACTTTTATAAGACTTTTGAGTAGTATCTGAATTATTATAATCTATTTTTTTACCAACTAAAAAGATTGTAAGCCACATATAAAAATAGTGAGAATTATATTACTGAGACCTTTATTCTGAACTATATTTTATTATTTGTTGGATTTATACTACAGTATTCATATGGGACCATTTAAATCTTCTAGAAAAAGACTTTTCAAGCTATTTCACGTCCTTTTACTTGATTTTAGCCTGACAATTGGGGACCTTTCCTCAAGAATTCTGTTATAATCCAGTAAGTGAAATTTTTAAAAGAAGGTGCACGTAAATAATATCCCTATAGAAATATTTGGATAAGTACAACAGGTTGGGGTCACTTATATAGTGATTTCAGAAAAAGAAGCCCTGTTATATAATAAAATTGTGATATTGAATCAACAATTTTACCACTAATTTAACATAAAATTGTTATTAGTGGGAGTCTGTCAATAGACCAATTAAATTTGTGATCTTTGCAGATAATAAACCAATTAAACTGATTAATTGTTTTCTTTTAACAGGACTCTTAATCTTTTCTTTTTATTGGTTTTTAACATTCATTAAATATTTAGAAAGAATTTTACTGACAGTTGTTTTCTTTTAAATATAAAAACACGGCTACATATTGTAGACCAGTTAAATCAAGTGACCACATAAAAAGCATATTTGACTTTTGGCACTTAAAGATTCACTTCATACCAATAAGTAAGCAATAAAATTGTCTTCAGTGGTATTGATAAATACTGATAAAACTCCTTTTTGAAGTTTTTCATATCTAAACTTTCTATTTTTTAAAATTCCACGTGAAAATGTGTGACAACAATGACATTGTAAGTAATAAGGCAAAACCTTATAACTTAAGACCTAGAGCTGAAAGACCTGTTACAGGAGATTCAAATGGAGGGCCAGGACTCTCCCATAATCAACAACACTCCACCAATGTCTCTGGAGGAAAGGGAAAAGCTTTTAAAGCAGGTTTCAATAAAGAAGTCAAAAAATACATTACAAGAACAAGTTCACTCCCTATCCACCCTACTGAACACCTTGACAATAAGAGTCAACAACATAGTGGACCAGATCAACAATCTGGAAAAGAGAGCAGCTCAAGGTTTCATAGAAGTCAACCAAGCTCTAGTGGACATAAAGACTCAACCACCAACAGTGGCACCCAACAATTCCATAGCAACACCTCCAGCCCAAGAGGAGGACCAAAAAATTACAGTAAGAAAATGGAAATGGGATTGGTACGCCCAAAATTACAACAATCCTCCTCAACAAGGATCCAGCAGTCACCCTTACAGGGGAAAGCCAAGGAGAGGCAGGGGAAATGGGGTAAGACCTTGGTGAGTCATCCAATTTCTTATGATCAATGGCATAAACCTAACAATGAATTACTTATAGGTAATGAGATTGATAAGGAAATATTGGATATAATTGATAATGATTTAAAAGATTATTCATTTGAAAAAAATATGTTAAACTTGTCTTTGCACAAAGACAATGTAGATAGTTTTATTGATCACCAGGATAATGCTATTAATATTAAAATGGAATCAAATGATGAGTCTTCTGAGTTGGACACAGAAAAAATAGAATATTTTTTAAAAGAAAATCCAATGGAATCAAAGATGATAAGTAAATTATTATTGAGAATTGAAAAATTGGAAGAGTTCTCAAAAGAGTCAAACAATAATACAGAAAAGGTATTATTACAGCTAACACAATCATTGAGTGCTACAGCCAATAGATTAAAAATTATTGAAAATTCAAATAATGAATTATTCAATGAGAATAAGGGCTTAAAATCTGAGATTAGAAATTTAGAAAATAAATTAGAACACTCTCAGAATATTATGGCTACCATTGAGGGACGTGTTAAATTATCTTTTTCAAATGTAAATGACACCCTAACTCATGTACCAGTAATACCGGATAGGTTACAAAGAGTGGAAATAGAATTAGCAAACATGTTGAAAAATACTGAAAGAATAAAAGATAACACTTCTTATGTAGCAAGAGTACCTGTTTTCATGAAACATGCAAATGAAACACCAATGATGGAACATGAACATAGTATCATGGGCTCTGAGAATAATAAATCAGTAAAAGATGAAATACATGATCATCTTTTTAAAGTAAGTGAATTACTCAATATTCCTCAGGTTAGGGAAGCAAAAACTAGCCAAAAGAACTGGCCTAAGTTAGACCAGTACCCATCTTTTGACGGAGATTCAAAATCTGATTGGCAACAATTCATTCAAAGAATTGATAACTTAAAATTTTCATACAAATTACCTGATGAAGAAATTACTTCAAAGTTAATATCTTTATTTACATATGTGGCCTTATTATGGTTTGAATCTGTATTGAGTGAGGGAATTAATTACTCCTGGAATGAATGGAAGGCACTTATTGAAAGGCAATTTGGTGGCCCGAAATTTAGAATCACTCAACAAAGATTGTATGAAAAGGCCAGATATAATCCAAATGCTGGAGATAAACCTATGGTATTTTTAATGAATTTAATAAAAATTTTGAAAGCCATGGATCCAAAAATGGATTATGAAGAGTGGAATGAAAAGATAATATACAAATTACCTATATCAGTTAGAGACATTATTGTAGCTAGAACTGAAACCATCAGAGATACCTCTGGGTTCATTAATATATGTAATGAAATATTATTAAACCACAAATATGAAACCAAGTATATTAATTACAGACAAAGTGTTGACGTGGTAAAACCTACTACAAGTAAATTACCAGTGGAGAAGAAAAAACCTCCAGCTCCCCTTGTCCCTAAAAGACAAGAGAATAACACTTGTTATAAATGTAATGAACCTTGGGTTAAGGGTCACACATGTAAGAAAAGAATAAATGTTATTGAAACCTCCCAGAATTCTGAACCAAGTAATCATGAAGATGAAAATATGGAATCCAGTGAGGATTTTAAAAGTAATATATCTTACAGTGATGATGAGAATGAGATATTTGTATTAGAACAGGATATAATGTTCCTGAATGATGCTATACCTCATACAGATACATCTTTAACTTCCATTGAAGAAGCTGAAATAATTAAAGATGTATCTCATGATACTTACAAAATAACACCTATCAGAGCACCTGTTATTATATGTGGAAGAGAAATGAATGCCATTCTTGACACTGGAGCTGCAGGTAGTGTAGTTTCTATTAATACATTAATGAAACTTGACAGTAAGTATAAAGAAAAACTAGAACCTTTTCAGAAAAAGAACTGGAGGGGTTTTGGTTCAATTTTAAATCCAATTGGCAAATACAAAATTGCTGTATTCTTTAAATATAATAATGGATATTTAAGAGCAGTTTGTGAATTTGTAGTAATGGATAATAATAATTGTAGTGATTGGTTTATTATTGGCAATGATTTATTGACAAAATTTGGAATTAAACTAGAACCTGAAAACAGTTGTTTCACCATAGGAGTGAATGGTAAGAGAAAATTCAAGATATGTTCTGAAAATTCAGTGTATGCCATTTCTCCTAGAGAAGAACAACTGCAAGGTGGAAGAACCACCAATGAAGTGGTTGAATTGGAAAATGAAATCCAAAAGGCCTCTTTCAGTCCTCAACTCTCAAAAATTGAAGAAGAAAATATTTTGAGATTGATTAAATCATATCCTATGGCATTTGCTCATGGTTCAAATGAATTAGGATTGGTCAAAGACCATGAGATAAAAATCTCTCTAAGCTGTGATTTGGATAATATTCCTGGCAGCCTAAAAAAGAAACCTTACCCAGCATCTCCTGCAAAAAGGAAAGATATTGAAGACAATATAAAAATGTTGTTGGAAATGGGTATTGTTGAAAAAGTGGACACAACACCTAAGTATTGTGTCATTTCACCAGTATTGATCTCTTATGAAAAAGATAAGGCAAGATTATGCGGTGATTATAGAACTCTAGAAGACATGATCAGAAGATATTGTGCCTTTGGATTAGAATAAAAAGACAATGAGAAATTTACACATGACTGGGTAACATTAATTCCTGGCCTTGAATTTGCTTATAATAGCACAACTCATTCTGTAAAAGAGAAGAAACCATTTGAACTCTGGCTGGGATACGTACCAAATACCCCAGTAAATCATTTAAATAAATTACCAAGGTTAGATATACACCCTGGTACTAAATCCTTTATTCATATTCAACAAATGTGTAGAAAGCATGCAGAAGAATGCATACAAAAAGAATTTGAATATGAAAAGAAAAGGTGGGACAAATCTCATAAAGAATTTGAATTTAAAAAGGGAGATGAAGTCCTCATATCAACACTACATTTTAACTTACAAGGTAATGTTAAATTAAAGGATCCCTATGTAGGACCTTTTGTAGTAAGCAAAATGGTTGGTAATAATGCAGTGGAAGTCATATTATATGCTCCATATGATAGGAAACATCCAGTTTTCCCTATCTCATTATTGAAACCTTACCATGCAAATGATCCTGACTTATTTCCAAAAAGAAGGGGAAGGCCTAAAAAGCAACCTGAAGAAATTGTGGAAAAAGCAGAGATTGAAAAAATACTCAAGAAAAGAATCCTTACTAAAGAAAAAGGAACTGTGTATTTACGAAGATTTAAAGGGAAATCAAATGAATTTGATAAATGGATACCTGAAAAAGAAATTTCTAATTTATCCACCCTTCTTAAAAGATTTAAACAGAAATAAATTTCTGTTCAACCAGCTGAGGGGTTAAAAAACCAGTACTCATAATATTTTATTATGTTTTATTTCTTTAAAGTTTAATCTTTAATGCTACAGAATTATTCTGAATACCTGAAAATTACAAATAAATAAATCAAATGTATAACTTATCATTTTTTATTGGTTTTTTTTGGGTGGGCGAGTGTCAGCCTGTATATCCCCAGTACTGAGTAAAAAGTGCTTATAAGTTAAGTTAAACACATGAAATATACATGGGAACAAGAAATGAGAGTACACAAACAGTATACATAAGTAAAATTATGATAATACACAAAAAATGCCATTATAACACCTTATATACACGCATATATCCACCTTTTATAGGTCTCATGTACTTAATATTAAGTTGGAATATGTTAGGGTAATCTTAAGAACCTTAAGTATAAGGCTACATAATTTTTAAGTACACTTAAAGCTGTTATATTCATTGTTTTACGCAAAAAACAAGAAATGCGCTTTATTTCACTTAAAAGTTGACTATATGTGCTATAAAATTGAGAATATCAAAAATGCGCTTTGACAGATCAATTGAGATCATTTAGGACTATTTATTTGGCTATTTAAAAGCATAAAAATAACACTTTTCAAATTTGGGGTGTTTTTTATGCCAGAAATGGCTTCTGTGTACTGGCCACATACTGCCTGCTTTTTTCCCGTGTGAATAGCTTCATTTTTAGAAAAGTTAGCTTTTTCACACTATAATTACCCCACATTCTATGCCCACTGTGGGGAAACACACTAAAATAGGCGACAGGCGCTTATTTAGTGTCCTAGCTTAATTAATAGTGCATTGACCTTGTTTATATGTACTAATTTCATTAATAACCTCATTCTTGGCATCTTATTTCATCACCACACTTGAATTCGCCTAATTTTAGTCAAGGATTTACCCGTGCAAGCGCCTGCCAAGGACTACATGTAGTTACCCCACATCTCACGCTCTGTTTTAAGTTTTTTGGTGGTTTCTCAGTCAATTTTGGTTATTTTTGGATGGGAATTTCACGTAGTATAATGACAGGATTAGCCCCTCAATTTCTACAGTAAATCCCCCTTATTATTAAGCTATTATTAACCTTAAAAAGTCTCCTTTAGTCTTTTATATTATTGTTTTATACGCATATACTCTCTTTTTGTCTTTTTCTTTAATTTTGATGGATTTCCCTTATTATTACAGGATTTTGGCGGTTGTTACTTGTCTAATTATGTCATGGATCACTAGGGATATTGATGGGCAGGTCTATTAGTGGATTTGAGGTGTCTTTAGCTGTGTATTAGATGGTATATCAAGGGATTTATTGGGGAACTCAGTGTGTATAAAAGGAGGAGGTTTTTGGGTCTTGTTTCTACATTCTTTATCATTACAATTTACACCATATAACCAAATTAATTACAATACACTTCAATTAGTACTTTTATAAGACTTTTGAGTAGTATCTGAATTATTATAATCTATTTTTTTACCAACTAAAAAGATTGTAAGCCACATATAAAAATAGTGAGAATTATATTACTGAGACCTTTATTCTGAACTATATTTTATTATTTGTTGGATTTATACTACAGTATTCATATAGGACCATTTAAATCTTCTAGACAAAGACTTTTCAAACTATTTCACGTCCTGGTACTTGATCTTAGCCTGACAAAACTACACTACTGTGATTTGGAAAAGATTCAAATTTGGTGAATTTTTTGTATTTACAAAAAAATATGAATTAAACTAATTAAATTTATTTCTAAAATTCTACTCTAGACGGCAAGAAGTAAACACAGAAAATCTTAAATTTAGTTAAATATACAATTCAATTGAAATAAATCCTCCTAGTGGCTCTTCCCTGACCAACTGTTTAAGAACAGCACTCTCAGTTTTTCATGATAAGAACAAAATTTATTTTAAATGTCTAGTTGCATGGGAAAAATGGAGATACACACCAAATTGGAGACTCAATATGACCAAACCTACCGCTACTAACTCAGTTGATCTCTCCTCTAGCCATAAAAATGGAGTTGAGGACCTGACAATTGAACCTGATAGTCCTTCCCCATCTTTTTCTCATTCTACACATCCCATTGGAATGAAGGCTGCTAAAAGACAATAATTCAGTGAAAGTACCTCAGAAGATTAAAAGTCTCTATTGGCAGAAAAATACAGTAATTTTTCTGAAAGACATGCTTCAACCATGGAAAACATAAACAGGTTATTTGAAAAAACAAATTATCTTACTTAGGAAAGAATCTTGATAGTGAAAAAGAAACTTGATAATTATATGAGATCAAATGATATGAAGTTACTTATCTTGAAAGAAAATGATTGTGAAACCCCTGGTAATTTAGCTGTTTTAAAAAAATATAAAGGCTGATTTAATGAAAAGATGGATAGGTGATTAACAGTTTTAAGACATATTTAAAATTTAGTAACTAGATAATGATATTTTAAGTAAAATTTATTTTATCAGTAACTACTTATCATGTTTTAATATTGGGAGACAATGATATGTGGATCAGTTTGAGGAGTTATAAAAAGAATGGGATATGATAATAGATGATACAATTTGTAAGAAATAAGGCTTAATAAACCCTTAATATTGAGAGATGAAAATTATAAATCTTTTTATTGAATATACATAATTTATTACACATATAAAATTATATGATAAACAAATATTATTATTGGCTAGCTACCTATTACCTTTTGATATCTAGAGAAAATGATATATGGATCTATTTGAGGAGCTATAGTATAGGGAAAGTTGGGTTACATAATAGATGATACATTTTAAAGTTATTGGGACCAAAAAAAATTGGGAGAATAGCTCACCTTATATATGCCTAGGAATGCCTGATTAGCAAGAAACGATATTGTTTTTGAGGCATTATTCCCTCACCCAAATAATTAGGAGGTGTCTCCTAAACTAGCAATTTGAAAATAATAATTAAAAATTAAAAGTTAGCAATAAAAATAATAAATTGAATAATAATAAAAAATTAGTGAAATAAAAGAATTATTTAAGATCTGAAAAAAAACACTATTTTTAAATCCAAAAAAAATGAGAAAGGAGTAAAAAAAACAAAGAAAGAAAAAATAAGGGGCAGGAAAAAAAAAATCAAAGTGAGCCAAAAAAATATGGGGAGGAAGGATTTGGAAATCCTACTCCTCCAATATGAAAATCCAAAAAAATAAAAAATTTATAAGAAAAAAAAATAGGGGGAGGAAGGATTATTTTTCATCTTTCTTATTTTTTTTCTTGCTTTTTTTTTTTTTTTTTTTTTTTTTTTTTGGATCTTCATATTAGAGGAGTAGGATTTTCAAATACTTCCTCCCCCTATTTTTTATTTTTTTGGATTTTCAAATCCTTCCTCCCCCTATTTTTTTTCTCACTTTTTTTTTTGGATTTTCAAATCCTTCCTCCCCCTATTTTTTTTTTGGATCGCCTTTTTTTATTATTATTTTGGATTTTCATATTGGAGGAAAAGGATTTTCAAATCCTTCCTTTCCCTATTTTTTTGGCTTGCTTTGAATTTTCTTTTCCTGCTCCTTATATTTTATCTTTGTTTTTATCGCTCCTTTCTCATTTTTTTGGATTTAAAAAAAGTTTTTTTTTAAATCTTAATTTATTTTTTTATTTTTCTATTTTTTATTATTAATCAATTAATTGTTTTTCTTGCTAACTTTTAAATTTGTTATTATTTTCACATTGCTATTTTAGGAGACACCTTTTAATTTTTTGAGTGAGGGAGTAATGCCTCAAGAACAATATCTTTTCTTGCTGATCAGGCATTCCAAGGCATATATAAGGTGAGCCATTCTCTTAATTTTCTGGTCCCACTAACTTTGAAATGTATCATCTATTATATAACCCAATTTTCCCCATACTATAGCCCCTCAAACAGATCCGTATATCATTTTCTCTACATACAAAAGGTAATAAGCAGTTATTCAATAATAATATTTTTTAATTATTTAATGTTATATTTATAATAATTAATGTATATTGAATAAAAAAGGTAAATAAATCAAGGTATAATGGGTGATTTTTTTAGGCAACCAATCTTTTTTTTGCTTTATGATTGTAAGTGAAAAATATTTTTTTGGGGCATTTAAGTGATTAACTTACTTTTTAATTTTTTCCTTTTTTTTCCCAGTTGTAGGCCTTTAGATACTCACGCAATTTAAAATGGATTGTTGAATCATGTAAAAGCTGATTTTGCTGAATATGACTTGTTAAACCGTCAATTAGCTGTGGGTACCGGCGGTTTGAAATTACTTCACTAAACATCTGGATGTTAATCAGGTAATGATCAGAGGGTGACATGTCTTCAGCGGCCATATTATGAAGAATAATACAGCAAATCATCAAGTTATTGGCATCCTCTATATTCCACAAACAACAAGGATGTTTGATAATCCCCCAACAAGCTTGAAGAACACCAAATGCATGTTTAATATCCTTTATAGCTGCTTCTTGTTTTTTTTGCATAATACTGACTGGCTTTGTCCTGAGGGTGATTAATTGTTTTTACAAGGGTTGACCAAGGTGAATAGATACCATCAGCTAGATAATATGGTCTAGTATATTTCCGTTTGTTAATTTTAAAATGCACCTCATCTTGAGTTCCTGTGATTAATTTGTCAAATAAGTGACTTCGATGAAGTAAATTAATGTTGTTTAGAGCTCCAGGACTACCAAAGAAGCAGTGCCAAAAACACAGGTTGTGTGATGCAACTGCTGCTAAAATTATTGTAGGGGTGCGTTCCTTTCCCTGGAACTGACCAGCCCATGCACCAAGACAATTTTTCCAATCCCAGTGCACACCGTCTATTGCCCCAAGGCACCCAGGAAAACCACAATCCTCATATTCCTTAAGAATCGATTTCTTATCATTGTTGTTGGGTTCACGTAAGTATTCTGGCTTATACAATGTGATGATGTCCTTGATGAAGTGTTTTAGACATTCTAGGGAGGTACTTTCTCCAATTCGGAAATATTCATCTGTTCCATCTGCAGTGATTCCATAGGCAAGTTGACGCAGAACAGAATTGATTTTTTGCTCAGGCAACAAACCAACTTGGCCTTAACAATCCTGTCATAAATTAAATTGATTCAAAGAGTGGATACAAGCCTTTTTTTTGACTTACAGTCCTCTGTGTCCAATACACATTGTGTAGCTGTAGATCATTAGAAATTTTAAGAAATAGAGTTTTACCAATGCCAAAACGGCAGTGGAACATGGTTGAGTTGTAGTTACTATTAGTATTAAAGTAGTCTTTCATAAGCTGGTGATGTCCATCAATGCAATTGTGATTAATAAATGTTTTTTGTGGGCTTTATTACTTGAATTCATTGAATCTAAAAGTTCTCTAAATATTATTTCTTTTTCTTCAATAGATTGTAGTTCATCTATAATGTGCATGAATTTTTGTGTCATGTTATTGGAGATGTGTTTGTATGAGTTGAAGTGTGAAATGGATGTGCTAGTAGTTACTGAATGTGTTACACGATTGATGAATATTTTTTAACGCGTGTTTAATTAAAGAATTTGCATACGGCTGATAAATATTTCAATTAAGTAACAAATGGCGCCAGTAAAATGCATATAGCTACTGAATATTTGCTGAAACGGCTGGAGATGCTCTAATTTGAATAGTTAATGAGAGATGTTACTTTCATGTTACTGGAATATTACTCCAAAAGTTGGTTACACTACAGCACATGTTAGTTTCGCCATGGAGCGCAACAATTACGCAACAGTTGCGCAACAGTTACGAAACAATTGTTTCTTGCACTTAAGACCCACCTAAGAACTTTAAGTTCCAAAAACAATTGTTACTTAACTGTTGCGTGATCGTTGCGCCATTGTTGCGACCCAAGACGAAACGAACATTTATTGTAGTGTTAAGTATGCATAAAGCGGGGTGTTACCAACATGGTGGTAAATGCCCTGACACCGGGTAACAATATGCAGGTAATTGCTATAATTAGAGGTTTAGGTTGTCACCAGATTGTTAGGTCTCGACTACGCCGCAGTACAGTATATAATTAGTGAGAGTGAGATTACGGAAATAAATCAGTTCTTATTGTTATGTACTTAGACATATATGTACTTAGCTATCACGTGACTCTTGTATATAGACTGTAGTTTGCGCAGTTGAATAACTCCGATTCTTCTCGGAGTTCTGATACTGACGCATCCTTACAGGTAAAGTAATGATAAATGATTCTTCTCGGAGTTCTGATACTGACGCATCCTTACAGGTTATGGGACCCTTGTGCGCTCGTCATTAAATAAGTTAGCGATTACTGCCGAGATTTGAATCCCGTCTGGTACACTGCCCGACGTACAACTTCTTAGCCTTACACCGACTAGGCTTTTGTTTTCCTGCCTTTACACCACTGAGGCATCACTTGTTTACCCTTTGCTCTCCTTGCTTTCACACCGGTAAAGCATTTCTCTTCTCACTACATATGCCACACACCCGATCCCACGGAGAACCCCCAGAAAGTCTTTCCGACGAAGAAACCAACCCCACCCCTCGTGCTACTGCTTCTCCCATCCTACCCCATCGTGACTTTTCTCCCCACGCTCACAACCATACCATGCCTCATCAAACCTCATCCCGCCCTTCGTCTTCCTCCTCTGTCTCACCTCCTATCCCACTTACTCTTGATGAGATTCAACGCCGTCGCAAAGAAATTAGTGGTATTGTGAAAGCGACGACTGGTGTTATCAAGTTATCTGCTGATGGTTCCAACTGGCACGATTGGGACTGGCAGATCAAGATTGTCATGACCAACCATGTTGGATCCTCCTCCTATGCCACGGATGATGTGCAAATTGGCGATGCTTTTGTTGACAGATTAGCATGGAACATCATATTCAACACTGTTGATATCTCTCTCCAACGCTTATTATCATCCGAAAGTTCCTGTCGAGAAGCATACCTACTCCTTTTCAAGAAATTCAATAGAGCTACACACACTTCCCGATTATCTTCTTTCAAGGCTCTCTTGACTATTCCCCTCCAACCTTTTGTCTCTGTCACTAAACACTGTGAACGTGTTGAAGAATGCATTGAGGCTATTATTCGGACTGGGTTTGCATTTACCAATGCTTCCTTCAAGGCAATAATGCGACAAGTTCTTCTTCCGAATTCTCAAGCTGAACTCTCTATCGATATCAGCAGGGCTATTGAATCCAAAGGATCATCCCTCACTCTTTCCGCTGATGATTACCTCACGGAAATGTTAAACGCTGAAACGAACTTATCCTTAGTCAAACAAGCCAATGATTTGCCCAACGTTTCTAATATCTCTCTTAATGCCTTCAGACCACGACCTGATCGACATCGACAAATTGATTCATATCGACCCCCGAATGCTCAACGCAGATGTAACGACTGTGGTTCTTTCAAGCATTTATTCTCCGATTGCCCATACAACATGCGCTCTTCATTTTATTCCCCAACACTGAAATTATATTACGATCTCAATCAAAAAATTTCTGAGTTAGGTAAACTGCCCAAAATGGCCAACGATAACAAAGGCAAAGTGAGAATACATATGGCTGATGCGGATGAGAAAATAATTGAAGTGGACACTAACTCTATTGACGCTCTCTCAACCGCAATAAATCAAATTGATCTGAAAAGTTTTGAATGGCAAAGTGAAACATCCATCGCTGAAACTGAAGCCATCATTGATTCTGGAGCTACCCATCATGTCACTGGAGACGTGAGTATCCTCTTCAACTTTAAAAATATATCTCCTCATATCCCCGTTAAGGTAGCCACTGATGGCCCACCATCTTTCATTACTGGCACTGGTGATATAAAAATTGTAGGTGTAGGTTGCACCATCCTCTTAAGAAACGTGTTCTTTTGTCCTCAGGCCCGGACTACACTAGTTTCTCTTTTTGATTTGGTTAAAGCTGGAATGTCCTTTTCTATGTCTCCTGATCGGGAGCTTGTACTTACACATGATAGTACAACCATATTGCTTGGACACATTGATTTGACTGGAAGAAAATGGGTTGTAAATACTATCAAATGTAATAATCTATCTTCTGCGCCAATACAGATAACTGCCCAAAAAAAAAGAAATGATACAAGCTTTCTAAATATAGAACTAGGGTTAGGGTTTGTGTATGGTGTGTCTGACTAGATTTTCCCTTACTTAATTCTTAACTCTTTCTCTTTTATTACTATTATCGACAGTTGTGGCAGAATTTTTTTCTTTCTAAACTCTTTCTGTGATCTTACTTAATGTTTGTTCTTTTGAACCATGTATTAAACTCAGTCTCGGCCAAATGCTTCTTTCTTGACTTATGATATTTACTAGTTATTAAAATTTTACTGTATTTATATCATTTCCCAAAGGGAATCCTGAAAGTAAGTTTGACTATTGAATAAAACTCGCTGGCTTCATACTCATGACAAAGTAAATACAATGTAAAATTTTCTTTCCTTCTTTCCTGACCTTAATTTTTTCAATTTTTCGTGTGGTAATCCGCTCAAAAACCATTTTCCTGGAGAGAAATATTGTCAAACAATTCATTTCTCTGGTACAAAAAAATGAAGAGACTTCCTATAAATTCAAGACATTATTTAAGGCCCCAAGTAAAAATTACCTCTTGTAGTGGAAGATGATATATTTTTCTAAATGAACAAATATTTTTTTTCAATTCATGTTTAAACTGACCGTCACAGTAGAATATTTTAAAGAGATTAATTGACTGAGCAATAAGAGTTTCAGTTGAGTACTTTAAAAGTAATGTTTTAGAATATTTTACCTAATAATCTTGAAACTGGGGTCTTGAGAGGAGCCTAACACATTGCTGCGGTTTGAAATTTTATTCACTCTGTTAAGAGCAAAGAAAGGTCCTTGATTCTGCAGTTCCACCCACTTTGAAATATTTTTCCATAACCTTTTCTTACTCTAAGACGACAAGGAAAAGGCTCTGGCTCTGGAGTAACATCTGTATGTGACTTAATGGTAAGTACATTGAGAATGAATTTTGTGAAAAATACGCAAACTCCCCACTTGTGAAAGCCATGGAGTCAGGCAAGATGGGTTTTTTGGTAATGGGATCAACTTCAGGCGAAATGTCGAACCCCCAAATAATGTAAGAAACCATAATGAACAATGACCGTTCTGCAAAAGGCTGTCCTACGCAAACTATAAAATAATTTAAAACAAATCAAAAAATAAGTAAACTACATTGAATCATACCCCGCTTTCCATGACCGAAGCCCATGTGGCCTGGATCACGTTTTAATGTGCCGTCAGGGTTGAGATGACGCCCAGGAAAAAAATCATCGGGATTGTGAAATGTTTCAGGATCTCGGTGAATAGACCTTTAAAAGTTAAATTTTTTTACGTGTCAAAAGTGTGACCAAATGCGAACTATTATTATGAGTGTGAAGCAGCAAGAGATGACATACCAAAGTGCTGCTCTTAAAGCTGTTCCCTTAGGAATGAAATGCTGTTGACCTTGATATTCATATACATCATCTTCTTCTGTCAAATGTGTTACACTCAATGGCACCTGGGGTCGCCAGCGCAATATTTCTCGAACGATTGCCTGAATTAATGGAAGGTGCATACGATCGACGAAACTTGGCAGTCGACATATTGGTTCGCCATCATCTGATGTTTGAACCGTAGTCACAGCATCCAGTTGCTCTCGAGCTGCTTTGTAAAATTTTTCCCCATGCAAAAGTGAAGCCATGAAAAAAGTCTGTAAAGCGATATTAGTCTTTTTGGAATGGAATGTCAGCTAAGAAAACTGTAAAAATTATTTCTTCCAAATTATCGAGAGTATCTTAACTGTGTCTGCTCCAGCTATAAAAAGATCTGCCACTACAAAAGCTAAACCCAAATCGCCGCCTCTTATTTCTCGGGCGATAGGATGTCGAAGATATGTTTTCATCCAACTTTTATTCCATATATAACAGAAATTGAACATATTAGAAATTGAAAACGAGTTCACCTTACGAACTGTCCCTTACCACTCAGGTCCATTGTCTCCTCTTTCAATAACAGTCTTTAACAGATTAGTGTAGAGTTCTTTTTCCATTTCATGTGCTTCATTTCCAGCCTTTCTCCAAGGTGCTAAATAGGATGGAAGTGGCAAACAATCAATAATTGGAATCAGGTCAATTATTTGGCGTCCAGGCGTAATTCCATTCAATATAGCATCAATACACTAAAAATTAAATTTATGATGTGTTAATTTTAATATTCTTCTCATTTTCTTTTAATAAAATTTTTCACTAACTTTTCGAATGGCTATATATTCCCACATTTTTGTATCCCACATCTGTATACCAAAAGTCATCGTTGAAATTGTGCTGGTTGCCCATCTGTAAATTATCGTTATGACTTTCGGCTATTAAAAGATGACTATGTATATCTTTATTTCACCTTGTTATTTGTTCCTTCCAATTATCAGGTTCTTCTAGAAATTTTATCACTGTGAATAAACTCTCGAGTTCATGCACGGCTTCCGAGCTTCCACTTCGTACTCGCGCCATGCTTTCTGTTGACAGTCGACGACAGTGTTTCCAGTGCTGCAGATTCCGATCCAATAAGTATATTTCAAAGCTATTTTTGCCAAAGGAATACTATTTACCGTGGTGTTAGGCTCTCCTGGCCAATGGTAGCCCCGAGAAAGATATTTATCCTAAAATACACGAGAAAAATGTGCATCAACAGAGAATCATGTTTAATTGACGCAAAAAGAATGCTTATTGTGCCCACAAAGTATGGCCGGATCATACGAGAGGATGATATTCGTGCCCGTTTGACCAGTAGATCTTTGGCAACTTGAGCATTACCTAAAATCAAATGCGTCTTAAATTGGTACGTTCCCGAGAAGCGGGACAAGGTTTATTTTGAATTCACTTGATGCAATGAAACCAAAGCATGACAGACCTGGCCCCCAAGGGAAAGCTGTACAATGGGTCCATATATTTGATGCAACTTTTCATAGTAAAGCCAATGATGCTAAAGAATATGAATAAAATTGTTCGACAGATTATTCAGCTTAATTTTGTACTTGATTTAATTTTTTGTCGAAGCGTACAGTTTTAGGTAAATTAAAATAATTCCCAACAATGGGCAAAGATCTTGGACCAGGAAACGCAAGCCTGTGTCGCGAAAAAGCCCATTTCAAGAGCTTGAGAAGACAAAAGCACAAAAACACAGTGGTGAAAAATGTTTTGATGAAATAATGCTGTATTGATACGGATAAATTTATTGGGCTAGGCATTTTATTATCGATGGAAATGGTTTGAGAGGAAAATTTGAGGAAACGAGTTTGTGAGATCAATTAAAATGGCAATCCCCAGTGTGAGTTAGCAATCTTCTGACGTTGAGTTGTACGTTTCCTAATCGTATGGCAAAAAGACGAGATGATTTTATTTCGCAGGAAGTGAAAATTAAAAAATAATAGGTGGAAAATATATTTAGCTAAAAATAAGGCAATCAAATAAGATTTTGATATGTAATAGTGGAATTAATAATTTACGAAAAGAGGTTGTGATGGTAGAAAGATGAGAAACACTTCAATAAATCGGATGAAAAAGGGTAAATTTACATGAGGCTGATGAGACTACAGAACCACATAAATCTTGCCAACTGAGTTTGGGACAATATAAAGGAGATTTTATTTATAAATTGAAATGGACAAAAGAAGACTCACCGGCGAAACGCGGCAAATCATGAGCTAGTTATGTAAGTAATGGCCGGTTATTATGAGTATATATTGTGAGAAAATGTTGTGTTTCATAGCAATGTTTATTTACACATACACAGGCGATAAAAAGGGAGAGGAAAATTTTATGGACGACAAAGAACACACTACACCCTTCATGCTCCAAGCTGAGCGAGATTGTATGAAATGAAAAAAAGAGGACACTAAAATGTTTTCCTGTATTAACCTCAAGATAAATTTTGTCCGTGTTTGCTTGTTTACTGTGGGCTTATGACATTGCCTCAACCCCGCTCTTTTAGCGTAATTGAAAAATAATGGCAATAAAAAAGAACCGATGATTTGGCGCTCCCCTTATTTTTAACACTTCCCAAATGTCTGTATGTACGGCTGGTTTCGAAAAGCTTAAGACTTCCTATAATATTTTTCCTCCCTCAACCCCTCCAAAATGCGAGTTTTGGTCGTCTAACCTTGTGCATCTGGCCCATTAGATAATCCCAACCCTGATTGCTCAAGGATAGCAAATCTATACTCATATTCCGGGAGAGATAAGTTAGGAAACCATTTTCAGAAATCCACCAGCTTTCAGGAATTAGTTATATATACAGTAATAATCCGGGGGAAGATTAATACTTAACAGAATTGCTGAGAGATGATTTGTAACATTAGTAACAAGCAAAAATTTGTATGTAAATGGATTATGAGTAGCTCAGATCTTATGCTTCAATAATTAAAAGATTAGGAAGAACAAAACCTCAAATGCAGCCCGGTGAGAGCAGCCCGGTGAGAGCAGTTGATATTCCCACTTCAGCTTTCTTCACAGCTTTACGAAAGCAAAGGAGGGCCACGTGCTCGTTAGCTTGGAGAACTGGGTCTGCCCAAAGTCTAATTTCTGACCTGGTTTTCCCCATTAAGCTATAACCATCAACCAGCGAACTGATAGTAGTGCCAAGAGATGAGTTGTGCATTTATCTACTTATATGCTTAGTAAATTTAAATAACGATCTCATGAAATGCTGATCTTCTCTTTCCTCGGTTCACTTCCGGGATGGCAGAAACAGAATTTTTACAAGTCACAAGTGGTGCCGGATAGCTGGATCGTTCATGTTTCATCTCGCATCTCCCTATTCTTTCCTCCGCTTAGCCCTATCATGCCTTGTGTGTCCTCACTTCATACGGTTCTCACATCTCAGAATTAATAAATGGCTGTTGTCTTACCTAATCTTCCATGTCTCACGTGAATTAAAGTTATATGGTTTTTTTTCTTGTGAGCTTGCCTGGAAAGCGGCAAGGTTTTTTTTTTTTTAATTTCATACAATCTCACCGGTCAGGGGGCATGAAGGAGAAACGCTGACACATAAGATGGTAAATACATAGTAGGAAAGGACCAAAAATAATAGGGAGACACAAATGGCAATTTAAAAGGTAACACTTAGGTAAAAAATTACTGAGATAAAGACAAGTTGTTAGGGAACGCGGCAGGGTTGGCAGGCGGCCGATTCATACATAGGTCTTATAGTCAAAATTGTTGCCTTAACAAGACTTTTGAAGAAACTTTTACCCCTCCTCAAAACTGTTTGGTGCCTCTGGGACGTTTTGTGATGTAACCATCACTAACACAGCGTGCAAAAAGCTGTGGAATTTGACTAACCTAACCTACATCAAGTAGGTGCAGCTGCGTTTTAAATCTGTCACGGAATATACACCTACAGCCATATTCGGAACGCTTGGTGCAGCTTGACCAAAGAATCACAACCTTGCCCCAGCTTTTTTGACGTGACATTTGTGACAGGTCTGTCACTAGAGGCAGATCTTGAGGTTGACTGGCTGTTCTACAATCTGGTGAAGTGTCAGCGCTTGCTCACCAGCTCCTTGACCCACCCACCATTCTCTTGGCCGTGTTATTCAGCTTCTGACTTGCAGGTTTTGGGTTTGGTAAGTTTTCATTTTATTTTTCATATTATTTTGTTGTTTTCATTTTCATTTTCATTTTTTTCATTTTTTTTTCTCTTGCCAGCACCCATCCGGTTTTCACCTACCGAAAATCTTTTCAGGCTCTGTCCTAATCATCAAGCTTTTGATTTGGTAGGTTTTGTTTTCTTTTTTTTTAGCCAACACCCACCCAGTTTTCACCTACCAACAATCTTTTCAGCCTCTATCCGAACCGTCAAGCTTTTGATTTGGTAGGTTTTTTTATTTCTTTTTTTGTTTCTTTTTTTGTTTCTTTTTGTTTCTCTTATTCTTTTCTTTTTTTGTAGCCAATGGTGTTTCTAAAATATGACCCTTAATTCAAGGTGAAGGTTGTCATGGCAGCTTTGGAAGGTTAAACTCTTGACAAAATCAACTTAAAGAATGGTGCAAATATTCACTGCAACTCTTTGTCTTGTTGGATGAAGCTTTATCAAACCACAAAAGCCATAATCACCAATACCTCTACTTATTTAAAATGTGTCCAACCTTACTGGCTTATTGACAACCAATGAGAGTTTATTGAAGAGCTCCTTGAAACTGATCTTCCAAAGTATCTGGCTGAGTTACAGGCTGCATAACTTGACGATTACGATGTGATTGTTTCTCAAAAAACTATTCATATGGAGCTAATATATTTCTTTCAGATGAACAAGAAAGTTTTACAATGGGTGCATCCAAACCAGTATTACAATAAGCAATTGAATTTTATGTTGATGGTTGGCCAGTATGATCCAAAGTTTTTGGTTTTCACAGTTGAGCATGTTATTTTTTATCATTTTCTCAAACATCTCACTGACTATTTCGGATATGTCAGATGAATCTGGAATAAGTTTAGAATGTATTGGTTATAAGGATGGGTGGGAAAAAAACGAGCAACGTACAAAACAAGTTTCAGAAGAAAAAGTGTCAATCTGCTATAAAATAATTACTGGGGTCTCCTTAACTGGAATGGTTGCTAGTACCATTCATGCAGAAATGGTGTGTTGCTCTCATCTTGAGTTTTTTTTTTTTTTTTTGGAATTCATATTGGTAAGTGATTTTCTATTATCCTGGCTCACGTTAAAATTCTGATTATGTTAATTTCACAATTTGTTTTTTAAGCTTCTAATGATGTCACCTTATCCAGGACCAAACAATGTCCTGATAATGGATAACACTTCATTTCATCATGGAGGCAATATCAAACCTTTAATTCAGAAGTTTGGGTGCTGCTTACTATACCTTTGACCTTACTCTCTAGACCTAAATCGAATTAAAAAATCCTTCCATGTTTTGAAAAGTAAGTTTGAACATTATGCCAAGTTGACAGGATGCTTGGATGATGAAGTGATCTTTACTAAATATGCGAAACTTTGGATTACACAAGAGTTCATGTATTCTGTATTTAGAGCAAGTGGTTATGTGGAGTAATTATTTATTTAGCTAATGGTTGGCTGATAGTTTCTGGCCAAAAAATTATATGGGGAATCCATCGCTTTTTTATAACATGGCAAGCAAAAATAAGAATTTAATAAATAAAAATTACTTAAACGATTTTGAAAATTTGGAATGAGGAAATTAATTTTAAAGATGAATTTACCAAATTTTAATGTTCCATAAAACTGAAAGATGGATATGACAATTTGTAACATGGGGCAGCAAATAATTTTAATGATTAATTGAAAAATGACTTTGACAAATTGTAATGAGTGTTTCATAAAATTGAAAAATAACTTTTGACAGGCTGAGTTCAAGTACAGAGATGTGAGTAGCATGATTAGTCAGTTGTCTTGTAGATTTTAACAGTCCAGTATAAATTAACTTGTCCAAATCCAATCGAGTATCAAAATATAATTCAATATAATGGCTTCAGTAATTTAATCTCACTTATTAAAAATGGTATACAGTCTACAGTTGGTAGAAAAATAGAGCTAATGATTTGAAACAATATTTAAAAGACTTTAACAGTACTAATGAATATGTATTTTAATTAATTTGTTATATTCTTAAAAGGTGATCTAAAAGAATGTAGAATAATAGCCCAAAAACCTCCTCCTTATATACCCATAAATCCCTGGTGTCTACCTTTTGCTTCCCAGACCCACTACACTGCTATCCTTGGCCATTACAGAACTCTGAGGGTGTTCATCTCCTCATGGCATCCACTTCAAGCAGTTTCACAGGCCTAGTAGCTAAAGGACTTTCTCTACACAACAGAAGAACCAAGTCACAGGCCAAAAAATAAGAATAATATGGGGTAATCCATCAAAATATAGAAATAACTGAAAAACAGAATATATGTGTTATTATTTAAATAAAAATAATTATAAAGTAAAGGAAAAAAGCAAAAAATACTTCTAAATAAGGGGGATCAGCACTAGAAATTAAAATATCAATAATAACAATTTTCTTCATTGAAATTCCAATTTAAAAATACCCAATATAGCCTTTAAACTTATTAAGGAACCAGAAAAGGATGTGGAATGTAGAGTCTTGCAAGGAACTTGCAAGGGTAAATCCTTGACTATTTTAGTGCATTCAGGAAATTTTAGGTGTGATTGTGAATTGTGGCCATTGATCTTGAGGTCAATGCAATTATTAGTGCATATAATGAGGTCAGTGCATGTGTAATTCAATTAGGAGACTAAATAAGCCCCACTTGCCTAATTTAGAGTGATTACCCATATGGTTAATTTACCCAAGTGAGTAATTAGTGTGAAATGACTATATTTTTAATTATTGAAGATATGCATGTGGGATAAATACAGTCAGCATAAGGCCAGTACACATAAGCCAATTCTAACATAATCTTCATCAATTTTTTGAAGTCTTATTTTAAGAAATTCATATAGCCAAATATATTGGGCTAAATATAGAAAATTGATTGTCATCGGACAACCTACGCACAAGGTCGAGGGTGTTCCTGGAAGTGAGATGGAGGGAGGAGTTTAGAAACTTATTCGATGCACAGAGGAAATTTTTGAGGAAGTGATTCGAAGATGACTTGAAGGAAGAGCTACTTCTTCAAGATATTTTCGAAAAGAATTCTAATATAATTTAAAGGTAATATTAAAATTCTTAAGATCTCACAAAGGGTTGGAAACTCAATAATCACAGATTTAGGATTTAGAAATGATTACTGAGAAAATAAGGAAAGATACAATAATAATGATTTAACCTAAAGTTTTACCACTATTAACTATATATAAGTTTTATAATTTGATTCTAAAGAATTTTGAACCAAAAACCCAACCCCTTTTATATCTTTTACTCCTCCTCGCATTGACCTCATACCCATCCACTATTCCGCACACCACAGACCATTAAAAAATACACCCGTTACACCTGGACCCTCCTCACTAACATCTGTCAACCCTTTAATCCTCCACTAACCATTCTGTCCATGCTCACTACCCCTTTTAATAATTCACAGACATTTAATAAACCTTTTAGCGTACTATTACATTGACTATTGCGCTGTGCGTTGCTTATTGAGGAAAAGACTGAGACACACTATTGAGAGATTGACTAATTTAGATTTAGAGTTTAGACTAGTGTGGTTGAATAGTGAGTACACAAAGGAAAGTTGCAGTTGCTATGTAGAATTGCTTTCTGCACTTTGAGTATGAATTTAAACCTCTGTATTAATGATTTAATGAGCTGTTTTTGCCTTGAGTGTCACGTGGCGCATGAAATTGATCTATAAATGCACAATTTAAATATAATTAAATTTATAGCGCATACATACAGCTTTTAAGTGATATATGACACATTTATCAATTATTTCAATAGAATAACGTAAAAAAAACTTTGAAACCACTTAGAGCATCCAAACTTGTTTGGTTGTGTAACTCCAGCTTACATGCATATTACTTCTGAGTTGCACAAATTTTTGATATCATTCCACACTCATTTTTCAAAAAATTCACTATTTGTGAGTTAAACAAAATTTGTGTCACTCATGTTTCTCAGTTTATTCAATAACATCACTCCTTCCAAGGCACTTATTTCTTCTATCTCTCCTTCTACCATACTCATTTTTCTTCACTCAACAGTTTCATTTCACATGCCATTAAATTTCCTTGATGACGTATTAGACATGGAAGAAGAAGATATGCTTCTTAAATATTTTTTAAATACCTAATACAACAATCAAACATCCAATTCAACTACACCAAGACCAGAAAAAATAGATAGAAAGAGATTGTTACACTGGTAATGCAAACTTAATGAAAGACTACTTTGTGAAAAACCCTCTTTACGAAAATATTATTTTTGAGTGCTAATTCAGAATTAGAAAAGATCTATTTACAAAAATTGTTGAGGAGCTACAGATGTACAATAAATATTGGGTTTAAAAATCTGTAAGTAAAGTATTTTTTAATAATATCTATCAGGCTTTTTTCTCAATTTTATTTTAACTACATTACTTCAGGATTGCTGCAGGAAACTTGGATTTACACCTCACCAAAAGCTAACTAGTGTACCCCACCAGATTTCCTATGGGTTTTTGGCCAATTCAACTGACAAGTATGTTCACAAAGTTGAAAAAACTTCACTAAAGGCATTGAAAACATTTTTTAAAGACATAATATCTTTATATAAAAGTGAGTATTTATGAGAACCAAACACTGTGGATAAAACCAAGTTTTTGAGGGAATATGAATACAGCGGTTTTCTGGGATGTCTTGGAAGTATTGATGGGATTCACTGGAAGTGGAAAATGTTCCCCAAATCCTGGGATGGTCAGTTCCTGGGGAAGGAAAAAATCCCGCAATGATATTAGAGGCTGTAGAAATTAAAAACCTACTAATTTGGCATGCTTTCTTGGGGTCACATGGCACTTTAAACAACATCAATATTCTTCATTTCAGAAACTTCATTGATAAAATTTTGAGTGGAAGTCAAAATGATGTAATCTATAAAATAAATAATAGAAGTTATAGAGACGGTTACTACCTTGCTGATGGTATTTACCCACCATGTTAGACCCAGATCAAGACAATCTCTCATCCATCAGATGAGGAAAGCAGATATTACTCTAAATTATATGAAAGTTCTAGAAAGGACATAGAAAGTGCATTTGGGGTGTTAAAAAGTAGGTGAGGTATTCTAACCCAGCCATGATGTTTTCTATGGCATATTGAAGAAGTAAAAGATACAATGGCCTGTTGTATAATTTTACAGAACATGATAGTGGAATCAAATTCAGAAAAGGATCCTTACCTAAATGAGAGATACATTCAATGTAAAATTCAGACAAACCACCACAATCCTTCTTTAACAAAAAACTTAGTAAATTTTATTCAGAATAGCCAGGCACTTCACAATCCCAACACACACTTGTATCTGGAAAAATAGAAGAAGACTTGAATATTTAAGAGAAGAATTATTAATTTTTAATAGTTAGATGAATAATATAATTTAGTAAATAAAAAGAAATGTGAGTAAAAAAAATATTGAAGTTTCTACAAATTTTATAAAATAAATATATAATTTAAAAAAATAATAAAGGTTGTGAGTCAAGAATAAAGAATCAGACCAACATTTATATATATTCTCGGGCCTCCTATAAAATCAAAAAATGTGAGTAAATATATAATTTGGTTAAAAAATATGATTAATGGGTAATTAATAAATATTGAGGATATATGAATTGAAGTATTAAGAAAAGAAGAATAAAAGTAATACAAAAATATGAATAAAGATCTTTATATTTCAAGTAGTAGTAAAGTTAAACATATTAATCTTGCTTAATCAAAAAATTATGAGGTGTGAAATATTAATATTAAAAAGAGATTTGAGATAAATAAGGAAAGAATAAAAAATGATAATAGATATATATATAATAAAATTTTCAAAATAAATAATTATTAATATATATAAATTACATCATACTAATAATTTTATAGATAATTAATAACAAATATACAACTAATAAACAATAATTAATATATAATAATATATAAAAATAGAAAGAAGTGTTATTAAAAAATAAAAAAGAATGATATTTAATATTTGTATATCAATATATATATGTTGCTTAAGAAAAAAAAAGTGATTCCAAATGGAAGGAACAGAGCAGTATATATATTATTACTTAGCCTCCTAGAAAATCAAAAAAGTGTGAGAAAATATATATTGTAGTTTAGATATAGATATGATAACAATAAGATTAATGGTTACTTACCAAATATGGAGAAGAAATAATTTTGAAATATAAAAGAAGAATTAGACATAAGATTTATAATAACTATATTAGGGGGTGTCAGTTCTGGAAAATCTGCACCTACAAATCTGTACTTATTTAAGTGTGAAATTCCAAAACACACTAGCCCAAAAACTGGTGGATTTCAAAATGAAATAAGTCTATTATTTCACTCAAATTCACACTCTCTCAACCAAAAGTGCTGATTTCACCATAACATCCCATTTCACTAATTTTTCAGCATCATCCCATTCATACACAGCACCCCACAGCATAACACTTCATAACTCAAAACATTGTGCATAATTTACATTTCATAATGTATAAGAGTCATGCCTTCCTCACTCTCAAATTGTGATAAGCTACATCAAGAAATGAATTTCATTTCTCTTCATCTCCTCTTTGACTCTAATTGCGATTCTGATTATGATCTTATAGAATATTTTTCTTTTTATCAAAAATGTTCAGGAAACGTTACCTTCTTCCAAGAAAGCTTCAAGTACAACATCAAAACACTTCTTCAACTTTCTGTACCCAGTTTTAGACAGTTTTTCAGGATTTCTCAGGAATTTTTCCTTAGAATGGTAATTCTTCTTTTCATATTGACTTTGATTTTGAATCTTCTATTATAATATCTTTTTTTCAAGTCTATTGTTTTCTTTTTCATCTCAACATGAAATCACATATGTTCTGCAATTATATAATTTTTCAGTCATTCTTTTTTTCTTTCATCATTTATATCCATTTCCTCCTCTACTTTTTCATCCCTCAAACAATTTGAGCTCAATTGTTTTTTCAAATCATCTCTCCAAGTAAGTCATTTTCTCATTTTTACTTATATATTTTCTAATTATTTTTTTTAACTTTTTTTTTGTTTTTTTATCTAAATATTTTTAGTAAGTGTTTATTTTTTGATTTTAATGGAAAAAATGAACTTTTTTCTTTCTCTCTCTCTTTTCTTTCTTTTTTTGGCTCCATCATCCTACTCTTCATCCTTCCTTGGCTAGTTCATTATTCCCCCTTTCTCCTATTTCACTTTTCTTTGGTTCTATGTCATTGAAACACATAAATTTCACATTCTTTAAGCATTTAACTTACTCCATATTCAATTTCCCCCAAGTTCCTACTTCACTCTTTCTCACTCTATTTTTCCTACCTTTCAATTAAGGTAAGTTTCATGTCCTTTTTTTAATATCTATATAATATCTCATTCTTTCTATAAGACTTTTATAGTTTAATATATTTAGAACTCATATCTTGATAAAAGTGGACTTATATAACTCCTCATGTTGTCATTTTTATTATCACTTTTCAATTTTTTGTAAAATTTTGAAAATCAGACTCAGAATTAAGGTTAGGTATATTCAAATCTGATGTCATTTTAATTGAAGATTCTCCTGAAGGCTATTGTTTTTTTCCCACAAACTGATTTAAATTTGGTCCAGTGGTTGCTGAGATATTGACCTTAAAAATTAAGCCTTTTTTTCCCAATTTGTTTTTTTATCTTTCATTTTTTATATAAAAATAAGATTTAGGTTAATTTTAATAAAATTTCATTTAACTGAATATTTTCCTGAAGCCTATCTTTCACTTACCACAAACAGGTTTGAATTAGGTTCAGTGGTTGCTGAGATTTTGAAATTTGAAGTTGAGCCTTTTTTCCAAATTTCACTTATCTTATTTCATGTTTTTATATTGCATAATTAGAGAATAGGAATTCTGGAACTATTATCTAATGATTATCTAGGCTTTTATCTCCATCTTTATGTAATTTTTATCATCACTTTCAAAGTATTTGTGAAATTTTGAAAAGGAGAGTGAGAATTAGGGTTGAATTTATTTGAATCAACTGTCCTTTTAGCTAAAGATGCTTCTGATGCCTATCTTTTATATCCAGAAAAACTGATTTGAATTTAGCTCAGTGGTTTCTGAGATATTGACCTTTAAAATTGAGTTGTTTTTCCAAATTTCACTTTTATTTATTTCATAATGCATATCATAACATTTACATCATGCATTTATCCTTCCAGATTGCTATGATTATCTAGGCTTTAATCTCCCACTTGTTGGAATTTTCGCCATCAGTTTTCAAGTTTCTATGCAGTTTTGAGAATAAGAGTTAGTATTAGGATTAGTTTTATTTGAATCTACTATACTGTTAGCTGAAGATACTTTTGAAGCCTATCATTTATTTTCATAAAACCAATTAAAATTTGGTTCAGTGGTTTCTGAGATATTGACCTTTAAAGTTCAGCCTTTTATTCCAAATTTCACTTTAATTCATTTCATAATTCATATTGTAACATTTTCATCATGCATTTATCCTTCCAGATTCCTATGGTTATCTAGGCTTTAATTTCCCACTTGTTAGAATTTTCATCATCAGTTTTCAAGCTTCTGTGCAATTTTGAAAATCAGAGTCAGTATTGGGGTTTGTTTTGTTTGAATCTACTGTCCTGTTAGCTAAAGATAGTTCTGAAGCCTATCTTTCATTTTCAGAAAAATGTTCAGAATTTGGTTAAGTGGTTGCTGAGATATTGACCTTTAAAGTTGAGCCTTTTTTTCCCAATTTCACTTTAATTTATTTCATAATGCATAACATAATGTTTATTTCATACATTACCCTTTCAGAATTCCTCAAAATTCTAAAAGTGCAATATTTTAGAGTCCAGTAAAGAAAAATGGTGTTATCAGATTCTCATGATATGACTATTTTTGATAAGATTAAAAGTAAAAATTAAACCAGGAACCAAAAAGAATATCCATTTCCTCATAGAGAAGATACATGAAATTGAGATTTTTCAAAACAGTAGTATCTCCATTCTCCAAATAATAATCATCAATACTAAATCCAGTGGAGGTGGAAGCAAAATGAGCCTTTTTAAATTTTGATTGATAGCTTCTGATCTCCTGCAAGAGTGAAAAAAGTAAGAGTAAAATTAGATTAACTATTAAGTAATTTACCTCCTTTCTCCTTTCTTCTCTCTCTTCTCTCAACTTGCCTTTTTGTTTCCCTATTGCAGAAAAAAAGTAAATGGCTCTTCCAAAGAACTAACAGGAAGAATAATAACTTGTAATTAATTTCCCTCTAATTTCCTCTCTCCTCTTGCCTTTTTTTTCTCTCTTTCAGCTGAGAAGAAAATGGCTCTTCCAAAGAACTAAAAGGCAAGAAAAATAACCAGTTGGTAATTTCCCTCCTCTTATGTCGGTCAGTCGTCTAGAAGAGGTAAGAAAATTAGGAGAAAAAGGAGGAGAGAAGGAGGAGGACAAGGGAAAATAAAGAAATAAATCACAAAAATATATATTTAATTTATTTGAGAGGGAAACAACGGTGAGCAACTTTGAGAGGTGACAAAAACTTAGATTTTATTAACAATAATATTATTAAATGTAAGGGTTCTGCGCGGCAAACATTTTTAATTACTATCAGACTTAAAGCAACCTTTAATTTGTTATATAGACTTTTAATTAGAATTGTATTACTAATAAAAAAATATAAACGTAATAAAATGGTTATTTAATTTGTTGAGTGTGTAATAAGTGATGAGGCTACAGGGGATTATCCAAGGCCCTTTTATAGGCAATGGGTCCTCTGAAGCGCTACTATATTTGTAAATACAATGATTAGAATGGAATAAAACAAATATATCAAAAGAGTAAATGAAACATAACAATATAGAGAAAAAAAACATGAAACAAATAATTAAAACCCCAATTAAGAATCCAATTTCCCCGCCATTAATTCCCAAATCAGTAAGTGAAAATAGTGAATAACTAAACAAGATTGGAACATAGGAACTATGAGAAATATAATTCCAAACATATGGTACAATCTGATTAAAGGATATTTTAAGTGAAACAAAAAATACTTTGACGCAACAAAACATGTAATTAATCTCAATTTAGTATAAATTAATTTATTTGTTTTTTTCTAACACAATTAAGGGTCAAAAGAAGCGTCATTAATTATTGTTTAGTTTTATATGAGAGGTGTTATTTAATATATAAATTTAAATAATTAATTTAAATATATTATAAGTCAATTTTACACTTATTATAATATATGTTTTTTCAATTAATTAAATATAAATTTATAATCATTAAATACATAAAAAGGCGCCATTATTTGTAGAATATATTATATTATGTTCAATTTAACTGTATATAAAAATATATATAACCAATAAATTTATGGTAACACTTGTATATAATAAAATACTTATATAATTTCATTATGCAATAAAATATTAAGTTATATTCATTAAATACAATTCTTACCCACTCTTTAAGGTTTTATAAGTTATATATCATTTACTGGACTCCTGGAATAGCCTGGCTGACATCTCTCCTTTCTCCTCTTGCCTCTTGGGTATAGTTATTTTTTTTAATTTCACCTATTATTTTCAACTCAAATTCTTTACAGGGTCCCACTGTGGCAGTCTAAAGTGTAGTATAGCACTTAAAAGTACTATTTAATGAGTTTGGAATCATTATTTTTGGAGATTGGAAAGGCAAATATAATTTTAAATATTTTAGTATTATTATAAAAGAATGGATGGTTTATTACAAAAATGGGTCAATTAATTCAGTCAAGATGAAACATTTATTTAACAGTCATGAAATGCAAATATAGGATAAAAAGTGGATTAAAGTGAAATTAAGGAGTCTCAAGAACATTTAGAAATTTTTGGGGAATCTCTTTTATTTTTCTTATATTTTCAATAATTTTATTAACTATTTTTGATTTTTGATATCTATTTAACTTTAATGATTTTTAACTCAGTGAATAGTGTTTCACTGGCTAACAAACCTTAATAGTACTTTTTCCAGATGTAAATCTATCATAATTTATTTTTGTAAATTTTTTATTAAGGCTTTAAGGTTCTAGTTGAGTCTAGAAGTCTCTAAAAGCTCTGGGATACACTGGACAAACTCCGTACCAACTCCGGAGGGAAATAGGGGGCATGTGACTTGACTTTGCATATAAAGGCTTTATACTCAGGATTATTAGACATCTAATTTATCATACAACAACAAAAAGAAATAATAAAAAACTAACATCATCATATTTACATGACATTTCATATTTGTAATACCCTTATAAAAATAAAATTTTTATATAACTAATAATTAATATTACACAAGAACTCATAAACATATACTTATAGGTTATCATTGAAAATTTCTCATCTTCAGGGAATCAATTTTAAAATCTGTTCATAAAAATAAAAACTTCATAAAAACATATAAAGCTATCATTTAAATAACTTTTCTTAGTGCACCTTTACTATTGTATTTCTTTCTCCTAACATTAAGAAGACTGATTCTACATCTCTAAAACCTCTAAATAAATTGATAAACTGGCACTTTAATATCACATAGAAGCTTCATCTTATTTAATTGTGAACTCATATTTTACTAAGAGTGGAAAGGTTTTCTTAGGTTTATCCAAATCCCTTGGATTCTGCTTACAGCAAGGCAACTGTAAAGGTCTTTCTATATTGGTGGCGCACATCATGGGGTTCAAATTCTGTAACTACTAAAAATCTTACTTGGTACTTGAATTATCCTAGCCTACAAGAGGCTTACTTATAAAAGCACTTATTATTAATTGTTTAATTTTTTACTTTTGGGAAGTCTTCTGCTTCTGGATCTGGTGTTTCTGGTGCTTGTGCTCCAACTATGGGATCTGATAGGATTTAAATTTAGGATGGGCCCAAGTTAAATGGGGAGGAAGTTAAGTAGCTCCTCAGCAGGTATAAAGAAGCTTCTTCCAAATGTTGGAACAGGATGTCCATTATTTTGATAATATATCTAAAAAATGTGTATTGGAGTTATCTTCAGTGGAAAATGCTGAAATAATAAAAGATATTACTAACAATTCTATAGCCATATCTCCTTTGAAGGCACCTGTTATTATTAATGGTAAAAATGTTGATGTAGCTCTTGACTCTGGTGCTGGAGGAAGTGTAGTGTCTGAAAGAGCCTTAGCTTCAGTAGATAAAGATTATTTGAGTAAATTGTTACCTATGACTTCTGAAAAATGGAGAGGGTATGGTTCTACCTTGTGTACTATTGGAAAATACAAAACCTCTGTATTCTTCAAATATAATGGTGGTTTTGTCAGAGCTATTTGTGAATTTTTTATCATGAAGAATGATAATTTAATCAATTGGTTTATTATGGGTAATGATATTTTAACCATGTTTGGTGTGAAATCGGACCCAGCAGATAATTGCTTCATCTTGGGATTAAATGGCAAAAGAAAATTCAAAATTTCCTCCCCTAGAAAACCTTCTGGGCATCTGTTAAAGTTTTGTAACTCACTTATCCAATGGAAAGGCAGAACAAAAATTGAAATGGATGATTTATTAAATGAAATAAATACTTCTTCTTTTGGTGATCAGTTAACTAGTGAACAAAAGGATTCTATAATTGCCTCAATTACCTCCTTCCCTACGGCTTTTGCTCATGGTTCTCATGTCTTAGGAAGTGTTCAGGAAGAAATGAAAATTACCTTATCCTGTAACTTGATTGATATTCCTCCTAGTCTTAAGAAAAAACCATATCCTGCTTCTCCAACAAAAAGAAAGGATATTGAAGATAATATTGCCACATTTTTGAAAAAGAATATCATTGAGAAATTGGATGTCACCCCCAAATATTGTGTCATCTCCCCAGTCTTTATTTCTTATGAAAAGAATAAGGCTAGATTATGTGGAGATTACAGAGCATTAAACACTTATACTGTTGATGATATTTATCCTTTACCCAGAATTAATTCAATACATGCTACCTTGCAAGGTGCAAAATTTATTAGTTGTCTGGATGGAAATAAAGGGTATCATCAAGTTCCTGTTGAGAAAAATTCTCAAAATTTTTTACTTATTGCTACTCACATGGGAATATATAAATATGTTAGAATGCCATTTGGCCCTAAAAATGCCCCTTCAGTTTTCCAAAAAGTCATGGATAACACTTTCCATCAGGAAATAATTGAGGGATGGCTCATGGTGTATATTGATGATATCATAGTTTTTTCTAAATCTTTTTATGAACATATGGTTCATTTAAATAGGGTTTTCCAAAAAATGGATGAAATTAATATGACCTTGTCCTTGAAAAAGTGTAAATTTGTTTTTCAATCTTTGAAAGTCCTTGGCCATGTTGTGTCAGGCCTAAAAATTTGTGTAGACCACAACAAAGTTTCTGCAATTCAAAATGTGAAGTCACCAACTTCTGTAAGAGAAATTCAAAGTTTTTTGGGTATGTGTGGCTATTATAGACAATACATTAAAAATTATCAGGTCATATCCTTTCCTCTTACTAAACTAACTAAGAAAGATGTTGCATTAATCTGGAATATTGACTGTCAAAAAGCTTTTAATACATTAAAATGTTGCTTAATGACAGCCCCTATCTTTGCTCTTCCAGATTTTAACAAACCATTTATCCTGTATACAGATGCTAGCTTTGTTGGTCTGGGTGCTTCCCTCCACCAAAAACCAATTATTAATGAGAAATCCTAGAAGATGTAATTTGTTATATTTCAAGAACCTTGAGAATTAGTGAATTGAAATATGGCGCCACTAAATTAGAGTGCTTAGCAGTTGTTTGGGCTCTTGAGAGTCTTCATTACTATCTAGATGACCAAAATTTTGAATTGGTAACTGACTGTAGTGCTGTAAAGTCCCTCTTAAACCTAAAAACACCTAATAGACATATGTTTAGGTGCCAACTTGCTTTTCAAGAGTACAGAGGAAGAATGGCAATTATCCATAGGGCTGGAAATTTTCACTCCAATGTTGATATGCTTTCCAGATTGCCTCTGCCAAATAATGACTCCAATCCTGCTTATGTACCTGAAGATGATACTGATCATATTTATGGTATATTTATAGTTGATATGCAAGAGGAGTTATTACAATTAATTCTGAATTCATATGATAAAAATTCTGATTTAAATAAATTAGTTACTATCTTAAATGATCCTAAGAATGCTTTAATTCAAGAATTGATCAAAACTCTTCCTGAAAAGTATCAAAATGCTTTGATTAAAGGAAAGTTTTCTATTGAATATGGTTATATATATTATAGAAGAAAGCTTACTAATGTAATTGTAATTCCTCCTTCTATGAAAGAAACTATCCTCAAAATTTGTCATGATGACATATTAGCTGGTCATTTTGATCTTGAAAAGAGATTAATTAGAATCAAAAATACTGCATGGTGGTCTAATATGTCTGAAGATACAAAATTATATGTTGAATCTTGTGATTCCTTCCAGAAATCTAAAAGTTTGACAGGTAAAAGAGCAGGGTTATTACAACATATTGAAACACCTGATGCTCTTTGGCAAATCATAAACACGGATTCTGTCACTGGTCTTCATGTAGCAGGTAAAGACAGTTATAACTCTTGTTGGGTAATAGTCAATAGATTCACAAAAATGTGCAAATCTATTCCCACCCACAAAGATGTATCCACAAAGGAATTAGGTTTCTTATGGTGGACTTGCCTGTTCAATTTTATTGGATTTCCAAAAGCCATTATCTCTGATAGAGATCCAAAATTTACTTCTGAGTTTTGGACCTCTTTGATGGATATTTGTGGCTGTGAGTTAAAGTTGTCTACAGCTCATCATCCTCAGACTGATGGTCTAGCTGAAAGAATGATTCAAACTCTGGAAGATATGATTAGAAGGTATTGTGCCTATAGATTAGAATATAAAGACAATGACAGATTTACTCACAACTGGGTCACTCTATTTCCTGGTCTTGAATTTGCATATAATAGCACTTTTCATTCTGTCACTGAGAAAAAGCCTTTTAAGCTTTGGTTAGCTTATGTCCCAAACATTCCTGCTCAAATTCTCAATAACAAATTACCTAAGTTGGAACTACACCCTGGTGTAAAATATTTTGTGCAAATGCAACAGCTATTCAGAAAAAATGCTCAAAGCTGTATTGATAAAGCATTTGAATATAAAAAGAAGAGATGGGTTAAATCTCATAAGAATACACATTTAACAAGGTTAATGAAGTGTTGATATCTTCTGTCCATTTCAATCTACAAGGTAACAACAAATTGAAAGATCCATTTGTAGGACCATTTGTTGTTAAAAGAATGGTTGGAGATAATGCAGTAGAAGTTGTATTGTATTCTCCATATGATGGGAAACATCCTGTTTTTCCCATTTCTTTGCTTAAGCCTTATACTTCCAACAGTGACTTATTTCCCAAAAGAAGGGGAAGACCTAAGAAAAACCATCAGGAAGTCACTGAAACTGCAGAAATTGATAAAATTCTCAATGATAGAATTATCACTTCTGAAAGAGGTACTGAATATTTATTGAGATATAAGAACATTCATATGAGCATGAAGCATGGATACCTGGCAAGTAAATTTCAAATCTTCCTACTCTTTTAAAGAAGTACAAAAAGAAAAAATCTTACCATTTTTTTTATTGTTTTTTTTAGAGTGAGGGAGTGTCAGCTAGGCTATACCAGGAGCCCAGTAAATTTTATGTCAATTTACTGTAACTAAAAGAGGACGTAAAAATTTTCTTATTATGTAGATAAATTAAACTTATATTGCATAATGAAATGATATAATTATTTTATTAAATATATATAAATATTATATTAATTTTATTATTATATAAATTATTTATACATTTAAATTAAGCATGATATATATTCTATAAATTATGGCGCATTTTTTATGTATTTAATATATAAAAATTTATAATTAATTAATTATAAATATATATTATAACTATAAGTGTAAAATTGATTTATAATGTAATTAAATTTATATATTAAATAAATTTTTTCATTCATTATTAAACAATAATATTGGGCGCTTTTTTGACCCTTAATGGTGTCAGTAAAATTATTAAATAAATTACAACACTTATTTAATAATATGATATTAAAATTCTCACATTAAATTAGAAATATCATTAAATTAATTATATTTTTCATTTAAACTAATTATTGAAATAATTACATAGTTAAAACAATTAATTAAAACTGCTTTATACTGGATTGAATTGATTACATGGATTTTTGTGTGAAAATAATTCTAATTGTTTTAGTTAAACCCTTTACATCCTACTTTAATGTCTGTTTTGGATTCTTTTTCTCATAGTTCTTATGTTTCAGGCTTATTTAGCTACTCACTATTTTAATTAACTGGTTTGGGAACTTTTGGTGGAAAAATTAGTTACATATTCGTGGGTTTAGTTAATTGTTTCATGTTTTTCTCTTAATATCTGTTTTTCATTTCTATTCTTTTATATTCTTGTTTTAGATTATTACTATTTTGTATATACTGATTTGTGGCGCTTCAGAGGCCCCTGGTCTATAAAAGGGCCTTGGGTAATCCCCTTTAGCCCATCATTTATTATACACTCAATCTTGAATATATTTTTAATATAATACATTTATTATTATTTTTATTAGTATTATAAATCTAATTTAAATTTTATATACATAACTAAAGGTTGCAATAAGTCTAGTAATAATAACAGTGTTTATCGGGCATTGAAATAACTCTTATTTAGAATATATATTTTATAACTTAATAACCCTCAGTATTGTGTCAAGTCCCAAGGAGTCCTTGTTGGTTTCCTCTCTAGAATAATTAAAACTTTTTTTTATTATTTTATTTCTGCCCCTATCTTCTCCTCCTCCTCTCCATTCTTTCCCTTTTCCTCTTCCCCTTCTAGACATCCGGCCAATAGAATTCTTACTGAAATTTTCTTGAAAACCAACTTGAACTATTGTACAAACCTAGCTGAATCTTTTTTGGTATCATAATGAAAGTGAAGTGAACTCATCTCAAATTTTGAGTGAAAAAAGTTTCAGTAATCATTCCAAACACTGTACAACTTAAGCACATAATTTTGACTCAGTATTTTAAATTATAGTTCAACATGGAGCTGAAAACTCATTTGAAACTCTCAATCTTTCAAGTGATATTTTTACTCTAATTTATTACTTATTTAAAATAAATTGAAACATATTAAAAATCATATTTAGATATTTAATATTTTTTAAAAAAAATTACCGGAATTTTCAAAACTACCCATTACAGAGAACTATTATAAATTGAATTTTTTTTGATTCAATTTTTGATAATTGTTAGTCATGTAACATTATTTTGAGTCACAAGAAGTTAAATTGAATATTCACTTGCTGAGTGGTATTCAGTATGTAAATGTAAAATGATAATTCATATATATAATGAAAATAATTTTGAATATTCATCCAAAAAAATATGCATAAAAATTAATATTGAATATTCACATGAGAATTCATATTGAATATGCATATATAAAATCATATTGCATATTGCATATTCAATAACATATTGAATATGCATATTAAATTCATGTTAAATATGCATATAGAAAATCATGTTGCATATTGCATATTCATTTTCATATTTCATATTTCATATCCAATATCATATTGCATATTCAATATCATATTGCATATTCAATTTCATATTTCATATTTCATATTCAATATCATATTGCATATTCAATATCATATTGCATATTCAATATCATATTGCATATTCAATATCATATTGAATATGCATATTAAAAATTCATATTGAATATATATATGGAAAAAAGTATTGAATGTGCATAAAAAAATTTAAATTGTGTATAAATATTAAAATTTATATTAAATAAAATATTAAAAAAAAATTCAGTATAAAATGATTTTATGATATATTATGTAATTTTTTAAATTGATTTTATTTTATTTTATTTTATTATATTTTGATACACTCATTTTATTTAATTCATTGCCTCAAATTAAATTGTATTGTATTGTATTGTATTTTATTATATTAAGTTGCATTTGGTTATTAATTATATAATTTTATTTTATTGCACGTTATTACATTTCTTGTCAAAATATATAATAAAAATTTATTTTTTATCTCATTTTACACCATTTGTATTTAGCTTTTTTTAATTCTAGCTATTATACTCATCTATCTGTCTTTTTTATATACAATTACATCATAATAAGTGTTAATGTCATTTAATTCATTTTATTACATTTGATAGATGCTATTGTATAGCCATGTAGAAGCTTTAAGTTGGTTAAAATTGACTTGTGAGCTCTGATGTATGGCCTTAGATTAGAGTTCACAGGCAAAAAATTGGATTTTGTACTCTGATGTATGGCCATAGATCAGTATTAGCCAGTTGTCTAGAAGAAGTAGGAAAGAAGGAAGAAGAAGAAAAAGAAGAAGAAGAAAAAGGCAAAGAGAAATAAAAAGGGAAAAAATTAAGGATGGTAATTGACTTTTTAAAGGACTTGTAACGGGTTTGGTATTATGTTAACTCTTGTAAGTACTTTATTTTCTCTGCTTAAACAAAACAATTAAATAATATTAAAACCTCTCTTAATGCAACCTATTAAATGTTTAGTACTTATAATTATTAAAGAGGTAGATGCTGCAATAAAATTATTATATGTAATTCAAATTTTGTAATTATTTATTTATAAAAATAAAGTATAGTATGATAGTGGATAAAATAAGTGATGGGGCTTCAGGGGATTACCCAATGCTCATATATAGGCAAAGGGCCCTCTGAAGCGCCATAAAAATGTATATACAATGTGAAAAATAAGATAAAATAAAATAAAATAAATAGGGGATATCAAAGTTAGAAATTTTAAATTATTTAAAAGGTATTTCACAGCAGAAAAAAAAATCTACAGAGTTGACATTATTTCTCAGTAAAAAGGTGTTTTTGGGGCACAATATGACATATTTTAAATAGTCATCATGGTTGATTTGGTGGAGAAAGGAGGTATTTTGAAATGGAAGATTTATAACTTTGATACCCCCTAATGTAACAAGAAAATACTATTGAAGCTGAAACAAATAACTAAAAACATAAGTATGAGCACATTTCCCACCAATTAAAACCCAGACACTGTAAGAAAATTAAGTTGGACATTAAATTAGTTTGAAACAAAAAGAATCTAACCATTTTTATTCAAAACAAGTTTCCTCAATGTTTAAGGAAAATAGTCATTTTTAAGTGAAACAAAATGTATACTATTTTTTATGCAAAATTTTTATGTAATTAATCAATTTAGTATAAAAAATGAATAAATAATTGTTTTAAACTATTTCCTTAATGTAATAACTATTTTGAGTCAAAAAAATTATTAATTTAATGTGATTACTAATTTAAGGTAAAAATTTAAATATTTTCTATTAAGTAAGTGTTTTAACTTAATTAGTAATTTTTCTGACACAATTAAGGGTCAAAAAAGCGCCCAATATTTATGAATTATAAGATATGTATAAAATTAATTAATAATTATATATAATTAATTAATGATTTTATAATTTAAATTTAATAATTTATAATTATAATACAATATAATATTAATTAATAATTTATGATTATTAAATACATTAAAAAGCGCTCATACTATATAGAATATAATGTATTATTTATTTATTTAATTTTATATACAATTTATATAGTGATAAAATTCATATAACTCAAATATTAATTTATTATTATGAGTTAGTTATGTAATTTTATTGTTCAATATAATCTTAATTTACATACATAATATAAATAAATATTTGCATGTTTTGAAATCCAATATAATATTATCACATTTACTGGACTTCTGGTACAGCATGGCTGACAATCAGAGTACACATGCATAAAAATGGCTGGTAAACTATGATGAAAAGCTATAGATCAGAGGTCACATGCTCAAAATTGATTGTGGTACTCTGATCTATGGCTGTAGATCAGAGTACCACATGCATGAAATTGGGTTTTAAGCTCTGATCTATGGCTTTATATCAAAGTTCACCAGCTCATTTTGAGAATTCAAAGACTGTTATTTGCACATGTAAAATTACATCTTAAAATAAAAGAAGATAATAAAAATTAAATTATGAAGTAAGGAAATATAATATACTAAAATCAATCAAAACAAAAATAAAATAAATTAAATTAAATAGAATAATAGTAAGTGAAATGAAATTAAATATAATATAATATAATACAGTATTATATAGTATGATAGAATAAAATAAAGTAAAAACGGATCAAATAAAATAAATGAAGTAAAGTAATTATTTTTTTAAAAAACATCATAAAAATTACATAAAGTTTTTAACTCATTAAGAAACATTAAAAAAATCACCTTTTTTCATGAGCAAGGTTTTTTCAATGTAGATGAAGAGATATAGATATAACAATGCATTAAATATAAAATACCAACAGACCTTGAAGCATTATAAGCTTTTATCAATATATATAGGGATAAATACAATACTTCATCATGAATAGGGATATTATAGCTCTCATTTAAGAAAAACTGAATAAAAATGAATTTAACAGTTTATTTTATTCACAGATACCTATGTAATTAAATTTAAAGCTTATAATTTAAAGCAAATACCACTTTATTCAATTTTAAAACTTTTTTAAAAAATCCAAAGATATTAAATATGTTTAATTTTTAGGTTAATTTGAAGAATGCTCAGGATGAGATTTGCATTAGGAGTTCAATCATAAATCCATAAAGACTGAGATTGTCAGCCAGGCTATTCCAGGAGCCCAGTAAATGATATGTTAGCTTATAGGACCTGAAAGAGGGCGTATGAATTATATTTAATGTATATAAATTAATATTTTATTGCATAATATAATTATATAAATATCTTATTACATATAAGTGTTATATTGATTTTATTGTTTATATAAATTTTATACATTTAAATTAAACATAATATATTTTATATTCTACAAATAATAGCGCATTTTTATGTATTTAATAATTATAAATTAATATTTAATTAATTGGAAATATATATTATAATTATAAGTGTAAAATTGACTTATAATATAATTAAATTAATTATTTACATTTATATATTAAATTACATCTTTCATATAGTATTAATCAATAAGTAATGGCGCTTCTTTTGACCCTTAATTGTGTCAGGAAGAAAATTAAATAAATTATAATACTTATTTTATAAAATAGTATTATAATTTCTCAAATTAATTTAATTAATTGTTTCAGTTAACTAGTATTTAACTACATAAGTGAAAACAATTAAATTATATAAACTTATGCTGAATTAAATTGATTTCATACCTTGTTGCATCAAAAAATGTCAATTGTTTCACTTAGAAATACTGAAAACAGATTGTATTACTTGTTTTGATTTGTTTTTCCCATAGTTAGTAGATCACATGGTTGTTTAGTTACTTATTAATCTATAGAAACTAATTTGGGGAATTTGGGATGGGAATTTTACAGTCTTAATTGGGATACTTGTTATTTTTCGTATATTTTTCTCTTAGTTACTATGTTACAAATGTCTACTCTTATCTTTTTGTTTCACTTCATTACTCTTTTGTATATAGTCATTTGTAGTGCTTCAGGGGACCATTGCCTATAAAAGGGCCTTGGATAATCCCCTGTAGAGGCATCACCTACTATACACTCAACAACTTAAATATAATTTTATCACGTTTATTATTATTTTTATTAGTATTACAATCTAATTAAAAATTCTATATAACAATTAGAAGGTTGCCTTAAGTCTGATAGTGATCAAAGTGTTTGCCGTGCAGAACCCTTACTTTAAATAATAATATTATTAATAAAGCCTCAATTTTTGTCATCTCTCAAGTTACTTGTCGTTGCTTTTCTTTTAAAATAAATTAAATAATCTATTATATTTTATTTCTTTTACTTTTCTCCTTGTCCTCCTCCATTTCTCCCCTTTTCCTTACCTTCTTCTAGACGATTGACCAACAGAGATTAACCTTGTGATAAGATTTTAAAAAATTTATAAAGATATGATTCTATTAACTAAATGTTTTTTTAAAAAAATTTCTTAGGCAATAGAAGGATGGAAATTAAAACTATATATTTAAAAATGTATTTGAATTTATTGAAAAAAAATTGAATTAATTTTTTGTAGGTGATTATATAAAAATTAAAAGTTAAAGCTCAAATTTAAAACATGTAAAAAGGTCTTGTATGAATTTTCAAGTGGAATTGTATGGATATTTAGAACAACATGTGTAAATGACAATGAACAAACTATAGGAGATTAAAATTCAATTACTTCATCCCAAAACTCATGTTTAAATATGTGGGATAATATTTAATTATAGATTTTATTTAATGTAAATGTCTTTTTAATTTTTACTTAATATCTTTGGAATTTTTGAGTTTTATTGTAGGTTTTTTTCTCTCAAAATATTTTATAGATAATAAAATTTGACTGATTTTTCAAAGATATGAATAATTATTATTTTCATAAAATTAAATTATTGGAAAAAAGGAATGTATTACTATGTATTGATTAATTTCAATAATTCATTACTTTTGATTTTCTCAATTTTATTATTTATATAAGTAGTAAAAACTTATGTATCTTTAACTACTGAAGATCTATAAAATGCCTTAAACTTGAATTTAATTTCTGTTAAATTTAAAATGGAGGTCTCCAATTTAGTATAGTAGGGTGAAGAATTTAAGGCCATAACTCAGTATTAATATGATTGAAACAATGCTGCTTCTGTAGTAAAAAATATAAGGTGAAGGTGAATTCTGATGTTTGGTGATGCAATATCATCAACCCTCTTATTTTAAAAAACTCTTATTTAAATTTTTCTCAACCAATTTTTTAAATTTTCTCACTCTTACTAGCACCTTTATATGTGATCATATTTTCTCAACAAATGTTTTTATACCTTCCTTTCACCTTTCACCTTTCACCTTTCACCTTTCACCTTTCACCTTTCACCTTTCACCTTTCACCTTTCACCTTTCACCTTTCACCTTTCACCTTTCACCTTTCACCTTTCACCTTTCACCTTTCACCTTTCACCTTTCACCTTTCACCTTTCACCTTTCACCTTTCACCTTTCACCTTTCCCCTTTCACCTTTCACCTTTCACCTTTCACCTTTCACCTTTCACCTTTCACCTTTCACCTTTCACCTTTCACCTTTCACCTTTCACCTTTCACCTTTCACCTTTCACCTTTCACCTTTCACCTTTCACCTTTCACCTTTCACCTTTCACCTTTCACCTTTCACCTTTCACCTTTCACCTTTCACCTTTCACCTTTCACCTTTCACCTTTCACCTTTCACCTTTCACCTTTCACCTTTCACCTTTCACCTTTCACCTTTCACCTTTCACCTTTCACCTTTCACCTTTCACCTTTCACCTTTCACCTTTCACCTTTCACCTTTCACCTTTCACCTTTCACCTTTCACCTTTCACCTTTCACCTTTCACCTTTCACCTTTCACCTTTCACCTTTCACCTTTCACCTTTCACCTTTCACCTTTCACCTTTCACCTTTCACCTAACACCTTTCACCTTTCACATTTCACTCCCTATCCCACAAATCTTTACCTATTTCTTGTCCCATAAAATTGCTCCCCACTACTTCCAATACCCTTCAATCAGAAACCAAACCCATTCTGATCCCTTTTTCTCTCCTCTGTTTTATTGAAAGCAACTTAAAACCCATTTTACTTCTCTCTCTACCTCTTTTTTCAACCTATATCTCCAATTTCTATAAACACCCTTTGCCTTTTTATACACTTACCCTCTCATAAATCCCTTTTCATTTCCTTCTCAAAAAAGTCCTCTTGGTTTCTGTCAGCCAGGCTATTCCAGGAGTCCAGTAAATGATATGTAACTTATAAAACCTGAAAGAGCGGGTAAGAATTGTATTTAATGAATCTAACTTAATATTTTATTGCATAATAAAATTATATAAGTATTTTATTATATACAAGTGTTACATTAAATTTATTGGTTATATAAATTTTTATATACAGTTAAATTGAACATAATAAAATATATTCTACAAATAATGGTGCATTTTTATGTATTTAATAATTATAAATTTATATTTAATTAATTGAAAAACATATCTTATAATTATAAGTGTAAAATTGACTTATAATATATTTAAATTAATTACTTAAATTTATATATTAAATAATACCTCTCATATAATACTAAACAATAATTAATGACGCTTCTTTTGACCCTTAATTGTGTTAGAAAAAACAAATAAATTAATTTATACTAAATTGAGATTAATTAAATGTTTTGTTGCGTCAAAGTATTTTTTGTTTCACTTAAAATACCCTTTAATCAGACTGTACCATCTGTTTGGAATTATTTTTCTCATAGTTCCTATGTTCCAATCTTATTTAGTTATTCACTATTTTCACTTACTGATTTGGGAATTAATGGCGGGAAAATTGGATTCTTAATTAGGGTTTTAATTAATTGTTTCATGTTTTTCTCTATATTGTTATGTTTCATTTACTCTTTGATATATTTGTTTTATTCTATTCTAATCATTGTATTTACAAATATAGTAGCGCTTCAGAGGACCCATTGCCTATAAAAGGGCCTTGGATAATCCCCTGTAGCCTCATCACTTATTATACACTCAACAAATTAAATACTATTTTACTACGTTTATATTTTTTTTATTAGTAATACAATTCTAATTAAAAGTCTATATAACAAATTAAAGGTTGCTTTAAGTCTGATAGTAATTAAAAGTGTTTGCCGCACAGAACCCTTACATTGAATAATATTATTATTAATAAACTCTAAGTTTTTGTCACCTCTCAAAGTTGCTCACCGTTGTTTCCCTCTCAAATAAATTAAATATATATTATTGTGATTTATTTCTTTATTTTCCATTGTCCTCCTCCTTCTCTCCTCCTTTTCTTCTATTTTGCTTACCTTCTTCTAGACGACTGACCGACAACTGGGGACCTTTCCAAACAACGACGACGATCGAGCCTGGCGACGAACGACAAAACGCACAGACCACCTAGCAAAAACAAAACTTTTGCCGCGACTGTGTTTCGAACTTGATTTCAACATCTTAGGTTTATATTATATTAATTTTTATATTATTTTGAAGTGATTTTTCGATCACTATAGTAAGTTCACCTTTGCGCCTCTCACTCATATTACTATATTTTTATTGCAATAACAGTGATTGTGGCTTAATTGCTGATTCACTGAGTGTAAGTGTTCAAATATTAAATTTTTTTTCCTAGTTGACCATTATAGAGTGTTAAATCCTCTTAGTCCTAGAAGAATTGACATTTTTTATTAATACAAATTGAATTATTAATTTAATTTTTTTATTATTATTAATTATTGTTAATTTTGGTTGACTTAAAAGTACATTGTGCTTAGTCCCAAATATATTGCCATATTTAATATTGGTAATTAATTGGTTGAATTAACTTGATTGTTATTCCCAATTTAACCTTGCAATCCATTTTTTTTAAAATTAATTTTTTATAATTATTACTTTATATTGAAAATTATTTTTTCTATAATTTAATTAATAAAATATTTTTTTATTATTTGGAGCAATTATTGACTAACTTTTATTATTTTTTTATAAAATAAAAAGTAAATTAAAAATCTTCCCACTAGTATGTCCAACAATTTGGCAGAAAAAATGGATAACATGCAAGTGGATGAAATAGAAATTGACTATGATGCTGACACTGTAAGTTCTTCTAAAGTTGGTCATAAAAAATCTTATGCTAACACAAAGAATTCACATACTGCAGGATGTGGAAATGACAGGAAATGCAAACAAACCAAAACCCCTTCCCCCAGTACCACAGAAGGAAGTAAAGCCTCTAGTGCCTCAAGAAGGTCTTCCAAAAGGCTTCAAAATAAAAAAGCTTCCTCTGCCACAACAAATCAGCAACCTATCCAGTCATATAAAAGAGTTGAAGACAGAAAATATGATGTACAAAGCAAAGGTAGACACATTGTGGGATCAGGTCCAAGAACTCAGGAACCAGATTCAGGCCCAGGCCCCTCCTCAGTTGCCTCCCAATCAGCCTCAGTTTCAGGCTCAACCTTCACAGCCACCCAGCTCAACCATCCAAAATCCAAATACTATGGAAGTAGAGCAATGGAAATGGGATTATCTAATGAGTCACTACCAACAGAATGTGCAACACCCTCATCATCAGCCTGGCCCATCCAGAACACCCAATTTCCATCCACCTCCTCATCCCTACCAACAAGGCAGGAGAAAGAAGGCCCAAGCACAATCCCAAACCCAGTCCCAGGGGAAGTTTCCTCCTCTGCCATGGTAAGTAATTTGGTTGATAGTCACTTGGGTATGTTTTCTAATAAATCTTCTTCTGCAGGTAATATTATTGAACATGGTGAAAGAACAGTTAAACCTGTTAAAAGACAGCTTCCTGTAACTAGTAGCCCTATTGATGTAATTAGCAAATTGTCATTTGATGAACCTTTACATTTAACTTCTACATCTTTAATTAATCCCTCTCTTGCAATTAAAAATGATTCTGTTCCCCCTGAAATCTATACCTTAATTGAAAAAACTTCTGAGGAAATATTGAAAGATACCCTTGATTTTAATGTTGTGAAAGACAAACATGTGAGAGATGTGTTAATCCATGAAAATGATAGATTAAATAATTTACACTTGCAATGTAAAGTGATTTCTTCTGTACAAGATACAGCTTATTTAAAAATCAAAGAAACCTTGAATATTGTTCTTAGTCAACAGAAACAAATAAGAAGTGACCATAGAGCTATATCAGAGAGAAATATCAGTCTACATAAGACCTTGAGTGAATTGAAACCCCTTATTGAGGAAAATTATTCATTCAAGAATGAAATAAATTCTCTGCAAAATGAGTTTAAGAAGCTAAAAAATGATTTCCATGCACTAAGTACCAAACACTCAGTTTCTGAGGACAGAAATGTTCTATCTCTTGCAAAAGTAAATGACCAGATGTCTGAAATTCCAAGAATAAGAAACTATGTGTCTGACCTGCAGGAAAAGTTCTCAACCTTAACCATCAATAATGAATTAAATGAGATTTCTGTAAATAAACTGCATAAAAATAAAGGGAAAAAACCTGAGCAAAGTTCATCCTTTCTTCCTCATATTTCAGCCATTAAACAAACTGACAATGAGTCTGTAAAATCCTTTGCTACTAGCAAAAAATCTTGTGATGGTCATGCACCAGCTGTTTCTGTAAATAATGAAATTTCTGAACACCTGGCTAAACTTCAGGAATTATTAATAATGAATAATTCAAACCAAAAAATGGACCATCCCAGTAGTCAGAAAAATTGGCCTAAGTTAGACCAATATCCTACCTTTGATGGTGATTCTTCCTCTGATTGGCAACAATTTATCCAAAGAATTGATAATTTAAAGAGATCTTATAAACTACCTTATGAGGAAATTGTTTCTAAGCTCATTTCTTTATTTTCCAATGTAGCCTTGATGTGGTATGAATCTGTCCTTTTAGATAACAATCATTATACATGGAATGATTGGAAATCCTTGATTGAGAATCAGTTTGGTGGTTCAAAATTCAGGTTAGCTCAGCAGAGACTGTATGAGAATACTAGATATGTATCCTCCTCTGTTGAAAAACCTATTGTTTTTCTGATGAAAATAACTAAAATCCTTAGAGCAATTGATCCAAAGATGGATTATGATATTTGGAGAGATAAAATCTTGTATAAATTACCAAATTCTCTTAGGGATTTGATTGTTGCTAGAACTGAGCATGTGATGGAAAATTCTTCTTTCATTAATATCTGTAATGAAGTACTACTCAACCATAGATATGAACCAAAGAATTATCTTAGTTAATCTTATAATGATCAGAATAAACCTTCTATAAAGCTCCCAGAAAAATCTGGTAAACCATCTGCCCCAGTTGCACCTAAAAAATATGCAACAAATACTTGTTATAAATGTAACAAACCGTGGCAGAAGGGTCATGTTTGTGACAAGAAAATTCATCTTGTTGAACAAAATGAAGACACTGATGAAGTTGAACTTGATGTCAATAATTCTTCCAGTGACTGTGAAAGTAATATCTCCTATGACAATGAATCTGTTAAAGATGTTTTAATGTTGGAACATGATGTCCATTATTTAAATAATATATCTGAAGATTGTGTATTAAATTTATCTTCAGTAGAAAATGCTGAGATAATTAAAGATATTACTAACAATTCTATTCCTATATCCCCTTTAAAGGCACCTGTTATCATTAATGGTAAAAATGTTGATGTAGTTCTTGATTCTGGTGCTGGAGGAAGTGTAGTATCTGAAAAAGCTTTGGCTTCAGTGGATAAGGAATATTTGAAAAAATTATTACCTTTAACTTCTGAAAAATGGAGAGGGTATGGTTCTACCTTATTTCCTATTGGCAAATACAAAACCTCTGTATTCTTCAAATATAATGGTGGTTTTGTCAGAGCTATTTGTGAGTTTGTTGTCATGAAAAATGATAATTTAAGCAATTGGTTTATTATGGGAAATGATATTTTAACCATGTTTGGTGTGAAACTGGACCCAGCAAATAATTGCTTTACCTTAGGAATGAATGGGAAAAGAAAATTCAAAATTTCCTCTCCTAGAACATCTGGGCATTTGTTGAAATCTTGTAACTCACTGATCCAATGTAAAGGTAGAACAACAACTGAAATGGATGATTTATTACATGAAGTAAATACCGCTTCTTTTGGTGATCAGTTGACCAGTGAACAAAAGGATTCTATTGTTGCCACTATTACCTCTTTCCATATGGCTTTTGCTCATGGTTCTCATGTCTTGGGAAGTGTTCAGGAAGAGATGAAAATTACCTTATCCTGTAATTTGAGTGATATTCCTCCTTCCCTTAAGAAAAAACTGTATCCTGCTTCTCCATCAAAGAGAAAAGATATTGAAGATAATATTGAAACATTATTGAAAATGAATATCATTGAGAAAGTGGATGTCACCCCCAAATATTGTGTCATCTCCCCAGTCTAGATTTCTTATGAAAGAGATAAAGCTAGATTATGTGGAGATTACAGAGCTTTAAATACTTATACTGTTGATGATATTTATCCTTTACCCAGAATTAATTCAATACATGCTACCTTGCAAGGTGCAAAATTTATTAGTTGTCTGGATGGTAATAAAGGTTATCATCAAGTTCCAGTTGAGAAAAATTCTCAAAATTTTTTGCTTATTGCTACTCATATGGGAATATATAAGTATGTTAGGATGCCATTTGGCCCTAAAAATGCTCCTTCAGTTTTCCAAAAAGTCATGGATAACACTTTCCATCAAGAAATTATTGAAGGTTGGATCATGGTTTATATTGATGATATTATTGTTTTTTCTAAAACTTTTGATGAACATATGATTCACTTGAAAAGAGTTTTCCAAAAAATGGATGAAATCAATATGACCTTATCTTTAAAAAAGTGTAAATTTGGTTTTCAATCTTTGAAAGTCCTTGGCCATGTTGTGTCAGGATTACAAATTTGTGTAGACCATAATAAAGTTGCTGCCATTCAAAATGTGAAAGCACCAACTTCTGTAAGAGAAATCCAAAGTTTTTTGGGTATGTGTGGCTATTATAGACAATATATTAAAAATTATCAGGTCATAGCCTTGCCTCTTACAAAACTGACCAGAAAAGATGTTGCTTTTCTCTGGAATAATGACTGTCAAAAAGCTTTTGATACATTAAAAAGTTGCTTAATGACAGCCCCTATATTGGCTCTTCCAGATTTTAACAAGCCATTTGTCCTTTATACAGATGCTAGCTTTATTGTTCTGGGTGCTGCCCTTCACCAAAAGCAAATTATTAATGATAAATCCTCAGAGGTTGTAATTTGTTATATTTCAAGAACCTTAAGAAATAGTGAATTGAAATATGGTGCCACTCAATTGGAGTGCTTAGCAGTTGTTTGGGCTCTTGAGAAACTTCATTACTATTTGGATGACCAAAAATTTGAGTTGGTAACTGACTGTAGTGCTGTGAAATCTCTCTTAAACCTCAAGACACCTAACAGACATATGTTCAGGAGGCAACTTGCTGTTCAAGAATACAGAGGAAGGATGACTATTATCCATAGAGCTGGAAATGTTCACTCTAATGTTGATATGCTCTCCAGATTGCCTCTGCCAAATAATGACTCCAATCCTGCTTATGTACCTGAAGATGATACTGTTCATATCCATGGTATATTTATAGTTGATATGGAAGAAGAGTTATTACAGTTAATACTGGATTCATATGATAAATATTCTGATTTAAATAAATTGGTTACTATTTTGAATGATCCTAAGAATGCTTCAATTCAAGCATTAATAAAAACTCTTCCTGCAAAGTACCATAATGCTTTAAATAAAGGAAAGTTCTCTATTGAAGATGGTTATATATATTATAGAAGGAAGCTTACCAATGTAATTGTTATTCCTCCTTCAATGAAAGAAACTATCCTCAAACTTTGTCATGATGACATATTAGCTGGTCATTTTGATCTTGAAAAAACATTGATTAGAATCAAAAACACTGCATGGTGGGCTAATATGTCTGAAGACACAAAATTATATGTTGAATCTTGTGATTCCTGCCAAAAATCTAAAAGGTTAACAGGTAAGAGAGCAGGGTTATTACAACATATTGAAGCACCTAGTGCTCCCTGGCAAATCATTAATATGGATTTTGTCACTGGTCTTCCTGTTGCAGGTAAAGACAGCTTTAACTCTTGTTGGGTAATAGTTGATATATTCACAAAAATGTGCAAATTTATTCCAACCCACAAAGATGTATCCACCAAAGAATTAGCTTTCTTATGGTGGTCTTACATGTTTAATATTATTGGTTTTCCAAAAGCCATTATCTCTGATAGGGATCCAAAATTCACTTCTGAGTTTTGGACCTCTTTGATGGATATTTGTGGCTGTGAGTTAAAATTGTCTACAGCTCACCATCCTCAGACTGATGGTCTAGCTGAAAGAATGATTCAAACTCTGGAAGATATGATTAGAAGGTATTGTGCCTTTGGTTTAGAATATAAAGACAATGACAGATTTACTCATGATTGGGTCACTCTTTTGCCTGGTCTTGAATTTGCATATAATAGCACTGTTCATTCTGTAACTGAGAAAAAGCCTTTTGAGCTTTGGTTAGGTTATGTCCCAAACACTCCTGCTCAGAATCTCAATAATAAATTACCTAAGTTGGAACTACACCCTGGTGTAAAATCTTTTATGCAAATGCAACAGCTATGCAGGAAACATGCTCAGAGTTGTATTGATAAAGCATTTGAATATGAAAAGAAAAGATGGGATAAATCCCATAAAGAATACACATTTAACAAGGGTGATGAAGTGTTGATCTCTACTGTCCATTTCAATTTACAAGGTAACCACAAATTAAAAGATCCTTTTGTAGGATCATTTGTTGTTAAAAGAATGGTTGGTGATAATGCAGTAGAAGTTGTATTGTATTCTCCATATGATAGGAAACATCCTGTCTTTCCCATTTCTTTGCTTAAGCCTTATACTTCCAACAATGACTTATTTCCAAAAAGAAGAGGAAGACCTAAGAAGAACCCTCAGGAAGTCACAGAAACAGCAGAAATTGATAAAATTCTCAATGATAGAATTATCACTTCTGAGAGAGGTACTGAATATTTATTGAGATATAAGAACAAATCATCTGAACATGATGCATGGATACCTGGCAAGGAAATTTCAAATCTGCCTAATCTGTTGAAAAAATACAAAAAGAAAAAATCTTAGCATTTTTTTATTGTTTTTTTTTAGAGTGAGGGAGTGTCAGCCAGGCTATTCCAGGAGTCCAGTAAATGATATGTAACTTATAAAAACTGAAAGAGTGGGTAAGAATTGTATTTAATGAATATAACTTAATATTTTATTGCATAATAAAATTATATAAGTATTTTATTATATACAAGTGTTACATTAAATTTATTGGTTATATAAATTTTTATATACAGTTAAATTGAACATAATATAATATATTCTACAAATAATGGTGCATTTTTATGTATTTAATAATTATAAATTTATATTTAATTAATTGAAAAACATATCTTATAATTATAAGTGTAAAATTGACTTATAATATATTTAAATTAATTACTTAAATTTATATATTAAATAATACCTCTCATATAATACTAAACAATAATTAATGACGCTTCTTTTGACCCTTAATTGTGTTAGAAAAAACAAATAAATTAATTTATACTAAATTGAGATTAATTACATGTTTTGTTGCGTCAAAGTATTTTTTGTTTCACTTAAAATACCCTTTAATCAGACTGTACCATCTGTTTGGAATTATTTTTCTCATAGTTCCTATGTTCCAATCTTATTTAGTTATTCACTATTTTCACTTACTGATTTGGGAATTAATGGCGGGAAAATTGGATTCTTAATTGGGGTTTTAATTAATTGTTTCATGTTTTTCTCTATATTGTTATGTTTCATTTACTCTTTGATATATTTGTTTTATTCTATTCTAATCATTGCATTTACAAATATAGTAGCGCTTCAGAGGACCCATTGCCTATAAAAGGGCCTTGGATAATCCCCTGTAGCCTCATCACTTATTATACACTCAACAAATTAAATACTATTTTACTACGTTTATATTTTTTTTATTAGTAATACAATTCTAATTAAAAGTCTATATAACAAATTAAAGGTTGCTTTAAGTCTGATAGTAATTAAAAGTGTTTGCCGCGCAGAACCCTTACATTGAATAATATTATTATTAATAAACTCTAAGTTTTTGTCACCTCTCAAAGTTTCTCACCGTTGTTTCCCTCTCAAATAAATTAAATATATATTATTGTGATTTATTTCTTTATTTTCCATTGTCCTCCTCCTTCTCTCCTCCTTTTCTTCTATTTTTCTTACCTTCTTCTAGACGACTGACCGACAGTTTCTATGAGCCATTATAGGCATAAAGGTCTGGGGAAGTGAAAAATATGGATGTGAAAAAGTGTAAAGGGGTATGGACGCTTTTAAAGGGTCAGATAGCATTTGATAGCAGAAGAATGGGCTTAAAATCATGGAAATAATTGTGTTGAGAGAAACAAAAAGAAAGTTTCAACAGGGGAATAATACTGAAGATAATTTATTTAAGTAAGACAGAAGATAGGAATGGAGAGGTAAGTAATAGCACTCTACAAAATAAAATAATAATAAAACACAAGAAATATGTTATATAGCATTGAAAAAGGAATGGAATCAACTCAAAAAAACAAATTGAAATCAAAAAACCCATTTTTATACTATTCATTCTAATAAAATTTCATTTTATGTCTTTCTTTTTTCATATTTATAAGATAAAGGGATAATATATTGTAAAAAATACTTTTAGATGCATATATTTTTTATTTATTGAATAGAGAACAGAATAGATAAAAATATTAGAGTTAATTTTTTCAACAAAGTATTATTCCCTTCATTTTTATAAGTGTTTTACATTTTTCAGATATTTTAAATATTATTAATGGTTAATAAAATATTTTTAAATAATTAGAATTAACTTTTTGTTTCAAATTCATACTGGGAAATTTAATGGAAGATATTAATTCCCAATATATTTTTCTTGGATGATAGACTATAGTGCCTTATAATTTCCCCATATATTAAAAATTAAATAGAATTATTTGAACATTTAAGATAACTTTTTATTTAATTTAAATTAGGGTGTGTATAGTTGTTATATGCAATAAAGTATAAAGTTATTTATAAAATTTTGTAGCTTTCCAGACTGGCTTAGCTGTGGAGAGGGCTGATTTCAACATACCAATAAAAATTGTGTTTTTAATGCTTTAAAATTGTTTCAAAAAAATTCCACACGTCTTCATAAAATAATCAAGCTAGCTTCATCAGAGGTTCAATGTATTCTCACCCTTTATTCCTTATTTTTTCATTACTACCTCAATGTGTGCTCAATTAGATATGAATTTAGGTTCAAGGTTGCAGACTTTTTAGCAAGTTGGCCCACCATATTGCATTGTGGAATATATTATCAAAAATTCCTACTCTCTTCAAAAATATTTAGGCCAAAACAGCTTCATCATCCAAAAAAACCTAATTCTTATCCTAAGCCACCACACCCTTCTCAAGATCCTAATCCCAACATGCCAGTTTCTGCTTTCAGCTTTTCTTGAACTCTATTTACTGGATCTAAAAGTTTTCCCATCATTCTATATTCATTAATCCACCATACAAATACATCAATCCCTTTTACTTTAAGCTGCGGAAATCACCATTTCTTATGATGTTGGCCAGGTATAAAATTGATTATATTAATCATTATCAAAAATTTCATAGATATCTCATTTTATACTTTTGTGATGATATGAAGAAATAATTTTTAAATTATTTTCAAAAAAATTCAACCAATATCAAAGAAGATATTATGAAGAAAAGATTTTTGATGCAAAGTTTTGATGCTGATGTAGAAAGATTTTAAAGAGATTATTTGTTTTGATTTTTCTTCTCTTCTTTTAGAAATTTGATTCTTTAGTGCTGTTCAACATGCTGTCTGTTTGATCCTGTTTTCTTTCTAAATTTAATTATATATAAACTAAAATAAACCATATTCTCCTTGTGACATTTGCACTACTGAGGAAATGGTTTGAATCCTTTAAGATTCTTCTTTACCAATTTCTTTCAGGCACAGCATGAGAGAGTAGGCTCTACACCTACTGGGCTGAATACTTTGATTCCATTCCTGCCATAAGGTCCTCCAAGCTTCCTCCAATGTAGCCTAACATGAGTCACACTGAAATTACAACTACCTAATAAAAATGTAAAATATTCAGCATCACAACATTCAAAAAATTTCCAACCCTTTAATACACTTTTAAAACTATTAGAACTTTTTTGTATTTATCCAAAATTTCTTAGAACCTTTATTTCCAACACCTCTACACTCTCCATATTGCAGGTTAGACTGTTTCCTCCTTAAAAACCCTTTCCAATAACCATTTAAACTCTCTAATTTTCTTTAACCATTATGTGGTCCACATTTTATGACATCTTCATTTTCTAAATTTCAACTGCACCATACCCACCAATAATTGAGTTTTCCTAATGAGTGATTTTTCAGATTGAGTAATGTTGAGCCAGTGATAAATAAAAAATATTTAATCAAAGATCCAAAAAGATTTAAATTTACACTTTAAAGTCTTGGAGGACCAAAAATTTAATCGATTTCCAGTTTATAGTCTTGGTGGACTAGCCTTTTTTAAATATCTAATTAAACTGTTCAAATAATGAATTGATTGCCAATTTAAGGCCAAAGATTGATAAATTTCCAGTTTAAGGTCGTGGAAGACCAAGAATTTAATTTATTTCCAACATCCCTACTACAATCTTGAGCCCAAGTTTGGCCACAAGTCCTTTTTCCAAGTTCCAACTTTTCATCCTGTGTTCTTTCCAATCCAAATTTTAAACCTTTAAAGATGTCTCCAGCCTACTTTGTTACTTCATCATATCAAGATTAGAACTTCTGTTCCTCCACCCATAGAGACTGTACTTTTACCTTTAACTTGAAAAAACACACCTATAATAGGACTTTCTCCACCTGCTTTGAAAAGAAGAGAAAATGTTCTGGCCTAAACTATGGCTCCTTCCCTATATCTTCCACCAGCTTTGCCTCCTTCTGCAAGCCATCTACTCATACTACTACTTCTACTTCTATTCCTACCAGCAATCCTCCTCCAGTTAGTGCCTCTGAGTACCTTACTTTTCACTCTGATTCCAACCCAATGGAACCTATTCATCAAAAACCTGCTCTAGCTTTTCTTTCTCTTCAATCTAATCTTGCTAGTGCTCCAACATGGACTCCAATTTCTCATAAAGCTATGATAAATTCTCCTACTACCAAACCAGTCCTAGAAATTTTTTCATCTCCATTGATTTAGTCCTGTTAGAAGCCCACTTAATAAAAGACAAAGATTAAAAAGCCTTTGCTCTCCTATACACTCTTACAACCCATTCAAGAAACCAAAAACTTCCAGCTCCTGCTCTCTTCCTCACAGAAAAATATCCACTCCTTCTATAAAAGATAACAAAACCAAAGAATATCAAATTCCAAAATTAAAAAACCCCTTCAACTGTCTTCTCAAGGCAAAAGATATACCCATTCAGACATTTAACTTGTGTCTTGACATTTTGGATTCTGTTAAGTTCACTTTTAAAAGTTTTCTGATATTCTTTGTTCTTGATAGTTATTAACACTGTTGATTAGAATTTTCTGACTCTTCCTGTTAATATTCAGATTACCATGTCCCAGATCCAGCTCCTTCTTTCACATATGTTCCAAATCATTTAATCAGCAGAAACCTCTACTATGCTTTCAAATTTTTTTTGATGCATTATAGAAGCTATCCTAAAAAAGAGAGAAAAGAAGCCTATTTGAGAGAGCAAGTAATGAAGGACCAATTCGAAATAGCTGAATTTTCCAACACCATCAAAATCACCAAATTGAATCAGCCCAGAATTCTCCAAATCCTGTTTCTCCAAATTTATCAAACAGAGTTCCTTCTCCATAAGATCGGCTTTCTTAATTGATTATTTTTTCCTGATGATTTTTCTGACCTGGGTAATCCTAGAAATTATAAAAAATTTAAACAGAAATATAAAATCTAAATAAATTAATGATATTAATATTTATTAGATTTTATTATTTTATTTTTATTTTTAGAATTGGAAATGAAAATTATCATTAAAAGTTATCTTTAAATTTTTAAAATTTAAAATAAAAAATGTCTTAAAATTTGAAAATTAAAATTAAAAATATAAATATAACCTTCATCCATTTGATGAGCCAAAACCTTGACATCATACTGAAATCAAAGTACACCTTGATGCAGGATACACCAATAATAAATTGAAAATAAAACATAATAATTTTTTTTTCAGAAAATCTTTGAAAAACATAAAATAAAAGAATTGAGAAATGATCACTGGGTGGGCTCCCTCCTATTTGTAAAAATGATTGTAGACCACCAGTGAGAATTATCCCTGAACAAGTTTATTAAAAATAAAATCTAAAATTGAAACAACATGAAATTCAAAACATTAAAAATTCAATGATTAAGAAAAATGGAAAATCAAAAGAAATAATAAGATATATAAAGTTCATATGAGCATATTCAGTTGATGTCCTATTTATTCAGTTTAAAGCTTTAGAGGACCACCTATATGACAAAAAAAACAGGATTAAATTCAAAATAGGGAAATTATGGTGAAAAACATTGTGGGGTAATTGTATATAGAGCATCCAGTCCATCAATTACCCCCAAGTTTGCCAATATATAATTTAAAAGGTTCCCCAGTGAAAACTTCTACCAAAATAATTACATTCCAACACAAATATTCAGCATATAACTTTGGCTGTAAATGTCGAAAAATTTCTTTCTTCATAATTATGGTAAATAGTTTATCCTCCTTCCAGAGGAATTCTTAGTAAACAATAGTAGTTAGCTTATCCTTATTTCAAAGTTATGCTTTGGCACTCCTAGTGCTTCTAGGATAGAGCCCCTTGACTTGATTGGCAGCTATCCTATCTTGCAAAACTACTTCATCCAACTCTTACAAAACATATGAGCCTTCAGACACCTGCTCCCTGACTTTATATGATCCATTCCACATATCTGCAAACATCTTCCCCCACTGAACTTTCAAACTTCTATCACCACGGTGTGGTACGTGCCTCGCAGGAAGCGTGAATTTAGACCAATCAGCGGGTGTAGTCCAGGAAGAATAAAGGGGAGTTAGCGCAGCAGGAAGTATAAAAATATAATATGTATTTGTGTGTTTCAAGGAACAAAGGAAATAGAAGCGCAGAAAAGGATTAAGGGTTTGTGTGCTTGGATTTTGCAGCAAGATGTGCCGCACAATAGGGGAATTGTGTGTTATTGATTTACAATCTCAAGCGCTAAACAATATGGATTTTGATTTTCCAATAATTGTGTGTTACGCATTAAAGAAGGAGTTATGGCTTAAGGACGAATCAAGTGCATAGTATACTGTACCGCGGCAAGTGCTATAACTTACTGAGACAAGTAATGAAGAAGGCTAACTAGTTAAGCGAGCTGTCGGAACTATGAACTTAGTATTAAAAGCCTCAATCGTAAAACTACCCAAGAGTTAAGGCAACTAGACGCAGTGTTAGGATAAGTCAAACCTGGAACTAGCGCTGAAACAAAACAAGGTATAGTTATAAGCGCATATGTGGAGCATCAGTGAAACAAGTTAATACTAGTGTTAGTAATTATAGGGTATGATTTAGGCGCTGTAGTTTGTACAAGCCGTGTACGTAGTTTACTAATAGATTAGTTGTTGTTTTACTAATGTGGCGCTAGAGTCAGCGCTGGAGATCCATTAGGGAACTGTGTCTTAAGTGCTGGAAAAATATAAAAGGAGAACTGGTCAATCTATCTAAAGGTAGAGGAAAAATAATAAAAATAAGAAAAATTGTATTAGTCGTTGTTTTAAAAAGCAGATCATAGAAAAATCAATATAGAGATATATGAGTAGCTATAGTCATAGTACCCAGTATAAGATATTAGATCTTTTGTGATTAATTGTTTGAGAGAATATAAAAAGGTATTTCTGAGTCTTTTAGAGTTTGTGCGTCTGTGTGTGTATTTCATATAGTATAGTGAAAGAGCGCAACATAGAGAGAATATATAGATTCAGTGGGATTAACTATTATTAGAGATATTTAATTACTATAATAAGGCATATTCAAAGAGAGCGCTTCAAGAGGGAGTAGCTGTGGATAATAGCGCTTATTAAGAATAGAAATATTCAGATAGTAATACTTGTTTTTTTTCCTTATCTTTAACTCATCTCAAATTATAAACTTTCTAGTCAATTATTAGCGTTGCACATTATTACACTGTCTTTAAAATAAGAGTGGCAGGCGCTTCTTTTAGAAATTAAAGAGAAGAACCAACCCATCTCGCATTGTGTCTACTGCTTAGTACTTTAGAACAGTCTACAACGGGAAATCAGAGGGTGAACTGCTAGCAGTTCCCTCTCTTTGAAAAATTCAGGAAGAGGTTGGGAAAACATTAGGGAAATGTGAAAGTGTTAGGAAACTGTTTTTAAATTATATGAAAAAATTTTGAAAAAAAAATTTGGCCCTAAATTGAGCCTCAATTTATCCCTTCTTGAGAAGAGCTTGGATTCAAGTTAAGCATCAGTTGGACCAAATTTGAGCGATGGTTGAGCCACAACACTTAACATACCATAATTTTCAATTTTATTTCTAGATCCATTGAATGTTGGGAGGTCAGGTTTGATATTAGTAGAAATATCTTAAATGAAACATATTATACTAGGTTGGGAGTATTATTTAAATTATCATTTTTAATTTTACAAATATATAGAAAAGCATACTATTTAAGTCCTTTTTAAAAATATTATTAATAAAAATATAACTCTGTAAAAATATTTGCACATAATTATGAATTTTCTAGACAAAAGCTGATATTGAGCCCTTATCAATAAAAATTTCTCATTTTTCATTGGAATAAAAAAATATAAGACAATTTTCAAAAAATTTAGTGGAGGAGAAAAAATATATATATATATTTTATAAGGGGAAAAAATAGTAATGTATTTTTTTTTACATTTACACTATTAAAGAAACTAATTTTAATTTATTGGAACAAAACTTAGGCTATAAAATAATGCACTTCTATCAGTTATTTATATGAATTTAGTTATTATTAAAATGTGAGTCAAAATTAATTATTATCATACATGAAAAATTAAATTGTAAATATTCATCTAATATTATATATATTCTCTACATTCATCTCTTTCAAAACTTTGCTCTCATTCTCTCTTTTTTTGAACTACCACCATCACCATAAAAACCATTTAATTAAAGTGTCAAATTTAAGATGCATTGGACAATTCTCTTTAAATTTTAAACCTAGTTTTCCAAGAGAAAGATCAGTATTTAATAAAGTATCTACTTCAGTAATTATGCAATGAGAAAGATCTTTAATAAATTTTTTTAGATTATTCAAAGAAGGAGAAGCAACACCAATTGGTGATTTTTCTAACAAACAGAGCTTCCAAATTGGACAACTACTTAGAGAAATCAGATCTGTATCTCAAATCTGTCTTCTTCCACAATGAAGATATTTGATTTCATCAAGTTGTTTTTTGGTAAAAGTGTCCAGAACAAGTTTGGCCAAACTTGTGCTGAACACTTTTATGAGGAACACCTCACTTCTCTTAAAAAAACATGCACCTAATCAACTTCATATAGCAAAAGCTTCCAGAACAAGTTTGGCCAAACTTATGCTGGACACTTTGGTCTTGTAAAGTAACCTATTACTTCAAGGAAATTAAAGAAATAGGCTAGAACATGAAGATATTTGATGTAATCAAATTATCTTTTGGTAAATGTGTCCAGCGAAAGTTCCCCAGAGCTTTTTCTGGACACTTTCATGAGAAAAACCTCACTTCTCTTAAAAAAACATGCACCTAACCAACTTCATATAGAAAAAGTGTCCAGCACAAGTTTGGCTGAACTTTTTCTGGACACTTTTACCAAAAAACAATTTTATTCCATCAATTATGTTCACTATATGACCTATTTTTTTTTGGTTTTCTTTGAAATTTTTAGTCACTAGTTTTTTCCAAAGTGTCCAGCACAAGTTTGGCAAAACTTGTGCTGGACAATTTTCCAATATGAAGTTGGTAAGGTGCATTTTTATTTAAGAGAAGTGAGGTGTTCCTCATAAAGGTTTCCAGCACAAGTTTGGCTGAACTTTTTCTGGACACTTTGGACAAGTCAAGTGACTGAAAATTGTAAGGAAATCCCAAAAAAATAGCTCATATAATGAAGATAATTGATGGCATCAAAATATTTTTTGGTAAAGGTGCCCAGCACAAGTTCGGCTAAACTTGTGCTGGACACTTTTACCAAAAAGCATTTCTTCATTAATTTCCATAAAAAACTTTCAAGTTATACACTTTAAGGATTATTTTTATCTTTATTTAAATATAAACACTTTTTTTAATTGAGTAGCTGAAGATTCTATTTTAAATAGCCTGCAGGTCTTATATTTTAGGTAAAATAAAAAAATAATACAAAACTTAGTTTTACAAATACTTAATAGATTTGAAGTGAGATGTGACTATGTTCATTTTAAAATTTGAAAATAGGAATGGAATTGTTTATTTCAATCCCTATAGTTATTAATATTTGTGATCAAAAATTTGCTAAATTTATCTATTGTGGCAATTATGTAGTAAAAGATATCATTATTGTAAATTAAATTTACTTTCATAATTTTATGGATTATCTTTTGGATGCAAATAAATGCTTAGGTATGTTAAGGAATAATTTTCATCCTCTAAATTAAAAATCATATTGGATATAAAAAAGCTTATTTTGGATCAATATGTGCTCAATGTGTGTTCAATGAAGAATAAAATTATGGTTATAGTTGATCAACTTATGCATAACTTGAGATAAATTGAGGTTCATTTTTGGACCAATCTGAGAAAAAATGTAAATCTAACTCTAATTTAATTATATTTATAAAGTATTAATAAACCTACAATAATGAAGGGACACTCTAAAGTTCAGTAGAGGGGTTTGCTAGCAGTTCACCCCTATGTTTCCCATGGTGTATTATACATCAAAGCCATACCTCCAGCTTTAAAAGGTTTACTAAGTCTATGAGCTGATATCATATCCCAATATCTAACTGACTGATTTTATTTTGATCTTTCTAGAATATGCCTTTTCGAAAGTATCTTTTTACTTCTCTAGATGTATCATTTTTTCATGGAACAAATCTTCACTAGTTTTGATGGTATCCCAATCTACTCAAAGATATGATTCTGCTTCTAAATCAACTGGTAAAGCTTATTTTTGACCAAAAACTAGCTCATAAGGTGAATATCCAGTTTTATTTTGGCAGTGATTCTGTCAGCAAACAAAACCAATGGCAAATAGTGCTTCTACTTTTCAGTAATTTTCCCACACATTTTAACCAGAGCATCTTTAATAGCTTGATTTCCTCTTTCTACAATTCTTAAGTTTCAGGATAATAAGGGGTTGCTACCCTAACCTTTGATAAAACTTTTAATATAGCTTCCCTGAATTCAGCCCCAGATCCAGGACCTCCATCAACTTTCACCAGCCTCATCACTCCATACATATATACTCACTCCTTCATTAAAAGATCTAACACATTTTTTAAATTCAAATCTTTAAGAGATGCTTCCTCTATTCATCCATATAAATCATCTCTGGAAACAACTAAATATTTATAAATTCCCTCTTTAATATGAACAGCATCCAAACTAACCTTACTAAAAAGATTTTTTTCACCATTTCCATGTCCGGGCTCTTTTGGCCTTAGATAACTTCTTTTTTGACATTCTTTGCATGATTGAACTCACTGTTTAACATCCAGCTTCATTCCAGGCCAACAAAATCTACCAGTAATTTTTCTATAAGTTTCTTCAAATCCTCTATTCCCATGATCATAATGCAGTGATCTAATAACCAACTATTTCCCTTATCTCCAAGTTAATACAACTTGAGTATTGAATACCTCCTTTTCATCTGCCTCCTAACCAATAAATAAAATCCTGGTGACTTCATTTTGATAGCCACCCAGTCATCATCATCACAATTGTCTGTAATTTTGTCAGTATAGTCTAGTATATAAGTATGATATAATAGTGTTTATTTATGGTCCTACTACTTATTGATAAATGATTTAGTGATTAAACCTCAGGCTAAGACTAATAAAATAGATATACTCAATTTAAACTCACAATACTTGGATTGAAATGCATGCTTAGTGGTGGAAAATAGATAAATAGAATATAGTTATAGCTTATATAATGATAATATCAACTTATAAAAGGCTTTATAATATATTTATAAATGTTAATAATTGTATTGAAGTGTTTTATTGAATTGTAGTAAGTAATTGATGATAAATAACCGTCAAAATCCCTCCTTACTTATACCCAAATCCCCTGGAGTGCACAGACCTTCAATCCAGATGATGTCACTGCTATCCCCGGCAATTACAGCACTGTGAGGGCCCATAAACTCCCCATGGCGTCCACTTCAAGCAGATTCAACACCCAGACCTCCAGTAAGGACCCTCCATCACAATTAATGATAACACAGATCTATACCACAAATAGAAATTCCAGATAAAAGCGGATACCATAAAGAAACAGGTAAAATAAGCAATCAAAAAGAGATTTAATGAAACCCAAAGCATAAAAAGGAAACAAATAAAATTTCCAAGCCCCCAATAACATCCCAAAGCATCCACATTAACCCAGAAATGACCTCCCAACCCATAAATCCGTGAATAACCATTCAAGGAAGCAGATTAAGTTGTCCAAACTGAGTGTATGCGCCTGATTCAGATGTCTATGCTTCTGCAGGCATTGTGAGTCCACTTATATCGTCCATATGACATAAAATAAGCAGAAAAACAAAGGTTAGAGGCTATTAAGAGGCTAAAACCCACTTATAGACCTAAATATACATAATATACTGCATATTTCACTGAATATGAGATTTATGTATACATATAAGCTTATGTATGTCAATAATTACTTCATATCACTTAAGATAAGTATATTATGACTCCATTAAAACCTTAATAAGTATTATTAGGCTATGGATAAGCTATTTAACCTACTATAATTTATATAATAGAGTAATAATTATATATATATATGTAATATAATCACATATATTATTATTTTAACCTTATTTTTAAGATATAAGCTTAATTTACTTAAGGTTATCTTATTTTAAGTATAAGAAATACTCAGTACTAGGGATATCTAGGCTGACAAATTTCAAGAGTTAACAAATATTTAAAAATCTTCAAACAAAATCCTGTGTGCACCCAGACTTCATCTTGAAACTTTATTACTACCACATCAATGGGAATTTCCTATCATTAGGACCACCTGCACATGAATGAGAGAATAAGTTTCAACCTTGAGTTTTCCTAATGATCAAAAATGATTTGAATCTTCAACCACTGAACCTTCCAACCTCTCTTTAACCAAATTTTCTTCCACCTCAACAACTTCCCCTTTAGCATTAACTTCTTCCACTTTCATCCTTATCTTAACTAAATTTTCATTCACACTCTATTTCTACTTAAACAAATTAGCTAATACTCTAACATATACACCATTCTCCATTTTACTACTAACCCACACAACTACACCATCTTCATCATAATACACCACTTCATCTCCAACCAATTTTTTATCAAATTTCTCTACACCATCTTCTCAAAACACATGATTTATCATTATTTCATTATTTCATCATTTTTTTTATATTTTTCAACCATTCAGTTTAACCTCAAGGGAGAGGTAAGGAAATTTTTCAGAAACTTTTGTGCTGGCCTTGATAACATGTATATCTGTATAATATTCTTCTGAGTCAGAATCCTCTTCAGTGGGTGGTCTTTTTGAAAATCCATCTGGCATAGTGAAATTTTTTCCAGTATTATAAACTAAACAGAAGAAAAATGTTGAATAAGAGATACCCATCTATTCATGGATGTATTTTTTAAACTTGAGGAATTGATCATTTGAATTAAAGATTTTACATCCACTTAAAGCTCAAATTTGTGACTCCATAAAACATATTGAAGCTTCTTTAAAATTTTTGCAACTCCACAAAGATGGGTATATTTAAAAGAATGAGTATTAAAAGTGATTAAAATAGGTAAATTTTACAAGTCAAGATTTAACAAATAATTGCCAGACAGGAAATGCAAGTATAGGTTTAAAAATTCATGAAAATTAAAGTCAGGAGTCTCAACAACCTTTGGAAAATTTGGTGGAATTTTTACTATTGGATACTATTTTTAATAATTGTATATAGTATAATTGGTTATTTTGGATTTTTCATAATTTAATTAACTTTGATACTTTTTGACTAGGTGAATAGGGCTACCCATATTAAAAAAATTAAAATGGATTATAAAGGAGAAGTATCTCTATCATCCATAATTTTTTATATTTTTTATTAATATTTTAAAGGTATAATTGAGTCCAGAAGTCCATATGAGCTCCAGAATGCTCCAGTTAGAGAAAGTAGGGCACGTGACATACTTTGTATATAAAGCTTTTGGACTAAAAATTATATATAAAGAGACGGTTACTGACATCTTAAAAACAAGCCACAACAACACATATTATCAACAATCATTATTATTTTACATATCAAATTATAAAATTGTAATACTGTTATAAATATAACACTTTTAAATAACAATTTATTAATTTCACTCATCATAATATATAATAACATAGAGGGTACCATTTTAAAGGTCTCATCATCAGGGATTTGAATTAAATAACTAAATCATATAAAAATAAAATCTTCTTAAAAATATAATATTCAATCATTTAAATAACTTCTCTAAATACAGCTTCATTGTTGTGTTTCTCACCCTCATTATTAAAAAAACTTATTTAACATATCAACAATGTTAATAAAAATGTTTATTATTTGTTTCATGAAAATTAGAGGTTATAGCTTAGTTAATTTTGAACTCTTCATTAACTTAAAGGGAAAGGCTTTTCTTTGGTTTATCTGACTCCCTTGAATTCTGTTTACAGCAAGGGGACTGTAAGAGTCTTTCTACATTGGTGGCGCCCAAAATGGGGTTTAATTTTCCTAGATTTTAATCAATCTTACTTGGTATCTGGAATTTCTTAGCCTGAAAGAGGCTTATTTAACAAACACTTATCTTATTTTTAAATGGTTTTATCTTATACTTTTGAGATTTCTTCTGCTGCTGGATTTTGCATTTCTGTTCCTTTTGGTGCTTCAGTTAGAATTGTTTCTTGGTATGGGCCCAATTTTAATGGGGAAGAATTTAAATGGTTCTTAAATCACTATGAAGATTCTGCTGCTATTGATGGGGATTCACATTTGGACATGGTGAAGCAGATTATGTTCTTTATAGTGGAAAGAAAGGTTGAAATGGAGGTCATTTCTATGGATGGTTATATAAGATGGGACTGGTTGAAATTTTCAAAGGAGATGGTTGATAGATGGGGATTTAGGTATACTATGGTGGATCTTAACAAGATTTTCAGTAATTGGAAAGCAAAGGGTGGAGTATCAACTATGGTGGAATTCAAAAACTTATTTAGGAAGTTTGATGAAGTGGTAAAATATTTGATTCTGGTGGAGGAAATAGGCCATGAAAATCAGGCTAAGGATTTATTTTGGTCATCATTCAGCAGGGAAATTAGGATGGATGTGTTGAAGGAGCTTTCTAGAAAAAACTTGATTAAAGACTTACCAAATGGAAATCAGAAAATTCCTGCTCTAGATGTCATCAAATGAAAAATTCAGGTGAATTTAAAATTAATGGCTTTGGAAAAGTATCAGGAGTACTGTACTAAATATTTTAGCAAGGTTAGTGAAGTTTTGGCCAAAAATAATGACATTATGGTCAAGGATCAAGATGCAAAAAAGGCTCAGTTTGGTCAGCCTGTTGCTAAGGATGAGGGAGATGTTGATAATAAAATGTTGGATCATTTAGCTGACTTAACTAAGAAGCTCAAAATATTTGTTCAATAAACTCAGAAGGCCAACAGAGCACCTGTGGCTTTTACTTCAACATCTTCTCCATATCAATCTAGTTGTTATGAGAGGAGAAACTATGTCTTTAATGGCAATGTAAACCAGTTTAATGGGAATGGAAATGGCAATGGTGGTAGTAATGGTAATGGTTATGGTTAAAATGGTTATAGAGGTGGTTATGGCAAACCTAGGGTGTGCTCTTATTGTAATAAGATGGGGAAAAAGGCAGCTGAGTGTTATTTTTGGGATAGGACTTGCAGGCTGGTAGAGTAAAATTTGATTGAAAGGTTTGAAAATTCCTTGATGGATCTTTCATCAAACCTAGTGACAAGCAAGCACCTTCAGATTTGGTTAGGAGGAATTTGATGGCTGAAAGTAGAGCCATATTAAAAGAACTAACTGGTGACGATGATGTAAATACTAAAGGTGGTAAAAAGATGGTAGTACTGAGGGTGGAAAATTAGATAAGGGTAAAGAAAAGGAGGTCAGTAATGCCACTTTTACCACTATGTTTGGTGGATTATAGTTGGGAATGGTTGCTAGAGTGGATGGAAACTTTATAATTGGTGAATATTATTTTGATGCTGCTAGAAGAGAAGCTGCTACTAAAGTTAAAAGTAGAATTCAGAGCAAACTTAAGGCTGAACCAAGAAATGCGGAAATTAAAAAGATTGAGAAGAAACCTTACACTAATGACAAAATTAATAAAATGCAGAAGGGAATCACAGATATGGGGATTCCCAGTTAGGGAAAAATTTAAATAAAAAATGAGCCTATGCCTGTGGAAGAAGAATCTGATTCTGAGTAAGATGTACCAATTGTGTCTCTTTCCAGACCAAGTTTTTCTTGTCCTACTCCTATGGAGGGGGTAATGAGAACCAGTTATAGATATGGATTGGTGAAAGAAGCTGGTGATGGAGCTAGGGTTATTGTATATGAAGATGTTATTATAGGTGGTGAAGATGGCAATGTGGATCCTCAAGAGGTACCCAGTGAAAAAGGTTATTAAATCAAAAGTTCAATATGAAAGGCCAGTGGTATCTTGACAAAAAATGCTATGGATATGGTTTTGGGTATAGTGAATCAAATCCAGATTCCTTTATCTATGGGGGAATTATTTAAGATTAGTCTGGCCCTTGCACAAATGCAGAAGAAGCACCTGACAAGGAGAAGGGTATCTTTTGGAGAGGTGGAATATATATGTAGAGCTGCAAATAAGTTTGAAGAGTAAGTGGAAACTCATCTTTCTGCTCCTCTAGGGTATTTAATGCTGATTTTAAATGTTAAAGAGGTTAAGGCCCTGGTGGATTCTGGGTCACAAATTAATTTAATTTCTTTGGAGCAAGCAACTTTAATAGGATTGCAAATTAAAACTGGTACTTCTTGTAATTTAAGAGGCATAGGTGGGCATGCTACTGAACTTATGGGTACAGAAGAGAATTTCAAGTAATGCATTGGTAGATCTGTTTGAAGAGTGAACTTTCTATGTGACCAGAGGATCAGTAAAAAAGGTTCTTTGTGGGCCTTTTTTGATAGAATTTGAAGCAAGGATAGGTGATCAGAGTGGAATGGGAATTAGTTAAGAGATTAGTGGTGAAAATATGAGAAGGCTTCAATTACAATTAGCACCTCCAGGAGATGACGGCTGGGAAACAAGGCTTGGTCTTACCACAATGTGCCAGTGTTGTATGTGCACCAAGAAGAGGTGTTTTAAAAAATCAGCTTATGGTGAATTTATTAAAGATAAGTATGAATGCCCTCATTTTTTGGGGTATTTAGGGCTGATCACTCTAATGTTGCAATCTCTCCTCAAGAAGAGATCCTGGATTTCTATAGGTCAGCTCACTTGGAGATAATTCAAGTGGATTCTCAATTATTTTCTTGTAATATTTCATTGGAATGTCATTATGTGCTGGATTTTTCTATATGTTTATTAAATTTATAAAACTATTCTATAAATTTTAAAAATGGTTCAACAAGAAAGACAGGACCTAATATGTTGGATTAAAATTGGAAATGGAATTTGGTTAAGTATGGGGATATCAGTGAAGGATTATTTTATGACCTCCAGCAAGAGGATAAACTGCAATTATCACATCAAAATCCACAAAAAATATTAGTATAATTAAATCACAAAAAAAAAATATGTGATGATTCTATTTCTTTCCTCCAGAAAGATTATAAACTGCCAACTTTATTTACTGGTGATTTTATGATGAAAGATGTAAGAGAAAAATGTGTTGGAAATTTATATGATAAATTAGACAATGAAAGGGGGTGGTAGTAATAAGTATAAAAATACTGAAGATGAAAATTATGTTTCAAATTACTCTATTTCTGATTCTGTTTCTAAAGCAGAAGAAAATTATTATGAAAAATTACACAATGGTGAAACTATAATGGATCAAGTATCTCAAGTAAAAGTGGATTCTGGAATGGAAAAATACAAAAAGGTAGCAAATAAAATTAGGCCAATTAATAAACCTCTTCCATCTAAATTAAATCTGCCTTTGAGAAGGCAAAATTTATCAAGAGAAACATATGACTGACCTTTAGTCAAGAAACCTCCAGAATTTTCTGAAACTTCTAGGATCACTTTCAAGAGATTAGAGGTTGTTGATTTTGGACCTGAAGGATGGATATCAGGTGAAGAGAAAAGGGTTTTGCTGGATGTAATAGTTAAGAGGGAGAAGGCCATTGAATTTGTAGAAGAGGAGATAGGTGTGTAAAATAATTCTTATGTGGAGCTCTATAAGATTCCAGTTGTTTCCCATGAACCATGGAAACAGAAGCTGATTCTGATACCTGCCACTTTAAAAGAAGATTAAGTTAAAGTCATTAGAGAAAGAATATGAACTGGATTATAAGAAAAATAATTATCAAGTTATTCAAGTCCAGTATTCTGTAAAAAAAAAACCTAATTGCAAGCTTAGGATAGTTCATGATTTAAGGGAACTAAATAGGGTTACAATAAAAGATGCAGGAATACAACCTAGTGTAAAGAATTTGTAGAAATGTTTTCATGGAGAGTTTTTTATGTTTGGGAGTTATAATGGGGGTATATGACAAAAAAGAGTTGCATCCAGACTCTAGACCTCTTACAATGTTTGATACACCACCTGGACAACTACAACTATCAAGAATACCTCAAGGAGCAACAAATACAGTTGCTGTATATCAAGCTCAGATGGCTTGGATTCTAAAAGACCAAATTACACAATATGTGGCTATATTTATTAATGATAGTGAAATATAAGGACCTTTAAAAGATTATGGTAATTAAGTTCTGAAGGAGAATCTAGGGATACAAATATTTATCTAGGAATACACTGTTATTTTAGAGAGGATTTTGTTTTGGATAAAAGTGGCTGGTTTAACAATTTCAGGTTCCAAATTTTCTTGTTTTGTGCCAGATTTGGAAATATTAGGTCATGTGGTATGTAGAGTGGGTTGGATTATGTTGAAAAATAAAGTAAATCAAATTCAGTCCAGGCCAAGACCCAAGAATATGACCAACATCAGAGGCTTTTAGGTGTGTGTGCTTATTATAGAATTTAAATCAAGGACTTTTCTTCATTGGCTGCTCCTTTGAGAAAGTTGAATAGGAAAGATGCTGACTGGGAGTGGGATGAAAAGTGTGAAGAGGAATTTATTAGGTTAAAGAAAGTAGTTGGGGAATATATTATCCTACATAAGTTAGATTATGGGAAAGATGTAGGTCAGATTGATTTAGCAGTGGATTAAAGTCAGATTTATTCTGGGGCAGTTCTGTCTCAAATGGATAAAGCTGGCTATATAACAACAGTCAGGTATGAATCTGTGGTTTTTACCAAGATGGAATTAATATATTCTCAGCCTTAATTGGAACTTTTTGGTGTGGAAAATATCTTAAAGAAACTTCAAAATATCCTATGGGGACAACAATTCAAATTACAAGATGATGCTAAATCTTTAATTCAAATGATCAATTCCCCAAGTTTACCGAATGCACACATGACTAGATGGGTAGCTTTTATTCAGAATTTTTCTTTTGATTTAGTTCATAAGCATGGCAAGACTTTTATAATGCCAGACAGATTATCAAGAAGACCATCTACTGAAGAGGATTCTGACTCCGAGGAATTCGATGAAAATATAGCTGTGATTAAAGCCAGCACAAAATGGTGATGAAGACTTTCCCTACCTCCCCCATGAGGTTAAACTGGAAGGATTAATATCTGTGGATAAAAATGATGAATACTTCCACCATGAGGATAAAATGGAAAATAATAAAAATATGATAAATTATGTGCTTGGGGATTTTGATGATGGTGTATATAAATTATGTAAAAAAGAGGTTGGAGATATTGTGTATTTAGATGAGGATGGTGAAATAGTGTGGGATAGTAAAAATTTGGTGAATGGTGTATTTGTTTGAGTTTTAGAAGATTTGGTTAAAGAGAAGTTGGGTTTTAATAAATATTTGGTTAAAAAGGAAGTTGGAGGAAGATGATGATGATGATGCTGGAAAGAGTTAAAGAAAAAAAGAAGAAAATGTTGTTTATAAAAGGTTCGAAGGTTTAAAGATGGAAAATGCAAAATCTTTAATGATAAAAAGGCAAAGTCAAGAATTAAAATGTTTGGCTCATTCATGTGCAGGTTATCTAGGAGACAGGCAAGTGCCCATTGAAATAATATCATTTGATTTTTAAGATTATGTATGGGGACAGACAGGATTCTATTTTAAAATGGTTAAATATTTGTTAACATTGGAAAGGCCAGATTATTGTGATAATGATGAATGGGAAGCTATCAAAAAGAAGTTAACGGTATTCAATCTATCTGGAAGAAGATTAATGAGGAGGAGGTATCCAAATACTCAAGTAGTTATTATTCAAAAGAAAGGGGAAGAATTTGTTTTGAAATCACTGCATGAAGATCTTGGGCATAGAGGAGTTGGTGAAACTTATAGACATATTTCTGATAAATTTTGGTATCCAGGAATGAAGTTTAATGTTAAAAAATGGGTTCAGTCATGTGAAGAATTCCAAAAGAGAAGTTATTTAAGGCTAATGGAACCTGGAAATAAAACTGGTGAAAATACTCTTTTTGGGAGGGTTAGTTTGGATGCTGTTTGTATTAAGGAGGGGAGATAAGAATATTTGATTGTAGCCAGAGATTATTTAACTGGTTGGGTAGAGGAAGAACCTCTTATTAATTCAAATTCCAGGAATGTGGAAGATTTTTTGATGAATAATTGGGTATATAGGTATGTAGTGATGAAGTTTGTAATGGTTTATGGAAGTCCTGAATCTGGGACAGAATTTAGAGAGGCTATATCAAAAGTTGGATCAAAGGTTAAGGTAGAGACCCAATATTATCATGAGTCTGATGGAATGATAGATATAGGGAATCAAGTTATCAAGGATGCTTTAGTTAAAATGTGTGGAGAAAGTGCTTAAACGTGTAGGCACTATTTACCATTAGTTTTATTTGGTGACAGAAAAACTAGCAAAAGGACAACTAGATATTCACCATACAAACTAGTTTTTGGAAAGAAAGAAGTTTTGCCAGTTTATTTAGAGGCAGAATCTTATCTTGGAGCAGACTGGGACATGGTCAAAACTACTGAAGAATTATTATGCACAAGAATGGTTCAGTTAGAAAAGAAAGAAGAAACTCTAGAAAAGGCATATTTGAAAATGATAAATATTAGGAATCATTCAGTTAGATATTGGGATAAGAGGTTGTCTCGTAGGTTAAGGAATCCTTTGAAAATAGGAGATATGGTCTTGGTGTATAATAGGAGTTTGGAAAATCTGCGGGGAAGAATGTTTGCAGATAGGTGGAATGGACCATACAGAGTTAAAGAACAAGAATCTAGTGGTTCATATTTGTAAGAAGAGTTGGATGAAGTTGTTTTAAAAAGAAGGTAGCTGCTGATAAAGGTGCACAAGATGTGCTGAAGTATAGCTCCAAAATGAGGATAAACCACATACCATCATGTATGAAGATTTCCTCCAAAAAAAGGATAAACTACTTTACTATCACTTAAAAGAAGATTTATTATGCAATAGAGTATAAATAATACACTATTTTTAATATTAACAATCATTAAATTTGAATGTCTGAAATATTATTACGAAGAATTGTGTCGGACTGTATTTATTTTTGGTAGAAGTGTTCACAGAGGAGCCTTCTAAATTTAATATTGGAAATTTTGGGGTAATTGATGGGCTAGCTGCTCTATACAAAATTACCCCATAATTTTTGTTACCATAGTTTCCCTTTTTCTAGTTGAATCCTGGTTTTGTTTTTGTTATATAGGAATCTCACGAAAACTAAAAACTGGATCAACATAATGTCAAATGATTACACTCATTTGAAGCCGGACTCAAGGATTTTTTTACATTTTATTTTAAATTTATGAGATTTTAATTTTGATTTTTTTTATGTTAGAATTTTATTTTGTTTCATTTTAAATTGATTAAAATCAATTGGTTCAGAGATAATGATCTCTGATAGTCTCCAATCATTTTTCCAATTTGGAGGGAGCCCACCCAGTGATCATTCCTGTTTTTGTTTATTATAACTTTCAAATTTCTTTAAATAATTTATGTTTATTTTAAATCTCCTTTCTTTTTTATCCAACATCAAGGTGCACTTTAATCTGGGTATGATGTCAGGGGTACAGCTCATTAAATGGCTGGGGGGCATCTTTATATATTTAACATTAATTTTCAAATATTAGGACAATAATTTTATATAAATTTTATATTTTATAACCTCATTAATAAAAAAATATTAATAATAATAAAAAATAAAATATTAATAATAAAAAATTGAATAATAAAATAAGTAGTATGTTTTTTTTATTATTTATATATATATATATATATATTGGTTTCTTTAAAATCTCTAGTAGGAGCCTGAAAAATTAAGGAAGTTTCTCTTTTGATGAAGATAGCACAGTGAAGGTTTCAGGAGAGGCTCTATTAAATTCTTAAATCTCTTCCAATTGATAACATTGTTTATGGTCAAGCCACGTGGCCAATTTAAAGTGACATTTGAAAACTTTCTCTCTTGAAAATACTTCTGCACAATCTTTTGGCAGATAATCTTTTTAATGGGCCAAGTTTACATTGAAAATAGAATATAATTGTTGATAAACCTCAATACATTTCACCATAGCTGAAGTAGGTTCTGGAGAAAGGATAAAATAAGTGAATGGAGAAAAAAAAGGATCCAGAAGAATCTAGATCAGGTCATCAATAAATATTAAGAGATAGATTTTAAAAGAACAATGAAAATATTAATTGCTTACCAGAGTCAACTGTGTCAATCTCAAGATTTAAGGGCAAGCATGGCAGAATTTTTTCTTCAAGGAAGACTATGGATTTTTAATTTTGTGATATGAAGGTGGTTTACAGAAGGTTAGGATGTCTCTGGAAGGAGCAGGTAGTGGATATCAATTAACTATTGGAATATTTCTTTTCTTATGGCAAATTATTGGATGACTGGGAGATCTGGGTCTTTTTGATGAAGAGAAAGGACAATGAGGACTGCTAAATTTAGGTTGAGGATGAATAGGCTCTGTTATAGGAGGTGGAGAGAAAGAAGAAGGAGATGGAGAAACATCCAGAATTGATTAAGGTGTATTTGAAACCACTTTTGGAGCAGTGAGAGTTCTAGGGATGAAAGAAGAAAGTCTTGATTGGAGAGAAGGAGCAGCATAAGGAGAAGAAGGAGGTGGACCCCGAGATTCAGAGTCAGAAGGAATATTTTAAAAGGCTGATGGTGTGAAAGGATTAGGAATTTTAGAAGCAGATGAATTTGGAGAAGGATTAGAAGGCTTGAAATGGGAGGCAAAACTTGTAGCAGGAAGGGGGAATGAGCCATATTTAAGGCCAGAGAATTTTCTATTCTTCTCAAAGCAGTTAAAACAGGGCATGTTGTAGGTATATCTTTTCTGTTTAAAGGTGAAGCTGCACTTTTAATGGGTAAAGGAGCAGTAATGAAAGGCTTGGTCACTAGAAACAGTGAAGTTAGAAGGAGTCCTCTTCAAAATTTGAAAATAAGTATGGAAAGGATAACCTGGATCAGAAAATAAGAAAGGGAGAAAAATGTGGTGAAAATGGGCTTAAGGACAGTAGTAGGCAGTTGAAATCTGCACAATAGTTGGTTCACTATGATATAAAAATGGAAATGAACTATAGGGATTTGGTACTCTATGACCTTAAACTGGAAACAAACATCAAAATGTCAATCATTGGTCCCCTATGACCTTAAACTGGCAAATTACTTTCACTTTGGTCCACCAAGACTATAAACTGGCAATTGATTAAAAGTGTGTTTTTCAAAGATATTAGGAGGGAATTTTAATCAAGTGGGATAATTAATTCAGTCATTTATAATTTATCACTTGTTCATCAGTACTCAAACTTGTACTCACTCATTTTATCAACTCAGTTATTAATGAAAAAAGGGCAACTAACTTTAGGTAATGGAAATTTCATTAAATGGAGTTATTTAGGATTAATGAAAGATGGAGATTTTAAAGGTTATTGATGGAGATAGTTTTTGAAAAAAATTAAACAAAATAAAGGTTTAAAGATGTCTGGAAAATTATGATTTATAATAAAAGTAGGAATGATTTTAAAGGGTTGGAAATTTATTTGAATGTTGTGATGCTGAATCATAGAAGAAGGATAGGATTTGAATTAAGTGGGTCTCATTGGTAGACTATTTAAGAGGAAGATTAGAGGACCTTATGGAAAGAATGGAATAATAGTATTTGGATCAGGGGGAAGCCCAATAGGAATGGAATCTAAAGTATTTGGCTCTTTAGGGAGGCCTGCTCTCTCATTCTGTGAAAAAAATAGAGACTGGTAGAGGAGAGTATGAAGGGATTCAAACCTTCCTCTCAGTAGTAGAATAATCACAAGGAAAATACACTTTCTTAAAATTTATTTTAAAATTTTATGAATTAAAAAGAATTTAAATCAACCAGATAATAAAACTTATCAGCAACAAATGAATTGATGAATAAAAGTTTTAAAAACTTTAAAGAAGAGAAGACAATCAAAATAAAAAATCCCTTTGGAATTGTTCAACATCATTATCAAAGCTTTGCATCAAAATTCCTCTCTTCATTTAATCTTCAGTATTATTATCAGGAGTTTTCTGAAAATAAGTTAAACATTTAAGCTTCATATAATCACAAAAATTAAGAAAGAAATATCTATGAAACTTAGGATAAAAATTAATATAATCATTCTGCACCTGACCAATATCATATTTATTGGTAATTTCAAGAGCTTAGGAGTTGGAAGAGATATTAGTTGGATTTTGAATTAGTAGGAGAATTATTAAATTTAAATTGAAAAGCTAAATTTTTGAGCCAGGAAATAATGTTTCAGCAAAACTAAAAGGAGAGACTGGCATAATAGGATTAGGATCTTGAGATGCAGGAGGAAGCTCAGTATTGGTATTTATAGATGAAGAAGCTGTTTTGGCTTTTATATTACAAAAGAAGGTGGGAATTTTTGATAATCTCTTTTTAGGTATAGTAGGATCAAGAAGAGCGGCTGTTCCAGTATAGAAGTTAGCTCTGGAAGGTAAGATTAAAAGATTACACTTAATTTTTTAAGCCTGCAAAAATCACAGGCAGTTTTGTTTGTCTGATGGGATAGACAAGAAAGGGGTGAGAAGGGATGAAGAAGTAATTAAAAGAAGTAGAGTAGAGTAAAAAATTAAATTTGACAATGGGGGAGGGGTCAGGGGGGCTGTAACTTGGGGTGGGAAGGTTTGAGAGTTCAGTGAATGTGTCACAATGGCAAAAAATTTGAGGGGTAAGAAAATAACTTAAAGGGATTAAGTGGAAGATAAAATCACGTAGAAAGGTGGAAGGTGTTAAAGGAAGTAGCAAAAAATTCCTAATGAAATCTATCTTTTGGCTAAAAATATAGTTCACCATGTCAATTTAGATACATACTATACTAATATACAAAATGAGAAAAATTTATGATGTATGGACATGTGTGCACCTAAATACATAAAATATATTTATTTATTGGCTAGTTTCAATAAATACTGCACTTATAAAGCTAATTAATTATTAAAATATTTGAATTATACATGTGATAATATTTTTATTCTTTACAAGTTATTTCACAGAAATCGTATTAAAACTATACATATGTTTAATAAAAACTGAAATAAAATACTTTGGAAAAATATTGAAAAAATAAAATGACCTAAAATAATATTACAAAGAAATGATCTTAAATCTTTTATGAGTAGAATGTGTTTAGCTTTAAGCTTAACATTAAGTTATTTTGGTGAGATGAAAAATAGATTTGAATTGTATTAAAAAATTCAGATAAAGGTTTTACACAAAATTATTTGATAAATTTCATATATAGCTTAATTTCCTGTTTTTTATAAGTATACATACCTTTAAACATACTTGTAAAACCAAAAACTTAAGAAACTTCACTAAATTAAGCTTTCTCAAGATCTGCACCAATACCTATTCAGAAAAATAGTAATCCCCTTGAGTCATTTTAATTTCTAGTTTTTTTCATTAAAATAACTTTATACATTCTTAAAACATTATATATATTAGACTTGATTGAACAAAGGTTGAACCCCTATGACATCCTGCTTCCAACTGAAATTCAGGCTAAGTTGAACTGTGAGAAATTTTCAAACTTTTTAAACTTTTTATAGAATATTTTTAAATATAAAAATAAGAATTTTTTTTAATCATTTAATTTTATATTGAACTCTTTTAATTTCTGTAGATACATACAAATTAAAATTCATTTTAATAAAATATTTTATTAAAAGTGGTTTTAAGTTTATTTTCTAATATTATTATACAATTTTTTCTATATGACAGATTAATAAACTAAATAAAAATTAATTTTATACAAATATAATATAAAATAAGGTATCAGATCTTCTGTTTAGATTCCAACAACTTCAAAAAAACCAATATTTTTATTTTAAATAAAAATTATATAGATCCTCCAGAGAAGCACATATTTTTTTGTATTAATAAGTGTAAGTTAAAAGCAAGCCACATAGGGTAAAATTGCTATTTTCTTTATAAAAATAAATAAATAGCTTGTAAATCAATACATATATTTATGAAAAGAGAAATTTTATAGTTAAATTTAAGTTTTAAATCTCTACTGAAGAATTAAAATTTTCTATTTTTAAATCAATTTTTATTAAAATATACTTATTATAGTATTTCTTTGTGATAAGGCCAATTGAGAGAAGATTTATAAATTTTTCTGTATAAATAAAATATCCAAGGGGTTGTATATCATAGACTTAGAAATTGCATAGGAAAATCATATAATTTTGACCTATCAGTTTGAGTATCAAATTTTTAATAAATAATTGATAAATCCTTAAACCATATATTTTATCTATGATTGAGATGTAAATTTTCAGTTTTGAATTACTCTTGTCAAAATCTTTTTTCTAATAACTAAAAATTGAACCTCCATCATTTCTCTAAGTTTATTTCTCAACATCATAGAATTTAAATATTGTGTCTATGAGTTTGAAATATGAATCATTATATCATTTAATTAAAATATGATCACTTTAGCACAAGATTTTTTTGTATGGGTATGACAAAAAATAATTATTGTGTCTCTTTCAGAAAATAAATGTAATATAGGATGTTTTAAATTAGAAACCTATAAAGTGATGAAAAAATACAACTATAAAATATTCAATTAAGTTCTTTAAAAATAATACAGTCTAAATTTCAACATTATTCATATTTTTTCACACTGTAGACAATCGTATAGTACTAGTTATAGGCCTTGACCAAGGGAGTTGGAGAAAACCCAGAGAGAGAACCCCTGTCCCTTTAGGAAAAAACAAGTGAGAATTACCTGTTGCATAAAATTGATTCATGTTTTATAAAGCTTATTTCCAACACAAATGACTACTTGATTAGCCAAGAAAGTAGTCCCCAGAAAGACTACCAGACCAAAGAACAGAAATGTAGACCAATGGCCAACCCAAGAGGAAGTAATGATACTTGATGTAGGTTGAAAATCCACACCAGAGACAATAATAAGACTTGATATATCTTGAAAGACTATACCAGAGAAACTGTCAAGGTCCCCTTTTTGTATAGAACATTTGGTACGGGGTTTCTACGAGGATTTTACGGATTATAAAGGATTCTCAACAAGTGGTACGTATTTCTTTATCAAAGTGATTTAATTACTCAAATAAAAGAGGTAGATTTAAAATATTGATATAATTTATAGATCAGAGTTACGTTATTGTAAATAATAATGTTATAAAATATAAGAATAAGTTTGATGTTTGTAATTGTAATAAAATAATGTAGTAAAGTAATGAATAAAAAACAACCAAAAGAGAGGCCTTATATAGGCAAAGGAGGGACAAAGCACGGAAATCAAATTCTGAAAACAGTAGTATGAGAGAGAGAGAAAAAGAATATTCCAGAAGGAGTATTTTCAAATAATAAAGTTGTTCTAAAAAGAAGGCATCAAAAAGATGTATTTACAGAGTATGTCAGAAATACATCAATTTATTTAATATTTACTGTAGAAGTCAATTCTAAATAAGAAATTTGAGTTTTTGTATATATTTAATATTATTTGAATATTAAAATCTTATTTTAATTTAAAATCTATTTTTTAATATAAATCTTTATTTCTTCCAACCTGTCAAATGAGCACGGTGTTAGAGAAAATATATAAGGGACAATTTTATATTTAATTTTAATTATTAATTTAATTTTATCATTCTGTAATTAGTTAATTTATTATAAGTAATTTTAATGTAACTAATTTATAATTAAATAATCAAAATGATAAGGTGTGGCTTCATCCAGTAAATAATTAATTATTTCACTGGGTAAGTCTAGTAGCCTGGCTGACACTCCCTCACTCTAAAACAACAATAAAAAAAATGCTATGATTTTTTCTTTTTATACTTTTTTAGTAGAGTAGGAAGATTAGATATCTCCTTCCCAGGTATCCAAGAATCATATTCAGATGATTTATTCTTGAATCCCAATAAGTATTCTGTACCTTTTTCAGAAGTGACTATTCTGTCATTTAGAATTTTTTCAATTTCTGCTGTTTCATTGATTTCATTTGGGGTTTTCTTTGGTCTACCCCTCCTTTTTGGAAATAAATCACTATTGGATGTGTAAGGTTTCAAAAGAGATATTGGAAAAACAGGATGTTTTCTGTCATATGGAGAATACAGAATAACTTCAACTGCATTATCTCCAATCATTCTTCTGACAACAAATGGACCAACAAATGGATCTTTCAATTTGTTATTACCTTGTAAGTTGAGGTGGACTGTAGAAATCAACACTTCATCACCCTTTTTAAAAGTGTATTCTTTATGGTATTTGTCCCATCTTTTCTTCTCATATTCAAATGATTTTTCAATACATTTTTGAGCATGATTTCTACATAGTTGTTGCATTTGAAGAAAAGATTTTACACCAGGATGTATATCCAATTTAGGTATTTTGTTATTGAGAACTTGGGCAGGAGTATTGGGAACATATCCAAGCCAGAGCTCAAAAGGCTTTCTTTGAGTAACAGAATGAACAGTGCTATTATAAGCAAATTCTAACCCAGGAAGTAAGGTAACCCAATCATGAGTTAATCTGTCATTATCTTTATACTCAAGCCCAAAGGCACAATATCTTCTTATCATGTCCTCTAAAGTCTGAATCATTCTTTCAGCTAAACCATCAGTCTGAGGGTGATGGGCAGTAGAAATTTTCAGATCACAACCACAAAAATCCATCAGAGACATCCAAAACTCAGAAGTAAATTTAGGGTCTCTGTCAGAGATTATGGCTTTAGGAAAGCCAGCAGTATTAAACATATGAGACCACCATAAGAAAGCTAATTCTGTAGTGGAAACATCCTTGTGGGTAGGGATAAATTTACACATTTTTGTAAATCTGTCCACAATAACCCAACAAGAGTTATAACTGTCTTTACCAGCAGTAGGTAATCCTGTTACAAAATCCATGTTTATTATTTGCCATGGAGCATCAGGAGGTTCAATATGTTGCATTAATCCTGCTCTTTTACCAGTTAATATTTTTGATTTTTGGCAAGAATCACAAGATTCAACATATAATTTTGTGTCTTCAGACATATTAGCCCACCAAGCAGTGTTCTTAATTCTGATCATTGTTTTTTCAAGATCAAAATGTCCAGCTAATATGTCATCATGACAAATTTTCAAGATGATTTCTTTCATAGAAGGAGGAATAACAATAACATTACTCAACTTTCTTCTATAATATAGATATCCTTCATCAATTGAAAATTTACCTTTTTCCAAGGCTTTTTGGTACTTTGGTGGAAGGGTTTTAATTAATGCTTGTATTGAAGCATTCTTTGGATCATTTAATATGGTGCATAACTTTTTCAAGTCAGTGTCCTTATCATATGATTCCAGAATAAGCTGTAATAGCTTTTCCTCCATATCAACCACATATATCCCATGTATATGAATAATTTTGTCCTCAGGATCATACGCAGGATTAGAGTCATTATTTGGCAAAGGTAACCTAGATAACATATCCAAATTTGAGTGAACAATACCAGCCCTATGAATAATTGTCATTCTCCCTCTGTACTCTTGAACAGCCAGCTGCCATCTGAACATATGTCTGTTAGGTGTTTTCAAGTTTAAAAGGGATTTAAATGCACTGCAGTCAGTGACAAGTTCAAATTTCTGGTCATCTAGCTAATAATGAAGCTTTTCTAGAGCCCATACTACAGCTAAACACTCTAATTGAGTAGCACCATATTTCAATTCACTATTTCTCAAGGTTCTTGAAATATAACAAATTACTACTTCTGAAAATTTATCATTTATCACTTGTTTTTGATGGAGGGCAGAACCAAGACTAATGAAACTGGCATCAGTGTACAAAACAAATGGTTGATTAAAGTCAGGTAAAGTAAGAATTGGTGCTGACATCAAACAGTGTTTCATAGTGTCAAAGGCTCTTTGTCTTTCACTATTCCAGACAAAAGCAACATCCTTTCTAGTTAATTGGGTAAGGGATAAAGCTATGACTTGGTAATTTTTAATATACTGTCTATAGTATCCACACGTTCCCAAAAAACTTTGGAGCTCTCTCACTGTTGTAGGAGCCTTCACCTGTTGTATGGCTGCCACTTTGTTCTGGTCAACACATATCTGTAAGCCTGAAACAACATGACCAAGAACTTTTAAAGAATGGAAACCAAATTTACATTTCTTCAAAGCAAGTGTCATATTTATTTCATCCATTTTCTGGAATACTTTACACAGGTGTTTAAGATGGTCCTCAAATGTTTTTGAGAATATAATGATATTATCAATATAAATCATCAGCCATCCTTCAATTATCTCTTGATGGAATGTGTTATCCATTACTTTTTGGAAAACTGAAGGGGCATTTTTAGGGCCAAATGGCATCCTAATATACTTATAAATACCCATATGAGTGGCAATCATCAGAAAGTTCTGAGAATTTTTCTCAACAGGTACCTGGTGATATCCTTTATTACCATCCAAACAGCTAATATATTAAGCACCCTGTAAAGTAGCATGTATAGAGCTGATTCTAGGTAAAGGGTAGATATCATCAACAGTATAAGTGTTTAGTGCTTTATAATCACCACATAACCTGGCTTTATCTTTCTCATAAGAAATTAGGACAGGTGAGATAACACAATATTTAGGTGTTTTAACTACCTTTTCAATAATATTCATTTTTAAAAGGGTAGAGATATTGTCTTCAATATCTTTTCTCTTTGTGGGAGAAGCAGGATAAGGCTTCTTCTTTAAACTAGGTGGTATATCAGTTAATGGGCAAGACAATGAAAGTTTCATTTCCTCTTTAACTAATCCCAGTTCATGTGACCCATGAGCAAAGGCCATAGGAAAAGATTTTATCAAGTTAATGATGGAATCTTTATCCTCACCAGAAAGTTGTTCTCCAAAAGAAGCATTGTTAATTTCAAACATAAGGGCATGCATTTCCTTTGTAGATCTTCCTTTATATTGAAACACAGAACTACATGTGTTCAATTCTGGTTTTAATAATTTTTTAGGGGAGGAAATCTTAAATTTTCTCTTCCCATTCATCCCCATTGTGAAACATTGGTTTGAAGGATCCAATTTTATGCCATACTTGGTTAAAATATCATTCCCTACAATAAACCAATTGCTCAAGTTATCATTTTTCATGACAACAAAATCACAAATAGCTCTTACAAAACCATGGTTATATTTAAAAAACACTGTGGCTTTGTATTTCCCAATGGGGGACAAAACAGAGCCATACCCTCTCCAATTTTCAGAAATGATAGACATCAGTTTAGATTTATAGTCTTGATCTACTGAAGCAAGTGCTCTTTCAGATACTACACTTCCTCCAGCTCCAGAATCCAGAACAACTTCAATGCTGGTTCCATTGATCAAGACTGGTGCCTTGAGAGGGGCAATAATCATTGAGCTATCCTCAATGTTCTTTATGATCTCAACATCTTCAACTGTAGATAAATAATTATTATCAATATCAATAGTATTTAAATAATGAATATCTTCTTTCAGCATCAAGATTTCTTGTTGAGATTTATATGAAATATTTCTGGCACAATCACTTGAAGTATTATCCAGTGCCACTGTGTCATCAGCATGCTCCTCTGTTTGTTCTACAAGATTTATCTTCTTGTCACAAACATGGCCTTTCTGCCAAGGCTTGTTGCACTTGAAGCAAGTGTTTGTTGCATACTTCTTTGGTGAAACAGGGGAAGAAGGTTTACCAACCTTTTCCAGAGGTTTCTGTTGGTAAGTGGAGGGTTTCTCCAAAGGGGTCCTAGGAATGAATCTTCTGGCATCATACTTATTGTTTAGAAGTATCTCATTGCAAGTATTAATGAAAGAAGAGGGTTCTTTGGAGAACTCAGTCTAGCCACTATCAAGTCTCTCAGAGACATTGGTAATTTATAAAGGATCCTGTCCTTCCATAAATCAAACTCCATATTTGGGTCCATTGCCCTTAAGATTTTTACAAGTTTCATTAAAAACTCAATAGGTTTATCAGTAGAAGAGCTATATCTAGTTTCCTTATACTGCCTTTCTTGAGCCATTCTGAACTTGGAGCCACCAAATTGGGCTTTAATCAATTTCTTCCAATCCTCCCATGAGTAGTCATTCCCATCCAGGAGAACAGATTCATACCACATTAGGGCAACATTAGTGAACAAAGAAATTAACTTGGACACAATTTCCTCATCTGGGAGTTTTTAAGAATTTTTAAAGTTATCAATTCTGCAAATAAATTGTTGCCAACCAGAAGAAGAATCACCATCAAATGTAGGATATTGGTCAAGTTTTGGCCAATTCTTTTGATTTGAAGGAGTCTCCTTAGTACTATCTTGTTTCTGAGTAAGAAGCAGCTGTAATTTCTCTAATTGTGCTGAAATCTCATTGTTTAATCCTTTTGTTGCAGATCCTGGTGCATCATCAGTTTTTGATGGAAACTCAGTGTTATCAACAGGTATTTCTGGAGCTATTTTTACTTTAGATGAACTAGCCACAGGTACTATTTGAGCATCCTGCACTATATGTTCCTTCACAGAAATGTCAGAATATTTTTGGTCATTTAACAATGAGTTCAATTTTTCTTCAATGGTTGTTAGTCTTGTTTTCATTCTTGGAAGACTAGATAAACTCTCATTGATAGTTGAAAAAGATAATTGATTTTTATTTTGAAAAGATGACAAATGGTCATTCAATCTTTTCAGATTTATCTTATCTATCTCTACCTCCTGGCAATAGTCAGATACAGTATCTTTCAGTTTAGAAAAATCATTTTTTATATTTTGCCATAAAGCAACTTTCTTTTCATGGGTTGCTTTGTAATGAGACAATTCATCAGAGACTCTCTGTGATTCACTTCTTAATGCTTGATAACCCTGATCAGTTAACAAACTTTTATATCTCTGAGTCAATTGCATATTGTTCATTGTATGATTTTGCTTGGCAATAGTATCTCTCAAGTGCTCATCATTAATTCTTGCTACATATGGAGTGTTTCTCAATAAGGAAACTGAGTAACTTTCCAGATTCTCATAGAACTCAGGGTCAAGAGTTTCATCAATCACAGCCATATCAGGATTAATCATTGAGGTAGCAATTAAAAGTAAAGAATTTGATACATGAGTTATTTGTCTACTACTCCCAGCCTCTATAGGTCTCAAAGTTTCATCCTCCCTTCCAGATTTACCTGAAGGAACAGAGTCAGCCACAAGAAAAAGGCACCTGAGAATCAATAGAGGGACGTACCAGGGTTTGCTGAGTATCACCATATTTGTCTTTCTTCTTCTTTTGCCTCCTTGATAAGGGTGGGGAGGAGTGGGGTTGACCTGGTTGGGCCTTGATGGACCTGCCTGAGGTAACTGATGCTGGTTTTGAGCCAGGTAGTCCCACTGAGTGTTTAGCCAGTCCCACTGCCACTTGGACACTTCCACCTTCTCTTGGGACTGGGGAGCCAATTGTTGTTGATCCCTGGGAGGAAGAGATTTCTTCTTCTCTTGGAGAAAAGTATCTGTTTTTCTCACCTTTTCTTCCAAGGCATCTACCCTTACCTTCAGTCTCAAGATTTCTGTCCTTAACTCCTTTATGTGAGTAGACAGATTCTTTACCTGCTGAGACAATGGCATCTTTTTTATCCTGAAGCCTTTTGGAAACTCTTCTGGTGGGTTTATCATAGGCTTCTGATCCTGAGTTGTGTCCACTAGGATTTCTACTTCTTCCATATCTACATCCTGTTTGGGGCAAGGATTTATTAGTTTGAGAAATTCTTCTTGTTAAAGGAGAACTTACTGAAGTAGGCCCATCATAATCAATTAAGTCTATTTCTTCTTCACATGCAGCAGAACCACTTTGGTCAGTCATTTTAAGATTTTACTGAAATGAAGAAGAGAGACAATAAGATTAATTAGTCTTTATTTTTGATTTTTATTTAACAAAAAATAAAATAAAAATAATAAAAAAATCTTTTTTAGGATAAAAATCAACTGAATAAAATTAATTTATTAATTCAAAAAATAATTTAAAACCAGGATTATAATATAATCAACTGTAGAAATAAATTAAAATTTTTATTAATACTTTTAATTAATTATTTTCAGGATTTGAATCAAATAATTTATTACCAGGACTTAATCTCAACTGAAGTAATTAAATATGAATCTTTATTAATTAAAAATTTTTTTATTTAACTGATCACTTAACTACCAGGACTTAATGTCAACTGAAGTAATTAAATATGAAGTTTTATTTTAAAATTTTATTAAACTGATCACTTAACTACCAGGACTTAATGTCAACTGAAGTAATTAAATATGAGTTTTATTAATTAAAAAAAAATTTATTGAAATAACAGGACTCAAAGTCAACTGAAGTAATTAAATATGAATTATTTATTAATTTAAAAAAATATTATTGTGAGGACAATTTGTCAACTGGAACAATTAAAATTTAAATTAATCAGGACAAATGTCAACTGAAATAATTGTAATAATTAATATTAAAATATAATTATTTTATTACTTCTGGGACTAAGAACACTTATTTCTCTATTATGGTCAACTAGGAAAAATAAAAAAAATATAATAATAAAATAAAATCCAAATTACCAGACACCTCCCCCTGTAAAATGAGCAAATTAATGCCACGTACAGAGTGCTGAGTAAAAGGAAATACGTAGCAAATGAAGAGTGAAGAGTAACCCACAAATAGTAATATCAATAATTACCACGATATATACAACTTTTAGTCAGTATATGAACCTAAGTTTTGGAGTGTGGTTCGATTCCCGTTCGCAGCAAAAACTTTTGTCACGTGATGTATGACGTTTGTTGTTTTCTCGCCTCTCTCGTCCTTTACAGGTACTTATACACCAATGGTCCCTTCGATTACGCCTCAATTAACGTTGCGCGGTCAATATTTCAGAAAGGTTCCCAATTGTCAAGGTCCCCTTTTGGTCTAGAAGATTTGGTATGGGGTTTCTACGAGGATTTTACGGATTATAATGGATTCTCAACAAGTGGTACTTATTTCTTTATCAAAGTGATTTAATTACTCAAATAAAAGAGGTAGATTTAAAATATTGATATAATTTATAGATCAGAGTTACGTTATTGTAAATACTAATGTTATAAAATATAAGAATAAGTTTGATGTTTGTAATTGTAATAAAATAATGTAGTAAAGGAATGAATAAAAAACAACCAAAAGAGAGGCCTTATATAGGCAAAGGAGGGACAAAGCACGGAAATAAAATTCTGAAAACAGTAGTATGAGAGAGAGAGAGAAAGAATATTCCAGAAGGAGTATTTTCAAATAATAAAGTTGTTCTAAAAAGAAGGCATCAAAAAGATGTATTTACAGAGTATGTCAGAAATACATCAATTTATTTAATATTTACTGTAGAAGTCAATTCTAAATAAGAAATTTAAGTTTTTGTATATATTTAATATTATTTGAATATTAAAATCTTACTTTAATTTAAAATCTATTTTTTAATATAAATCTTTATTTCTTCCAACCTGTCAAATGAGCACAGTGTTAGAGAAAAAATATAAGGGACAATTTTATATTTAATTTTAATTATTCATTTAATTTTATCATTCTGTAATTAATTAGTTTATTATAAGTAATTTTAATGTAACTAATTTATAATTAAATAATTAAAATGATAAGGTTCGGCTTCATCCAGTAAATAATTAATTATTTCACTGGGTAAGTCTAGTAGCCTGGCTGACAGGAACAGTGACAAAAGTTGAGGTCAAGTAATAACTAAACTTTTCATAAACCAGCCAAACAAACACAAAAAGTGAAGCCAGAGATCCAGATATCCCAGATGGTAGATGATCTCTTCTAACATTCTTTAAACTATCACACACACACAGACCCCCTAACCAGATCCCCAGCTGTATCTAGCTCTCCCTGCTATCTAAATGCATAAAATTGTCTCTAGAGACGTTCCTGCTTTCAGGCAAGCAGGCCCCCTGTAGGCAGAAAGTGGCTTCTAGGCCTACAAATGCCCAAAAACAACCAAACAGCCTCTAAAACCACAAAACAACACAACTACTCATAGAAAACAGCTAATCATGCATAACACACACTAAAATGATGAGAAAAGAAAGGAAAATAAGCTGAGAAATAATAAGTGACCCTAACTTAAGCCTAAAAAAATTCAACTAAACACCTAAATAATAACAAAACACAAATACTAAGCATCATTACCCTAACCAAACCCTACATACCAAACATTCCCAAATACACATTCCAAATGCCTATGTATCTTTTGAACACCACAAAGCAAGAAAATGTTTCACAATTTATGGGTTTGAGTCCCAGGTGGCCACAGAAATCATCTCACAATATAGCATTGAAGCACACTTAATTACTAAAAATACTGTTTAAATTTTTTAATTCTTCTTTTTTTTATCTTTAAAATTTTGCGTCTAGTTTGAATTTAAGTTTGTCATATGGAAAATTCACTGAGTAGTGATTAATTATTTCAACTCATGAGATCACTCACTCAATCAACTGAAAATATTCTCATGCAATGTTGATGAGCTACATCATGAAAAGTTTCAAAATCTCATATATGTATTAAATTTACCAGATATATCTTTCAAAACTTCTTAGAAGTTGAGGAATAACTAGAACAGATTAAAGGGCAAAAATTAATTTTTTTAATTGTAATAATCTTCCTGATTTTAAAAAATTCTAAAATTGGATTAAAATCTACTACTATAAGAATTATACTTCTTTTCAGACATTTTATCAAATAAATTATCAATTATTAGTGCTTAGTAATAAATATCTGTGAGAGTACTTTATTGAGTAATAACTTAGGAAAAAAAAATTCTATCTTTTATTAGTTATTTCATGTGTGTTTTGAGTTTATTCTAGGATATAAAAGCTAAGAATATTGAAAGCTCATTATCTTTTTTAGATAAATCAGCTCAATTGAAACTAATTATCTTTCATAATCAAAAAATTAGAAAAATAAATTATAAAAATTATGTGATATGGCTTAAATCTAAAAAGTAAAGGTTCAAATTCTGGGTTAAAAGGAGTCTTCAATAGAAAGAGCCACTGATTTTCTTTTATATTTTCTCCAAAAAAAATTAATGAAATTATTAGGCAGGTTAAAGGTGATACTAATAATAAATTATAATTCTCAGACTTTTTACTGATCAATTGCAATTCAAAATGAAAATTAAATTGTGTTTTATAAAAAAATCTTAGTGAATCAATCAGATTCATAAGCTCCCTTTTTTTATTTTAATATTAATTTTTTCATTAGAGTCTCACTACTATTTTAGCAAATTGCCATTCATCCTTGGTTAAGAGCTCAAGATGAGCTCAGAGTAGAGTTCAGTATCAGCTCATTATAAGTCCCATCTGAGTTCAATCTAACTTCATGTTGAGGACTTGCTAGAAAAGTCCCCCCAAATATTTCATAGTATGATTATTTATTAAGATTTAAAGAAAACCTACTTAATTTGATAGATGGTTTCATGAAAAAGAAACCCCAAATTTAAACATTCTATTAAAGAAATACAAGAAAAAAATTTATACATTTTTTATTTTTTTTCAGGGTGAGGGAGAGTCAGCCAGTAACCTATTTGACATAGTGAAACTGTTTTGATTAGGTTTATTACTCAATTAATTATTTAAATACTATAAATTTAATAATTTGAATTCTTTAAGTAGTTTATTGTGTAACTGTAACTTAATAAATATCTTGCAAATTATTTTATATTCTTTTAGTTGCTTATTTTATTTATGCAAAAAAATTTCATTAAATTAAAATTTTATTTCATGTTGTAAAATTAATTGAATTAATAAATAACTACCAAAAACTTTTAGATATTATTCCATGTAATTACTGGGACTCAAACCTTTCTTGAAGTCAGCTAGAGAGGGGCCAGGGAGAGCAAGGAAAAAGCCTTTAGTATTTCCTTAGAGATTTAAGGGAGAATCTTTTCTTTAACTTTAAATTTTTTTTTACTTAAAATTATATTATTTTATTTAATTAAGTTTTATTTATTTTTATTTAAATTAAACTTAATCATTTAATTTATCTTCTCACCTCATATTATATCACTATTATATTAAATTTTATATTATTTATCAATGATTTTTTTGAATTCAGAAAAATTCAAATTATATTTCTTTTTCCTATAAAATGGATTTCCTTTTTTGTTTTAAATCACTCTTTTATCATAAAATATATATCTTCATTTCTTATTATTAAAATAAACTAAATACAACTCTTTTTATTTTATAACTGATTTGCCAATATACTGTTCAATGTGAAAGTAATACTTAAGACTTTATTTAACTGAAAATATTATTTCCATTTAATTTTTCCATCTTTACTCTATTATTTAACTATTATATTCAACACCATGTTAAAAAATATACCTACTTACTGTACAAGCCAAAAATTGGGGGTCTTTCCAAATTTCATAGGACAAAAAAACTTGTGCAGTAAATATAGGACGTTCCATTGGGTGGAGTAAAATAATGATATCATACCACTATACAATAAATAGAAGAAACAGATGAAAGCATGTAACATAAAGGAAAAATTCAAAAAAACTCATCCAAAGAGAATTATAAGAAGCCCAAAAGATATAAATGAAACAAAATAAGTTTCAAAGCCCCCACATTCACCCAGTAATCATGTCCCAACCCATAATTATGTGATAATCTATTTAAAGAAGAAGATTAAGTTTTCCAAACTGGATATATGCATGTGTAAGTGTTGTAAATCCAATGAATACTTGAAAATTACCTAAAATAAGTGGGATAATCAAGCATATAGGCTATTTAGAGGGTTACAACTGCATATAGTCCTATATATGCATGGTATAACTGCATATTTCATTGAATATGGAGTTTATATATAAATATAAGCTGATTTATGTGTCTAACTACTTAATATCACTTAAGATATGTGTATTTTGATCACACTAGCACCTTAATAAGTATTATGGGGCTAAAGATAAGCTATTTAAACTTAAAAAATCTCATATAATAGTGTAATAAACAAACATATATAAGTATAATAACCATATATATAAATACAATAACTATATATTTATCTCATAAGCTTAATAAAATTAAGGTTATCTTGATTTAGACATAATAACTACTCATTCTTGGTGATACCTACGCTGAAAGAGGTGGTGGAGAGGTGAGGGGGGGCTAAATGAATGCAAGCCAGGCAGTTTTGCTGCCTGGCTTTCATTTGAGGTAGAGGTGGGAAGTGGTGGGGTGGAGGGGGACAAAAGACACCAAATACAGGTAGCAAAACTGCATGATTGTTTTTTAAGGTGGAAGTGGGGAAAAATGAATTTTCAGCATGTTCTAAGAGCCAGAAGGGATGGGGGGAAAGGGGGATTGATATCACCAGAGAGGGGGAGAAATAAAGAGATGGGAAAGGGGGGAAAATTACCAGGCTAAGTAGGGATAATGAGTAGGATGAAGAGAAAAAAAAGAGAGAGAAGAGGGAGAGAAAAAAAAGTTAATTTTACCTTGAAAATGAAAAACAAAACCACTTACTAAAAAATGAGATAAGAATATTATCCAAAAAGTAAGAGGCATATACATATTTCTAAACACTTTAAAACGCTTTGATTTTTGGATTGTTGCATATGAATGAGATGATTCTGAAAAATAGGTGAAATTGGCTGCATGGTGAAACCAGAATTTTTGGTTAAGAAAATGCAGATTTGCGTCAAATAAGTGACTTATTTTACTTTTGAAATCCACCAGTTTTGGGGCTAGTGTGTAATGGAAATCCACACTTGGATAAGTGCCAATTTTGTCAATTTTAAGCTAAAATTTGTAAGTAATGATTTTCCAGAGCTGAAACTCCCTATTGATTAACTTAGATACCTTTCATCCCCTTCCTTTTCTACCCTGGGCCCGCCTATGTTTAGAAATAAATTAGTACCCTTTAAGGAGGAATTATGTGAAGATTTCATTTTTAATATCTCATCTCCTTCTCTCCCTTCATATTATATATAAACAGATGGACCAAAGTCATACAAAAGCACCTTTGAAGACTAAGCTTATTTCTTAACAACCATTTTTATTCACTTTACTGGATACAAAATCTTTGATTCAAATGATCAATTCCCCAAGTTTACCAAATGTGCCTTTGACCAAATAGATGGATTTTATTCAAAAAATTTCTTTTGATTTAGTTAATAAGCCTTGAAAAACTTTCACTATGCTAGATAGATTGTCAAGAAGTCCACCCACTGAAGTGGATTCTGACTCAGAAGAACTCAATAAAGATTTACCTGCTATTTAAACCAGCACAAAAGGTGCTGAAGACTTTCCTTACCTCCCCCATGAAGCTAAACTGGCTGGTTGTATAAATTTAAATTATGATGTTTAATGATAAATGATATGTTTTGGGAAGTTGTTAAAGAAAAATTATGAGTTTGGGGAAGATGTTGTAGATAAATTTGGTAAAAAAGTGGTTGGAGATTAAGTGGTTTATAATGATGAAGATTGTGATATTTTTTGGGATAATAATAAATTTCAGAATGTTGTATTTGTTGAAGTATTAGATAGTTTGGTTAAAGAGAGGTTGGGTATATGTGAAAATTTGGTTAAAAAGAGGATTGAAGAAGAAGAAGGTTATTTTGATAGGGGTGTTGATGAGGTTAAAGAAAATTTGGTTAAAGAGATATTGAAAGGTTTAGTAGATGATGCATCAAAATCTTGTTTGATCAGTAGGAGAATTCTGGCTAGGAAAGTATTGGCTCATTCATGTGAAGGTGATGTTGGTTATAGGGAAGTGCCCATTGATGTGGTATTGTTGGAATTTCAATATGAAGTCAGTGGACAGACAGGATTTTATATCAAGATCCTTAGGTATTTTTTAACGCTGGAAAGGACCAAGAAATTTCTTGATGGTAATTGGGTTTCTATAAAAAGGAAGTCTCCAGGATTTTATTCATTTTGTAGGAGGTTTATGAAAAGGAGTTATCCGAATTCCCAGATTTTTGTAACTCAGAGAAAAGGGCAAGAGCTCCTTATGAAATCACTAAATGATGGTCTTGGACATAGAGGGGTGGCATAAACATTTTAACAAATTTCTGATAGATTTTGGTGGCCTGACATGAAGATAGATGTTAAGAGTGGGCTCAGTCATGTGAAGAATTTCAATTAAGAATTTAGTTAAGGCCAAAAGAACCTGGAAATGCAACTGGTGAAAACACTCTAATTGGTAGTTTAAAATTGGATTCTGCTAATATTAAATCTGGAAATTAAAAATATTTGATTGTTGCCAGAGATGATTTATCTGGATCAGTAGAGGCAGTGTCTTTTACTAATTTGAATTCCAAAAATGTGGCAGATTGTTTGATGAAAGATTGGGTATATAGGTATCACCACACAATATGGGGGGCGGACTTGCTAGCAAGTCCGCAACCTTGGACCCAAACTCACCACAGATTGAACACACATTGAGCTATTTACAAAGGAACCATAAAATCAGGGATGAACACCACTCAGCAGAACAGTTTTAGGTGGGTGTTCAAGTAGAGTTCAGTCTAAGTTCCATCTAAGTTCCATCTGAGTTCAGGTTGGGACTTGCTAGCAGGTCCACCCCCTATATTGCGTAGTGTATGGAATAATGAAGTTGGTTACTGCTGATGGAGGGCCTTAATTTGGGGCTGTTTAGAGATGTTATATAAAAAATTTGGATCAAAGGCTAGGGTGGCAACTACTTATTATTCTGAATCTGAAGTAATGATATATAGAGTGTATTTTGAATGAGGACATTCAATAGTAGAGGGAGGAGGTTGTACACACAATTTCTCCAGCTTCAAAATTCTCATTTTATTGCTTAATAAATGGCTAAGAAAATTGTTAAGCAATGAAGAAAGGGGGGAGGGGGGAGGGGGTGAGGTGGGTGAATTGAGGAAGAAGGGGGGAATAAATGAAGGAAGGGATAGGTGGGGAGGGAAGGTTTTTTTAGGAGAAAAAAGGGTGGAAAAGGGGAATCACTAAGGAAACCAAAGGGGATAAAGGGGGGGTGTTGCATAAACAAAAGGGGGAAGAAGGGAGCAAAAGGGGGGTTAATGACAGTAAATAGGGGATAATAGGGGGGATATTAAGGACATAAAAAAGGGTAAATTTGGGGACTAAGCCAGAAAGAAATTCAAAAATAATTATTAATTTTTATTTATTTTTTATTTAACATTTCAAAAAAATACATTCAAAAATATTATCAAAATGTTTGGAATAATGTCAAAATCCTTATCACTCTCATCATCTTCCAAGCCTTTTTCAGAAGTGAATCCTACAATTTTTAATGAGAAGGGAAAATATTATCAAAAGCAAAATCTAATTTGAAAGAAATTTTTTTTGTAAAGCCTTCTTTTGGCTATTTGGAAAATCTCTCTTACAACAAAACTATCATATGTAAACAAAATGATTATCCCAATTCATTATAAGAAAAAATTAATCACTTAAATCCTAGTGGGGTGGACTTTGTGATTGCATTTATTATTAATGGATATAAACCTCAGTTTATTTTACAGGTTTTTTTTTCAATGTTGTTTAATATGAAGTGTTTAACAAATTATCTGTTCTCATTGCAATTATCACCACAGAATATTTGAGGGGACGTTCTTGTAAGTCCTCAACTTAAATTCAGATGGATCTCAGACTGAAATTTGATGGAACTCTTATTGAACTGCTCTTGAAAAGGAACTCAAACTATTTTACAAACCAAGCTGAATATTTTATGGTATCATAATGAAAGTGAAACGAGCTCATCTTAAATTTTTAATGAAAAGAGGATCAGTAATAATTCTAAACAATGTGCACCTTAAGTGCTGTTGAAAGATTCTTACAGTTGTCTTTCTGTAAGTAAAATCCAAGGGAGTTTCATAAACTGAAGAAAACCCTGTCCCTTTCAGTAAATAAAGAGTTCAAAATTATCTAAGCTATAACCTCTACTTGATAAGAAATAACCAATAAACTATTTTTTAATAACGGTGTTGAGATGTAGAATAAGTGTTATTAATAATGAGGTTGAAAAACACAACACTGAAGCTAAATTAAGAAAAGTTATATAAATGATAGAAAAATATGTTTTTATGAAGCTTTTATTTTTATAAGATTTAGTTGCTAAAATAAGATCCCTGGTGATGAGACCTTTATAATGGTACCCTATAATCTAGTATTTATGATGATGTATGAATTAATTACAATTTCATGTAAAAGTGCTATATTTTGAAGGGTATTACAATTTTATAATTTGTTATGAAAAATAATTAATTATTGTTATATACATGCATTGTTGTGGTTGGTTGTTGTTAAGATACCAGTTGTTAGATTGATGGCTCATGTCTAGTTTCGAGTCTACACGCTTTATATGCATAGTATGTCATGTTCCCTACTTTACCTAACCAGAGCATTCTGTAGCTTGTCTGGAGTTTGTACAGAGATCTCCAGAGTTTGTATGGAGCTCGTCCAGAAACTTCTGGAGCTTGTACAGCCTTCAGGACTCAATTAGAGCCTTTAAAATACTAATAAAAAATCTATAAAAATTAAAGATGATAAAGCTACCTCTTCTTTATATTTGATTCTTTTTTTTGTAGCCTGAACAGCCCTATTCACCTAGTAAAAAATTATTAAAGTTAAGTAAATTATGAAATATCAAAAATAATCAAAAAAACTTTATAAAATTATTAAAAATAGCAGAAAAATAGTAAAAATTCTAGAAAAATTCCCAAAGGCTCTTGAGACCCCTGACTTTAATTTAAATACATTCTTAAACCTATACTTGCATTTACTGTGAAATAATTATTTGTTAAATCTTAACCCTTAAAATTAACCCTTATATCCAATTTTAATTCTAATTTTATTTAATATAACCATTTTAAAACTATATATTTGCTTTTCCAATATTAACAATAATTCCCCTAAAATCCATTTTTAATAAACTTAAGTGCCATACTTAACTTCTAGGCTGCCACATCCTCCCTCCAATGGAGAATGTCCCCATTCTTTAAATTTTCATAATGATTGAAAAAATATCCATCCTCTCTTCATCCTCATTGAAATAAAGACATTATGAAGTGAAGGTTAATATTGAAAAGTCTTTTGATACTGTGGTTGAAAGATTCTAAAGAGATTATTTATTATGCTTGTCTTTTCTTCTTTTAAAATTTAATACTTTGATTCTTTTATTATTTTAGTGCTGATGATCAATTTTTTCTGGTTGATATGAATTCTTCTTTAACTTTCATTTAATTGAAATAATTTGAAATAAATTTTTATAAACTGTATTTGCCTTGTGATGATTCCACTACTGAGAGAAAGGTTTAAATTCCTTCAGACTCTCCTCTACCATTCTCCATTGCTCTTCCCAGAATGAGAGAGCAGGCCTCCCTAATTAGCCAAATACTTTTGATTCCATTCTAGTTGGTCTTGCACCTGAGCCAAATAGTATGATTCTATTCTTTCCATAAGGTCCTTTAATCTTCCTCCTAATTAGTCCACCAAAAAGACCCACTAGATTCAAATCCTATCCTTCTTCTATGATTCAGCATCACAACATTAAAATAAATTTCAAACCCTTTAATATCACTCCTAATTTTATCATAAACCATAACTTTCCAGACATTATAGCACCTATATTTTTGACTTTTGACAATATTCATCAAAAAACATTAAAATCTTCATCTTTCTTTTATCCTAAATAACTCTATTTAATGCCATCTCCATTCCCTAAAGTTAGTTGCACTTTTTTAATTAATAACTGAGTTGTCCATATGAGTGAGTATCCGTTTGAGTACTGATTAACCAGTTATAAATTAAAAATTACTGAATTGAATATCCCTCTTAATTAAAATTTCTACCTAATATCCTTGAAACTAAAACTTTTAATCAATTTCCAGTTATAGTCTTGGTGGACCAAAGTAAAAGTTATTTGCCAGTTTAAGGTCATAGGGGACCAATGATTGACATTTTGATGTTTTTTTCCAGTTAAAGGTCTTCTTGAACCAAATCCTATAGTTCATCTCCAGTTTAAGGTCATAGTGGAACAAAGATTGAATTGATCACATATAATTGAAATTTTCTTCTTTAATATTCAGTTTAAAGTCTTGATGTATTAACAGATCCCATAGAGTTCAAAAATATTCATAAGTATTCATTTTAAAGTCTTGAAGGACTAACAGATCCTAAAAGGTAAATCCAAAGTTCTTAAATAATTATTGAAAACAAGCTAGTTTAAAGTCTTGGAGGACTAACAGCGTATCTTGAGATAGAATCCAACATATATTGTACTCCATTAGACCCTGTTCCCTAAGTAAGTAATAAAATATATAAAGAAATAAACTAAAATTATAAAGAAAAATAAAAACTGAAATTTTTTTATTTTTAATATTATCTTCTTTCTTTCTTATTTTTTTAATTTTTAATTTTTGATTATTTTTTTATTTTTCTATTTTTTTATGAAATTTGTAAATTTAAAATTTAAAAATTTATATAAAAAAATTTCCTATAATTTGAAATTAAATTTGAATCAATGAAATGATTTCCCCCCAGCTATTTGATGAGCCTTACCCCTAACATTATACCCACATCCAAGTGCACCTTGATGTGGGATACACAAGAAAAAAAATTGAAACTAAACATAAATGATTTTTGAAAAATTTGAAAACGTAATAAAAAAAATAAATTATAAATTATCACTAGGTGTGCTCCCTCCAATTTATAAAAATGATTAGAGACACCAATGATCATTATCTCAGAACAATTAAATCTAAAAATATTATAAAATGAAAATAAAATAAAATTCTAAAATAAAAAAATTTAAAAAATAAAATTTCATAAATCAAAAATAAAACATATAAAAAATCCTTGAATCCAGTGTGGTTTTCAACATTGGAAGAGGCCATTTTTGATCTGTTTGGCACTCTTAAGTATGTCTTAATTGACATTGGTTGAATAATTGAGTGTTTTTCTAGTTTTATTCAGTGAATATTGGGACTATGGGTATCTGTTTAATTTTGTTTTTTGTGTTTTATGGGATAACCTTAAATCTTAGGGTTAAGTGCTTAGTACCATTTAGTAGAGGTGATTTGGCTCTATATTTTATTTATCAATGTTTTCATAGCTTAATTTTGTGTTTTAAGGGTTTTAGTATTTGTGGTGGATTTTTCTGAGTATTTTGGGCTTTTTTGGAGGTTTTTGAGGTTTTCTGGCTTCAGGGAGGTCTGGCTGCTTCTAGGTGGGCCACCTTCCTTGTTATAGAAGGATGGGAAGTGTTTCTAGAGGGTTTTTATTCACTTTGGCTGTCAAAAGTGCAAAATTTGTTGCTGTGCATGGATTTTTTAGAGGGTGGTCTGTGTGTACATACTGAATAAGACAGTTTGGGGAAACTTTAATTATCATACAACCATCTGGAGGTGATATCATTGTTTCTCACTCAGTTTTCACTGTTTTGGCCACAATTGGCTGTGTTTGTTTCAAGGTTAGTTCTTCATTTAACTCAACATTGACAACTGGTTTCTCTGGTGTAGCTTTGCAACCTGCATCAAGTATTATTTCTGTTTTCTGTGCAACAAGTGCACAGTGTTTGGTTTTCTGGTGTGTATCTTTCTGCATTTCACTTTTCTGGTTCTTTTGTTCTCAGTGGTCTGCTATTGGCTGCTGTCTTGACTTTTTAATCATTCAAGAAGTGTGTTGGAAGGGGTATAGTAACAGTCTCTAATTTTCTGCAGCAAATAAATCTCACCTGGTGTTTCTCAAGGTGACAGAGGTTTTTCTCTCCAGTTTTACTCCAACTCCCTTGGTCAAGGCCTATAGCTAGTACTATAGGATTGTCTATATTTCTGGCACCCAATGTGGGGTGAGGATTTGTTAGCTTTTTGGACCTTCTGTTACTTTTGGACTCTCTTCTGTGGTTGGAAATAGGTTTTATGGAATCTACTGGACCATGGCTTCTTGAAACTCTTTCTCTAGTGGTGGTAGTGGCACTTTTGGTGTTACTGAGGATAGTAATCCTGCTGTTTCTGTTAGGAATTCTTTCAGGATCAAGTCCTGGAAGGGGCCTATGTTTATGGGTGACGATGTGAATTTGTTTCTGGAGCTTTTTGAGGCTGCTGGGAATGTGGATGGTGCTTCTCACTTGGGTATGGTGAAGCAAGTCATCTTCCACATTGGTGACAGGGCTCTGGTTAAGGAAGTGGATTCCATGGAGGGTTATAGGAGGAAAGATTGAAAAAAATTGTGTCTGCAGATGAAAGACAGGTGGGGATCCAGATACTCTATGGTGGATCTCAATATAATTGCAAGTGAATGGCAATCTTATGTAGGTGTGAACAACCTCCATACTTATAGGAAGTTTCTGGCTTATTTGGAGCCAGTGGTGGATTATTTGTTGGATATGCAGAAGTTAGAGAGTAATGACTCTGAAAGGGATATTTTCTGGTCTGCTCTGGCCAGGAATGTCAGAATTGATGTATTGAAGGAGTTGGAAAGGAAGGATAAGATGAAGATTCTTCCTAATGGGAATCAGAAATTGACTTCTCGTTCTGTGGTGAAAGATTTTGTGGAGGGTCAACTGAAACTTTGGGCTGTGGATTCTTTCCAAGAAGCTAGCACTAAGTATGTTAGCAAGGTCAGTGAAGCTATTGCTGAATATGTGGAGGAATCTAGGAAAAATGAAAGTGAGAACAAGAGAATGGCTCCTGAGAAGCCTAAAGAGGTTGATCCAGTAGTGGAGAAGCTGGCTGATCTGACAAAACAGCTACATATTTTTTTTCAGGAGGCTCAGATGGCTAATAAGGCTCCTTCTCAGCCTAGAGATTTTGATAGGAGGGTTGCTAGGAGTGATCCTTGGAGCTGCTCTTATTGCAGCAGAAAGGGCCACAAGTCCAATGATTGTTGGGCACTGAATAGGGATGTGTCTGAAGGGAAGGTAGAATTTGATGCGAAAATGTTCAAGTTCCCAGATGGTTCTTTTGTGAAGCCTAATGACGGTCAGGATCCAGTGGACTTGGTGAGGAGGAGGCATAATGTCAACTCAAGGAAGCCAAGATTTAAAGAGTTGCCTAATGAGGCTTCTTCTTCTTGTAAAGGTAGAGATGATGGAAAGGGCAAGGGCAAGGAGGCTAATAGAGTCTCATTTACATCTTCCTTTGGTGGTTTGGAGTTGTATTCTTGTGGTGGAAATTCAAGTGGGGAATACTTGGCTGGTGTTTATGATGTAGAAGCAGGAAAGGTGGGAAGGCCTAAGAGCAGTTCTGAGGCCCAAAAAAATCCTAAGGCTTAAAAGGTGGATCTTAAGCTGAGTGCAGCTAGGAAGAAGTACAGCAAAGAGAAGCTGTAAAAAATACAGAAGAGTATGGCAGATATGGGCCCCCCTAGTTTTGGAGCATTAGACATGAATGGTGATCCAATGCCTATAGATGTTGATTCTGACTCTGTGGAGGATTTCCCTTTGGCTTCATTTCCAAAGCCTGCTGGAGTTAGAGGTTCTGTTGAGGGATATGGTTTTATTCCTGTTGATGGAAAATCTGTTGGTGGTTCTGGTCCTCAATAATCTTCTAGGACCAAGGTAGTGAAGAAAAGAGCTCACTTTGAGAGGAAAGTGGTTTCTGGTCAAGTTAATGTTATGGACTCTTTCCTGGAAAGGATGAATCAGGGTCAGGTTTCCCTTACTTATAAAGAGTTGTATGCTATCAGTCCTGGGTTGGCTGATAGGCAGAAAAAGTTGTTGACCAGGAGAAGGGTTTCTTCTGGGGAGGTACAACACATTTGTGATTCTGCTGAAAAAATTTGTGAGGGGTTTTAAACTCAATTTTCTGAACCTCTGGGTTATGTCAATTTCACTCTGAATGGAAGGGAGGCTAGGGAATTGGTGGATTCAAGATCTCAGATTAACCTGATTTCTTTTTTTTAGGCAACTCATCTGTGCCTCCCCATCAAAACAGGTATTGGTGGGAATTTGAGAGGGATTGGTGGCCATGTCACTGAATTAGTTTGAAAATCTGAGTTTTTAAAGTTAGATATTGGAAGAGCCTCAGGGAAGGTTCGTTTTTACATTGTCAAAGGCACTGTAAAAGCTCTTTTGGGTGGGCCTTTCTTGATGGATTTTCAATCAAGAATTGGCTATCAATTTGATGTGGGAATTAGTTTGGAGTTGACTGGTGAAGATGAAAGGAGACTTCACATGAGGTTATCATTTCTTGGAGAGGATGGTTGGGAGACCAGTCCTGGTTTTTCTTCAATTTTCAAGTGCATGGATTGTTGTAGGAGAAGAAGAGAAGTGGGTTCTGCCTCTGTTTTTTTGGAGTGTGGCTCAGGCTCTAGTGAGAGTCTGACTTTTTTAGAGTGATGAGGGCTGATCACCCAAGTGCTACAACCTCTCCCCAAGATGAGGAAATCCAATTTTGTAGAAGGTCAGCTCCCTTGGAGATATACCAAGTGTATTTTCAACTGTCTCTTTTTAATCTTTCTCTTCTCTGCAAGTATTCTTCAAGTTTTTTATCAAGTATCTGTTCTCTCTCAAAATTTTCAATTATTTTTGATTCAAGTTCAAATAAGAAGATTGGTTATATATCTTTATTGAAAGATATGCGTAAAAGCTGTGGAGTGGTGAGATTGGGGTCTAAAAGTGAGTCCTCTCAATTTCTCTCCTCTAGGGTTTCTTGTACACCTTTCAAAAACATTACCTTGGCCACTTCTGTGAGAATTGGGGAAACCCCTGGTTATTTTTGTAGAATGGAAGAAAACTAAAGAAAATAAAATAAAAATTTCAAGATAACTGAAGAAAATCAAGAAAAAAATATGAAGATAATTAAGAAAGAAAAAAAGAATTATTTTTGTGAATATCAGCAAGATCAATGTTTGGGCCTCCAGCATGAAGTTAAACTGCACAAGTTTTCGGAGAATGAAGATCAGAAAGATCAATTTTTGGGCCTCCAGAATGAGGCTAAACTGCAAAATTTCAGAAGATGTGATTCAGAAGATGAATCAAGATTTGAAGAAATAGAAGATGAAAGTGAGAATGAAGATGTGGAATTGAAGAAAAGTTTTGGAGTGGTGAGATTGGGGTCAAAAAGTAAGTCCTCCCAATTGTGTACCACTAGGCTTTCTTCTACATCTTAAAAAACACTACCTTGGCCACACATGTGAGCAAAGGGGAAACCCTTGGTTTTTGTTCCAGGTCTGATGGTGAAGATGTCCTGAAGATCCCTCAAGTTGAAGGTGGAGCTGAAAATTATAAGAGGGTAGCACAGAAGATTAGGGATGTCAATGAGCCTATGCCTGTAATTTTGAATCATACTTTTTCAAGAGATCTGTACTGTACTCCTCTGGTGAAGAATCCTCCTGATTTTTTAGAAACTTCTAGGGAAATTGTGGATAGGTTGAAAGTTGTTAATTTTTGTCCTGATTGATGGTTTTCTGATAAAGAAAAGAAGTTGTTGTTGCACGTTATTTTGCTGAGGGAGAAATCAATGGCATTTGTTGAAGAGGAAAGGGGTGTTTTGAAGCACTCTTATGGGTAACCTTACTTGATTCCTGTGGTTTGTCACAAACCTTGGCAAATCAAACCTATTCCAATTCCAGCTGCTATTAGGGATGATTTTGTAGAGATTTTTAGGGAAAGAGTCAGGAATGGTTTATACAAACAGTATACATCTGGTTAATCAAGTCTTTTTTTCTGTGTAAAGAAGTAGAATGGGAAGCTGAGGGTGGTGCATGATCTTAGAGCCTTAAATAGAGTCCCTATCAAGGATGCTGGGATGCCTCCAAGTGCAGAGGATTTTGTGGAAGCTATTGCTGGAAGGGTGTGTTATGGTTTGGGTGATATTATGGGTGGTTATTATGAAAGGGAACTTCACTCAGACTCACTACCACTTATAAGGTTTGAGACTCTTCTGGGAAGATTTCAGCTCACTAGGTTTCCTCAAGGAGCAACTAATTCAGTAGCGGTATATCAAGCACAAATGGCTTGGACTTTAGAGGATGAGGTTCCTACTCATGCTGGTATTTTTCAGCCTAATTATCTCCAGGACTGAATAATTCCTATTTTTAAAATAAGATAACCTTAATTACATTAAGTATATTACTTAAAAATAAGGTCAAAATACTTATATATATGGTTATAATACATATATATATAATTATGACACTATTATATGACTTATGGTAGTTTAAATAGCTTATCCATAGCCTAATATTTATTATTAAGGTGTAAATGGAGGCATAATAAACTTATCTTAAGTGATATTAAGTAATTATAGACATACATTAGCTTATATGTATACATAAACCTCATATTCAGTGAAATATGTAGTTATATTATGTATATTTAGGTCTATAAGTGGATTTTAACCTCTTAATAGCCTATAAAATTTATTTTTCTGCTTATTTTAGGTCATATGGATGTATTTAGTGGACTCACAATGCCTAAACAAGAATATACACCAATTTCAGGCGCATATATCCAGTTTGGACAACTTAATCTTCTTCCTTGGATAGATTTTTACGGATTTATAGGTTGGGATATGATAACTGGGTTAATATGGATGCTTGGGAATGTTATTGGGGGCTTTTAAAGTTAATTTGTTTTGTTTATATTTTTTGGGTTTCATTATATACTCTTTGGATAAGTTATTTTACCTGTTTCTTTATGGTATCTGCTTTTATCTGTTTATTCTATTTATGGTATGGGTCTGTGGTCTCATTAATTGTGATGGAGGGTCCTTACTTGAGGTCTGGGTGCTGAAACTGCTTGAATTGGACGCCATGGGGAGGTGATGGGCCCTCACAGTGCTGTAATTTCCAGGGAAGGCAGTGACATCATCTGGATTGAAGGACTGTGCACTCCAGTGGACTTTGGTATAAGTAAGGGAGGATTTGACGGAATATTGATCATCACTTACTTACTACACACTAAAAAAAAACAAAAAAACAATTATTATCATATATAAATATATTATAAAGCATTTATAAATTGATATTATCTTTATATAAGATATAACTATATTTTATTGATCTATTTTCCACCACTAGCACGTATAAAAATCCAAGTATTGTGAGTTTATATTTAGAATAACTGTTTTATTTGTCTTCCACTGAGGTTTAATCACTAAATAATTTATCAATAAGTAGTTGGACTATTAATATTTACTATTAAATCATACTTAGATACTAGCACACACTGACAGTATTTTTAATGATGATGGTGGAATAAAAGGACCATCCACTGATTATGGGAATGAGGTTCTGAAGGAGAATCCAGGTATGAGGAGGTTTGTTTGGGAGTATGCAATTACTCTAGAGAGAGTATTGTTAGGGATTGAAGAGGCTGGGTTGACCATTTCCAGGTCAATATTTTGTTGTTGTGTTCCTGCTCTGAAAATTCTGGGTCATGTGGTATGTAAAGAGGGATGGATTATGGAAAAGAAAAAAGTTAATAAAATTCAGTCATGGCCAAGGCCTAAACATAATACTGAAGTCAGGTGATTTTTGGGGGTTTGTGTGTATGTCAGAATTTTTATTAAAGATTTTTCTTTATTGGCTTCACTTTTATGGAAGTTGACCAGGAAAGACGCAGAGTGGGTATGGACTGAAGGGGGTGAAGAGGATTTTCAGAAGTTGAAGAAGGTGGTAGGTGAAGATATTATTCTTCACAAGTTGAATTATGGAGTGGGTGCTGAAAAATTTATCTTGAAGTGGACTCAATTTATATTGCTGCTGGTGCTCTTTTGTCTTAGGAATATAAAACTGGGAGGTTCAGGACAGTAAAGTATGAGTCTGTGGTATTTAATGAGTTTAAACCTAGAAATTCTCAACCTAAGTTGGAATTGTGTAGCGTAGCAAAAATTTTGAAGAATTTAGAAAATATTTTATGGGGGCAGAATTTTGAGCTGCAGGTGGATGAAAAATCTCTGGTTCAAATGATCAATATGATTAGTCTTCCAAATGCTCCAATGACTAGGTGGGTGGCATTTATTCAGCATTTCTCTTTTGACCTGGTACACAAACCTGAAAAAACTTTTAGGATGCCAAATGGATTATCAAGGAGACCACCCACAGATAAAGATTCAGACTCTGAAGAATTTGAAGAAGATTTCCCAGTGGTTGAGGGCAGCACAAAGGGTACTGAAGATTTGTCTCTCCTCCCCCATGTGGCTAAACTAGAAGATTGTTCTCTCCTCCCCAAAGAGGCTAAACTGGCTGGTTCTGATCATGATTCTGGTGATCAGGATGTTTTTGTTGATGAAGATGGGGCTGCTGTTTGGGATGGCTCAAAATTAGATAATGATATTTATTTAGTGAACTGGATTCTCTTAAGATTTAGTGGAAGAAAAAGGATGTACCAAGTTTTAGGGATTTGTGTCCTGGTTGAGCTGGTCCTGTTACTCATGTGTACACAGGAGAATTTGATGACAGGGTTGTACCCTTGGATGTTGTTTTGTTGGATTTTGAAGATGAGACCTGGGGTCAGACTGGGTTTTATTTTATTATGGTTGAATATCTTTTAACCTTGGAGAGGCCAGATTTTTGTGATGATGATACTTGGGTGGCAATCAAGAAGAAGAGTCACCACACAATATGGGGGGCAGACTTGTTAGCAAGTCTGCAACTATGGACTCAAATTCACCACAGATTGAACACACATTGAGCTATTGACTAAGGAACCATACAATCAGGGATGAACACCACTCAGTAGAACAGTTTTAGGTGGGTGTTCAAGTAGAGTTCAGTCTGAGTTTGATATGAGTTCATTCTGAGTTCCATCTGAGTTCTGTCTGAGTTCAGGTAGGGGAATAAAAGAATCAAAGTATTAAATTTTTAAAGAAGAGAAGACAATCAAAATAAATAAGCTCTTTGGAATTCTTCAACATAATTATCAAAACTATGAATTATAATTCTTCTCTTCATAAAATCTTCAGTATTATTAACAGGAGTTTCCTGAAAATAAGTTAGAAATTTACGCTTCATATAATCACAAATATCAAAAAAGAGATATATATGAAATTTAGGATAATGATTTATGTAATCATTCTGCACCTGGCCAATGTCATCTTTATTGGTGATTTCAATAGCTTAGGAGTTGAAGGAGATAGATAACATAATTAGACAAGCAACAACCACTAAAATCCTATTAATAATAAGGGAGATCCATCAAAATTAAAGAAAAGACAAAAAGTGAGTATATGCGTGGAAAAAAATGATATAAAAGGATAAAGGAGACTTTTTAAGGTTAATTATAGCTTAATAATAAGGGGGACCTACAGTAGAAATGGAGGGGCTAATTCTGACATTATACTACGTGAAATTCCCATCCAAAAATAACCAAAATTGATTGAGAAACCACCCAAAAACTTAAAAAAGAGCGCGAGATATGGGGTAACTACATGCAGTCCTTGGCAGGCGCTTGCACGGGTAAATCCTTGACTAAAATTAGGCAAATTTAAGCGTGGTGATGAAATAAGGTGCCAAGAGTGAGGTTATTAATGAAATTAGTGCATATAAACAAGGTCTATGCATTATTAATTAAGCTAGGACACTAAATAAGCGCCTGTCGCCTATTTTAGTGTGTTTCCTCACAGTGGGCGTAGTATGTGGGGTAATTATAGTGTGAAAAAGCTAACTTTGCTAAAAATGAAGCTATTCACACAGGAAAAAAGCAGGCAGTATGTAGCCAGTACACAGAAGCCATTTCTGGCATAAAAAACACCAATTTTGAAAAGTGTTATTTTTATGCATTTAAATAGCCAAATAAATAGTCCTAAATGAGCCCAATTGATCTGTTAAAGCGCATTTTTGATATTCTCAATTTTATAGCGCATATAGTCAACTTTTAAGTGAAATAAAGCGCATTTCTTGTTTTTTGCGTAAAAAAATGAATATAACAGCTTTAAGTGTACTTAAAAATTATGTAGCCTTAAACTTAAGGTTCTTAAGATTACCCTAAAATATTCCAACTTAATATTAAGTACATAAGACCTATAAAAGGTGGCTATATGCGTGTATATAAGGTGTTATAATGGCATTTTTTGTGTATTATCATAATTTTACTTATGTATACTGTTTGTGTACTCTCATTTATTGTTCCCATGTATAGTTCAAGTGTTTAACATAACTTATAAGCACTTTTTACTCAGTCCTGGGGATATACAGGCTGACAAAAGGGGTGGAAGGAGCATCAAAAAAGGTGGTGAAAATCAGAAGGTGAACTCTATTTTTCAGCCAAAGGATAGATTCCAGCCTGTATCAATAGGATGCTTTGCTTTCATTCAGAAAACCAATAGTTAAACCTGCTGTATGGCTATTTTACATCCTTAATCAATTCAAAATACATATATATTAGCTGTTAGTAATAAATACTTATATTTGAAGTAGAAGAATTATAAAGATATAAAAACTAGCCATAAAGCCCTAGTGAATTTTTAAAAAAATCATTTCATAGAATTATTGTGATAGTTATACATAAGATCAAAATATAAAGTTTACAGGTAAATTTAAGAAAAAAATTAAAAAATGGAATAAAGCATGTATGATATTTGGAACACAGTCAAAACTACTGAAGAATTATTATGTGCAAGAATGGTTCAGTTAGAAAAGAAAGAAGAAACTCTAGAAAAGGCATATTTATAAATGATAAATATTAGGAATCTGTAAGTCAGATATTCAGATAAAAGGTTGGCTCATAGATTAAAGAGTCCTTTGAAAACTAGAGATATGGTTTTGGTGTAGAATAGGAGTTTGGAAAGTCAGTGGGGTAGAATTTTTGCAGATAGGTGGAATGGAACCTACAGAGTTAGATAACAGATATCTAAAGGTTCATATGTTTTAGAAGAGTTGGATGGAGATTTTTCAAAGAAGAGGGTAGTTTCTGATCAATTCAAGAGGTTCTATCTTAGGGACACTAGGTGTTCCAAAGTATAACTCTGAATTGAGGATAAACTACCTACTATTGTTACAAAGATTAACTCAGAAATGAGGATAAACTATAAAATATTGTTACAAAGATTAACTCCAAAATAAGGATAAACTACTTATCATTGTTTATGATGATCTCATCCAAAATGAGGAGAAACTACACTATCATTGTTTGAAGAAGATTTACACCGCAAGAGAGTATAAACTAAAAACTATCATTAAAATTATCAATCATTAAATTTGAATGTTAAAAGTTTATTGTGAAGAATTATGTAGGAATGTAATTATTTTGGTAGAAGTTTTCACAAGGAAACCTTCTAAACTTGGTATTGGCAAGTTTAGTAGTAATTGATAGGTTTACTGATCTATACACAATAACCCCACAATGTTCTTTCTCATAGTTTCCCTGTTTCTAGTTGAATCCTGGATTTGTTTATGTTATATAAGAAGTCCACTAAGACTATAAACTGGAAAAAAATGACATCAAATGATTAAGCTCATTTGAAGCTGGTGTAAGAAAAAATATAGTACTAGGTATAGGCCTTTACCAAGGGATTTGGAGTAAAACTGGAGTGAAAAACCCCTTTCCTATTGAGAAATAACAGGTGAGATTTATTTGCTACAGCAAATTAAAACTGTTACTATATCCCTTCCAATACACTTCTTGACTGCTTTACAAGTCAAGACAGTAGCCAATAGCAGACCACTGAGAACCAAAGAACCAGAAGCCTGAAATGCAGAAAGATCCACACCAGAAAAACAAAACACTGTGCACTTGTTGCACAGAAAACAGCAATAATAATTGATGCAGGTTGCAAATCTAGGCCAGAGAAACCAGTTGCCAAAGTTGAGTTGAATGAAGAGCTAACCTTGCAACAAACACAGCCAATTGTGGCCAAAACAGTGAAAACTGAGTGAGAAACAATGATATCAACTCCAGATGGTTGTCTGATAATTAAAGTTTCCCCAAACTGTCTTATTCAGTATGTACACACAGACCACCCTCTAAAAAATCCATGCACAGCAACAAATTTGGCACTTCTGACAGCCAAATTGAGTAAAAACCCTCTAGAAACGCTTCCCAGCTTTCTATAACCAAGGAAGATGCCCCACCTAGAAGTTTCCAGACCTCCCTGAAGCCAGAAAACCACCAAAAAACCTCCAATGAAGCCCAAAATACTTAAAAAAATCCACCATGACTACTAAAACCCTTAAAACACAAAATTAAGCTATGAAAATATTGTGAGATAATATAAAGCCAAATAAGCTCTACTTAATGGTACTAAGTACTTAACCCTGAGACTTACGGTTAGCACGTAAAGCACAACAAAAAAATTAAACAGATACCCATAGTCTTAATATTCACTGAATAAAACCAGAAAAACACCCAATTATTCAACCAATGTCAATTAAGACATACCAAAACAGCGCAAAATTGACAAACAAAGTCTTCTTCCAATGTTGAAAGACTTCATCCTCCCTTCAATTGAGAATGTCCACATTCTATTTCACCAAAACCACAATGTTAACACATTTTCCGAAATTAATCTCTGAAATGGGTCCCTGTCAATACTGTATTGACTATAACCTCATCTGCACCATATCTTCACCAATCCATACATACAGAACTGCTTGTGATGTCTGCTATTCCAGAAAGAAATCTTGCTCCAGACCTGGTCCATTATCATCTGCAACAGATTCACCTCCCCCTCAACCTGGTCCATCTTCCAGCAAAACCAAAAGATCTAGGCCTTCCAAAAAGAGTGCTAACACTACTGCAACCACTAGCTCTACCATACCTGGTCCTTCTGATAGTAAAAGAAATACTTCCCCATACTGAAATTTAAGCTGATGAATTACCAGTTCATTCTCATCCAGACGGTGATGATGACATTGTGAGAACCATTGAAACACCACCACCCAATTGATTTCTTACCATCAAGGAAAAATTCCAACAACACTCATCTCAACAAAAACATCTCATTCTGAACTACTTCCAATACACTCCTGCCAAAGATCCATAGGAAATTGAGAAATGAAGACACCTCATCCACCAGTTCAAGACTAATGCTGAACACTTTGTTTCATCTCTTGATTCTCTTCTGTAATTGATTCTTGCCTGAGATTCTTGACTTAGAAATAAAAGTAATTTTACCTTTTTCCAGACTTTCTGAGTGTAGCAAACCATATAAAATATTCCTCAGTTTACAGTCTTAAGGGACTCATCCTCAGTTTTAAGTGTTGGGGGACTAACAGCCCTAATTTTATAGTCTTGGGTGACACAAAACCTAAATTATAAAGACAGAAACAGAGATTAAACCAGTAAAGACCAAAGAAATAAACTAAAATTCTGGGGTAACTGTTCTAAAGAGCAGCCAGCTCATCAGTTACCCCCACAATTGCCTTAACTAAATTCAGAGACTCCCCCTTTGGATGCCCTCTTCCAGAATCACACCAAAACCACATCATCAGTTTATAGTCCTGAAGGACTTAACCATCAAACCATCCTCAGTTTAGTCTTGGGGGAATATACCATTTTTCAGTTTAAAGTCTTGATAGACTGACCACAGTGTTCAGTTTCAAGTCTTAATGGAATTTCCACACTTTGCATAAAAGTACAGCGCCAATTCCATGAACAATACTCCACAACCTCCCTACTGAAATTCCACTTTCTCTTCATCATCTACACATCACTGATAAAAAATTTTGTTTTATCTCTTTTCTCTTAATTGTTGTCCCATTACAGATAATGGCCAGATCCCCAGATTTTAACCCATAAGACCTTTGTTGTTTCACTTCTCCCAGGTACTATGCTTGCAAAAATTGCATCCACATGTGCAGAACTTGAACTTTCACTCTTCCAACTCCTGAAGACAAACTATACAACAGAGCCTGTAATTCTTGCAACTCCAAAAAAAATGTGACAGAGACCCCAATTATCTTATACCACCACCTTCACCTTCACACAAATACATCTCTAGATCTCCTACCAGATCCCCAGAACTAAGTCCTGCTTCCTCTTCTCTATGTTAAGCTACATCCAGAAGATTATGCCGCTCTGTCCCCAGAACTCTCTCCAAAAGACCTGCTTTATCCTCTCAAGAAACAGCATTTATCTCAGAAAATTAAGCTAAAAAGGCTTCAAAATCAGCTCCCAGGCTGCTAGACCGTGTCTAGGCAGCCTGTATGACATTGCACCCCCTCTCCTGCCTTACAAGGAAGCGGAAATAGGGCTCGAAACCTCCAAATTCAGCCATAAAACAGCTAAAATCAATCAAAAAACAACAGCAACTCCATGCAACCACCTCCTAGTGCTCTCAGAGTAATGCGCACATCTATTTCTTTATCAAAAAATGCCAAAAATTCCAAAACTTCTAGAAGAACTGCAAGAGGATCCCAAGAAGACACCAAAACACCCAACACTGCTCCTAGAAAAAAATCTCCTTCTCAAAAAAGAAGAGTTAACTACACCTCTCTGCTTCCAGCCAATTACTCCTCTGACAGTTCCGTTTCTCCCAGAAATTTATCCAGAAGATTCCAGTTAGCTTCAAGGTCATCTTCTCCTGGTCAATACTACAAACAACCTGGTACTCCACCACCAGTATCCAACAAAACTGGGCCAAGCCATAATATCAAAAATAACAACAGAAGCCCTGCTTCTCCAAACAGGCCTTAGGAACTCCCTCCCTCTTGTTCCTCTTCTGAACAACCTTTGGAGGATGATCATGAGAATACATACCTCCATCTGGTAAATCCTCCTAAAACATGCTTTCCGAATTCTTCAACAGTTAAAATCTTAGCCGCTGTCACGGGAAGACCTATGCAAAAGGTCAAGGGTGTTCCTGGAAGTGAGATGGAGGGAGGAGTTTAGAAACTTCTTTGAGGCACAGAGGAAATGTTTGAGGAAGTGATTCGAAGATGACTCGAAGGAAGAGCTACTGCTTCAAGATATGTTCGAGAAGAATTCTAATATAATTTAAGGGAAATATTAATATTCTTAAGATCTCACAAAGGGTTGGAAACTCAATAATCAAAGATTAAGGATTGAGAAATGATTACTGGGAAAATAAGGAAAGATACAATAATAATGATTTAACCTGGGGCTTTACCACTATTTACTATATATACGTTTTATAATTTAATTCTAAAGAATGTTGAACCAAAACCCAACCCCTTTTATATCCTTTAATCCTCCTTGAATTGACCTCATACCCATCCACTATTCTGTATACCACAGACCATTAAAAATACACCCCTTACACCTGGACCCTCCTCACTAACATCTGTCAACCCTTTAATCCTCCACTAACCATTCCGTCCATGGTCACTACCCCTTTTAATAATCCACTGATACTTAATAAACCTTTTGGCGGACTATTAAATTGACTATTGCGCTGTGTCTCACTTATTGAGGAAAAGACTAACATGCACTATTGAGAGATTGACTAATTTAGATTTAGATTTTAGACTAGCGCGGTTGAATAGTGAGTACACAAAGGAAAGTCCCAGTTGCTATGTAGAATTGCTTTCTGCACTTTGAGTATGGATTTAGACCTCTGTATTATTGATTTAATGAGCTGCTTTTGCCTTGAGTTTCAGGTGGCGTGTGACAGATGCATGGGTATAAAAACGTGAGCTCGGTTGAGCATGAGACATACTTCCCACACTACTTTCCCTCCCTTCTTACTTTAATTAATTTATAATTTATTATGTTGAATTGTCCTACCCCAACTCCCACGCCTCCACATCCTAAAGCGGATGGTGAAATCATTACCTGGAAGTATTCCCAAGCCTGCACGGCCTGCAAGTCAATGGAACACTTCTGCGTTGAAAGCACGGGGACACAAGGTCCTTGCCAGAAATGCGAGTTTTGCCGCTGGAGATGGGTGGCGTGTGATGCCTTGTCTAAAAATGCGGACATTGAGAATTGATTTACAAAAACCAAATATTGGGTAATACCAAAAACCAAAGAGGTTGTGGAAGATATTTGGGACGTATCAATTGGGGATGATCAGTCGGTGGGAGAGATTGAGGAGGAAGTTGAAGATACTGTAGCATCCTGGGTAACCCAGGCCACAAGTAAGAAACGAGGGGTCAAAGAAGAGGTAGATGAATTAGTTGAAGAGGATGAGGATGAAGTCTCCATCTCAAGATGGATGCCAAAGAAGCGGCGGGTGGTCATCAAGGATGACAAAGAGGAGAAAGAAGTGGCGGTGGAAGTCACCCCAAAATTATTCTTAGAAGCTGACCCATTATTCAAAGTAAGTCCGTTCTTCTGTTATTTTAAAAATTTTGTTATGGATGATCTTGTTTTTAGAATTCAGATGTCATCACAGAACTTCTGATTGTGGAAGCTCTGCCATTGCTGCAAGTTGAGGCAAATCAACCAGTGGTTGATTCGAGGGAGGACAACAAAGAGACTCTCAATCAGGTATCGTCAAAGAAACCAACCCAAGGTCGATGAACTTGATTCATAAAAGATTTAAGCGGTGAAGTCAATAAGATTGTTGATGCTGCCTCCTTCAATGTCGCCAAAGAATTACTGGAAATTAAGGAAGTGGTACCGGTAGGAGGGGAGGAGGTTTTTGAGAAATGCAGGAAGGAAATTAGAGTGGTTTTGGAAAAAATGAAGAGATTGGTTCGAGAGAAAATAAAGGAGAAAATTTAAAATGGAAGGAGAAGGAAAAAAAAGTAGAAAGAAATTTGTTTATTTATTTATTTAATTGTTTTATTTTGTTGTTTTAATTGAAAATATTGATATATATTTTATAAGATTTTGAGAAAAGAAAAGAAAAAAGGAAGAAAGAAAAGATTTGAATTAAATTATGTTTTAAATTTTGAAAGAAGAAAAGAAAGAATATTTAATTGAAGAAATTTTAGTTCAAGTTTTGAAAAGAAAAAATTTAAGTAAGAAAAAGAAATAGTTGATTGAAACAATTTTGTTTGAAGTGAAAATTTAATGAAAAGAAAATTTGTTATTTGTGAAAGTTTATTTTTTGAAGTTTATTTTTTAAGGAATTTTGGTTATTCGAAAAGAAAGAAGAAAAAATAGTTTTGAAAAAAGAATTTGAAAGAAAGAAATAATTTTTTTGAAGAATTTTTAAAAGAGAGATTTAAAGGTTGAAGTGAACTTTGAGAAAGATTTTTGTATTGAGTTTGTGAAAAATTTTGATAATTCGAAGAAAAAGAAATAAGGGAAAAGAAGAAAAGTTTTGAAAAGAGAAAAGAAAATTTAAAGGAATTTATTGATTCTTTAAGATTTTAGTTTTAATGAATTTTAAGATTTTATTTTTATTTTTATTTTTTAATTTTAACTTTTAATTTATTTTAATTTTTTGTTTAGTTTATTTTATTTTTATTTAATTTAATTTAATTTATTTATTTTTTTATTCTTTAAAGAAGGTTTGAAAAAAGCTTTTTGAGAAGAAAAAGGAGAAAAGAAAAAAAACAGAGTAAGGATTTTTTAGAAGAGAAGAAGTTTTAGAAATTTTTTAGAAAAGAAAAGAAAAGAGAAAAAAGAGAAAAAAAAAGAGAGTTCTAAGGTTTTGGTTTTAAAGGATATTTAAGATGAAAAGATTTTAAGAGTTCAGGGGGGTTAGAAACATTGATGGCTGGTTCCCAGGATGTTTTGTCTGCGTCATTGAGGAAGCCTTCCCATTCCACAAGGTATTGAAGTTTCCCCTTGCGCATTCTTGAATCAATGATACGGCTTACTTCCCACTCTAGATGGTCTTCTACTTTGACCGGTTCCGGAGGAGGTTGGTTCCTGCACGGGTATATTTCTCTAGCCAGTTTCAGAAGAGATATGTGGAAGACAGGGCGAACGGCCTGCCATTTAGGAGGTAGCTTGAGTCAAAATGCAGTTTTAGAGACTTCGGAGTCGATTTTGAATGGTCCCAAGCATTTTTCAGCCAGTTTCTTTGATGGTTGAGTCGTTCGAATGTTCCGTGCATCAAGCCATACTTTGCTGCCTGGTTTAAAAGAAGGAGCAGATTGTCAATGTTTGTCGGCCTTTTCCTTGTACCTTTGAATTTCTAATTCCAAATTTGATTTAAGTTCTTCTTGGAGTCGTGATATGGTTCAAAGATAATGTTCAGCAGAATGACTAGTTCCTATGTGGATTGAGTTGAATCGAGGATGTCTTCCATAAACAGTTTTGAAAGGAGATTGTTGTGTCAAAGAATGAGTTGAGTTATTATAAGCAAATTAGGCCAATGGTAACCATGTGGTCCAATTGTCTTGTTGGTAACTGACATACCATCGAAGGTATTTTTTGAGGATTTGATTGACCCTTTCTGTTTACCATTGGTTTCAGGATGATAGGCCGTGGAGAAATTCCTTGTGATATTGAGTTGTCAACACAATTGAGTCCAGAATGTGGATACAAACAATGACCTCTATCTGAAACAATATCATTAGGTAAGCCATGTTTGGAAAATACATATTCTAGAAACAATTTTGACAAAACTTCTGCTGTAGCAGTAGTAGTGGTTTTAATAAAAATAGACATTTTTGAAAATCTATCTACTATTACTAATATAGCATCAAAATTATTAGAAAGAGGAAGTTGAGAAATGAAATCCATTGATAAAGATTCCCAAGGTTTAGAGGGAATACAAAGTGGTTGAAGCAACCCATGCTTCTGGTGACGGGGAGCCTTATTCCTATTACATTCGTAACAAGCTCTTATATAGGCCTTGATTTCTCTGGTCATTCCTGGCCAGAAGAAGTCCCTTTCTATTAACTGGTAGGTTTTATCCACCCCAAAATGACCAGATAATGGAGAATCATGTTGACTATTTAAAATCCATAATTTTATTTCATTATTGTTGGATATGAATACTCTATCTTCGAAAACTAATAGACCTGATTCAATACAAAATCTTTTGGCCCCTTTCTTCGAGAGTATTTTGTCTTTTATCCCTAAACAATAATTGTCCTTCAACTGAGCTTCGAGGATGATGGATAGTGGATTTTGAAAAGATTGAATTGTCATCAAATTAAGTTGATGAGTCGTTAACATTGATTCGTTGAAAATTGATTTCACATTTTCTGGTTTCTTGTCAGCAAATGCGTCCCCCCGCTGTGAGTAAACTTCATCCCGACGTGACAGGATATTTGGGACAATGTAGTTCTTACCTGGGAGATAGGAAATAGAAAAAGTAAATTCAGACAAAAATTCAGCCCACCTGGCTTGACGCCTGGTTAACACTTTGGAAGACATAAAGTATTTCAAAGCATTATGGTCAGTCAGGATTTGAAAAGGACTATCTAGGATGAGAAGAAAAGAGTGCCATTTTTTAAGACAATGGATAATAGCTAAAAGCTCCTTGTCATAAATTTCGTAATTTAATTCTGCTGAAATGAGTTTGCGTGACTCAAAAGCAACAGGATGAAACAATTTTGTTTCAGGATTGACTTGAGAAATGACCCCTGCGATAGCATAATTGCTAGCGTCTGTCTCAACTATTGTCAAAGCAGAAGGATCAAAGTGTCAAAGAATTGGAGCTGTTTTAAATGCAGTCTTCAATGCTTCAAATTCCTTTTGTGCTGTAGAAGAAAAAACAAAAGGAATATCTTTTCTAAGAAGAGAAGTAAGATTGGAAATAGTTTTAGAGTAATCTTTAATAAATCTTCTATAGAAGTTTGCAAAACCCAAAAATCCTTGTAGGGATTTAACAGTTTTGGGCTCAGGCCATTCCAGGACTTTTTGTACCTTTTTGTTTTCCATGACTAAACCATCAGTAGATAACGTGAAACCCAAAAAATTGATTGATTTAAGATGGAATTCGCATTTATTGTGCTTGGTGTAGAGACCGTGATCTTGAAGTTGATTTAAAACCTGTCGAACATGATGAATATGTTCATCCAGTGTCTTTGAGAACATTAAAATATTGTCTAAGTAGATGACAACAAATTGTTCAACAACATCTTGAAAGATGTCATTGATAAAAGTTTGAAAAGTCAATGGTGCGTTGCACAATCCAAAAGGCATAACTAAATATTCAAAACTACCAAATCTAGTGCGCATTGCAGTCAGTGGTTCATGACCTTACGCAATGTGAATAAGATTATAAGCGCCTCTAAGATCAATTTTAGAAAAGAAAATAGCACCTTTGAAAAGGGTAAGAAGCAATGACATAGGAGGAACAGGATATGCATTCTTCTTAGTGACTGTGTTGAGCTTTCTATAGTCAACACACAACCTAAGGCTACCATCCTTTTTCTTTACAAAAAGAACAGGGGAGCCAGTTGGAGATTTACTGGCTCTGATGAAACCTTTGGCTACATTCTCTGCAATGTAGTCTCGAAGAACTTGAGATTTGTCCTTCAACAACGAATAGACAGGACCTGCTGGAGGTACTGGAGCTATTAACTCTATTTGATGGTTGTAGGGTCGATGAGGTGGTAACTTATTGGCCTTGCGGATAGAGAAAACCTCGAGGAAATCATGATAGATTTCTGGTAGAGTAGATTTAATGGCTTCAACATTAATTTGGTCGTCCTTATCATATTCAAGAGAATCTGTCGAGGTAAGACCATAATTTAGAGAGCATAATTTGATTACTTCGAGGCAATTTAAATCCTCTTTGAGTGAAGTGATCGAGCTAGAAGAGTTAGCCAATTGCTCATTTAGAAAAATATCAGATTCTTGCAAGTCATCTGGCAGAGATTTGTCCTCTAGCAGGATATTTTCAGGCGGGTTGTTTAACTCCCTATTGAACTGTATTGAAGAATTAGAAATATACTTAGTGCGTGGGGTGATCAATCCCTGTGACCAATTGATTTCAGGATTCCAATGTGTTAAAAAGTCATGGCCAAGGATGGTATTGTCCATTCTTTGGGCGTATAAGACTGATAATTCCCACTCAAAGGGGGGAAATTTTGGAAAGTTGAAAACTCATAAAACTTTCTTACTTACCCAATATTTGGGTTCCTCTGATTCGACTAAAAATATTGGAGTTTGATTGATATCTGTGAATGTCAGCTTTAACTTCTCTGCAAAAGATAAACTGAAAAAATAAATAGAAGCCCCAGAGTCTATAAGACAACTGAAGGAAGTATCCTCCTTAAAAAGAATCATAGGAGGAGTGCGTTGAACAGGTTCAATTTTAAAAAATTTAGAGACACGTTAAAAAGGATGTAGTAGTACAAAGAATTATAACTATGGAGAATCAAATTATGCTGTCACCGGACGACCTACGCACAAGGTTGAGGGTGTTCCTGGAAGTGAGATGGAGGGAGTAGTATAGAAACTTCTTCAAGGCACAGAGGAAATGTTTGAGGAAGTTATTCGAAGATGACTCGAAGGAAGAGCTACTGCTTCAAGATATGTTCGAGAAGAATTCTAATATAATTTAAGGGTAATATTAATATTGTTAAGATTTCACAAAGGGTTTGAAACTCAATAATCAAAGATTTAGGATTGAGAAATGATTACTGAGAAAATAAGGAAAGATACAATAATAATGATTTATCCTGGGGCTTTACCACTATTTACTATATATACGTTTTATAATTTAATTCTAAAGAATGTCGAACCAGAACCCAACCCCTTTTATATCCTTTACTCCTCCCTGCATTGACCTCATACCCATCCACTATTCCATACACCACAGACCATTAAAAATACACCCATTACACCTGGACCCTCCTCACTAATATCCGTCAACCCTTTAATCCTCCACTAACCATTCCGTCCATGGTCACTACCCCTTTTAATAATCCACTGATACTTAATAAACCTTTTAGAGGACTATTACTGTCAGCCAGGCTATTCCAGGAGTCCAGTAAATGATATATAAATTATAAAACCTTAAAGAGTGAGTAAGACTTGTATTTAATATAACTTAATATTTTATTACATAATGAAATTATATAAGAATTTTATTATATACAAATGTTACATTAAATTTATTGGTGATATATATTTTTATATACAATTAAATTGAGCATAATATAATATATTCTACAAATAAATGCGCATTTTTATGTATTTAATAATTATAAATTTATATTTAATTAATTAAAAAACATATATTATAATTACAAGTGTAAATTTGATTTATAATATATTTAAATTAATTACTTAAATTTATATATTAACTAATACCTCTCATATGATACTAAACAATTATTAAGGACGCTTCTTTTGACCCTTAATTGTGTTAGAAAAAACAAATAAATTAAATTGGACTAAATTGAGATTAATTGCTTGTTTTGTTGCGTCAAATTATTTTTTGTTTCACTTAAAATGTCCTCTAATCAGGATGTACCATCTGTTGGGAATTATATTTCTCATAGTTCCTATGTTTCCACTCTTGTTTAGTTATTTACTATTGTCACTTACTGATTTGGGGATTAATGGCGGGGAAATTGGATTCTTAATTGGGCTTTTAATTATTTGTTTCATGTTTTTCTCTATATTGTTATGTTTCATTTACTCTTTTGATATGTTTGTTTTATTCCTTTCTAATCATTGTATTTACTGATATAGTAGCGTTTCAGAGGACCCATTGCCTATAAAAGGGCCTTGGATAATCCCCTGTGGCCTGATCACTTATTATACACTCAACAATTTAAATACAATTTTTATATTACGTTTATATTCTTTTTATTAGTAATAAAATTCTAATTAAAATTTTATATAACAATTTAAAGGTTGCTTTAAGTCTGATAGTAATTATATTGGTTGCCGCGCAGAATTCTTACTTAAATAATATTAATATTTATAAAACCAAATTGTTATTTCTTCTCAGCTCACTCGTCGTTGCCTTTCTCTCAATAAATTAAATAATTTTATTAAATTTTATTTGTTTTATTATCCATACTCCTTCCCTTCTTCTCCTCCTCTCTTTCTTTCTTCTATCCTTCTCCTTCTTCTAGACGACCAGCCGACAATTACATTGACTATTGTGCTGTGTGTTGCTTATTGAGGAAAAGACTAACACACACTATTGATAGATTGACTAATTTAGATTTAGATTTTAGACTAGCGCGGTTGAACAGTGAGTACACAAAGGAAAGTCCCAGTTGCTATGTAGAATTGCTTTCTGCACTTTGAGTATGGATTTAGACCTCTGTATTATTGATTTAATGAGCTGCTTTTGCCTTGAGTTTCACATGGCGCATGACAGCCGCTTAAAAATTTGATGAGCTTCCAAACTTTAAGTACCAAATTAATTAATCCAATATCTTCAACAGAAAAAAATTACTGTTCCAATTCTTCTGTTTAATTGGAATCCCCCCTCCTGAAACTGCAATTAGGATTTTACAACCTCTAGAAACTACCTTAACACTGTATTATGCCGACATGAAACAACACCTAAGTGTGATTTGTTCAAAAATACTTAATGCATTTGCTCTTCATTGTCTGTTGAAAGTATTTGAAAAGAATCTGAGGAAAAAGCTCCTTGATGACCACTAGAAGATGTCTAGAATAATCAAGCACACCTTCCAACACTCTATCCCCGCTTATTGTACTTTTTCAAAAAAAATACCTTCTAATCTGGTTCCTGATTATTACAATCCATATCGTCTTTCAAGCTGTCTACACCACAAAGAAGACAGTTCTTCCTCCAATCCTATAAAAAGCAAAAACACCACCATAATCCGGGCCACACACCGGAGGCTTCTTCTTCCAGAAATTATATAAATAAAAAGAATTATTAATCAACTAAATAGAGAGAACAATAATAAATAGCAGTTATATATATAAATAAATTTGTTTTATTCTTATTTCTATTTTATTTTTATTTTTATTTTTATTTTTATTTTTATTTTTATTTTTATATTTATTTTTATTTTTATTTTTATTTTTATTTTTATTTTTATTTTTATTTTTATTTTTATTTTTATTTTTATTTTTATTTTTATTTTTATTTTTATTTTTATTTTTATTTTTATTTTTATTTTTATTTTTATTTTTATTTTTATTTTTATTTTTATTTTTATTTTTATTTTTATTTTTATTTTTATTTTTATTTTTATTTTTATTTTTATTTTTATTTTTATTTTTATTTTTATTTTTATTTTTATTTTTATTTTTATTTTTATTTTTATTTTTATTTTTATTTTTATTTTTATTTTTATTTTTATTTTTATTTTTATTTTTATTTTTATTTTTATTTTTATTTTTATTTTTATTTTTATTTTTATTTTTATTTTTATTTTTATTTTTATTTTTATTTTTATTTTTATTTTTATTTTTATTTTTATTTTTATTTTTATTTTTATTTTTATTTTTATTTTTATTTTTATTTTTATTTTTATTTTTATTTTTATTTTTATTTTTATTTTTATTTTTATTTTTATTTTTATTTTTATTTTTATTTTTATTTTTATTTTTATTTTTATTTTTATTTTTATTTTTATTTTTATTTTTATTTTTATTTTTATTTTTATTTTTATTTTTATTTTTATTTTTATTTTTATTTTTATTTTTATTTTTATTTTTATTTTTATTTTTATTTTTATTTTTATTTTTATTTTTATTTTTATTTTTATTTTTATTTTTATTTTTATTTTTATTTTTATTTTTATTTTTATTTTTATTTTTATTTTTATTTTTATTTTTATTTTTATTTTTATTTTTATTTTTATTTTTATTTTTATTTTTATTTTTATTTTTATTTTTATTTTTATTTTTATTTTTATTTTTATTTTTATTTTTATTCTTATTTTTATTTTTATTTTTATATTTATTTTTGTTTTTATTTTTATTTTTATTACCCAAACTACTAGCATAATAAAAATACTTGAAAATAATTAAACAAAATTACCTAACAAAATATGAGATGTGAGAAATTAAAATGTAATGACTAATAATAAGATGAAATAAATAATAATTACAAATGGTATTTCCCAGCCAATTGATGAGCTGATCCCCTGATACCTTACCCACATCCAAGTGCACTTTGATGTGGATACACAATTAAATATATTTTAAATGAATTGAGACTTTAAAAATAATTAAGAAAAATAATATCAATAAAGATAAGATGAAAGGAATAGAAATTAAAGTAAATAATAAAAAAGAAATAAAGATAAAAAAGAATATATCATTTCCCAGCCAGTTGATGAGCCTTTCCCCACCAATGCTTGCCCACATCCAGGTGACCCTGATGTGGTGACACCATATAATATAATTTGTGATTTTTCTCCTCTTTACATCCTAATAACCCCCATAAAAAATTAAAAGAAAGAAAGAGAAAAAAGAAAATAATGTAAAACTTCTATCTAACACAACCATAAACAAAAAAATCAAAGAAAGAAAAAGAGAAAGTCCAGCTCCATAGAAAGTCCAGTTCAAGGAAATGATCACTGGGTGGGCTCCGATCAATAAGTAAAAATGATGGGAGACCACCAGTGATCCACCACAAATCCAAATAGACTAAAGAAGCCCATCCAAAGCCAGTAAGCCAGTTTAAAGTCATAGTGAACTTAAAAACTGAATAACAAAAACCAGAACTGGGATTAAACTAGTACAAACAAAAACTTGAGACAGAAATTATGGGGTAACTGTTCTACAGAGCAGCCAGATCATCAGTTACCCCCACACTTGCCAAAATAAAATCTAGAAGCCCCCCTGGGAACCTTCTAACAAAAACACAACATCCAACACAATAAACCAAAACCAATAATCATGAAGAGTCCAGCGCTTGAAGACCAAAATAATTTCCAGTTTAAAGTCATAGAGGACTAAAACCTGTGAAAAGAAACCAATACTAGGGTTCAAACAAGTTAAGAGAAGTAGTTGGAAACAGACAATCTGGGGTAACTTTTGATAGAGTAGCAAGCCCATCAGTTACCCCCACACTTTCCAAAATCAAATCTAGAAGCCCCATCCTTAGTTACCTTCTAACAAAAGTATTTTCCAACACAAATCTTCTCCCATAAAAACCAAAACCATTAAAAAAAACATTAAAATTCTTGAAATCCAGAAATCCACTTTAGAATTAAAAAATTTTGCAGTTTAATCTCATGCTGGAGGTAAGATAAAACCAATGATCATCATTTTTATCTTCATTTTCTTTTAAATAAAATATCTATCTTCCCTTGAATTTTTCTTTTCTTCCATCTTTATTATGCTAAGATTTTTTTTATATATTTTTATATAGAGACTAGAACTAGAGAGACTAATAAGAATTGGATAGAACAAAAAAATCCTGACCAAAAACATAGAGACCAAATTAAACAAAACCAAAACAAATAAAGTAGTTTATCCTCATTTTGGAGGAGTTAGATTCTTGAACTCCCCATATTTAAACCAATAAGTTTGCTCCTAGGGCTACAAAAAGCTAAGCCCCTCTTCCAATTCTGATATCCCATACTCAGACCTCCAAACAAAATCCCCATCCTTCTCCATACACTGAATTTGCCATCAATTTCATTCACAGGCTCATCCACCCTATATCCTTTGAAAAAGAGAAATCTACAGCATCAAGAATTTTATCCTTCTTTTTAAAAAAGCCTTCTCCAGTTGAGGAAAGAAGCTGAGAGTTTACTGTCTTTAACTTCAAATCATCAATCACAAACTTTTTCGGAAATTTAAGAAAATCCTCCAAAACAAGACCCAGAACACTAAGTTATTCATCTTCCCCCAAGCATCCATCTTCTGATATTGAGGGAACAAGCTTAGAATTATACTCCTCTAAAAAACATACATCTAGAAAATAATCATTTTGAAGATCCAAACTTTCTATAAAGAGATTGTCACCACTTCTTCCATCCTCTGAGCTTGAAAGAAGAAACTGAAAATCTTTTTCATGAGGCTTCATATCATTAAGTTCAGAATTACTCTTAGAATCCAAAAGATCCTCCAGAATAGAGTCCATAACGTCAAAATTAACATCCTCCTCCAAGCATTTATCTTCTGAACTTAAAGGAGCACCTAAAAAATAATCTTCCTCTATGAGAAATAGAAACAACACAGACTCTTTCTGACCATCAACAGATCTTAAAGAAACATCTTTATCCGAAATCCATTATCTAAACATGAAGAAACCATATCATCATGAACATCCAATTCTTCCTTCCCACAGAGCTCATCCACCTTTGAAAAGATACACTGATCATCCAGTGTGTACATATCGAAAATATCAACTGAAGCACATTCTTGAGATCCATTGACATCATCTGTTAAAGAAATAGAAATTTCTGAAACATCACAAACATCATCATCTCCCAAATTGGGTGATTCCAAAATTTCCACTGAAGCTTATTTTTCTGAAACTTCTTCATGAACCTTTCTATCCATTAAATTTTCATTTTCAGGTTCCACCTCTTTAGAAAAAAGGTTTTCAAGATACCACAGAATAGCCTTCTTCAAAACATCTATAGCAGGAATCCTACTTTCTCCATTTAGAAGTGTCTTCATCAGCCCAGCCTTTAACAGAAATCCCTGAACCTCCTTTTTGACTTCCAGACCCATGGCACTCCAAAATGAACTCTTGGCCTACATTCAATGAGAGAACATACCATTATAATCCAGATAATCCATAACCTCTTCAAATTCCTCCATAAATTTACCATACTGAACAAGAGAAGTTACACCACCATACATTTCCCATTTCCTAGCAATGCCATAAAGATCATCCATTGAAAACATAGTGGGCCACCTCCTGATAATTTCCATAATTAACTTTCCCTAATCCTGGCTCTTATATCCCTCCATCCCAAGAACTTCCTTCACCACCTCTCCATCATCAATAAAGAAGATCACCTGCTTCACCCTATCGAAATCAGAAGCCCCATCCACATCAGCAGCAGCTTCAAAGATCTCCAAGAATAAACTTGCCTCCTCTCCAAAGCAAATTTTCCCTTTCCATGACTTGATCCTGACCATCATAACTATTTCCAATTACACCTCCCCAAATTTCCATCACAAATAGCCAAAGTCCCCCCAATAGCCTTCAGAGACCTAGGAGGGACCAAATACAACTAGATAGAAGACCCCCTAGACCAACCACAGAGAGATTCAGCACCAACAATCCAAAATCCACAAAGATTCCAAAAAAAGAAGAGAGTCCAACAGTAAAAGAGATTCCAAAAGCTAGAAAATCCTTACCCCATGTTGGGTGCCAGAAATGTAGACAATCCTATAGTACTAGCTATATGCCTTTACCAATGGAGTTGGATTAAAACTGGAAAGAAAAACCCCTATCCCTTTGAGAAATACCAGTTGAGAATTATTCTGCAGAAAATTAGAGACTTTTACTATACCCCTTTCAACACACTTCTTGACTGCTTAAAAAGTCAAGACAGTAGCCAATAGCAGACCACTGAGAACTAAAGAGCCAGAAACCTTAAATGCAGAAAGATCCACACCAGAAAAACCAAACACTGTCCACTTGTTGCACAGAAAACAGCAATAATACTTGATGCAGGTTTCAAAGCTACATCAGATAAACCAGTTGTCAAAGTTGAGTTAAATGGATAACTAACCTTGAAACAAACACAGCTAATTTTGGCCAGAAAACAGTGAGAACTGAGTGAGAGACAATGATATTACCCCCGGATGGTTGAATGATAATCAAAGATTTCCAAACTGTCTTATTCAGTATGTACACACAGACCACCCTCTAAAAATCCATGCACAGCAACAAATTTGGTGCTTTTGACAGCCAAATTGAATAAAAACCATCTAGAAAATCTTCCAAGATTCTATAATTGAGGCGGGCCACCTGCCTAGAAGCAGCCAGACCTCCCTGAAGCCAGAAAACCACCAAAAACCTCTAATAAAGCCCAATATACTTAGAAAAATCCATTACAACTACTAAAACCCTTAAAACACAAAAGTAAGCCATGACAACATTTTGAAACAAAATATAGAGCCAAATTAGCTCTACTTAATGGTACAAAGCGCTTAAACCTAAGACTTAAGGTTAGCCCATAAAACACAAAAAACAAATTTAAAAAGCTATCTTTTATAAATGAAAAGTGAGAAATTGACCCCTTAAAACTCAGAATATGTAAATTTCACAAGACATAAAATATAGAGGAAAACCAGGGCTATCCAATGGTAGTACCCAAATATCCATAGTCTCAATATTCACTGAATAAAACCAGAAAAACACCCAATTATTTAACCAATGTCAATTAAGACATACCAAAACAGCGCCAAGAAGCCTAAAAAAGGTCTCTACCAATTTTGGAAGGCCACACTTTTGGTTGTGTGGCCTTATTCAGGATTGTACATGCGCACGCTTATGCAAAATTTTTCATAAGGCATAATTGTTGTTTGTCGTTTGTTTGGAAAGGCCTTCAACTGTTGGCCAAGTTGTCTAGAAGGTAAGGAAAAGTGCGAGGAAAAAGAAGAAGAAGAGGAAGAAAAAGAGGGAAATATAAATGATGAAAACAATGATTTGAAAAAAATTGAACTTAGGAATTACAATATTTAGAACAAGCTATTTCAGGGGGATCATAGATGGTAAGTATTATATTTTTTCTGCATAAATAGAAATTACTAATATTAAAAATACTCTTAAAGAAACCATTTTTTATGTATATTTTATTATATATTTTAAAGGCAATAAAGCGCCATAATAAAACTATTGTAAATATAACATTTGTAAATTAATAATAATATTAATAGTAAAAATAAAGTGAGTAATAAGTGGTGAGGCTACAGGGGGTTACCCAAAGCCTTTATATAGGCAAGGGGCCCTCTGAAGCGCCACAATAATGTATAAACAAAGTGAAATGAGACAAAAATAACAAATAACTAGTTTTGAGTAAATTTAAGGGGGACCCATGACACAATTAACTAAGAAACATGAGTAAAAGCCCATAAATCCACCAATTCAACCGCAAAAAGTTACAATATAGTTAGTGATTAATTAAATAAGTTTGTGACACAATCATAACAACTTTTATTAATTTAAAAAATGTCATATCACCCATTAATTAAAGATTAATTTAAGTGAAACTTAAAAATAAACTATTTTTATTATTTTAAGAAATTTTTTAAGTAAAGAAAAGTATCTATTTAATTAAAATTACTAATTTTTATTATAAAACATTAATAATTTATTTAATAAAATGTTTTAACTTGTTTAATACTTTGGTGACACAATTAAGAGTCAAAAAAGCTCCCAATATTTATTTTTAGCAATATATTAAAGTTTATATTTAATATATAAGTTTAATTAAATAATTTTAATTACATTATAAGTCAATTTTAAACTTATAATTATAATATATGTTTTCAATTAATGAATTATTAATATATATTTATTAAATATATAAAAATGCGCCATAATTTATAGAATATAACATATAGTATTCTTAAGTTAAATTTATATATAATTTATATAATAATAAAGTTAATACAACATTTATTTTACTTATGTTTAATAAGATACTTACATAATTTTATTATGAAATATAATATTATTTTACATACATAATATGCATAATTTTATGCCCACTTTTGGTTCCAGAAAATAAACATAACATTTACTGGGCTCCTGGTACAGCCTGGCTTGCAGCTCTTATAGCTCTTATTTAAAAAAACTGATTTAAAATTATTTTACTAGGTCTCTCTATTCTCAGTTACCTATGTACTTGAATTTAAATCTTATCATTTACACCATATACCAGTTTATTCTTTGTTAGAATTTTTTTTTTAAATTCAAAGACATTCAATATATTTAATGTTTAACTTTATTTGAAGAATTCTCGGGATGATATTTTCATTGGGTGTTCCATCAGGGATTCATAAAGACAGATGTTTACCTTGTGATAAGATATTAAAAAATTTATAAAGATATGATTCTATTAACTAAAAGTTTTTGAAAAAAATAATTCTAACTATGCAATGGAAGAATGAAAATTAAAACAATATATTTAAAAAATGGATTTGAGTTTATTGAAAATAATTTGAATTAAATTTTTGTAGATGGTTATATAAAAATTAAAAGTTGATGCTCAAATTTAAAACATGTAAAAAGGTCTTGTATGAAATTTCAAGTGGAATTGTATGGAGATTAGGAATAACATCTTTGACCGATAATCAGCACACTAAAGGAGATTGAAATGCAATAATTCATCCCGTAACTCATGTTTAAATATGTGGAATAATATTTAATTATAGATTTTATTTAATGTAAATTTCTTCTTCTAATTGTTACTAAATATCTTTAAGATTTTTTAGTTTATTGTAGGTTTTTTTTATCAAAATTTTTATAGATAATAAAACTTTATTGATTTTTCAAAGATATGTATAATTATTATCCTCATAAAATAAAATAATTGGAAAGAAGGAATTTATTACTATGTATTTATTAATTTCAATATTTTATTACTTTTGTTTTTTTTCAATTTTATTATTGATATGAGTAGTAAAAACTTATGTAACTTTGATAACAGAAGATCTATACAAAGTCTTCAACTAGAATTTAATTTAATTTAAATTTAAAATGGAGAACTCTACTTTAGTTTAACTGGGTGAAGAATTTAAGTCCATAACTCAGTATTCATATGATCAAAAGAAATCTGCTTCTGTAGTAAGAAATATAAGATGAAGGTGAATTATGATTCTTGGTAATACAATAGCATCCACCCTGTTATTTTTAAAAAATCTTATTTCAATTTTTTTAACCCACTATTTCTTCTTTTCTCACTCTCAATAGCACCTTTATATGTGATCATATTTTCTCAACAAATGTTTTTCTACATTTTACTAAACTTTCACTTTTCTCTCCTCCTTTTTCTTTCACTCCATATCTTTCAAATTGTAACCTTCTTCTTGTCCCATTAAATTGCTTCCCACTCCTTCTAATAACATTCAATCAACAATCAAACCCATTCTGATCCATTTTTCTATCCTCAATTATATTTACAGCCTCTTTAAACCCATTTTACTTCCCTCTCTACCCATTTTTATCAGCCCATATATCCAATTTTTATTATCACCCTTTTCCTTTTGCTACACTTTCCCTCTCATCAATCCCTTTTCATTTCCTTCTCAAAAAAATCCTCTTGGTTTCTATGAGATATAACAGACATAAAGGAATTGGGAAGTGATATATAGGGATGGGAAGAAGTGGAAAGGGGTAAGGATGCTTTTAAAGGGTCAGAGAGTTTCTGATAGTAGAAGAAAGGTTTTAAAATTATGAAAATAATTGTGTTTAGAGAAAAGAAAAGAAATATTTAACATGGGAATAATATTGAAGATAATTTTTTATTTAAGACAGAAGGCTGGAAATGAAAGGCAAATAATAGTGTTTTACGAAATAAAATAATAATAAAACATGATAAATATGCTATATTGAATGGAAAAAGGAATTGAATCAACTAATAAAACAAATAGAAATCAAAAAACCACTTTTATACTATTCATTCTATTAAAATTTCATTTTATGTCTTTCCTTTTTCATATTTTGAAGATAAAGGGTTAATATATGGTAAAAAAATACTATAAAATGCATATTCTTTTTATTTATTGAATAGAAAACATAATAGATATTCATATTAGAGCTTAATTGTATAACCAAAGTATTATTCCTTTCATTTCTATAAGTGTTTAACATTTTTAAGATATTTTAAATATTAATAATGGTCAATAAAATGTTTTTGTACAATTAGAATGCATTTTTTGTTTAAAATTATTACTGGGGAAATTAAATGGAAGATATTAAAACCCAAAATATTTTTCTTGAATTATTTACAACAGTGCCTAATAATTTCACCGTATATTAAGAATTAAGTAAAATTATTTGAATATTTAAAGATAACTTTTCTTTCAGTTTAAATTGGGGTGTCTAGTTCTACATGCAAAAAAGTATAAAACTATTTTAAATTTTTTTTTGCTTTCCAGACTGGCTTAGCTGTGGGGAGGGCTGATTTCAACATACAAGTACAAAATTTTGTTTTTAATGCTTCAATATTGTTTCAAAAAATGTTCCATGTACTTCAATAAATAATCAAGCTAGCTTCATCAGAGGTTAATTTTTTTTCACTTTTTATTCCTTATTTTTTCATCACTACCTCAATGTCTGCTCAATTAGATATGAATTTAGGTTCAACGTTGTGGACTTGCTACCAAGTGCGCCTCCAATATTTCTTGATTTATATATCAGATGAAATTATTTCAACAACCATTACAAAATAAAAAGAATATTGAGTAAATGATGATAGAAATTGGTTGGAGACCTGGCTATGAAAATGTTGAGTCAATTGGTAAGTCTTTATTTTCATAAATGTTTAAGAAAACCTATTTTCTCAATTCTCTCTCTTGGAATTTATTCTTTACTTCAAAATCTTGGTGATCAAGAAATAAAGGAAGATTGAGAAAGATGGAAAAGCTTAGGATTATTCAATTTTTCTTGGCCAATCACTTAAAAAATTATGTATTTGGGAATTTCAATCTAATCATAAATTGGCCAGAAAAATGTATTTACCAATTGGACAGATATGGAATGGGTTGAGTTCAGTAACAATTAGATCTTTTCTTCTAATTTTTTAATCACCTATGGAGGACTTCATAACCAAAGCCATGTTGAAAAAATCAGTTCTAGCACTACGCAATATAGGGGGTGGACTTGCTAGCAAGTCCTCAACCTGAACTCAGATGGAACTCAGATGGAACTCAGACTGAACTCATACTGAACCCATACTGAACTCTACTTGAACACCCACCTAAAACTGTTCTGCTGAGTGGTGTTCATCCCTGATTGAATGGTTCCTTTATCAATAGCTCAATGTGTGTTCAATCTATGGTGAGTTTGGGTCCAAGGTTGCGGACTTGCTAGCAAGTCCGCCCCCCATATTGTGTGGTGTAATAAGCTTACTTTTGTTAGAGAACTTAAGTGGAATGGAAAGATATAAGCACTAGCTTAATATCAGAAATGGAACAAGTATTTGAAAAATACCTGAATTGAGATGGGATCAGTGAGGTAAGATCTAAATACAATAAGTAAACTATAGAAGAAAGCACCTTAAGTGGAATGGAAAGATATAAGCACTAGCTTAATATCTGAAATGGAACAAGTATTTGAAAAATACCTATAATCAAAGTAACACAATTTGAGAGGAAGTAGAGGATTTATAAAGAGTAAGAGCCAAGAAAAACGTACCTGAATTGAGATGGGATCAGTGAGGAGGATAGGCTAGAAGAGCTTCCTTAAATACACTAGATTCCATTCTCAATTCAGGTCAATAACAATGGAGTAGATACAAGGATAGAGCACAAAGGACATAGGGAATTTCATTTATGAGTACAAGTAGGTGCAATTACACATGACTCAACAAATAGTTTGTTGAGTATAAGTTAGTATCAGTGCAAGGACTATAGTAATAAAGGAACTTGGTAGTAAAAGATGTAGCGTAAACTCAGGTAGCAACAAAGGTACGTTATTGAGGATAAGTTCAAAATAGTAAAGGAGTAAAATAATGTGGACTCAGGGATTAAATTTTATAACACCCCCCCTGCATGAGTTTGCATTGTTTTTAAACCTCAGGCAGAAACAAAGGTGGAGAGATTCTTGTTGGGAGTAGATTTGGTAATGGAATCCGCTAGCATTTGGTCTGTAGGCACATAAGGAATTTTAATGACATTAGCAGCCACTTGCTCTCTAATCCAATGGTGTTGAACTTTGATGTGTTTGGTTCTGGCTTGAAATACTGGATTGTTGGTTAATGCAATTGCTCCTTGATTGTCACCATAGAGAACGGTTGGTTTTTCAATAGAGATTCCTAAAGAGGTAATGAGTGATTGGAGCCAAATGGCCTCTTGACCAGCAGAGCAGCAAGATTTATACTCAGCTTCGGAGGCAGATAGAGCAACTGTTGGTTGTTTCATAGACTGCCATGAGATGGCAGCGCCATTTAGGAAGAATAGGTAACCTGAAGTAGAGCGTCGAGTAGAGGGGCAACCAGCCCAATCAGAATCAGCAAATCCAGTTGGTAATGAGTAAGAATGGTGGCAAATGGGGAACAGTGGGTTTTTGCAAGATTTATTACCATATTGAAGGGATAAATCATATGTTCCAGCCAAGTACCTAATTACATGCTTGAAGGATATCCAGTGATTAATACCAGGTTTTTTGAGATGTTGCAATAGTTGGCTGACTGTGAAGGAAAGATCTGGTTGGGTACACTGGACCAAATAGTTTAAGGAACCAACTGCACTACGATAGTTGATTTTCAGTTTTTCAAACTCTGAGATTTCCTCGGGAGTGGCTTGCAGAAGATTTAAGTGTGGAAGTAAAGGAGTAGTGACAGGTTTACATTCAGATAATTGATATTCTCTTAGTAAATTATAACAGTAAGAGGGTTGTGACAGGCTGATATAGTTCTCATTTTTGTTCTGCACAATCTTCATGCCCAGGAAAAATTGTGTTTCACCCAAATCATCCATGTTGTAGCAAGAAGAAATAAGTTTTTTGAAGTGAGTAACATTTTTGCTGAATATGACCATGTCATCAACATGTAAATAAACATAAGTTGGATTAGTTTTGTCAGACAAAATAAACAAGTAAGGGTCTGCTGCTGAAGGGAAGAAATTAATGGAGTTAAAAAACATATTTATTTCTTTAAACCAACAACGTGTGGATTGTTTTAAACCATAAATTGATTTCTTTAGTTTGAGCACAGGATTTTGGAAGTTGGAAGTGGTAACAACACCATTAGGTACCTTCATATAAACTTCTTCTTCAAGGACTCCGTGAAGGAATGCCCCCTTGACATCCATATGGTGGAACTCAAGACCTTGTAAAGCAGCAAGGGCCACAAGAGTTTGGAACGTAGTCAGTTGACCTGTTGGTGCAAAGGTATCAAAATAATCAATGCCTTGAAGTTGTGGAAATCCCTGGGCACATAATCGGGCCTTGAATTTTGATACAGTGCCATCATGTTTTTCTTTTACTTGAAATACCCAGGTGGAACCAATTACTGACGCATTTAATGGTTTCTCACAAATGTCCCATACTTCGTGGGAGGAAATGTTATTGAGTTCACTCGCAACGGCCTTTTCCCATTCAGGACCATATAGACTGTTAAGAGCAGAGTGATATGTTTTAGGAACAGTGACATCAACAGCTTTAGTGGCATTGTCAGTCAGGAGTGCTACATTTTTCCTTTGTCGAGAATGATTTATAATGTTGGAGCTAGATATTGATGAGTCAATATTGTGGGTAGGAGGTGCATTGGTATAAGTGTAACAATCTTTCACAAAAGTTCGATTGTTTTTTGAAATTAGTGGTTCAGAGGGACTTGAGGGAGTAGGAGATGATGAATCATTGGGGGTTGAGCAACATTCAGAATCTGGGACAGTTTTAGGGAGAGAGGCAGGAATAGGAGGCAGTTCTTCATTCATGTCAGGATAGGGAAGGACAACTGGCACATTGGAAAATTTACGAAAAGCAGTAAAAGGAAATTGAGATTCATTAAAAATAACATCGTGTAAATAAGAAGTTGTTAAAGTGACTGGGTCCATGAGTTTGTAAGACAACAATTTTTGATCATAACCAATGAGAATAAGATGTTTAGAAGCATTTTCCAATTTTCCTTTTCTGAGTTTTTTAGAAATGAGGGCATAGGCACTGCAGCCAAAGGTAAAGAGATGATTGATTTTTGGTTTCTGTTTGAAGAGATTCTCATATGGAGTTTTCATAGATTGACTTTTAGTGGGAGTACGGTTGTGAAGATAAACAGACGTAGTGACTGCCTCAGCCCAGAGTTTGGTAGGCAGATTCCCTTGAAATAACATTGCCTTAGCTTTTTCCGTGGTAGTACGGTTGCCTCTTTCAGCAATGGGATTTTGCTGAGGTGAGTAAGGGGAAGTGATGTGCATTTGGATTCCTTCAGTTTCAAGAAAATTTTGAAATTCACAGTTACAAAACTCTCCATCACCATCATTTACCAGGTTCTCAATTTTTGAAATAAGTTGGTTTTCAATTAATTTTTTGAATTTGATAAATACAGATAAAGTATCTGACTTATTTTTTAAGATGTATATAAAGCGATAAGAAGAAAAAGCATCTGTAAGTTGGTAGTAGTATTTGCCTCCTCCAAAAGAAGAAGGACTAATATTGCCACTCAAGTCTGCGTGTATATACTCAAGAGGATGGGTAGCTTTAGGTATAGTACCAGAATAAGGTTTATGACTAATCTTAGCTTTAACACAACTCTCACAGAAAGACTCAATCTCTTTGACAGGAAACAAATTAAACTCTTTATTCAGTGTCACCAAGTAATCATGACTAGGATGGCCTAACCTGTTATGCCAGGTAGAGTAAGAATCACTTCTTAAGAAGAGAGAGGAATGAGACATACTGAAGTTACCGTCGATGTAGAATAGGTTTCCCTTGATGGTTCCAGTGAGGAGGGTAGAGGAGTCAATACTTAGTTTAAACAAGGAGTTGTCAATATTGAGGCTAAGTTTTGGAAACACCTTACTAAAGGCAGGTAAGCTGATTAGATTTATTTGTAGAGAAGGGACATGGAGACAATCGTTCAAGGTAACTGATTTGCCATTAAAGTTAAGAGAGATGGAACCGTGACCCTCACTCATCGTAGAAGAGCCATCACCAAACAGGATTTTTGTTTTGAGAGAGGAGTAATTGAAGAAGAGGTCTTGAGAGCAGATCATGTGTTTGGTGGCACCACTGCCCAAAACATAACAGTGAGAATTGGAAGCAGGGATAGCCAAAAGGCAAACAGAACTTGTAGGTAGGACTTCTGAGAGGGCCAAGGTTAGTTTGGTTTTTTGAGAACCAGTTTTCCTTTTTAAATGTGGGTTTAATTGGAAGCATTGCTCTTTGGAGTGCTTGGTTTTCAGGTTGTGACGATGTGGCATTCCAAATCTGGGTAGGCTACTTAGGCAAAAATTTGATTGGACCTTGGTTGGAAGAAAATCATGGTGTTAGCAGGTGTTAATTTGGTTGAAGGGAGTTAACTGGATTTTTTTTGGGTGGATTTATGGTGAATTTCGGAGGATTTATGGTGATTTTTTTTGGAGGATTTATGGTGTTTTGGAATGGATATATGTTGGTATTCCATTGTTATTTGATGGTTTCATGGATTGGGTATTGGTTTTACTGGATTTTCTAGGGCTCTCTTGGTATTTTTGGTGGATGCAGTGTGCTCATGGAGTAGCCATTTTTTTCTGGTGTGATCCGGTGCGCTCCGGTGATTTTCCAGTGCAAAAGCAAAGTGTACTGGAAAAATTCTGTCATTGTGGAAAAGTTTGGTTATGGTGAAAAGATTAACTCACTCTGGCCAAATTAGCTCATTATGGCAAAAAGAGCTCATTGTGGCAAAATTTGCTCACAATGGGGAAGTCTGATCACCAGTGCAAAGTTTGGTCACTGCAGTAAAGTCTGGGCACTGTGGTAAAGTTTGGTCACTGTAGAAAAGTCTGATCACCAGTGCAAAGTTTGGTCACTGCAGAAAAATTTGGCTATTGTGGCAAAATTTGGTTAGAATTTATCATGCTTGTTAGATCAATAGTTTATTGTAGATCCTATGCAAGTAGGTTATTTTTGGAAAGGTCTGGAGGAGGAGAATCAGATAGGGGAAGGGAAAAATCTTAGTCTTCTACATGTTTTTTGTCTTTTAGTTTTGATAATAAGGGTCTTTTTTGTTAATTAACAATTTTTAACATATAACAACAATTATAATAAAAAATATCAACATATAGGGTACCATTGGATAGCTCTCATCCTTGATGACTCAAATTTATTTCTTTTCTTATAAAATTTATAAAATAAAAATATAATAAAGAACACTCTTTAATTTTGGTGGGAAAATGGGTAAATCTGGGGCAGACCTTTAATAAGGCACCTTTGAACAGATCATCCCAAGGGTATTTTCTGGGGCACTTTACTGTACTTTTCAGTCTCTGGGGCAAGTGTTGCGGCTTGTTCTAAGTATTTGCTGTGACTTGTATCAGTGTAATCTGGTATAAGGTATTTGTTTTGGGGGGGTAATCATTTATTGCACTTATTTTTTTTCTATATTATAGGTTTCCAACACTTTCAAAATCTTTCTCTCAGATTTTCAACTTATCCAACTCTTCAAGAAGATCTTCAAGCTTAGTTAATTGAATCTTACATTTACTTAGAGGGACAGGGATTTCTTTTTGTTTGTCCAACTCCCTTGTTTCTGCCTGCAGCAAGGCGACTGTAGGAGTCTACTCTACATTTTTGGCGCCCAACGTGGGGTTCAAATTCTCTAGCTTCTGAAGAAACTTACTTGTTGGACTTCTGGATTTTGGTTTTCTGGTTGTTGGATTTTGATTGGTTGGTTCTTTGGTGATTCTGGTGCATGGCTGAACCAGTACAGGATCTGTGGTAGTAGGGATCTAGGTATAGGGCTGAACCCTTGCTAGATCTGTTGTTTTTTTTTTGTTTGTTGTTTTATCCTAATAAAGGGCTGAACCCTTGTAGGATATTGTCGGTTGTCTGGTAAAGGGCTGAGCCCTTGCATATTTTATTGGTTTCTGGTGCTATTTGGGATGTCTTCTCCATCTGGTGCTGGTGTTATTTCTGCTGCTGCTGATGGTGTCAGGCCTTCAGTAAGGATTCAAACTTGGGATGGGCCCAAGTTTGTTGGTGATGATGTAAAGTGGTTTTTAGGCAGATATGAGGCTGCTTCTGGAATTTATGTGGCTTCTCATTTAGATATGGTGAAGCAGGTAATCTTTTTCATTGGTGATAGGGAAGTTGAGAAGGAGATTACTGGTATGGAGGGTTATAAGACTAGGGGTTGGAAAAGGCTTAGTAGGGAAATGGTGGGCAGATGGGGAGTCAGATATTCAATGGTGGATTTAAATAAGGTTGTTGGAGAATGGCAAGTGCAGGGTGGAATAACTTCCTTGGTGAGTTATAGGAAATTTGTTGGTAGTTTTGAAACTGTGGTGGAATATCTGGTGGAGGTAGAGGAATTGGCTCATGAAAAATGCAGTCAAAGATTTATTTTGGTCCGCTTTTGGGAGGGATGTTAGGATGGATGTGTTAAAGGAGTTGTCTAGGAAGGTTTTGATGAAAACCTTACTTAATGGGGAGCAGAAGTTGCCTGCTCTTAAGGTGGTTAAAGAATTGGTGGAGTCTCACCTCAGGATTTTGGCTGTGGACAGTTTTCAAGAAACCTGTACACAGTATGTCAGCAAAGTTAATAAAGTTTTGGCTGATAATAACAATATTATGAAGAAGGCTCAGGAGGCAAGAAAAGCTCAGTTGGGGAAACTGGCTCCTAAAGTGGATAAGAATGTGGATAAGGAGATGGTGAATCAATTGGCTGACTTAACGAAGCAATTGAAAATTTTTGTTCAAGAAACTCAGAAGGCCAGCAGGGTTTTAGCTTCTTCTTCTTCATCCTATTCAAGTAAAGGTTATGATAGGAGAAATGGTGGTACTGTTGATGTTTGGATTTGTTCCTACTGTAACCGGAAGGGACATAAGTCTAATGATTGTTGGACTTTGAATAGGGATCAGGCTGCTGGTAGAGTAAAATTTGATGGAAAGGTATTTAGGTTTCCTGATGGATCTTTTATCAAGCCCAGTGAAGGTCAGGCTCCTTCAGATTTGGTGAGGAGGAATAGTATGGGTAAAAAGAGAGCTAGGTTTGAGGAATTGCCTACTGAGGCTTCTTCTGGTACTGGAAATAATTCTGGAGATAAGGGGAAGGAAAAAGAGGTTAGTAAGGCTACTTTTTCTACTTCATATGGGAATTTGGAGTTAGTAAAGGTTTTTAAGGCGGATGGTGAGTGTATGGCTGGTGTATATGATGTGGAGGCTGCTAGGAGGGTGGCTGCTTCTAAAGCTAGAAGCAGTATTTCTAATCAGTTAAGGTCAAGAGGTGGAAAGGCGGATTCTAAGAAGGCTGAAGATCCCAAGAATATTTATACACCTGAAGAGATTCGTCAGATGCAGAAGGGGATAGCTGATATGGGTCCCCCTAGTTTTGGTGCTTTTGATCTTAATGGTGATCCTATGCCTTTGGATGATGGTTCAGATACAGAGGAGGATGTGCCTTTGGCTTCTTTGCCTAGGCCAAGTTCTAGTGGGCCAATGGAGGTAGTTAGAACTACTGTTGATTGTTCTGGTGTGGTCTCTGTAGATGGAAAGGTTCATGGGGATAATTCTGATGTGGAGATGTGTGATGTTTTTGGTAATGTGGGACCTCAGGAGTCTTCTAGGGCAAAGGTTGCTAGGAGTAAGGCTCATTATGAGAGGCAAGTGGTTTCTGGTCAAGAGAATGCTATGGATGTTGTTTTGGGAAGGGTGAATCAGCTTCAGATTCCATTATCTTTGGGTGAATTGTTCACTATTATTCCAACCCTTTCTGAAAAGCAGAAGAAGCATTTGACTAGGAGAATAGTGGCTACTTGTGAGGTGGAGTATATGTCTGAAAATGTGGAGAAGTTTGGTAATGAGGTGGAGACTCATTTTTCTGCTCCTTTGGGATATTTGGTGGTTTCTTTAAATGGCAAAGATGTGAAGGCATTGGTTGATTCAGGCTCACAAATAAATTTAATTTCATTGGATCAAGCAACTAGTCTGGATTTGCCAATTAAAGCTGGTGTTGGAGTAAATCTCAGAGGGATAGGTGGGCATGCTACTGAGTTGATTGGTACAGCGGAGCATGTAAAGTTAGGTTTAGGTGGAGCTTTTGGAAAAGTTCATTTTTATGTGGCTAGAGGAGCTGTGAAGACAGTTTTAGGAGGGCCATTTTTGATGGATTTTGAGGCCAAGATTGGTTATCAGTCTGGTGTTGGGATTAGTTTGGAGATTACTGGGGAGGATATGAGGCGGTTACATATGAGGTTGGCACCCCCAGGTGATGAAGGTTGGGAAACTAGGCCTGGTGTTTCTGCATCTTGTCAGTGTTGCACTTGCATTAGGAAGAGAAAAGATTTGAAGTCCTCTTCTGGTGTATTTGAGGATAGTGGTGATCATTTTGTTTGTGACCCTTCTTTTTTAGGGTAGATAGGGCTGATTAGTCTAGTGCTGTAATCTCTCCTCAAGAAGAAATCCCAGATTGCAGTAGGTCAGCTCAAGTGGAGATATATCAAGTGGAATCTCAACTTTTTGTAGATAATATTACTTTATTATGTCAATTTTTTTCAAATTAATTGTCTGGTTTCAGTTTTTTTTCAAGTTTTTCTCTCAAGTTTATTTCAAGTTCTGAAGATGTTTTAGGGAAAATTTTGTTGGAGCGGAAAAGTTTTGGAGTGGTGGCAAATGGGTCTAAAATTAAGTCCTCCCAATCTTGCACGGCTAGGGTTTCTTCTACACCTTTCAAAAACATTACCATGGCCACATATGTGAGCATTGGGGACACCCCTGGTTGTTTTTCTAGGAATAGCAATAAACAATTTGACGAAAATCAAGAAAAAAATCTCAAGATAAATGAAAATCAACAAAAAAATTATTTATGTAAAGATATTGTCAATAGGGCTGAGCCTACTTGGCATGCTGGTAACCTCCTGCATGAGGATAGACTGCCAACTTTTCATACTTTTGATTATTCTTTTCTTATTTCTAAAAATAAAAATCAAATTGAAAATTGTCTGCATAATGAAAAACTAGATAACAATATTTTTGAAAATTCCAATAATTCTGTTTCTAAAAATTTAATAATTCTTTTTCAAAAAATAAAAATAAAAATAAAACTGATAAAATTTCTTTATCTGATTCTAATAATTCTTTTTGTAAAAATTCTGTTACTCTTAATTCTGATGAAGATGAATATTCTGTTGATGGAAGGGGCTCAATTCCTCAAGTACATGTAAAAGTGGAAGCGGCAAAATATAAGAAGGTTGCTGTGAAAGTTAAACCAATCAATGAAGCGCTGCCAACTGGATTGAATCCGCCATTGAAGAGACCACTTTTTTCAAGAGATCCATATGAAACTCCTTTAAGAAAGAATCCGCCTGAATTTTCTGAAACGTCAAGAATTACTTTTGATAGGATTGTTGTTGTAAATTTTGGGCCAGAGGGTTGGTTATCTGGTGAGGAGATGAACTTGTTGTTGGATGTGATGGTGTTGAGGGAGAAGGCTATTGCATTTGTGGAAGAAGAGAGGGGTGTTTTAAAGCATTCTTATGGTGAACCTTACAAGATTCCAGTTGTTTGTCATGAACCTTGGCAACTCAAGCCAATTCCAATTCCTGCTGCTCTTAAAGATGATTATATTGAAGTTGTTAGGGAAAGGATTAGGACTGGACTTTATGAACAATTGTCATCAAGTTATTCAAGTCCAGTTTTTTGTATCAAGAAGCCTAATGGAAAGCTTAGAGTAGTTCATGATCTTAGGAAATTGAATAGGGTGACTATAAAAGATGCTGGTATTCCTCCAAGTGCCAAGGAATTTGTTGATGCTTTTTCTGGAAGGGTATGTTATGGTTTGGGTGATATTATGGGGGGCTATTATGAAAGAGAGTTACATCTGGATTCAAGACCTCTGACAACTTTTGATACTCCTCTTGGACGGTTACAGCTGACTAGATTACCTCAAAGTGCTACTAATTCTGTTGCTGTTTATCAAGCACAAATGGCTTGGATTCTTCAAGATGAAATTCCACAGTATGCTGGTATATTTATTGATGATGGTGGAATTAAAGGTCCTTCAACTGATTATGATAATGAAGTGTTGGAGGAGAATCCAGGTATTAGGAGGTTTATTTGGGAGTATGCAGTAACTTTGGAAAGGATGTTGTTTAGGATTGAAGAATCTGGTTTAACTATTTCCGGTTCTAAATTTTCTTGTTGTGTTCCAGATTTAGAGATTCTTGGTCATGTGGTGTGTAGGGAAGGCCAAATTATGTCAAAGCAGAAAGTCAACAAAATTCAATATTGGCCGAGACCTAGAAACACTACTGAAGTTAGAGGATTTTTGGGAGTATGTGTTTATGTTAGGATATTTATTAGGGATTTCTCATTTTTGGCTGCTCCATTGAGAAGGTTAACTAGGAAGGATGCTGATTGGGATTGGGATGAAGCTTGTGAAGAAGCTTTTGTTAAGTTGAAGAAGGTGGTTGGTGAAGATATTATTCTTCATAAGTTGGATTATGGTGAAGGAGCTGGTAGGATTTATTTAGCTGTTGATTCTAGTCAGCTGGCGGCTGGTTCAGTGCTTTCTCAGATGGATAAGGATGGTTATATTAGACCAGTTAGGTATGAATCTGTAGTTTTTACTGAGGTGGAATCAAGATATTCACAACCAAAGTTGGAACTTTGTGGTGTGGCAAAAATTTTAAAGAAACTTCAAAATATCTTATAGGGTCAACATTTTGAACTTCAAGTGGATGCTAAATCTTTAATTCAGATGATTAATTCACCTAGTTTACCTAATTCTCCAATGACTAGGTGGGTAGCTTTTATTCAACATTTTTCATTCGATTTAGTGCACAGGCCTGGAAAATCTTTCACTATGCCTGATGGATTTTCATGAATACCACCTACAGTAGATGATTCCGATTCAGAAAGGTTTGATGAAGATATACCTATAATCAAGGCCAGTACCAAGGGTGCTGAGGACTTTCCATACCTACCCCATGAGGTTAAACTGGCTGGTTCTATTTTTGTTGAATTTGATGAAGTTGATGATCTAGTTGATCATGAGGTCTTTGTAGATGAGGATGGTGTGGTTGTTTGGGATAATTGGAAGTTGGTTAATGGTGTTTATGTTTGGGATCTGAAGGAGGATAGTGGTAGCATGGAAAAATGTTTGAATGAGGTGGATTATGTGAATTTCAACAAACAGTGAAATGCTCAGAGAATGATTGCTCATTCACAAGTGGGAGATATTGGGGACATGGAGGTTCCTTTGGATGTTATATTATTGGATTTTTCTGATGAAATTTGGGGCCAGACTGGGTTTTATTTTTTAATGGTGAAATATTTGTTGTCTCTGGGAAAACCAGAAGAATGTGATGAAGCTGAATGGGTGGCTATCAAAAAGAAGTCACCTGGTTTTTATTTGTCTGGTAGAAGGTTGATGAAAAGAAGACATCTGAATCCTCAAGTTGTTGTATCTCAAAGAAAAGGTCAAGAATTTGTGATGAAATCTCTTCATGAAGATTTAGGGCATAGGGGCTTTGGAGAAACTTATAAGCGGACTGCTGATAGATTTTGGTGGCCTGGAATGAAGATGGCTGTTAGATCTTGGGTTCATTCATGTGAAGAATGTCAGAGAAGAAGTTATTTAAGGGCAAAAGAACCTGGAAATGCTACTGGTGAAAATACTATCTTTGGATGGGTTAGTTTGGATGCTGTTCACATCAAGGAAGGTAAATATAAGTACTTGATTGTGGCAAGGGATGATTTGTCTGGTTGGGTTGAGGCTGTCCCTCTTATTAGTTTATCTTCTAAAAATGTAGCAGAATTTTTGATGAAGGAATGGTTGTATAGGTATGGTGTTATGAAGTTGGTAACTGTTGATGGCGGCTCCGAGTTTGGTGCAGACTTCAAGGAAGCTGTTTCAAAAATTAGCTCAAAGGTTAGGGTGGCGACCCCATATTATCCTGAAGCAGAAGGAATGGTTTAAAGGGGGCATCAAGTTATTAAGGATGCTTTGGTTAAAATGTGTGGAAAAATTGCTGAAAAGTGGAGGCATTATTTACCCCTTGCTTTATTTGCTGACAGGATTACCACCAAGAGGACAACTGATTATTCTCCTTATGAATTAGCTTTTGGTCAGAAAGCTGTTTTACCGGTTGATCTTGAAGCTGAATCTTATCTTGGTGTTGATTGGGATGTAGTCAAAACTACTGAAGATTTTCTCTGTGCTAGAATGCAACAGTTAGAAAAGAAGGAGGAATATTTGAAGAAGGCATACAATAGGATGATCAAGATCAGGGATCAGTCTGTCAGGTATTGGGATCAAAAATTGGCTCATAGACTCAGGAAGCCTTTGAGGCCTGGTGATATGGTGTTGGTGTATAATAGGAGTTTGGAAAGTCAGTGGGGGAAAATGTTTGCTGATAGATGGAATGGACCATATAGGATTAGAGAACAGGTTTCTGGTGGTTCATATGTTTTGGAAGAACTGGATGGTGTTGTCTTAAAGAAGAGGGTAGCTGTTGATCAAGTGAAGAAGTTTTACCCTAGGGGAACAAAGAGTGCTGAAGTTTGACTCCGAAATGAGGATAAACTACAACATCAATCTTTTAGGAAATCTCACAGTCTTTCGAAAAATCAATCATTACTTCAATTTTAAAATTTTATTATGTGGTGAAAATATGAGGGGAAAACAAATTTTGTTAGGAGTGTTCACAGGGGAACCTTCTAGATTTTATATTGGCAAGTTTGGGGGTAATTGATGAGTTGGAAGCTCTATTCACAATTACCCCATAATGTTCGTTTCCAACCCTTCTCTGTTTCTAATTGAATCCTGGCTTTGTTTTTTGTTATATAGGTAGTCCTCTATGACTATCAACTGTAACCTTACATCAACAAAGCACAATCTTTTGGAAGTCTGGATTCAAGAATTTTGTTTTGTTTCATTTTATTTATATTTTTTTTTGTATTGGGGTGGATGATCACTTGTGGTCTCCAATCAATTTTACAAATTGGAGGGATCCCACCCAGTGATCATTAGTCTGTTTTCTTGATTTTCATTAAATTATCATTTTTCAAATCTTCAAATTTAAAAAAAAAATTTAAAAAAAAAAATTTCAAAAATTTAATTTTCGAAAAAAAAAATATTATTTTCAAAAATAATTTGTTTTCAAAAATTTCATTTTATGTTATATTTTTAATTTTGCTCTCCTGTGTATCCACAATCAAGGTGCACTTGGATGTGGGTATGATGTCAGGGGTTCGGCTCATCCAAATGGCTGGGGGACATTTTTATTTTTTTATTTATCTTTAATTTTATTTATCTTTTTCATTTATTATATATTTATTTTATTTATTCTGCTAGTCCATCAAGACTTAAAACTGAAATTCTTGTCAAGATTATTTATGATTGGTTCTAAACTTCAGGACCATGGAAAACTGAAGATGTCAATAAAACTAGGAATTATAATGGTCAAGATTTGAGGAGGATTTCTTTTAGTTAGAAGTGTTAATTGGGGAACCTTCTAGATTTTATATTGGCAAGTTTGGGGGTAATTGATGAGTTGGCAACTCTATACACAATTACCACACAAAGTTTGTTTATATGCTTTATTGTTTATAGATTGATCTCTAGCATTGGTTTTGTGATGCAGGTAGAAGTCCTCTAAGACTACAAACTGGTGATTTTCGCGCTTGATGACTCAAGAAAATTCAAGTGGAGGTTGTTTTTGGAAATTGGAGGACCTCATGGCGATGTCCAGCTCATTGCAGTTCTGGCTCAGTGGAGATGAAAGCCCACTCTCTTAATTTTCTTTCTTGTTGAAGGTGAATGGTGGAGGAGTTTGGAGGACCTCATGGAGGTGTCTAGATCATTGCAGTTCTAGCTCAGTATGGTTTAAAGCCTACTCTTTCATACTCAGTGGATTGAAGCATCAAAAATCAAGTGGAGTCAACTTTAGAAGCAAAATTTTTATTGAAATGATGGTGGAAAAGTTTTTTATGTGATTCAGAATGGAATGCGGACATTCCATATTGGAGGGAGGATGTGGCATTCCAAATCTGGGTAGGCTACTTAGGTGAAACTTTGATTGGACCTTGGTTGGAAGAAATTCATGGTGTTAGCAGGTGTTAATTTGGTTGAAGGGAGTTAACTGGATTTTTTTTGGGTGGATTTATGGTTAATTTTGGAGGATTGATAGTGATTTTTGGAGGATTTATGGTGATTTTTTGGAGGATTTATGGTGTTTTGGAATGTATATATGTTGGTATTCCATTGTTATTTGATGGTTTCATGGATTGGGTATTGGTTTTACTGGATTTTCTAGGGCTCTCTTGGTATTTTTGGTGGATGCAGTGTGCTCATGGAGTAGCCATTTTTTTCTGGTGCGCTCCGGTGATTTTCCGGTGCAAAAGCAAATTGTACTGGAAAAATTCTGTCATTGTGGAACATTTTGGTTATGGTGAGAAGATTAACTCATTCTGGCAAAATTTGCTCACAATGGGAAAGTCTGATCACCAGTGCAAAGTTTGGTCACTGTAGAAAAGTCTGATCACCAGTGCAAAGTTTGGTCACTGCAGAAAAGTCTGGGCACTGTGGTAAAGTTTGGTCACTGTAGAAAAGTCTGATCACCAGTGCAAAGTTTGGTCACTGCAGAAAAATTTGGCTATTGTGGCAAAATTTGCTTAGAATTTATCATGCTTGTTAGATCAATAGTTTATTGTAGATCCTATGCAAGTAGGGTATTTTTGGAAAGGTCTGGAGGAGGAGAATCAGATAGGGGAAGGGAAAAATCTTAGTCTTCTACATGTTTTTTGTCTTTTAGTTTTGATAATAAGGGTCTTTTTTGTTAATTAACAATTTTTAACATATAAAAACAATTATAATAAAAAATATCAACATATAGGGTACCATTGGATAGCTCTCATCTTTGGTTACTCAAATTTATTTCTTTTCTTATAAAATTTATAAAATAAAAATATAATAAAGATCACTCTTTAATTTTGGTGGGAAATTGGGTAAATCTGGGGCAGACCCTTTTTTTTTAATAAGGCACCTTTGAACAGATCATCCAAAGGGTAGTTTCTGGGGCACTTTACTGTACTTTTCAGTCTCTGGGGTAAGTGTTGCGGCTTGTTCTAAGTATTTTCTGTGACTTGTATCATTGTAATCTGGTATAAAGTATTTGTTTTGGGGGTGTAATCATTTATTGCACTTATTTTTTTCTATATTATAGGTTTCCAACACTTTCAAAATCTTTCTCTCAGATTTTCAACTTATCCAACTCTTCAAGAATATCTTCAAGCTTAGTTAATTGAATCTTACATTTACTTAGAGGGACATTGATTTCTTTTTGTTTTTTCAACTCACTTGGATTCTGCCTGCAGCAAGGTGACTGTAGGAGTCTACTCTACAATGACCTTTGGAACAGAATTCATAGGAATTCTTATTGACAGCTTTGAGAGCTTTAAAGGATTCAGAAGTAGAGATATCACAGTGTTCAAGTTGATATTTGTTGAGGGCTAGGACCAGTTTGTTTATAGTGATTGATTCATTTCTGGCAAAAGCATTGTTGGTAAGAGCATCATGGAGAGAGGAGAATTCCAATGGGAGACGAAACAAAAAATAAGAGGCAAGAAGGTTTTCCTTGAGTTTGATGTCAACAGCCCCAAAGTCTGATTCGAGGGACTTGATTAGCTCAATGTACTTGGTAGAATTGCCAGGGTAGGAGACAAGAGCAAAACATTGGAAGACATGCATTTGGTTGGCTTTGCTAGTGGAACGGTAGTGATCAGATAAGGCATTCCAAAGGAGGTGAGGGTGGCTTTCAGTGGTAGCATTGAGAAAGAGCTGGAGATGGTATCCATCCATGTATTGAGTGATTGCACCAAGGGCCTTTTGAAATCACAAACAATAGTTCTCGATTTTTACATCATCTTCTTCGGAAGGAGGACCTTGATTGAGGACAACAATATCAAAGGTATTTTTTTGAAGGAAAAGGCTGTGCATTCTGTACAACCAAATTTGATATTTTTCCTTAGTCAACAGAGGGATTCCACTGTTGCCTTGGGGTGCAGAGGTAGAGTTAATGATATTTTCCATTTTAGGTAAAAATAGATCATGGTATAGATTTAGATACGTGAATAGGGGATTTTAGTGGATAGACTCCGGTCTCATAATCTGTTAGAGATCTTAAGTGGAATGGAAAGATATAAGCATTAGCTTAATATCAGAAATGGAACAAGTATTTGAAAAATACCTGAATTGAGATGGGATCAGTGAGGTAAGATCTAAACACAATAAGTAAACTAGAGAAGAAAGCACCTTAAGTGGAATGGAAAGATATAAGCACTAGCTTAATATCTGAAATGGAACGAGTATTAGAAAAATACCTATAATCAAAGTAACACAATTTGAGAGGAAGTAGAGGATTTGTAAAGAGTAAGAGCCAAGAAAAACGTACCTGAATTGAGATGGGATCAGTGAGGAGGATAGGCTAGAAGAGCTTCATTAAATACACTAGATTACATTCTCAATTCAGGTCAATAACAATGGAGTAGATACAAAGATAGAGCACAAAGGACATAGGGAATTTCATTTATGAGTACAAGTAGGTGCAATTACACAAGACTCAACAAATAGTTTTTTGAGTGTAAGTTAGTATCAGTGCAAGGACTATAGTAATAAAGGCACTTGGTAGTAAAAGATGTAGCGTAAACTCAGGTAGCAACAAAGGTACGTTATTGAAGACAAGTTCAACATAGTAAAGGAGTAAAATAATGTAGACTCAGGGATTCAATTTTCTAACAACTTTTGGGGTTTTCTGTTATATCAATCCTATTAGTGGAAGACAAATTCCTTCACCAGCTCAAATCAAGTGCTATGGACTATACTTTTCAGATCATAAGTTTACCATGGACTTTGGTTTAGAAAATGGGATTATCAAAGAGATTTAGAATTCTTCAAGATATTATCATCAAACTACTAAGGCACCTCCAGAATTTGAATCTTGTAAAACATTTACTCACTTTGGATGTTATTATAAGATAAATCAAAATTTGATAAAAGAGGTAAGTAAAGTAAGGGGTGAAGGGTCAATGTCTAGTAAAAAAAATTATGAAGAAGTCCTTAATATGGTGATTTAAGTATTTTCCAAGTTTTTATTTTTATTTCTTAAATTTTTAATTTATCAGTTATTAAATATAATCAATCAACTCTAAGTAGTTTTTCTTTGGGCCTTTGTGTTGTATAAAGATTTCCATTCAAAAATTTAATTGTATTATATGAATAAGTTCATAATACCATTCTTGTCATATTTTTTCTTTGACTTTGGTCACATCTGAAAATATTGGTAGGTAGTATTTGGTATTCCATTACTTTTACTTGGTTGATTCTCTTTTTAATTAATTTACTTAATTATTTATAAAATTAAAATGAAAAATTGGTAATCCTCACCCCCTCCCAGAGTAAATTGTAAGGGGGGATATTACCAAATTTTCAAATAAGATGTGTAAAATTTTTGACTTGAAAAATTTTTGGTGATACCCACCACTTAATTTAATAAAATGCTGAGGTGGGGTATTGCAAAATTTTCAAATCAGAGCTGCAAAATTCTTTCAAGTAATGAATTTTATTTCAAAAAAGATTCTCTAGATTAAAATATGAATATATAACTATTGATGGATAGAGTTATGAAATGGAAGAAATAATAACAAATTTTCAAGTTCAAACAATTATGAACAAATGAAATGTAAACAAAATTAAAAAAAACTAGCCATCAAAAATTTTCCTTAAGCACTCAATTTCATAAACAGATTTATTAGCTTTAAAGTATTCTATTAAGAAAACTTTCTTTTTTGAACCATCATCAAGTTGATACTTGATTTTATCTGATCAGATGGGAAATTGTACTCAAGAACCTTCTCCTTTTTCTTTATCTTGAATTTCTTCTCCTCCAAGTTATGCTCCCTCTAATCCCTGTGTAAATAAAGCTCAATATTCTTCTCCTCCAAGTCTTGTGCACTCTCTTTTTCTACAAAGAGAGCTTAAAATTTTTCTCCTCCAAGTCTTGTTCCCTATGTTCCCTGTGTAAAGAGAGCTTGTATTGTTTCTTATGAAAGTTAAGAGTATCTCTTGCAACTTCAACTTTGCTAGAGTGAAAAGGAATATTAATAAAATAAAATAAAATCTCACTAAAATATTAAGAGGCATGCTATCACTTACCAGAATCACAATTCTCCAAAAAATCATCAATGTAAGAAAAAGTGGTTTAGAAAAAAATATCTCTGTTTTTTTTTTGAATGTTTAAATTCAGAGTAGTTTATGGTCTTTGATTTTTTTTGAAGATGAAATTGTAGACAATTCTATGGTGCTAGCTATAGGCCATGACCAAGGGATTTTGAGAAAACCCAGAGAGAAAGACCCCTTTTCCTTTAGAAAAATAAAGTTTGATTTACCTGCTAAAGTAAATTGATTCTTGTTTGCTAAAACCCCTTTTCAACACACTTGACTGCTTGATCAGCCTAGAAAGTAGTCACCAGAAAGACTACCATACCAAAGAACTTAAATGTAGACAAATTTCCACACTAGAGAAAGCAATGATACTTTATGTAGGTTGCAAAGCCACACCAGAGACTGCAATAATACTTGATATAGCTTGCAAGACTATACCAGAGAAAACAGTGACAAGGGTTGAGGTTAAGTAAGAAATAACCTTTTCACAACCCAGCCAAAAATGCCACAAACACACAAAAGAGTGAAGCACAGAAATTCCAGGTTTACCAGATGTTTGATCATAAACTAGAAAGTCCTTCCATCTTTTTTTACTATCTCACACACAGACCACCCTGGCCTTCTCCCAGACAAATTCAGATCTTCCACATTTCTACATGCATACAAATGCCTCTAAAGGTTTCCAAATGCGCAGGGGGGTGGGTTTTTTGACCTAGGGATGTACACATAGAGGCAGGAGGGCCACCCAGTGGCGGGAAGCCGCTTTTAGGCCCTTAAACACCCAAAAACACCCTCTAAATCAACAAAACAACTGTAACTACATGTAGAAACAATCTAATCACACATTACACATACAAAAATGATGAGAAAAGAGAGGAAATTAAGCTGAGTCATAATAAGCGACCCTAGCCTAAGCCTACAAAAACACAACTAAACATCTAAAAGCTAACAAAACACCAATTAAAAACACCATAACCCCAACTATACACTACATTCCAAATACCTCCAAATACGCACTTCAAAGGCCTACCCAGCTTTTGAGCACCACATCCTCTCTCCAATTAAGAATTTCCACACTCTTTATCCACTAAAAACCATTTTCAAATGCCTCTCCAGACCTTGCTCTGACCAGGGCCCTAGCCAGTACTGAATCGACAACTACCTCATCTGTGAAATGACTTGACCTCTTCACATCTACAAAACTTTTTTTGATGCTTTCCACTCCAGAAAGAGGTAATGCCACAAGCCCAGCCCATTATCCTCCTCTTAAGCTTCTTCCTATGCTCATCCTGGCCCATCCTCTTCCACCAAAAAATCCAGACCCTCCATCATCATTCCAAGAATAATCAACAAATTTCACTCATACAGAAGAAAACCTGTAACTTCAACAGCCTCTTCTTCATCTCATCACCCTTATTCACCAGAAGGTAATATTTAATCACTCAATACCAAACTAGACTGGCCTTTTTCTTCAGCTTCTCCTCCACCAGTCATTGATAATAATGACAATGTAGGGACCATTGAAACACCACCCCCAAAACTAATACCTCTTGTCAAAGAAAAATTCAAACACCAAAGCCAGAAAAAGAAATAACTCCTCCTCTCTTACTTCCAATAAACTCCTCCCAAGGACCAACAAGACATTGATAAGAGAAGGAACCTCATCCAAAAATTCAAGTACAATTCAGAACATTTTGCCACCTCTCTTGATACCCTTCTGTAATTCAAATAATTCTTGAGTTTGATTTAGAAAATAAATTATCACCACACCCTATATAGGATGTAGCTACCAAAAAACCCTCAGTTTAAAGTCTTGGGGACTATCCTCATTTTATAGTCTTTGGGGACTCAAAAACCGTAAGTTTATAGTCTTGGGGGCTTAAAAACCTAAATCATAGACCCAGAAACAGAGATCAGCCACATTAAGACACAGAGAAAGAAAATATTCTGGGTTAATTATGAATAGAGCTGTCAGCCCATCAATTACCCCCAAACTTGATTTTCTTAATTCAGAGGCTCCCCCTGTGGATACCCTCTGCCAATCTTCAAAACCAACACCAAAACAACACCCATTCTTCAGTTTATAGTTTTGGGGGACTAAAAAATCCTCAGTTTAAAGTCTTGAGGGACTTTAGAACCAGATTTCAGTTTAAAGTCTTGATGGACTGATGCATATTTCACTTTAAAGTCTTGATGGACTAATGCATATTCACCCACATTCCACTTGCTTAACTTCAACATACACTTCATCTTCTACCCATCACTGATAAAAAAATCTTTTTCTTATATATTTCTCTTTATCAATGATGTTCTACCAAAAATCATGTCAAACCTTGAACCCCCTGCTTTTTAACCCTTAACCCTTTCTTGCTTCACTGCTCCTAAAGACTATGCTTTCAAACAGTGCATTCACATGTGCAGACCCTGCACATCCACTCTTCCAACTCCAGAGGCCAAAATGTACAACAGGGCTTGTGACTCTTGAAATTCAAAGAAGAAAAGATGTGATAGAGATGTCAACTTCCCTATACCTCCACCTTCACCTTCTCAAAAATAAATATCCAGATCCCCTACCAGATCCCCAGAACTAGGTTCTGCTTTGTCTTCTTTGTGTTCAGTTCCTTCCAGAAGATCCAGGAGATCCATCCTCAGAACTCTCTCTAAAGGGCCACCTTAAACTTCCCAAGAATCTGCTTTTATCTCTTCAAATTCAGCTCCTAGGCTTCTAGACGGCATCCAGGCGGACTGCCTGCCTCACTGGGAAGAAAAAATAAGGCTCAAAACCTTCATAAACAACCAGAAAACAACTGAAATTCAAAATAAAACAACAAAACTTCTGCACAAGAACCTCCTCATGCTCCCAGAGCAATGCGAGAAAAATTTTAAAGAAACAATAACTCCAAAAATTCCCAATCTTAAAGAGGACCTTCCAGAGCTCTAAATACTTCTCAACACCCAAAATCACCTTCTCAATCCAGAATTAGAAACTACACCTCCTCTCTTCCTTCCAACTACTCCTCTGAAAGTTCCTTCTCTTCTAGTAATTCCTCCAGAAGACAAAAGTCAGCCCCCAGATCACCTTCACCTGCCCCCTCTTACAACAACATTAGTTCTCCAGCACCAGAAACTAATCCAACTGAGCAGGATAATAAAAAAAAACCAATTCCAACAACAATTATCCTTCTCTAGCTAGGCCACAGGAAGAGTTCCATCATAGTTCACCTTCTCAGCACCCACTAGAAGAAGATTAAGACAGCCCATATTTATCTCTGTCTGATCCTTCCTCCACACATCTTTCCAAATCTTCAGAAGTCCAAACTCCTATGACATATAATTTTGAAGAACTTCCTATCTTGGGGTACCATAATCTTTCATCAGACTTCATCAACAAAAAAGCAACTTCTGAAAAAAATTCTTCTTGTTTAGATGGCACCCTTCCTCCTGAAGCTACTATTGGTGTTGGTCAACCTCTTGGAACTACTTTAACTCTGGATTATACTGATATGAAACAGAACCTAAGCATAATGAGTTCCAACATGCTAAATGCCTTTCTTCATCATGGACCATTGAATGATTTTGAAAGGAACCTGAGAAAGAGACTTCTGGACAGCTACTGGAATATTTCAAGGATAATTAAGCACACCTTCCAAAATTCCATCCCAGCCTCCTCTGCTTCCTCCCAAAGACTACCTTCCAAACCAGTTCCAGACCACTACAACCCCTACAATTTTTGCAGAAGACTACACTTCAAAGAACACAATGCATCCTCCAATCCCAAGAAGAAAATAAAACACCAACACATCCCAAACCAGCCTCCAGAAGCTTCTTCTTCCAGACATTAATTATAGGAAGTATAAAATAATATAAATTAATAAATAGAGAAAACAATAATACTTAGAAATATTAAAAAAAATCTTTTACTTTTGGTTCTATTAGATTCTTTTATTTATTTTTATTTTATTTTATTTCTTTTTGTATTTTTATTTTTTTTGATGGATTACTACTTAAAACTACTAAAATACTAAAAAAAACTTGAAAAGAATTAAACAAAATTTCCCAAAAAATATGAGAGCTGAGAAAATAAAATGAAATGAATAATAATAAGATAAAATAAATGATAATTACAAATGGTATCCCCCAGCCAATTGATGAGCTGATCCCCTGATACTTTACCCACATCTAAGCTCACCTTGATGTGTATACACCTTTAAGAAATTTTAAAGATTTGAAAAATAATTTGAACATATAAATAAAAACTTGAAAAGGAAAAAAATGAATGAATAAAAGAAACTTGAGAAGTAATAATGAAAAAGAAAAAATAGCATTACCCAGCCAATTGATGAGCCTATCACCACCAATCCTTATCCACATCCAGGTGACCCTGATGTGGTAAACCCAACTACTTTTTTGATTTTATAAAAAAGCCCTATAAAACAACCCTTACCAACAAAATAAAGGAAAAAAAAGAGAAAAAAAAGGAAATAATCTAAGACCACTACAATTACATTCCTTCACAACAAATCACAGAAGAAAATCCAGGTCCAAAGAAAAGATCACTGGATGGGCTCTCTCCAATAAGGAAAAATGATGGGAGACCACCAGTGATCCACCACCAAGAAAGATCCAAGAACCAAGAAGCCAGACCAATCCAGTTTAAACTCATAGAGGACTGAAAAACCTTTATAAAAGCAGAGAACTAGGATTCAACTAAATAAAACCAAATACTTGAAGCAAACATTCTGGGGTAACTGTTATAAAGAGCTTCCAGCCCATCACTTACCCCCACACTTTCCAAAATAAAATCTAGAAGCCCCCCATGGGTACTTTCTAACAAAAAAAAGATCCACCTCATAATTTAACCAATCAACACAAAATCCACCAGGGAAAAGATCAGCACTTGAAGACCACAGAAATCCAGTTTAAAGTCATAGGGGACTATAAACCTGTTAAAAGAAGACCAATTCTAGGGTTCAATTAAATTAAGAGAAGGGGTTGGAAACAGACAATCTTGGGTAACTGTTATACAGAGCTTCCAGCTTGTATTTTACCCCTACACTTGTCAAGATTAAATCTAGATGCCCCCCCTGGGTAGCATCTAACAAAAAAAAATTCAACACAAAAAATGCACGGCATCGCCAACAAAAAAATCCAATAAAAGGAACGATTCATAGCTTATCCTCATTGCAGAGTTAGTCTTCTTCCCTTTTTGTGCCTCTTGGATAAAATCTCTTCACCTGATCAGAAGACACTCTCTTCTTCAAGACTTCCCTATCTAATTCTTCTAACTGATATGATCTGCCTGAAAGTTGAGATCTGACTCTATAAGGACTATTCCACCTGTCAGAGAACATCTTGCCCCACTGACTCTCCAAACTCATATTATACACCAATACCAACCACCCAAGCTTTAAAGGATTCATCAGCCTGTGTGCCAACCTCTTATTCCAATACCTAACCAACTAACTGCTGATCTTCATCATCCTTTCATAGGCTTTTTCATGAAATTCCTCCTTTCCTTAAAAATTCTTCATTCTGGCACATAATAAGTCTTCAGTTGAACAAACTTCATCCCAATAAATTCCCAAATAAGAAATTTCCTCCAAATATACTGGTAAAACTGCCTTCTGACCAATAATAAGTTCATAAGTTGAATATCCAGTAGTCCTCTTGATATTAATTCTGTCAACAAACAAAACCAGAGTTAATAATGCCTCCACTTATCAGAAATATCCCCACACATCTTGACCAAAGCATCCTTCAAAACTTGATTCCCTCTTTCAACCATATCTGCAGCTTCAGGATAATAAGGAGTAGCAACTCTGACCTTTGACCCAACACTAGTAACAGATTCCTTAAATTCTTCTCCAAACACTGGTCCTTCATCAACAGTTACCAATTTCATCAGTCCACACCTATAAATCCACTCCTTCTTCAAAAATTCTGCCACATTCTTGGCAGTCAAATTTACCAGAGGCACTTCCTCTACCCAACCAGATAAATCATCCCTGGAAACAATAAAATATTTATACCTGCCTTCATTAATATGGACATCATCCAAACTGAATCTTCAAAAGACAGTTGATTCACCAGTAGCATGACCAATTTTTTTTGTTTTCAAGTGAATTCTTCTTTGACACTCTTCACAAGATTTCACCCAAACTTGAACAGCCAACTTCATACCAGGCCACCAAAATCTGTCTGCTACTCTTCTATAAGTCTCCCCAGAGCATCTAGGACCAAGGTCTTCATGAAAGGACTACAACACCAGCTCTTGACCCATCTTGTGAATCACCACAACTTGAGGATTTGGATGCCTTCTCCTCATTAAAATTCTCCCTGACACATAAAATACAGGGCTCTTATTCTTGAATGCAAACCAAGTATCATCATCACCACTATCTGGCCTCTCCAAATTCTACAGATATTCCACCATTAGAAAGTAAAACCCAGACTGACCCTCAAGTCTCTTCTTCAAAATCAAAAAATATCATCCACAGGCACAAACCTGTCATCAAAATCACCAGAGTGCAGATGAGCCAATTGAACATCCCATCCAGGGCACCAATCTTTAAATTTTGGCACATCCTTCTTATTCCACTGAATTTTATGAGAATCAAGTGTACCAACAAAAACACCATTTTCTAAATTTGAGCCATCCCAAAAAACAGCCCCTTCTTCATCAATGAAAACATTGTGATCATCAGAATCAATATCAGATCCAGCCAGTTTAACATCTTGCTGGAGGTGAGAAAAATTTTCAGCACCTCTTGTGCTGGCCCTACTAGACACAAGAAAATCTTTATCAAACTCTTCTGATTCTGAATCTTCATCTTTTGGTGGTATTCTTGACAATCCATCTGGAATTGTGAACATTTTTCCTAGCTTGTGCACCAAATAAAAGGAGATGTTCTGGATAAATGTAACCCACCTAGTCATAGGAGCATTAGGAAGACTAGGAGGGTTTATCATCTGCACCAAAGATTTAGCATCTACCTGAAGCTCAAAATTCTGCCCCCACAAAACAGTCCGCAAATTCTTAAAGATTTTTGCCTCACTACAGAGCTCTAACTTTGGCTGAGAGTACCTCGATTCCACCTCATTAAACACCACAAATTCATACCTGAGTTTACTGACCTTCCCATCCTTATCCTCCTGAGACATAACAGCACCAGCAGCAATATAACTTGAATCCACAGCCAAATAAACCTTCCCAGCCCCAACACAATAATCCAGCTTATGCAACACAATATCCTCCCCTACCACCTTCTTCAAATTCACAAATGCCTCTTCATAATCATCATCCCCTTCTCAATCAGCATCCTTCCTGTTCAACTTTTTTAAAGGAGCAGCCAACAAAGATAATTCCCTAATGAAAATCCTCACATAAACACAAACACCCAATAATCCCCTGACTTCAGTGGTATTCTTTGGCCTTGGCCATGCTTGAATTTTTTTAAACTTCTTCTTTGCCATAACTCTACCCTCCTTACACACCACATGACCCAAAATCTCCAATTCTGGTACACAAAAGCAAAACTTTGACCCAGAAACAGTCAAACCAGCCTCCTCTATCCTAAAAAAAATCCTCTCCAATGTCACATCATACTCCCACACAAACCTCCTACTGCAAGGGTTCTCCTTCAATGCCTAATTACCATAATAAGATGTTAGCCCTATAGTTCCACCATCATCAATAAAAATGCCAACATAAGTTAATACTTCATCCTGCAGTATCCAAGCCATCTGTGCCTGGTAAACAGCAACAGAATTATTAGCTCCATGAGGTACCCTGGTCAATTGAAACCTTCCCAAATGTGTCTCAAAAGTATTGAGAGGTCTATAGTTCACATGGAGCTCCCTCTCATCATAAACATCTATAATATATCCCAAACCATAACACACCCTTCCAGCAAAAGCGTCCACAGAATACTCTGCACTTGGTGGCATTCCAGCATCTGTGATAGTCACTCTATTCAAGGCCCTGAGAGAATGAACCACCCTAAGCTTGCCATTTTGCTTCTTGGCACAGAACACTGGACTAGAATAACTTGAGCTTGACTGTTCATACAACCCTTTCCTGAGCCTTTTCCAGACAATCTCCACAAAATTATTCCTTGTAGCAGCAGGAATTGGAATTGGTTTGATTAGCTAAGGCTCATGAAAAACCACTGGAATCAGATAAGGTGAACAATAAAAATGTTTCAAACACCTCTTTCCTCCTCAACAAAAGCAATTTCCTTTTCCCTCAATACCATCACATACAACAAAAACTTTCTCTCCTCTTCAGATAAACACCCATCAGGACCGAAATTCACCACCTACAACATTTCCTCAGTAATCCTAGAAGCTTCCAAAAAATCAGGTAGATTCTTCACTAAAGGTGTCACATAAGAATCTCTTGAAAAAGAAGGCCTCTTCAAAGGTGAGTTCAGCCCAACTGGCATAGGCTCATTGACAAGCCTAACCTTCACTTCTACCTTCTTGTACTTAGCAGCATCCACTTCCAAATCTTCATCTTCAACAGGGACTTCTTCAATCTTCCTAAAAAACTAAAAAGGGGTTCCCCAATTTTCACAAGTGTGGCCAAGGTAATGTTTTTGAAAGGTTTAGAAGAAACCCTAGCAGTGCACAATTGGGAGGACTTACTTGTAGACCTAAATCTCACCACCCCAAAGTTTTTCCTTTCCACAGACATAAGCCCCATTTTTCTTCTTGAAATTGAAATTAAATTAATCTTTCAACCATTAAATGAACAGAGACTTGATAAAAAACTTGAAGAAAACTTGCAGAGAAGAGAAAAATTATAGAAAGAAACCTGAAAATACACTTGTGATATCTCCAAATGATCTGACTTACTACAACCTGGGACCTCCATTGAAAGGGGAGAGTTTTAGTACTTGGGTGATCAGCCCCTCCTACTCTAAAAAATAAGGCTCCCCATCAGAGCCTGAGTCACCTTCCAGAAAACCAGAAGCAGCCCTATATTCCCTTATTCACTCACAACAATCAGGACAGTGGCACAGAGAGCTAAGCCCTGGCCTAGTCTCCCAACCCTCTTCACCAGGTGAAGGAAACCTTATATGAAAGTCCCTTTCATCCTCCTATATCAACTCCCGATTGATAAAAAATCCTGGCTTCAAAATCCATAAAAAATGGGCCACCCAAAACGGCCCTAACAGTGCCTTTTTCAATATAAAAGTGCACCTTCCCAGAAGCTCCACCAACATACAGTTTCAAAAAATCTGCTGTCCCAAACAATTTATTCACATGTCCATCAATTCCTCCCAAGCTCTTACCAATACCAATTTTGATGGGGAGTCCCAATTTATTTTCCTCAGAAAAAGAAATGAGATTAATCTGAGAACCAGAATCAACCAAAGCTCTGATGGCCTTGCCATTTAGAGTGACATTGACAAACCTCAAAGGAGCAGAGAAATGAGTCTCAAAATTATCCCCAAACTTCTCAGAAGAATCACAAACAAACTCCACCTCCCCAGAAGAGACCCTTCTCTTGGTCAGCATCTTCTTTTGCTTCTCATCCAAACCAGGACTGATAGCAAACAACTCCCCATTAGTCAAGGATAAAGTTCCTTGATTCATTTTCTCCAACACAGATTCCATCACATCTACTCTTCCTGCAACCAGTGGCCTCTCAAAATGGGCTTTTGGTTTCACCACCTTAGGCATTGATGCCTCTTGAGGTCCAGCACCTCCATCCACAGGTTTCCTGATCACAAGAACCAAACCAAATCCATTACTTGTGACACTGGACCCACTGCAATTAGGCAAGGAAGTCAAAGAAAAATCCTCCTCAGAGTCAGAATCCAAATCTGTTGGCATTGGATCCCCATTCAGATCATAAGCACCAAAACTTGGTCGGCCCATATCTGTAATTCCCTTCTGCATCTTGTGCAGCTCCTCCTTGCTAACTCTCCTCCTGGAATCCATATTTGGATCCACCTTGGGAGCCTTGGTCTTAGGATGAGCCTGTGAAATGCTCATGGGCCTACCCACTCTTCCAGAATCAACATCATAAACACCAGCCAAAATTTTCCTCTTTGACTGTGCTTCACAAGAATACAACTCCAAACCACCATAAGAAGTAGATAAAGAGACCTTATTGACCTCCTTACCCTTGAAATTAACACCTTCCTTACCAGAAGGCTTCCCCTGATCAGGAATCTCCTCAAATCTTGGCCTCCACTGATTAAGACCATCTCTTCTCCTGACCAAATCAACAGGAGCCTTCCCCTCACTGGGATTCACAAATGCACCATCAGGGAACTTGAATACCCTGATATAAAATTTAACCTTCCCCTCTGACACATCTCTGTTCAGAGCCCAACAATTGTTTGACTTGTGCCCCCACACACTACAATAGGAGCACACCCAAGGATTACTACTACCACCTGCCCTCTTTTCAAATGGCTTGGTCTGCTACATTGAGGCCTTATTTACCTTCTGAGTTTCTTGCACAAAGATGTGCAACTGCTTTGTCAAGTCCACCAGTTGCTCCATCACTGAGTCTCCCTCCTCTTTGGGAACCTTCACCACCTTCTCTTCTTTCTTCATCTTAATTTCCTCCTCAGCTAAAGCATCACTGAATTTTCTGACATATTTGGCACACCCCTTCTGATAGGTGTCTACAGCCAATAACTTTAAATGGGCTTCCTCAGCCTCTTTCACCTTGTCCAAGGCAAGAAACTTACGGTCCCCATTAGCTAGAGTCTTCATCATGTCCTTCCTTGACAGCTTCTTCAACACATCCATCCCAATATCACTATCCAGGGAAGACCAAAAAACATCTTTGGCAGCATTTTCATGTGTCAGCTCCTCCACTTCAACCAAATATTCCACCACAGGGTCAAACTGCAGAAGAAACTTCCTGTAACTATGAAAGTTACCCACACCACCAAAAGATTTCAATTCACTGAAAACCTTATTCTGATCCACCATAGTGAGCCTGAAAACCTATCTATCCACCATCTTCCTGCACAACAACTTCCAATGCTTCTTCATGTATCCAGACATCGCTACCATCTCCTTCTCAACTTCCCTATCACCAATGATGAAAATAATTTGCTTCATCATATCCAGGTAAGAAGAACCATCCACACCAGCAGCAGCCTCATATTTCTACAGATCCCACTTCACATCTTCAGCATTAAACTTGGTAACATACCAAGTTTGATCCTAACACACTCCCTAACCATAACAGCAGGAGGAAATTCCTCCCCACTGACAGTCACCATGGGAATAGAGGAGCCAGAAGCCATTCCTCCAGACCAAATTCACCAAAAAGGGCCAACCAAAGACAACAGGGACTTCAAATAACTAGAAGTCCTACTCCAGGTTGGGCACCAGAAATTTCGACAACCCTATAGTGCTAGCTATAGGCCTTGAGCAAGGGAGTTGGAGAAAAACCAGAGAGAAAATCCCCTTTCCCTTTATAAAAATAAAGTGAGATTTACCTGCCAAAGTAAATTGAGTCTTGTCTTCTAAAAACCCTTCTCAACACACTTGACTTCTTGATCAGCCAAGAAAGTAGTCACCAGACAGACTACCAGACTAAAGAGCTGAAATGTAGAACAATTTCCACACCAGAGAAAGCAATGATACTTGATGTAGGTTGCAAAGCCACACCAGAGACAGCAATAAAACTTGATATAGCTTTCAAGACTATACCAGAGAGAAAAGTGACAAGAGTTAAGGTCAAGTAAGAACTAACCTTTTCACAACCCAGCCAAAAGATGCCACAAACACACAAAAGAGTGAAGCACAGAGACTCCAGGTATACCAGATGGTTGATCATAAACTAGAATTTTCTTCCACTTTTTTTTACTATCTCACACACAGACCATCCTGGCATTTTTCCAGCCAAATCCAGCTCTCCCACCTTTCTACATATATAAAAATACCTCTAAAGGCTTTCACACATGCAGGCAGGGGGGCTGCCTGGTGGTGGGCAGCCACTTTTAGGCCCTTAACTTCCTAAAAATACCCAAAAACACCTTCTAGAACAACAAAACAACTGTAACTACATGTAGAAACAAGCAAATAACACATAACACATACCAAAATGATGTGAAAAGAAAGGAAATTCATCTGAGACATGATAAGTGACACTAGCCTTAGCCTACAAAAACACAACTAAACATCTAAAAACTAACAAAACACCAATAAAAAACACCATAACCCCAACTATACCCTACATACCAAATACTTCCAAATATGCACTCCAAAGGCCTACCCAGATTTGGAACACCACAAAGTTTTTCTCTTAACTATCAATTCTAGCTTCAGAATCACTTGCTTGAGGATCCTGGGTTTTTTTATTAGCCTTTTTATAAACAAAGAAAGAGATTTAAATAAAGAAGATAAAACAACTAGACAAGAAATAAAAGATCACTTGATTGAGAACAGGTTGTTTTATATTTCCATAAAGATCTATTGAAAAGATATTTTGATTGGTGCAAGTCAAATGAGGTTAGGCTTGAGTGGAGGGAGAGGAAGGAAAAATATTGATTTTGATGTCAAGTTTGGAGATAGCATCTTCTCCATCCATAATGTTTTCTGGATTAATATTGGCTCACTCTCCAAATATGGAATCCATCTCTTTATAGAAAGGAAATAAATAATTCAGTTTATTGTCTATATATTTGATGTCCTCACTGATATCACGGTCAGTAATAACAAAACTAGTAGAAGATGAAAGAGTCTTAGCCTTCTTGTATATGACTTGATATTTCTTGAAGTGTTCTTACATCTGTTTAGGCAAAATATCAATCCTTCTCTTTGTCTTATTTAGTAATTCAATGGCCATTAGAGGAAATCCATTGACTTTTGATGCAGGGGGCTGTCCTACTTTAGTTGCATTTTCAGTACCAAAACAAGAATCATAATTAGATTCAGTTTTCATCCAGTTGATAAGAATGACATGATCATCTTTTTTATTAAAAATTATTTCATTTCTTAGCTGAGCAGGAAAGAGGGAGTAGTGGGATCTTAAGAACAACTGGGGAATACTTCCTTTGAGAATATTTATGGCAACAAGGAATGTTAAGACATTTGATAATGATGAAAAAATGGAGCAGAAATGAGCACATGATATTTTCAGGGATCTGAATGGATAGAAGAAATAGACATGATGGGAGTGTGCAGCAAAGTAGGGAAGCTGGTACATCCAGAAAGTTTTCCAAGATGAGATTATGAAAATTTGAGGATAAAAATGTCATATAAGAAGTGAATATTGACACATAAAAGGTCTAATAACCCAATCATTAGCAAAATTAATTATGGAAGATAATTGGGATGTAATTTTTTTTATCTGAAATTAATTCAGTTGTAGATCCCTTAACATTGATACCTCCTAATGAGTTAATTACATGTGTAATGAAACAAGGAGACTAAATAAGCACCTCTTGCCAATTTTAGAGTGATTACACATATAGTGCATGTTCACAAGTGAGTTGTAAGCATTAAATTATTAATCTTTTAATTAGTGAATATATTCACATGGGATTAATGCAGGTAGCATAAGGCCAGTACACATAAGCTAATTCTAGCATAAAATTTCATCAATTTTTAGAAGTCTTATTTTAAGACATTTACATAGCCATATAAATTTCACTAGAATAAGTAAAATTGATCTTTCAAAGTCCATTTTGAATATTATTAAATTTATACCGTATATATCCAGCTTTTAAGGGATTTAAAACACATTTATCAACTATTCCACTATAATAATGAAGAATACAGCTTAAGACCACTTATTAAATAATCTACCCTTAATTACAAGGTACTTAAAACAACCTTTTATTTTTAGCAACTAATATAAAGTACAAAAACCCTATAAAAGATGGGTATATGCATGTATAAAGGTAATTATTTGGCATATACTGTAGTATATGTCTTATCTCACTTATGTATACTTATTAGGAGGTATAAAAGTTATGAATGCTCTATACTAAAAAAACCTGTTTTTTCCAACAAATGAACCATTATCAGTTCTTCATATGTGGAATATTGTGACTCAAAAACACATTTTCACTAAGAAATAATGTTGACTATTTAGCTTTATTTTTGTGTGATTAAATAGCCTTTATAAAAAATTTTAAACTTCAAATTATGATACTCCCTATAATATATATTTAAGGTCTCTTCATATGAATATTGCATGTGTCAAGCATATTTTATTTGCTTAATTTATTCAGTCCTGGGTACAGCCATGCTTACAGAGACCAACACCACATAATATGGCGGGCAGACTTGCTAGCAAGTCTGCAACCTTGAACCCTAACTCATATCTTTTTGAGCACACATTAAGGTAGTGATGAAAACACCAAGAAAAAATATTGAAATTCTGGTGAACTCAACATGAATACAAATTGAACATTCAATGAAGCATAGGTAATAATATTTTGAACAAATCTTGAGATATGAGGAATGAGATCTTTTTTATACAAATTTTAATACAGAGCAGACCACACTCAAGTTATTCTGAAAAATACATATTTTTTAAACTACTAAAGCAGTTTTTTAGATTTTTTTCAAAAAAAAACCAATGTACAGATTTTGCAAGATACCATCTGACATAATTATATAAGTTTATTTGGCCAGAGATACATGTAGAAATTATAATTTAAAATATGTCAATTTTTTCATGAAAGATTACTTTGTGCATTGATATTATTTATTGTATTATTTTCAAGAATTTAATCGACTATATTCTTATTTTTTGACCAGATAGTATTGAATATTATAAATTATTAAAATATCTAAAGAAGGCACAAAAGTCTTAAAAATGATGTTACAAAGACTTTACTTAGACGTATAATTTTCAAATCTAACTTACATACTATATTTTACTAGTAAATAAAAAAAATATTTTCATACTAATATTTATTAAAATATAATTCTCTTCATCTTCAAAATTTTCAAAATATTAAAATGCAGATTTTTATTTGATTTAAGTAAAGGAAGAAAATAACAGTATATGACTTGTGGATTTTTAGGATTCAAGGAATTTCTGTGCCCACTCTTTGTAACATATTTTATATATTTTATATTTTTGTATCATTATTTTGTATTACTATATTCTTTCATTGTTGTTTTTTACTCCCTCTCAATAATACCCCACTCTTTTACCTTTGAAATATTCTTTTACCTTACATTTCATCTTTCTTCCCACTCTTTGCACTCCCTTCTACATCCTTTTCAACCCCAATCCAGATTTTCCTCTCCCTCTCCACCCCTCTTTACCCTTCTCCACTTCTCTCCTTCCAGTTTTCTTACCTCCCCATTTCACCCTAACACTCTATCTTTATATAGAGAAATAGGGACTTAGTTTAAAGGGAGTAAAATAGGGTTCAAGGATTGTGGAGGCTAGGTAAATGGGAGGAATTGGGCTACAAGGGTTGGAGAAGCTAGCGGGGGTTGTGACAAAGGGTATATGGGGTAGCAAAAAGGTTGGGAAACAGTTGGGAGGGAAGATTAAGGGTTTCCAAGTCATTTTTAATGAAGAAAAGGGTTGGGGAGGGTTTGGGAGGGATGAAATGTGGATCAAAAGAGGATGGCATACAATGGGGTTGGGAGGGTAGCAAAAGGGGTGGGGTGGGAAGACAAGCATTTGCTTATAGAATTGAAAGGGATGGGGATTGGTACAAGCTGAGTGTGAAAATTGGAGGATGGACTCTGTTCTTTGGACAAAGAAAATAGTCCACTTCCATAAAATATTAGCTGAAACATGAAATATATAAGGTAAAACAATTAAACCCAAAGTATTTTTAGATATACATCAGCATTTTAAATGAAATACTAAAGCTGTAAAATTGTCACTGGACGACCTACGCACAAGGTCGAGGATGTTCCTGCAAGTGAGATGAAAGGTTTAGATACTTCTTCCAAGCACAGAGGGATGGTTCGAGGAAGTGATTTGAATATGACTCAAAGGAAGAACTACTACTTCGAGTTATGTTCGAGAAGGATTCTAATATAATTGAAAGGTAATATTAAAATTCTTAAGATCTCACGAAGGGTTGGAAACTCAACAATCAAAGATTTAGGATTTAGAAATGATTATTGAGAAAATAAAGAAAGATACAATAATAATGATTTTCACTTTAGAGTTTTACCACTATTAACTATAAATACGTTTTATAATTTAATTCTAAGGAACATTGAACCAAAAACCCAACCCTTTTTATATCCTTTACTCCTCCTCGCATTGACCTCATACCCATCCACTATTCTGCACACCACAAACCATTTAAAATATATCCGTTACACCTGGACCCTCCTAACTAACATCCGTTAACCCCTTAATCCTTCACTAACCATTCTGTCCATGCTCACTACCCCTTAATAACCCACAGACATTTCATAAACCTTTTAATGTACTATTATATTGATTATTGCGCTGTGCGTTGCTTATTGAGAAAAAAACTAAGACACACTATTGAGAAATTGAGTAATTTAGATTTAGAGTTTAGACTAGCGGGGTTGAATAGCGAGTACACAAAGGAAAGTCGCAGTTGCTATGGAAAATTGCTTTCTGCGCTTCAAGTATGGATTTGAGCCCCTTATTATTCATTTAATGAGCTGCTTTTGCCTCGAGTGTCACGTGGTGCATGACAGATGCCCGGGTATAAGAACGTGAGCTCCATTGAGTGTAAGACATATTTCCCACACTTATTTTCCTTCCTCTTTATTTAATTATTATTATTATTATTTTTAACTCACTATGACGGATTTCCCTACACCAACTCCCACGCCTCCACACCCTAAAGCGGATGGGGGTGTTGTTACACAACAATTTTCAAAGACTTGCATGGCCTGCAAGTTGATGGAGTATTTTTCCGTGGAGAGCACAGCGACACAAGGGCCTCGCCAGAAGTGCGAGTTTTGCCGATGGAGAAGGGTGGCATGTGACGCCTTAGCGAAGAATGCCGACATTGAGAGTCGGTTTACTAAGACGAAGTATTGGGTGATCCCCAAAACAAAGGAAGTAGTCGAGGACATTTTGGATGTGTCCATTGGGGACAATCAATTGGTGGGGGAGAATGAGGAGGAAGTTGAGGATGATGTGACAACCTGGGTGACTAGGGATGCAAGCAAGAGGGGGGTCATCGAAGAGGAGGTCAAAAAATTGGTCGAGGAGGAAGAAGAAATTCCCATCTCAAGGAAAACCCCGAAAAAACGACGGGTGATCATCAAAGATGACGAAGAGGAGAGGGAGGTGGCAGAGAAGGTCACTCCTAAATTATTTTTGGAGGTTGACCCAATCTTCAAAGTAAGTTCACTTTTTTATAATTCATAAATTTAATTATTGATGATCCTGTTTTAGAATTCAGACGTCATCATCGAAGTCCCTACGACGGGAGCTTCAAATGTGGAAGCGACCCTTGTGGAACCCACTGCTGTGGAAGTGGCAGTGTCGGTGGAGGATAGGTTACTGACTGTTACCTCGAGGGAGGAAAACGAAGAAACACTTGATCAAGTATGGTTGAAGAAGCCTCGTCAGATTCGACGAGCAAAATTTATTGAAGACTTGAGCGGCGAGATCGATAAAATTGTTGATGCCACTTCCTTCAACGTAGCCAAGGAGCTACTGGAACTTGGGGAATTGATTCTGGTAGGAGAGGAAGAGAATTTTGAAAAATGTAGAAAGGAGATAAGGGAAATTTTGGAGAAGATGAAGGGATTGGTTTGGGAGAAGATAAAAGAAAAAAAAAGAAAAAAGAAATGTAGAAACAATTTGTATTTAGTTATTTTTTTTATTTTATTTAGAATTTTAATATTTATTTTTTTTATAAGATTTGAATGAGAGAAGAAAGAAGAAGAAAAGAAAAAAATAGTTGATTGAAAAATTTGCTGTAAAGAAAATTTAATGGAAAGAAAAAAATTTGTTATTTAAGTTTTTTAATTGAAGATTTGAGGGATTTTAGTTATTTGAAAAAAGAAAAGAAAGAAAAGGAAAAGAAGAAATAAAAATTTTAAGAGGATTTTGAAAGAAAGAAGTAATTTGTTTTGAAGAATTTTAAAGAGTGATTTAGAAGTTAAAGTGAAGTTCGAGAAAGATTGTCGGTCAGTTGTCTAGAAGAGATAAGAAAAGAGGGAAGAAATGAGAGGAGGAGAAGGAGAAAAGGAGTATGGGTAATAAAAGAAATAAAATTTAATAAAATTATTTAATTTATTGAGAGGAATCAACAACGGGTTTCTTGAGAGGTGACAAAGGTGAGGTTATTATTAATTACTAATATTATTAGGATGTAAGGACTATGCGCAGCAGACACTATGATCACTATCAGACTTAAAGCAACCTTTAAATTGTTATATAGAATTTTAATTAGAATTTTATTACTAATAAAAAGAATATAAACGTAATATAAAAATTGTATTTAATTTGTTGAGTGTATAATAAGTGATGAGGCTACAGGGGATTATCCAAGGCCCTTTTATAGGCAATGGGTCCTCTGAAACGCCACTATATTTGTAAATACAATAATTATAATAGAATAAAACAAGTATATCAAAGAGTAAGTGAAACATAACAATGTAGAGAAAAATATGAAACAAATAATTAAAAACCCCAATTAAGAATCCAATTTTCCCGCCATTAATTCCCAAATCAGTAAGTAAAAATAGTGAATAACTAAACAAGACTGGAACATAGTAACTATGAGAAAAATAATTCCAAACAGATGGTACAGTCTGATTTAAGGATATTAAGTGAAACAAAAAATACTTTGACGCAACAAAACATGTAATTAATCTCAATTTAGTATAAATTAATTAATTGGTTTTTCCTGACACAATTAAGGGTCAAAAGAAGCGTCATTAATTATTGTTTATTATTATATGAAAGGTGTTATTTAATATATAAATTTAAATAATTAGTTTAAATATATTATAGGTCAATTTTACACTTATAATTATAATATATGTTTTTCAATTAATTAAATATAAATTTATAATTATTAAATACATAAAAATGCGCCATTATTTGTAGAATATATTATATTATGTTCAATTTAAATGTATATAAAAAATTTATATAACCAATAAAATTAATCTAACACTTGTATATAATAAAATACTTATATAATTTTATTATGCAATAAAATATTAATTTATATTCATTAAATAAAATTCTTACCCACTCTTTCAGGTTTTATAAGTTACATATCATTTACTGGACTCCTGGAATAGCCTGGCTGACACTCCCTCACTCTAAAAAAAACAATAAAAAAATGCTAAGATTTTTTCTTCTTGTATATTTTCAGCAGAGTAGGCAGATTTGAAATTTCCTTGCCAGGTATCCATGCATCATGTTCAGATGATTTGTTCTTATATCTCAATAAATATTCAGTACCTCTTTCAGAAGTGATAATTCTATCATTGAGAATTTTATCAATTTCTGCTGTTTCTGTGACTTCCTGAGGGTTCTTCTTAGGTCTTCCTCTTCTTTTTGGAAATAAGTCACTGTTGGAAGTATAAGGCTTAAGCAAAAAAATGGGAAAGACAGGATGTTTCCTATCATATGGAGAATACAATACAACTTCTACTGCATTATCACCAACCATTCTTTTAACAACAAATGGTCCTACAAAAGGATCTTTTAATTTGTGGTTACCTTGTAAATTGAAATGGACAGTAGAGATCAACACTTCATCACCCTTGTTAAATGTGTATTCTTTATGGGATTTATCCTATCTTTTCTTTTCATATTCAAATGATTTATCAATACAACTCTGAGCATGTTTTCTGCATAGCTGTTGTATTTGCATAAAAGATTTTACACCAGGGTGTAGTTCCAACTTAGGTAATTTATTATTGAGAATCTGAGCAGGAGTGTTTGGGACATAACCTAACCAAAGCTCAAAAGGCTTTTTCTCAGTGACAGAATGAACAGTGCTATTATATGCAAATTCAAGACCAGGCAAAAGAGTGACCCAATCATGAGTAAATCTGTCATTGTCTTTATATTCTAAACCAAAGGCACAATACCTTCTAATCATATCTTCCAGAGTTTGAATCATTCTTTCAGCTAGACCATCAGTCTGAGGATGGTGAGCTGTAGACAATTTTAACTCACAGCCACAAATATCCATCAAAGAGGTCCAAAACTCAGAAGTGAATTTTGGATCCCTATCAGAGATAATGGCTTTTGGAAAACCAATAATATTAAACATGTAAGACCACCATAAGAAAGCTAATTCTTTGGTGGATACATCTTTGTGGGTTGGAATAAATTTGCACATTTTTGTGAATATATCAACTATTACCCAACAAGATTTAAAGCTGTCTTTACCTGCAACAGGAAGACCAGTGACAAAATCCATATTAATGATTTGCCAGGGAGCACTAGGTGCTTCAATATGTTGTAATAACCCTGCTCTCTTACCTGTTAACCTTTTAGATTTTTCGCAGGAATCGCAAGATTCAACATATAATTTTGTGTCTTCAGACATATTAGCCCACCATGCAGTGTTTTTGATTCTAATCAATGTTTTTTCTAGATCAAAATGACCAGCTAATATGTCATCATGACAAAGTTTGAGGATAGTTTCTTTCATTGAAGGAGCAATTACAATTAAATTGGTAAGCTTCCTTCTATAATATATATAACCATCTTCAATAGAGAACTTTCTTTATTTAAAGCATTTTGGTACTTTGCAGGAAGAGTTTTTATTAATGCTTGAATTGAAGCATTCTTAGGATCATTTAAGATAGTAACCAAATTGTTTAAATCAGAATCTTTATCATATGAATCCAGTATTAACTGTAATAACTCCTCTTCCATATCAACTATAAATATACCATGGATATGAACAGTATCATCTTCAGGTACATAAGCAGGATTTGAGTCATTATTTGTCAGAGGCAATCTGGAGAGCATATCAACATTAGAGTGAACATTTCCAGCTCTATGGATAATTGTCATCCTTTCTCTGTATTCTTGAACAGCAAGTTGCCACCTGAACATATGTCTGTTAGGTGTCTTTAGGTTTAAGAGAGACTTCACAGCACTACAGTCAGTTACCAACTCAAATTTTTGGTCATCCAAATAGTAATGAAGTTTCTCAAGAGCCCAAACAACTGCTAAGCACTCCAATTGAGTGGCACCATATTTCAATTCACTATTTCTTAAGGTTCTTGAAATATAACAAATTACAACCTCTGAGGATTTATCATTAATAATTCGCTTTTGGTGAAGGGCAGCACCCAGACCAATAAAGCTAGCATCTTTATAAAGGACAAATGGCTTGTTAAAATCTGGAAGAGCCAATATAGGGGCTGTCATTAAGCAACTTTTTAATGTATCAAAAGCTTTTTGACAGTCATTATTCCAGAGAAAAGCAACATCTTTAGTTTTGTAAGAGGCAAGGCTATGACCTGATAATTTTTAATATATTGTCTATAATAGCCACACATACCCAAAAAACTTTGAATTTCTCTTACAGAAGTTGGTGCTTTTACATTTTGAATGGCAGCAACTTTATTATGGTCTACACAAATTTGTAAGCCTGACACAACATGGCCAAGGACTTTCAAAGATTGAAAACCAAATTTACACTTTTTTAAAGATAAGGTCATATTGATTTCATCCATTTTTTGGAAAACTCTATTCAAGTGAATCATATGCTCATCAAAAGTTTTAGAAAAAACAATAATATCATCAATATAAACCATGAGCCAACCTTCAATAATTTCTTGATGGAAATTGTTATCCATAACTTTCTGGAAAACTGAAGGAGCATTTTTAGGGCCAAATGGCATCCTAACATACTTATATATTCCCATATGAGTAGCAATAAGCAAAAAATTTTGAGAATATTGCTCAACTGGAACTTGATGATAACCTTTATTACCATCCAGACAACTAATAAATTTTGCACCTTGCAAGGTAGCATGTATTGAATTAATTCTGGGTAAAGGATAAATATCATCAACAGTATAAGTATTTAAAGCTCTGTAATCTCGACATAATCTAGCTTTATTTTTTTCATAAGAAATCAAGACTGGGGAGATGACACAATATTTGGGGGTGACATCCACTTTCTCAATGATATTCATTCTCAATAATGTTTCAATATTATCTTCAATCTCTTTTCTTTTTGATGGAGAAGCGGGATATGGTTTTTTCTTAAGGGTAGGAGGAATATCACTCAAATTACAGGATAAGGTAATTTTCATCTCTTCCTGAACAATTCCAAAGACGTGAGAACCATGAGCAAAAGCCATAGGGAAAGAGGTAATAGAGGCAACAATAGAATCCTTTTGTTCACTAGTCAACTGATCACCAAAAGAAGCGGTATTTATTTCATGTAATAAATCATCCATTTCAGTTGTTGTTCTACCTTTACACTGGATCAGTGAGTTAAAAGATTTCAACAAATTCCCAGAAGTTCTAGGAGAGGAAATTTTGAATTTCCATTTCCCATTCATTCCTAAGGTAAAGCAATTATTTGCTGGGTCCAGTTTCAAACCAAACATGGTTAAAATATCATTTCCCATAATAAACCAATTGCTCAAATTATCATTTTTCATGACAACAAACTCACAAATAGCTCTGACAAAACCACCATTATATTTGAAGAATACAGAGGTTTTGTATTTGCCAATAGGAAATAAGGTAGAACCATACCCTCTCCATTTTTCAGAAGTTATAGGTAATAATTTACCCAAATATTCCTTATCCACTGAAGCCAAAGCTTTTTCAGATACTACACTTCCTCCAGCACCAGAATCAAGAACTACATCAGCATTTTTACCATTAATGATAACAGGTGCTTTTAAAGGGGATATGGGAATAGAATTGTTAGTAATATCTTTAATTATCTCAGCATTTTCTACTGAAGATAAATTCAATACAAAATCTTCAGATATATTATTTAAATAATGGACATCATGTTCCAACATTAAAACATCTTTAACAGATTCATTGTCATAGGAGATATTACTTTCACAGTCACTGGAAGAATTATTGACATCAAGTTCAACTTCATCAGTGTCTTCATTTTGTTCAACAAGATGAATTTTCTTGTCACAAACATGACCCTTTTGCCACAGTTTGTTACACTTATAACAAGTATTTGTAGCATATTTTTTAGGTGCAACTGGGGCAGAGGGTTTACCAGATTTTTCTGGGAGCTTTGTAGAAGGTTTATTCTGATCGTTATAAGATTTACCAAGGTAATTCTTTGGTTCATATCTATGGTTGAGCAGTACTTCATTACAGATATTAATGAAAGAAGAATTTTCCCTTACATGCTCAGTTCTAGCCACAATCAAATCCCTAAGAGAATTTAGTAATTTATACAAGATTTTATCTCTCCAAATATCATAATCCATCTTTGGATCAATTGCTCTAAGGATTTTTGTTATTTTCATCAGAAAAACTATGGGCTTTTCAACAGAGGAGGATACATATCTAGTATTTTCATACAGTCTCTGTTGAGCTAACCAGAATTTTGAACCACCAAACTGATTCTCAATCAAGGATTTCCAATCATTCCATGTATAATGATTGTTATCTAAAAGAACAGATTCATACCACATCAAGGCTACATTGGAAAATAAAGAAATTAGCTTAGAAACAATTTCCTCATCAGGTAGTTTATAAGATCTCTTTAAATTATCAATTCTTTGGATAAAGTGTTGCCAATCAGAGGAAGAATCACCATCAAAGGTAGGATATTGGTCTAACTTAGGCCAATTTTTCTGACTACTGGGATGTTCCACTTTTTGGTTTGAATTATTCATTATTAATAATTCCTGAAGTTTAGCCAGGTGTTCAGAAATTTCATTATTTACAGAAACAGCTGGTGCATGACCATCACAAGATTTTTTGCTAGTAGCAAAAGATTTTACAGACTCATTGTCAGTTTGTTTAATGGTTGAAATATGAGGAAGAAAGGATGAACTTTGCTCAGGTTTTTCCCCTTTAATTTTATGCAGCTTATTGACAGCAATCTTATTTAATTCATTATTGATGGTTAAGGTTGAGAACTTTTCCTGCAGGTCAGACACATAGTTTCTTATTCTTGGAATTTCAGACATCTGGTCATTTACTTTTGCAAGAGATAGAACATTTCTGTCCTCAGAAACTGAGTGTTTGGTACTTAGTGCATGGAAATCATTTTTTAGCTTTTTAAACTCATTTTGCAGAGATTTTATTTCATTTTTGAATGAATAATTTTCTTCAATAAGGGGTTTCAATTCACTCAAGGTCTTATGTAGACTGATATTTCTATCTGAGATAGCTCTATGGTCACTTCTTATTTGTTTTTGTTGACTAAGAACAATATTCAAGGTTTCTTTGATTTTTAAATAAGCTGTATCTTGTACAGAAGAACTCACTTTACATTGCAAGTGTAAATTATTTAATCTATCATTTTCATGGATTAACACATCTCTCACATGTTTGTCTTTCACAATATTAAAATCAAGGGTATCTTTCAATATTTCTTCAGAAGTTTTTTCAATTAAGGTATAGATTTCAGGGGGAACAGAATCATTTTTAATTTCCAGAGAAGGATTAATTAAAGATGTAGAAGTTAAATGTAAAGGTTCATCAAATGACAATTTGCTAATTACATCAATAGGGCTACTAGTTACAGGAAGCTGTCTTTTAACAGGTTTAACTGTTCTTTCACCATGTTCAATAATATTTTTCCTGAAGAAGAAGATTTATTAGAAAACATACCCAAGTGACTATCAACCAAATTACTTACCATGGCAGAGGAGGAAACTTCCCCTGGGACTGGGTTTGGGATTGTGCTTGGGCCTTCTTTCTCCTGCCTTGTTGGTAGGGATGAGGAGGTGGATGGAAATTGGGTGTTCTGGATGGGCCAGGCTGATGATGAGGAGGGTTTTGCACATTCTGTTGGTAGTGACTCATTAGATAATCCCATTTCCATTTCTCTACTTCCATAGTATTTGGATTTTGGATGGTTGAGCTGGGTGGCTGTGAAGGTTGAGCCTGAAACTGAGGCTGATTGGGAGGCAACTGAGGAGGGGCCTGGGCCTGAATTTGGTTCCTGAGTTCTTGAACCTGATCCCATAAGGTGTCTACTTTTGCTTTGTACGTCATATTTTATGTCTTCAACTCTTTTATATGACTGGACAGGTTGCTGATTTGTTGTGGCAGAGGAAGCTTTTTTATTTTGAATCCTTTTGGAAGACCTTCTTGAGGTACTAGAGGCTTTACTTCCTTCTGTGGTGTTGGGGGAAGGGGGTTTGGTTTGTTTAAATTTCCTGTCATTTCCACATCCTAAAGTATGTGAATTCTTTGTTTTAGCATAAGATTTTTTATGTCCAACTTTAGAAGAACTTACAGTGTCAGCATCATAGTCAATTTCAATTTCATCCACTTGCATGTTATCCATTTTTTCAGCCAAATTGTTGGACATAATAGTGGGAAGATTTTAATTTACTTCTTATTTTTTAAAAAAAAATAATAAAAGTTAGTTAATAATTGCTCCAAATAATAAAAAAAAAAATTTATTAATTAAATTATAGAAAAAAAAAATTTTCAATATAAAGTAATAATTATAAAAAATTAATTTTTTAAAAAATGGATTGCAAGGTTAAATTGGGAATAAACAATCAAGTTAATTCAACCAATTAATTACCAATATTAAATATGGCAATAAATTTGGGACTAAGCACAAAGTACTTTTAAGTCAACCAAAATTAACAATAATTAATAATAATAATAAATTAAATTAATAATTCAATTTGTATTAATAAAAAATGTCAATTCTTCTATGACTAAGAGGATTTAACACTCTATAATGGTCAACTAGGAAAAATAAAAAATTTAATAATTGAACACTTACACTCAGTGAATCAGCAATTAAGCCACAATCACTGTTATTGCAGTAAAAATATAGTAATATGAGTGAGAGGTGCAAAGGTGAACTTACTATAGTGATCAAAAAATCACTTCAAAATAATATAAGAATTAATATAATATAAACCTAAGAAATCGAATCCAAGTTTGAAACACAGTAGCGGCAAAAGTTTTGTTTTTTGCTAGGTGGTCCGTGCGTTTCTCGTTCGTCGTTGTCGTTTGGAAAGGTCCCCAGTTGTCGGTCAGTTGTCTAGAAGAAGGTAAGGAAAAGAGGAGAAAAGGAGGAGGACAAGGGAAAAAAATAAAAGAAATAAACTGTAATAGATTACTTAATTTATTTAAAAGAAAAACAACGGCGAGTAACTTGAGAGATGACAAAGATTTAGGCTTTATTAATAATAATATTATTTAAGGTAAGGGTTCTGCGCGGCAAACACTTTTAATTACTATCAGACTTAAAGCAACCTTTAAATTGTTATATAGAATTTTAATTAGAATTTTATTACTAATAAAAAGAATATAAACGTAATATAAAATTGTATTTAATTTGTTGAGTGTATAATAAGTGATGAGGCTACAGGGGATTATTCAAGGCCCTTTTATAGGCAATGGGTCCTCTGAAGCGCCACTATATTTGTAAATACAATAATTATAATAGAATAAAACAAGTATATCAAAGAGTAAATGAAACATAACGATGTAGAGAAAAATATGAAACAAATAATTAAAACCCCAATTAAGAATCCAATTTTCCCGCCATTAATTCCCAAATCAGTAAGTAAAAATAGTGAATAACTAAACAAGACTGGAACATAGTAACTATGAGAAAAATAATTCCAAACAGATGGTACAGTCTGATTTAAGGATATTAAGTGAAACAAAAAATACTTTGACGCAACAAAACATGTAATTAATCTCAATTTAGTATAAATTAATTAATTGGTTTTTCCTGACACAATTAAGGGTCAAAAGAAGCGTCATTAATTATTGTTTAGTATTATATGAAAGGTGTTATTTAATATATAAATTTAAATAATTAGTTTAAATATATTATAGGTCAATTTTACACTTATAATTATAATATATGTTTTTCAATTAATTAAATATAAATTTATAATTATTAAATACATAAAAATGCGCCATTATTTGTAGAATATATTATATTATGTTCAATTTAAATGTATATAAAAAATTTATATAACCAATAAAATTAATCTAACACTTGTATATAATAAAATACTTATATAATTTTATTATGCAATAAAATATTAATTTATATTCATTAAATACAATTCTTACCCACTCTTTCAGGTTTTATAAGTTACATATCGTTTACTGGACTCCTGGAATAGCCTGGCTGACAAAGATGGTCATGTAATGTTTGTGAAGAATTTTGATAGTTTTAGGAAAAGAAAATTTTAAAGAATGTATATAGAAAATTGAGAAAAAAAAAATTATTTTTATTTGTTTTATTTTATTTTATTTTAATTTGGTTTTATTTTTATTTTATTTTAATTTTATTTTATTTTATTCTTATTTTTACTTTATTTTATTTTTATTTTATTTTATTCATATTTTATTTTAGTTTATTTTACTTTTATTTTATTTTATTCTTTTTTATTTTTTTTTTATTTTAATTTAATTTTATTTTTTTTTTTTAAAAAGTTGAAAATTTTTGAAAAGAAAAAGAATAAAGAAGAAAACAAAAGATTTTTTTTTAGAAGTGAAGATGTTTTAGATTTTAAAAGAAAAAAAGAACAGAGAAGAAAGAAAGAAAAAAAAAGTAAAAGAGAGTTTTAAGGTTTTGGTTTTAAAGGATATTTAAGATGAAAAGAGTTTATGAGTTCAGGGGCATTAGAAACATTGATGGCTGGTTCCCAGGATGTTTTGTCTGAGTCATCAAGGAAGCCTTCCCATTCCACGAGGTATTGAAGTTTCCCCTTGCGCATTCTTGAATCAAGGATACGGCTTACTTCCCACTCTAGATGGTCTTCTACTTTGACCGGTTCTGGAGGAGGTTGGTTCTTGCCCGGGTATGTTTCTCGAGCCAGTTCCAGGAGAGATATGTGAAAAACAGGGTGAATAGCCTGCCATTTAGGAGGTAGCTTGAGTCAAAATGCAGTTTTAGAGACTTCAGAGTCAATTTCAAATGGCCCAAAGCGTTTTTCAGCCAGTTTCTTTGATGGTTGAGTCGTTCAAATGTTTCGTGCGTTGAGCCATACCTTGTTGCCTGGTTTAAAAGAAGGAGCACTTTGTCAACGTTTGTCGGCCTGTTCCTTGTACCTTCGAACGGCTAATTCCAAATTTGATTTAAGTTCCTCTTGGAGTCGTGATATGGTTTGAAGATAATGTTCCGAAGGATGATTAGTTCCTACATGGATTGAATTGAATCGATGATTTCTTCCATAAACAGTTTCGAAAGGAGATTGTTGTGTTGAAGAATGAGTCAAGTGACTATAAGCAAATTTGGCCAATGGTAACCATGTTGTCCAATCGTCTTGTTGGTAACTGACATACATTCGAAGGTATTGTTCGAGGATTTGGTTGACCCTTTCTGTTTGCCCATCGGTTTCAGGATGATAGGCTGTGGAGAGGTTCCTTGTGATATTGAGTTGTCGACACAGTTGAGTCCAGAATGTGGATAAAAACAATGAGCCTCTATCTGAAATAATATCATTAGGTAAGCCGTGTTTGGAAAATACATATTCTAGAAACAATTTTGACAAATCTTCTGCTGTAGCAGTAGTAGTGGTTTTAATAAAAATAGACATTTTTGAAAATCTATCTACTATTACTAATATAGCATCAAAATTATTAGAAAGAGGAAGTTGAGAAATAAAATCCATCGATAAAGATTCCCAAGGTTTAGAGGGAATAGGAAGTGGTTGAAGCAACCCATACTTCCGGTGACGGGGAGCCTTATTCCTATTACATTTGTAACAAGCTTTTATATAGGCCTTGATTTCCCTGGTCATACCTGGCCAGAAGAAATCCCTTGCTATTAACTGGTAGGTTTTATCAACCCCAAAATTACCAGCTAATGGAGAATCATGTTGACTATTGAAAATCCATAATTTTATCTCATTGTTGTCGGGTATGACTACTCTACCTTCAAAGGCTAATAGACCTGATTCAATACTAAATCTTTTGGCCCCTTGATTCAAGAGTATTTTGTCTTTTAACCCTAAACAATAATTGTCCTTCGACTGAGCTTCGAGGATGTTGGATAGTGGATTTTGAAACGATTGAATTTTCATTGAATTAAGTTTATGAGTTGTTAACATTGATTCGTTGAAGATTGATTTCACATTTGCTGGGTTTTTGTCATCAAATGTGTCCCCCGCTGTGAGTAAACGTTGTCCAGACGTGACAAGATATCTGGGACAATGCAGTTCTTACCTGGGCAATAGGAAATAGAAAAAGGAAATTCAGACAGAAATTCAGCCCACCTGGCTTGACGCCTGGTTAACACTTTGGAAGACATAAAGTATTTCAAAGCATTATGGTCTGTTAAAATTTGAAATGGACTATCTAAGCTGAGAAGAAAAGAGCGCCATTTTTTAAGACAATGAATAATAGCTAAAAGCTCTTTGTCATGAATTTAATAATTTAATTCTGCTGCAATGAGTTTGCGTGACTCAAAAGCAACAGGATGAAACAGTTTTGTTTCCAGATTCAATTGAGAAATGACCCCTGAAATAGCATAATCGCTCGCATCCGTCTCGACTATTGTCGAAGCAGTAGGATCAAAGTGTTGAAGAATTGGAGCTGTGGTGAACGCCGTCTTCAATGCTTCAAATTCCTTTTGTGCTGTAGAAGTAAAAACAAAAGGAATATCTTTTCTAAGAAAAGAAGTAAGATTGGAAATAGTTTTAGAGTAATCTTTAATAAATCTTCTATAGAAATTTGAAAAACCCAAAAATCCCTGGAGGGATTTAACGGATTTGGGCTCAGGCCATTCCAGGACCTTTTGAACTTTTTTGTCATCCATGACTAAACCAACAGTGGATAATGTAAAACCCAAAAAATCAATAGATTTAAGATGAAATTTTCATTTATTATGCTTGGCGTAGAGACCGTGATCTCAAAGTCGATTTAGAACCTGTTGAACATGATGAATGTGTTCATCTAGTGTCTTTGAGAAAATTAAAATATCATCTAAATAGACGACAACATCTTGAAAGATGTCATTGACAAAAGTTTGAAAAGTAGATGGTGCGTTACACAATCCAAAAGGCATAACTAAATATTCAAAACTACCAAATCTAGTGCGCATTGCAGTCAGTGGTTCATGACCTTCCGCAATGCAAATAAGATTGTAAGCGCCTCTAAGATCAATTTTAGAAAAGAAATCAGCACCATTAAAAAGGGTAAGAAGCAATGACATAGGAGGAACAGGATATGCATTCTTCTTAGTGACTGTGTTGAGCTTTCTATAGTCAACACACAACCTAAGACTACCATCCTTCTTTTTTACAAAGAGAACAGGGGAGCCGGTTGGAGATTTACTGGCTCTGATGAAACCTTTGGCTACATTCTCTGAAATTTAGTCTCAAAGAACTTGAGATCCGTCCTTTGACAAGGAATAGACAGGACCTGCCGGAGGTACTGGACCTATTAACTCTATCTGATGGTCGTAGGGTCAATGAGGTGGTAACTTATTGGCCTTGCGGATTGAAAAAACATCGAGGAAATCATGATAGATTTCTGGTAGAGTCGATTTAATGGCTTCAACGTCGATTTGGTCGTCCTCATCATCTTTGAGAGAATCTGTTGAGGGAAGACCAGAATTGAGAGAGCATAATTCGATTACTTCGAGGCAATTTAAATCCTCTTTGAGTGAAGTCATTGAGCTAGAAGGGTTAGCCAATCGCTCATTTAAAGAAAGATCAGATGCTTGCAAGTCATCTGGCAGAGATTTGTCCTCTAGCAGGACATTGTCAGGCGGGTTGTTTGATTCCCTATTGAAATGCATTGAAGAATCAGAATTATACTTAGTCTGTGGGGTGATCAATCCCCGTGTCCAATCAATTTCAGGATTCCAATGCATTAAAAAGTCATGGCCAAGAATGGTATCATCCATCCTTGGGGCGTCCAAGACTGATAATTCCCACTCAAAGGGGGGGAAATTGGGAAAGCTGAAAACCCATAAAACTTTCTTCCTGACCCAATATCTGGGTTCCTCTGATTTGACCAAATAAATTGGAGTTTGATCAATATCTGTAAATGTCAACTGTAACTTCTCGGAAAAAGATAAACTGAAAAAAGAAATTGAAGCTCCAGAGTCTATAAGACAACTGAAGGGGATATCCTCCTTAAAAAGAATGAATCTCAAGCTATTTAAGGCAACTCCAGTCCTTAAGACATGGAGGTTCTGTGCGCTGGGAGAGATAAGATAGTTTGCTTTGCACACAAGTAAACTATCTACTAGTTTTTTGAATTTGAACTAGTACCTTCTCTTTCCTTCAATTTTACACAATCTTCCAGCTTGTGCTTACCCCCACAATACATACATAACCAATTATCTGCTCGCCTCTTCCTCTCAGCTTCTTTAAGTTCCCCTTTAGGATCCAGTACTTTGCTGATATCACCTGGGGTCGAGATTTTTGGTTGAGGTTTGTCCTTTCCCATGTTGGGTTTGGATTGAGTCAAGGAGGATTGAGTTGTTTGTGGGTGAGAAGAAGGTCCCAGCTTAAAATTTAGGCCTTGAGATTTGTTGGCGTATTGACGATGTTGCAGTTGTCCTTGGTAAAAGCCGTCGAGTTTGAGGGTTCAATCCATTAAATCTGTTAAAGTAGTCATCTTCTGACCGTGAAGATTCAACTGATCCAGAATCCTCAAAGGAAGTCCTTTTTTGAAATGATACTTAAGGGCAGCATCATTCCAGCCTACTCGAGTTTGAAGCGCTCTGAAGTTCGAGATATATTCAGAGGCTTTCTCATTATCACTCATGCAAAGAAAATCAAGTTCAATTTCTGTGTTTTCAGTTTCATTAGGGTCACCAAACAACGTGAAGAGTTGGTCTTCAAACTTTCCCAGTTATTAATAAGTAAGTGGGTTTCGGTCGAAGAGAGCATGAGGAGATAAGGTTCGAACCATCTTGCTGCTTTTCCGGCCAGGAATGAAGAAGCATAGACAACCTTTGATCGGTTGTTATTGAAGGTTCGAGGGTCATTATGGAACAGGAGCTTTCAGGTTTGCAAGAAGGGTTGCAATCTGTCTGGATGTTCTCCATCAAATTTATCAGGAGATTTCATAGAAGGAGTTTTGAATTTAGATTCCTCTGAAGACATTGAATTTGAAAGGGTCTTCATGAAAAGTCTCATGAAATCTTCCAGAGAATTGGATGGTCCAGGTTCTGAAGGTTGACCAGAAGGGTGATTAGAAGGGGCAGATGGTGCCTCATGCATTGTATCCTCTCCTTCTTCATCATCACTAGAATCATCAAAATTTTGTGGGATGTCTTCTACAGATTGGACTGAATGTTGCCATTCCCTAAGGTCAAGTGGCTCCAAGGAGTGAGTGCGGGACACAGGCCGTGTGGCTGTTGGCCTGCCTCTGGCGTGAGCTCTAGTAGTAGCGCCTGTAGGAAAAGTACGTTGAACAGGCTCCATTTTAAGGATTTAGAGAAAACACCTGAAAAGGGATGTAGTAGTGCAAAGAATGAGAACTACAGAGAATTAAATTATACTGTCACCAGACAACCTATGCACAAGGTCGAGGATGTTCCTGAAAGTGAGATGAAAGGTTTAGATACTTCTTCCAAGCACAGAGGGATGGTTCGAGGAAGTGATTCGAATATGACTCAAAGGAAGAACTACTACTTCGAGTTATGTTCGAGAAGGATTCTAATATAATTGAAAGGTAATATTAAAATTCTTAAGATCTCACGAAGGGTTGGAAACTCTACAATCAAAGATTTAGGATTTAGAAATGATTATTGAGAAAATAAAGAAAGATACAATAATAATGATTTTCACTTTAGAGTTTTACCACTATTAACTATAAATACGTTTTATAATTTAATTCTAAGGAACATTGAACCAAAAACCCAACGCTTTTTATATCCTTTACTCCTCCTCGCATTGACCTCATACCCATCCACTATTCTGCACACCACAAACCATTTAAAATATATCCGTTACACCTGGACCCTCCTCACTAACATCCGTTAACCCCTTAATCCTTCACTAACCATTCTGTCCATGCTCACTACCCCTTAATAACCCACAGACATTTCATAAACCTTTTAATGTACTATTATATTGATTATTGCGCTGTGCGTTGCTTATTGAGAAAAAAACTAAGACACACTATTGAGAAATTGACTAATTTAGATTTAGAGTTTAGACTAGCAGGGTTGAATAGCGAGTACACAAAGGAAAGTCGCAGTTGCTATGGAAAATTGCTTTCTGCGCTTCAAGTATGGATTTGAGCCCCTTATTATTCATTTAATGAGCTGCTTTTGCCTCGAGTGTCACGTGGCGCGTGACAAAAATTACTTTATCATGTAACTTATTTTTGAATTATGGTGTATTGACTGTATATGTCAGCCAGGCTACTAGACTTACCCGGTAAAATAATTAATTATTTTACTGAGTTGAAGCCACGCCTTTCTTCTTAATAATAATTATTTATTTATTTACTTAAGTAGTACTTACAATTAACTAGAGTTAAGTACAATAAGTAGTATAGATAAATAATATAAATAAAATGTCCCTTACAATTTTACTCCCTAACACCGTGCTCAAAAGTATATGTCAAAGGGAGTAAAATTAATAATAAATTTATAATATAAAAACTTTAAAACAATTATATTACCTCAGTGAGAGATCTGTAATCCCATGAAAGTAATGTAATTGATTATTTATTATGTAATAAATGTGACAGTCCAAGGAATTCAAACTTTGTTGCTAATAAATTTGATGCCCTTATTGACGTACTAATTTATCACTTTCTTATGTCATTTATGTACTCCTTTTTCTTGTCATTCTTTTCTCTCACACTCACAGTAGACGGTGTAAATTCCTTACATTTTATTTCCTCATATTTTGCCTATAAAAGGCCTCTGATTTTGTGCTTTTCAACCCATTCTTTTATCACCTTACATTATTATTACTATTTACAACACCATACTTATTTTTATATTTTATCACATTAGTAGTTACAAGAGCGTAATTCTAATCAATAAATTATATTAATATTTAAAAATCTACCTCTTATATTTGAGTAATAAATCATTTAGATTAAGAAATACGTACAAATTTTTGAGAGTTCATTTAAATCCTTAAAATCCTTGTAGAAACTTCATACCAAATCTTCTAGACCAAAGGCGTACCTTGACAATTGGGGGCCTTTCCAAATTATTGACGGCGCAACAATATCTGAGGCGTAATTGAGGGGACCATCGGTGTGCGAGTACCTGTAAAGGACGAGAAAGCGAGAAAACGACAAACGTCATACGTCACGTGACAAAAAATTTTGCTGCAAACGAGAATCGAACCACGCTCCAAAAATTAAGTCCATATACTGACTAAACGTCGTATATATCGTGGTAATTATTGTTATTACTATTTGTGGGTTACTCTTCACTCTTCATTTGCTACGTATTTCCTTTTACTCAGCACTCTGTAAGTGGCATTAATTTGCTCATTTTTCAGGGGGAGGTGTCTGGTAATTGGACTTTATTTTTACTATTATATTTTTTTTTATTTTTCCTGGTAGACCATAATAGAGCAATAAGTGTTCTTAGTCCCAGAGGTAATAAATTAATTATATTTTAATATTATTTATTATAATTTTTCAGTTGACATTTGTCCTGATTAATTTAATTGTTCCAGTTGACAAATTGTCCTGAAAATAATATTTTTAATTAATATTTAATTACTTCAGTTGACTTTGAGTCCTGGTAATTAAATAAATATTTTAATTAATAAAACTCATATTTAATTATTTCAGTTGACATTAAGTCCTGGTAATTAAGTGATTAAGCTTAATAAAATTTTAAAATAAAAATTTATATTTAATTACTTCATTTGACATTAAGTCCTGGTAGTTAAGTTATCAGTTTAATAAAATTTTGTTAAATTAATAAAGTTTCATATTTGATTACTTCAGTTGACAATAAGTCCTGGTAATAAATTAGTTGATTTAAATCCTGAAAATAAATAATTAAAAATTATTAATAAAAATTCTAATTTATTTCTACAGTTGATTATATTATAATCCTGGTTTTAAATTTTTTTTATTATTAATAAATTAATTTTATTTAAGTTGATTTTTATCCTGAAAAAAAAAAAAAAAAAAGATTTTTTTATTTATTTTATTTTATTTTTTTTTAATAAAAAATCAAAAATAAAGACTAATTAATCTTATTGTCTCTTTTCTTCATTTCAGTAAAATCTTAAAATGACTGACCAAAGTGGTTCTGCTGCACGTGAAGAAGAACTAGACTTGATTGATTATGATGAGCCTACTTCTGTAAGTTCTCCTTTAACAAGAAGAATTTCTCAAACTAATAAATCCTTGCCCCAAACAGGATGTAGAGATGGAAGAAGTAGAAATCCTAGTGGACACAACTCAGGATCAGAAGCCTATGATAAACCCACCAGAAGAGCTTCCAAAAGGCTTCAGGATAAAAAAGATGCCATTGTCTAAGCAGGTAAAGAATCTGTCTACTCACATAAAGGAGTTAAGGACAGAAAGCTTGAGACTAAAGGTAAGGGTAGATGCTTTTGAAGAAAAGGTGAGAAGAACAGATACTTTTATCCAAGAGAAGAAGAAGCCTCTTCCTCCCAGGGATCAAAAACAATTGGCTCCCCAGTCCCAAGAAAAGGTGGAAGTGTCCAAGTGGCAATGGGACTGGTTAAACACTCAGTGGGACTACCTGTCTCAAAATCAGCATCAGTTACCTCAGGCAGATTTGTCAAGGCCCAACCAGGTCAACCCCACACCTCCTCACCCCTATCAAGGAGGCAAAAGAAGAAGAAAGCCCAATATGGTCATACCCAGCAAACCCTGGTACATCCCTCTATTGATTCTCAAGTGCCTTTTCTTGTAGCTGATTCTGTTCTTTCAGGTAAATCTGAGAGGGAAGAAGACACCTTGATACCAGTAGAGGCTGGGAGCAGTAGACAGATAACTCATGTATCTAATCCATTACTTTTAATTGATACCTCAATGATTAACCCTGATATGGCTGTAATTGATGAAACTCTTGACCCTGAGTTCTATGAGAGTCTGGAAAGTTACTCAGTTTCCTTATTGAGAAACACTCCAGATGTAGCAAGAATTAATGATGAGCACTTGAGAGATATTATTGCCAAGAAAAATCATATAATGAACAATATGCAATTGAATCAGAGATATAATAGTTTGTTAACTGATCAGGGTTATCAAGCATTAAGAAGTGAATCACAGAGAGTCTTTGATGAATTGTCTCATTACAAAGCAACCCATGAAAAGAAAGTTGCTTTATGGCAAAATATAAAAAATGATTTGTCTAAACTAAAAGATACTGTATCTGCCTGTTGCCAGGAGGTAGAGATAGATAAGATAAATCTGAAAAGATTGAATGACCATTTGTCATCTTTTCAAAATAAAAATCAGTTGTCTTTTGCAACTATCAATGAGAGTTTATCTAGTCTTCCAAGAATGAAAACAAGACTAACAACCATTGAAGAAAAATTGAACTCATTGTTAAATGACCAAAAATATTCTGACATTTCTGTGAAGGAACATATAGTGCAGGATGCTCAAATAGTACCTGTGGCTAGTTCATCTAAAGTAAAAATAGCTCCAGAAATACCTGTTGATAACACTGAGTTTCCATCAAAAACTGATGATGCACCAGGATCTGCAACAGAAGGATTAAACAATGAGATTTAAGCCCAATTAGAGAAATTACAGATGCTTCTTACTCAGAAACAAGCTAGTACTAATGAGACTCCTTCAAATCAAAAGAATTGGCCAAAACTTGACCAGTACCCAAATTTTGATGGTGATTCTTCCTCTGATTGGCAACAATTTATTTGCAGAATTGATAACTTAAAAAATTCTTACAAACTCCCAGATGAGGAAATTGTGTCCAAGTTAATTTTTTTGTTCACTAATGTTGCCCTGATGTGGTATGAATCTGTTCTCCTGGATGGGAATGACTACTCATGGGAGGATTGGAAGAAATTAATTAAAGCACAATTTGGTGGCTCCAAGTTCAGAATGGCTCAACAAAGGCAGTATGAGGAAACTAGATATAGCTCTTCTACTGATAAACCTATTGTGTTTTTAATGAAACTTGTAAAAATCTTAAGGGCAATGGACCCAAATATGGAGTTTGATTTATGGAAGGACAAGATCCTCTATAAATTTCCAATGTCTCTGAGAGACTTGATAGTGGCTAGGACTGAGTTCTCCAAACAACCCTCTTCTTTCATTAATACTTGCAATGAGATACTTCTAAACAATAAGTATGATGCCAGAAGATTCATTCTTAGGAACCCTTTGGAGAAACCCTCCACTTACCAATAGAAACCTCTGGAAAAGGTTGATAAACCTTCTGCCCCTGTTGCACCAAAGAAGTATGCAACAAACACTTACTTCAAGTGCAACAATCCTTGGCAGAAAGGCTACGTTTGTGACAAGAAGATAAATCTTGTAGAACAAACAGAGGAGAATGCTGATGACACAGTGGCACTGGATGATACATCAAGTGATTGTTCCAGCAATATTTCATATGAATCTCAACAAGAAATCTTGATGCTGGAAGAGGATATTCATTATTTAAATACTATTGACATTGATAATAATGCTTTATCTACAGTTGAAGATGCTGAGATCATAAAGAACATTGAGGATAGCTCAATTATTATTGCCCCTCTTAAGGCACCAGTCTTGATCAATGGAACCAGCATTGAAGTTGTTCTGGATTCTGGAGCTGGAGGAAGTGTAGTATCTGAAAGAGCACTTGCTTCAGTAGATCAAGACTATAAATCTAAACTGATGCCTATCATTTCTGAAAATTGGAGAGGGTATGGCTCTATTTTGTCCCCCATTGGCAAATACAAAGCCACAGTGTTTTTTAAATATAACCATGGTTTTGTAAGAGCTATTTGTGATTTTGTTGTCATGAAAAATGATAACTTGAGCAATTGGTTTATTGTAGGGAATGATATTTTAACCAAGTATGGTATAAAATTGGATCCTTCAAACCAATGTTTCACAATGGGGATGAATGGGAAGGAAAAATTTAAGATTTCCTCCCCTAAAAATTAGTAAAACCAGAATTGAACACATGTAATTCTGTGGTTCAATATAAAGGAAGATCTACAAAGGAAATGCATGCCCTTATGTCTGAAATTGACAATGCTTCCTTTGGAGAACAACTTACTGGTGAGGATAAAGATTCCATCATTAACTTGATAAAATCTTTTCCTATGGCCTTTGCTCATGGGTCACATGAACTGGGATTAGTTAAAGAGGAAATGAAACTTTCATTGTCTTTCCCATTAACTGATATACCACCTAGTTTAAAGAAGAAGCCTTATCCTGCTTCTCCCACAAAGAGAAAAGATATTGAAGACAATATCTCTACCCTTTTAAAAATGAATATTATTGAAAAGGTAGTTAAAACACCTAAATATTGTGTTATCTCACCTGTCCTAATTTCTTATGAGAAAGATAAAGCCAGGTTATGTGGTGATTATAGAGCACTAAACACTTATACTGTTGATGATATCTACCCTTTACCTAGAATCAGCTCTATACATGCTACTTTACAGGGTGCTTAATATATTAGCTGTTTGGATGGTAATAAAGGATATCACCAGGTACCTGTTGAGAAAAATTCTCAGAACTTTCTGATGATTGCCACTCATATGGGTATTTATTAGTATATTAGGATGCCATTTGGCCCTAAAAATGCCCCTTCAGTTTTCCAAAAAGTAATGGATAACACATTCCATCAAGAAATAATTGAAGGATGGCTGATGGTTTATATTGATGATATCATTATATTCTCAAAAACATTTGAGGACCATCTTAAACACCTGTGTAAAGTATTCCAGAAAATGGATGAAATAAATATGACACTTGCTTTGAAGAAATGTAAATTTGGTTTTGATTCTTTAAAAGTTCTTGGTCATGTTGTTTCAGGCTTACAGATATGTGTTGACCAGAACAAAGTGGCAGCCATACAACAGGTGAAGGCTCCTACTACAGTGAGAGAGCTCCAAAGTTTTTTGGGAATGTGTGGATACTATAGACAGTATATTAAAAATTACCAAGTCATAGCTTTACCCCTTACCCAATTGACTAGAAAGGATGTTGCTTTTGTCTGGAATAGTGAAAGACAAAGAGCCTTTGACACTATGAAACACTGTTTGATGTCAGCACCAATTCTTGCTTTACCTGACTTTGATCAACCATTTGTTTTGTACACTGATGCCAGTTTCATTGGTCTTGGTGCTGCCCTCCATCAAAAACAAGAGATAAATGATAAAGTTTCAGAAGTAGTAATTTGTTATATTTCAAGAACCTTGAGAAATAGTGAATTGAAATATGGTGCTACTCAATTAGAGTGTTTAGCTGTAGTATGGGCTCTAGAAAAGCTTCATTATTACCTAGATGACCAGAAATTTGAACTTGTCACTGACTGCAGTGCAGTTAAATCCCTTTTAAACTTGAAAACACCTAACAGACATATGTTCAGATGGCATCTGGCTGTTCAAGAGTACAGAGGGAGAATGACAATTATTCATAGGGCTGGTATTGTTCACTCAAATGTGGATATGTTATCAAGGTTACCTTTACCAAATGATGACTCTAATCCTGCTTATGATCCTGAGGATGAAATGATTCATATTCATGGGGTATATGTGGTTGATATGGAGGAAGAGCTATTACAGCTTATTCTGGAATCATATAATAAGGACACTGACTTGAAAAAGTTATGCACCATATTAAATGATCCAAAGAATGCTTCAATACAAGCATTAATTAAAACCCTTCCACCAAAGTACCAAAAAGCTTTGGAAAAAGGTAAATTTTCAATTGATGAAGGATATCTATATTATAGAAGAAAGTTGAGTAATGTTATTGTTATTCCTCCTTCTATGAAATAAATCATCTTGAAAATTTGTCATGATGACATATTAGCTGGACATTTTGATCTTGACAAAACAATGATCAGAATTAAGAACACTGCTTGGTGGGCTAATATGTCTGAAGACACAAAATTATATGTTGAATCTTGTGATTCTTGCCAAAAATCAAAAAGATTAACTGGTAAAAGAGCAGGATTAATGCAACATATTGAACCTCCTGATGCTCCATGGCAAATAATAAACATGGATTTTGTAACAGGATTACCTATTGCTGGTAAATACAGTTATAACTCTTGTTGGGTTATTGTGGACAGATTCACAAAAATGTGTAAATTTATCCCTACCCACAAGGATGTTTCCACTAAAGAATTAGCTTTCTTATGGTGGTCTCATATTTTTAATACTGCTGGTTTTCCTAAAGCCATAATCTCTGACAGAGACCCTAAATTTACTTATGAATTTTGGATGTCTCTGATGGATGTTTGTGGTTGTGATCTGAAACTTTCTACTTCCCATCACCCTCAGACTGATGGTTTAGCTGAAAGAATGATTCAGACTTTAGAGGACATGATAAGAAGATATTGTGCCTTTGGCCTTGAGTATAAAGATAATGACAGATTCACTCATGATTGGGTTACCTTACTTCCTGGGTTAGAATTTGCTTATAATAGCACTGTTCATTCTGTTACTCAAAGAAAGCCTTTTGAGCTCTGGCTTGGATACGTTCCTAATACTCCTGCCCAAATTCTCAATAACAAAATACCTAAATTGGATATACATCCTGGTGTAAAATCTTTTCTTCAAATGCAACAACTATGTAGAAATCATGCTCAAAAATGTATTGAAAAATCATTTGAATATGAGAAGAAAAGATGGGACAAATCCCATAAAGAATACACTTTTAAAAAGGGTGATGAAGTGTTGATTTCTACAGTCCACTTCAACTTACAAGGTAATAACAAATTGAAAGATCCATTTGTTGGTCCATTTGTTGTCAGAAAAATGATTGGAGATAATGCAGTTGAAGTTATTCTGTATTCTCTATATGACAGAAAACATCCTGTTTTTCCAATATCTCTTTTGAAACCTTACACATCCAATAGTGATTTATTTCCAAAAAGGAGGGGTAGACCAAAGAAAACCCCAAATGAAATCAATGAAACAGCAGAAATTGAAAAAATTCTAAACGACAGAATAGTCACTGCTGAAAAAGGTACAGAATACTTATTGAGATTCAAGAATAAATCATCTGAATATGATTCTTGGATACCTGGGAAGGAGATATCTAATCTTCCTACTCTACTATAAAAGTATAAAAAGAAAAAATCATAGCATTTTTTTTATTGTTTTTTTTAGAGTGAGGGAGTGTCAGCCAGGCTACTAGACTTACCCAGTGAAATAATTAATTATTTACTGGATGAAGCCACACCTTATCATTTTAATTATTATTTAATTATAATTTAGTTACATTAAAATTAGTTATAATAAATTAACTAATTACAGAATGATAAAATTAAATAAATAATTAAAATTAAAATATAAAATTGTCCCTTATATTTTTCTCTAACACTGTGCTCATTTGACAGGTTGGAAAAAATAAAAATTTATATTAAAAAATAGATATTAAGTTAAAATAAGATCTTAATATTCAAATAATATTAAATATATACAAAAAATTCAAATTTCTTATTTAGAATTGACTTCTACAGTAAATATTAAATAAATTGATGTATTTCTGACATACTCTGTAAATACATCTTTTTGACGCCTTCTTTTTAGAATAAATTTATTATTTGAAAATACTCCTTCTGGAATATTCTTTTCTCTCTCTCATACTACTGTTTTAGAATTTGATTGCCATGCTTTGTCTCTCCTTTGCCTATATAAGGCCCCTCTTTTTGTTGTCTTTTATTCATTCCTTTACTACATCACTTTATTACAACAATAACAAATCAAAACTTATTCTTATAATCTATACCATTAGTATTTACAATACGTAACTCTAATATATAATTTATATCGATATTTTAATCATACCTCTTTTAATTGAGTAAAATAATCATCCTTGATTTAAGAGATACGTACAAATTTGTTGAGAGTCCATTTAAACCTTTTAAATCCTCGTAAAACTTCATACCAAGACTTCTAGACCAAAAGTGTACCTTGACACATAGAACACTGTTAAAATTTTGATGTGAATCTCCAGATGAACAGTATTTTTATCTCAAACATCAGAATTAAAATACACTATACTATTCAGCTTAAATTTTTAAGATATATTCCTTTATTTAATTAAAAATTATTTTCATAAATTTAGGCACATTTAATCTTTATTTTTTATGAAAGAAATTCACTGAGTGGTTTTTATTTTTTTGAGCTCTTTAGATCACTTCACCAACTGTGAATATGCCTAAAAAATATTTATGAAGTCAATAAAAAAGATATTCTAAAATCTAGATATATATTTCATTTACTCATGATATAATATATATATTGACTTAGTAGCTGAGGAATTGGTATAATTTTAAAAAGAGCAAAATAATTCTATGATTTTCTTTTCCTTTTCTTGCATTTTCTATGCCCCCAAAATGCATTGAAGTCTAAAGCCTAAACTTTTATGCCGATTCTAAGATTCATAATCAAATATTTTTAATTTACAAGTAATTAGTTTAAAAAAGTTGTGAAAGTGTTTCATTTAGTAAAAAATCTACAAAAATAATTACCATACTTTATATTTTGGCTTTCAATAATTTTAATTGTAATATATAATAAATAATTGAAGTTTTCTGTTGATTTATATGTTTTTTTAAAGAAAATTTGATAGATTGCAATATCCCATTGCTAAATAAGGACATTCAAAAAATATTTCAAGGAGAAATAAAGCTTATATTATGTTAATTATAAAATTACAGTTTTTCAATTCTGGAAAAATAGTTGTAGGTAATAAAAAAAAGTCACTGATTGTTTTTATATGTCATCTGAGAGTTGTAATAACATTATTGTATTTAAGAATTATGATATTATTGATAGATTTTCATTGATCAACTCAAATTAATAATGTATTATTTAAATAAGTTGCATCAAAAAATACTGTGCATTGAGTAGTTTCATGGAATGATTTTTTCTGCCTTCCATTCAGTAATCCTCACACTTTCACTATGTTTTCAATATATACCCATCATTGTTTGTGTGAGGGCTCAAGCTTACTTCAAGTGACAGTTCAGTATTACTTCAGTCTGAGTTTCACCTGATTTCCATCTGAACTCAAGTTGAGAACTTGTAAGCAAGTCCCGCCCCCCCAAATATTGTGTGGTGCAAGAAGATCAGCTATGAGCAAGAAATATTTAACAGATATCAGCAGGATGGGAAGGGGTAAATAGGTGGTGGTTGGGATCTGGAATTATGGGGCATTGGTGGTGGATAGTGGGTAGCTGGCAGGTCTGGGCTGGGTACTGACATATTACAGAAGAGATAGTGATATTCTACATCACTTTGTGACCATTAGTGACACATCCAGACTCACAAAAAAAATGAAAATTAAATTGAAAAAATTTAAAATTAAAATTAAAAATTAAAAATTAAAAATGAAAAAATGAAAAAATTTAAAAATTTAAAAATTTAAAAAATGTAAAAATTCAATTGTTTTTAAAAAATAATTTTTTTTTATAAAAAAAAAAATAAAAAGTTCAAACAATTCAAAACAATGAAAATTCATAATTTTAAAATTTAAAAAAAAAAACAAAAATGAATAAATTTAAAAATGATAGAAAAACAAATTTAAAAATGAAAAACTAAAAAAACTAAAAAAAAAATATAAAAAAATATAAAAAAAAAACATTTAATTTTTTTTTTTTTTTTTTTTTTTTTATTTTATAAAATTATGAAAATTTAAATAAATTTCACAAAATTGAAAAATTTAAAAATTTAAAAATTTAAAAAAAAAAAAAAAGAAAGAAAAGAAAAAAAGAAATTAATTTTTTAAAAATTTTTTTTTTTTTTTTTTTTTTTTTAAATTGTTAAAAATTTTAAATTTTTAAAAGAAAAAATAAATAAAACAAATAATTTTTTTTTTTTTTAAAAATTATGAAAATTAAAAATAGGGGGTATCTATATATATACAAGCCTGCTTCCCGTCTGCTACGCACTTCGCATAATAGATATATCTTACAATCACAGGTTTTTAGTGGAATGAGAGGTTGTGAAATGAGAATTGTTGGTTTGACTGCTGCATCTAGCGACGCACAGCCCCGAATATTCAATGTGGAATCAGTCGGGGTCAGTTAGGTTAGCGGCCGAATTTACTATTTTTTTAGGAAGTTAGGGCACTAATTCTTATACATATATAGATATATATATATAAGAATAAAAAATAATTATTTAGATGATGATGATGATGATGTTTTTTTTTTCAATTTGATTTTAATTATGACATAAAATCTCTCCGCCAAAAAAAAAAAAAAAAAAAAAAAAAAAAAAAAAAAAAAAAAAAAGGCTCAATAAGAAGTCCATAAAAGCACTCAACCAACACTCAGTAACAACAAATTACACAAGTTTAATTCACTATGAACATATATACCAAATGCTCATTAATAATTCACTCAGAGTTTCATCTGAATCGTATTAGAATTACAGTTAAAAAGACTTACTAGACAAGTTCACCTCTCACCTCTCAATCCTCACCCCCTTCCCCTAATATTTGGTGATGCGTGGTTGCGAAATTCGAAACAAGTCACTTGATTTCACTAATCCTGTTTTGAAATTACAAAGAGTCCGAAAAAATATTCTAATTTTAAAAAGGATTACTCAATGGTACATGAAAAAAACTTCCTTAATCAAATTATATCTGTTACATTATGGAGTTGTTTTTCCTTTTTGATTTTTTAAGCCCATGAGTTCATGGCGTAGCTCCATAATCAAAGTGTTAGTAAATTTGTGGCACATTGGTTTTAAATGTGAATGGAGGATGCAGTATTTCAATAGCTCACAGAGAGCCAAAAAAAATTAAAGGGATGAGATTTATATATAATTAGTTAAAACAAGTGGAAGTTGCATGTTGATTAATGTGAACTAAAACACAAAATCTAAATCTAAAGTAGAAACAATAACAATGATCAAAAATTGCCTTCTTTAGTAACTATTCAACATAAAAATCAGCTAATCAGCTTCTTTCATCTGGATCCCTGAATTTTCGCGTGTTGACTTATGAATGCCAGTGGGGTCCATGGCTGTTTCATCTTTGCTGTCATTTACCAAATCATGGTTACCGTTTATTCCAGTGCCAGTGGCGTTTTGCTTTCTTTCTTCCGCATTGGAGTTAGAATTGTCTTGCGGCCTCCTTTTGAATGGTATCTTGCCACTAGGAGGCACTTTCGGCCGGAACACTTTGGGGGGCTTGGTTAACTGATCATCATCCTTCAGCTCAAAGTAAGTTTTTAATCGAGCCTCATATAATGGCCTCAAAAGACCAATTTGCTCGTCAACCGCTTTGGGAGTCAATTTGACGAATGGCGGAGGGGGGAGAAATCTAGCTTCAGGATCAGGACCAGTTCTAAAATATTTGAATCAATTTAGTATGCTGTAAAATTCATCATAATCATCCACAGAACGTACTTTTCCTCTTCATGGACCTCTTGAGGTGGTTTTCTTAGTCCTCTAAACAATCGCGTAGGAATTGATAGATGGGATATCCCCAATTCAGCATCCAAACCGAGTTCTCGCAGTCCAAAAAAATCTTCTCCTAATTCAGCAGTAAAGTCACCACTGGGTGAAATAGGATATCAGTAGAACTGGCGTGTTGACCAGATGAACTCAACACGCACGTTATCATAGTCTCACCATCTTTGGAGAAAATGTCTTCATCTCCAATTGCACCTTTCCCAGCGCCATCTATAACGTCATTGTAAGCCACCTGAATTTTCCGCAGTAACTCGTTCAATTTAAGACTATAACGATTAATGTCATCTTTCACATGTGCTTCTAAATTATCAAGGTTGGAAATTCCGCTAGTACGAAGAGTTTGCAGTATTATCTCACTTAAAGATAAACTGCCAGAGAATCTCTCCGAAAAGAACGACATTGTCCGCCCCACATTGGAAAGATACTGAATTCCAACTTCAGTTAATGAATCAAGAGCTGAACTTTGAGATGCTGACCGCTGAACATTAGAAACACTGAACATTTGAAACGACAATAATAAGCAACTCACCATCAAAGCCTGCATGTGTTATCAGCATTGCAACAACTTGCCTCATGGAAGCATATCCTGCTTCTGAAGCCATAAAAGTCTCGAAAGCGGCCGGAGCAACTTTGTTAAGATCAATAAAGCCAGGATCCGGAGGTTCATCTTCTTCAGAGTCATCTACCTCATCTATTGTGCTTCCAAGCTAGATGAATTTTTATAAGTGTAAGTCCAATCCCTTAAAACCATGGCAAATGAATTTAACTAACCCTTGGATTGCCAGCTATCAAATTGCAGATCCGTTTATGTACTTTTTTGATTTCCCATAACGTGCTTATATTAGTTTTTATTTGCTGGATGAGGCCAATTTTTGGTTCATCCACCTTGTCTTTTTTCCTTTTTCTCTTTTTGCTACCTTGAACCGGACTGTTCATAGTTTTGTTTGGCCGGGAATTTTCAGCACATGGAAGAGCTGGTAAGCCAACAGAAGTTAGATGAGGTTGAAGTAGCATTTGCCAGTCTTGCATCAGCGGATCAGAGAGCATGCAATCGTCTTCTGGTGAGTACAAGTCGCAATTAGCAGATGTGCTTGCAAGAGCTGAGGACTCAGAAGCCAAAAGTTCGTTCAATGGTTTCATGCAATCAGGCTTGCGCATAAGCAAAGGCTCATCCAGCCATGATACAACTTTCATGGGTTTCGCTTGGAGCCTCTGACGCTTTGGATGTCTTCCATTGGCCATAGGCTGTGAAGCCCTATTGCCATCAAAATCTGTATCACTATACTCAGGATTTTCTCTGTCACAGTAGTTTTTGTAGCCAAGTTTAGTTGCTCGCTCTTTATGAGAAAACTGTTGCTGATAAGCTAAGCCTCTATGTGTGCGAGCCCATTTGGTTTCAGCGGCAGCAATTCCAGAAAAGTGGATTTCTTGATTATCTGATCGACCATTTGGAAGAGATGAATGATGAAGCTGGAGCAAGGGCTTGCTTGGGGGAGGGTCATTAATGAACTTCATTAGATTGTTAGCTTTCATGCGCAAAGAATCAGCAGCCGCTCTGAGGGGATGATCCTGGCGTATAATATATGAATCAACAAGTATAGACACAAAATAAAAACATTGTAAGTTATGGTCAGCTTCAGCAAAGAGAATCATGAATTTGAACGCGAATAAAAGTTCAGAAAAAATTTTCATGTACAGGAATAGAGTTGTAAAGAAAGCAGTTGGACCAAATAAGGTCCAAGTCTTCCTTGAATTGATTTTTGGTCTTGTATGAGCCTGCTTTGACTTTTTTCAGCACTGTTCCCAGATCCATTGGTTTTTTGATGACTAAAATGTTACGCAGGATTTAGATAAGAGAAAGGATTTGAAGAAACAACAAAAGAAAAAAAAAATATATATATATATAATAAGGTAAACTGACTTTCATAATAATCTGGAGCTTCGCCTTTTTTGACTCTGCTAAGAAAAGCGGTGGCATTGGGCTTAGAGAAAGAATATTGGATTTTATTAAATCAAATCTTTGTCGGCCAATTAACCACTTGAAACGCTTTCAAGGTAAGAATGTTTAGGCAAGCCATCATATAACTTACATCCATTCTAAGTTCCAAGGTGATTCTCTCTAAAGTTTCAGAGAATTCATGGAAGCTAGCCTTTTCATCCTGAGGACCGGGAATCCATTGAAGACATGAGAAAATGAAGAGGATAAGATCACGTGACAGGATTGAAGTTAAGAGAAAAATGAAAAAATCTGACCCTTATTCCACTCTCCTTTGCATCATTAACTAAAGCCACGAGATCAGAAGAATTGTGAGGTTTGTGTTGTATAAGATCTAAAAGATACTTTGAAACAAGAAATGAATTGACAAGGTTTATTTATTAGAATGAACCACGGACAAATTACCTTGAGCGACATGTTGTTTGGATGAAACCAACGTCGTTGTCAGACTTTCCCTATGCGTCCTTGGCTCACGCGCGATCCGCGCCCAAAACACACACCTCTTCATATTGCATAAGCGTCCCTCCCTTTTATGCAGTGCGCTCCTTCTTGAATCATCGCTAATCAGGTGAGCCAAGGACTCCCTCCCAACAAGAATCACAGTAAGAAGACGAGGATTTTACCTGTCCGAATGAGCTGACATCAAAGAGCCATAATAATCTTCAAGCCTGGAGTGAGTGTTTTGATTTGAAAAGGATTCAAGCAGCACATGTCCAGATTTTTTGGTTTTGGCACCCATGTGGCAGCCTTTTCTCCTATTCCTCTCTAAAACTTTACTGGACTTTCCAGTGATCATCTTTTACCTTGCTGATAACATTGCCATCACAATTTTATACTCAGATGTCGCATTTCATCATTTGCTAGCTTTTTACTCTGCTTACTTGCCACGTTTCCATCAAAATTTTATACCCAGAAATAACATCTCATCATTGGCTAGCTTTTTACTCATCTCCATTTTTTACTCGAATATGATATCTCATCTCTTTTGTCACTTTGCCATCATACTTTTATAACAAGTATCATATTTCATCATTCACTTAATTTGTACTATCTCTCAAATATTTGTTTTGAATGGTGTCCCATATTCTTAATGAATATACATTAAACTTCGGTTTCCATGATGTAAAGCTCATTTTATATGGTTCCACTATCTGCGCCATGATTTTGTTCTTATTTTTTGACGTTGCAGTGATTATTAAAAGCAGGAACCACCAGAAATATATTTTATGTCTCTTCTGGTCTTGATTATAATCTTAACTTCTTTAAGCTGTGTGTTTGCACATGCAGGAAATGTAAGTCTAATATTTCATTACTCATTTTTGTCTAGTGTACATTTGCACACTCGCACCGAAAAAATTAATATTCGGAATTGGGGAGTATGGCTAGCAATACCATGGATTTAAAAAAGGTTGTAAAGCTCTTGGGAAACCAACTTTACACCAGTAGAAACTGTATTTTGTCAGATATTGGACCCAGGTTGGTTTTTACTTCAATTCAACTTGATCAGAGCTTGAGCATCACATGATCGACAGTTGAACACAGTTTGAGCAAATGCATATGCAATATTACATTTGAAACACTCAACAATTTTGCATACATAATGCATATTCAACCTCCATGAATAATACATATTTAATATGGATACCTAATGCATATTCAATTAGTCTGTTCAATATAAATTTAATATGGACAAAAAATGAAAATTCAATATTGATATATCATGGCATCATCCTGTACTTATTCTTCAATTACAAGACCTCAGTATAAGCCAAAAAGTTAATAGTACAATGGTGAAGAAATACACATTACATTTTAATAATATAAGGAAAAGCATTATCCAGTACACTCATGGAAACTAAATGATTTTATTTTTCTTAAAAAAAATATTGATAGAAGAAGGACCAAAGGCTTATAGTGAGATCATCACCACATAAAATTGATGAAAACTTGCTAGGAAACCCCCTAGTTTGGTAAAAGTATCAACATTTTTATTTTTTTAATATATTTATCAATAGACATGTTTGTAGGACATTCCTGCAGATCCCCACACTTCCTACTTGTAAAATTACCCACTGATCCATGAGTTAAACCTATTTTGAGCCCATTCATATAGCAAGTCAAATTAACCCCTTTTTTCTGACCATCCTCCAACCACCTTCCTACTACTTCCAAACTACATGTGAATGGTTTTAAATAAGCTCATTTTTCCACATGTAGCACCACACAATATTTGGGGGGGACTTGCTAGCAAGTCCTCAACTTGAACTTAGATGGAACACAGATGGAACTCAGACTGAACTTATAATGAACTGATATTGAACTCTACTTTGAGCTCATCATGAGCCATTAACCAATGATGGATAATGATGTGCTTAAATAATAGTGAGAATTTAATGAAAAATTAATTGAAATACAAACAAAAAGAAGCTTAAGAATCTGATTAATTCACAGTACTATAATGGATGAGTCTGTGCTGGAATAATAGTGAAAGTTTAATGAATAGTTTATAGAAATAATGACAAGGGCAGATTAAGAATCTGATCCATTCACAGAATTTTTTTCATAAAACACAATTTAATTTTCATTTTGAATTCCACTTGATCATTAAAACAACTGAAAATTATACTATTTATTTAAAAAGCATCACTTTTAACCTCTCTAATGATTTTTTTAGTTTTTTTTTTTTTTGAAAAAATATATAATAAGGTCAGTGGTTCTTTTTATTGATAACTCCTTTTAACCAAGAGTTTGAAGCTTTCATTTTTTAATTTAAACCATGTTACCTGATTTTTTTTGTATTTTTATTATTTCTGATTATGCAATATAAATATTTTCAGTATAATGAATTTATTTAACAAACATATTGAACCATCAAAATTTTCAAGTATTTTATTCTATAATACTGTGAAAAGACTCATAATTAAAATAATAAAAGATAGCAATATGTTTTCCTAATTTGTGTTTCAATAAAGCCTTCTCATAGATTCTTTACACTAAGCACTAATAATTAATAAATTGTTTTATTATAAGTTTAGAAAGAAGTATAACTCTTATACCAGTGGATTTTAGTCAAATTTTTTTTACATTTTCATATGCAAGAAGATGATTAAAATTAAAAGAAAATATATTTTTGATCTTTTTTTAGGTCCATTGAATATTCAACTACTAAGAATTATTGCAATATACATTTATTCAATGTAATACATATATGATATTCTGGAAGTTTTCATGATTTATTTCATCAAAATTGCATGTAAATATGGTTATTTGGTAGAGTAATCTCATGAGTTGAAATAATAAATCACTACTCAGTAAATTTTTCATATGAAAAACTGAAATTCAAGCTAGATGTTAAAATTTAAAGATAATAAAAACAAAGTAGTATAAATTTTTTAAAACTTTAATTTTAGTGCTTGATTTTGCTTCAAAGCTGTATTGTGGGATAACTTCAGTCTCAACTTGGGAATAAGCACCATATATTTTGCAAAGTGTTATCATGTGAAAAAATGTGCTTCAGATAAAATTTTTGATTGTATTATTGTTCAAGAACTGATTTAAATAGCTAGAAGTTGTACTTCTTCATAATTCTATCAGTTTCAAATTGAAAAATTATTATATGATATTTATTTTATAAAAAAGACACAATAGGTACTTTAGATTATGCCCATGTAGCAAATCAGCTGTAATGGGCAATCATATTTTGATTAAAAATAATATTATTCCATATTTAAAATTATTCAATTCTATGGTGCTTAAAAATAAATTAAGTGAAATTTTTCAGGTGCACTTTTTTAGTCTTTAGAATAAAAGTTTTGATAGGAGTAATTCACAACTGAACACTTACACACAATTCTAAAATTAAATATATGGGTTCAGGATCTATCAATAATTTATTTGAATAATGATATTCATTGTCAGCCTTTATATCCCCAGGACTGAGTAAAAAGTACTTATAAGTTATGTTAAACACATGAACTATACATGGGAACAATAAATCAGAGTACACAAACAGTATACATAAGTAAAATTATGATAATACACAAAAAATGCCATTATAACACCTTATGTATATGCATATATCCACCTTTTATAAGTCTTATGTACTTAATATTAATTTGTAATATGTGAGGGTAATCTTAAGAACCTTAAGTATAAGGCTACATAATTTTTAAGTACACTTAATGCTGTTATTTTCACTGTTTTATGCAAAAAACAAGAAACACGCTTTATTTCACTTAAAAGTTGATTATATGCACCATAAATTTGAGAATATCAAAATTGTGCTTTGACAGATCGATTTTTCTCATTTAGGACTATTTAGTTGGCTACTTAAATGCATAAAAATAACACTTTTCAAATTTGGTGTTTTTTATGCCTGAAATGGCTTCTGTGTACTGGCCACATACTGCCTGCATTTTTCCTGTGTGAATAGCTTCATTTTTAGCAAAGTTAGATTTTTCACACTATAATTACCCCACATTCTACGCCCACTGTGTGGAAACACGCTAAAATAGGCGAGAGTTGCTTATTTAGTGTCCTAGCTTAATTAATAATGCATTGACCCTCTTTATATGCACTAATTTCATTAATAACCTCATTCTTGGCATCTAATTTCATCACCACGCTTAAATTCGCCTAAAATTAGTCAAGGATTTTCCCGTGCAAGCACCTTCCAAGGACTGCATGTAGTTACCCCACATCTCATGCTCTTTTTTGAGTTTCTGGGTGGTTTCTCAGTCAATATTGGTCATTTTTGAATGGGAATTTCACATAGTATAATGTCAGGATTAGCCCCATCATTTCTACAGTGAATCCCCCTTATTATTAAGCTATTATTAACCTTAAAATCCCCTTTTTAGTCTTTTATATTGTTGTTTAATATGCATATACTCTCTTTTTATCTTATTCTTTAATTTTGATGGATTTTGGCAGTTGTTACTATTCTAATTATGTTATGTGTTACTGGGGATGTTGATGGACATGTCTATTAGTTGGATGGAGGCGTCATTAACTGTGTATTGGAGTGGTAAATCAAGGGATTCATTGGGGAACTCATTGTGTATAAAAGGAGGAGGTTTTTGGGTCTTGTTTCTACATTCTTTAGCATTACAATTCAATATTATAACCCAAATCAATTACAATACATATCAATAGCACTTATAAAGTCTTTGAATAGTATCTGAATTATTAAATCTATTTTTCTACCAACTATAAGATTGTAAGCAAAATATATAATTAGTGAGATTTATATTGCTGAGACCTTTATTTTGAATTATATTTTACTACTTATTGAGTTTGTACTACAGTATTCATATAGGGCCATTTAAATCTTCTAGACACAGACCATTCAAGCTAGTTCACGTCTTTGTACTTGACCTTAGCCTGATATTCATGCTGATTGGTAGATCTTACATGATGTTTCTATTCATTTTCTAAGTGTATGAAAAACAATCCCTTTGATATTTTATTTAAAAAGAAGAATTTATAAATCTTCTTGAAATTGGCCTTATCAAAAAGCAATACTGGAATGAGTATACTGTTATAAAAATTAATTTAAATAGCATTATTTCAAATCTTCATTACATATTTCAAACAGAAAATAAATATTAAAATTTGACTTTTTATAGAAATATATATTGATTTAAAAGATATTTAATTATTTTTTTTTTTACAAAAACACCAAATTTATCCTGTGAGGCTTCCCTTCAACTTACAAATATAAGTCTAAAAAATTAATTTGATGCTCTGAAGACTCTTTATGATGTGTGCCTAAAGCAAAATAAATTTTTTTTTGAAGTACTTCAAATCTAAGCAAAAGAGATGATACCTTTTTTATATAATATAGTCATATAAAATTAATTTTAAGTTATTTTCTTAATCTGCCATATGGAAAGAACTCATATCATAATATTATATGATCATCTTAAAACTATTTTTAACAAGATATTTTATCAAAATGATTCTTAATTTGTACTTAATTTCACAACTTCAAAGTATTTAATAAAAATATTTTGATATAAAAATATAATTATTTCTATATTTAAAAATACTTAATAAAAATCCTAAAAAAGTATAAATTCTTTCATGGCTTTACTTAGCTTGAACCACACTTGGAAACAGGATTTTATTTAATACTTCAATCCAAGTTCCACCAAAAACATGATAAATATTTTTTTTGAAAATGTATATAGTCATTTCAATGAATAAAACTAGTAAAAGAAAGGACTCAGAAACTTTTTTCTGTTACTGAATAGATTATTCAAAATATATTGAGGCAGACAAATTATTAAAGTTTCTTAAATTTGCAGATATTACAGTTAATTATCCAGTTATATATAGTAATCACAAAATAAGAAATGAAGCTAAATTGTTATATATGTAGATAGATCTTTTCTTCAAACTTTACTTGAATTATTTAATTTAATTCAAAGATATTTTTAATCAAACCAAAATATTTTACTATTAAATTTAAAAATAAATACATAAGTTCAATTGTTTAAAATTTCTTTAAATTTTTAGTTTTAGTTTTCAACTTTTTGTTACAAATTTCCTATTATATTATTTATTTATATCATGTGTACTTATCAGAAGCATACTGTCAATTCTTGTGTAAAAAAGCAAAATAGTATTTTGTTACCAATTATTTTATTATATTACTTTCTTAGTCTTAAAGTGCATTGTAAATAAAATATATTAAAGAAAGATGTATAAACTATAGGTTTAAGCTCAAAAATATTAATAAAAGATAATTATCAATCATTTTTCATATTGGCAGAATAGAGCTGTAGATTGAGGGGGTGGACTCTGATGTTCGCCCAAATAATAGAGTACACTATCCATTTTTTGCTACCTCAATTGACAACCTCTCAATCTCTCCAAACAGCTTTTTCCACCTTGACATTTATTTTAATTCTATTACCACCCCCAACCTTTTATTGCCCTCCTGATACATTTGCTACACCCTCTAAGCTTCAAAATCCAAGTTTGAGCCCTCCTCACTATTCCCCTCCACTCTATTTTCACTTTTAACACAACTTCACCCCTTTTGCTACCACCCTCATCTCTCACAACTCCTTTCTTGCCTCTCCCTACCCTACCCCACCCCTTTTAACCTTACCCTATCTATTTATGCCTCAACTCCACCCCACTCCTTTTATAACTAATCAAATTGATTTTGCTTTCAACCCCCATCTTTTCACTCTTCACCCCAGACATTCCCCACCCCACCCCAATCCACCCTTTCAATTTTCATACAACCACTATGGCTTTCAAAATCACCCCCTTTTCTGCATATAGAGTAAAAGGGGCTAGAAGGGGAGAAAAAGAAGTGATATCATGAAAGTTGGGGTGGAAAGTGGTGAAGAGGGGAATAAGTAGGGTGTTAAGGGGAGCAAAATAAGTGAGGAGGGGTGTAATGGGATGATTAGGGGTGGAGAACGGGGAATAAGGGTTTAGGATGGGACAGTTCTTGGTAGACTTAAATAAAATGTAAGAGGGAGAAAATTTTAGATGTGAGAAGAATGAGATTTGAAGTTTGAGGGAGGAAAGTACTTTTAAGGAAAATTTTGAAACAATGCAAGCACAAAAATGATATAATATATTTTGAGACTTTGTAATCATAATGGCATGAAACATCCCAAAAAAAACTCAAAAATATTTTTCAATATTTATTAAGCTTAGATTTTATTCTCATAAAAATTGGATTTTTTATTCTTTTGATTTAATGAAGATCATTATGAGTTATATTTTTAATAGAGCTGGGCCCATTTCCTGTTTTAACTTATATAAATATGGGATGTAAATCAATCTTACAAATTTTTCTATTGACTAAATTTAACGTTAAATTATTTTAAAGAGTGTTTCGACTTCCACAAATATTTTGAAAATGGATAAATAAATAATAATATTCATTGATATAATGAGAAAGTTGTTTATTTATCAATTTTTTACTGATAAAAATTTAATGAAATATAGAAATTCAATACATATTTCTTGATGAATAATTTCTTAGAATCTTGGATATTTTATCTATATATTCAAAGGGTGAATACTCTATAAATTTTTGTGAAATCTCATATAATTCAAAGTATCTGAGAGTTTAATTAGATTCAAAAAATGAAAAAAATTTAAAATTTTTCAAAATCTTATGAAGCCACAAGGCTAGATTGATAGTGGGGCTATATTATTTTTTTATCCCTTCAACAAATCCTCTGAATCAAGTATAAATATTTTTTGAACTATTAATCAACTGTGGTTCAATGAAGGTTTAAATTATTTACAAGATTTTTTCAAATTAAATTCACTATTTCTTCATGATTGTTTCATCAATTCCTCAATGTGTGCTCAATTAGATATAAATTGGGGTTCAAGGTTGCAGACTTGCTAGAAAGTCTGACCCTTGTGTTTTGTGGTGCAGATGATCAAATTCTTTCATACTTTTCATTAAAGTTTTTTTCTGCTTGTAAACATATGTATTAATAAATCAAAACTCAAATGATGAAGTGATTAATTTTTCTAGCATTCAATAGTCAAACAAACATAGGCATTTCTTTTAAAGGTCAAAAATTTAAATGGGATATACAGTTTATTTAATGTGAATATGCATTAATGATTGAAAAATGTGTCTTTCCAGTTTTACACTACTAAATAGAAGAATTGGATTACAAAAGCATTATAGAATTAAGATTAAATTACTATAAGATGCAGGAAAGGTTTTCATTATGTATTTATGATGAATAAACAATAAATATGCATAATTCATACTCATTATGATTTTATTATTGATACTCAATATGGATGGATGATACATATTCAGTTTTGATGCATTAGGGGGTATCAATTTAAGATATTTTTAATTACTTAAAAGGTATTTCACAACACAAAAAAAAAGCCACAAAATTGAAATTAATTCTCATTAAAGAGGTTTTTTGGGGCACAATATGGTATTTTATCACAAGTAATCATGGTTGATTTGGGGAAAAAAAAGGTATTTTGAAATGAAAGATTTCTAACTTTAATACCACATATTATGACTATTAGAGGGTGTCAGTTCTGGAAAATTAACAACTACAAATCCTCACTTATCTAATTTTGGATTTTTTAAAACACCACTCCCAATGCTAGTATATTTAAAAACTGAAATAAATCACTTATTTCACTCAAATATGTACTTTCTCAACCAAAAATTATGTTTTCTGGATAAAGGTCTATTTCACTTATTTGCTAGCATCATTCCATTCATATGCAGCACTCAGTGGAATTATACTTGATAACTCAAAGCACTGTACAACATTTACATTTACATATCATATAATAGTCATGCCTTCCTCATTCTCAAATTATTTTAAATTACATTTAGCAATAAATTTCATAGCTCCTTATCTCCACTTTGATTCTGATTGTTTTACCAGCTTTTGTGAGACCACCATAAGAAGAAAGCCAAAAATCCCAATTCAAAAATCATTTAGAAATCTTAAGAGTGTGTATTAAACATTCTATAGGAATATTAAAAGAATTTTATATTAGTCTACAGGAAATTAGAAGCCATCTTAAAAAGAAAAATCTAAAATGAAAGCATTGGTCTACAGAATAATGTGTTGTGCTATACTTCAGCACCTTTTATCTAACCTCAAAGATCAATGGTTAGAGTTGTATAAAGATGAGGAAGCTGACCCACCTTCCAAATATATCCAACACTTCCATTTCTCAAACTGATTTCATAGGGAAAAATATTCTTAAAATAACACTAGCACATTTTGAAATTTAGTTTGAATTTAATATTCAATTGGTTATAAACTTACATGTGCTATTTAATTCTACTTGTTCATAATTTTTATTAACAAAAATCTAATGAAGCATCAGTAACATCTGGTTCATTGAAAAATTTATGTTTTAAATCTTAAGTAAATGCATGTAAGTGCATAATATTTTATATTTCTAATATACAATTTACATTCATTTAAATTTTTGTAAATCTAAAATAATATAAATTACTTTTTTTTACCTTTTTTCTTATATTCTCAAATCAAAAAAGCAATACCTCTCCCTGCATTTTATTCTAGCAAGGGGTGCAGATTCTCAAATTAAAATTTCAAATCATAAATTAACAATAATAAAAATCATTCAGAGAGAGACACAAAGTCAAATTAATTATGCTTCAATAAAATAAAGGTGAAACACAAATATTTATTCAATAAAAAATGAAAAAATTTATCTAGACATGATACCACATGTCACGCGCCACGTGACACTCGAGGCAAAATCAACTCATTAAATCAATAATATCAAGTCCTAAATCTATACTCGAAGCGCAGAAAGCAATTCTCCATAGCAACTGCAATTTTCCTTTGTGTACTTACTATTTAACTGCGCTAGCCTAAACTCTAAATCTAAATTAGTCAATCTCCCAATAGGGTACATTAGTCCTTTTCAATAAGCGACGCACAGCGCTAGGTTCAACAAAATAGTACAGTAGTAGTTTTCATTAAAGTTTTGTTAATTAATTAAAAAGGGGTAAATTGAGCATGGACGGATATTTAGTGAAGAGGGTCTAAGTGTATGTTAGTAATGGTCAATGGAATGGGAATGGTGCAATGGAAGGGAGGTCAATGCGAGGAGGAACAAAGGATATAAAAGGAGTTGGGTATTTGGTTCGATATTCCTTAGAATTAAATTATAAAATTGTAGTTACATTAATAGTGGTAAATCCTTAAAGTTAAAATCATTGTTATTGTATCTTTCTTTTATTTTCTCAATATTCATTTCTAAATCCTAAATCTTTGATTATTGAGTTTCCAACCCTTCGTGAGATTTTAAGAATTACTATTACCTTTGAAACTAGTCTATAATTCTTCTCGAACGAACCTCGAACCTGTAGCTATTACTTCAAGTGACCTTCGAATCATTTCCTCGAATCATTCCTCTGTGCTTCGAAGAAGTTTCTAAATCCCTCATCTCACTTTCAGGAACATCCTCGACCTTGTGCGTAGGTCGTCCGGTGACAGTATAATTTAATTCTCCGTAGTTCTCATTCTTTGCACTACTACATCCCTTTTCAGGTGTTTTCTCTAAATCCTTAAAATGGAGCCTGTTCAACGCACTCCTCTTACGGGCGCTACTACTAGAGCTCGCGCTAGAGGCAGGCCAACAGCCACAAGGTCTGTTTCTCGCACTCACTCTTTGGAACCACTCGACCTTAGGGAACGGCAACATTCAGTTCAATCTGTAGAAGACATACCACAGGATTTTGAGGATTCTAGTGATGAAGAAGAAGGAGAGGATACAATGCACGAGGCACCATCCGCCCCTGCCAATCACCCTTCTGGCCAATCCTCAGAACCTGGACCATCTAACTCTCTGGAAGATTTCATGAGACTTTTCATGAAAACCCTTTTAAATCCAACGTCTTCAGAGGGATCTAAGTTCAAAACTTCTTCTATGAAATCTCCTGACAAATTCGACGGAGATCACTCCGACAGATTGCGACCCTTCTTGCAAACCTGCAAGCTACTGTTCCATAATGACCCTCCAACCTTTAACAGCGACCAATCAAAGGTTGTTTACGCTTCTTCATTCCTAGCCGGGAAAGCAGCAAGATGGTTCGAACCTTATCTACTCATGCTTTCTTCGACAGAAACCCACTTACTTATCAATAATTGGGAAAAGTTCGAAGACCAACTTTTTACGTTGTTTGGGGACCCTAATGAAACGGACAACGCGGAAATTGAACTTGATTTTCTTCGCATGAGTGATAATGGTAAAGCCTCTGAATATATCTTGAACTTCAGAGCACTTCAAACTCGTGTAGGTTGGAATGATGCTGCCCTTAAGTATCATTTCAAGAAAGGACTTCCTTCGAGGATTCTAGATCAATTAAATCTTCACGGTCAGAAGATGACTACTTTAACGGATTTAATGGATTGAACCCTCAAACTTGACGGCGTTTATCAAGGACGACTTCAACATCGTCGATATGCCAACAAATCTCAAGGCCTAAATTTTAAATCGGGACCTTCTTCACACCCACGACCAAATCAATCCTCCTCGACTCAATCCAAACCCAATAAGGGAAAGGATAAACCTCAACCAAAAGGCTCGACCCCAGGCGATATCAGCAAAGTACTGGATCCTAAAGGGGAACTTAAAGAAGCTAAGAGAAAGAGACGAGCAGATAATGGGTTATGTATGTATTGTGGGGGTAAGCACAAGTTGGAAGACTGTGGAAAGTTGAAGGAAAGAGAAGGTACTAGTTCGAAGTCAAAAAACTAGTAGATAGTTTACTTGTGTGCAAAGCAAACTATCTTATCTCTCCCAGTGCATAGAACCTCCATGTCTTAAGGACTGGAGTTGCCTTAAACCGCTTGAGATTCATTCTTTTTAAGGAGGATATCCCCTTCAGTTGTCTTATAGACTCTGGAGCTTCAATTTCTTTTGTTAGTTTATCTTTTGCCGAGAAGCTTCAACTAACATTTACAGATATCAATCGAACTCACATCTATTTGGTCAAATCAGAGGAACCCAAATATTGGGTAAGTAAGAAAGTTTTATGGGTTTTCAACTTTCCGAACTTTCCCCCCTTCGAGTGGGAATTATCAGTCTTGGACGCCCCAGGGATGGAAGATACCATTCTTGGCCATGACTTTTTAACGCATTGGAATCCCGAAATTGATTGGACTAGGGGATTGATCACCCCACGCTCTAAGTATATTTCTGATTCTTCAATGCAGGTCAATAGGGAGTTAAACAACCCGCCTGACAACGTCCTGCTAGAGGACAAGTCTCTGCCAGATGACTTGCAAGCATCTGATCCTTCTTTAAATGAGCGATTGGCTAACCCTTCTAGCTCGATGACTTCACTCGAAGAGGATTTAAATTGCCTTGAAGTAATCGAATTCTGCTCTCTCAATACAGGTATCCCCTTGACAGATTCTCTCGAAGATGAAGAGGACGACCAAATCAACGTTGAAGCCATCAAATCCACTCTACCGGAAATCTACCATGATTTCCTCAATGTTTTCTCAATCCGCAAGGCCGATAAGTTACCACCTCATCGACCCTACGACCATCAAATAGAGTTAATAGGCCCAGTACCTCCGGCAGGTCCTGTCTATTCTTTATCGAAGGACAAATCTCAAGTTCTTCGAGACTACAGTGCAGAGAATGTAGCCAAAGGTTTCATCAGACCCAGTAAATCTCCAACCGGCTCCCCTGTCCTCTTTGTAAAAAAGAAGGACGGTAGTCTTAGGTTGTGTGTTGACTATAGAAAGCTCAACACAGTCACGAAGAAGAATGCATATCCTGTTCCTCCTATGTCATTACTTCTTACCCTTTTCAATGGTGCTAATTTCTTTTCTAAAATTGATCTTAGAGGCGCTTACAATCTTATTCGCATTGCCGAAGGTCAGGAACCACTGACTGCAATGCGCACTAGATTTGGTAGTTTTGAATATTTAGTTATGCCTTTTGGATTATGTAATGCACCTTCAACTTTTCAAACTTTTGTTAATGATATCTTTAAGATGTTTTTGAACAATTTGTAGTCGTCTATTTAGATGATATTTTAATATTCTCAAAAACACTGGATGAACATATTCATCATGTTCGACAGGTCCTAAATCGTCTTTGAGATCATGGTATCTACGCCAAGCATAATAAATGCGAATTCCACCTCAAATCAATTAATTTTTTGGGTTTTACGTTGTCCACTGACGGTTTAGTCATGAATGACAAAAAAGTCCAGAAAATCCTGGAATGGCCTGAGCCCAAAAACATTAAATCACTCCAAGGATTTTTGGGTTTTGCAAGCTTCTATAGAAGATTTATTAAAGATTACTCTAAAACTATTTCCAATCTTACTTCTCTTCTTAGAAAAGATATTCCTTTTGTTTTTACTTCTACAGCACGAAAGGAATTCGAAGCACTAAAAACGGCATTCACCACAGCCCCAATTCTTCGGCATTTTGATCCTTCTGCCTTGACAATAGTTGAGACAGATGCGAGCAATTATGCTATTGCAGGGGTCATCTCTCAATTAAATCCTGAAACAAATTTGTTTCATCCTGTTGCTTTTGAGTCACGCAAACTCATAGCCGCAGAATTAAATTATGAAATTCACGACAAAGAGCTTTTAGCTATTATCCATTGTCTTAAAAAATGGCGTTCTTTTCTTCTCAGCCTAGATAGTCCTTTTCAAATCTTAACAGATCATAATGCTTTGAAATACTTCATGTCTTCTAAAGTGTTAACCAGGCGTCAAGCCAGGTGGGCTGATTTTTTGTCTGAATTTTCTTTCTCTATTTTCTATCGCCCAGGAAAAAACTGCATTGTCCCAGATATCTTGTCATGTCGGGACGACGTTTACCCACAGCGGGGGGACGCATTTGCTGACAAGAACCCAGCAAATGTGCAATCAATCTTCAACGAATCAATGTTAACGACTCATCAACTTAATTCGATGACAATTCAATCTTTTTGAAATCCACTATCCAACATCCTCGAAGCTCAGTCGAAGGACGAATATTGTTTAGTGTTAAAAGACAAAATACTCTCGAAGCAAGGGGCCAAAAGATTTAGTATTGAATCAGGTCTATTAGTCTTCGAAGGTAGAGTAGTCATACCCGACAACAATGAGATAAAATTATGGATTTTCAACAGTCAACATGATTCTCCATTAGCTGGTCATTTTGAGGTTGATAAAACCTACCAGTTAATAGCGAGGGATTTCTTCTGGCCAGGTATGACCAGGGAAATCAAGGCCTATATAAAAGCTTGTTACGAATGTAATAAGAATAAGGCTCCCCGTCACCGGAAGCATGGGTTGCTTCAACCACTTCCTATTCCCTCTAAACCTTGGGAATCTTTATCGATGGATTTCATTTCTCAACTTCCTATTTCTAATAATTTTGATGCTATATTAGTAATAGTAGATAGATTTTCAAAAATGTCTATTTTTATTAAAACCACTACTACTGCTACAGCAGAAGATTTGTCAAAATTGTTTCTAGAATATGTATTTTCTAAACACGGCTTACCGAATGATATTATTTCAGATAGAGGCTCATTGTTTGTATCCACATTCTGGACCCAACTGTGTCGACAACTCAATATCACGAGGAATCTCTCCACGGCCTATCACCCTGAAACCGATGGTCAAACAGAAAGAGTTAACCAAATCCTCGAACAATATCTTCGAATGTATGTCAGTTATCAACAAGACGATTGGACCACATGGTTACCATTGGCCGAATTTGCTTATAATAACTCGACTCATTCTTCGACACGACAATCTCCCTTCGAAACCATTTATGGACGACATCCTCGATTCAACTCAATCCATGTAGGAACTAATCATCCTGCAGAACATTATCTTTGAACTATATCATGACTCCAAGAAGAACTTAAAACAAATTTGGAATCAGCGATTCTAAGATACAAGGAACAGGCCGACAAACATCGACAATCTGCTCCTTCCTTTAAACCAGGCGACAAAGTATGGCTCAACGCACAAAACATTCAAACAACAAGACCATCAAAGAAACTGGCTGAAAAGCGCTTGGGACCATTCGAAATCAACTCTGAAGTCTCTAAAACTGCATTTCGACTCAAGTTACCTCCTAAATGGCAGGCGATTCACCCTGTTTTCCATGTATCTCTCCTGGAACTGGCTCGAGAAATATACCCGGGCAAGAACCAACCCCCTCCGGAACCGGTCGAAGTAGAAGATCATTAAGAGTGGGAAGTAAGTCGTATCCTTGATTCAAGAATACGCAAGGGGAAACTTCAATACCTCGTGGAATGGGAAGGCTTCCTCAATGACTCAGACAAAACATCCTGGGAACCAGCCATCAATGTTTCTAACGCTCCTGAACTCCTAAAATCTTTTCATTTGAAATATCCTTTAAAACCAAAGCCTTAAAATTTCTTTATTTAAAATTTTCTTTTCTTTTTCTTTCTTTCTTTAAAATCTAAAACACCTCTTAAATTTCTTAGCCTTGTTTTCTTTTTTCTTTTTTCTCTCTTCTTTTTTCTTTCTTCTTCTTCTATAAAATTTCCTCCAAAACCAACTAAAAATAAAATCAAAATTAAAGTTAAAATAAAATAAAATAAAATAAAATAAAATAAAATAAAATAAAAATAAAATAAATAATATAAATATAAATAATAAAATAAAATAAAATAAAATAAATAGAATAAACATAAAATAAAATAAAAAACTCTTAAATCTCTCTAAATATTTTCTTTCTTTTCTTTTTCAATTCTTTAAATACATTCTTTTCTTAAATTTAAAATTCTCTTCAAAAATTTCTCTTCCACAAATTTATTCTCTCTTTTAAAAAACTTTCTTTCCCTCGAATCATCAAATCTTGTACGACACAACCATTTCCTCGAACTTAACTTCAACCTCTAAATCTCCCTATAATAATTCTTCTTTTCAAATTCTCTTAAATTCTAAATTCTGTTTTTTTTCTTTTCTTTCTTCTTCCTCTCTTTTCAACTAAAATTTCTTAAAAAAAAAAAAAAAAAAAAAACATATATTTTTCTTTCATTAAAATCCTCAATTTAACAAACTCATCTCAATCACAAAACCGTTTCTTTTTTTGTTCTCTTTCTTTTCTTACATAAAAATCTCCTTTTAAAAACATTAAAACTTCCTTCAATTAAACAACCTTTTTTCTTTCTTTAAATTTCTTCTTTCAAATTCTAAAATTTTTATTTTAAAACTTCTTTTTTTTCTTTTTCTCTCTCTCAAATCTTATAAAATTAATAATATTCACCTACAATAAAAAAATAAAATAAAATAAAATAAAACTAAAATACATTTTTTTTCTACTTCTTTACATCTCCTTTTCATTTCAAATCTTTTCTTTTAATTTCTCTCAAACCAATCTTTTCATTTTCTCCAAAACTACCCTTATCTCCTTCCTGCATTTCTCAAATACCTCCTCCTCTCCTACCGGGACCACCTCTCCCATCTCCAAGAGCTCCTCTACCACGTCGAAGGAAGCCGCGTCAATAATTGTGTTGACCTCCCCACATAATTCTTCCATGAACCTTACTCGTCAACCTTGACAAGGTTTCTTCGACCACACCTGGTCCAGGGTGTCTTCAGGTTCTTCAATTACTTCCGTGGCCAGAGGGTTTGCCTCAGTTGGTATAACCGACGCAGGCTCCGCAATCGGCTCTTCAAGGTTATTTGATGTCTAAAACAAAACTCATCAGTAACTTCATCCTTAAAATAAACAAATAAAACTTACCTCGAAGATGGGGTCAGGCTCTAGAAATAACCTTGGTGTCACTTTGACCTCTACCTCTCTCTCTTCCTCATCGTCCTCGATGACCACCCGTTGTTTCTTGAGTGCCCGCCCTGGAACAGGGACTTCATCTTCATCCTCCTCCACCAACTCGTCGACCTCTTCCTCGACACCTCGCTTCGAACTTGTGGCCTGGGTTACCCAGGTTGAGATCTCGTTGTTTAATTCCTTATCATTTTCCCCCACCGATTGTTCATCTTTGATCGAGACATCCCAAATGTCTTCGACCACCTCTTTGGTTTTAGGAATTACCCAAAACTTAGTCTTGGTAAATCGCTTTTTGATTTCCGCGTTCTTCGTCAACGCATCGCACGCCACTCGCGGCCAACGGCAAAACTTGCATTTCTGGCGAGGGCCTCGAGTCGCCGTACTTTCGACACAGAAATACTCCATGCTTTCACAAGCCGTGCAAGTCTGTGAAAACTGTCGTGTGATCATTCCCCCATCCGCTTTAGGGTGTGGAGGTGTAGGTGTGGGAGTGGGGCAGTTCATTATAAAAATAAGTAATTAAGAAGTGAGGGAAAAAATTATTAGAAAAAGGGAAACTAGTGTGGGAAGATGGCTCAAGCTCAATGGAGTTCGCAATTTTTATACCCGGGCATCTGTCACGCGCCACGTGACACTCGAGGCGAAATCAACTCATTAAATCAATAATATCGAGTCCTAAATCTATACTCGAAGCGCAGAAAGCAATTCTCCATAGCAACTGCGATTTTCCTTTGTGTACTTACTATTTAACTGTGCTAGCCTAAACTCTAAATCTAAATTAGTCAATCTCCCAATAGGGTACATTAGTCCTTTTCAATAAGCGATGCACAGTGCTAGGTTCAACGAAATAGTACAGTAGTAGTTTTCCTTAAAGTTTTGTTAATTAATTAAAAAGGGGTAAATTGAGCATGGACGGATATTTAGTGAAGAGGGTCTAAGTGTATGTTAGTAATGGTCAATGGAATGGGAATGGTGCGATGGAAGGGAGGTCAATGAGAGGAGGAACAAAGGATATAAAAGGAGTTGGGTATTTGGTTCGATATTCCTTAGAATTAAATTATAAAATCGTAGTTACATTAATAGTGGTAAATCCTTAAAGTTAAAATCATTGTTATTGTATCTTTCTTTTATTTTCTCAATATTCATTTCTAAATCCTAAATCTTTGATTATTGAGTTTCCAACCCTTCGTGAGATTTTAAGAATTACTATTACCTTTGAAACTAGTCTATAATTCTTCTCGAACGAACCTCGAACCTGTAGCTATTACTTCAAGTGACCTTCGAATCATTTCCTCGAATCATTCCTCTGTGCTTCGAAGAAGTTTCTAAATCCCTCATCTCACTTTCAGGAACATCCTCGACCTTGTGCGTAGGTCGTCCGGTGACACCACAGTAGCATGTCCAGACAGTCTAAAAATTTAAGTAAAGGAAGTGATTAAAGGACTTGTATATTTTAAAATAAGAAATTGAAAGGGAGAAAAGGAAACCTTTCCTAAAACCTCTACTTGGAATACCTACCTTAATTTATAGAATTAATAAATCATCTTTCATTGCCTTAGTTATCCAATTCATTAAATAGTTGGTGATAGAACTGGGTTACCAGTAAAAGGGTTGATATAAGGGAACATTATGTGGAGAAATTTTTTTAAACTGTCCTGTGACAGCCAGACTAGGACAGGTTGAAGAAAAAAACATGAAAATTTCAAGAATTAAATGAGTAGAGATAGCTATACAAGGCCTACAACAATTAATTATGTTTCTGCACATTTTCTTCCTTTTATTTTTAGTTTCATATTTATTTTATTTTTTCTTTTTTTATTTCCTCAGTTTTAGTAGTTCAATTTCCTATAAGCTTTTAAAACCCATTTTTATTTTTATTTTCAACCTTAACTAGTCCCTCCATTTACCCACCGCCATCACAAAAAATACCACCTCTTATTTTCTGCTTCCACCAGCTCCTCCACCTCCACTTGCCTACCACCACATCTTCCACCACCAAAACCAGTCACCCACATCCTATGAAACCACTACCACTTACCCATCACCCCCTCTAACACCACTGCAACTATTTAAAACCATCCTCTTCCACCACCTCTATGTGCCCACTTCCACCAGTTCCTTCACCTCCACTTGCCACCACCACTACCTCCACTTTCCTACTGCAACGATTTCCTCCACCTCCACTTGACTAACACCACCAAAAACACCTAAACACCTCTGACACCAATACCACTCACCAATCTCCCCATCTACCACCAACCCTTTCCCACTACCACTAGCTTTACCACCACCACCACCAGTACCACCACCAGCCACCCACCTACTCTTGCACCACTTCCACTCACCCACCACCACCACTTTCACTCACAACCACCACCTCCACTTTACCACTTTACCACTGCCACTAGTTCCTCCACCTCCACTTTCCACCTCCACCTTCACTGACTCCACTTGCACACTTCCACTATTTCATTCACCACCACCTCCACTTGCCACCCCACCATCTCCACTCACTTTCAACCACTAGATCATCCACCTCCACTCTACATCATCTCCTTCACCATCTCAAGTTTCCACCACCACTAGAACCACCACAACCACTTTCCTCCTCTATAAAATCCACCACCACTTTCAACTCCACCTTCACTCACCACCTACACCACTATTACCTCTTCCACTCAATAAAGAACATTATAGTCAGGGGGAGCTGAGGGGAAAATTATTAAAACTATGCATCTGGGTGATTGAATTTTTTTTCTGTAAATATTTTTTAATTTTTAATTATTACTTATTGGGCTAAAGATCCAGATTTCAGTGAAAAATTTGCATTGTTGTATTTTTCCTTTAATACTTTGTTTTACTGTGCAAAAATGAGAGACATTAAATGGGTTATACAGCTATTATGTATGATAATTCTTTATACACTCTGTCAAAATTAAATAATACAGTTTTCATGCAACACATAACCCTCAAAGTAAAAGAAGCTCATTAAGTCAATAATCAAGGGCACAATGATCTCAAATAAATCTATACATGAAGTTCAGAAGCAAGATCTGCCTAGAAAATGTTTTTTCTTCATGTTCTCAACCCCAACTCACTTATTTGACTGCGCTTTATCTTAATTACTAAATCTAAGTTAGTCAATTGATTCAATTATGCACTTGTGTTTTTTAATTTAAGCCAATTCACACACTATTAGTGCTATGGTTGATTCAATAATTTGATTGTGGGTTATTGTGTGTCTGAGGGCTGTTAAAGGGTCTGTGAGTAGGAACAGATGATAATGTTAGATAGTCTGTGATATATTAATGAAATATACTAAAAGGGGTCAAGGCAAGGTGGAGTTGACTATATAAATGGTTTTGGTTTTGATTCAACACCTTAGAATTAAATTATAATATCATTGTGATAGTAGTTAAATTTATAGTAATATATATTGTGCTATTATTTTTTCCTTCATTTTATTAATAATCAGTTTTAAAAAATTCTAAATCCCTTAAATCATTTCCCCTGATTATTAAGCTTTGAACCCTTGGTGAGATTTCTTAGAATATTAGTATCACCTTTAAATCCATATTAATATTCCCCTCAAGAATGTCTCAAAGAAAGATAATTTCCTTCAGTGTATCTTTGAACCACTTCTTCAAGGTATTTATTTGTACCTTGAAGCACTTTCAACTCTCCTTCCCAATCTCCCTTACTCAGGAACACCCTCAACATTGTGCATAGGTTTTATGGTGACAACAGGCATACTATGGATACACATTGACAATGGAGTCATAAAATCATACTCTATAGAGTCTTTAGGAAGATTTGAAATGAATTTGGAAAGACCAGTAGAGATAAAATGGGAAAAGGATATAGCTGATTTTGTGGGTTTGAAAATCTAAAGAACATCTGAAGGTTTTAATTTATCACAACCAGAATTAATAGAAAAATTAAAAAATAAATTCTACATACAATCTAAACAGGAAAATACAAAACTACTATCTAAGGAGTTTTCACTACAATTGAATAGAAATAGAAAAGTTAAAAGCATCAAATACCTGAGATTTCTTGGGTGTCTAAACTATCTGGAAAAAGGCACAAGAGCAGACATAATGTATGCCATGAACTTCCTAGACTAATAATCCAGAAGACTCTCATTGGAAAGCTCTAGGACATCTCACTCAGTATATAATATATAAAAGTAATTTTTATTTTCATGTGATGTCACAGATAAATGGAGGTTTAGTAGCATACACAGATACAAGTTGGGGAAGAGAATTTTTAAGATCTACAAATGTTTCAGTCTTATATTTCAATGAAGTCCCAAGTATTTTTTAATCTAACAGACAGCAGATTGTATTAACATCTACCTTTCAAGAAGAATATGTAGCATTAAGCTAAAAAGAAAAGATGTGGATGTGGATTCAAAATCTACTCAAAGATATTACAGGAAAAATATTTAAATTCAACATCAACTGCAACAACCAAATCAACCATGAAATTAACAAAAGATAAACCAGCTAACAAAATAATCTGTCACATGGAAAGAGATTTCTATTATACCAACTCTCTAATTTATGAAAATAAAATAGATATAAATTGGGTGAGTACTAAAGATAAGAGAGCTGATATTTTAACAAAAAATCCCTGGCCAAATCTAGTGGAAAAGGGCAGATGATTATTGGCAGTATATGAGGATGGAGTGGGATGGCAGAATTTAGTTTAGGATGGGGGTGTTGAGACATAGATAGGATACTTAGACATAATACTCAACTAAATAAGCACATGTATATATAGATATAGTACTAAGGGGAATATGAACTAATGTGATTAGAAATTAAAACCCATATACCATCACAGGTGTAATCTGACACATTTTGTTTTTTCCATTTTAGCCAGCTAGAAAATTGATAACACTAACTCCTAATCTCTAACCCTAACTCATACCAATAAACTAAACTAACTTCTAACTTCTAACTTCTAACTCTAACCTAAACTAACTTAATCTTTAACCTGTATAGAAAGAAAGCAATTGGAATCTAATAGCATCTACCTGTGTGTTGGTAAATTACGAGTATCAAAATGAATATTACTGAAACATTGGGTAATGAATTGACTAAAGCACCAATTTATGCACCCAAATTTACTACTGGAACCGTAAATTGAATTTTTGACCAATGTTCCTGACACATATTTGGTAAACACCTGCCCATTTAATTTGTGTGTGAAATGGGAATTTTTGCCTTGTCAGGTTTCATTGCGGGAAATTTAAACCTGAATTGAAAATGTGACACCATATTTCCAGAAGTTTTTTTTATATTCTAAAATTATGTAATTTAAATTGGCATACAGATGGTACAAGATAAAAGGGGATTATGTTAAAAAGTGAATAGTGCCAATAAATATTGTTGTTTAGTGTATGAGGTGATGTGAAGTGTAAGTGAAAATGGGAAAAGTGATCAGTAATGTTTGAGAGTTTTGAGATTTGCATATTTTATTTTTCTTATAAAATCTCACTCAGCATGGAGCATGAAGGGGCTATGCTTAAGTACAAAGAGGGATAGCAAAAAGAAATGAGTAGGAGACTAAGTAAAATAAAGTAGTAGAAGACTTTTTAGAGAGGTGCAGTTTAGGGGTGATTATTGGGGAACCTATTAGTATTAATGAGAAACTTGGAAAAAAATTTGGTAATTTTGGATGGAGAAAGTAATGAGGAGGTGGAAAATTAGATTTTTTGGCATTTAAAAGCAGTGTATAGAGAGCTGCATGCCTCTGAATGTTCTGGGAAAATGAGCAGTACATGTTCAGGGGTGTTGAGTTAAGTGAGCACAGGTTACAAACTGGATACTCAGAGCCCTTAAAAGAATATAAGTAGTGCTTCAAGGGGGAGTTCCCTGAGTAGAATTTCTCAAATGCTGTGGCTTGAGTCTGTGTGAGCTCTGTTAACACTTTGAATATGTGAAAGGGATCAAAATGCCCTCTCATTTTCCTAAGAATATTTCTGGAGGGAGGGGAGAGGATGAGAGCTTTTGCACAGGAATTTATATGCATTTTCAATGAGGAGGAAAAGGGAGGGGGAGGAATAAATTTAAGGATAGAATCAGATGTGTTCATCATTGTGTGAGAAGAATTTTCCAGACCATAAACAATTTCATTACCATTGATACCCTTGTGACCAGGGAACCATCTGATGATTAATGTTTGGTTTGGGTTGTCATTCTTTAGTTGGTTAACTGCTTTAATAATTGAACTGGTTAAAATAGTGTTTTAGTTATTAGCAACTGTGCTAGAAAATACCTTGATTACAGATTGATTGTCAGTATGTAGGGTGAATGAGGGGTATGCTGAGTGGAAGGAGTTTTTGATGAATAGTAAGATCCCTAGTAGGATACTGCACAACTCTGTTTCAAAAGCTGAGTAAATTTTCAAAACATCTAGTCTAGAGACAAATGGTAACTGTTAGCCTGCGTAAAAAGCTTCTGCAAAAGAGCCAGCTGGTGACTTAGATTCATCAGTGTATATATAATATGAGGAGGGTAAAGTAGAAGAAAGGAGTGAGTATATTTCATTTCTTTCTTCCTCTTTTGTGTTCCTTATGAATTTTTTGAAGATAGGGGGGGTGATGGGGCAAGAGTAATGGATTTTTAATGTTGAGAGAAGATAGGGTAAAGGAGAGATGGAACAAATTGAACTTAGCTAATATGTGTAGTTGGTGGAGGTAGAGATATTAGATCTTTGACCAAGCAGGCCATGGGGTTTTATAAAGGGATTTTAATAAGTCTTTCCCAGGAACTGTTGACTACAAGATATAAACACATTTTTCAAGTTAGGTATTGTGATTCATGTAGGAGAAGCTGGAATTGGGTAGAGAAAAAAAAGCCTAGTGCTCGTTTATATGATTTTTTATCAACTACTTGAAGGAGTCTCACATTCCGTGATGCTTTCTTTGGGTTGTGCCATATGATGACAGCATAATCCATTCTTGAGTGAATAAGAGAATTTATTAGTATTTTATGTTGATTTAGAGGTATGATTCACCCTGATGATGTCATTCTATGAATAGCTGCCATTTATTTGATTCCAGTAGCAACTAATCTAATCCCATCAGGGATGAATAAGAGGGCTGGGTCAATGAGGACACCTAGCCATTTTAAAGACAGGGAAGAATCAAGGTTGAGGCTGTTTAAAGGAAGTGTCAAGGGAGAGTATTTGAGTTGTTTTTTTAGTGAGAAGTAACCATTTTTTCTTTGTAAAGTCAAAGACCCTGGCATTTTTGGAACCCCATTTCTTCTGAGCCAAGGGTTAAGAGGGAGTGCACCACCTTTTTTGGGTCTTCATTTGCTGTGAGAAATATGATGTCATCTATATATCCTAGAGCTAATGAAGACATAGTCAGAGATGGGAAGGAAATTAATTCAGCATTTTAAGGTACATATAGGATTGGTGATAAGGGGGATCCTTGTAAAAGTCTCTTTTAGAAAAAGAATGAGGGTGATTTGTAAGAGGAAAAAATATGCTTGTTTTTCATCACTCTAATGAGTTAATAATCAGGTTATTTAAGTTGTGTGTAATAGGGAGAGAATGTAGCAAGGAGGCCAAGCTGAGGATTTTGACTAAGGGTAAAGCACCCTTCACATCTAATGAGAGAGCACCTACAACTCTTCCTTTCCTCCCTTTTTTTAGGTCCATGTGGAGAAATGTAGTAGAGCATCCAACATACTTTTAACTGGACTACCTGCATAATGAGTTTCAGAGATAATGATAGCTTATTCAAGATAGAAAGAAAGGCATTGTGAGATCATGGCCTCTTAAATCTTTCCCATGGTTTTAGCAGAGAAATAGGGCAGTACACTCCAGTAACTGAGTAGTCAGAGAATCCTGGATTGGGGATGCTGATAGTCTGGGAAATTTTTCAGGGGGAAGGAAAATAGCCAGTTTCTAGGAGTTTTTGGACGATTCAATGGAGGATAGAAGGGATAGCTTCTGGGCTACTATGGAGCAGAGAGTTTGGTATTTCATCTGGGCTGTGGGCTCTTCCTTTTTTAGTCTTTAGGATGATGGCCTTGACTTCCTGGACAGTGAAGGGTGGGGAGAGAGGGAGAGGGGGGGGAAATCTTACAGATCACAAGGGATAGCTGATACTGCAGTACCTTCAAATAAAATCTGGGACTTCAATAAAAAGTCAGTGATGGGGGACCCTTTCTGGTCAGATAACTTGGGGTTAGAAAGAGAATTTGAGAAATATTTGGAATACTTAGCTAGTTTATGGATGGTGAGAGGAGTAAGGGAGGATAAGAGCTTTGTCCAGTGCAGTGTTTTGAGATATTTTATTTTGGAATGAAAAAAATTTCTTGCTAGCAGAAGCTCAACCTCAAAGTGTGGTGTTGGGGAAAGCCTGAATTTCCTTTGAGCTCAGTAGCAGTTTTTCTTGAGGGGATCCAAGATACTTCTAATCCTCCAGCCATTGCACATTGGGATGGGCTTCTTCTGCAGAAAGAAATTTTCCATTAGTTTTTTAAAGATGGAAGTGACTTGCTCTGCATCCTAGTCCATTGAAGGGGGGAGGGGAGAGGAATGATAGGAGAAACAGAAGCAAGAGAAGAATAGAGAGATGACTCATCAATTCTTTTCTAGTTTCTGAAAGGCCTATTTGGAGAGAGGGGAGGTGGGGAGAGGTGGATAACTGTAGAGATAGCTTTATGGTCTGAGAGATGAGAAAGGAACCCTTCTTGGTTGATGAAACATCTGAAAATAAGGTCAGCCACCTTTCTATTTGTTAGACCAGATCAATAATCAAGGTGAATTTTATGGAGTTGAAAAGGGCTGGAACAACCAGTTGTGAGACAAGGGACATGTCCAGGTCCATGAGGGAGTCAAGGAAGAGGGACACTTTAGAGTGGTTAGAGTGGTGTTTCAGCAGGTCTTACCACAAATCATGATTTAACTTAGAGTCAGAAAAAATAGTGTGGGATTATTGTGGTAAGGGAGAAGGGATGTTATAATGTGTTGAGACATGGAGAAGGAGGATGGGGGTTATATAAATTTTAATTAAGATGAGAGTCAAGTCAAGTGAGGGGCTGGGAAGGTGAGTGAAGAAGTGAATAGGGATTTTTCTGTAGATGTAGAAAAAGAATTGGATTGGGAATGGGGGGAGGGGGGAGAGTGGAGTGGGATGATGCAATTCCATCCCTTGAAAGGATCTAGAGAGAAATGATCAAAAGAGAGGAAGGGTTCCTGAAAAACTAGAATTTCAAATTTGTTAGTAAGGGGATCATTTAAAACTGAAGGGAAAGCATTAAATGAGTGGTGGAAATTTAGTTGAAGGAAAGAAAATGGTAGAAAGGTGGCTATATCAGATCATTTGGACTTGTCATTAAGATCTATTCAAAGGGAAGGCTGGCAGCTGGGTTGAATGAAAAAGGGGGGAGGATTGTTCAAGTAATGTGGGGGGGATGTGCCCACATTTTAAAGGGGATGGTTATGTGGAAGGGATTCAATGAATTTGAAGCAGACTGGGGCTGAAAGCTTTGGAGCTTTTCACACTTTTTTATTGTGATGGCCAGCACAATTGGAACATTTTGGGGGAAATGAACAGTGAATAGACAGATACCCTTTGCCCCAAAATTGAAAACATGTGCTTTTCTCATGGTTAAGGGTTTCTGTGAGTCTTACCTGACTTTCTACAAAGAGAGGATGGGTTAGGGGTGAAAATTTTTTTTCAGTGTTTTCCTTGTCATGAAGATGAAGAACTACTGATGAGTGGTTCTTCCCCTCTCTGGCTTCAGGGTGTCTGAGCCAAGTGACTCTGTAAAGTGAATTCAGAGTGTCCAGGTTGTCTTCAATTAATGATTTGAGGCATGCTTGGTCCTTAAAATCAAAATAGGTGAGGATTCCATGAGCAACTACTGGATGAGGGGGGGGGGGTTGAATATTAGACCCTGTGGGATCTATTCCTTCCAGGTATTGGTAATTAGGAGGAGTTTGACATCCATGGAGGTGATAATTTTAAGGTCATTTGAGTTGTGTATTTTGACTCCTTTAACTTTGATTGGTGTGTTTGAGATTGGATTTCTGATCTTTTGGAGGAGATCTGGTTGTTTATGAATGCAAGTAGTTTTGGCTTTTGGAATTATTTGAGTGCCAGAGTGGTGGGGTCAGATTGCTTAATAGTAAAAGATGGGAGCACAGTTTGAGGAGCCAGAGGAGTAAAGTTGTTTTCTTGGGTAGAAAGGCATGATGCAGCTGCTTTTGCAAATATTGGGAAAGGGGCTCTGCCTTGCTTCTTCTGACTGGGATGATTAATTTTCTGTGGCAAGCAGGCTAGAATGTCATCTAGCTCCTCTTTTACTAACTTCAGGGAGGGTTCAGGAGATTTGGGGGTTGCCTTGTGGAAGGATGATTGGGAGATGAAAGTGGACAGTGCAGCTGCTAGTGCTTTAATGTCCAAAACATTGGTGGTGTAGATTGTGGTACAATTTCCCTTCCTTGGAGGCTCCCTAATAGTGCCTAACAGGTTATTGAGGCAGGACACCAATGCCCCTGGGTTGTTGGCACATTCCATACCTACTAACTGAAGGATGTGGGCAGCTGGTGTGTTTTGGTTGACTGTGGGGGGAGGGGGGATCTGGGGAGCTGTGGTGAGGCCAAAACTAGCAAACAGATTGCTAGGGTGATGGATTGAGTCCTCTAGTGAACCATGGGTAGAGGTCCGTCTCTGGGGGAGAGGGATGGGGTGGGAGCAATACTTCCTTCTGACATAGCACCAGAGTTCTTTTGAGCTTGAGGAGGGTCAGGGAGGGTGTCCTCTACCATGAGGAATGAGAAAGCTGGAGTCAAGGAAGGCAAAGAGAACCAATGCTTCTTGAGTGTGGGGTACTTGGTGGGAACTTGTGGGGAAGGGGAGGGAGGTGATGAGACCCTATGCATTGATTCAGGATTAAAGATTGGAGGGGGAGCTGTTCAAGAGGAGAGAGAGGAGGGGAAGAGGAGGGAGACATGCTCAGGGAGGGAGGGGATAAAATGACCAGAGGAGGGGGTGGATCAGTAGGCATGGGAGGAGGAGAATTTGATGGAAACACGTCAGGTGTGTCAATAACCATATCATGTTGGTTCTGGATAGAATGCATGAGAGTTTTGCAGATGAGTTTGAAAAAAAATGGCAGGAGTGGGCACAAGTTACAGATTGTAAATCTTTCACTGCAAAAAATCAAGTGGCACCTGCTGGCAGGTGCCTATCCCTATATTCAGTTTTGATTTAAGAGTAAATTTGATTTGATGTTGCACGAGCTAGTGTGCTCATTGTTCAGTGTGCAGTCTTTCCATAAGAATTACAGCTGAGCTGAAATTGAGTTAAGTCAAAGATAGGGTTTGGCACCTGCTATCACACTACGCAATATAGGGGGTGGACTTGCTAGCAAGTCCCCAACCTGAACTCAGATAGAACTCAGACTGAACTCAGACTGAACCCATACTGAACTCTACTTGAACACCCACCTAAAACTGTTCTGTTGAGTGGTGTTCATCCCTGATTGTATGGTTCCTTTGTCAATAGCTCAATGTGTATTTGATCTGTGGTGAGTTTGGGTCCAAGGTTGCGGACTTGCTAGCAAGTCCGCCCTCCATATTGTGTGGTATCAGGTGCCCATGTTTTTTTTCTGTTGTTTGTGCGTCAGTAAATTTGCTTACAGGGTTGGAATATTTACTGACATTTTTAGTTAATGTGAGAATTTACTGCAACGGTGGTCAAAATTTGGGAAAATGCTCTGTAAAGTATGCATACCGTCGAATTTACCGACACGGGGGTAGATGCTCCAACCCTAACTTTTAAAGAATGAAAGTATCTAACCCTAGCATCATTGAAAGAAGCCATGAGCGAGAGATACTGCTAGCTTAGAGGACTTAGTTTACCTTACTGGAAGAGATAAAAAAAACTTTGAAAGAAGTTTGATGGACAGGTTGGCACATGCGCTGGCACAGTGACGAGTGTTTTTTGGCATGTTATGACATTTTTGATGCTGTTTTTAGAAGTTTTTGGCTACGATTTACCAGAAGTCAATACACGTCGTGCATATATAATAACGCCACCACCCCCCCCCCCCCCAAAAAAAAAAAAAAAAAACTCTGGTGCAAGAAAATACTCTACACAGCATTACAGCTAAGTCATAAAAGCTTGCGGAATTTTTGACGAAAAAATAAAAGTTGTTCTCAACAAAAAATGATTTGCCTATTCAAAAAGGTTGAGGATAGGGCGGGGGTACTTCCTTTTGAATAGGCAAATCATTTTTTCGTGGGCGAAACTTTTATTTTTTCGTCGAAAATTCCGCAAGATTTTGTGACTTGGCTGTAACAGCTCATCAGCCAACGTGAACAATGTTGAGACAAACACCTGGGTTAAAGTTTCAAGGCTTATTGCAGACACAAAAAGTGTCCATTCCAAAGTGCCAGAACTGAAAGTGTGGTAATCCCCTTTTTGATCCACTTTAAAAAAATCGATATATTTGTAGCTCATTTACTAATACTTCAACAACCGATAACAAAAAAGATGAGCGATAGCACTGGACAAGCTTTGTATGAGGGTCGACTGTGGATTGGAGGTCAAGTAAATCAGTTTTGCACCAACATTCATACAATCCTTCCTCTTATGCTAATATGATTATGTATCCATTTCTAAGTTCGTACCTTCTAATACTGGAGATACTGTACCTTTTTGTGCTCCATTTTGTCCAGATAACTTGCTTGCACGTATCTCATATGCATCGAAGGAAGATATTGATCATGCGATTAGAGTAGCAAGTGAGGCGCAAGTTATATGGTCTGCACTTTCACCTCAAGAAAGATCCGCCGTAATGTTAAAGTTTGCAACGCTGATTGAAAGGTAAATAGTTGTCCTGAACTTTTCCTTTCAAGAGTTTTTTCATTGGATTGACCTAGCTTTAATGATGTTTTATTTGCAAAAACAAGAGACGCAGAAATATTGCAAAAACTAGATGCCTTGAGCACTGGAAGACCCATGAGTGCACAGAAAGTAGATATTCAATTTGCTAGCGAAAGATTCAGGTCTTGTGCCGCCTTGGGTCTTTTTTGCCTTGGGACCACTTCTACTACTTGTCCTGGACATTTTAATATGACTATAAAGCAGCCATTTGGCGTTGTGGCCGCTATCATTCCTTGGAATGTTCCGATTATCAGTAAGTCCAAGTCTATGTATACTTAAGAACACCAAAATTACTAAATCTATTGAAATATTTGTTGTGGATGTGTCCTATATGATACTTTTACTTGAAAAACCTTATTCTTATTTTCAAAAAAAAAAAAAATCAACAAAGTGTGGGCCTTCAAAGTCGCCCCAGCGATAGCAGCAGGGAACGCAATATTAATTAAATCTTCAGAGAAATCTCCTTTTTCAAGCCTTCACCTAGCAAAGCTTAGTGCAGAAGCAGGCTTCCCACGTGGACTAGTCAATTGTCTTTCAGGGGCTGCTCAAACTGGAAGTCTGATAGCAGAGCATCTTGAAATTAGAGCTCTTGCTTTCACAGGTTCTACACAAACTGGGAGATCAATTCTAGAAGCTGCTGCAAGAACTAACTTAAAACATATTATTTTGGAACGTGAGGGCTCAAATAGATCGAATATTCTGCTTTTGTGTTCTGATGTGCGGTTGTTTTTCTGTTTCATTATGAAGTTGGTGGGAAATCGCCTGTAATCATATTTGAAGATGCTGAGCTTTCATCGGCTGTCCCCTCCATTGCATTTTCACTTTTATTTGGTCAGAGTTTTGTTACTTAACCTGAAGGATAGTGATTTCTGATCAAATTATGTGTTCCAAAATTTAGTGAGCGGTCAAAACTGTATGGCTAATAGTCGTATTTATGTTCACAAAGGTATTGTAAAATTGATGTTGAGAGTTCTGCTCATTGATGCTTTTTATTGGTAAAACACTTAAGACGATGAGGGAGAATCATATTTAAAGTTTCTTCTGTTTAGATATCAAGGAAATTTTTTTAAAACAATTATCTGATCACTTTGATGCATCTAAGTGGGACAATGGTGATAATAGAAAGGCTAATTATGGTCCAATTTGCGACTCTTCTCAAAAAAAAAGAGTGGATGAATATATTAAAATTGGTAAAAAAGAAGGTACTCTGATTATTGGTGGTGGCTATCTTGATGAAGGAGTACGTCAGAACCCCTTTTCTTTAGTATATTTTATTTTTTCTTTGAATTGATTTTTTTTAACTAATGGCTGTGTCTCAAACAGGAAACCTGTGTTGCCCCTACCCTATTTACCAATATTTCAACAAATTGCCCATTGTATCGAGAGGAGACATTTGCTTCCGTGGCAATACTTGATACTTTTGAAAATGAAGATGAAGCCATTAAAAAGGCAAACGATACGGGTAATTTTTTTCAGGAATTTTCGTAAAAACCATTTTATGATATTTGCTTAATCTTTCGCTGGCTTACTTGCAAATAATGGCGTTAGAGTACGGTCTTTACGCGGCAGTTTTTACCGCCAATCTTGATCGGGCCTTGAGATGTGCCAAAAGATTGGATGCTGGAAATGTTGGGGTCAATACAACTAGTCCAATGATTAGTGAAGATATGCCATTCAAGGGAAGGAAGTTCTCTGGATTCGGGCCAGGTGAAAGTGGGCCCAACGGGCTGGATGCATGGCTGCAAACCAAGTTGAGTAATTACCATACTCATGATTCTCAGTTTACCTACATCCAAATTTATGCACATTGAAAACTGAAGTTTATGTGTTTTTGACACTGCAACATAGATCAATCTATGTGCGAAGCTAAAAACAAGGCTGATTAGTTGCTAGCAAAGTGGAATGATGTCTCATTGAAATCACAATAAGCTTACCGATAGGTTCATAACTTTAAATTTATTACTTTTATCGGCTTGTAAGCCTGTTAGCAGGTGCCAACATTTTTTTCTGGTGAGACCAATCACCACAAATTAGTTTGATGAATTGACTGAGCAAGGCTGAGTGCATTATTTTTTTTCAAACTGAGAGTTTCATTGAGCCTAGCCGAAACCTTGATTCAGCGTATATTGGGAGCTTGCTAAGATAACATGAAGAATATAAACAAAAATATAATTTTACTAATTAATTAATTATGAATACATTTAGATAACATTTAACAGAAAATAATAACTCTCATGTCCGATTTGGGAAAATTTTACTTTAAAATCACCTTAACTGATATGAATGTAAGAGTGAATATCTATATTTTTTTTAGCTGTTTTTTCATCTAGTAATAAACGACTAGTATCAGAAACTTATAGATACAAAAATCCCTCTTCCAACATTTCCTCACCATCACCTGAATCCCATCAAATTTTTCTAGGCTGACTCTTCCCCTGATATTTTTCCATCTCTTCTGCCTCCCAAAAAAACTTACTGAATTAAATCCAGACAAAAAAGGGGGTCACTGAAGGGAAAAGGTAAATTTCTTAAATACAAACCCTTGAAATTTTATTTTTTGTAAAATTCAAATAGATTTTTTTCATATCTATCTTTGTCTTTGTCTTCTTTGTCTTCTTTGTTTTGTATTTTTTATTTTTTGGAGGAAAGCAAGATCGAATTAACATGTATGCTGGAATCCTTTAATTTTCAATATCTTTTTCTCTAAAAAATAATTTAAGTGATTTTTTTTACCTGGGTATACATGCTTTCGAAAGCTACACAAGATTAAGAAAATAGTTAATAAAATGAATTGAAAACTAACTGGTTCCTTCACCTATTAGGGGGTATCAATATTGACTAATTCAATTAAATTAATTGTGGATAAAAATCATTATACCCCAATTTTCTTCTACAATTATTTTTGCTAATAATTGAGTTATTAGACATTTTACATGTCAATGTTCACCTCTATCTGACATTTTTATCCTCAATTTTTCATAACCACATCTTGGACAACTTTCTGGATGTGCCAGCCTCCCTACTTTGCTGTGCACTCCAATCCTGTCTATTCATTCTCTCTGTTCAAAAACCCTCCCCATCTCATCTGTTTCTTTCTTCTCCTTTTCATCTTCAAATATCTCAACATGCCTCATCATCATAGATCTTCTCAAAGGTAGACTTTCCCTAGTTTTTCTTCAAATCCCATTACTCTCTCTTTTCCCTGCTCAGCTGAGAAATCAAAGACTGTTTTACTAAAAAATATGATCATCTCATACTTATCAACTGGCTAAAAACTAAAATTAATTATGGTTCTTATTTTGGCACTGAGAATGTAACTAAAGTAGAACTTCCCGCTGCATCAAAAGTCAATGGATATCTTCTAATGGTCAATGAATTACAAAATAAGAAAAAGGGAAGAATTGATCTTTTGCCTAAACAGATGTCTGAATTCTTCAAGCACTATTGAGCCAAATACAAGAAGGCTAAGACTCTTTCATCTTCCACTGGTTTTGGTATTACTGGCCTTGATATCAGTAAGGGCATCAAATTTATAGACAATAAACATGATTCTTTATTTCTTTAATATAAAGAGATGGATTCCAGATTGGGAGAGCCAGCTGATGTTAATCTTGCAAAAAATTTTGAATGGAGAAGATGACATCTCTGAACATGATGTTGAAAGAAATAATTTTCCTTCCTCTTCTACTGAGGCCTCCCCTCATTTGACTTCCATCTATCAAGATATCTTTTCAATAGATCCTTATGGGGATATAAACCAACCTTATCTCACTACAGTGAGATTTTACTTCTTGTCTAGTTGTTTTATTTTTTTATTTACATCTCTTTTTTTTATTTTTAAAAAGGCTAATGAACAAACCCAGGATCCTTAAGCAACTGAGTTTGAAGCTAGCATAAATGATAAAAAGGAAAATGTTACCTCCAAAAAAATTGAAGGCCATCAAATATTTTGAATTCAACAGTCAAAGAAAACAAAACAGAGATAGTTTTTCCCAAACCCCATTTTCTTCCATTGATGATTTTTTGGTGAAACATGATGCTGGTAAGTGATAGCAAGACTCTTAACAATTAAGTGAGATTTTCTTTTCTTTTGTCACTATTCCTTTTCACTCTAGGTAAAGTTGAAGTTGTAAGAGCTACTCTTAACTTTCAAAAGCAACAATACAAGCTTTCTTTATACAGTGATGATAATACACAAGACTTGGAGGAGAAGGAATTTGAGCTCTCTTTTCAGAGGGAAGAGAGGGCACAAGACTTGGAGAAAAAGAAATTTGAGATTTTTTTACAGAGGGAAGAGAAGGAACATGACTTGGAGGAGAAGAAATTTGAGATAAAGAAAGAGGAGAAGGCTCTCAAGTACAATTTCCCATTAGATCAAATGAAACTCAAGTATCAACTTGAAGATATTTCAAAAAAATTTTTTTTTGATAGAATGTGTTAAAGCTAATAAATCTGTTGAATAAATTGAATGTTTAATGTAACTTTTTGATGAGTAGTTATTTTTTTCATATTTCATACAAATTTTTTTAGAAAGTTTTCTTGATAGAATGCATTAAATCTAAGAAATCTGTTGATGAAATTGAACACTTAATTAAAATGTTTGATGACTAGTTTTCTTCATTTTTTTTGTTCATATTTAATTCCAAATTTTTTCAAGTCAAAAATTTTACACATCTTATTTGAAAATTTGGAAAGAATAAACACATTCATAGAATATAATTGAATGAAAACCTTTATACAGCACAAGGTCCTGATGGTACAATGCTTAAATTGATTGATTATCTTTAATAACTGACAAATTAAAAATTTAAGAGAAAAAAAACTTGAAAATACTTTAATTACTGTATTTAGAACCCCTCCCCAATGTTTTAGTAGAAATTTAACCTTCCCCCCTTTCCTTACTTACCTGGTTTATCAAACTTTAATTGATCTGAAAAGAAAATCCAAAATGAGTAAACTTTTTGCAAGATTCCAATCCAGGGGGTGCCTTAGTAGTTTGATTATTATCTCTTGAAGAATTTAAAACTGCTTCCACAATCCTGTTTCGTAAAACAAAGTCAACAATACATTTATGATCCAGAAAGTATAGTCCATGGCCTTTTATAGCCGGTGAAGGGATTGGTCTTCCATAAATAGGATTAATATAATGTAAAATCCAAAAAGTAATCATATTAGACTTGGTTTTTCAACACGGATCTGGCTATGAAATCCTCCATAGTTGATGATAATATTAGAATAAAAGATATAATTGTTACTGAGCTTAACCCATTCCATATCTTTCCAATTAGGAAGTCTAGCTTTCTAGGCCAGTTTATGATTAGATTGAAATGCAGGAATATATAATTTTTTTCAAGAAACTGGCCAAGAAATATTTGAGTGATCCTAAAATTTGGGAGATGAAAGTCCAGATAATCATCTGATAAGTGTTTTAAAAGTCTTATTCTCTAATTAAGAAATATAAAAACATGAAATAAATTAAGTTAAATTTGGAAAAAAAGGCTCAACTTAAAAGGTTTAAAGCTCTGCAACCACTGAACCAAATTCAAATCTGTTTATGGGAAATGAAATATAGGCTTCAGAAGAATCTTCAGCTAAAAGAAAATTAGGTTTGAATAAACCTAATCCTAATCATGACACTGCTTTTCAGAATTTAACAAAAACTTGAAAAGTGATGATGAAAATTTCAACAAGAGAGAGATAAAAGCCTAGATAAACATCAGATAAGAGTTTCAGAAGCCTTATTTTCTAATTATGCAATATAAAAACATAAAATAAATTAAGTGAAATTTTGAAAAAAAGGCTCAACTTTTAATGTCAAAATCTCAGCAACCACTGAACCTAATTTAAGTTCATTTGTGGGAAATGAAGGATAGGCTTGAGGAGAATATCCAGTTAAAGGAAATGTGAATTAAATAAACCAAGCCCTAATTTGTTACATAAAAACATTAAATAAAAAAAGTTTAAATTGTAAAAAAAGGCTCAAATTTAAAGGCTTTTGTGGGAAATGAAAGGTAGCCTTCTGTAGAATCTTCAGCTAAAAGGACAATAGATTCAAATAAACCTAACCCTAATTCTAAGTCTGATTTTAAAAATTTTACAAAAACTTGAAAAGTGGTGATGGAGATGAGAACAAGAAGAGTTTAATAATTACACTTTTATCCAGATAAAATTCATGCACATATTTAAATATGAAATTTTCATAGAAAGAAAGAGATATCATATAGTCATGAAAAAAAGGGCATGAAGCTTACCTTGATTGAAAATTAGGAAAACAGAGAGAAATATTGATTTTGGAATATAAGGGAAATTTAATATGGAGTAAATTAAATGCATAAAGAATGTGCAATGTAAGTGTTTTAATGACATGGAACCAAAAAAAAGTGAAATAGGGGAAAGGGGGGATAATAGCCATGCCAAGGAGGGATGAAGAGTAGGGTGATGGAGCTAAAAAAGAAATAAAAGAAGGTTAATTTTACCATATAAATCAAAAATAAACATTTAAAAAAATTTAGATACAAAAAAGAAAAAAAACAGAAAAAACAACAAAAAAATTATAATAAGCAACCAAGAAATCAAAAAAATGAATAAGATGACTTTCCTGGAGAGATGAGATGAGAAAATAAATAAAACCAAATTTTTTGAGGGATGTTTGAGGAGAGGAAGAAAGGATATGAGAGAGGAATGAAAAAAAGAAACAGTGAAAAATTATGCAATTGAAGAGAATATGCAATTTCATGTTGAGCTGATGAATGAAAACAAATGAGACATCCAAAAAAGAGACATTCACCATAAATTCAAAATAAAAATGATTATAAAAAAACCACCAAACCAAGTGAATAAAGCCCACAATTTTAAAATTTGGAGATTCTGAAAAAAAAATTAAAAGGGTTGTGTTTCAAAATGTTGGAGGGTGATTGGCATAATGACAGAGCATATGCTGGTGGAAAGAATGTTTTGTGATTCAAGTGAGGGGAGCACTGGTGCAGGTTTGAGATCCTCTTCTTCATAAAGATTATTGAAAAGACATATAAGCTAAAGTGTCTCCTAAACTTGTGTAAAAATGAGAGTCAGAAACTAAAGTTAAAATGATAGCATTCATAGCTGAGTCAATATGCTTCCTAGTAGAGAGGTGATTCATTATTATTGGTAGAAGGTTTAGTTGATTAATTAAGAGTGTGAGTTTTCCACCAAATGAGAAGGTGGAATGTGTAGATAGAAGGAAATGTTATGTTTTTGTCACCAAAATTAAGTAGCATAGAGTGAAGAGAGACATAAGGATAGCATCCGCATTTATATGTCATGTGACTAGCTGACAAATAAATTATGTATGTGATGAGTTTGGGATCAGGAATTAGAAATAAAAATTGGGGTATAATAGGTGGGATAATGCATTATTGTGAAATCCTTATCCACTAGACTAAGGGCTAGTGGATAAGAATCTTCTGCAATTAGTAATGTCTGATCCCTGAAAAGAAAGTTCCTGATCCCTAATTATGGATCCTTGAACATTGATACCCCCTATTTTGAGCTCTTTCCACTTATTATGTGCGCTTATCAATGACTATTATCCCCTTTTTTGAAGATAATTGGTAGAGAGGGTTTCAACCAATTTCAATCCATAAGCGTAAAAGGGAAAAGAGAATTAATTTAATAGAAAATTTATAGTCCTCATTTTTTTCTCCTCTCTAATGAAAGATCATACTGGGAGTGAGATATATCAGTGAAGAAGGGAATGTTAAAGGATAGTGATTTCAAATACTTTACTCATAAATAAATATATAACATTTATGTTAGTTGATATTTTTTAGAAATAGTTGTTAGATTGTAGATGTTCATGTTTTAGAATAATAGGTATTTATAGCTGGCACCAATTATTATTAGTCCTCATTTAATCTTATTCTAAAAAAAAACATACTAACATCTTATAACTGCATTTCGTTTAAGTTTTTCTACTTTTATTGATACTAGGGGGTTTCAAACATTACTATAAACACCATTCAAGAAAACCTCAAAATAGGTACCAAGTAAGTCATTTAAATTTGAATTACACCCCCCATTAGCTGGTATACTTCAACAGCATTATTTTCCCTACATAATCCATCTGTTGGGTACATCCAAGCCCCTTAAGCACTTCTTACCCTTGATTTGATTAGTCAGCATTAGGTACACACACACCCATACCTTAAATTTGTCTTCACCTAGTCCATAAGGGTGTCACTTTTCTCACACTTATTTTTCTTGAACTTACTCTTCTTACATTTACTTTTCTGACCTTATGACCCTCCCTAAAATATTCCTAACTTGTGCTGGATATACCCTTCAGGGATATCTTACTTGGTGCATAGTGATAGTGATTTTTATATACTGGTTTGTAACTCTTGCCATGGCTCAAGTTTTTACCATAAAGTGACCCTGGTTGATCTCACTACTTGTAATAATTTTAAATTTCTACTCACCACCTCTTAACTTGCCCCCCCTCTGGACTGAGCCTTTGTTTATCTTTATCTTCCTGTGCTCAAAATCACAAACCTAAGCCCCATCTTTTTCCTGTAGATCTTATCCTTCTGTACCTCTTAATCACTGCTTAATCCCACTTTTTATTTTTGTCTTTTAAAATAAAATTTTTACTTTATCATATCCTGAATATCATTTTCTCCTTTTTTTTTACTGAGGTGTGTCCTTTTTTCTCTACTTTTTCTTTGCTCCATATTGCTAACCCACCCTTCAATCCCCATCCCCTTTCCTCTCACTTCCCTCTTTCCTTCCATCACTCCTATCTTCTCTCTTCCCCCCATCCTCCTAACTCTTGCTTTAAGCACCTCTCATCCCCTCTCCTTTCCTCTTGCCTCTATACCCTCCCCTCCACCCCCTTACCTCTCTCTGAATCAAATCAAAAGAATCATAATTTGAATTAATACTAAAAAAATAATAATGAGATATATAAACGAGAAAAAAATTCAAAAAATAAGTCTTTACAGTTTTTTGTAAAAAAAAAATCTTTTTAAAGCAGACTAATAAGTTGATCTGTAAATATTTAGATATTATTTTAAAAAAATAATTTTATTGAGTAACTTTAATGGTTACTTATGAAATAATCACCTAAGCTTTAACATAGAGAAAATAGTTCAAAGTATTGGATTCTGTGCACAGAAAACCAAAAATTCTCATTGATTTTTGTAATTAAAAGTATTTTTTATTTTATCTAATTTTTATTTTTTTCATTTTGATTCTACATATATCTTTAAGATTCTTGCTGCAGTGAATGTGATGTTAATAACAACTTTTGATCCATTCTTTTACTCATGATAAATTTGTTATGCATTTTTTCAAATTTATATTCAAAAAACATGCAAATGAAATTAGAAGGTTTAATATTCTTGATTCAATTCATTAGATTTCCTCAACTATGTATTTATTTGGTGTCACTAATTCTTTAGAATTTCTTATCAAACAATTTATACAAATTCTGGTTATTGAAATACTAAACAAAAATGAAATGAGAGGAAAGGAGAGGAGAGGAGAGGAGAGGAGAGGAGAGGAGAGGAGAGGAGAGGAGAGGAGAGGAGAGGAGAGGAGAGGAGAGGAGAGGAGAGGAGAGGAGAGGAGAGGAGAGGAGAGGAGAGGAGAGGAGAGGAGAGGAGAGGAGAGGAGAGGATAGGGGATGGAGGCAAGAGGAAAGGAGAGGAAAGGGGATAGAGGCAAGAGGGAAAAGTGGAAGGGAGGAGAAGTGAGGAGAGAGGCTGGAAGCAAGAGGAAAGGGATGGGGAGGGGATTGAGGCAAATGGGGAGGGGGAGATTGAGGTGAGAGGGAAGTGGAGGGTTTGGAAGTAAGAGGAAAGAGGTAAAGGGAACTGAATGGTGGATTAGCAGGATAAATCACAGAAAGAGAAGAGAAAAAAGGAAACACCTTGGCAAAAAAAAGGAGAGATAGATATTCAGGAGATGATAAAGAAAAAATTTCAATTTAAACAACAAAAATGGAAATTATAAATGTGGAACACAGTAAGAAAAGAGAAAAAGGCCTCACCTCAGAAAAAAAAATGTGCATTAAAAATTCAGGAGATGATAAATAAAGAAAAAGGATTTTATATGCAGTGGATTGGGGGGCTTAATTGTGGTTGGGGAAGTGGTATAAATGTAGGAAGTATTTGACCTCATGTTTGACATGTATATCCCAAGTCAGCTATTTATGATGGAATCTTTGAATGTAGTATTGAGACTGAAGTCCACCAAGCATATATGGTAATGTTTGACATCCCCTATTCAATACATTTAATACCAACCAATTAAAAATCTGTTCTCTATCCACATTGGGGACAGGTGACTGATAAAACTAACTGAAGAGTCTATTTGTCAGCCTGGATATTCCCAGGAATGTGTAAAAATTTCTGGTAAGCTATTTTAAACAAATTTAGTGTACATGGGAACAATAAATAAAGGTATAAATGATGTATACATAAGTGAAGTTAATGATTAAATACAATAGGGGGTGTCAGTTCTGGCAAATCTGCACTTAACTTAAGTGTGGATTTCAAACCAAATCAGCACTTAAATTTTGCAAAAAAGTCACTTATTTCAAAAAAGGGTGTCAGTTATGACCTCAAATCAGCACTTTTTTCCCATTTTTTTCACAACCACATGTTGGCCACAACATCCCTTCCATTTTTACCCCATCCCTGTCACATGTGACACACTGACCTTCCTCGCTCCCTACCCATCAATCCTCGGCACACACCCCTTCCTAACATTTTCAAAATTTTATTACAACATTTTGACCAGGCATGTTTACATTCTTTTTTACTTATTTCTTCTACCTCTTAATCTCTTTTCTTGTTATGTAGCAGTTTTATAATGCCTCCCAGACATTCCAAATCTCAAAAGGTAACTCAAAAATCTGCTTTGTCACAAAAGTCTCCTTGTAAAGCAAGCCCCACACCTGAAAAATCAAAGTCAGGTCAGCTAAAAAGGATGATTATCTCACCATAATCAACTTCCTTAAAATAAAATCAAAATATGATGCATTTTTTGGATGTGAAAAGTCCACTTGTATTGGACTTCAACCTTCTTCAAAGGTTAATGGCTACTTATTGATGGCCAATGAAGTAAGGAAGAAAACAAGGGGGAGAATTGATATCAATCCTAAACAAATGAAAGAGAGATTTAAGAGTTATCAATCAAAATATAAAAAGGCTCATCATGCTGCAAATGAAACTGGCTTTGGTATTGACAATGATGATTTGGAGATTGGAATTACTACTGTTTCTGAAAATCTTAATGTCATGTGTCCTTTCTATGAGGAAGTGGATAATCTTTTTGGCTCCCAAGTTGATGTAAACCCTTGGTTTCTACAAAATACTACTAAGGATATACCCTCAGGATCCCAACCATCAACTAATCCTCCTGAAATACCTTTACATCAACAGGATCAATCCCCTCCACCTTCTAACCATAGTTCAGCTGAAGATGATCCTGACTATTAAGCAGAAAAATTATATTTCAGCAGATCTGAATCCTCAGAGCCCCAAAATTTAAATGTATGTTTACTTTTTCTTTTTTCTTCAATTCTTCTCTAATTTTCTCTGTCTTTCTAGTCTCCTCCTACTCAAACTCAAACTCCATTAAATAATCTCGATTCTGGAAACGTGAATCCCGCTTTAGATGAACTTCCTGAAGCCTCTTGTTCAAGCTCCAAACTAAAGAAACAAGCCTCAACTTCAATGAAATTGAACCATCTTTTAAAACATGGTTGTCACCGGACGACCTACGCACAAGGTCAAGGGTGTTCCTAGAAAGTGAGATGGAGGGAGGAGTTTAGAGACTTCTTTGAAGTACAGAGGAAATATTTGAGAAAGTGATTCAAAGATGAGTCGAAGGAAGAGCTGCTTCTTCATGATATATTTGATAAGAATCTCAATATAATTTAAAGTTAATATTAATATTCCTAGGATCTCACAAAGGGTGGTAAACTCAATAATCAAAGATTTAAGTTTTTAGAAATGATTACTGAGAAAATAAGGAAATGTACAATAATAATGATTTAACCTGAAGCTTTACCACTATTAACTATATATACATTTTATAATTTAATTCTAAAGAATGTCAAACCAAAATCCAATCCCTTTTATATTCACTACTCCTCCTTGCATTGACCTCATGCCCATCCATCATTCTGCACACCACAGACCTCCGAAAAAACACCCATTACACCTGGACCCTCCTCACTAAAATCTGTTAACCCTTTGACCCTCCACTAACCGTCCCGTCTATGCTCACTACCCCTGTTAATAACCCACAGAAACATAATAGGGGGTGTCAGTTCTGGCAAATCCGCACTTACAAATCCGCACTTAAATAAGTGCGGATTTCCAAAACACACTAGCCCCAATACTGGTGGATTTCAAAATGAAATAAGTCACTTATTTCACTCAAATCCGCACTTTCTCAACCAAAAGTGCTGATTTCACCATCAAGTCCCATTTCACTGATTTGTCAGCATCATCCCATTCATATGCAGCACTCCGCAGCATAACACTTCATAACTCAAAACATCATACATCACTTACATCTTCATATCATATCATATAAGAGTTATGCCTTCCTCACTTTCAAATCGTGATAAATTACATAAAGCAATGACTCTCATGGCTCTTGAACTGCTCTTGGACTCTGATTGCGATTCTGATTCTGATCTAGAAGAAGATTTTGTCTTTTTATCAAAAATGGCCACGAAACGTTACCTTCTTCCCAGAAAGCCTCAAGTACTTCATACCCCCAAGTACACCATCCAAACACTTCTTAAACTATCTACACCCAGTTTTAGAGAGCTGTTCAGGACTTCTCAGGAATGTTTCCTTAAATTGCTTGAGCTTATTCAGGATCATCCCATATTTCAGAATAATTCTCAAAAAGAACAACGACATCCTTCAATTTGATTGGCCATCACACTATGTTGTTTGGGTTCAAATGGTAATGGAGCCACTTTGAAACTTTTAGAAAATGTCTTTGATTTAGGGTATGGTTCAGTTAACACTTATACCAAAAAATGTATCACTGCCATCAACTCCTTGTAATCTCAACTTCTCACCTGGCCAACAAAAGAAGAGCGACTTGAATCATCTCAGGTTATGCAAGCAGAGGGCTTCCCAGGATGTATTGGTTTTGTTGATGGTACTGCTATTCCTTTGAGCCAGAAACCTGCTCAAGGTGGAAACAATTACTTTCACATTCTCGTCAAAAATTTTCACCAAAATATTTACAAGTCAAAAAAATTCTATATCTGTTTTAAAAAATTGGCAATACTTTCCCCTGAATTTTATTGAAGCAAGGGGTGGATATCACCAAAATTTTTCTAAGTCATCAATTTCACATGTCAGATTTGAAAATTTGGCAATACCCCCCCCTGCATTTTATTGAAGTAAGTGGTGGGAGTCATCTAAATTTAATATAATTACGTAAATTATTAAATAAATATCTAATATATATCAATTTCCCTAGTTTATAGTAATGACAATCCCTTAAGCCAAAATGCAGATCAAATCTAGAAACAAAAGTTTGGGACTTTCCACAGGTATAGGCTAGAGGAACCCCATAAAACAAATAAATGTTATCATGATTACCATTTATACAACACAAGGTCGTGGGCCCATTACTTTAGTTGAGAAAATTGATACATAAAAAATTTTATTAAAAATTTATGAAAAAATATAAAATTTTCGATGACAACTCTAATCCCCATACTTTTTGGATCTAAATAAAGTTTTTTTAAATCGATTAACTTTACCTTCTTTTATTACCTTATTGATTCTTTGAATCAACTTATGACTGATTTGAAATGAGCAACCAAAATGTGTTAAATGTTGACAGGATTCCAAACCAAGAAGAGCTTTGGTCGTTTGATGATTATCCTTAGAAGAATTCCAAATAGTTTCGATGATACCATTTCACAAACCAAAATCAATGATGCACCGGTGGTCTGGAAAATATAAACCATGTCATTTGATTTTAGCTGGAGATGGTATTGGTTGGCCAGTAATCGGTTTGATATATGAGAATATACCAAAAGTAAGAAAATTGGTGTCCTTGGTATCAGTGTGAATTTTATTGTGAAATCCAGAATGAGTGATAATAACATTAGAAAATAAAAGATATTCGTGGCTGATATCTTCCCATTCGGAGTCACACCAATTCAGTATTCCAACTTTGGTTGAAAGTTCATGATTTTTTTCAAATGCTTTATTACAGTGCTTTTTGAGTTGAAGAGCAAGAAAAGAGTTAAAGGAAGGTAGAGTGTCCCATAAGCAAAAATCTTCATCTTTTTGAGCTTTAGTGATATTCTTGAGCAACGAATACATGCCTATATAATTGAAATGCCTAGATAATAATCATATAAGAGTTTCAGAATCCTTATCCTCTAAATATGCAATATAAAAATGTGAAATAAGACAAGTGAAATTCAGAAAAAAGGCTCAACTTCAAAGGTCAAAATCTCAGCAACCACTGAACCTAATTCAAACCTGTTTGAGGGAAATGAAAGATATGCTTTAGTAGAATCTTCAGTTAGAGGACATGTGATTTAAATAAACCTAACCCTAATTTGTTACATAAAAAATGAAATAAAAATTTAAATTGGGAAAAAAAAGGCTCAACTTTAATGGTCAATATCTCAGCAACCACTGAATCAAATTCAAATCTGTTTGTGGGAAATGAAAGGTAGCCTTCAGGAAAATCTTCAGTAAAAAGAACATTAGATTTGAATAAACCTAACCCTAATTCCGAGTCTGATTTTCAAAATTTTACAAAAACTTGAAAAGTGGTAATGAAGATGAGATCAAAAGGAGTTTTATAAGTTCACTGTTATCCAGATAAGAGTCATATATATATTTAAGTATGAACTTTTCATAAAAGGAATGAGATATCATATAGGCATGAAAAAAAGGAGATGAAACTTACCTTGATTGAAAAGTAGGAAAAATAGAGTGAGAAAGATTGATGTTGGAATTGTGGGGAAATTGAATATGGAGTAAGTGAAATGCATAAAGAATGTGCAATGTATGTGTTTCAATGAAATGGAGCCAAAAAAAAGTGAAATAAGGGAAAGGGGGGATAATGACCATGCCAAGGAGGGATGAAGAGTAGGGTGATGGAGCTAAAAAAGAAAGTAAAGAGGGAGAGAAAAAAAAGGTTAATTATAACATTGAAATCAAAAATAACCACTTACAAAAAAAATTTAGATAAAAAAAATAAAATAAACAGAAAAAAACAAAAAAAAATTATAATTAGTAATCAAAAAATCAAAAAAAAGAATAAAGTGACTTACCTGGAGAGATGAGATGACAAAATGAATGAAACCAAATTGTTTGAGGGATGTTGGAGGAGAATAGGAAAAGGATATGAGGGATGAATGAAAAAAAAAATCACTGACAAAATATGTGATTTCAGAAAATATGTGATTTCATGTTGAGCTGGTGAAAGAAAACCAATGAGCCATCCAAAAAAAAAAAAATTCACCGTAAATTCCAAAAAAAATAAATATGCAACAAACCAAAATACCAACCCAAGTGAATGAAGTACACAAAGAGGACATTTGGAGAGTACAAAATGGTATGGGAAAGAAAGGGATGATGTGGCCAACATGTGGTTTTGAAAAAAAAATCACGAAAAAAGTGCTGATTTGAGGTCAGAACTGACACCCATAGAAAAAAGATTAAGAAGTAGAAGAAATAAGTAAAAAAGAATGTAAACATGCCTGGTCAAAATATTGAAAATGTCAGGAAGGGGTGTGCGCTGAGGATTTATGGGTAGGTAGCGAGGAAGGTCAGTGTGTCACATGTGACAGGGATGGGGTAAGAAAGGAAGGGATGTTTTGTGGCCAAAATGTGGTTGTGAAAAAAAACGGGAAAAAAGTGCTGATTTGAGGTCATAACTGACACCCTTTTTTGAAATAAGTGACTTTTTTGCAAAATTTAAGTGCTGATTTGTAAGTGCTGATTTGGTTTGAAATCCGCACTTAAGTTAAGTGCGGATTTGCCAGAACTGACACCCCCTAATAAACCTTTAGCGGAATATTGCATTGGCCATTGCACTGTGCGTTGCCTATCAAAGAAAAGACTGAACACACTATTGAGACATTAACTAATTTAGATTTAAAGTTTTAGATTAGCGCAGTTGAATAGTGAGTACACAAAGGAAAGCTGCAGTTGCTATGTAGAATTGCTTCTGCGCTTCAAATATGGATTTAGACATCTTTATTATTTATTTAATGAGCTGCTTTTGCCTCAAGTGTCACATGGCATGTGACAATGGTAATACTTCAACAAGCTCAATTGGCTCCCTTGAGGATTATTTTGAAAAAAAAGATATAAGTAAGATTTGTTTACTATATATCTTATTCATTAACTTATTTTTTTCATTTCTCTTTTTGTAGAAAAAAGCTGTATTTCAAAAAATGCCCTTGACTTTGAGAAGATGAAGTTTGATCATATGCTAAAGAAAGATAAGCAAGCCTTAGATTTGGAAGAAAAAAATTTGAGGCAGAGCAGATGGAAAGAGTAAATGACCGTCAATTTCCAAAAGAAATGGCTACTTGTGAATTGAAAAAACAAGAAAGTTTTAAAAAAAAGATTTCATTATGAAATGTGTAAAAAATGGCCAATGTTATGAGGACATTAAAAAATTGCTTGACCTTTTCATTTGATAAATTTATTTTCTAGTTAAATTAGTTTTGTTTAATTTATTTTTGGGAATATTTTCTTATATTCTGACTTATAAAATGTCTTAAATATAGTACTTTTTTTTGACAAATTTTTGAAAATATCATACAATTTTTCTATCTTTACATTCAAGTCAATAAGTTTGCTTATACTTTTTTTTGACAAAAATTTGAAAATATAATACAATTTTTCTATCTTTACTTTCAAGTCAATAAGTTTGCTTATATAAATACTGCTAAGTCATTAAAATTCTATATCTCTTTTGAAAATTTAGTAATACCTCCCCTTGAATTTTATTGAAAGAAGCGGTGGGTACCACCAAATTTTTTAAGTCATCAATTTCACATGTCAGATTTAAAAATTTGGCAATACCCTCCCCTGAATTTTATTGAATTAAAGAGTGAAAGTCACCAAAATTTAAAATAATTACATAAATTAATTAATATATAAATAAGATATGTCAAATCTACTACTTTTAAAGTAATGAAAATTCCTCATGCCAAAATGCAGATCAAGTCTAGAAACTAAGTTTGGGACTTTCCACAGGTATAGGATAGAGGAAGCCCATGAAACAAATTAATGTTGTCATGATTACCTTTTATACAACCAAAGGTAATTGGCTCATTACTTTAATTTAGTAATGTGACATATCAGATTTATTTATTAAAAATTTATGGAAGAATATTAAATATTTGGTGACTCTACGAATCCCCATACTTTCTAGATCTACCTAAAGAATTTTTAAATTTATTACCTTTTTCTTCTTTTTTTAACTTGTTTATTTGTTGGATTAACTTTTGAGTGATCTGGAAAGAGCAACCAAAATACGTGAAGTCTTGACAAGATTCCAAACCTGGAGGAGCCTTTGTGGTTTGGTGATTATCATAAGAAGAATTCCAAACTGTTTTGATGATTCCATTTCATAATCCAAAATCGATTGGATAGGGGGGGTTCTCAGGGGGATAGAAGGGGGGATTGGGGGTTATTTGGAGGGGGGATTTGGGGGATTTGGAGGGGGGTTGGAGAGGGATGAGGGGAGGAAATGAGGACACCAACAAGGGGGAGAAAGGGAGAGATGAGACCAAAGAGGGAGAAAAGGGAGGTTAGAGTGAGCCAAGGAGGGGGGAAAAGGGCGATACATCCATTCCAAGAAGAGGGTAAAGGTGGGAAAAGCCCAGGCCAAGAGGGGATAAAGAATAGGATGAATGAGAGAAAAGTGGGAGAGACAAAAAAAAAGTTTAATTTTACCTATAAATTTAAAAAAAACCACTTACAAAAAAAAACAAAAAAAAAACAAAAAAAAACAAAAAAAAAATTAGCAAAAAATTAAGTAAAAAAGAAAAAATGACTTACCTGGAGAGATGAGTTGAGAAAAAAGAAATAGAATTGAAATTGTTTGAGTGATGTAAGAAGAGAGGAGGAAACAGATATGAGTGAAGATAAAAAAGAGAGTGACTGAAAAAATATGCATTTTCAGAAAATATGTGATTTCATGTTGAGTTGATGAAAGAAAACACAGAGAGATAAAAAAAATAAGACTTTAACAGCAAATTCAAAAACAAAATTAATATGCAAAAAAAATTACCATTCTCAGTGAATAAAAAATGCAAATTGATCATTTGAAGAGTATGAAAAAAAATTAAAATTGTGTTGAAAAATGTTGGAGTGTTATTGGAAGAATTTTTGCCCTTATACTTGTTGATTGAGAAATAGAAGTGTTGGATATAGTCAGAGGAAAATAAACTTGTTCATCTTCATACAGCTCTAACCATTGATCTTTGAGGTCAGCAAGTAGGTTATGAAGTATAATGCAACACAGAATCCAGTTGATCACTGTCTCCATTTCAGATTTATTTCTAAGAGGAATTCTTAATTCCCTTAAACTAGAAAAAGGGCCTTTCAAGATTCCAATAGAATGTTCAATACAGACTCTTGACTTTGACAAATGATTGTTGAACTTGGCATTTTGACTGTCTTTTGAAGCTTCTCCCCAAAAAGCAGGAAGTACATACTTTCCATTTGCATAAGTAGAATCTGCAAGAGGATACTGATCTTCATCAAAGAATTTTTCAGGTTCATTTGAAATTTGAATTTTTTGGAAGACATAGGAGTCATGACATGAGCCAGGATAGACAGCAAAGAATGATATAAATGTTTTGTTAACATCACATATCAGCTGAACATAAATTGAATATCTATAAAGAAGATATATTTGTTTGTGTTAGTTTAAAAGAGAATGAAAGGAGTTAAAAATAATCTACTTCTTTTTACGGTCAGAGTAATTGTTTTCCCCTTGAGCAGGTTTCTGGCTCAAAGGAATAGTAGTACTGTCAACAAAACCAATACATCCTGGGAAGCCTTCTGCTTGCATAACCTGAGATGATTTAAGTTGCTCTTCTTTTGTTGGCCAGGTGAGAAGTCGAGATTCCAAGGAGTTGATGGCAGTGATGCTTTGTTTGGTATAAGTGTTAAATGCACCATAGCCTAAACCAAAAACATTTTCTAAACATTTCAAAGCAGCTCTGTTACCATTGGAACCCAAACAACATAGTGTGATGGCCAATTAAATTGAAGGATGTCATTGTTCTTTTTGAGAATTATTGTGAAATATGGGATGATCCTGAATAAGCTCAAGCAATTTAAGGAAAAATTCCGGAGAAGTCCTGAACAACTGTCTAAAACTGGGTGTAGATAGGTTAAGAAGTTTTTGGATGGTGTACTTGGGGGTATGAAGTACTTGAGGCTTTCTGAGAAGAAGGTAATGTTTCGTGGCCATTTTTGATAAAAAGACAATATCTTCTTCTAGATCAGAATCAGAATTGCAGTCAGAGTCCAAGAGCAGTTCAAGAGCCATGAAATTCATTGCTTTATGTAATTTATCACAATTTGAAAGTGAGGAAGGCATGACTCTTATATGATATGATATGAAAATGTAAATTATGTACAATGTTTTGAGTTATGAAGTGTTATGCTGCGGAGTTCTGTGGTGGAGTGCTGTGTATGAATGGGATGATGCTGACAAATCAGTGAAATGGGACTTGATGGTGAAATCAGCACTTTTTGTTGAGAAAGTGCGGATTTGAGTGAAATAAGTGACTTTTTTTGTTTTGAAATCCACCAGTGTTGGGGCTAGTGTGTTTTGGAAAACTTCACTTAAATAAGTGTGGATTTGGTCAAATTTAAGTGCGGATTTGCCAGAACTGACACCCCTTATTAAAAGGATTTTTGGCAGCTCAATATATTAATTATTATTTAAGAAATTATTATTCTTGCTTTTTATATATTCCTATGGATTAATCCTATGCTTTTAATATTAATTGTGTATTGTAATATGCTTTCCATTATATTATTAAATTGTGAGGTAGTATTATTTTTTGTTCCTAAAAATTGGACAGATTGTTTTACCTTGAATAATAATTGTTTGATAAAATGCATTTTTCAAATATAGGATTAAAATTTCAAACAAAATCAAAGAAACTGTGGTATTTAGCTTTACCTGGCACCAATAGTCCTTTTGAGCATTGGCTGATGCTGAGGAATATACTTTTATAAAGCATATCAGTAAAGGTATAAGTCTGTGTTAAATGGGTAGTTCAAATTTTTAAAGTTTCCTTCTCAGTAACAGACCATTGCTCTAGTGGACACTTGAGGTTCTGTGAAATAGGATGGCAAGGGTTTTGCTAATGTCCATGGTATTTGATTTTTGGATAACCATAAAAGTGAAGGTGTTACAGACTTTTTCAAAAGTGTCCTTCTGAAGGACAGTCTGATGCTCAAAAGGACACTTTTATAATGCATATCATTTAGGAATTATATGTATACATATATATCTTTTATGCATTATAAAATTTTCCTTCTCAGCATTGGACTTTCCTTCAGAAGGACACTTATGACCAAGTCTATAACACCTTCAATTTAATGTTTAATCAATTTTCAAGTATCAAAGCTATAAAAAGAGCACATGTCATTTACAGTACCTCAAGTTTTTGCCTCAGAAACAGTCCATCACTTAGCAAGACACTTACAAAATTTTTGAAAGATACAATGGTTATATATAATACCTAGATGGTCTGTATAATAAAAGTGTTATTCTCAGCAACAGACCATTGTTCAAGTGTTAAATCTAGAACAAGTATTTTTCCCCTTTAATTTCATGTTTAAAAAAAATTAAATAGCAAGGCTTTTGGAAAACCTCATGTCATCTACTTACACATTTTCTAAAATGTCCTCCTGAACAACTGTACATTGCTTTGAAGGACACTTTGAAAATGCATATCATCTAGGAATTATATTTATACATGGCTATATTTTATGCAATATAAAAGTGTCCTTCTCAGAAATGGACTGTTACTCAGGAGGTCACTTTAGGCGATGTTTAATTAGATGGAATGAGGTTTCCTAAAGGCTTTGTTATTTTGTTATTGTTTAAACATAAAAGTGAAGGTGACTCAGAATTTTTCAAAAAAATTTACTTAAAAGATAGTCTGTTGCTGAGAAGGAAATTTTTTTATTACCTATTGTATAGGTATTATAAATAATCAGTGCTACTTTTGTGCTTTATATAATTTTCCTTTTCAGCGTTGGACCATCTTTCAAGTGGACACTTTAGGTACTGCATATAACAAGGGCACTTTTACTTGCCTTGTTACTTAAAAATTGACTAACCATAAAATTGAAGATGTTACAGACTTGGACAAATGTGTCCTTCTGAAGGACTTTCCAACGCTCAGAAGGACACTTTTATAATGCATATCATCTAGGTATTATATGTATAAATATCAATCTTTTATGCATTATTAAAGTGTCCTTCTCAGTGTCAGATCCTCCTTCAGAAGGAAAAATTTATATAGTATATCATCTATGTATTATATGTATACATATATATCTTTTATGAATTATAAAAGTGTCCTTCTCAGTGTCAGATTGTCCTTCAGAAGGACACTTTTGACCAAGTCTGTGATACCATATGTTGAAGTACCAAGGCTAGTAAAAGAAATCATGTCATACACAGTACATAAAGTATCCAACTTAAGGAGCTTATATAATTGATAGAAGCTATGTTGCACAGACTCACATCCAGACCAAAATTCTTTCTAATATTATCCTCCTTACTAATGAACATTTTTCTGAAGTAAACCTTTTGTCATATTTAGATAGATCTCATGAGCTCTTTATAAGAAATTTGTCACTAAATTCAAGTAATCCTTTCATTGGGGGCACCTAGACATGACATGATGTGTCATCATTGAATGTGATTGTTACTAATGAGGGAAATTTTTAATAAATACTATTGGGTTGTAGACAAATAACTTAGGTAAGAAGTGGTGGTTTTTATTTAAGATTGGACTTCACTCTCTTTAGTTATGCTTAAGTTCTATATAGTTAGTGCTTCAGCATAGTTGTGTCTTAACACCTACCCCCTCAACAAATTTCCAGAACTACTAAATTCTATTTACAGGAAATAATAATAAAGTATAGAAAGAGAAAAAAAATTTGAAGAGAAAACTGTAAAGGTAGAGTGAAAAAAATAGGGAATCACAACTGCAAGTTGATTAGCTGACAAGGCTTAGGAAAAACTTGATTCATGGTATTTTTGCTGACAAGGCTTTGAGTTTTGAATGGAAGAAGACAGAAAAGAAGAAGGATAGAAGAAAGAAAAAAATAAATTTCTCTAGGAGCAGATTCCCATAGCCTATTGGGTTGTGGAAAAATAAAATATGTAAGAAGTGGTGGTTTTTTGTTAATATTAGATTTCACTCTCTTTAGTTATGCTAAAATCTTCTATAGTTAGTTCTTCAGTGTAGTCATGTCCTAACAAATACTACCAACGATTGAACTATATATGTAATTTAGCAACTTGAATAATATGACACATTAAACTCAGTGCTTAACCTTTGATAAACCTGCACCATGTCAAAAGTTAGACGACTTGCAGTCAAGTGGTTTTTCAGGTATCTTAAAGTAACATCAGAAGTAACCTTTGAAGGAAATTTTTTGCTTAAAGTAGTTTCAAGCCAAACAGAAACTGTGAATGTCACTGTACCAAAAAAAAAATTAGAAAAATTATATCTCAATGCTTATTGTTGAAGCTGTCTATCTGATTTGAACTTGAGTAATTTTCAAAAAATTTGCCTTAGTTCTATATTAGCTTCATTTTCCAGGCAAGAAGTCCTTCATACTAAGTTCCTTTACAACATTTATTTCAGGCCATGCAATACCTTTTCATAATTTTCTTTCTGCAGGCTGGAAACATAGACTTTACCAGGACAAAATTCAATGAAAGAACATATAAAATTCTCATACCCTGTTTTTGTGAAGGAAGTGTGGGTTTAATTTAATCATTGAAAATTTTACTACATGAAATAATATAATATTATTAATTTTACCATATTTTCAAAATGAATTCTAGAAAATAATGTGGAATTTTTTAAATTACTTGATGAATTTTTTATGGTATAAGAGTTAGAATCTCAATTTAAAAATAGACTTATACTTGAAATTTTATAAATATATATATATATAAAAGAATGCACTCATTCAGATTAATCTGAAACCTGTAATTTTTAAAATTGAATCATAGTTTCAGGAATATACTTCACCATAATCTAAAAAAAATAGATGGGTTGATCATTTGAGGTTTTACCCTATAGTGATAAACAAAAGGATTTGAAAAAAAATATGAAAGAGCAGATAAAAATATAAATAGTTGAGAAAAAAGTGTACTCTCACCAAACATAACTAGCTAATCAGGCACCTTATAGTACTCAATATGATTTTATTTAAACTTTTTAATAATTATTTTAGTTAAAGGGCAGTTTTAGAAACTTAGGGAGGGGAAATTTAAAGTATTTAAACAGATTACATGTATGCTCTATGCTATGATGAGAAATAAGGATTAAAACTAGAATTCTTTTTTATTAAAAACAGTACAGCTGCAGTTAGTATAAATAAATGAGACAATTTATCCTTCTGTAAAACCTCAAGCTGTTCTGCTTTCAAACTAGCTTGACTTTTACAATAGTAAAGTTCTATAAAAGTTGATAAATCTTCCAAAATGACCTTTTTCTCAGTATCAAAAATGAACTACTCTGTCACAGAAAAATTATAATTGTGTGTTTCTTCTAGAAAGACTTTTGGAAGTTTCCCAGTAAAATATTCTTCAACAATATCATCCATAGGAAAACTCCTGGGCCCTGAAAAAGGCTGAACACCTTCCATTTCTGGGGGTATAGGGACCTTCAATTTTTAATCAACATTCTCCTGATAGCTTACTTATATGTTTGGGATTGAAAACTTGAAAGAAATTTAGACATCCACCCTTTTTTAAGTTTATTTAAACTTCAAGTAAAACAAGCACTCCTCCATAGGATTGGAGTTATGACACTACACCCATACTGTCTTTCCTCAGTATCAGAGTGAATACAGATATCTTTAAAAAATCCAGTAATTTCAGGGACCAAAAAATATGAATAAATTTTGATTATTCCATCACACAACTTAAAAAATGTGATGTTAATTTATAATAACTATTTTAGAGCTATATAAACAATACTATTAATTCTCTTCTTTTAGAAAGTTTAACTTCAATTTTTTCAGATTCACCTTTTATATCATTTAAGAGTAGGTTTATCTATCATTAGCTATATAAGAAAATTTATTAGCTTCTCATGTGCTGCACCTCTGAAGAGATCTGAAAACTGCCTCATCTATAATACTTTCATCTAAAATTGAAAAGTTCACCAAACCCTTCCCATAATAGCATTTCATCCATCCAATCACAATATAATTTACTAAAAAAGATATGAAAAACATGAGGAAACATGCTGCTACATGTTCTCCTACATATCCTAACCAATATGTTTCAATCCAACATATTACCTTAATGATATGTTGGCACACTTTTGTACATACAAAATATTTACCATGTCCTCATGACATAATGCAGCGCATTTATTAATATTGCCAGGACATGGTAAATTTGCCTAAAGATGAGGTGGCATGTTGCATCATCTTTTACTTTCTGGCAAAAAGTGAAGGTAGTGGGTAGTGTAGTTGCTTACATACATACATGAGGCGACATGTTGCCTCATGTATGTATGTGGGCAACTTGCTTTCTCACATTGTAAAAATAAAAATTATACAAAATAAAATTGAATAGTGTAATTGCATACATAAGGCAACATGTCACCTCATGTATGCAATAACAGCAGCTCAGAAAAAGAACAGGCAAAAGATGAGGCACCATGTTGCCTCATCTTTTGCTTGTTGGTCAAAGGAAGATGCCACATACACTAGGCCATATTTGCATAAAGATGAGGTGAAATGTAGTGTCATCTTTTGCTTTCTGGAAAATAGTGAAGGTAATGGGTAGGGTAGTTGTTTACATGCATACATGAGGCGACATGTTGCCTCATGTATGCAAAATAATATTATGTTTTTTTTTGTATTTTTTTTAAATGTGAGAAAGAAAGTTGCCCACATACATACATGAAGCAACATGTTGCCTCATTTATGCATGTAAACAACTGCTCTACCCATTACCTTCACTATGTGCCAGAAAGAAAAAGATGAGGCAACATTCCACATAATCTTTTTGAGAAAATATGGCCTAGTGTATGTGGAAACTTCCTTTGACCAACAAGCAAAAGATGAGGCAACATGGTGCCTCATTTTTTGCCTGTTTTTTTCTGAGCTGATGTTATTGCATACATGAGGCGACATGTCGCCTCATGTATGCAATTACAATATTTAATTTTATTTTGTATAATTTTTATTTTTACAATGTGAGAAAGCAAGTTTCCCACATGCATACATGAGGCAACATGTCGCCTCATGTATGCATGTAAGAAAATACACTACCAACTACCTTCACTATTTACCAGAAAGTAAAAGATGAGGTAACATTCCACCTCATCTTTATGAAAATTCACAATAATGTATGTCACATATGCCTTTGACCAACAAGCAAAATATGGGGCAACATGGAGCATCATCTTTTGCCTCTTTTTCTTCTGGGCTTCTGTTATTGCATACATGAGGCAACATGTTGCCTCATGTATGCTATTAGAATATTAAGTTTTTTTTCATTTTTTTTCAATGTGAGAAATAAAGTTGCCCACATGCATACATGAGGTGACATGTCGCCTCATCTATGCATGTAAGTAACTATCCTACCAGTTAGCTTCACTATTTTACAGGAAGCAAAAGATTAGGCAAAATGCCACCTCGTCTTTATTCCTATGCACCCTAGTGTATTTCTCATCTGCCTTTGACAAACAAGAAAAAGATGAGGCAAAATTGTGACTCATATTTTACCTCTTTTTTTTCAGAGATTTTGTTATTGCATACATGAGGCAACATGACACCTCATGTATGCAAAGTAAATATTCAGTTTTTATTTATATTTTTTTTTTCAATGTGAGAGAGAAAGTTGCCCACATGCATATATGAGGCAACATGCCGCCTCATGTATGCATGTAAGCAACTAACCTACCCATTACTTTCAATATTTACCAGAAAGAAAACAATGAGGAAGCATGCCACCTCATATTTACGCAGATGAACCCTAGTGTATTTGACATCTGCCTTTGACCAAAGAGTGAAATATGGGGCAACATGGTGCCTCATATTTTGCCTCTTTTTTTTCTGAGCTGCTGTTATTGAAAACATGAGGCAACTTGTTGCCTTAAACTTTTGTTGAAAAGCTTATCTGATTCATTTTAAAACTTCATTCTATGAAAAAATTCAGAGTATATGATAAAAATATGCTAAGTAAGAATAAAAAAATTGAAGTAAGTAAGTGTTATTTTGAGAGGCTTGTGCAAGGCCCTGTGGCTGCCAAAAGGGGGGCAGGGTGGGGCACCCCAGGGCATGACTGTAGAGCACTTCAAGTTGCTGAAGATTTTTGTAAATATATATTGTTGAGTATCTTTATGAATTTCTTTATTTTTACTGGAACTTGAGTTCAGTGAATTAAAATCTGGTTTTACTATTTAAAACTTTTTTAAGAGAATTCCAGAGGAAAAATATAATATAATATTTTTTATTAAAAATAAATTATTTTATTAGATAGACTTAATCTCATAAACTTACTAACACTTTTTTGACTATAAGAAGTTGAACCTGTGCTATGGATTTTAAACAGAAATCAAGTAAGATTACAAGGCATGTGCAATAATATATTTTTCATATACTTTGACTGAGATCCACTTTTATTTTAACTCATTTTTGTGCAGTTTTTTAAAACAGGACTTTAGGGTAAGAGCATATTCAAGGCCCTTCAGATCCTGCATTTTTATTTCAATACTAGATAATAGAAACATGAGAAAATTACTGGATGTATTTATGTGTCATAAGCATTTTTCACAAGTCTAAAATTTGGTTTCTTCTTTTGTAAAAGTGGAAGTTTCAGTATTTTTTTACTTTTCAATTTTTCCTAATCTATTCTTTTAATTTGGGAGAAAACCTTAATTCATATTTTTAACAAGTGGAGTTCAAATTATACATGAAAAAACCAATCATTAATTTTTCAAATTTTCATTGGTCAAGTGGGACCTTTTGTGACTCCAATCTATGTACAAATTATAATTCAGTTAATATTAGCTTCTGACATATTTCCTGATGGTTTATCTCAACCTAGAGTGATTGAAAAATCTCTAAAAATTATTGGAAATCTGTTCATCATTCAAATCATGTGACTTACTTTTCCAAGAAATGTTTTTATTCTTTTATAAATAGTAATTTCTTCCTGAATTATTGTCTTTCCTCTCATAATTAATTTATATTCAAGATGAAATCATTGTATAATTCCTCTCCCATCTGTATTAGCTTACTTCAATTTTACTTATCTGACTTCAGAAGCTTCCCAGGTTTTATTGAGAAACCTTTTTCACTTCATCTCTCTCATACATAACATATTATCAGGGCTAGGGCACATTCAACTCATATTAACATTAGTAAACAGTGCCCTTCTAATTCCCACATCCTCTATGTAATAATTGGCCTCTCAGGATATCAAAATTTATTTTCTCCTGTTGGGGGTTTAGCTTCTAGGGCAGAATTCATCATCCATATGAGTTGAAGATACATTATTACCCCAAAAAGATACCAACTTCCCCCTACTAATTAATATTTTGAATTTCTATCTTTCTAATTTCCTAATAACTATCTCCCAAGGACTTGAGTCACTCCCCAACATATTTAATCTTATTCCTGACTATAACCCATTGATTAATTTGGGCTGTCCTGTGAAATATATATTCAATCAAAACAATTAAATATCCTCTATCTCCCCTGATTCTTTATTTCTTATCAGACCTTATCATTCTATAAAAGACATCAATGAAGATTTTTTAGCTCAGGGGAAGGTGAAAAACATGTCAATGAGAAACTTTTCACCTTTCAAAAAAAAACTACAACAAATCATGTGATAAAAATGGAAAGAATACTCTATTCTCCCCACATGGAGCAAGTACTTTCAGATGCAGCCAAGGGGGAAGAAGTAAACAGGAGGGAGCAATTCAGGGGATAAAGATAATAGAGATAAAAATACTTGTATATCATTTCAAAAACAAACATACCTAAAAATAGGTCAATCAGCAACTGTGTGCCTTAGAACAACTACAAAAAAGCATGTGATGAAATAAGAAGGTTCAAAAAGATGAGTTTCTGTGGTGAGGATTAAAAGAATAAGCAGAAATTAAAAGGAAAGAACCTGGAAAAAGGACTCTATTATCACCAAAAAATTCAAGGAATGTAAGTTTCAGCCAAGGGGGAAGCAGTGTACAGGAGTGAGAAATGGAAGTGATAAAGAGAATAGAGAGAAAAAATTTTGATGGGGAAAATGGAAACAGCAAGAAGAGGCTTGATTATATGACAAATTGCACCATATAAAACAATAGAAAACAACACAATGTTGACTAAGACTACTAAACTACAATACAGAGAAAGAGAAAGGTTCACACTCAAAGACAGAATTCACACAAAAGGAACTTTTTTTCAAAAATACCATCTTTCCCCTCAAATTATTCCTCTCATGACTCAAGTAAAAGAAGAAAAAAGAGAGTACATTTTGCATAGTGATACCACCACTGAGAACAGACCTCAAGCAAAAATTATCTTATGATGAAATTTTTTGAGAGAAGGCAAAAGAAGCTCTAAAAATTGTTGGGCCATCAGGAAGTTCTAATTCACTAGGTGTTGGACTGAGCTCATATAATGAAAAATATAGTTATGATGTAGATAGTTCAAGTAATTATAGCCGAATCATCATTAGATAAAATTTTCCCTAATAAATATCATCCTTAGAGTCCACATTTCAGGAATTTTCTGCCTGTTTTAGACCTTAAATCAAATGGGGATCAGTTGCAACACCAAATGGTTTAACTTCTTATTTGGATCTTAGTACTAAGGATTTAATGATGGTTCAAAATTTTATTTTTCATACACTCATTACCTCATGGTTCAACTGTGTTCCACACCATTTAGGGAAGACTGGAACAAATCTCAAGGCAGAAGAATGAATTTTGCTAAAAAAAATTATGATGTGGTTTCTTTGTTTCTAGTTGTGAATATAGAAAATTCTGAAAGTAAAGAGAAGAATTTAATTAAGTGTATTTCCATTTTTGTATCAATAAAAAACCTTTTAACTTTATTTTAAATCAATGAAGATGAAATTATATCTCTTCATGATTAGCTGAAGGAGTATAAAAATTCCATGGAGAATTTTGGCCAAAAATTCACATCAAGCCTAATGTCCACTTAGCTCAAAATTTTCCTGAAGTTCTGCAAATATTTGGCCCAGAATCATCAGAGGAAGCTTGGGATCATGAGAGTAGGAATCAAACTTTAAGATCTATCCCACACAATATTAATACACTCATTTTTTCATAATTCTTTTTATTACCCATAATTTTTTACATTATTTTTTTGTTTTTATTTGAAATGGAAAAAATGTTAATGGAAATCTTCATCATGACAGTAAATCTTCAATCTCTTCTTGAGATGAATGACAATTGATTTAAAATACAAATTAAAGATTTTTTCAATATAGAAAAATGAAAGACTTCAAAATAAACTGTTATATTGCTCTGTGAAGAATATGATTTATGGCCGGAATATTTAAACAAGATTTATAGAAAAATGTCTTTTTTAAACATTTTTTAAAAAGATAAATTCATTGGTGCTTTAAAATTTCTACAATCTAAAATTACTGATCTCCAATACTAAAACATTGGTGGTAAACACTTCTCATTATACTCAAAACAACAAGGTTATGGGAATATCAAGAGGCAACAAGATTGGAGTTTTTTTTTTTTGAGAATGTGGAAGTCACTGAATTTTACCAGATCAAATCTTTATTCTAGTTGAATTGTATGATGCTGTTGAAAAAAAAAATAGAAAATCCTTTCTCAAAATCAGGATTCAAAAAATTTTGGTGCTACAATTGATGGTCTAAAAATGTTATTATTACTCATAAAGATATTATTGGACATGATTCAAGAACTCTCAATCCAAGTGGCTTTGGTGGTGTTTTATCAGATTCTGTCTGTATAATTTATTCAAGTAATATAGCTGGTGCATATTATTCACCTTTGTAATATCCATTATGAATTCAATATATGTATTTTAGACACCAAAGTATGATCTATTGCCTGTTGGAAATTATGCAAGCAGCACTATATAAAGAATTCAAATTGGTCCTAATGATTCAGCTATGAGCTATGTGTCATGATGAAAAATTGTCCCACCAAAGTTCCAACACAGGTTTGACTCAGGTTAGACCACAGGTACTAAACAACCACTTGACTGAAAGTCATCTAACTTTTGACCTGGTTCTGGGTTAAAATGATTTTAAATTTAACTTCACTGCTCTTATCAAGATGACTTCAAGTAAGGGTAAAGCTGGGTTCAATCTATGATCAATTATTTTTTCAATTTTTTTAATCATATTTCCCAAAATTTTACAAACCTACTCCCAAAAATTTCTTGACCATTTCCTAACCATTTCAAAGGGGGAGAATAGCTGGCAGTTTGCCCCCAAATTTCCAATGGTGATGTATTCTAGAAAATAATTTGAACCACCAAAATTTTATTAAATGTTAAACCATTTTTATAGGCCTCATTAGGTGAGCTTACATAGTTTTGAATGTACATGTGACTGCTTCTGGTGAGCCAAAAAAATATTTTACATGAATCATGGGCTTTGAATGAAGTTTTACCACATAATGTATTGATAAAATTAATTTTATTTCTTAATTTCTTTTTTTCTGATCACTGTATGTATCTTAATAAATAAATTTAATTACTAAACACTCAGCCAAATAAAAAGTATAAAATTTCTTAACATATGTATTATTTTTTATTCAGTAAAAGAAAAAAAATTTATGAAATCTCTTAAGTTTTAAAAATATTTTATTGAAATAAATACATGCAACTTTTTTAAAATGAAATATCTTAGATTTGATAGAACTCTTAATGACAACCTATGCATGATTGTGGTTCAACCTTAGTTAAACTGTGATACGTTCATTTAATTTCTTAAAACTTAAAAATAGTTATTATAATGTAAGTTTAAGTATATTTTTTATCATGTTTTTTTTGGATATAGTTTAATTGACCATATCATTGGTGTATTGATGAGCTAGCTAGAAGTGCAGTATTTTCTGAGTCATTTAGAGTATTAAACATTATTTTATTGACCTTCTTTTCTATTATTTAATAGTTCTTATAGTTTTCAATTTCTTTATTTATTATATTTTTGGCTCAATTTTGTTATTGTTAGTTTCTTGTTTCTCATGTATAGGTATTGTGATTAGTTGTTGAGTGTTATTTTGGGTAGTTTTAACTTTTTTAGTTAGCTATAATTTAAAAAATTAGTTTATTTTTTTAGTTATCACTCACTTAATTTCTTTTTTTTGATTTTATGAGGTTTTTGAGTTGAAAAATAAGTTTGGGGGTAAGATGCAAAAGAAATGGGGGGAGAAGGAAGGAGAGGTAAGTGAAGCAAAAGGATGGGGAAAGATGGGGAAAGAAAGGAATAAAAATGGTTGGGAGAGGAGGGGGATGGATGCAAGATGATTAAAAAGGGAAGAGGAAGGAAAGAGAGAGGAATATGTTGGAGAGGGATGGAAGCAAGACAATAGGGAGGGGAGAGGGATGGAAGCAAGAGGATGAGGAGGAAAGGTAAAGAAGAAGAGGGGGAAGTATAGGGAAAAGATAATAAAAAAATAAAGAAATAAAAATAATAAAATGATTTAATGATTCTGAGATAGAGAGAGGCGACAAGTTTTCTTGGGATTTGACACTATTTGTGAGGATTATTAAATTATAATATATTTATTTAAAGTAAGTATTATTTTTTCTGCACGGAAAACACTATTATTACTATTAGACTTAATGCAACCTGTAGCTAGCTATATAAAATTTAAATTAGAATTATAATACTAATAAAAATAATAATAAACGTATTATATTAAAAATATGTTCAAATTTGATTGTATAGTAAGTGATGTAGCTACAGGGGATTATCCAAAGCCTTTTATAGGCAAGGGATCCTCTGAAGCGCCAAAATAAGTAATTACAAAAGAGTAATAAAGTGAAACAAGAATATAGAAGAATTTAACTAAGACATAGATATTGAGAGAAAAACATGAAACAATAAACTAAATCCATGAGTAAGTAATCAATTTTCCCACCATAAGTTCCCAAAACAATTAATTAAAATAATTAGTAACTAAGTAAGCTTGAAACATAAGAACAGTGAGTAAAATGACCCAAAACAGATATTACAGTGAGATATAAAGGGTTTAATTAAAACAAATAGAATGATTTTCATGCAAAAATCCATGTAATTAATTTAATCCAGTATAATGCAAATTTAATTAATTGTTTTAAATAAGTAATTAATTCAATAACTAATTTAAATGAAACAAATAAATAATTTAATGATATTTCCCATTTAAAGTGAGAATTTTAATACCATCTTATTAAATAAGTGTTTTAATTTATTTAATAATTTTACTGACACAATTAAGGGTCAAAAAAGCGCCCAATAAAATTGGTTTATAAGATATGTATGGTTTTAATTAATATATAACTTCATTTAATTAATATAATTACATTATAAGCTCATTTTACACTTATAATTATAATATATGTTTATAACTAATTAATTATGAATTTATATTTATTAAATACATAAAAATGCACCATAATTTATAGAATATTAAATATATCATGCTTAATTTAAATGTATAAATAATTTATACAATAATAAAATTAATATAATATTTATTGTATATATTTAATAAAATAATTATATCATTTCATTATGCAATATAATATTAATTTATATACATAATAAGCATATTTTTACGCCCTCTTTTAGATCCAGTAAATTGGCATAAAATTTACTGGGCTCCTGGTATTGCCTGGTTGACACTCCCTCACTCTAAAAAAACAATAAAAAAAAATGCTAAGATTTTTTCTTTTTATACTTCTTTAACAGAGTAGGAAGATTTGAAATTTCTTTTCCAGGTATCCATGCATCATGTTCAGATGATTTGTTCTTATATCTCAATAAATATTCAGTACCTCTTTCAGAAGTGATAATTCTATCATTGAGAATTTTATCAATTTCTGCAGTTTCTGTGACTTCCTGAGGGTTTTTCTTAGGTCTTCCCCTTCTTTTGGGAAATAAGTCACTGTTGGAAGTATAAGGCTTAATCAAAGAAATTGAAAAAACAGGATTTTTCCTATCATATGGAGAATACAATAAAACTTCTACTGCATTATCTCCAACCATTCTTTTAACAACAAATGGTCCTACAAAAGGATCTTTTAATTTGTTGTTACCTTGTAAGTATAAATGGACAGTAGAGATCAACACTTCATCACCCATGTTAAATGTGTATTCCTTATGGGATTTATCCCATCTTTTCTTTTCATATTCAAATGCTTTATCAATACAGCTTTGAGCATGTTTTCTGCATAGCTGTTGCATTTGCATGAAAGATTTTACACCAGGGTGTAGTTCCAACTTAGGTAATTTATTATTGAGAATCTGAGCAGGAGTATTTGGGACATAACCTAACCAAAGCTCAAAAGGCTTTTTCTCAGTGACAGAATGAACAGTGCTATTATATGCAAATTCAAGACCAGGCAATAGAGTGACCCAATCATGAGTAAATCTGTCATTTTCTTAATATTTTAAACCAAAGGCACAATACCTTCTAATCATATCTTCCAGAGTTTGAATCATTCTCTCAGCTAGACCATCAGGCTGAGGATAGTGAGCTGTAGACAACTTTAACTCACAGCCACAAATATCAATCAAAGAGGTCCAAAACTCAGAAGTAAATTTTGGATCTCTATCAGAGATAATGGCTTTTGGAAAACCAATAATATTAAACATGTAATACCACCATAAGAAGGCTAATTCTTTGGTGGACACATCTTTGTGGGTGGGAATAAATTTGCACATTTTTGTGAATCTATCTACTATTACCCAACAAGAGTTATAGCTGTCTTTACCTGCAACAGGAAGACCCGTGACAAAATCCATGTTAATTATTTTCGAAGGTGCATCAGGTGCTTCAATATGTTGTAATAACCCTGCTCTTTTACCTGTCAACCTTTTAGATTTTTGGCAGGAATCACAAGATTCAACATATAATTTTGTGTCTTGAGACATATTAGCCCACCATGCAGTGTTTTTGATCCTAATCAATATTTTTTCAAGATCAAAATGACCAGCTAATATGTCATCATGACAAAGTTTGAGGATAGTTTCTTTCATAGAAGGAGGAATTACAATTACATTAGTAAGCTTTCTTCTATAATATATATAACCATCTTCAATAGAAAACTTTCCTTTAATCAAAGCATTTTGATACTTTGCAGGAAGAGCTTTAATCAATGCCTGAATTGAAGCATTCTTAGGATCATTTAAGATAGTAACTAATTTATTTAAATCAGAATCCTTATCATATGAATCCAGTATTAATTGCAATAACTCTTCTTCCATATCAACTATAAATATACCATGGATATGAACAGTATCATCTTCAGGTACATAAGCAGGATTGAAGTCATTATTTGGAAGATGCAATCTGGAAAGCATATCAACATTGGAGTGAACATTTCCAGCCCTATGGATAATTGTCATACGTCCTCTGTATTCTTGAACAGCAAGTTTCCACCTGAACATATGTCTATTAGGTGTTTTCAGGTTTAAGAGGGACTTCACAGCACTACACTCAGTTACTAATTCAAACTTTTGGTCATCTATATAGTAATGAAGCTTCTCAAGAGCCCAAACAACTGCTAAGAACTCTAATTGAGTGGCACCATATCTCAATTCACTATTTCTCAAGGCTCTTGAAATATAACAAATTACAACCTCTGAGGATTTATCATTAATAATTTGTTTCTGGTGAAGGGCATCACCCAGACCAACAAAGCTAGAATCTGTATACAGGACAAATTGTTTGTTAAAATCTGGAAGAGCTAAGATAGGGGCTGTTATTAAGCAAAATTTTAATGTATCAAAAGCTTTTTGACAGTCAATATTCCAGATGAATGCAACATCTTTCCTAGTTAGTTTAGTAAGAGGCAAGGCTATGACCTGATAATTTTTAATATACTGTCTATAATAGCCACACATACCCAAAAAACTTTGGATTTCTCTTACAGAAGTTGGTGCCTTCACATTTTGAATTGCAGCAACTTTGTTGTGGTATACACAAATTTGTAGGCCTGACACAACATGGCCAAGACTTTCAAAGATTGAAAACCAAATTTACACTTTTTCAAGGACATGGTCAAATTGATTTCATCCATTTTTTGGAAAACCCTATTTAAATGAACCATATGTTCATCAAAAGTCTTAGAAAAAACTATGATATCATCAATATACACCATGAGCCATCCCTCAATTATTTCCTGATGGAAAGTGTTATCCATGACTTTTTGAAAAACTGAAGGGGCATTCTTAGGTCCAAATGGCATTCTAACATACTTATATATTCCCATATGAGTAGCAATAAGCAAAAAAAAGTTTGATAATTTTTCTCAACAGGAACTTGATGATACTTTTTATTTCAATCCAGACAACTATCAAAATTTTGCACCTTGCAAGGTAGCATGTATTGAATTAATTCTGGGTAAAGGATAAATATCATCAACAGTATAAGTGTTTAATGCTCTGTAATATCCACATAATCTAGCCTTATCTTTTTCATAAGAAATTAAAACTGGGGAGATGACACAATATTTGGGGGTGACATCCACTTTCTCAATGATATTCATTTTTAATAATGTGGCAATATTATCTTCAATATCCTTTCTTTTTGTTGGAGAAGCAGGATATGGTTTTTTCTTAAGACTAGGAGGAATATCACTCAAGTTACAGGATAAGGTAATTTTCATTTCTTCCTGAACACTTCCTAAGACATGAGAACCATGAGCAAAAGCCATAGGGAAAGAGGTAATTGAGGCAATAATAGAATCCTTTTGTTCACTAGTTAACTGATCACCAAAAAAAGAAGTATTTATTTCATTTAATAAATCATCCATTTCAACTGTTGTTCTGCCTTTACACTGGATTAGTGAGTTACAAGACTTTAACAGATGCCCAGAAGGTTTTTTAGAGAAGGAAATTTTGAATTTCCTTTTGCCATTCAATCCCAAGGTGAAGAAATTATTTTCTGGGTCCATTTTCACACCAAACATGGTTAAAATATCATTACCCATAATAAACCAATTGCTTAAATTATCATTTTTCATGACAACAAATTCACAAATAGCTCTGACAAAACCACCATTATATTTGAAGAATACAGAGGTTTTGTATTTGCCAATAGGAATTAAGGTAGAACCAGACCCTCTCCACTTTTCAGAAGTTATAGGTAATAATTTACTCAAATAATCCTTATCTACTGAAGCTAAAGCTTTTTCAGACACTACACTTCCTCCAGCACCAGAGTCAAGAACTACATCAACATTTTTACCATTTATGATAACAGGTGCTTTCAAAGGGGATATGGCTATAGAATTGTTTGTAACATCTTTAATTATTTCAGCATTTTCCACTGAAGATAAATCTAATACACATTCTTCAGATATATTATCTAAATAATGGACATCTTGTTCTCAAATTAAAATATCTTTAACAGAGTCATTGTCATAGGAGATATTACTTTCGCAGTCACTAGAAGAATTATTGACATTAATTTCAGCCTCATCAGTGTCTTCATTTTGTTCAAAAAGATGAATTTTCTTGTCACAAACATGACCCTTTTGCCATGGTTTGTTACATTTATAACAAGTATTTGTTGTATATTTTTTAGGTGCAACTGGGGCAGAGGGTTTACCAGATTTTTCTGGGGCTTTGTAGAAGGTTTATTTTGATCATGATAAGATTTACCAAGGTAGTTCTTTGGTTCATATCTATGGTTGAGTAGTACCTCATTAAAGATATTAATGAAAGAAGAATTTTCCCTTACATGCTCAGTTCTAGCTACAATTAAATCTCTAAGAGAATTTGGTAATTTATACAAGATTTTATCTCTCCAAATATCATAATCTATCTTTGTATCAATTTTTCTTAGGATTTTTGTTACTTTCATAAGAAAAACAATGGGCTTTTCAATAGAGGAGGATACATATCTAGTATTCTCATACAGTCTTTGCTGAGCTAACCTGAATTTTCAACCACCAAACTGATTCTCAATCAAGGATTTCAAATTATTCCATGTATACAGATTGTTATCTAAAAGAACAGATTCATACCACATCAAGGCTACATTGGAAAATAAAGAAATTATCTTAGAAAAAATTTCCTCATCAGGTAGTTTATAAGATCTCTTTAAATTATTAATTCTTTGGATAAAGTGTTGCCAATCAGAAGAGGAATCACCATTAAAGGTAGGATATTGGTCCAATTTAGGCCAATTTTTCTGAATACTGAGATGGTTCATATTTTGGTTTGAATTATTCATCATTAATAATTCTTGAAGTTTAGCCAAGTGTTCCGAAATTTCATTATTTACAGAAACAGCTGGTACATGACCATCACAAGATTTTTTGCTAGTAGAAAAAGATTTTACAGACCCATTCTCAGCTTGTTTAATGGCTGAAATATGAGGAAGAAAGGAGGAACTATGCTCAGGTTCTTTTTCCTTATTTTTATGCAGCTTATGGGCAGCATTCTCATTTATACCATAATTATTAATGGTTAAGGTTGAAATTTTTTCCTGAAGGTCAGACACATAGTTTCTTTTCCTTGGAATTTCAGACATCTGGTCATTTACTTTTGAACGAGATAAAACATTTCTGTCCTCAGAAACTGTGTGTTTGGCACTTAGTGCATGGAAATTATTTTTTAGCTTTTTAAACTCATTTTTTAGAGATTTTATTTCACTTTTTAATGAATAATTTTCCTCAATAAGGGGTTTCAATTCACTCAAGGTTTTATGTAGATTGATATTTTTATCTGAGATAGCTCTATGGTCACTTCTTATTTGTTTTTGTTGGCTAAGAACAATGTTCAAGGTTTCTTTTATTTTAAAATAAGCTGTATCCTGTGCAGAAGAACTTACTTTACAATTCAAGTGCAAATTATTTAATCTATCACTCTCATGGATTAACACATCTCTCAAATGTTTCTTTTTCACAACATTAAAATCAAGGGTATCTTTCAATATTTCTTCAGAAGTTTTCTCAATTAAGGTATAGACTTCAGGGGAAACAGAATCATTCTTAATTGAAAGAGAAGGATTAATTAAAGAAGTAGAAGTCAAATGTAAAGTTTCATCAAATGATAATTTGCTAATTACATCATTGGGGCTACTCATTAAAGGAAGTTGTCTTTTTAAAGGTTTAACTTTTCTTTCACCAGAATCCACAAGATTACCTGAAGAAGCTTTGTTATTATACATTCCAACATGTTTATCAAACAAATTACTTACCATGGTATAGGAGGAAACTTCCCCTGTGCCTTCTTTCTTCTGCCTCCCTGATAAAGATGGGGCTGAGGAGATGGATGGTAGGTTTGTGTCCTGGATGGGCCAGGGTGTTGAGCTGGTTGTAAAACATTCTGCTGGTAATGGCTCATCAAGTAGTCCCATTTCCACTGTTCCACTTGCAGAGTGCTTTGATTTTGTGTGAAGGAGCTGGGTACCTGATTCAGCTGAGGTTAAGGCTGAGGCTGAGAGGCTGGAAAATGAGGAGTTTGACCCTGTTTGGGATTTAACAATTCCTGCATTTTCTGCCAGAGTGTGTCTACCCTTGCCTTGTACTTCATTCTTTCTACCTTCAGCTCTTTGATGTGACTGGACAGATTGTTACTTGTTGGGTTAGAGGTATCTATTTTATTTTTATACCTTTGAGTTGATTGTCCTGATTTATTAGAGGTTTTACTTCTTTCAGAGGTGTCTGGTGAGAGGGGTTTACCACTTCTCCTTCCATTTCCATGTCCTGAAGGTTTTTTGTCAGCTGAATCATTTCTGTAAGTTAATTTAGAAGAACCTACAGATTTAGTGTCATTATCCACTTCAATCTCATCCACATGTAAGTTATCCATGCTGCTAGCCAAACTATTGGACATTTAAATTGTTAAAATCAAAAAAAATTTTTTAATGATTCAATTTGTTATTTCAAAATAAAACTTATTGAATTTTAAAAAAATTTAATTTTTGTCAAAAATCAATTAATTAACAAAAAAGTAATACAAACAAATGTAATTACAATTATTTATCCAGAAATAATCAGTAATTAAAATGGGACCAACCAATAAAGGTTTTTATAAGTCAACCAAAATAATTAATACCAAAAATTTATATGATGGTAAAATTGGGACTAAGTACTGAGTACTATAATGGTCAACCAATATACAAAAAATAATAATAAAATTAATTTAATAATTTAATAATTATTAATTGTCTTCTAGGACTAAGAGGTTTACTCTATTATGGTCAACTAGGAAAAAAAATTAAAAATAATGAACAATTACACTCAGTGAATCAGCAATTAAGCCACAAACACTGTTATTGCAGTAAAAATATAGTAATATGAGTGAGAGGTGCAAAGGTTAACTTACTATAGTGATTGGAAAATCACTTCAAAATAATAGATGAATCAATTTAATATAAACCTAATAGATTGAACCCAAGTTCGAAACACGGTCACAGAAAAAGTTTCTGTTTTTCTGGGTGGTCCGTGCGCTATGTCGTTCGTCGCAATTATTGATCGTCGTCGTCAGTTTGAAAAGGCTTCCACTTATTGGCTGGTCGTCTAGAAGATGGTGAGGAAAAGAGGAAAGGTAAAGAAGAAGAGGGGAAGTATAGGGAAAGGATAATAAAAAATAAAGAAATAAAAATAATAAAAAAATATAATGATTCTGAGATAGGGAGAGGCAACAAGTTTTCTTGGGATTTGACACGATTTGTGAGGATTATTAAATTATAATATATTTATTTAAAGTAAGTATTATGATTTCTGCACAGAAAACACTATTATTACTATTAGACTTAATGCAACCTGTAGTTAGCTATATAAAATTTAAATTAGAATTATAATACTAATAAAAATAATAATAAACGTATTATATTAAAAATATGTTCAAATTTGATTGTATAGTAAGTGATGTAGCTACAGGGGATTATCCAAAGCCTTTTATAGGCAAGGAATCCTCTGAAGCGCCAAAATAAGTAATTACAAAAGAGTAATAAAGTGAAACAAGAATATAGAAGAATTTAACTAAGACATAGATATTGAGAGAAAAACATGAAACAATAAACTAAATCCATGAGTAAGTAATCAATTTTCCCACCATAAGTTCGCAAAACAATTAATTAAAATAATTAGTAACTAAGTAAGCTTGAAACATAAGAACAGTGAGTAAAATGACCCAAAACAGATATTACAGTGAGATATAAAGGGTTTAATTAAAACAAATAGAATGATTTTCACGCAAAAATCCATGTAATTAATTTAATCCAGTATAATGCAAATTTAATTAATTGTTTTAAATAAGTAATTAATTCAATAACTAATTTAAATGAAACAAATAAATAATTTAATGATATTTACCATTTAAAGTGAGAATTTTAATACCATCTTATTAAATAAGTGTTTTAATTTATTTAATAATTTTACTGACACAATTAAGGGTCAAAAAAGCGCCCAATAAAATTGGTTTATAAGATATGTATGGTTTTAATTAATATATAATTTTATTTAATTAATATAGTTACATTATAAGCTCATTTTACACTTATAATTATAATATATGTTTATAACTAATTAATTATGAATTTATATTTATTAAATACATAAAAATGCACCATAATTTATAGAATATTAAATATATCATGCTTAATTTAAATGTATAAATAATTTATACAATAATAAAATTAATATAATATTTATTGTATATATTTAATAAAATAAATATATCATTTCATTATGCAATATAATATTAATTTATATACATAATAAGCATATTTTTACACCCTCTTTTAGATCCAGTAAATTGGCATAAAATTTACTGGGCTCCTGGTATAGCCTGGTTGACAGGAGAAGATGAGAGGATGGGGAGGAGAGGGGAGAGGAGTGGAAGAGGAGAAGATGGAAGCAAGAGGATTTGAAGGGGAGAGGGATGGAAGTGAGAGAATTTGGAGGGAAAAGGGATGGAAACAGGATTATAGTGAAAAGCAGGGTAGAAAAGGGCTTTTTAAGAGGTGGAGAGCAAAGATCTATTAGAGTGGAGGTGAATGTCACAACACAATATGGGGGGCAGAATTGCTAGCAAGTCCGCAAACTTGGACGCAAACTCACCCCAGATTGAACACACATTGAGCTATTGAAAAAGGAACCATACAATCAGGAATGAACACCACTCAGCAGAACAGTTTTAGGTGGGTGTTCAAGTAGAGTTTAGTATGGGTTTAATATGATTTCAGTCTGAGTTCCATCTGAGTTCCATCTGAGTTCAGGTTGGGGACTTGCTAGTAAGTCCACCCCCTATATTGCATAGTGTTTGTGGTAAGGAGTGGAGGAGGGAAAAGGCATGAGAGTAGTGGAAAAAATGTGCAAGAGAGAAATGAGAATAAATTTTTCAGCATGTATCATTACTTACAAAAATGAGATGTGTGGAAGGGGAATGTAGCAAGTGAAAGTAAAACTAAAAATCCACATTTACTAAGAGAAAAAACATTCATTAAACTACCATAAGAGGTTACAAAATTGAAAAAATAGGAGATGAGTAAAAAATATAACAAGAAAATTCTCACAAACAATGAGGGGTAGGAGGGAGAATGTATGGGGTGTAGAAGTGGAAAACCAGAGAGATGATAAGAACAGATAAAAAAAATGGAGCATTGAGAGAGTCACTACTAGAGTCATGTAATTGTCTCAACCAGAATCACTCTCTGAATCAAACCCATAAGTGCACCCTGAAACTAAATACTGAGCCAGATGTCTGTTTCATCATTTTTCCCCCTGTGCTTACAATTATTCTACTTTCAGGACACTAATTTTAGAGAGTTCTAAAATACTAAGCTATAGACACAATTTGAGATGGGTTGATTCTCCTTTCTAAAGAATAATTAAAAGAAGTGCCTGCCACTCTAACTTTTAAGGATAGTGTAACAATGCATACAGTTTTGTGAGAGAAAAGAGTGAATAAATAGGGGGTGCCAGTTCTGACAAATCATTACTTAACTTAAGTGCAGATTTCAAAGCAAATAAACACCTATATTTTGCAAAAAAAGTCACTTATTTCAAAAATGGGTGTCAGTTATGACCTCAAATAAGCCCTTTTTTCCTGATTTTTTTACAACACTCCTCCTTGCTCACTCCATTCCTGTCACATATAACACATTGAACTCCATCCCTTTATCAATCCTTAGCAAACATATTTGTAATGCTTATTTTTCATTTGCCATGAAAACTTCTGTTTTCAATACACACATCTTCATAGTGCATTTCAGAACTCGTTTCATAATGCATTTCTTAGTTCTTTCATGATGAAATTCTCCTTCCAGATTCCCCCAACTATCTTTCTCCTCACTTGCTATTCTGCCCTCTAATCAAGGTGTGTATTTTTCATTCTTCTTACCATTTTCATACTTTTCTCATTCTTATTATCTTTTCATTCCTCCACCCAGATGTTTCCTAATCTGACCTTCTTTTTTTTCCTTTTTTTCTTTTTTTCCCTTTTTTATCAGTTTCAAATCACTTTGGAAACAGTTTCAGAACATTTCTGAACTGTTTCCAAAATTTTTCTGACATTATTTTTTGTTTTTGTTTTTTTTGCCTCAGAAATGCTTCAGAAAAATTTCTTAGACGTTTACAATAAATTTACAGACCTTTTTTTCTCTTTCTAATTGCTTCAGAAACAATTACAGAATCTTTCCAAACTGTTTCCAACCATTTTGCATAAGTTTTTGTTTGCCTTGGAAAGGCTCTGGAAACTTTTCCAAGATGGTTCCAAGTGTTTCTCTGACCTTTTTTTGCTTTTCCTTTTTTTACTTTTTTTTGTTTTTTTCTTTTTCTAATTGATTTAGAAACAGTTCTTGAAAGTTTCTGAAATTTTTCCATGCATTTTCTGTAGGTTTTTTTTACATTGGAAACTATTCCAAGATGTTTCTAAATGCTTTAATGATCATTTTTATTTTTTGCTTTTATCTTACAAATCACTTTTGAAACAGTTCCAGAAAGTTTCTGAACTGTTTCCAAGCATTTTCCATTATTTTTTTGGTTTTGCCTTGGAAATGATTTTGGAAATTTTGCAGGACGTTTCTGAGCGCTTTACTAATTTCTTTTTTTTTCTTCAAAAACTTTTTTTCATGATCAATTAAAAGTAAATCATTAAAGAGGGAGGCTAAAAATGGTAATTAAAGGATTTTCAAATATTCTTTTTCTTTTCATAGATTTATAATTAATTAGTTATTTAATATAATCATCAGCTTTAGTTATGGGCTTTTGTTCCTTGCTTCTATTTAAAGTAATAATTAAAACAATTTATTTATTTAATGAGTTCATAATACAATTCTATGTCAAATGTATTATTTGACTTTGGTCAAATCAGAACTCATTGGAAGGTAGTATTCTGAATTCCATTACTTTTGGTTTGTTGATTATCTTTTGTGATTGGTTCAATTTTTCATTTATGAAATAAAAATGAAATTTTGGTAATCCTGACCCCCTCCCATAGTAAATTTCAGGGGAGGTTATTGCCTTTTTCTGTTTTTTTTCTGTAATTTTGTTTAAAAATAAATTTTATATGCATATGTAAAGAAAAGTTTAAATGATAATATGAAAAGATTTGAAAAAAATTATTTAATCACAACCTCTCTTTAAAGATTAAATATACATGTTTTAAAGAATATAAGAGATATGTTGAAAAAACTTTGAAAAGGATGTAAGAGAAGAAATGAAGAAAGAATTTGAGTATTAGTAGATAATCTGATGGAGAATATCACAGTTAAAAGTAAGTTTAATAAATTTTCTAAAAATTTAAGAATAAATATATAGCCAAATCTCCCAATTTTCCACTGTGATTGAAAAAGTATTTGCCCTCATACCGGTGGTTTGAGAAATTGAATTGTTGGATATAGTGGTAGGTGTTTTAACTTCTTTATCTTCATACAACTCTAACCATTGATCTTTGAAGTCCAAAAGTAGGCTATGAAGTATAGTGAAACAAAGAATCCAGCTGATCACTTCCTCCATTTCAGATATATTTCTAAGAGGACTTTTTAATTTCCCATGAAATAGAAAAAAAAACTTTCAAGATTCCAATAGAATGTTTAATATGGACTCTTGACTTTGAAAAAATATTTTTTAACTTGGCACTTAGGCTGTCTTCTGAAGCGTTTCCCAAAAAATTAGGAAGTACATACTTTCCATTCACATAAGCAGAATCTTCCAGAAGATACTGACCTTCATCACAGAATTTTTCAGGTTCTTTTGAAATTTGAATTCTTTGAATGATGTAGTAATCTTGATATGATCAAGGACAGCCAGAAAAGAAAGATAAAAATGATTTGTTGACATCACATATAAGCTGAAAATAAATTGAATATCTATATAGAAGATATAGTTTTTTTTTTTGGTATGAAAAAGAATGAAAGGGATTAAAAAATAAGCTACATTGTTTTTTGGTCAAATTAATTGTCTCCACCCTGAGCAGATTTCTGTAATGAGAAATGTGACACTTGAAGAAAAATAAGCTCACTTAGCCCATAATCCAGGGCATAATTATCTCAACTAAACTAATACACTGTAGAAAGACTCTTACAGTCACCTTTCTGTAAGCAGAATTCAAGGGAGTTGGATAAACAGAAGAAAACCCAGTCCCTTTAAGTAAAATATGGGTTCAAAATTAACTAAGCTAAAATTTCTACTTGATAAAGAAATAACAGTTTAATATTTGATTTTAGTGGCTTTGAGATGTAGAATTGGTGTTCTTATTGTTGAGGTAAAGAAATACAACAGTAAAGCTGCACGGTGAAAAGTCATTAAAATGATTGGATTTATATGTTTTTATAAAGCTTATATTTTTTGTGAACAGATGTTATAAATGAGTCCCTGAATTTAAGACCTTTACAATGATACCCTATAAGTATATATTTATGATGAGTTATATAAAAAGTGTTATTTTATAAGGGTATTATAAAATATGAAATGTTATGTAAAATGATTATGGTAGTTTTTATATGAATTTTTGGTTGTTAGATGTCCAGTTTTATATATTGATCAATTAAAAGTTAGCTGATTATCCTAATTCTGATTCTACAGCCCTTATGTTCATAGCTAAGTCATGTGCCCTACTTTTCCCTCTGGAGAATCACAGAGTTTGTCCAGAGTATTCTGGAGCTCTTGCCAGCTTCCAGACTCAATTAGAAGCTTAAAACCTTAATAAAAAATCCAAAAAATTAATTATGATAGTTTTACATCTGTGGAACCTCTCATTAAATTTTGGTAGCCAACACAACCCTATTAACTGAGCTAAAAATCATTAACGTTAAGTAAATGTATCAAAAATCAATTATAAACAAAAATAATTATTAAAATAATTAAAAATATAAGAAAAATATTGAAAACTCCCAGATAATTTCTAAAGGCTCTTGAGACTCCTGAATTTTATTTCCATGAACTTTTAAACCTATACTTGCGTTTCTTGACTGTTAAATAGTTGTTTCATCTTGACTTTTATAATGAACTCCTTTACACAATAAAACCATCCATTCTTTTAATAATAAAAATTTATATAATTAGATTTGGCATTCCAATCTTCTAAAATGATCATCCCAAATTTATTTAGAAATATTTCTAGGTGCCATAATGAACTTTAGACTTCCACAATTCAATGTTCAGAAGCAACATTTGATTAGAAGCTGTGTTTCCTTTGTTCTCTCAATCCTGAATTGCTTATTTGACTTTGATTTGTCTAAATGCTAAATCTAAATTAGTTGATTTATTTCAATTATGTGCTTATTCTTTTTAATTCAAGCAGATTGATGCACTATTAGAGCTATGGTCAATTTGATATTCTAAATGTGGATTATTGTGTGTCTGAGGGTTGTTAAACGGTCTGTGAGTAGGAACAGGGGGCAATGTTAGAGGGTCTGTGGTATGAGAATGATGTTTAATAAAAGTGTCAATTTGAGAAGGAGCTGTCTACCTAAATGGTGTTATTTTTTTAAAAATTCCTTAGAACTAAATTATAATATTGTTGTGATAGTAGTTCAATCTATATTAATATCTATTAGGATATTATTTTTTCCTTCCTTTTCTTAATAATTAATTTAGATCAATTTTAAATCCTTAAATAGTTTCTCTTATTATTAAAATTCAAACCCTTTGTGAGATTTCATAGAATATTAGTATTAACTATAAATCTATATTAATATTCCTTAAAATTTATCTCAAAGCAAGATAATATCCTTCAAAATATCTTTGAACCACTTATTCAAGGTATACACTTGCTACTCCAGAAAGTTTCAACTCTAAATCCCCATTCTCACTCACACAGGAGCACCCTCAACCTTGTTCATAGGTTTTCTGGTGACAGTTTGGTTTAATTCTCTGTAGCTCTCATTCTTCATACTACTAAATATTTTTCAGGTGCTAAATATAAATGGCAACCATTCAATGCACTCCTACTACAGGTGCTAATACTAGGGCTCATGCTAGAGGCAGGCCATCTATATGACCTTTTTCCCTCACTCACTCCCTTGAACATCTTAATATAAGGGAAAAGGAGCACTCAATAAAATATGTGGAAGATATTCCTCAGGATTTTAAGGATTCTAGTGAAGAAAAAGTATTCAAGGATACAATGCATGAGGCAACTTTGGCCCCTGCTATCAACCCTTCAGGCCAACCTTCAGATACTGGGCCATCCTCTTCATTGGAAGAGTTCATGAATATTTTTGTAAAAACAATTTCAAATCCTCCTCTTCTGAGGGACCTAAATTAAAACCTCTGTCAATTAAATCCCCTGATAAATTTGATTTAGAACACCCAGAAATATTGAGATCTTTCTTGAAAACCTATTTTTCAATAAAGGCCCTTGAAACTTTAACACTGATTGCTCCAAAGTTAGTTATTCTCCCTCATTTCTAGCTGTAAAGGCACCAAGATAGTTCAAACCTTATCTTCTCATTCTCTCTTTGACAGAAACCAACATAATTATTAATAATTTTGAAATGTTTGAGGCCCAACTCTTTACATTTTTTGATGACCCTAATGAAACTAATAACACACATACCAAACTTGACTTCCTTCACATGAACAATAATGGAAAAGCTTCTTCATACATCTCAAAATTCAGAGCTTTACAACCACATGTAAGTTGGAATAATTCAGAATTTAATTATCACTTCAAAAAAGACATTTACTGGAGGATTCTGCATCAATTGAATCTTCAAAGTAAAAATTGAACCACTTTGGCGGATTTGATTGACAAGACCCTTGAACCCAATTTTGCTTACCAAGGAAGACTCCAACATTGAAACCGTGCCCATAAATCCACTCAGAGATCTAATTTCATATCAAGGCCTTCTTTGAATAATTTAAGACTAACTTATTCTTCATTGACTCAATACAAACACAGTCTAAAGAGTAAGCAAATAACTCAACACAAAAGCTCAAACTCCAGCAATATCAGTAAGGTATTGTACAAAAAAGAAGAATTAAAAGAAGCTGAAAGGAAGAGAAGATAGGATAATGGTTTGTGTATGTATTTTTGTGGTAAGCACAAGTTAGAAGATAGCTCTAAGTTGAAGGATAGAGAAGGAACTAGTTCCAAGTCAAAAAACTAGAGAATAGTTTACTTGGGTGCAAAGAAAACTACTTTATCTCCCTCAGCTCATAGAATCTCCATGTCTTAAGTACTGGAGTTTCCCCAAACTGTTTGATATTAATTCTTTTTAAGTTGGATATTCACTTCAGTTGTCTTATTGACTCTGGAGCTTCAATTTAATTTATCAGTTTATATTTTTCTGAGGGACTTAAGCTGAAATCTCTAGATATTAACCAAATTACAATCTATCTGGTCAAATCAGATGAGCTCAAGTATTGGGTTAGAAAGAAATTTTTAAGGATTTTAAATTGTCCAAATTTTCCCTCCTTTGAGTGGGAATTGACAGTCATTGACCTCCCAAGGATAAACAATACCATTCTTGGTCATGACTTTTTAAAGCATTAGATTCAAGTGATTGATTTGTCATGGGGTTTGATCACCCCTCTTTCTAATTATATTTCTGATTTTTTAATGCAGTTCAACATGGAGTTAAACAACCTGCCTGACCAAGTCCTTCTAGAGGACACTTCTCTGCAAGATGTATCAAAAGCATATGATTCTTCTTTAAATGAGCACTTGGCCAAAAATTTTAGCTAAATTAATTAACTCAAGGAGAGTTACAATAGCCCTAAAGTAACCAATATTTGCTCTCTAAATTCAGGTCTACCCTTGAAAGATTTATTAAAAGATAAATAGGAAAACCAAAAAAATATTGAAGCCATTACATTGACTCTACAGGAAATATACCATGGTATCCACAATACATTCTTAATATGTAATGGCAACAAATTACCACCTCATTGAGCCTACAATAATTGGATAGAATTAATAATCCCAGCACCTTTGGAAGGTCTTGTCTATTCTTTTTCAAAGGACCAATCTCAATTTCTTCAAGACTACATTTCAGAGAACATAGTAAACGGATTCATTTGATCCAATAAATCTCCCAATGGCTCTCCAGTTATTTTTGTTAAGAAAAACGACAGAAGTATTAGGTTGTGTGTTGATTATAGAAGACTCAACACAGTGACTAAGAAGAATATTTATCAAATTCCTCTTATGTCACTAATTCTTACTTTATTCAATGGTTCTAGATTCTTTTCAAAAAATTGATCTCAGAGGTGCTTATAATCTCATATATATTTTGGAAGGACATGAACCTTCAACTGCAATGTGCACCAGATTTTCTAGTTTTGAATAATTGGTTATGCCTTTTGGATTGTGTAATGCACCATTGAATTTTCAAATTTTTTCAATGATATATTTCATGATGTCATCAAAAAGTCTTTTTCTGTCTATGTATATGAAATTTTAATTTTCTTGAAGATCCTTGATAATTATATTCATCATGTCAAAAAGGTTCTTAATTGCCTTCAAGAGCACAGTCTCTATGTCAAGCACACAAAATGAAAATTTCACTTAAACTCTGTCAACTTCTTAGGCTTTACATTTTCAACTTATCATCTGGTTATGGATGATAAAAAGGTCCAAATTTTTTTGGAATTTCCTGAGCCAAAAACTCTAAAATACTTACAAGGGTTTCTGGGATTTTCAAATTTCTATAGAAGATTTATTAATGATTACTCTAAAATATTACAAATCTTAATTCTCTTCTTTGAAAATATATTTCTTTTTTAGCAATACAGCACAAAAGGAATTTTAAGCATTGAAAACTGCATTCACCACAGCTCTTATTATTTGAAATTTTGGTCCCACTGCTTCTACAATTTCCAATACATATTCTAGAAATTATGCTATAGTATGGATCATATTCCAACACAACCCTGAAACAAATTTGATTTATGCTGTTGCTTTTTAGTCATGAAAACTCATTGAAGAAGAATTAAACTACAAAATTTATGATAAGGAATTATTAGCTATTATTCATTGTCTTTAATAATGGTTCTCTCTTCTTCTCATTCTTAGTAGATATTTCCAAATCATAACTGATAATAATTATTTTAAATACTTCATGTCTTGCAAATTACTAACTAGATATCAGGATAGTTAGGCTGAATTCTTATCTGAATTCAGTTTTACAATTACCTACTGCAAATTTCATCCTGGATATTCCCAGGAATGAGTGAGAATTACTTATCAACTATGTTTAACACAATTAGTATACATGGGAACAATAAATAAAGGTACACAAGTTGTATACATAAGTGAAATTTATGATAAAATACAATATATGCCATTATAACACCCTATATACATGCATATATCCACCTTTTATAAGTCTTATGTACTTAATATTAAGTTATAATATGCTAGGCTAATCTTAAGAATCTTAAACGTAAGGCTACATAATTTTTAAGTAGACTTAAAGCTGTTGTTTTCATTGGTTTATGTGGAAAATAAGAATTGCACTTTAAATCACTTAAAAGTTGAATATATGCACTATAAATTTAATAATATTAAAAATGTGCCTTGAAAGAGGAATTTTTCCCAATGAGAAATATATAATTTTATGCTAAAATTAATAAAAATAACACTTTTCAAATTTGGTGTTTTTATGCCAGAAATGGCTTCTGTGTACTGACCACATACTGGCTGCATTTTTCCAACATTAACAGCTTCATTTTAAACAAAGTTAGCTTTTTGACACTATAATAACCCCAAATTATATTCCAAATATGGGGAAACACACTAAAATAGGCAACAGATGCTTATTTGGTGTCATAATTTAATTATAAGTGCATTGACCTCATTATATGCACTAATTTCATTTATAATTTCAAGTTTGAAGCCAAAAACTCACTACCACTCTTAAATTTTCCTATATTAGTCAAGGATTTACCTGTGCAAGAACCTGCAAAGAACTGCATTCAGTTACCCCACATCTCATGTCTTTTTTTGGTTTTCTTAGTGGTTTCTTAGTCAATTTTGGTCAATTTTGTATGGGGATTTCATGTAGTAATTTGGAATAATTAGCACTTTCATTTATACTGTTAATCCCCCTTGATATTTTGTAGTACTGAGTGCTATTATTTCTTTTTTTAGTCTTTTATTTTAAGTTATTACATGCATATACTCTCTTTTTTGCTTATTCTTTTATTTTGATGGATTATCCCTATTACTCCAGTATTTTGGCAAGTGATATCATTCTAACTGTGTTATTGGTAATTCCTAATGCTGATAGAAATTTTTATTAGCTAGAATAAGGCGTCAAAATCTGTGTATAGGACTGTTAAATCAGGGGGATACTTTGGAGAATTATTGGGTATAAAAGGAGGGTGTTTTTGGTCTTATTTTCTACATTCTTTATCATTAAAATCAAAATATATAACAAATACAATTAAAATAAATATCAATAGTAATTATTAAGTATTTCAAAAGTATCTGAATTATTACATCTATTTTCTTACAAACCATAAGATTGTAAACCATTTATAATTAGTGAGATAAAAATTACTGATACCTTCTTATTGAGTTATATTTTAATACATATTGGATTTGTACTACAGTATTCACTTAGGAGCATTTGAATCTTCTAGAAAAATGACTAATAAATCTATTCACGTCTCTTTACTTGAACTCAGACTGAGAATTGGGGACCTTTCCTCAAGAATTCAGTTGTTTATCTTCCAGTAAGTTAAAAAATTCAAAAGAGGCTACAAGTAAATGAAATCCCTAAAGAAATATTTAGATAATTAAAAAAGGTTGGGGTCACTTATATAGTGATTTCAAGAAAGGAAGCCTTGTTATATAATAAAATTGTGATATTTTATCAAAAATTTTAGCACTAATTGAACAAAAGTTGTTCTTTGTGGGAGTCTGTCAATAGACCAATTAATTATGTGGTCTTTGCAGATATTAAACCAGATAAAAAACTGATTAATTTTTTCTTTTAACAGGACTTTTAATCCCTTTTTCTTTTCTTGTAAAACACATTTAATATTTAAAAAGAGTATTACTGAAAAATTTTCTTTTTTAAATATAAAAACATGGCTACATATTGTAGACCAGTTAAATCAAGTGACCACATAAAAGCATATTTGACTTTTGGCACTTATAAGTTCACTTAAAACCTCCAAGTAAGCAATTAATTTGTTTTCAGTAGTGCTAAATAATACTTATAAAACTCCTTTTTGACTTTTTTGATAAATCATATTTCAATTTCTGGATTTAAATTACATGTAAAAATGTGTGAAAATGTAGACATTGTGAGTAATAAGATAAAAACTTATAATCTAAAACCTAGAGCTGAAAGATCTGTTACAGGAAACTCATATGGAGGAAGTGTCTCCAACAAACAGTAGCTTTCAAAAGATTTCTCTGGTGGGAAGGTAAAAACTTCTAAAACAAGTATCAATAAAGAAAGCAAAAAATAAATTACAAGAACAAATTAATTTCCTTTCAAATCTTCTAAATACCCTCACCATAAAAGTCAACAACATGGTAGACCAGATGAACAATTTTGAAAAAAAGCAGCACAGGGATTTATAGAAGTCAATCAAGCTCTAGTAGGATTATAAGCTCAGCCAACAACAGTAGTTTCAAACCCTTCCATGGTTGTAACAGAAGCATCTCCAGCCCAAAAAGAGGATCAAAAGATTACAGTGAGCAAATGGAAATAGGATTGGTATTCCCAGAACTATAACAACCCTGCAAAGAAGGGTTCCAGCAGTCACCCTTATAGGGGAAATGGAATACTGTCACCGGAAGACCTACACACAAGGTCGAGGGTGTTGCTGAAAGTGAGATGAGGGGTTTAGATACTTCTTCAAAGCACAGAGGAATTGTTCAAGGAAGTGATTCGAAGGTGACTCAAAGGAAAAACTACTGCTTCAAGTTATATTCGAGAAGAATATTAATATATTTTAAGGTAATACTAATATTCTTAGAATCTCACAAAAGGTTGTAACACTCAACAATCAAAGATTTAAATTTAGAAATGATTATTGAGGGAAAAGGAAATGTATAATAATAATGATTTAACCTGCAGTTTTACCACTATTAACTATAAATACATTCTATAATTTAATTCTAAAGAAACATCGAACCAAAATCCAACCCTTGTTATATCTATTACTCCTCCTCGCATTGACCTCATACCCATCCATCATTCCGCACACCACTGACCACCAAAATTACACCTGTTACACCTGGACCCTCCTCACTAACATCCGTTAACCCCTTAATCATCCACTAACCATTCCGTCCATGCTCACTACCCCTTTTTTAATAACCCACAGATATTTAATAAACCTTTTAGCGGAATATTGCATTGACTATTGCGCTGTGCGTCCCTTATTGAAGAAAAGCCTAAACACACTTTTGAGAATTGACTAATTTAGATTTAAAGTTTAGATTAGCACAGTTGAATAGTGAGTACACAAAGGGAAGTTTCCATGGCGAGGTAGAATCACTTTCTGCACTTCGAGTATGGATTTAGACCTCTGTTTTATTGATTTAATGAGCTGATTTTACCTCAAGTGTCACGTGGTGTGTGAAAGATGCCCAGGTATAAAACGCGAGCTCCGTTGAGCGTGAGAGATATACTTCCCACACTACTTTCCCTTCATTTAACCCTTGATTATTGTTTTTAATTATTATTTCAGCTTGCCCTACTCCAACTCCCACCCCTCCTCACCCTAAAGCGGATGGTGGTCTCATTACCCGTCAGTATTCTCAAGCCTGCACAGCCTGTGATTTGATGGATTACTTCTGCGTCAAAAGCACGGCCACATGGGGTCCTCACCAGAAATGCAAGTTTTGCCGATGGAGACAGGTGACGTGTGATGCCCTCTCAAAGAATACCGACATTGAGAAACGGTTTACCAAAACTAAATACTGGGTAATACCAAAGACCAAAGAAGTGGTTCAAGATATATGGGATGTGTCGGTTGGAGACGATCAGTCAGAAGGAGTTGACGAGGAGGTCAAGGATTCCGTGGAGACCTGGGTAACCCAAGCCATGGAAAAAAACAAGGGGTGGAAGAGGAGGTGGATGAATTGGTGGAAGAAGATGAGGCGGACGCTGAAGAAGCGGCGAATGGTCATCAAAGATGACAATGAAGAAAAGGAAGTGACAGTGGAAGTCACATCAAAATTATTTCTAGAGGCTGATCCGATGTTTGAAGTAAGTTTGCCTTTTATTTTATTTTTGTTTTCAAAAGAAAAATTTTTTTACTGATGACCGTATGTTTTAGAATTCAGATGCAATCACAGAAGCCCCTATGGTGGAAGCCTCGAGTGTGGGAGCTCCTGTTGTGGAAACCACTACTGTGGAAGCGGCACCTTCAATCCCTACTGAAGAAAAATTACCAGTGATTGCCTTGAGGGAGGATAATAAAGAAACTCTTGACCAGGTATGGTCAAAAAAACCTTGCCAGGGTCAACGAACTAGGTTCATTGAAGAGTTAAGTGGCAATGTTGACAAGATTATTGATGCTGCCTCCTTTGAAGTGGCTGAATAATTGCTGGAGATTGGGGAGGTTGTACCAGTAGGAGAGGAGGAGGTTTTTGAGAAAGGGTCATTATGGAACAGAACCTTGCATGTTTGCAAGAAAGGTCGCAATCTGTCTGGATGTTCTCCATCAAATTTATCAGGAGATTTCATGGTAGGAGTTTTAAATTTTGATCCCTCCAAAGACGTTGGATTTTAAAGGGTCTTCATGAAAATCCTCATGAAGTCTTCCAGTGAATTAGATGGTCCAGGTTCCAAAGGTTGACCATAAGGGTGTGTAGCAGGGGCAGATGATGCCTTGTGCATTGTATCCTCTTTTTCTTCATCATCACTAGAATCATCAAAATCTTGTGGTATGTCTTCTACAGATTGGACTGAATGTTGCCGTTCCCTAAGGTCGAGAGGTTCCAGGGAGTGAGTGTGGGAAACAGGCCGTGTGGCTGTTGGCCTGCCTCTGGCGCGAGCTCTAGTAGTAGCGCCCGTAGGAGGAGTGCGTTGAACAGGTGCCATTTTAAGAATTTAGAAACACCTGGAAAAGGATGTAGTAGTGCAAAGAATGAGAACTACGGAGAATTAAATTATACTGTCACCGGACGACCTAGGCACAAGGTCGAGGGTGTTCCTGAAAGTGAGATGAGGGGTTTAGATACTTCTTCAAAGCACAGAGGAGTTGTTCAAGGAAGTGATTCGATGGTGACTCAAAGGAAGAACTACTGCTTCAAGTTATATTCGAGAAGAATATTAATATATTTTAAGGTAGTGCTAATATTCTTAGAATCTCACAAAGGGTTGTAACACTCAACAATCAAAGATTTAAATTTAGAAATGATTATTGAGGGAAAAGAAAATGTATAATAATAATGATTTAACCTGCAGTTTTACCACTATTAACTATAAATACATTCTATAATTTAATTCTAAAGAAACATCAAACCAAAATCCAGCCCTTTTTATATCTATTACTCCTCCTCGCATTGACCTCATACCCATCCATCATTCTGCACACCACAGACCACCAAAATTACACCTGTTACACCTGGACCCTCCTCACTAACATCCGTTAACCCCTTAATCCTCCACTAACCATTCGGTCCATGCTCACTACCCCTTTTTTAATAACCCACAGATATTTAATAAACCTTTTAGAGGAATATTGCATTGACTATTGTGCTGTGTGTCGCTCGTCGAAGAAAAGCCTAAACACACTTTTGAGAATTGACTAATTTAGATTTAAAGTTTAGATTAGCACATTTGAATAGTGAGTACACAAAGGGAAGTCGCCGTGGTGAGGTAGAATTGCTTTCTGCGCTTTGAGTATGGATTTAGATCTCTGTTTTATTGATTTAATGAGCTGCTTTTGCCTCGAGTGTCACATGGGGTTTGACAAGTACGACCTTGGTAAGTCATCCATCTTCTCAGGATCAATTATATGATACTAATAATAAATTACTCATAGTCAATGAGATTGATAGGGATCTACAAAATATAATTGATAAAGATTTAAAGGATTATTTATTTTAACATAGCATTCTAAAATTTTCCTGAAATGATGACAATCTACATAATTTTATTGATAACAAAGATAATACTAGGAATATCAAAATGATACCAAATGAATTAAATCTTCATCCAGATGATAATTATGAGTCTTATGAGTTGTACATGGATAAGATTATAAATTTCCTGAAAGAAAATCCAATGGAATCAAAAATGTAAGCAAATTATTATTAAGAATTAAAAAATTACAAGAATTCTCTAGAGAGTCTAACAATAATGTAGAAAGTTTATTATTAAACCTTACACAATCATTGAGTACTACTGCCAATAAATTGAAGGTCATTGAAAATTCAAATAATGAATTAACAAATGAAAAGAAAAAATTAATCTCTGAAATAAAGAATTTATATGATAAATAAGAACATTCTCAGATTATAATAGCTACAATTGAGCGACATGTAAAATTGTCTTTTTCAAATTAAAATGATACTTTATCTCATGTACCTGTAATTAAATATAGGTTGCAAAGATTGGAAATTGAAGTAGCTAATATTTTTAAAAATACTGAGAAAATAAATGAAAATACCTCTTATGTGTAAAATATACCACTTTATATGAAAAATTCATATGAAAACCAATGATTGAAAAAGAAAATAGTGTCATTGGCTCTGAGAGTAAAAAATCAGTAAAGGATGAAATACAGGGTAATCTATCAAAAGTAATTAAATTACTAAATATTCCTCAGATTAAGGAAGTCAGAACTAACCAAAAGAACTGGCTTAAGTTAGAGCAGTACCCTTCTTTTGACAGGGATACAAAATCTGATAAGCAACAATTCATACAAAGAATTAATAACTTAAAATTCTCATACAAACTACCTGATGAAGAAATTACATCAAAATCAATAGAGGGTGTCAGTTCTGGAAAATCCGCACTTATCTAAGTGCAAATTTCCAAAACACACTAGCCCCAATACTGGTGGATTTCAAAAGTGAAAAAATTCACTTATTTCACTCAAATCCACACTTTCTCAACCAAAAGTGCTAATTTCACCATCAAGTCCCATTTCACTGATTTGTCAGCATCATCCCATTCATACGCAGCACTCCGCAGCATAACACTTCATAACTCAAAAAATTGTACATCATTTACATCTTCATATGATATCATATAAGAGCTATGCCTTCCTCACTTTCAAATCGTGATAAATTACATAAAGCAATGACTTTCATGGCTCTTGAACTTCTCTTGGACTCTGATTCCGGTTCTGATTCTAATCTAGAAGAAGATTTTGTCTTTTTATCAAAAATGGCCACAAAATGTTACCTTCTTCCCAGAAAGCCTCAAGTACTTCATACCCCCAAGAACACCATCCAAACACTTCTTAACCTATCTACACCCAGTTTTAGACAGTTGTTCAAGACTTCTCAGGAATTTTCCCTTAAATTGCTTGAGCTTATTCAGGATCATCCCATATTTCACAATAATTCTCAAAAAGAACAACGACATCCTTCAATTCAATTGGCCATCACACTATGTCGTTTGGGTTCAAATGGTAATGGAGCCTCTTTGAAATGTTTAGAAAATGTCTTTGATTTAGGGTATGGTTCAGTTAACACTTATACCAAACGATGTATCACTGCCATCAACTCCTTGGAATCTCAACTTCTCACCTGGCCAACAAAAGAAGAGCAACTTGAATCATCTCAGGTTATTCAAGCAGAGGGCTTCCCAGGATGTATTGGTTTTGTTGATGGTACTACTATTCCTTTGAGCCAGAAACCTGCTCAAGGTGGAAACAATTACTTTGACCGTAAAAAGAGGTAGATTATTTTTAACTCCTTTCATTCTCTTTGAAACTAACACAAACAAATATATCTTCTTTATAGATATTCAATTTCCGTTCAGCTTATATGTGACGTAAACAATAAAATTTTATCATTCTTCGCTGGCTATCCTGGCTCATGTCATGACTCCTACGTCTTCCAAAGAATGCAAATTACAAATGAACCTGAAAAATTCTTTGATGAAGATCAGTATCTTCTTGCAGATTCTTCTTATGCAAATGGAAAGTATGTACTTCCTGCTTTTTGGGGAGCATCTTCAGAAGACAGTCAAAATGCTAAGTTCAAAAATCATTTGTCAAAGTCAAGAGTCCGTATTGAACATTCTATTGGAATATTGAAAGGCCTTTTTTCTAGTTTAAGGGAATTAAGAATTCCTCTTAAAAATAAATCTGAAATGGAGGTGGTGATCAACTGGATTCTGTGTTGCACTATACTTCATAACCTACTTGCTGACCTCAAAGATCAATGGTTAGAGCTGTATGAAGATGAACAAGTTGATTCACCTCCGACTATATCCAACACTTTTATTTCTCAATCAACTAGTATAAGGGCAAAAATTCTTCCAATAACACTCCAACATTTTTCAACGCAATTTTAATTTTTTTTTTCATTCTCTTCAAATGATCAATTTGCATGTGTTATTCACTGAGAATGGTAAATTTTTTTGCATATTTATTTGGTTTTTGAATTTGATGTTAAAGTCTTATTTTTTTATCTCTCTGTGTTTTCTTTCATCAACTCAACATGAAATCACATATTTTCAGCAAATGCATATTTTTTCAGTCACTCTCTTTTTTTTCTTCACTCATATCTGTTTTCTCCTCTCTTCCTACATCACTCAAACAATTTCACTTATATTTCTTTTTTCTCAACTCATCTCTCCAGGTAAGTCATTTTATCTTTTTTACTTAATTTTTTGCTAATTTTTTTTTTTGGTTTTTTGGTTTTTTGGGTTTTTGTTTTTGTTTTTGTTTTGTTTTTTTTTCTTTTTTGTAAGTGGTTTTTTTTAAATTTATACGTAAAATTAACCTTTTTTTTCTCTCTCTCTCTCTCCCTCTTTTCTTTCATTTATCCTATTCTTTATCCCCCTTTGGCCTGGGCTTTTTCCCACATTTACCCTCTCCTTGGAATGGATACATCCCCCTTTTCCCCCCTTTGGCTGCCTTATTCCCCCCTCCTTGGCTCACTCTAACCTCCCTTTTCTCCCTCTTTGGTCTCATCTCTCCCTTTCTCCCCCTTGTTGGTGTCCTCATTTCTCCCCTCATTCCTCTCCAACCCCCCTCCAAATCCCCTGAATCACCCCTCCAAATACCCTCCAAACCCCCCTCCAAACTCTCCCAATCACCCCCTCCTACTCCCCTTCCAAACCCCCCTTCAATCTGTTCCTAACTCCCTCTCCTATCCCCCCTCCTATCCCCCTCAAAACCCCCCTACCCCCCCTTAAAGGTTCCTTAACAATTTGTTAGCGAATCATTAAGTAACATTGAGGGGGGGGGGGGGTAGGGGTTTTTGAGGGGAGGATTGGGGGGGTTGGAGGGGGTTTGGAGGGGGGTAGGGGGAGGTTAGGGGGGGTTTGGAGGGGGGGAATATAGGTGGATTGAAGGGGGGGGGTTGGAGGGGGTTTGGGGGGGTTTGGAGGGGGGTTTGGAGGGGATTTGGAGGGGGGTTTGGGGCAGATTGAAGGCGGGTTTGGAAGGGGGTTTGGAGGGGTTTAAAAGGGGATGTGAATAGGTTGGAGGGGGGGTTCGTACAAGGGTTTTGGGGAGGTGGGAGAGGGGTTTGGAGCGGGGAATTAAGGGGAATGGGGAAGTGATAAAAAAATTTCACAGTTTTTTGATTTTTTTTTTTTTAATTTTAGAGAAAAATATTCATCAAGTTCAAGTGAAATAAAAAAAATTCTTATTAGTCTTTTGAGGATTTTTATTTTTTTAATTTAAATTAAGTGAGTTTTTTTTTAATGTATAATTTTGGGTGTTTGAAAAGTAACAAATTTTTAAGTAGAAAAATACATGTCTTTAACTTCAGATTCACCACTTACCTCACTCTCATCTTCTTTAACTTCATTATCATCTTCAAATTCAAGTTCTTTTCAATAATCATCTAAAACATTGACAAAAAATGAACAGTATTGAAATAAAAGAAATTAAAAAAAAATTCACTTGGATCAAATATTTGGCCATATTTCAAAAATTAAGTACTATAAAACTAAAGTTGAAAAAAAACAATATCCAAAAACAATAGCTGAAAATATACATTATTTAACTGAAACTGGAGGTGATGAAGCTAAAGCTGTTATTAATAATACTTTCAAACCTCAATTTATTTACAAAAACCATTCTTTTAATGGTTTAAAAGATGAATCATTTAATCAACTCTGCTATCTCATCATAACACTCTATCAAATGGCTTTGGTTTACTTACCTTTAAGGAATAAGAATTTTTTGGGTGGAATCATGATTGGTATTGGATTGAGACCAGGATTTGAAAAAGGTTTTTTCTCTTGGTATGTTTAAAAAATTTTCAGGATTTTTTAATATCATTTTACTGAATTTAATTCAAATAGGCATATATTCTTTACTCAGATCTTTATCTAAAGCTGAATAAGATAATGATTTTCGAAAATGGAATACTTTACCTTCACTTAATTCATTTCTTGATCTTCGACTTAAAAAATTCTGAAATAAAGCTTTTGAAACAAATCATGAAGTTGCTACAAGACTTGGAATACCAAATTGGTGCGACACTGAATGGAAAGATATTAGCAGTGATTATCTAATGTTTTCAAATGTTATAATCACTCATTCTGGATTTCATAACTGAATTCACACCGACTCAAATGATGCCAATTACCTCACTTATGGAATTTTCAGATATATTAATCCTATCACTGGACATCCTATTCCGTCACCTGCAAAAATTAAAGGACATGGATTATATTTTCAGGATCATAGATGTATAATCGATTTTGGATTAGGAAATAGAATCATCAAAACAGTTTAGAATTCTTCTTACGATAATCACCAAACCACAAATGCTCCTCCAGGTTTGGAATCTTGTCAAGACTTCATGCATTTCGGTTTCTCTTTCCAGATCAGTAAAAAGTTAATCCAATGAATAAACAAGTTAAAAAAAGAAGAAAAATTTAATAAATTTAAAAATTACTTAGGTAGATCTAAAAAGTATGGGGGTTCATAGAGTCACTAAATATTTAATATTCTTCCATAAATTTTTAATAAATAAATATGATATTTCATTTTATAAAATTAAAGTAATGGGCCAACAACCTTGTGTTTTGTAAAAGGTAATCATGATAAAATTAATTTGTTTCATGGGGATCCTCTAGCCTATACTTGTGGAAAGTCCCAAACCTAGTTTCTAGACTTGATCTGCATTTTGGCATGAGGAATTGTCATTTCTTTAAAAGTAGTAAATTTGACATATCTTATTTATATATTAATTAATTTATGTAATTATATTAAAATTTGATGACTTTCACCCTTTACTTCAATAAAATTCAGGGGTGGGTATTTCCAATTTTTTAAATCTGACATGTGAAATTGATGACTTAGAAAAATTTGGTGGTACCCACCCCTTGTTTCAATAAAATGCAGGGGAGGGTATTGCCAAATTTTCAAAAGAGATATTGAATTTTATTGAATTAGAAGTATTTAGATAAGCAAACTTATTGACTTGAAAGTAAAGATAGAAAATTTTTATTATATTTTCAAATTTTTTTCAAAAAAAAAGTATAAGCAAACTTATTGACTTGAATGTAAAGATAGAAAACTTGTATGATATTTTCAAAAATTTGTCAAAAATAACGTACTATATTCAAGACCTTTTATAAGTCAGCATATAAGAAAATTTTACCAAAAAGAAATCAAACAAAATTAAATTAACTAGAAAAATAATTTATCAATTGAAAAGGTCAAGTAATTTTTTAATGTCCTCATAAGATTGGCCATTTTTTACACATTCCATAATGAAATCTTTTTTTTAAAACTTTCTTGTTTTTCCAATTCACAAGTAGCCATTTCTCTTTGAAATTGACGGTAATTTACTCTTTCCATCTGCTCTGCCTCAAATTTTTTTTCTTCCAAATCTAAGGCTTGCTGATCTTTACTTAGCATATGATCACACTTCATCTTCTCAAAGTCAAGGGCATTTCTCGCAATAGTTGATTTTGCTGAGAAAATTAAATTGAAATAAATAAATAAATGATTTAATGATTAAGATATATAGTAAAAGAATCTTACTTATATCTTTTTTTTCAAAATAATCCTCAAGGGAGCCAAATGAGCTTGTTGAAGTATTACCATGTTTTAATAGATGGTTCAAGTTCATTGAAGTTGAGGCTTGACGCTTTGGTTTGGAGCTTGAGCAAGAGGCTTCATGAAGTTCATCTAAAGCAGCTTCTAAAGTGGGATTCACATTTCCAGTATCAAGATTATTTAATGGAGATTGAGTTTGAGTAGGAGGAGACTAGAATGAAAGAGAAATTCAGAGAAGAATTGAAGAAAAAACAAAAAGTAAACATACATTTAAATTTTGTGCCTCTGAGGATTCAGATCTGCTGCGATATAATTGTTCTGCTTGATATTTGGGATCATCTTCAGCTGAGCTATGGTTAGAAGGTGGAGGGGATTGATCTCCTTCAAGTAAAGGTGTGTCGGGAGGATTATAGGAAGTTTTGGATCCAGAGGGTGTATCCTTAGTAATATCGTGTAGAAACCAAGGGTTAACATCAACTCGGGAGCCAAAAAGATTATCCATTTCCTCATAGAAATGACACATGACATTGAGCTTTTCGGAAAAAGTAGTAATTCCAATCTCCAAATCATCATTGTCAATACCAAAGCCAGTTTCATTTGCAGCATGATGAGACTTTTTATATTTTGATGGGTAACTCTTAAATCTCTCCTTCATTTGTTTAGGATTGATATCGATTCTCCCCCTTGTTTTCTTCCTTACTTCATTGGCCATCAATAAGTAGCCATTAACCTTTGAAGAAGGTGGACGTTCAATATGAGTGGACTTTTCACATCCAAAACATGCTTCAAAATTTGATTTTATTTTAAGGAAGTTGATTATGATGAGATAATCATCCTTTTTAAGCTGACCTGAACCTGACTTTGATTTTTCAGGTGTAGGGCTTGCTTTACAAGGAGACTTTTGTGACACAGCAGATTTTTGAGTTACCTTTTGAGATTTGGAATGTCTGGGAGGCATTATGAAACTGGCACAGAACAAGAAAAAAGATTAAGAGGTAGAAGAAATAAGTAAAAAAGAATGTAAACATGCCTGGTCAAAATGTTGAAAATGTCAGGAAGGGGTGTGTGCTGAGGATTGATGGGTAGGTAGCAAGGAAGGTCAGTGTGACACATGTGACAGGGATGGGGTAAGAAAGGAAGGGATGTTTTGTGGAAAACATGTGGTTGTGAAAAAAAACAGGAAAAAAGTGCTGATTTGAGGTCATAACTGACACACATTTTAGAAATAAGTGACTTTTTTGAAAAATTTAAGTGCTGATTTGTAAGTGCTGATTTGGTTTGAAATACTCACTTAAGTTAAGTGCGGATTTTCCAGAACTGACACCACCTAATATCTTTATTTACAGATGTGGCCTAATTATGGTTTGAATCTGTATTGAGTGAGGGAATTAACTACTCCTGGATTGAATGGAAGGCATTAATTGAAAGACAATTTGGTGGCCCAAAATTTAGAATAACTCAACAAAGATTGTATGAAAAACCAGATAGAATCCAAATTCTGAGGATAAACCAATGTTATTTTTAATGAATTTAATAAAAATCATGAAATCCATGTATTCAAAAATGGATTCTGATGAGCAGAAAGAAAAAATAATATATAAATTGCCTATATCATTCAGAGACATTATTGTAGCTAGAACTGAAACCATCAGAGATACTTCTGGGCTTATTAATATATGCAATAAAATATTATTGAACCACAAATATGAAACAAGGTATAATCATTATAAGCCAAATGTTGTGGCAATGAAACCTACCACCAATAAGTTATCAGTGGAGAAGAAAAGGCCTTCTTCTCCTCTTGTTCCTAAGAGAAAAGAAAGTAACACTTACTACAAATGTAATAATCCTTGGGTTAAATGTCATACTTTTAAGATGAGAATAAATGTTATTGAGAACTCACAATATTCTGAACCCAGCACTCATGAAGATGAAAGGAGTATTCTAGTGAGGATCAAAAAAGTATCATTTCTTACAGTGATGATTAAAATGAGATATTTGTATTATAACAGGATATTATGTTCCTGAATGATTCAATATCTCCCACTAATACATTTTTAACTTCTATTGAGGAATATAGAATAATAAAAGATGTAACTCATGATACTTAAAAAATCACACCTATTAGAGCACCTGTTATTAAATGTGGAAAAGAAATGAAGGCCATTCTCGACACTAGGGCTTCTGGTAGTGTAATTTCGGTTAATACTCTAATGAAACTAGATAGTAAGTACAAAGAAAAATTTGAACCTGTACAGACAAAGAACTGGAGGGGTTCTGGTTCAGTATTACATCCAATTGGAAAATACAAAACTGCTATATTATTTAAATATAATAATGGATATGTAAGAGCAGTGTGTGAATTTGTATTAATGGATAATAATAATTTTAGTGATTGGTTTATTATTGGCAATGACTTATTGAAAAAATTTGGCATCAAACTAGATCCAGAAAATAGTTGCTTCACTATAGGCATGAATGGAAAAGAAAATTTAAGATTTACCTTGAAAATTCAATTTATTCAATTGCTCCTAAAGAAGAACATCTCTAAGGTGGAATAACCACCTCTGAAGTTGTTGAACTGGAAAATGAAATCCAAAAAGCTTCTTTTAATCCTCTACTCTCAAAAATTGAAGAAAAAAATATTTTGAGGTTGATAAAATCTTATTCTATGGAATTCACTCATGGTTCCAATGAACTAGGATTTGTCAAAGAATGTGAAATCAAAATTGCTTTAAGTTGTGATTTGGATAATATTCCTGGAAGCTTAAAAAATAAACCTTACACAGCTTCTCTTGCAAAAAGGAAAGACATTGAAGACAAAATTTAGATGTTGTTAGAAATGGGTTTTTTTCAAAAATTAGGCACAACATCTAAGTATTGTGTTATTTCACCAGTTTTAATCTCTTATGAAAAATATAAGGTAAGATTATGTGGTGATTACAGAGCTCTAAATACATTCACTGTGGATGATATTTACCCTGTACCAAGGATAGCTTCTATTTACACTACCTTACAAGGAGCAAAATATGTTTCCTGTCTGGATGGAAACAAAGGTTACCACCAGATTCCTGTGGAAAAAAATTCTCAGAATTTCTTTCTCATAACCATGCACATGGGGATATATAAACACCACACAATATGGGGGGCGGACTTGCTAGTGAGTCCGCAACCTTGGACCCAAACTCACAACAGATTGAACACACATTGAGCTATTGATAAAGGAACCATACAATCAGGAATGAACACCACTCAGCAGAACAGTTTTAGGTGGGTGTTCAAGTAGAGTTCAGTTTGGGTTCAGTATGAGTTCAGTCTGAGTTCCATCTGAGTTCCATCTCAGTTCAGGTTGAGGACTTGCTAGCAAGTCCACCCCCTATATTGCGTAGTGAAATATGTGAGAATTCCTTTTGGCCTAAAAAATTCCCCTTCAGTCTTCCAAAAATTTTTGGATAGTGTTTTTCATCAAAGAGTGGTTGAAGGATGGCTTTAATTTTATATTGATGACATTATAGTTTTTAAAAAAATATAATGAGCATTTGAATCACCTGATAAGAGTATTTCAAAAAATGGATGAAATCAATATGACAATTGAATTTAAGAAATGTAATTTTGGGTTTCAATCCTTGAAAGTACTTGGAAATCTTGTATCTGGATTACAAATTTGTGTTGACCAGAATAAAGTGGCAGCAATAATTAACATTAATATACCTAAAAATGTGAAAGATGTTCAAAGACTTCTAGGTATGTGTAGATAATATAGGCAGTATATAAAAAACTACCAAACCATTGCAGCCCTTTTCACAACATTAATCAGGAAGAATGAGGCTTTCAATTGTAATAATGAAAGACAACATGCCTTTGATAAATTAAAGGAATGTTTAAGGTCAGCTCCAATATTGGGACTTCCAGATTTAAACTCCCTTTTATCTTGTATACTGATGCAAGATTAACAGGGTTATGTGCTGCTTTACAGAAAAAACAGAGAATAAATTGTAAATAATCTGAAGTATTTATCTGTTATATATCCAGAACCTTAAGAAAAACATAATTAAGGTATGGTGCTACCCAAAGGAATGTTTAGCCATTGTGTTGGCACTGGAGAGACTTCATTACTATCTGGAAGACCAGAAGTATGAATTAATAACAGATTGAAGGGCAGTAAAGTCATTACTAAACATGAAAACACCTCATAGGGACATGTTTAGATGACAACTAGCTGTACAAGAGTATAGAGGAAGAATGAAAATCACTCACAGAGCAGGAAAATTGCATTCTAATGTGGATTTATTTTCTGGAAGTCCTTTGAAAAACAATACAGAAAACCCAACTTATGTGCCTGAAAATGAGGTTATTTATATATTTGGGATTTATACAGTGGATTTAGAGGAAGAATTTATGCAAAAAATATTAGAAGATTATTCATCTGATAAAGATTTATCTAAATTATTGACAATTTTAAATGATCCAACAAATGCCTCTATGAGTGCATTTATTAAAGCTTTAACTCCAAAGTATAAAAATGCATTGGAAAAAGGTAAGCTTTCAATTGAATATGGATACATATATTACAGAATAATGCTTAGTAATTTAATAGTTATACTGCCGTGGAAGTCTAAATTTTAGTATGTCACTAAAGAATATTAGAAAAAAGATTTTTGGGGGATGATTACTGAGATTGGAAAGGCCAATCTAATTTTTAAATGGTTATATTAAAGAAATTGAGTATTAAAAGTGGTTAAAATGGGTAAATTTTGTGGTTCAAGATTTAACAAATAGTTACTGGACAGGAAATGCAAGTATAGGTTTAAAAGTTCATGGAAATTAAATTCAGGAGTCTCAAGAACCATTGGAAAATTTTTTGGAACTTTTACTATTTTTCTACAATTTTTAAGAATGTTATAAAATATTTTTGAGTATTTTTGTTTTATCATAATTTACTTAACTTTTGATAATTGTTTATTAGATGAATAGGGCTGCGCAGATTACAAAAATCAGAATGGATTATTAAGGAGAAGTATCTCTATCATCTGTATATTTTCTAGATTTTTCATTAGTATTTTAAAGGTTCTAATTGAGTCCAGAATTCAGGACAAGCTCTGTACAAGCTCCAGGTAAGATCCAGAATGCTCTGGTTAGAGAAAAAAGGGCACATGACATACTATGCATATAAATCCTGCAGACTCAAAATTAGACATCATATGTAGAACAACTAGTAACTTATCAGAGAACAACCACAAAAATCACTACACAATATAGGGGGTGGACTTGCTAGCAAGTCCCCAACCTGAACTCAGATGGAATTCAGATGGAGCTCAGACGGAACTTATACTGAACCTTTACTGAACTCTACTTGAACACCCACCTAAAACTTTCTGGCTGAGTGGTGTTCATTCCTGATTGCATGGCTCCTTTGTCAATATCTCAATGTGTGTTCAATCTGGGATGAGTTTGGGTCCAAGGTTGTGGACTTGCTAGCAAGTCCGCCCCCCATGTTGTGTGGTGAATGCATATTATAATAATCATTTATTTTTTTCATAACACTTTTACATAACAATTTATTAATTTTACTCATCATCATAAATAATAACTTATAGGGAACCATAATAAAGGTCTCAAAATCAGGTATCAGATTTTAAAAACTAAATCTTATAAAAATAAAAGCTTCATAAAAACATATTTTTCAGTAATTTATATAATTTTTCTGAATACAGCTTAACTGTTCTGTCTATCAACCTTATTATAAAGAGCACTGACTCTACATCTAAACACCTTTAATAATAAATAGTTTATTGGTCATTTCTTATAAATTAGGTATTATAGCTTAGTTAGTTGTAAACTTTTTATTTAATTAAAGGGACAGAGTTTTCTTTGGTTTATCCAACTCCCTTAGATTCTGCTTACAGCAAGGCAACTGTAAGAGTCTTTCTACATTTGTGGCACCCAATGTGAGGCTCAAATTTTCTGATTTTTAATTGATCTTTCTAGGTATCTGGACAATCTTAGCCTGCAAGAGGCTCATTTAACAAACACTTATCTTATTTTAACAGTTTAATCTTATACTTTTGGGATGTCTTCTGCTGCTGGATCTGGTGTTTCTCTTCCTGTAAATGCTTTGGTCAGGATTTTTTCTTGGGATGGGCCCAAGTTTAATGGGTAAGAAGTTTAATGGTTTCTAAATCATTGTAAAGCTTCTGCTGCTGTTGATAGGGCTTTAAATTTAGACATGGTGAAGCAGAATAGGTTCTTTATTGTTGATAGAGAGGTGGAATTGGAGATTATTGAGATGGAAGGTTATAAGAAGTGGGATTGGTTAAAATTGTCAAAAGAAATGGTTTATAGATGGGGTATTAGGTATACTATGGTGGAACTCAACAATATTTTCTGAAAATGGAAAGCTAAAGGTGGTGTTTTTAATATGATGTAATTCAAAAATTTATGTAGGCATCTTACTGAAGTGGTGGATTATCTAATTCTGATGGAGGAGATTGGCCATGAAAATTAGGAAAAGGATTTGTTTTGGTCATCATTTAGTAGGGAGATCAGGTTGGATGTTTTGAAGGAGCTTTCTAGGAATAGAAAGATGAAGGACATGCCAAATGGGAAACAGAAATCACCTGCTTTAGAGGTCATCAAAGAGCATATTCAGGCATACTTGAAACTTATGGCTTTGTATAAGTATCAAGAATCATGTACTAAATATGTTGGCAATGTTAGTGAAGTTTTGGCCAAAAATAATGATATTATGCTCAAGGCTCAAGAGGAAAAGAAGGCTCAGTTGGGTCAGCCTGTTGCTAAAGTAGAGGGGAATTTTGATAATAAAATTGTGGATCATTCATCTGACATAACTAAGCAGCTCAAAATATTTGTTCAAGAAACTCAAAAGGCCAACAGAGAGCCTGTGGCTTCATCTTCAAATTCTTCTTCTTATCAGTCAAGATGCTATGAGATAAGGACTTATGGTAATAATGGCAATGGAAACCTGTTTAATGGGCATAGAAATGGTAATTGTGGCAATGGCGAACCTATGGTGTGCTCCTATTGTAATAGGAGGGGGAACAAGGCAGCATACAAGAGGTGCCCAGTGCCAAGGTTTTTAAAAATAAAGTTCAATATGAAAGGCCAGTAGTATCTGGTCAAGAAAATTCTATGGAGATGGTTTTAGGTAGAGTGAATCAGCTCCAGATTCCTTTATTGTTGGGGGAATTATTTACAATCAGTTTGGCCCTCACAGAAAGGCAGAAGAAGTATCTGACAAGAAGAAGGGTATCTGTTGTAGAGGTAGAATATATATGTGAAAATTCAGAAAAGTTTGGAGAGGAAGTGGAAACTCATTTTTCTGCTCCTCTAGGGTATTATAAGGTGATGTTAAATGGGAAAGAGGTGAATGAACTGGTGGATTCTTGGTCACAAATTAATTTAATTTCTTTAGAGCAAGAAATTTTTAAGAATTTCCAATAAAATCTGGAACAGTTGGTAATTAAAGAAGCATAGGTGGACATGCAACCAAATGTATGGGTATGGCTGAAAATGTCAAATTAAGTATTTGTGAATTTTTTGGGAGAGTGCACTTTTTTGTGGCCAGGGGATCTTTATAAATGGTTCTTGGTGTGCCCTTTTTGATGGACTTTGAAGCTAGGATAGGTTACCAGAGTGGTATTGGAATTAATTCAGAGATTACTGGTGACAATATGAGAAGGCTTCATTTAGGATTAGAACTTCCAGGAGATGATAGCTGGGAAACAAGGCCTGTTCTTACTACTATGTGTCAGTGTTGTAGTTGCACCAAGAGGAAGCAAATTAAAAGGTCAGCTTCTGGTGAATATATTAAAAAAAGATAAGTATGAAGACCCTCATTTTTTGGAGTAGTTGGGGATTATTGCTTTTATTTTTAAATCTCTCCTAAAGAAGAGACCCGAGATTGCAATAGGTCAGCTCAATTGGAGATAATTCAAGTGGATTCTCAATTATTTTCTGTTAATAGTTAATTGGAATGTCATTATTTGCTGGATTTTTCTATATTTTTATTATCTTTATCAATCTATTCCATAAAATTTAAAAATGGTTCAAAGGGAAAGATGGGATTTATTATGTTAGATAAAAATCGGAAAGGAATTTGGTTAATTATGGGGATATTAGTGAAGGATTATTTTATGGCCTCTAGCATGAGGATAAACTGAAATTATCATATCATAATCAACAAAAAAATGATATTTGTGATGATTCAATTTCTTTCCTCCAGAAAGAGTTTAAACTGCCAACTTTATTTACTGGTTATTTAATGATGGAAGATGAAAGGGAAAAAGGTTTTGGAAAATTATATGATAAATTAGACAAAGGAAAAGGGGGTGGTAATGAAAATATTGAAAATAAAAAATTATTTTTCAACTTAATCTATTTCTGATTCTGGTTCTGAAGCTGAAGAAAATTTTTATGAAAAATTATATAATGGTGAAACTATAATGGATCAACACAAGGTAAAATATAAGATGACTTGTAGGCAAGTAGTTTTTTTGTTACTCAGACTACCTCCAGAGTAACTTCAGTAGTAACACCAGTAGTCTCACAAGGAGTGTGAAATTACTAAAATCATTCTCAAAATTTTTTTTGACACAAAGTAAAAAGGACATTACCAGTATTTGACCTTATTTTGGTGTTCCAGACAAGGGTAGGACCATTATCTTGAATCCAATTACTTCTGCCACCCTAACTGATCACTCATGTCTTCCTGCTTCATCAATTGTCCAACTCTTTACTCCCATGATCTTGAGCTGAGACTCTCTCCTATTAATCTAAATATGCTCTTATACTTAACTCTGCACTCATGCACTGTAACTCCCCTTTTCAAAAATAATCTCCAAAGAAAAATACCCAGTTATAGCTTATCTAGATATTTTCATTTTTTTTAATTTTTTAATTTCTTGAATGTCAAAGAAATTAATTGGAAATTTAGACTAACCTAGATATTTTTAATTTTTTTAATTTTTTGATTCTTTAATTCTTTTTTTTTTAAAAAATGGCAGTTTTAACTACTGTAGATATTTTTACTATCATTTTGTTTTATGAATGTTACAGAATCATTTACTTGCTGTTTAAAATTCACTATATTTTTCTTCTTTTTCTTCTTTACTTTTCTTCTTTATCTTTTTTTTTCCTTTAATCAATTTTGATCAGTTGTATCAACATAATCAATTGGGAGTTTAAAATTTCTAAGATTATTTTTTCACTTTTTGGCCTTTTCTTATTAGTTTAGTTTTAAGATAATTGATGGAAAACTCAAACCATCTTTTACATTTACTTCCTTTTTTTATTAGGTGATGATTTAAAATATGGGAAGAAAGAGAGAATGAAAAACTGATGTGCATGAAGTAAGCCAAGGGAAGAAAGAGGAGGGGAAAGTAAGAGGAGGGGGAGAGTAGGATATATATATATGTGTGTATATAAGAAGTAAAAAAACAACAAGATTTAATGAGAGCCAGTACCAGTTCATGTTCTGAAAAGATGCTGCATCTTTTCAACATGTGACCTTGTACTTGCTCACATGCACCCTTGTGTGAGATGAATCGCAAGTTGCTTCACTTGTGATCTACTTGACCCAATTCCTTATAGCCTCACTCTCAAGTTACATACTGAAAAGATGCTGCGTCTTTTCAGCATGTGACCTGGTGCTGGCTCCCAGTCACCCTTGTGTCAGATGGAAAACAAGTTGCTTGACTTGTGATCCATTTGAGCCATTGCCTGACACCCCCATTCTCAGTGTCACATGCTGAAAAGACGCAGCGTCTTTTCAACATGAGACCTGACATTGGAGAAATGAAGTTATGGTTCAAATGGATCAAAATTCATAGCAGCATTTGATTCATTTAACACAAGGGTGCAAGTGAGAAATACACTAGGTCATGTGCTGAAAATATGCAGTGTCTTTTCTGGCACACGCGCTGAAAGCAAAAGGGTGCATGAGGAGGTGATTATGGCAAATGAGGAATATTGGGAGTATCCTACAGAAGCATGGGGTATTGGGCTGGAGTAATGAGAGTGCAATAAATATCAGGATATATAGGGTGAGAAAAATGGCTGAGTATAACCCACAAGGAGCTATTTGGGGAAAATGGGAACACAAAAGACATACATGAAGTTAACTTTAAAGGCCCTTCTGAGTAACCAGGGGGGCCAAAAAAGGGCTACAAAGGGGAAACAGAAAGAATTTTAACAGGTTTGCACATATAATTTCCTTTCCAATTTTTGAAGGGCTACATTACATAATGAAATTTTTTAAAAATAATTCAACTCACATTCTTTATTTTACTGAATTCACTTGTACTTTGGTAGCACATGTCAGGTTTTAGAATATTTAATCATTAATCATGTAAACCAAATCAATTACAAAATCATCCCACTGTTTTTTAACTCTGGCTTCTTCATAGTGTCAAAAGTTCTGTGTCCTTCAAAAGGAATATCATCCTTAATGAGGGCATGGCACTGTGGATTAGCAAGTGCTATAGAGGACACAAAGATTGGCCTGTCTGCAGAATTAACCAAGTCATTAGAACACAACATTTCAAGATTGTTGTAAGTAAGATGGAGAACAAAAATTTATTACATGAAATACACCATATACTTGAGACACAGTGTTCAGAGCACAATATATATAATCATCTCATTATTATCAAATATTTGTTTTTTTATAAAATGGAGACACAACCCAACCAGCCAACAAGCCCTTGAAAATATGACCTAAAGCCTTTATCAACATTGAAAATTATTCAATAAATCAGCCATCATGATATATAATCAAGTATTTTATTTGAGTGATGATGATCTTGATATAACTGCACCCAACATGTACTCATAATACAAGTTTAAAATTGTGATTACTTAATTTTTACTTGACTAGCATTAATGCAAGTCAAGTATAAAATTATCTCAACAGATTTAAAAGAGCCAACTTCAAAAGCAACCAAAATGAAATGTCAATATTGAAAATCATTCAATAATATTAAGGAGTAATGAAAATACTGAGAAAAGACCATGGCACAGCTAGATCAAATATAAACTGACCAAAAGTCATTTTCAATATTAAAAATACTTCTTCAATATTAAAAAATCATATTAAATTATGGGCACCAACCATAATTCTGCACTTCTGATTTCCACTGCCAAAAAATGAATGCACACAGTATTTTTTTACTGCTTGACCTAATCTTTTATTCCCCATACTACTAGTCAAGTGTAAAAATTCATGAGGGCAATTGTGATTTTGGTTTGACAGTCATATTCATGACCAAATAAGACTCCATATTGGATAAATGTATATTATGCATATTGCATATGCATATTTTAGCCATATTGCATAATTTTTTGCATATTGCATATGCATATCTTTCATTTTGCATATGCATATGCATATTTTTCATTTTGCACATGCATATGCATATTTTTGCATATTAAATATGCATATTTTTTGCATTTTGAATATGCATATTTTTTTGCATTTTGCATATGCATATTTTTTGCAAATTTTTTACATATATTGTTCATATTGAATATGCATTCTGCATCTATATTTAATACACAATATGAATTATTATTAAATATGCATTTTGCATGCATATTGAATATTAAATAAAGTATATGTCATATTTCCTTGAATCATGCTTTTGGCAGGGGGTGGTAGCAAAGAAATCTACAAGTGTTTCCAAAATATCTTTACTTGATGGATTTCTACTCATATACCCCTCAAAAAGGCTCCTCAAGGATTACTTCATGGGTTACTATGAGATCACTAAAAAAGACTTGCCTACAAGTCCTTTTAAGTTTCACCCTGTGCAAGTATCTCAAGTAAAAGTGGATGTGGGTGTGGAAAAATATAAAAAGGTAGCAACTAAAATTAGGCCAATTAATGAACCACTTCCAGCTAAATTAAATCTGCCTTTGAGTAGACCAAATTTATAAAGAGATCCATATGACTGCCCTTTAGTCAAGAATCCGTCTGAATTTACTGAAACTTCCAGGATCACTTTCAAGAGATTAGAGGTTGTTAATTTTGGACCTGAAGGATGTCTTTCAGGTAAAGAAAAAAGGTTGTTGTTGTATGTAATGGTAAAGAGGGAGACAGCCATTGCATTTGTAGAAGAGGAGAGAGGTTTGTTAAAGCATTCTTATGGGGAGTCCTACAAGATTCCAGTTGTTTGTCATGAACCATGGCAACAAAAACCAATTTCAATACCTGCTGCTTTAAAAGAGGATTATATTGAAGTCATTAGAGGAAGAGTTTGAACTGGATTATACAAACAATCATCATCAAGTTATTCTAGTCCAGTATTTTTCATTAATTAACCTAATGGCAAACTTAGGGTAGTTCATGACTTAAGGGAACTAAAGAGGGTTATAATAAAATATGCAGGAACACCACCTAGTGCAGAGGAATTTGTAGAAATGTTTTCAGGGAGAGTGTTTTATGGTTTGGGAGATATAATGGGGAGATATGATGAAAGAGATTTGCTTCTGGACTCTAGACCTCTTACAACCTTTGATATGCCACTTGGACAATTACTGTCAGCCTAGATATCCCTAGGACTGAGTATTTCTTATGCTTAAAATAAGATAACCTTAAGTACATTAAGCTTATAGCTTCAAAATAAGGTTAAAACAATTATATATATGGTTATAATACATATATATATAATTATTATACTATTATATAATTTATAGTAGTTTAAATAGCTTATCCATAGCCTAATAATACTTATTAAGGTGTTAATAAAGTCATAATATACTTATCATAAGTGATATTAAGTAATTATTGACATACATAAAGCTCATATTCAGTGAAATATGCAGTATATTTTGTATATTTAGGTCTATAAGTGGGTTTTAGCCTCTTAATAGCCTATAACCTTTGTTTTTCTGCTTATTTTAGGTAATATGGACATAATAAGTGGATTCACAATGCCTACAGTAGCATAGACATCTATTTCAGGCGCATACACTCAGTTTGGACAACTTAATCTGCTTCCTTGGATGGATATTCACAGATTTATGGGTTGGGAGGTCATTGCTGGGTAAATATGTGGGCTTGGACAGTTCATTTGTTTCTTTATATGCTTTGAGTTTCATTTTATCCCTTTTGGATTAGTTATTTTACCTGTTTCTTTATGGTATCCGCTTTTATCTGGATTTTCTAATTATGGTTTGGGTCTGTGTTAGCATTAATTGTGATGGAGGGTCCTTAATGGAGATCTGGGTTTTGAATCTGCTTGAAGTGGACTCCATGGGGAGGTGATGGGCCCTCACAGTGCTGTAATTGCCGGGGATAGCAGTGACATCATCTGGATTGAAGGTCTGTGCACTCCAGGGGATTTGGGTATAAGTAAGGAGGGATTTTGACAGTTATTTATCATCAATTACTTACTAAAATTCAATAAAACACTTCAATACAATTATTAACATTTATAAATATATTATAAAGCCTTTTATAAGTTGATATTATCATTATATAAGCTATAACTATATTCTATTTATCTATTTTCCACCACTAAGCACACATTTAAATCCAAGTATTGTGAGTTTTATTTGAGTATAACTATTTTATTAGTCTTCCCCTGATGTTTAATCACTAAATAATTTATCAATAAGTAGTAGGACCATAAATAAATACTATTATATCATACTTATATACTAGACATACTGACAATTACAACTAACAAGATTACCTCAAGGAGCAACAAATTCAGCTGCTATATATCAAGCTCAGATATCTTGTATTCTACAAGAGGAAATTCCACAATATGCTGGTATATTAATTGATGATGGTGAAATAAAAGGACCTTAAAAAGATTATGGTAACAAATTATTGAAGGAGAATCCAAGGATACAAAAATTTATCTTGGAATACTCTGTTATTTTAGAGAGGATTTTGTTTAGGATTGAAGAGGCTGGTTTAACTATTTCAGGCTCCAAATTTTTTTGTTGTGTGCCAGATTGAGAATCTTAGGTCATGTGGTATGTAGAAAGGGAAGGATTATGTCAAAGAAGAAAGTAAATAAAATTCAGTCCTGGCAATGACCCAAGAATACAACCAGAGTCAGAGGGTTTTTAGGTATATGTGTTTATGTAAGAATGTTTATCAAGGAATTTTATTCATTGGCGGCTCCTTTGAGACATTTGAAAAGAAAGAATGCTGATTGGGAGTGGGATGGAGACTGTGAAGAGGCTTTTGTTAGGCTGAAGAAGGTGGTAGGAGAAGATATTATCCTGTACAGCTTAAATTATGGGAAAGATGCAGGCCGGATTTATTTAGCAGTAGATTCAAGTCAGATTGCTTCTGGGGCCATTCTGTCTCAAATGGATATTTCTGGTTACATAATACCAGTCAGGTATGAATCTGTGGTCTTTACTGAGGTGGAAGCAAGATATTCTCAACCAAAATTAGAACTTTGAGGTGTAGCAAAAATCTTAAAGAAACTTCAAAATATTTTATGGGAACAACACTTCAAATTTCAAGTTGATGCCAAATCTTTGATTCAAATGATCAATTCCCCTAGTTTACCGAATGCGCCCATGACTAGATAGGTAGCTTTTATTCAACAATTTTTTTTGATTCAGTTCACAAGCCTGGAAATAAGTTTACTATTCCTGATGGCTTATCAAGAAGACCACCTACTGAAGAGGATTCTGACTCATAGGAGTTCAATAAAGGTATACCTGTAATCAAGGCCAGTACAAAAGGTGCTAAATACTTTCCTTACCTCCCCCATCAGGTTAAACTGGAAGTATTTATATGTGTAGATAATAAAGAGGATAATTAACCCCACCAAGAGGATAAACTGGAAAATAATAAAAATGTGATAAATTATGTACTTGGGGAGTTTGATGATGGTGTAGATAAATTCAGTAAAAAAGAGGTTGTAGATGTTGTGTATATGGATGAGAATGGTGAAATTGTGTGGGATAGTAGAAATTTGGTGAATGGTGTATATGTTGGAGTTTAAGAAAATTTGGTTAAAGAAAGGTTGGGTGTTTATAAAAATTTGGTTAAAAAGAGGTTGGAAGAAGATGAAGATGATGAAGCTAAAAAGGGTAAAAAAGGGAAAGAAGAAAATGTGGTTGATAAAAGGTTGGAATTTTCAAATATTGAAAATTCAATATCTTTAATGATAAAAAGGCAAAGTCTAGGACTAAAATTATTTACTCATTCATGTGCAGGTGATCTATTAGATAGGATAGTGCCTGTTGAAATAATATTAATGAATTTTCAAGATGATGTCTTGGGACAGACAGTATTTTATTTTAAAATGGTTAAATATTTATTAACATTAGAAAGGCCAGAAAAAAGTGATAATGATGAATGGGTGTCTATCAAAAGGAAGTCACCGGCATTTTATCTCTCTGGAATAAGATTAATGAGGAGGAGGTATATAAATCCTCAAGTAGTTATTACTCAAAAGAAAGGGCAAGAATTGGTTATGAAATCACTGCATAAAGATCTTGGGCATATAGGAGTTGGTAAAACTTATAGACAAATCCCTGATAGAATTTGGTGGCCTGGTATGAAGTTGACTGTTAAAAACTGGGTTCAGACATGTGAAGAATGTCAAAGGAGAAGTTATTTAATTCCAAAAGAACCTGGACATGCAACCGGTGAAAACACTCTTTTTGGTAGGGTTAGTTTAGATGCTGTTCATATTAAGGAGGGGAGATATAAATATTTGATTTTAGTGAGAGATAATTTTTCTGGTTGGGTAGAGGCAGTTCCTCTTATTAATTTTAATTCCAGGAATGTGGCAGATTTTTTGATGAAAAATTGTGTATATAGGTATGGAGTGATGAAGGTGGTAACTGTTGATGGAGGTGCTGAATTTGGGACAGAATTTAGAGAGGCTATATCAATAGTTGTATCAAAGGTTAGGGTAGCAACCCCATAATATCCTGAGGCTGAAGGAATGGTAGAGAGAGGGAATCAAGTTATTAAGGATTCTCTGGTTAAAATGTGTGGAGCAAGTGCTAAAAAGTGGAGGCACTGTTTACCATTAGTTTTATTTGTTGAAAGAATCACTGCCAAAAGGACAACTGGATATTTACTATACAAACTATTTTTTGGACAGAAAGAGTTTTTAACAGTTGACTTAGAAGCTGAAACATATCTTGGAGTAGATTGGGACACAGTCGAAACTACTGAAGAATTATTATGTGCAAGAATTGTTCAGCTAGAAAAGAAAGAAGAAACTGTAGAAAAGGAATATTTGAAAATGATGAATATTAGGAATATGTCAGTTATATATTGGGATAAGAGGTTGGCTCATAGATTAAGGAAACCTTTGAAAACTGGAGATATAGTTTTGGTGTATTATACACTACACAATATAGGGGGTGGACTTGCTAGCAAGTCCTCAACATGAACTCAGATGGAACTCAGATGAAACTCACACTGAACTCATATTGAACCCATACTGAACTCTACTTGAAAACCCACCTAAAACTGTTCTCCTGAGTTGTGTTCATCCCTGATTGTATGGTTCCTTTTTCAATAGCTCAATGTGTGTTCAATCTGTGGTTAGTTTGGGTCCAAGGTTGTGGACTTGCTAGAAAGTCTGCCCCCCATATGGTTCGGTGATAGGAGTTTGGAATGTCAGTGGGGAAGAATGTTTTCAGATAGGTGGAATGGAAAATAAAGAGTTAGAGATCAGTCATCTGGGGGTTCATATGTGTTAGAAGAGTTGGATGGAGTTGTTTTAAAAAAGAGGGTAGCTGCTGATCAAGTCAAGCGGTTCTATTCTAGGGGCCCAAGGTGTGCTGAGGAATAACTCCAAAATGAGGTTAAACTACCAACCATTGTTAAGAAGTGTAACTCCAAAATGAGGATAAACTACCAACCATTTTTAAGAAAAGTAACTCCAAAATGAGGATAAATGACCTACCATTGTTAAGAAGATTTCCTACAAAATGAGGATAAACTACTTTAACATTGTTTAAAGAAGATTTACTCTTCAAGAGAGTATAGACTAAAAACTATCATTAAACTTAATGATCATTAAATTCAAATGTCTCAAATTTTATGGTGAAGAATCACCACGCAATACGGGGGTGGACTTGTTAGCAAGTCCGCAAACTTGGACTCAAATTCACCACAGATTGAACAAACATTGTGCTATTGAAAAAGGAACCATACAATCAGGGATGAACACCACTCAGCAGAACAGTTTTAGGTGGGTCTTCAAGTAGAGTTCAGTATGAGTATAGTATGAGTTCAGTCTGAGTTCCATCTGAGTTCTGTCTGAGTTCTGTCTGAGTTCAGGTTGGGGACTTGCTAGCAAGTCCACCCCCTATATTGTGTAGTGAATTGTGTTGGAATAAATTTATTTTTGCTAGAAGTGTTCACAGGGGAACCTTCTAAATTTAATATTGGCAAGTTGGGGGGTAATTGATAGGCTGGCTGCTCTAAACACAATTAACCCACAATGTTTGTTACCATAGTTTCCTTGTTTCTAGTTGAATCCTGGATTTGTTTTTTCTATATAGGAAGTCCACTTATAATATATACTGGATTAACACAATGTCAAATGATTAAACTCATTTGAAGCCGGACTCAATGATTTTTTATATTTTATTTTAGATTTATGAAATTTTATTTTTGAATTTTTTATGTTAGAAATTTATTTTATTTTCATTTTAAATTATTAAAATTAATTGGTTCAGATATAATGATCACTGATGGTCTCCAATCATTTTTAAAAATTGGAGGGAGCCCACCCAGTGATCATTTCTATTTTTTTTGTTATTATGTTTTTCAAATATTTAAAAAAATCATTTATATTTATTTTCAATTTCTTTTTTTGTGTATCCCACATCAAGGTTCACTTGGATGTGGATATGATGCCAGGGATATGGCTCATTAAATGGCTTGGGGGCATCTTTATATATTTATTTTTAATTTTTAGGACATCTTTTATATAAATTTTTTATTTTAATTTACAAATTTCATATCTTTATAAATAATTTTATTTAATTTTAATTTTTAAATTTATAATTATATATTTTCTATTTCAAAATTTTCTACTTTACAATTTATTTAAAAAAAAATTAAATCAAATCAAATCAAATCAAATCAAATCAAATAATAATAAAAAAATAAATAAATAAAAAATGATAATAATAATAACTTTTAATTTTAAATTTTCTTTATAATTGTAGTTTTTTTCTTTTATATTCTTTATTGCAATTTTTACAGGGAACATGGTCTAATGGAGTACAATATCTATTGGATTCTATCTCAAGATATGCTGGTAGTCCTCCAAGACTTAAAACCAGCTGATTTTCAAGAAGATTTCAAAACTTTGAATTTACATTTTTTGGATCTGTTAGTCCTTCAAGACTTTAAACTGAATACTTATGAATATTTTGGAACTCTATGGAATCTGTTAGTCCATAAAGACTTAAAACTGAATATTAAAGAAGAAAATTTCAATAATATACAAGTGAGTCAATATTTGGTCCACTATGACCTAAAACTGGAAATCAACTATAGGGAATTGGTCCACTATGACCTGAAACTGGAAATGAACTATAGGATTTGGTCCACTATGATGTTAAACTGGAAATAAACAGCAAAATGTCAATCATTGGTCCCCTATGACCTTAAACTGGCAAATTACTTTCACTCTGGTCCACCAAGACTATAAACTGGCATTTGATTTTAAGTTTGGATTTCAAGGATATTAGGAGGGAATTTTAATCAAGGGGGATATTTTATTCAGTAATTTTTAATTTATCAGTGATTTATCAATACTCAAACTGGTACTCAGTCATTAATGAAAATAGTGCAACTAACTTTAGGCAATGTAGATGTCAGTAAATGGATTTATTTATGATTAAAGAAGGATAGAGATTTTAAAGGTTATTGATGAAGATTGTTAAAATTCAAAAATATATGTGCCAAGAATTTCTGGAAAATTATGATTTATGATAAAAATTAGGAGTGATTTTAAAGGGTTGGAAATTTATTTGAATGTTGTGATTCTGAATCATAGAATAAGGATAGGATCTGGCTTTAGTGGGTCTCTTTGGTAGACTATTTTGAGTTGAAGCTTGGAGGACCTTATGGAAAGAATTGAATCATAGTATTTGGCTCGTTGGGGCGCCTTCTCTCTCATTCTGTGAAAACAATGGAGACAGGTAGAGGAGAGTCTGAAGGGACTCAAAGCCTTCTCTCAGTAGTGGAATCATCACAAGGAAAAATATGGTTTATAAAAATTTCTATTTCAAAATATGAAAATTAAATGATGTTTAAAGAAGAATTCAAATCAACCAGAAAAAACCAGTTATCAGCAGCAAAATGAATTAAAGAATCAAAGTATTCAAATTTTAAAGAAGAGAAGACAATCAAAATAAATAATCTCTTTGGAACTTTTCAACATCATTATCAAAGCTTTGCATCAAAATTCTTTTCTTCATTAAATCTTGAGTATTATTAGCAGGGGTTTCCTGAAAATAATTTAAAAATTTATGCTTCATATCATCACAAAAATCAAGAAAGAAATATCTATGAAACTTAGGATAATGATTAATATAGTCATTCTGCACATTGCCAATGTCATTGGTATTGGTGATTTCAATAGCTTAGGAGTTGGAAGCAGTAGTAGTTGGATTTGAAATTAGTAGGAGAATTATTAAATTGAAATTAAAACACTAAATTGTTAAGCCATGAAATAATGTTTCAGAAAAACTGAAAGGAGGAACTGGCATAATAGGATTAGGATCTTGAGATGGAGTAGGAAGCTCAGGATTGGGATTTTTAGATGAAGAAGCTGTTTTGGCCTCTATATTACAAAAGAAGGTGGGAATTTTTGATAATCTCATTTAAGAGTAGTCGGATCAGGAAGAACAGCTTTTCCAGTATAGACTTTAGTTCAGGAAGGAATAATTGGTTGGTTACACTTGATTTTCTTAAGCCTGAAAAGATCACAGGCTGTTCTTCTGTGAAGACCAGGTTTAGAAATCAGACAAGGAACCTGGTATTTGGAACAAAGTTCACATCAGATGGAAAGGTCTTTTGATAGCATATTGATGATGATATAGATATAAAAAAAAGCAAAAATAAATTCAGGACTATTTTAGGTAGTTGGTTGAAGAGTATTAAGAGAGGAAGAATATGTGTTCAATTATATATTAAAATTTAAAGAAGGGGGACATTTACATTGGAGGGAGGATGTGGAAGTCTAAATTTTAGTATGGCACTAAAAAATATAAAAAAATGGATTTTTGAGGGATGATTACTGAGATTGTAAAGGCAAATTTAATTTTTAAATGGTTATATTAAAGAAATTGAGTATTAAAAGTGGTTAAATGTGGTAAATTTTATGGGTCAAGATTTAACAAATAATTACTGGACAGGAAATGCAAGTATAGATCCAAAATTGCATGTAAATCAAATTCAGGAGTCTCAAGAACCATTGGAATCTTTTGTGGAATTTTTAATATTTTTCTACAATTTTTAATAATTTTATAAAGTATTTTTGGTTATTTTTTATTTTTCATAATTTACTTAACTTTGATAATTTTTACTAGGTGAATAGGGCTGCGCAGATTACAAAAATTACAAATGGATTATTCAGGAGAAGTAGCTCTATCATCTGTAGCTTTTCTATACTTTTATTGGTATTTTAAAGGTTCTAATTGAGTCCAGAAGTCCATAAGAGCTCCAGAATGCTCCAGTTAGAGAAAAAGGGGGACATGACATACTATGCATACATAGCCTGTAGACTAGAAATTAGACATGATTGATAGAAAAACTAGTAACTTATCAGAGAACAGCCACAACAATGCATATTATAAAAATCATCTATTATTTTCATAACAAATTATAAAGTTGTAATACGCTTATAAATATAACACTTTTACATATCAATTTATCAATTTCACTCATCATCATAAATAATAACTTATAGGGTACCATTATAAAGTTCTCATAATCAGGGATCATATTTTAACAACTAAATCTTATAAAAATAAAAGCTTCATAAAAACATGTTTTTCAATCATTTATATAGCTTTTCTGAATACTGCTTCACTATTGTATTTCTTAACCTCAATATAAAGAAAACTAATTCTAAATCTCAACACCGTTATGGTAAGGTAAACTCTTACAGTCGCCTTGCTGTAAGCAGAATCCGGAGGAGATATGTGGATTTAGCTGAAAACCCCGTCCTTCCAATAAAAATAACAAAATGGGAATTCTAAATCACTAAGCTAACCAATCTACTTGGATCCGATTGATGAAAATAATGAAACTCTAAAATAATTAACGCTTATTGAGATTAAAAGAAAGTGGCTGTTGAGAAAGAAATACTGATAACAACAATTAAGGTGTACCAGTGAAAGATCTGAAAAGATTGACTTTTATGTTTTTATAATATTTTTAATTTTTATGAGACAGCAATAATCAAGTCCCAGTGACGAAGACCTTTCTAAAGATACCCTGTATGAAGTGTTATTTAAACGGTTGAATAGTATTTCTAAAATGTTAAATATAAAAATATAAAGTTATAAGGGTATTACAAATTTATTTAATTTGTTGAGTAATAAAAAATGAGACTGTGTTGGTCAATGATTAAGCTGTATGATGTGTTCCCCCTCTCAATTTCGAGTTTGAGAAGCGCTTAAGTATTCCTAGTCACGTGCCTAAGTTTTCCCCTCCAGAGCTCTTCCAGAGTCAATCCGGAGCCCGTACGGAGTCCGTACGGAGCTGTAAAGGAGTCCGTACGGAGTCCGTAAGGAGTCCCTCCGGACTTCTGTACTCAATTTAGAACCTTAAATCTATAATAAAAAATCCAGAAAAATTACACATAATAGAGCTACTTCCCCTTTACATACCAAACTAATTTTCGTAGTCTGCGCAGCTCTAATCACCCTGTGAAAATTCATAAAAGTTAAGTAATTTTTGAAAACGTAAATATTTCTATAAAACTTTAAAATTCATTTAAAAATATAAGAAAAATAGTAAAAATTCTGGGAAAATTTCCCAAGGTTCTTGAGTGACTCGACTTAATACTTATAAATTTTTCAGACCGTAAAAATAAGTTTTCTCCGTAAAATAAATTGTTTTCGTGTAGGCATTCGCTCGTGACCAATTTCTTCATATTTAAAACTCAAATAAATTAAATAAAACCCTTTTATAAAAAATAATAACGCCAATCTTGCACGCCGTAATAACTCCATTTACGTATTTAGGTGCCGTACTAAACTTTAGGCTACCACATCCTCCCTCCAATCGAGAATGTCCCCATTCTTATAACTTTGCATAAGTGGTTGAGCAATTCCAAAAGAATTATCTTTTCTAATAAAATAATTTGATAAATTTGTTTTAACTGGTCTTCTTTTAAATCTTTATAATAAAAATGTTCTTTCTTCTTCTCTGGCTTGATATAACATAAAATAATATAAATCTTGTGATGATTCCACTACTGAGAGCAAGGTTTGAATCCCTTCAGACTCCCATATACCAGTCTTCCTTCTTGTCACAGCATTGAGAGAGTGGATCTTCCTATGAGCCAAATACTCCTGATTCCAACCTCATAGGGCCCCCCACTGAGCCGAATTCTATGATTCCAATCTCGCCATAAGGTCCTCCAAGCTTCACACCAAAAAAAATGGCCTAACTATGAGGCACTAAAAAAATCATTCCCTAAAATCCAACTACCATCCTAACTTCTGATTCCTTCATCACAATTTTCAAACTTTGCTATACAGCAAACCCATAAAATACTTTTGCCAGGCTTCCAATAATAATATTAACTTTAGACCATGTTAAAGCGCCACAAATTTTACCTGATTAACCATTATGCTTTCCTTAGCATCATCACCACCTAAAGTTTTAACCTCCTAAAGCTTATCAGCACCCAATTCCAGAAATAATTGAATAACCAGTTTAGAGTCTTAGTGGACAGTGATAAATTAAAAGATTGAATTGAGTTATCCAAACAAGATTGACATTCCAATTTAAAGTCTTGGTAGACCAAACATATAATCGATTGCCAGTTTATGGTCTTGGTGGACCAAAGATCGTTTAAGTGCATAAATATCTTGATATATTCCCAAGTAAGGCCTAGGCTTGACCAAAGATTGAATAAATTTGATAATCCAGTTTAATGTCATAGTGGACCAAACATTTGATCAACAAGTAATCCAGTATAAGGCCATAGTGGTCCAATGAATGTTGAATTATCCTGCAGATATTAATTTTCCAGTTTAAAGTCATAGTGGACTAAACAATGAATGAACTACCAGTTTAAAGTCATGGTGGACCAAACATTTAATCGATAAGAAATCCAGTTTAAGGTCATGGTGGACCCAACACTTGACAATAGTCCAGTTTAAGGTCTTGGTGGACCTAACATTTGATTTATATAAAAAGAAAACCGTCTCCAAAAATATCCATAGAATCTTGAACGTCTTTTAATTTCAGTTTAAAGTCTTGAAGGACTAACAGCTCCAAAATTCGTATAAAAACCTTAAGGAAAGTCTTGAACAGTAGCCAGTTTAAAGTCTTTGAGGACTAACAGATGTCAAGATAAAGAAAATTATCCTTAATGAAAGTCTTGAAAAATAGCCAGTTTAAAGTCTTGGAGGACTAAAAGATCCAAAATACGTATAAAAAACCTTAAAGAACGTCTTGAACAGTAGCCAGTTTAAAGTCTTGGAGGACTAACAGATCCAAAATATGTATAAAATACCTTAAAGAACGTCTTGAAGAGTGGCCAGTTTAAAGTCTTGGAGGACTAACAGATCCAAAATACGTATATAAAAAAACTTTAAAGAACGTCTTGAACAGTAGCCAGTTTAAAGTCTTGGAGGACTAACAGCTCCAAAATATGTATAAAAAACCTTAAAGAACGTTATGAACAGTAGCCAGTTTAAAGTCTTGGTGGACTAACAGATGTGTTGAAGTAAAATCCCATAGGTATTGAATTCCCCTAGACCCTGTTTCCTGTCTAAACTATATGAATAAACTAAAAAGAATAGTGACTGAAAAATGAAACTAAGAAATATAATAATTTTGATTTAATTAATTAATATTTTTTTTATTTTTTTTGTTTTTTTTTATTTTATTTTATTTATTATTTTTTATTTATTTATTTTTTATTATTTATATATATATTTTTTTTTTATTATTTATTTTATTTTATTTTATTTTTTTTTAATTTAATTTTTTTTTTTTTTTTAATTTTATTTTAATAAAAGATTTTAGAAAAGATGGGTTTGAAATAAAATTTAAAATTTAATTTTAAAGAAAGATAAATGAACGCGAAAAGAAAGATAAAAAAAGGTAAAAAGAATTATCAAAATTTAAAATTTAAAAGATGCCCCCCGGCCATTTGATGAGCCGTACCCTCGACATCATACCCACATCCAAGTGCAACTTGATGTGGTTACACAATTTTGAGTAATTGAAAAGAAAAGAAAATAAATGAAAGTTTTTAGAAGATAATTTTTATAATGATGATCACTGGGTGGGCTCCCTCCAATTTATAAAAATGATTAGAGACCACCAGTGAGCATCACCTTTACATTAATTCATAATATATATTAAAGAAAAGAAATCACAATCTAACATAAAAAATCAAAAACAAAATAAAAAAAATCTTGAATCTGGCGTTGAGAGCGGTGTCTCTTGATTCATTCCAGTTTATAGTCTTAGTGGACTTCCTAAAATTAAAAGACAAAGCCAGGATTCAACTAGAAACAGGGAAAATTTTGGAAACGAACATTATGGGGTAATTGTGTATAGAGCAGCCAGCCCATCAATTACCCCCACACTTGCCAATATTAAATTAAGAAGGTTCCCCTGTGAACACTTCTTCCAATAAATTTTAAAATTTTTCCAACACTATCTTCACCCATATTTTAAGAATTTTTAATTTTGAAAATTTTCAATGAAGGTTTTCTTGCATTTCGTTATGTTTCATCACAGTTTCGTCGCCCATATGCAGTGTAACGATAGTAAATTATTTGATAAAAAAAATAAGAGATAGTTTATCCTCGTTGCGGAGGTATAAAATTTGATAAATGTCATTTAAAATTGTAGTTTATCCTCATTTCGGAGTTGATAAAATTTAAGAAATTTCATAGTTTATCCTCATCGCGGAGGAATCCATAAAGTTTCATTGATATCATAGTTTATCCTCATTGCGGAGGTAGACTTCGGCACTCCTGGTGCCTCTAGGATAGAACCGTTTCACTTGATCGGCCGCTACCCTCTTCTTCAATACAACTCCATCCAACTCTTCTAGCACATATGAACCGCCGGAAACTTGCTCCTTGATTTTATACGGTCCATTCCACCAATCTGCAAACATTTTTCCCCACTGACTTTCCAAACTCCTATTATACACCAGGACCATATCTCCTGGGTTCAAAGGTTTCCTTAATCGATGTGCCAACCGCTCATCCCAATATCTAACTGATTGATTTCAGATCTTCATCATCCGTGAATATGCCTTTTCTAAATATTCTTCTTTCTTTTCTAGCTGCATCATTCTTGCACACAATAATTCTTCAGTAGTTTTGACCGTGTCCCAGTCAACTCCAAGATATGATTCAGCTTCTAAATCAACCGGTAAAACTGCTTTCTGTCCAAAAACAAGTTCATAAGGTGAAAATCCGGTCGTCCTTTTGGCAGTGATTCGATCAGCAAATAAAACTAAAGGTAAATAGTGCCTCCACTTTTCGGCACTTGTCCCACACATTTTAACTAAAGCATCCTTAATAACTTGATGCCCTCTTTCAACCATGCCTTCAGCTTCAGGATAATATGGGGTTGCTACCCTAACCTTTGATCCAACTTTCAATACGGCCTCTTTAAACTCTGTCCCAAATTCAGGACCTCCATCTACCGTTACCAACTTCATCACCCCATACCTATACACCCAATTATTCAAAAAAAATTCTGCCACATTTTTGGCAGTTAAATTAATAAGAGGCGCTGCCTCTACCCAACCAGATAAATCATCTCTGGCCACAATTAAATATTTATACCGTCCCTCTTTTATATGAACGGCATCTAAACTAACTCTTCCAAAGAGCATATATTCACTGGTTGCGCGTCCAGGTTCTTTTGGCCTTAAATAACTTCGTCTTTGACATTCTTCGCATGACTGAACCCACTGTTTAACAGCCATCTTCATGCCAGGCCACCAAAATCGATCAGAAATTCTTCTAAATGTTTCTCCAACGCCTCTATGCCCGAGATCTTCATGCAGTGATTTCAAAACTAATTCTTGCCCCTTCTGTTGAGTTATAACTACTTGAGGATTTGGATACCTCCTCCTCATTAAACGTCGACCAGATAGGTAAAACGTAGATGATTTCCTCTTGATAGCCACCCATTCATCGTCTTCACAATCTTCTGGCCTCTCTAAAGTCAACAAATATTTGACTAACAAAAAATAAAAACCAGTCTGACCCCAGACTTCATCTTGAAAATCGATTAATATAACATCAATAGGGACTTCTCTATCACCAATATCACCTGCACATGAATGAGCCAATAATCGTTGACCCCTAAATAAATCTTTAATCGAGCTATGTCGACGTTGTTCTTCTGAACCTTTGGATCCTTCGTAAACCGTATTTGAAAATACCTCTTTCTCTTTATCCACCCTTTTATTTAAATTCTCTAATTCTCCAACATATACACCATTCCTTAATTTACTACTATCCCACACTACCAATCCATTTTCCTCTACATACACCACATCTTCTTCTACCTCCTCTCTGCCGAATTTATCTACACCTTTTCCAACACCTTTATTAACATAAAAACTATTTTCCAGTTTATCCTCTTGGTGGAGGTCATCATCATCATAATCTAAACACAATAGTCCTGCCAGTTTAACCTCATGGGGGAGGTATGGAAAGTCTTCAGCTCCTTTAGTGCTGGCTTTGATAATAGGTATATCTTCATCGAACTCTTCTGAGTCTGAATCTTCTTCAGTGGGTGGTCTCCTTGATAAACCATCTGGCATAGTAAAAGTTTTGCCAGGCTTATGAACTAAATCAAACGAAAAATGTTGAATAAAAGCTACCCATCTCGTCATGGGTGCATTCGGTAAACTTGGGGAATTAATCATCTGGATTAACGATTTCGCATCCACTTGCAACTCAAAATGTTGCCCCCACAAAATATGCTGAAGTTTCTTCAGTATTTTTGCCACACCACATAATTCCAATTTTGGTTGAGAATATCTTGATTCGACCTCAGTAAATACTACAGATTCATACCTAACTGGCCTGATGTAACCAGCTTTATCCATCTGAGACAAAACCGCCCCAGCTGCAACCTGACTTGAATCAACTGCTAAATAAATTCTGCCAGCATCTTTTCCATAATCTAACTTGTGCAGGACTAAATCCTTCCCTACAACCTCCTTCAACTTCACAAACGCCTTCTCACACTCTTCATCCCACTCCCAGTCTGCATCCTTTCTCGTTAACCGTCTCAATGGAGCTGCCAATGAAGAAAAGTCCTTGATAAACATTCTAACATATACGCAAACGCCTAAAAACCCTCTAACTTCGGTCGTATTCTTGGGTCTTGGCCAGGACTGAATTTTGTTAACTTTCTTCTTGGACATAATCCTACCCTCTCTACATACCACATGGCCTAATATTTCTAAGGCTGGCACACAACAGGAAAATTTTGAACCTGAAATAGTTAAGCCAGCCTCTTCAATTCGAAACAAGATTCTTTCTAAAGTAATTGCAAACTCCCAAATGAATTTGCGTATCCCGGGATTCTCTTCCAACACCTGGTTATCATAGTCGGTTGTTGGTCCCTTAATTCCTCCATCATCTATAAAGATTCCAGCATATTGTGGAATTTCATCTTGAAGGATCCAAGCCATCTGAGCTTGATAAACTGCAACCGAATTTGTTGCTCCTTGAGGTAATCTTGTTAACTGTAAACGTCCAAGTGGTGTATCGAATGTAGTGAGAGGCCTTGAGTCCGGATGTAACTCTCTCTCATCATATCCACCCATAATATCTCCCAAACCATAACACACTCTCCCTGCAAACGCTTCAACCAACTCCTCAGCACTAGGTGGTATCCCAGCATCCTTTATTGTAACCCTATTTAATTCCCTAAGATCATGAACAACTCTAAGCTTGCCATTCGGTTTCTTGATACAAAATACCGGACTAGAATAACTTGACGTTGATTGCTCATACAGTCCAGTGCGTATCCGTTCTCTGACAACTTCGATATAAGCTTCTTTTAATGCAGCCGGAATAGGAATCGGTTTCTGCTGCCACGGTTCATGACATACCACAGGAATCTTGTAAGGCTCCCCATAGGAATGCTTCAACACACCCCTCTCCTCTTCTACAAAAGCAATGGCCTTCTCTCGCTTGACCATCACATCCAACAACAACTTCTTCTCTTCTCCAGACAACCAACCATCAGGTCCAAAATTAACAACACCCAGTCTCTCAAAAGTGATTCTTGACGTCACAGAAAAATTCAGGCGGATTCTTTACCAAGGGACTTTCATAAGGATCTCTTGATAACCTTGGTCTTCTCAAAGGTGGATTTAATTCAGCAGGTAGCGGTTCATTAATAGGTCGAACTTTATTTGCTACTTTCTTATATTTGGCTGCGTCCACATCTAAATTAACTTGAGGTAAAACATCGCCATTAAAACTTTCATCAAATGAATCTTCTTCATCGCCAGAATCAGAATAAGAAAAATTAGAAAAATATTTTATTTCATTTTTAAATTTTACCCTTTTCTCCTTTCCCTCGTCTAATTTATAAACAGATTTTCCAACACCTTTGCTTCCCTTATCCAACAGTAAATCACCCGTAAAGAAAGTCGGCAGTTTAACCTCTTGCTGGAGGACCGGAATTGAATTTTCACAAAAATTATTTTGTTGTGTTTTAATTATACCAAGATTTTTAATCGGATTTTGATGTAATTTTTGCAGTTTACCCTCTTGCTGGAGGTCCAAAATAGAAGGAGATACTTGCAGTTTAACCTCTTGCTGGAGGTCCGGAATAACATTTTCACATAAATTATTTTTTTGTGTTTTACTTATACTGAGATTTTTAATCGAGTTTTGATGTAATTTTTGCAGTTTACCCTCTTGCTGGAGGTCCGTGATAGAAGGAGATAATTGCAGTTTAACCTCTTGCTGGAGGCCTGGAATAACCTTTTCACATAAATTATTTTTTTGTGATTTACTTATACTGAGATTTTTAATTTGGTTTTGATGAGATTTTCGCAGTTTACCCTCTTGCTGGAGGTCCGTGATAGAAGGAGATAATTGCAGTTTAACCTCTTGCTGGAGGTATAAAATAGAAGGAGATAATTGCAGTTTAACCTCTTGCTGGAGGCCATAAAACATACCCTTCCAATTTTTATCCAACCTGATTTGGCCCATTTTGCCTTTTTCACCATTTTTAAATTTTATAGAAAAACAGGGTGAATCCAACAAACATATAGAAAAGTCCATAACGTATTTGCACTCCAAAGTAATATTAACAGAAAATAATTGAGAATCCACTTGAATTATCTCCAAGTGAGCTGACCTATTGCAATCCGGGATCTCATCCTGAGGAGAGATTACAACATTTGAGCGATCAGCCCCTGCTACCCCAAAAAATGAGGGCTTCCATCCTTTTTCAACAAACATAATTCACCAGAAGCCGTCCGTTTTATATGCCGCTTCTTGGTGCAAACACAACACTGGCACAGAGTAGTAATCACTGGCCGTGTTTCCCAACCTTCATCTCCAGGAGGCGCTAACCGCATATGTAACCTCCGCATATCTTCACCAGTGATCTCCAAACTAATCCCCATGCCAGCTTGATACCCTATCCTGGCCTCAAAATCCATCAAAAAAGGACCCCCAAGAACAGCTTTGACTGCTCCTCTGGCCACATAAAAGTGAACCTTACCAACAGATCCACCAATGCCTAACCTGACATGCTCAGCAGTACCCATCAGCTCTGTTGCATGCCCTCCAATACCTCTGAGGTTTCCCCCAGTTCCACTTTTAATTGGCAAGCCTATACTCGTCGCTTGCTCCAATGAAATTAAATTAATTTGAGACCCTGAATCGACCAAGGCCTTTACTTCTTTACCATTTAGAGTTACCACCAGGTAACCCAGGGGAGCGGAAAAATGCGTATCTACATCTTCCCCAAACTTTTCAACATTTTCACAAATATATTCCACCTCTCCAGTGGAAACCCGACGCCTCGTCAAATGCTTCTTTTGCTTTTCAGCAAGCGCCGGACTAATCGTAAATAACTCCCCTAAAGATAAGGGAATCTGAAGTTGATTCACCCTATTCAAAACTGCGTCCATTGCATTAGCTTGACCAGAAACTACTGGCCACTCATACTGGACCTTTGATTTAACAACCTTGGCCCTGGGTACCTCTTGAGGTCCAACCGAGCCATCTTCACCCCCCATTATAACATCTTCACTTTCTATAACCCTAACTCCGTCACCAGTATCTTGCACTAATCCTGATCCATTGCTAGTCCTTCTTACACCCTCCATTGGGATGGGACCGCTAAAACTTGGTCTGGGTAGAGACGCCAACGGTACGTCCTCCTCAGAATCCGAATCATCCTCTGGCATAGGCTCACCATTTAAATCAAACTTGCCATAACTAGGGGGCCCCATATCAGCAATCCCCTTCTGCATTTTATATAATTCGTCCTTAGAGTAAGGGTTCAATTTGTTGGCGGCAGTTTGAGCACTAGAATTCTTGTCCTTAGAGTAAGGGTTCACTTTGTTATTGGCCTTGCCAGGATTAGCCCTCAATTGGCTCTGAATGCTACTTTTCGCCTTAGTAGCAGCTGCTCTTCTAGCAGCATTAACATCATATTCGCCAGCCATACAGCTACCCTCCACCTGGGCAACTGTCGCCAGCTCTAAACCACCAAAAGAAGTAGAAAATGTGGCTTTACTGACCTCTTTCTCCTTGCCCTTGTCAGCTTTACCACCATTACCATTACCATTTTTGCCACTCTTGGCATTAACATCTTCATCTGTCACCTCTTCAAATCTGGCTCTCCTTTCAGCCGTTAAACTTCTTCTGACCAAATCAGAAGGAGACTGTCCATCACTGGGCTTGATGAACGAACCATCGGGAAATTTATAAACTTTACCATCAAATAAAACTCGCCCAGCATCCATATCCTTATCAAGAGCAAAACAAACTGTTGCTCTGTGACCCCTCCTATTACAATAGGAGCACACCTTTGGCTCATCATAGCCACCTCTATAATTACTACCACCATTCCCACCATTTCTCCCATTGCCTGGGAAGCGGTTACCGTTGTTATTGCCATTATAATTTCGACGTTCATACCCTCTAGACTGATAAGAAGTCGACGTCGACGAAGAAGCAATTGGGGCCTTATTGGCCTTCTGAGTTTCTTGAACAAATATTTTTAATTGTTTCGTTAAATCGGCCAAGTGATCGACCATCTTATTATCTACATTACCCTCAACTTTAGCAGCAGGTAATCCCATTTGAGCCTTCTTGGCCTCCTGGGCTTTGACCATAATGTCGTTATTTTAGGCCAAAACTTCGCTAACCTTGCTAACATATTGAGTGCATGACTCTTGATATTTGTCCAACGCCAATAACTTTAGATGGGCTTGAATGTTGTCCTTGATAACCTCCAGAGCCGGCAGTTTCTGCTCACCATTTGGCAGTTCCTTCATCAAATCTTTTCTTGAAAGATCCTTCAAGACGTCCATTCGAATATCCCTGCTGCATGCTGACCAAAACAAATCTTTTGCTTGGTTCTCATGCACTAACTCGTCCACCAGTATGAGATATTCCACCACTTCATCAAACTGAACACAGAGCTTTTTGAAGTCAGCCATAGAAGAAACACCACCTTTTGCTTGCCAGTCTCCAACAATTTTATTGAGGTCCATCATAGTAAACCTAACACCCCATCTATCAACCATAGCTTTAGAAAGCTTAACCCAATCCTTGTCCTTGAATGCCTGCATAGCAATAACCTCTTTTTCCACCTCCCTATCAGCAATAAAAAACCTAACTTGCTTCACCATATCCACATGGGAAGCACCATCAACAGCAGCAGCAGCTTCATACCTGCTAATGAACCATTTAACCTCCTCCCCATCAAACTTTGGGCCATCCCAAGAAACAATTCTAACTGAGGGAGTAAGAGGGTTAGAAGATCCAGAAGCAACAGCAGAAGAAGACATCCCAATAAGTAATGAAAAGCGTTAACAATCGATAAAATAACAAGCCTCTTGCAGGCCAATAACAAAAATCCAATTAGAGTTCCAGAAAATAAGCCTCTTGCAGGCTAATAACGTTCTTGATCCAAGTAAGTCTTTAAAGAAAGCTAGAGAAATCGAACCCCACGTTGGGCGCCAACTATGGTAAGGTAAACTCTTACAGTCGCCTTGCTGTAAGCAGAATCCGGAGGAGATATGTGGATTTAGCTGAAAACCCCGTCCTTCCAATAAAAATAACAAAATGGGAATTCTAAATCACTAAGCTAACCAATCTACTTGGATCCGATTGATGAAAATAATGAAACTCTAAAATAATTAACGCTTATTGAGATTAAAAGAAAGTGGCTGTTGAGAAAGAAATACTGATAACAACAATTAAGGTGTACCAGTGAAAGATCTGAAAAGATTGACTTTTATGTTTTTATAATATTTTTAATTTTTATGAGACAGCAATAATCAAGTCCCAGTGACGAAGACCTTTCTAAAGATACCCTGTATGAAGTGTTATTTAAACGGTTGAATAGTATTTCTAAAATGTTAAATATAAAAATATAAAGTTATAAGGGTATTACAAATTTATTTAATTTGTTGAGTAATAAAAAATGAGACTGTGGTGGTCAATGATTAAGCTGTATGATGTGTTCCCCCTCTCAATTTCGAGTTTGAGAAGCGCTTAAGTATTCCTAGTCACGTGCCTAAGTTTTCCCCTCCAGAGCTCTTCCAGAGTCAATCCGGAGCCCGTACGGAGTCCGTACGGAGCCGTAACGGAGTCCGTACGGAGTCCGTAAGGAGTCCCTCCGGACTTCTGTACTCAATTTAGAACCTTAAATCTATAATAAAAAATCTAGAAAAATTACACATAATAGAGCTACTTCCCCTTTACATACCAAACTAATTTTCGTAGTCTGCGCAGCTCTAATCACCCTGTGAAAATTCATAAAAGTTAAGTAATTTTTGAAAACGTAAATATTTCTATAAAACTTTAAAATTCATTTAAAAATATAAGAAAAATAGTAAAAATTCTGGGAAAATTTCCCAAGGTTCTTGAGTGACTCGACTTAATACTTATAAATTTTTCAGACCGTAAAAATAAGTTTTCTCCGTAAAATAAATTGTTTTCGTGTAGGCATTCGCTCGTGACCAATTTCTTCATATTTAAAACTCAAATAAATTAAATAAAACCCTTTTATAAAAAATAATAACGCCAATCTTGCACGCCGTAATAACTCCATTTACGTATTTAGGTGCCGTACTAAACTTTAGGCTACCACACCGTTAATAACAAATATTTTATTGGTTATTTCTTATCAAGTAGAAATTATAGCTTAGTTAACTTTGAACTCTTTCTTTAATTAAAGGGACAGGGTTTTCTTTGTTTTATCCAACTGCTTTGGATACTGCTTACAGCAAGGTAACTGTAAGAGTTTTTCTACACTGCCATCAATGAAAGAGTTAATGTTAAGTACTTGTCATGATGACATCTTAGCTGTTCATTTTAATTTTAGCAAAAAATTAATTAGAGTTAAAAACACAGCCTGGTGGATAAACATGAAAGAAGATGTAAAAAAATATATTGACACATGTGACTCTTGTCAAAAATCTAAGAGATTAATTGGGAAGAGAGCTGGGTTGTTGCAACAAATAAAGCAGCCAAAAGCTCCATGGGAAATTATAAACATGGACTTTATCACTGGATTTCAATTAGAAGGAAAGAAAAGTTTCAATTCTTTCTTAGTAATTGTGGATAGATTAACAAAAATGTGTAAGTTTATCCCTACCCATATAGAGGTATCTGCAAAAGTCTTGGAATTAATATGGTGGACTAAAATGATGAATACTACTGGGTTCCTAAAAGCTATAATCTCTGACAGAGACTTTGATTTTAACTCAGAGTTCTGTACATCTTTGATGGAAGTATCAGGTTTTCAATTGAAATTTTCTACAGCACACCATCCAAAAAGTGATGGGCTAGTTGAGAGAATGATACAGACTCTGGAAGATATGATCACAAGACATTGTGCCTTTGAATTAGAATACAAAGACAATGATAATTTGAAACATGAATGGTTAATATTAATTCCTGGCCTTGAATTTGCTCATAATAGCACAACTCATTCTGTAACAGATAAAAAACCTTTTGAACTCTGGCTGGGATAAGTACCAAATACCCCTGTAAATCATTTAAAAAAATTACCAAGGTTAGACATACACCCTGGTACTAAGTTTTATTTATATGAAACAAATGTGTAGAAATAATTCAGAGGAATGCATTTAAAAAGCATTTGAATATGAAAATAAAAGGTGGGAGAAACTCATAAAGAATTTGAATTCAAAAAAGGAGATGAAGTCCTGATTTTAACATTACATTTTAACTTATAAGGTAATGTTAAATTTAAAGATCCTTTTTCAGGACCTTTTTTACTCAATAAAATGGTTGATAATAATGCTGTGGAAGTCATATTATATGCCCAATATTATAGAAAGCATCCATTTTTCCCTATCTTGTTATTAAAACCTTACCATGAAAATGATCCTGACTTATTACCAAAAAGAGTGGAAAGCCCAAAAAGCAAGCTATAGAACTTGTGGAAAAAGAAGTGATTAAAAAAATACTAAATAAAAGAATCCTTACAAAAGAGAAAGGAACTGATTATTTATTAAGATATAAGGGAAAATCAAATGGATTTGATAAATGGATACCTGAAAAGGAAATCTCAAATCTATCCTCCCTTCTTAAAAATTTAAACAGAAATAAAATTCTGTTCAACCAGCTGAGGGGCTAGAGACCATTAATCATAATATTTTATTATGTATTATTTCTTCAAAGAATCAATCTTTAATTCTACAGATTTTCTGAATACCTGAAAAATAAAAATAAATAAATAAATAATTTATCATTTTTTAATTATTTTTTGTGTGGGTGTGTGTCAGCCTGGATATTCCCAGGACTGAGTGAAAATTACTTTTAAACTATGTTAAAAACATTCAGTATAAATGGGAACCATAAATAAAGGTACACAAGTTGTATACATAAATGAAATTTATGATAAAATACAATATATGCCATTAAAACACCTTATATACATGCATATATCCCCCTCTTATAGGTCTTATGTACTTTATATTAAGTTTTAATGTGCCAGGGTAATTTTTAGATCCATAAAAATAAGGCTATACAATTTTTAAGTACACTTAAAGCTGTTTTTTTCATTGTTTTATGTGGAAAACAAGAAATGTGCTTTAAATCACTTAAAAGTTGCATATATGCACTATAAATTTAATAATATTACAAATGTGCCTTAGAAGATAAATTTCTTTTATTTAGGACTATTTATTTGGCTACTCAAATTCATAAAAATAACACTTTTTAAATTTGGTGTTTTTTATGCTAGAAATGGCTGCTGTGTGCTGGCAACATACTGCCTACATTTTTCCCATGTGAATAGCTTCATTTTTAGAAAATTTAGGTTTTTGACACTATAATTACCTCACATTATATTCTTAATGTGGGAAAACACACTAAAATAGGCAACAGATGCTTATTTTGTGTTCAAATTTAATTATAAGTGCATTGACCTCATTATATGCACTAATTTCATTTATAATTTCAAGTTTGGCACCAAAAATTCACTTCCACACTTAAATTTGCCTAAATTAGTCAAGTATTTACCAATTCAAGTGCCTTTCAAAGACTGAATTCAGTTACCCCTCATCTCACATCCTTTTTTGGGTTTCTCTGTGGTTTCTCAGTCAATTTTGGTCATTTTTGGATGGGGATTTTGTGTAGTAATTTGGGATAATTAGCCCTTTCATTTATACTGCTAATCCCTCTTAATATTGTGTAATATTTAGTGTTATTCATTCTTTCTTTAGTCTTTTATTTTAATTTATTACATTCATATACTCTCTTTTTTCCTTATTCTTTTATTTTAAGTTATTACATTCATATACGCTCTTTTTTGCTTATTCTTTATTTTTGATGGATTATCCCTATTACTCCAGGATTTTGGCACGTGATATCATTCTAATTGTGTTATTGGTCATTCCTAATGTTTATGGACAGTTGTATTAGCTAGAATGAGGTGTCAATAGCTGTGTATAGGACTGGTAAATCAGGGGAATACATTGAAAAATTATTGGGTATAAAAGGAGGGGGTTTTTGGTCTTATTTTCTACATTTTTTATCATTACAATCAAAATATATAACAAATACAATTAAAATACATATCAATAGTACTTATTAAGTCTTTGAATAGTATCTGAATTATTACGTCTATTTTATTACCAACTATAAGACTGTAAACCATTTATAATTAGTTAGATAAAAATTACTGAGACCCTCTTATTCCCAATGCAATATGGGGGGCGGACTTGCTAGTAAGTCTGAAGCCTTGAACCCTAATTCATATCTTTTTCAGAACACATTGAGGTGGTGATAAAACAATCATGAATAAATATTGAATTTACTTTGAAAACACCTTGAAACTGATTTGAGCCTTCATTGAACCACAGTTGATTAATAGTTCAGAAAATATTCACAGCAGGAAAAAAGTGTGCACTAGATGTCTAGTGCTTTTTTTTCTTCCTGAAATAATTCCTGGTAGAATTCCAAGTGGGACTTCCATCTGATACTTCCCTCCCCTAATTCTCCCTTATCTTCAATCTGCCTTCCTATCCTACCCCCCTTATCTCGTTGCTAACCTTGCCATCTACTTACCCTTTCTACCCTATCCCTTCCCTTCACAGTGAGAACACAACTCTCCTGTCCTTCCAACCCTCTCCCTTCCCTTCTCTTTATTTCTCACACCTCCCCCAGAACCTCACTCACCTTTCCCAGCCCACTTTCATTATTTAGTTTTATTTTACTTTGTATTTTTTTCTTTTTTCATGTTTCTTCCCTACAAATATCTTCCTTTCTCAACACTTGGCCACATTTTTTTGGTAAACACATGCAACTCAAATTCTGAAATATGTATTTAGTTACATTATTTACTACTTGGAATGGTTTATAATTCTTCAAGATTTTATTCCTTGTTATTTCTAATTTATACATATTAATTTTTCTCAAGTTTATAAAAAGTTGGCTACTTCCCAAGCCTTTGCATGCCTCCCCAGCACTTTCTTCACCTCTCCCATCTCATTGCTCACCTCACCCAGAAAAATTGAGGGACTGGGAAGGCTGGGGAAGGTGAGAGAGGGGCTTTTCAGGGCTGGGAGAGGTTATAAAAGCCTCTAATCCACTTCGGGAAGGCTGGAAAAGGTGAGTGAGGGTCTTTAAAGGGCTAGGAGAGGTGATAAAAGCCTCTCACCTACTACTCCCAGCCCTACTTAGTCTTTGCAGCACCTCGCTCACATCTCCAGCCAAATTAAGTGACTGGGGAGGCTGGGGGAGTTGATAAAATCCTTTCACTCACTTCTCCCAGCCCTGCTTAGTCTTTACAGCACCTCACTCACATCTCCAGCCAAAAGGAGGGGCTGGGGGAGGTGAGTGAAGGGCTGGAAAGAGCTTCGGAAGGTGAGAAAGGGCTAGGGGAGGTAAGCAAGAGCTGGGGAATGTGGAAAATAGACTTGGGAGGTGAGCAAGAGGTTGAAAAAGGGGTGGAGTTGTGTTAAAAGTGAAAATAGAGTGGAGGAGAGTAGTGAGAAGGGCTTAAACTTAGATTTTGAAGCTTTAAGGGTGTAGAAAGTGTATCAGGAGGGCAATAAAAGGGTGGGGAGTGGTAATAGAAATAACAGAAATGACAAGGCACAAAAATTTGTGTGGAGAAATTGAGAGGTTGTCCATTGAGGTAATGAAAAATGGAGAGTGAACTTTGTTCTTTGGCCAAACATCAGAGTCCACCCCCTCAATCTACAGCTCTATTCTACCAATATGGAAAATGATTGATTATTATTTTTATTGATATTTTTGAACATAAACCTATAGTTTATATGTCTTTATTTTATATTTTTGATTTACAATGCACTATAAGACTAAGAAAGTAATATAGTAAAATAATTGGTAATGAAATACTATTTTGCTCTTTTACACAAGAATTCACGGAATGCTTCTGATAACTATACATGATATAAATAAATAATATAATAGGAAAATTGTAGCAAAAAGTTGAAAACTAGAACAAAACATTTAAAGAAATTTTAAACTATTGAACTTATGTATTTTATGAGTTTATTGTATTTATTTTTAAATGTAATTGTAAAATATGTTGGTTATATTTCATAATCATAAATAATAAAAATACAAAAAAAAAATCAGGTAATATGGTTTAAATTAAAAAAAAGCTTCAAATTCTTGGTTAAAAGGAGTTATCAATAAAAAGAACCACTGATGTTATTTTATATTTTTTCAAAAAAAAATAGAATAAATTTATTAGAGAGGTTAAAAGTGATGTTTTTGAAATAAATAGTATAGTTTTCAGTCTTTTTAATGATCAAGTGAAATTCAAAATGAAAATGAAAATGAGTTTTATGAAAAAAAATTCTGTGAATGGATCAGATTATTAATCTTCCCTTGTTATTATTTCTATAAATTATTCATTAAACTTTCACTATTATTCCAGCACAGACTCATCCATTTTTGGTTAAGAGCTCAAGATTAGTTCAAAGTAAAGTTCAGCCTGAGTCAAGTCTGAGTTCAGTCTGAGTCCAGTCTGAGTTCCATCTGACTTCAAGTTGAGGACTTTCTAGCAAGTCCCCCCCAAATATTGTGTGATGATTGAGTTATATTTTAATACTTATTGGATTTGTACTACAGTATTCAATTAGGATCATTTGAATCTTCTCGGCAATTGACTAATCAAGATATTCATGTCTCTTTACTTGAACTCAGCCTGAAAGCACAGGTAAAAGTTGTGTAATTCCTGATATTTTTCTTCCATTTTGACAACATTTACCTGAAGTGGGGAGATAAATTTTCAGTCAAAAATGGAACACATGTAAAAAAAAGTTTCAAAAATCAATGTTAACAACTGATCAACTTAATGTGATGACAACTCAATTAATTCATAATCCACTATCCAACACCCTATAAGCTCACTAAAAGAACAATTATTACTTGTGTTTAAAGTACCAAATACTCTCAAGGTAAGGGGCCAAGAGATTTGGCAAGGAATCAGGTCTATTATTCTTTAAAGGTAGATTATTCATACCCAACAATAAGGATATTAAAGTATGGATTTTTAACAGTCAACATGACTCACCATTAGCTGGTTATTTTGGGGCTGATAGAGCCTACCAGTTAATAGTAAGTTATTTCTTCTGTACTAGTATGACCAAAGATATCAAGGCCTATATTAAAGCCTGCTATGAATGTAATAGAAAAAATTTACCTCAACACAGAATGATGGTTTTCTTCAATCATTTCTGATTCCTTCTAAACCTTGGGACTAAATTTTGATGGATTTTATTTCTGGATTACCTTCATCAGATAATTTTGATGATATGTTAGTCATAGTTGATAGATTCTCTAAAATAACTATTTTTATTAAGACTAATGCTACTGGTACAGCAAAATATTTAGCTAAATTATCTCTTGAATATGTATTTTTTCAACATGGATTACATTATGATATTATTTCTGATAGTGGTTCTCTGTTTGTTTTTTCTTTCTGGACTCAACTTTGTCAACAATTAAATATTAAAAGGAATCTTTCTACAGCCTATCATCCTGAAACAGACAGGCAAACTGAGAGGGTAAATCAAATCCTCAAACAATATCTTTCACTATGCAATATAGGGGGTGGACTTGCTAGCAAGTCCCCAACCTGAACTCAGACAGAACTCAGATAAAACTCAGAATGAACTCAGACTGAACTCTACTTGAAGACCCACATAAAACTGTTCTGCTGAGTGGTGTTCATCCCTGATTGTATGGTTCCTTTGTCAATAGCTCAATGTGTGTTCAATATGTGGTGAATTTGAGTCCAAGGTTGAAGACTTGCTAACAAGTCCACCCCCCATATTGTGTGGTGTTTTATTTATGTCAAGTATCACTAATATGATTGGACCACATGGCTACCATTTGCCAAAATTGCCTACAAAAACTCAACACATTCTTTGACAAAGCAATATCCCTTCAAAAAAATCTTTGGAAGACATCCTCAATTCAATCCAATTCACATAGGAACAAAGAATCCTGCTGAAAATTGTCTTTGAACCATTTCACAACTTTAAGGAAAACTTAAATCTAACCTTGAAGAAATGAACCAGAGATATAAGGAACAGGCTGACAAATATTGACAATATGCTCCACTTTTTAAACCAGGTGACAAAGTATATCTTGAGTCCAAAAATTTTCAAAAAACTTGATCATCAAAGAAAATATCTGAGAGGTGCTTGGGACCATTCAAAATTTTCTCTAAAGTCTTTAAAAATGCATTTCAACTCAAGTTACCCTCAAAATTGCAATCAATTCATCCTGTCTTTTTCATATCTCTCTTGGAACTATCTTGAGAAATATACCAAGGAAAAGGGAACCAAATGTTAATTTTTTTAATGCTCTAGAACTTTTAAAATATTTTCATATAAAATATCCTTCCAAAACTAAACCTTAAAACTTTTTTTTCATTCATAAATTTAAACTTACTTTTATATATCTAAAAAAAAATTCTCTTATCATATTTCTTATTTTTTTTCCTTCTTAAAAATCAAAAAAAAAAATAATCTAAAAAAAAATAATCAAAATTTAAATTTATTTTTCATAAATCATTTAAAATCAATTTACATTATTTTCTATTCTTCTTCAATCTTTCTTTAAAAACAAATTTTAAAATATAAATTAACTCAATTCTAAATCTTTAAATTTCCTTTCTTTACTTATTTTTCTTCTTTTATTTTTCTATCTATTTAAAGCTCTCAAACCATCTAAAATTACCCAAAACAGCTCAACAAAAATTCTCTCCCTCAACTTCAACTCATCTTTGAACAATTCTTTTTTCATTCTTTTAAAGTTTTTTCTCTTCTTTTAAATTCCTTTTAAACAATTTTTCTTTCTCCTTTTTTTCTTTTAAACAAATTAAATAAAATTAAAGATATAATTAAAATGATTTAAATACAAAATAAAAATAAAATAAATCTTAAAAAGATTTTCTTTCTCATTAAATATTTTTTTTCTCAAACTTATCTCAATTTTTGTTTCTCTTAAGTAAATTTATTTTACAAAAATTCTTCCTATTCCTTTTACTTATAATATAATCTATTTTAAAAGAAATAAAATAAAATTAAAATTAAATATTCAAGATAACTATATACAAAAAATTTTCTTTTCTTCATTTTTTTTTCTTCTTCTTTATTTTCCTTTTTTCCTATCTCTCTTCTAAATTTTCTACTCTATTTTCCTTAAAAGAAAATCTCTCATATTTTACAACACTCTACAAATTACTTTTCAAATTTTCTCAAACACTTTTTCTTCTCCAACTGGAACCACCTCTCCATTATCCAGTAATTCCTTGGCTACATCATATGAAGCCACATTGAAAATCTTGTAGATCTTGTCACATAGATTCTTGACAAGTTTGACGGGGTCTCCTAGACTAAACATGGTCCAGTTCTTTTTTGTCTTTTGTGGTGGTAATAATGGGTTTAGGATTGACATTCCTTGAAGGACCAGCCTCAATAAGCTGTTCATCCTCAGTTTGAGGTTCAATGACCTTATCTTTTTCTGTTTCAATGGGCTGTTCCTCAACTATCTCTTCATTCTGAAATATGGGAGAGGTGATTATTAATCTGTTAAAATAAGGAAATTAAATTTAAAACACTTACTTCAAATTCAGGATCTTGTTTGAGAAATAGGGTTGGGTCAATAGGCCCAACCACCTCTACTTCCTCCTCCTCATCTTCCTGAAAATGACAATTTTTTGTTGATGTTTCAGAGCAGGATCCACCTCAACTTGCAAATCCACCCTTTTATCAATCAATTTATTGACCTCCTGTACCTTTTCCACCCAGTGTTTTCTCCACTCAATGTTGGCAACCCAATCTGAAATCTCTTCATGTTCCCCTTTGCTCATCACTTCATACTCTTCCCCAACTACTTTTTTATCTTCAATGGACACATTCAATATATATTTTTACAATTTACCTATCTTTTTCAACTGAAAAATAAATTTTCAATGTAAATTGTTCTTTGATTACTGCTGTAGAAAGACTCTTACAGTTGCCTTGCTGTAAGCAGAATCCAAGAAATTTGGATAAACCAAAGAAAACCCTGTTCCTTAGTATATATTGAGATCTCAATTAACAAGGCTAAAATTTCTACTTGATAGGAAAATGATTCTTTACCATTTATAATTGAAGGTTTTTGAGATGATAGAAATGGTGTTCTTATGTTAATATAAACAAATACAACAAAAAGTTGTACCAGTGAAAATTTATTTTAATGATTGAATTTATATGTTTTCATAGAAATTTTATTTTTTGAAAGGATTTTAAAAATGAGTCCCTGGAGTTGAGACTTTTCTAATTATACCCTATAAGTGTATATTTATTTATTGGTATGTAAAATATTTAAAGTGTCAAATAAAATTGTTGTAATTATAAGGGTATTTCAAATTGTAAAATGTTATGTAAAAGATGGTTCTTACGAATTGTAATCAATTTTTATGTACTATAATACTGTATTATCTATAATTTAAAGCTTATATATGCATATTCTTGTCACATTCCTCTTTTTCCCTTCCAGAGCTCATTTGGAGTTTTTCCAGATATTCTGGGAGTTTGTACAGAGCTTGTATGGACTTCCAGACTCAATTAGATCCTTAAAACCCTAATAAAGATTCTGTGAAATTTGAAAATGATAGAAATACATCTGGAGAATATTTCCACTAATTTTTTTAGTCTGGGAAGCCCTATTCACTAAGATCAAAATCATAAAAGTTAAGTAATTTAATAAAAACTAAAAATATTTAAAAAATACTTATTAGAATAATTAAAAATATTAGTAAAATAGTAGAAACTCCCATTATATTTCCAAAGGTTATTGAGCATCCCTAATTTTGTTTCCATGAATTTTTAAACCCATAATAATTTTTCTTGACTGTAAATTAACTGTTTTCCTTTGATATGTTATTTTGACCAATTTAAACCATAAACTCGACCATTTTCTTTATAATAAAATTCTTCTAAATTAAATAACCCTTCAAATATTCTTAATAAATTTCCCATAATATTTTTAAATTAACTTTTAGTGCCATACTGCATTTTTTTTCTAATGCATCACAGGTCACTTTTTTCACAAGGACTTTGAATCTCCAAACTCTTGAGGCAAGAAAAATCTATTGCCACACAGGCTGTGCATGTATTTTTAAATTTTTGGGTGGGAATGCTTCAATTAGTGCAAGGGTGAGGTGGGGTCAGCATGTGATTTTGTTGTTCAGGCATTATTAAAAGCTTTTAAGATTTAAATAAAATAAATGAAGGGGTATATAGTTGTGTGAAATAATGAGAGGAGATAAATTTAATGCAGAGTTCATGTGCTCTAAGAGCTTGCTTTTTATACCAATGAATCTTTAATGTGAGGAGTGATACTCAAAGTAAAAGCAGCTCACATATTCCATAGTCCAGGGCATAATTATCTCAACTAAACCCATACCTGAAGCACAGAAGCAAAATTTACTTAGCAACTGCATTTTGTTTGTTTTCCCAATTTAAAATTATCTTATTTGACTGTTCTTTGTCTAAATTAAAAATCTAAATTATTAGATTTGTTTCAATCATGTGCTTATGCTTTTCAATTCAAGAAGATTGAGGCACTATTAGTGCTATGGTTAATGTGATATTTTAAATGTGGGTTATTGTGTGTCTGAGGGTTGTTAAAGGGTCTATGAGTAGGAAAAGGGGGTAATGTTAGAGGTTCTATAGTATGATTATGGATTTTACTAAAAGGGTCAATGCCTGGTGGATTTTTCTATCTGAATGGTGTTACTTTTGACTTTACATTCCTTAGAATTAATATATAATATTGTTGTGATAGTAGTTAAATTTATTTTAATATATATTGGGCTATAGTTTTTTTGCTTCCTTTTTTAATGATCAATTTTAAATCAATCATAAATCCTTAAATCATTTCTCCTATTATTAAATTTCCAACCCTTTGTGAGATTCCTTAGAATATTAGTATTACCTTTAAATCTACATTAATATTCCCTCAAAGTTATCTCAACACATGATAAGCCCCTTTGAAATATCTTTGAACCACTTCTCTAAGGTATTTCTCTGTGCCTCAAAGTAGGTTCAGCTCTAAATGCAAAATCTCACTTTCTCAGGAGAACCCTCAAGCTTGTGTGTAGGTTTTCCAGTGACAGTTTCTGACTCAAATGAATGGTTTTACTATCAAAAAATCAATACATCCTAGGAAAGTCTATGATTGTATAACCTGAAATGATTCAAGTCACTCTTATTTTGTAGGCCAGATGAAAAGTTGATATTCCAATTATTTGATAGCAGTGATGCATTGTTTTCTATAAGCATTAACAGAACAATAACCTAAACCAAAGACATTTTCCAAAAGTTTCAAGGAAGCTCTTTACCATTGTAACCCAAATGACATAGTGTGATGGCCAATTGAATAGAAGGATCACATTGTTTTTTTTGGTAATTGTTGTGAAACATAGGGAGATCCTGAATATAATCAAGAAAGTTAAGGAAAAATTCTTGGGAAGTCCTGAAAAACCTTCTAAAACTGGGCTCAGATAGGTTAATAAGCATCTGGATGCTGTACATAGGTGTATGAAGTACTTGTGGCTTTCATGGAAGAAGGTAACATATCTTGGCCATTTTTAATAAAAAAAGAAAATCTTCTTCAAGATCAGAATCAGAATCTCAATCAGAATGCAAGAGCAGATCAAGAGTTATGAAATTCATTTCTTGATGTAATTTATCACAAATTGAGAGCAAGGAAGGTATGACTCTTATACCACAAAAAAACAACCAGCACCTGCTAGCAGTTTCCAACTGCTTGTTTCATTTTTGATTCAAGCATAACTCAGATTTGATACGTTAAGAGCTGGAACTCTCTGTGTTCAGGGAACAGTCTTCTCAGATAAATTACAGCTGAGTTAAAACTGAATCAAATCAAGGAAAGGGATTGGTGCCTTCTATCAGGTGGCCACATTTTTTTCTGGTGTTTTATGGTATAAAAATGTAAATGTACAATATTTTTAGTTATTAAGTGTTATTCTGAATAGTGCATCATATGAATGAGATGATGCTGACATATCAGTGAAACAGGAAATTATGGTGAAATCAGCACTTTGGTTGAGAAAGTGCAGATTTGAATTAAATAAGTGACTTATTTCACTTTGAAAATCCACCAGTGTTGGAGCTAGTGTTTTTTAAGACTCTTCACTTATATAAGTGCAGATTTTACAGAACTGACCCCCCTAATATGAAGAAAACAAAAGGATCATGAGAAGATATTTTAGATAAATGAATTTTTTCACTGGCTAGATCAATTATCAGTAAGCACTATTACTCTAAGTCACTCTCTTTTGAAGCAATTTCTGTAATACTATCTCTACTGTAGCAATGGAATAACTCTACAGTGCTACTATTTGACTATGTACACCCATTATGCACACAAACAATCAAAAATGTCTTTTAATCTTTACCAATTTCTAATTACTAGTTTCTATTCTACTATTATACTTCTCTGCTTTTCTTCTCTTCTTGTTAAAGTGTATGCTCTCTTTTATATACCCTATGTGGTTGGTTCCTTTTCTCAATACTTCTTATCACTACTAGTCCGCTTTCACAAGTTCAGGGCTAGTCTGAGTATATCAAATGGTAAACTTATCATCTCAGTATTTTAGGTAAAATTTCCGCATCAGCCTGCATCTACCTAATAGCTCCTAAAGTCTCATTCAAATTCATACTATTATTTCCTCACACCATGCTAAACCTTAAATACCCTACGTTACCTGAGATCCTTAATTATAAAGTAAATAATGTACCCTTTTCAATACTTACTATAAAATGTGCACTTATTATGAGACTATCCATCTTTTGTAGAACCCTCATCACTCAGTAAGAGCCCCTAATTCTTTTAGCACCTTACCTTAAATCTATTGTCCTTGAGAGCTGCATAGATTATTGATCATCAATCCTCTTTATTTTTAGTACCATTCTTTACTATCTAACCTTATGTGCTCTCACACCTATCCTAGGGTAAAATATCACTTAATTCTACTTCCTAAATCTTTCCTATTCTCTAAATGCTAGTTGTGATTATCACAAATACATAAAGTGCTCTTTTTGTATATTCTTGTATGTACTTATCTCTATTTTCTACTTGCCATGGCACATATATCTATATCTCACTAAAAAACTGAGAAAAGTGAGTCTACTTTTTCTTTGTTTTTAAAGACCCCTTTGATGCCCTTTTGTAACCATCCTTCATTGTAACACCTTTTTGATCTTGCTTCAAAGTGAGACAACTTCTGTGTTACTGTGAGTTGTGTACCACAGCACTATGCATTGTAATAGGTGGGAGAGAGGGATATTGAATAAGGGGGTTTTGTGGGGCAAGTACTGTGGGGTGCTCCTCATTTGAAAAACTTATTTAGTAGTCCAGTTACTTCTTGGTCTCCCATAGTTGTAACCCTTACTTTTAGAAGCCCCAACATAGTCAATCTCAGTAAGTCTCACTTCTGCCTTCAGGATAGTCAGTCACCTCTTAGGCTATTTTTAGTGCTAGTATTAGTCCACCCTCTTAGTTCTTAACATTTTCTCCAATATAAAACTGGTGCACTACAGAAGAGCCATAAACATTTTATGCCAGCCCAATTCAACACTCCTTAGCCTGATGCAAGAAAAAATGGTGCAATTTCAGGAACAGAATGCCAGACTCATGGAGCATCCTGTTCAATAAAATCCCTCATATCATGGCCCCAAGGAAGCAGAGTTGTATGCTTCTGATTATCAAGCACAGGCACCACCTACCACACCTGTGCCACTTGTCAAAGGCCCAAAAATTGTGGTCCCAGAAATATTCAATGGAAAAAAAAGGCCCCCAGGAAGATCAGCCTGCATCATAGGTTAACCTCTATTTCCTGATCAATGGTCATAAATTCCTAGATGAGCAATCAAAAATTGGGTTTGAAATACTGTACCTTACAGAAAAGGTGGCATTCTGGGTGATGCCATACACCAAAGAGATCCTTGAAAGTGCTAAGTCAGAAAAAACTTCTTTCTAGTTCATAGCGGCATTTGAACTAGCCTTTGGTGATCCCAATGTGGCAACAATATCAGAAAATTCCATATACCAATTATGCCAGAAACACTCAGTAGTTGAGTATGTGTCATAATTACAGGGCCACACTAGCTACATCATAAAATGGGGAGAAGGAGCACTCATTTTTCACTTAAGAAATAAACTCTCTCTAAATATAAGGAATTCCCTAATCAGTCACTCTTGTCCAACCTCTATCAAGGCACTCATGGAGCTGGCCATCCAAATTGATTATGAGCTCATGCATAAAAAATTGGATGGTGTGGTTTCCATTCATCAGTTGTGCAACTATGCCTCATGAATTTAGGCAGTTCCTGGTGTAGAAGAAATCTTACAGTTGCCTTTCTGTAAGCAGAACACAACGTAGTTGGATAAACTTAAGAAAACCCTGTCCCTTTAAGTAAAATAAGAGTTCTCAATAATACAAGCTATAATTTATAATATATATGAAAAATACTTGTTGAAAAGTTTTTTTTCTCACTCTTATGATGTTGGAATCTGTCCTCTTTGAAAAATATAATGAAATACAACAAAAACTTGTGCCGGTGAAAAGTTATTTAAATGATTGTAATATATATTTTTATAAGGCTTTGATTTTATTAAATAATTTCAAATTTGAGATCCTGAAGTTTAGACCTTTCTAATGATACCCCCTATATTTATATCTTTATGAAGAATTTTGTAATATAGTTGTTATAATTACTTAAATGTTGAAATTATAAGAGTACTGTTATATAAGTAATAATAAGTTATAATTATTAAATTATGCTTTATTGGTTGTTAATTGTCTTTTTCTGATTATTTTATATGCTCTAAATTTTATTCTAAATTCAAATATATGCATATAGTAGTCACATGGCCCCATTTCCCCACCTAAATGCATCCTGGAGCTTGTCTGGATCTCTATGGATCTCAATTGAGCTTGTCCAGATTTCTGGACTCATTTTAAATCTAACATATACTCTGAAAAATCAATAAGGCTTCAGGAAGATGTTTTCATCTCTGTTTAAAGTTTTCAGGTACTTTTTGTAGCCTGTGTAGCCCTATTAATTGAACTAAAAATCATCAAATTTAATTAAAATCTGTAAATCAAAAATTCTTTAAATCACTAAATAAAATTATTAAAAATATAAGAAAAATTTGTAAAATTCCAAACGAAAATCAATAATTTTCCTGAGAATCCATTATTTTTTTTCCATTTACTTTTGACCATAAATTAAATGCTTTAATCTGAGAATTTTATAACCACCTTTTACACTTTTAAATAACTTTCTTTTCTTCATGATATAATTTATTTAAAGACCAATTAAGCTCAGGAAATTATTAAATGAGAGTCTCTCAATTTTTCCATACCATATTAGTGCCATAATAAACTTTAGACTACCACATCCTTGCTCCAATGAAGAATGTCCCCATTCTTTAATTTTCATATTTGTTTGATCGCATACTAATCTCCATCTTCATTTAATTCAACCATCATCTTCAACCTCTTGAGTCACCAAATATTCCTTTTCACTAAATAAACTTTCAAACTTTTCATCATCATTATTATTTCTATGATGGATTTAACCATCCCATGTAAATTATTCTCCATATATATGGTCCCTTGTCTAATGTCTAATCCTAGCCTCCCTGGAAGAACTTCCTGTGATTTTTTCAGGCTTAAGAAACTCAAATGCATCAGACCAATAATTTCTTGTGCGAAAACACTGCTTTAGAAGAAAGAAGATAGATTTAATAAAATAATAGATGAGAAGAGAATAATTCTGCCACACTAGTGAGAGATAATTGATAAAAGATAAGTCAAAGAAATAGAAAGAAAAGAGAAGAAATGAGAGAAGTCGAGAAAAGTCAAATAATGAGTAAGAAGAATAAAAAGGGAGATGCTGGTAAGCCGACAGAGGGATCTCCCTTTTATGGCAGACTAGGTGACATATGCATATAGGAACCAGGCTACGGAAGTAAATTTATGGAAACAAAAATAATGTCAGCCAGGCTATTCCAGGAGTCCAGTAAATGATATATAAATTATAAAACCTTAAAGAGTGGGTAAGAATTGTATTTAATGAATATAACTTAATATTTTATTGCATAATGAAATTATATAAGTATTTTATTATATACAAGTGTTACATTAAATTTATTGGTTATATATATTTTTATATACAGTTAAATTGAACATAATATAATATATTCTACAAATAATGGCGCATTTTTATGTATTTAATAATTATAAATTTATATTTAATTAATTGAAAAACATATATTATAATTATAAGTGTAAAATTGATTTATAATATATTTAAATTAATTACTTAAATTTATATATTAAATAATACCTCTCATATGATACTAAACAATAATTAATGACGCTTCTTTTGACCCTTAATTGTGTTAGAAAAAACAAATAAATTAATTTGGACTAAATTGAGATTAATTGCTTGTTTTGTTGCGTCAAATTATTTTTTGTTTCACTTAAAATGTCCTTTAATCAGACTGTACCATCTGTTTGGAATTATTTTTCTCATAGTTCCTATGTTCCAATCTTGTTTAGTTATTCACTATTTTTCACTTACTGATTTGGGAATTAATGACGGGAAAATTGGATTCTTAATTGGGGTTTTAATTAATTGTTTCATGTTTTTCTCTATATTGTTATGTTTCATTTACTCTTTTGATATATTTGTTTTACTTCATTCTAATCATTCTATTTACAAAGATAGTAGCGCTTCAGAGGACCCATTGCCTATAAAAGGGCCTTGATAATCCCCTGTAGCCTCATCACTTATTACACACTCAACAAATTAAATAACCAATTTATTACGTTTATATTTTTTATTAGTAATACAAATCTAATTTAAATTCTATACAACAAATCAAAGGTTGCTTTAAGTCTGATAGTAATTAAAATTGTTTGCCGCGCAGAACCCTTACATTTAATAATATTATTGTTAATAAAATCTAAGTTTTTTTCACCTCTCAAAGTTGCTCACCGTTGTTTCCCTCTCAAATAAATTAAATATATATTTTTGGTTTATTTCTTTATTTTCCCTTGTCCTCCTCCTTCTCTCCTCCTTTTTCTCCTATTTTTCTTACCTCTTCTAGACGACTGACCGACAAATAATATGATATTTACACATGAGAGTAATTAATATTACTAATAACTATTTCGGATTCTAATACATTCTAATATCATTTCCTCTAGAAATAAGGTTTATACAGGTCCAGAAGCTCTTCCAGTTACCACCTACACATCCTTCACCATAAATAAATCCAACAAAAATAGCATCCAAAAGATTGATAATCCAATAAAGGGTTCAGAGAACCCTTCCAAATTTTCATTCAAACATTTCCAACCAAAAGTTTCCATTTTAAGGTCTTACAGGACCACTTCAAAATACCTGAAAGCCTCAAGCCCTAAAATTATCTATAAAATCTTTATAGTCTTCTTCAAAGCTCATTTTTAAGTCTTGATGGACTAGCAGATCCAAAAATCAAAATCCAAAATCTTCATAAATATTCAATTTGAAGTTTTGAAGTAATCTTGAAACCAGCCAGTTAAAATTTTTGGAGGACTGAAAGCATATCTTGACATAACATCCAGTAATTGTCAAACACTAATAGGCCCTGATTTCAGTCTTGAAATGAAAATAAAAATAAATAATAAAGTAGATAAAAACAAAATTAATATTAATGAAAAAGAGAGTAAAGAAAATCTAAATTTAAATATCATAATAATTAATTAATTTTTTTTAAAAAAGATAAGAAAAGTAAACATGAAAATAAAATTTAAAAATTTTGAAAATAAAAATAAATTTTTTTTTAAGAAAATTCCACCAGCCATTTGATAAGCTTTACCCCTAACATCATACTCACATCTAAATCCACTTTAATGTGGGATACACAGGAAATAAATTTGAAAATTAAACATAAATAAATTTAAAAAATTTGAAAAACATAAAATAAAAAATAGAGAAATTGTCACTAGGTAGGCTCCCTCCAATTTGTAAAATTGATTGGAGACCACCAGTAAGAATTATCCCTGAAAAATGAATTAAAATATAAAGAGTAAAAGAAATAAAAATTTAAAACAAAACATAATAAAAATAAAATAAAATAAAATTCAAAAAAATATATATAATTAATCTTGAATCCTGATTCAAAGTAGTGTAATCTGTTTGATATCATAATTTCCCAGTTTATAGTACTAGAGGGCTACCTATATAGCAGGAACAAATCCAGTTTTCAACTAGAAACAGAAAAACTTTGGAAAAAACATTGTGGGTTAATTGTGTATAGAGAATCCAACCCATCAATTATCCCCAAACTTTCCAATGTTTAATTTAGAAGGTTCCCCTGTGAACACTTCTACCATAAAATTATCCAACACAAATCTTTACCATAAAAAAATATTTTGAAAATAAATTTAAACAAACAACTTTTCAAAAAAGTAGTAGGTAGTTTATCCTCAATTCTGAGTTAATCTTCAGCACTCCTGGTGCCCCTTGGATAGAACCACTGTGGTACACATCTTTCAGTAATGCAGAAATTGGCTTGTTTCTCAGAAAGTGCAACAAAGGGGTTTCCATGAAGGATGTTTATGGGAGTGCAGAAAAGAAAGACTCTCTGTGTTAAGTTTTTTAGTGCAATATGGCTATAGAAGCTGTGGAAAGCACAAAAATAGAGGAAATTACATACAAGACTATACAACAAGAGCACTGTATGTGTTTGAGATAATCACAGCCAGCACTAAAATCATAGTATTGATTTAGGAAAAAGTGTCAAGCAATGGTACAGGTTTCACCCTAAGATAGTTGCAAAAGGACATATGGATGATCCACAGGTATCTGTCACTTTTAGTTTAGAGTTTTGTGTAGAATAACATGGCACTAGAAAATTAAGTGGATCAACAAAAAATCATACATGCTGTCAGCCTAAATATCCTTAGGACCGAGTATTTCTTATGCTTAAAATAAGATAACCTTAACTAGATTAAGCTTATATCTTAAAAATAAGGTTAAAATAATAATATATATTATTTTATTATATATATATATAATTATTATTCTATTATATAATTTATAATAGTTTAAATAGCTTATCCATGGCCTAATAATACTTATTAAGGTGTTAATGGAGTCATAATATACTTATCTTAAGTGATATGAAGTAATTATTGACATACATAAGCTTATATGTATACATAAATCTCATATTAAGTGAAATATGCAGTATATTATGTATATTTAGGTATATAAGTGGGTTTTAGCCCCTTAATAGCCTATAAACTTTGTTTTTCTGCTTATTTTAGGTCATATGGACGAAATCAGTGGACTCACAACGCCTACAGAAGCATAGACACCTATATCAGGCGCATACACCCAGTTTGGACAACTAAAATTACTTCCTTGGATGGTTATTCACGGATTTATGGGTTGGAAAGATTTTTTTGGGTTAATGTGGATGCTTGGGGATGTTATTGGGGGCATGGACATTTTATTTGTTTCCTTTATATGCTTTTAGTTTCATTAAATCTCTTTTTGATCATTTATTTTACCTGTTTCTTTATGGTATCCGCTTTTATCTGGGTTTTCTATTTATGGTATGACTCTGTGTTATTATTAATAGTGATGGAGGGTCCTTACTGGAGGTCTGGGTGTTGAAACTGCTTGAAGTGGACGCCATGGGGAGGTGATGGGCCCTCACAGTGCTGTAATTGCCGGGGATAGCAGTGACATCATCTGGATTGAAGGTCTGTGCACTCCAGTGGATTTGGGTATAAGTAAGGAGGGATTTTGACGGTTTATTATCATCATTCAATTACTAAACTTCAAACAAACACTACAATACAATTATTAGTATTCAGAAATATATTATAAAGCCCTTATAAATTGATATTATCTTTATAATAGCTATAATTATATTTTATTCTTCTATTTTCCACCACTAGCACGCATTTAAATCCAAGTATTGTGAGTTTTATTTGAGTATAACTATTCTATTAGTCTTCCCCTGTGGTTTAATCACTAAATCATTTATTAATAAGTAGTAGGACCATAAAATAACACTATTATATCATACTTATATACTAGACTATACTGACAATTGGGGGTCTTTCCTTATATTTTACTTATTATTTAGTATAAGCCTTGGGACGTGATTTTTACCTTAGTACAACTCAAAATTAACCAAATATTTGGGTCTGCTGCATATTAGTGGGTCATCATAACTCATTGATTGCGGAAAAGAACCCTTATAATAATTGTACTAATTTTTTATCATAAAAATTAGATATTTACAGTAGTAACTGTACCCAATATAAACCCAATTTCACTTGGTATTTGGACACCAATATAACACCCAATAAAATTGGTATTTGGCTAAAGCTTGGTAAGCTAATTATTCAACCTTATAGAGGTCTAGTTAAACTTATTATTATATTTTTAACAGATTTTTTTGAATTTTTCTTATATTTTATTTAAATAAATAAAGATATAAATTCAGGGTAAGCTCCATTGCTTTTTTATTAGTAATATAATTGCTAATATTATTTGTCTACTAATTCCACAGAGTTTTTTCCTTTTGTAGACGTAAAATATTGTTATTCTGAACAATATGAGTGCTCCCCAGGATAGTGTAAGTGAACAGCCTGCTTATAATACCAGGTCTAAAGCTAATAAAAACTTTCCAGGACATCACCATGGAGGGACAACAGTACCCCCAGCCAGAAAGCATGAGTATAGAGGAAAAGGACGCCCTCTTAAAAAAGATAACTATCAAAAAGACGTCTCCTCCTCTTCAGGATCAACTGTCCCACCTGGCCAAACAGGTTCTGAAGCTAGAGGAATCAAAATCTCTCATGTTCAAAGAGGTAGAGCAGTTGCAAAACAATTGCAAGGTAGGATTTCAGCAGATGAATCAGGCAATGGCAGAATTAAAGGGAGGCCAGCCCAGTCAATCAAATCAGCAACCCCCTACCCAAGGAGGGTCCACTCACTCCCAGGAGAAAATCCTCGTAGACAAATGGAAATGGGACTGGTTTCACCAACAGTGGACAAGCCACAGTTGCAACAGGGATCCGCCCCCTCATCTGACTTCCTCAGCTCACCCTTACAAGGGAAAAAAGCGCCAAAAATCAGGACTGGCAACCATCCCTTGGTAAGTAACTTACCCTCTCAGATTAGACATAATACTGATAATTACAATATAGGTAATTCTATTGATGTTAAATCTGTACAACAAATAGAGGAGGATTTAAGAAATTTAGGTTTTAGAGTAGATACACCTGACTTGTCTTTTGTCCATAATAACAGTACTATATACAATGATAATACAGTTAATCCTCAGTTTCAACCACCTACTAGTGATATGAGAAGTTCACAGGAGAGTGAGAGAATTGAAAAGGAGGACATGGAATATTTTAACAATAATCCAACTGTCCATAGAATTGTTTCAGCATTGTGGAATAGAATGACTGATTGTGAGGAACAGACAGTTAAGCTCACTAGTGATACAATTTCATCCTTAACATTGAACATTTCTCAATTAGCAACACGTAATAAAGAATTAGAGAAAGAACATTTGTCTCTAACTCTTAAATATGATTCATTGAGTAATAAATATAATGACCTTTCAAACAAATTTTGTGAGTTAGAAAAATTATATGAAACACACTTATTAAAGACTGAATCAAGAACAAAGTTATCTTTTGCCCAGACAAATCAAAGTGTCTCTGAGTTGCTACAAAGATTAACTAAAGTTGAGATTGAAACTGCCAATCTACTAATGAACCAGGATACTCATAAGTATAATCAATATAATAATAATCCTTTCATTGGCAAAAGTGAATCTCATTCCTTCCCTGTACCACCACAATTAAAACCATCTGGTGGTAGTGTCAAATCTGAAAATGTAAGTCACAAATCGGTGCAGGAAGAAATACAAGACCATTTATCAAAAGTGAATGAGTTGTTGAATTCACCTAAGATTAGTGAGATAAAATCCAATCAGAAGAGCTGGCCTAAAATAGATCAGTACCCAACTTATGATGGGGAAGCCAGCTCTGATTGGCAACATTTTATTCAAAGAATTGACAACTTGAAATTCTCATATAAGTTACCAGATGAAGAGATAACATCAAAATTAATTTCTTTATTTAAGGATGTTGCTTTATTATGGTTTGAAGCTGTCTTAAGTGAGGGTAGAGACTACTCTTGGGCTGAATGGAAACAACTTATTGAAAAACAATTTGGAGGTTCTAAATTCAGGCTTACTCAGCAGAGACTGTATGAGAAGACTAGGTATAATCCGTTGAATGGTGACAAACCTATGGTATTTTTAATGAATTTAAACAAAATATTAAAAGCCATTGAGCCTCATATGGATTTTAACTTATGGAAAGATAAGATAATATACAAATTACCTATATCTGTTAGAGACATTGTTGTAGCTAGAACATTAAATGTTACTGAATATTCTGACTTTATTAATATTTGCAATGAAATATTATTAAACCATAAGTATGAATCAAGGTATTCCACTTATAAGCAAAATGTTGAACCTGTAAAAACTCAGAATTCAAAAACACTCCAGGAGAAGCAGAAAAAACCTACTGCACCTGTAGTACCTAAAAATTATGAAACAAATACTTGTTATAAGTGTAACAAACCTTGGGTCAAAGGTCACAAATGTGAGAAAAACATAAATATTGTTGAAAATCAACGTGAATCTGAAACTGAAACTGAAAAAAGTAAAGAATCAAGTGATTATGACAGCAATATCTCATATGGTGATGAAAATGAAGTCTGTATGTTGGAAGATGATTTGTCCATCTTTGAAAATCCAATATTAAATATGGACTCAAATGAATCTTTAATGAATTTTGAGGATGCTGAAATCATTAAGGATATACAAGCTGATAACTTTAGAATGACACCTATCATGGTTCCAGCTATCATTTCTGGTGAAAATGTTAATATAGTATTGGACACAGGAGCTGCTGTTTCAGTTGTTTCCACTAATACATTACAGAAAATTGATAGTGAATATAAGCTTAAGCTTGGACCACTTCAGAATAAAAATTGGAGAGGTTTTGGATCAGTACTACACCCCATTGGTAAATACAAAGCTGCTGTTTTCTTTAAACACCAACATGGTTATGTAAGGGTAACTTGTGACTTTTTAGTAATGGATAATACAAATTGTAGTAACTGTTTTATCATTGGAAATGATATTCTGACTAAATTTGGTGTAAAATTAGACCCTGCTAATAACAATTTTACAATTGGCATGAATGGTAAAAGGAAATTTAAAATAAATCCTTTTAACACAGTCTTACACATTGAGTCAGTAACAAATTCCCCGTCTAAAGGAAGAGAATCCAATGAGTTGGAACTTCTGGAAACAGAAATTTCAAAAGCATCATTTGGCACTCAGATAAGTGAAACTGAGAAAGATAATATTTTGGAGTTAATTAAAGCTTTTCCAATGGCTTTTGCACATGGTAGAAATGAACTTGGCCTTGTAAAAGATCATGAAATGAAAATTAGTTTAACCTGTGATATGGATAATATTCATGCTAGTCTTAAAAAGAAACCATACCCTGCTTCACCAATGAAGAGGAAAGACATAGAGGATAATATTAAGATGTTATTAAAAATGAACATTCTTGAGAAGGTTGAAACTACACCAAAATATTGTGTAATATCACCAGTGCTGATTTCTTATGAACAAGATAAAGCAAGACTGTGCGGTGATTATAGAGCATTAAATACATTTACAGTAGATGATATTTATCCCTTGCCATGGATTGCCTCTATACATGCTACCCTTAAAGGTGCTAAATATATAAGTTGCCTAGATGGAAATAAAGGGTACCATCAAATTCCTGTTGAAAAGAATTCACAGAACTTTTTGTTGATAACAACACACATGGGAATTTATAAGTATGTCAGAATGCCATTTGGACCAAAAAATGCTCCATCAGTATTTCAAAAGTTAATGGATATAACATTCCATAATGAAATGATTGAGGGATGGTTAATGGTATACATTGATGACATCATAGTGTTCTCTAAAACTTTTGATGAACACTTAATCCATTTAAGGAAAGTATTTCAAAAAATGGATGAAATAAAAATGACCCTTGCATTGAAAAAATGTAAATTTGGGTTTGAATCTTTAAAAGTGCTTGGTCATATTGTATCTGGCTTACAAATATGTGTAGACCAAAATAAAGTGGCTGCAATAAAGAATATTGGCATTCCTCAAAATGTGAAGGATGTACAATCTTTTCTTGGAATGTGTGGTTATTATAGACAATATATAAAAAACTACCAATCAATTGCTGCACCACTGACCACACTGATAAAGAAATCAGAAGCTTTCATTTGGAATAATGAAAGACAACAAGCTTTTAATAAGTTGAAAGAATGTTTAATGACAGCTCCTATCTTGGGATTACCAGATTTCCAATTACCTTTTGTATTATATACAGATGCAAGTTTTATTGGACTGGGTGCTGCTTTGCATCAAAAACAACTTATTGAAGGTAAAATGTCAGAAGTAGTAATCTGCTATATTTCACATACTCTGAGAAGTGGTGAATTGAAATATGGTGCTACTCAACTTGAATGTTTGGCAGTAGTATGGGCTCTTGAAAAGCTACATTATTACCTTGAAGACCAAAAATTTGAGTTAATAACTGACTGTAGTGCAGTTAAGTCACTCTTAAACATGAAAACTCCTAATAGACACATGTTTAGATGGCAATTAGCTGTACAAGAATACAGAGGACGGATGACTATTACACATAGAGCAGGAACCTTGCACTCTAATGTAGATCTGTTATCTAGAGTACCTCTGCCTAATAATGATGATAATCCTGCTTATGTTCCTGAATCAGAGATTATTAACATTTATGGCATTTATATTGTAGATCTTGAGGATGAATTTATGCAATCAATTCTTGATAATTATAATTCAGATCCTGACTTAAGTAAATTAACTACAATATTAAATGATCCATCTAATGCTTCAATGAATGTTTTAATAAAAACATTACCAAATAAGTATAAAGAGGCATTAGAGAAAGGAAAATTTTCCATTGAGAATGGTTTTATATATTACAGGAAAAAATTAAGTAATGTAATTGTAATTTCCCCTTCAATGAAGGAGTTAATGTTAAGTATATGTCATGATGATATATTAGCAGGTCATTTTGACTATCATAAAACATTAACCAGAGTAAAAAACACAGCTTGGTGGATCAACATGTCTGAGGATGTTCAGAAATATGTTGAAACATGTGATTCTTGTCAAAAATCTAAAAGATTAACAGGAAAAAGAGCTGGTTTATTACAACAAATTGAGCAACCAAAAGCTCCATGGGAAATCATTAACATGGACTTTGTAACAGGTTTGCCAATAGCAGGGCATAAGAGTTATAACTCCTGCTGGGTAATTGTAGATAGATTTACAAAGATGTGTAAATTTATTCCAACCCACAAAGAGGTTTCTGCAAAGGACTTAGCTTTTTTATGGTGGACACAAATGTTAAATACAGCAGGTTTCCCCAAAGCAATAGTTTCTGACAGAGATCCTAAATTTACTTCTGAGTTCTGGACGTCACTTATGGATGTTTCAGGGTGTCAATTAAAACTTTCTACAGCACACCATCCACAAACTGATGGGCTAGCAGAAAGAATGATACAAACCTTAGAAGATATGATAAGAAGATACTGTGCTTTTGGTCTTAATTTTAAAGACAATGACAAATTCACGCATGATTGGGTAACCCTTATCCCAGGTTTAGAATTTGCATATAATAGTACAGTACATTCTGTCACTGGCAAAAAGCCATTTGAGTTATGGTTGGGTTATGTACCTAATACCCCTGCTAAAACTCTTAATAAGTTACCTAGATTGGATATTCATCCAGGTACTAAATCTTTTCTTCAGATGCAGGAATTATGCAGAAAACATGCTCAAGAATGTATAAATAAGGCTTTTGAGTATGAAAAGAAAAGATGGGATAAAGCCCATAAAGAACAAATGTTCAAAGAGGGTGATGAAGTCCTTATTTCAACGCTACATTTCAATTTAAATGGTAATGTTAAATTGAAGGATCCATTCATTGAACCATTTGTAGTTAAAAAGATGGTTGGTAATAATGCTGTTGAGGTTATTCTATATGCACCTTATGATAGAAAACATCCAGTATTTCCTATTTCTCTTATAAAACCATACCATTCTAATGATACTGCTCTCTTTCCAAGAAGATCAGGAAGGCATAAACAGCAACCTGAAGAAATAGTGGAAAAAGCAGAAATTGAAAAGATACTTAAAAAGAGACACCTTACTAAAGAAAAGGGAGTTGAGTATCTATTAAGATTTAAAAATAAATCAAGTGAATATGACCAGTGGATTCCAGAAAATGAAATCTCTGATCTTAAAGATCTCTTGAAAAAATTTAAATCTAAATAATACTGTTCATTCAGTATATGTATTATAAAAATTTTTTTTTATTTTATTATTTCATTCCTTAAGATTAATTAAAATGTCTTAACATTTTTTTTATTGTTTTTTTTTTGGGGTGAGGGAGTGTCAGCCTAAATATCCTTAGGACTGAGTATTTCTTATGCTTAAAATAAGATAACCTTAACTAGATTAAGCTTATATCTTAAAAATAAGGTTAAAATAATAATATATATTATTTTATTATATATATATATAATTATTATTCTATTATATAATTTATAATAGTTTAAATAGCTTATCCATGGCCTAATAATACTTATTAAGGTGTTAATGGAGTCATAATATACTTATCTTAAGTGATATGAAGTAATTATTGACATACATAAGCTTATATGTATACATAAATCTCATATTAAGTGAAATATGCAGTATATTATGTATATTTAGGTATATAAGTGGGTTTTAGCCCCTTAATAGCCTATAACCTTTGTTTTTCTGCTTATTTTAGGTCATATGGACGAAATCAGTGGACTCACAACGCCTACAGAAGCATAGACACCTATATCAGGCGCATACACCCAGTTTGGACAACTAAAATTACTTCCTTGGATGGTTATTCACGGATTTATGGGTTGGAAAGATGTTTTTGGGTTAATGTGGATGCTTGGGGATGTTATTGGGGGCATGGACATTTTATTTGTTTCCTTTATATGCTTTTAGTTTCATTAAATCTCTTTTTGATCATTTATTTTACCTGTTTCTTTATGGTATCCGCTTTTATCTGGGTTTTCTATTTATGGTATGACTCTGTGTTATTATTAATAGTGATGGAGGGTCCTTACTGGAGGTCTGGGTGTTGAAACTGCTTGAAGTGGACGCCATGGGGAGGTGATGGGCCCTCACAGTGCTGTAATTGCCGGGGATAGCAGTGACATCATCTGGATTGAAGGTCTGTGCACTCCAGTGGATTTGGGTATAAGTAAGGAGGGATTTTGATGGTTTATTATCATAATTCAATTACTACACTTCAAACAAACACTACAATACAATTATTAGTATTCAGAAATATATTATAAAGCCCTTATAAATTGATATTATCTTTATAATAGCTATAATTATATTTTATTCTTCTATTTTCCACCACTAGCACGCATTTAAATCCAAGTATTGTGAGTTTTATTTGAGTATAACTATTCTATTAGTCTTCCCCTGAGGTTTAATCACTAAATCATTTATTAATAAGTAGTAGGACCATAAAATAACACTATTATATCATACTTATATACTAGACTATACTGACACATGCAGTGCTTCAGGATAAGAAAGTAAGGTTAAGACACCAAAAAAATGAGGAGCACTTACTAAGCACTGAGGGATCTACAATAAGTGGATAATCTCACAAAAAGTGCACATTTCATAGTAAGTATGGAAGGAAGTTCAGTATTTACTATATAATGGAGGAATATCAGGAAACATAGGGTAGATAAGATAAGTGTTTTTCTAATAGTTGGACTTTACATGAATCCTTAGGTGCTATCAGTTAGACAAAGGATGATTCAGGCATTCACTACGCAATATAGGGGGTGGACTTGCTAGAAAGTCCTCAACCTGAACTCAGATGGAACTCAGACTGAACCCATATTGAACCCATACTCGAACCATACTGAACCCATACTCGACCCATACTGAACCCATACTGAACTCTACTTGAACACCCACCTAAAACTGTTCTGCTCAGTGGTGTTCATCCCTGATTGTATGGTTCCTTTATAAATAGCTTAATGTGTGTTCAATCTGTGGTGAGTTTGGGTCCAAGGTTGTGTACTTGCTAGCAAGTCCGCCCCCATATTGGGTGGTTATTTTACTTAGAATATTGAGATATAATTAGACTAGTGCTGAAATTGTGCAAGGGAATCATTATGGGAAGGGTGCTGATCATATAGGGTATACAAAGACAAAATATGATTTGACAAAAAAATATAAGAAGAGTATAGAGATATCATAGAGCAATAGAATATAAATTAAAAAGATTTTTTATATATACTTTATTTTTTTGTGCATAACAGGTGTACATAGTAGAGTAGTAGCACTGTAGAGTTATTTTATTGCTTCAGTAAGGATAGTATTAAAGAGTGTTCTTCAAGAGGAAGTAACTGAGGATACTAGAACTTACTAAGAATAAATCTAGCCAATCAGCAAACTCTTTTATTTGAAAATATATTTTAACTATTCTCTTGTTTTCTTATATATTTTATACTCTCCCTTTTTATCACAAAACTATACACATTATTAAACTGTCTTTAAATATTAGAGTGGAAGAACTTCTTTTTATTATTTAGAAAGGAAAACCAGCCCATCTTGGATTGTGTCTATAGCTCATTATTATAGAACTCTCTTTTACACTTCATAACTTGATTGGCTGCCACCCTCTTCTTTAAAACAGCTCAATCAAACTCTTCTAAGATACATGAACTTCCAGACACTTTCTCTCTGACTCTATATGGTCAATTCCACCTATCTGAAAACATCTTCCCCCACTGACTTTCCAAAATTCTTTTATACACCAACACCATATCTCCAGTTTTCAAAGGTCTACTTATTTTATGAGCCAACTGCTTATCCCAATATCTGACTGAGTGACTTTGGATACTGATCATCCTAGAATATGCCTTCTCTAATTATTCTTCTTTATTTTCTAGCTGCATCATTCTTGAACATAATAATTCTTCAGTAATCTTGATGTCATCCCAGTCTATTCTAAGATATGATTCAACTTCTAAATCAACTGGTAAAACTGTTTTTTAACCAAAAAATAACTTTTAAAGTGAATATCTGGTTGTCCATTTGGCAGAAATTCTTTCAGAAAATCAGACTAATTTTATATAGTGTCTACATTTTTCTGCACTTGTAACACACATTTTAACCAAAGAAACTTTAACAACTTGAAGCCCTCTTTCTACAATTCCTTTAGCTTCAGGATAATAAGGGGTTTCTACCCAAACTTTTAATCCAACATTTGATATAGCTTCTCTAAATTCGGCCCCAAATTCAGGCCCTCCATCAACCATCTTCAATTTAATCACACCATATCTATACACCCAATCCTTCATCAAAAAATCTGCCACATTTTTAGAAGTCAAATTTATAAGAGGTTTTGCCTCAACCTATCCAGATAAATCACCTCTGGCTACAACTACATATTTATATTTACCCTCCTTTATATGAAAATCATTCAAAATATCCCTACCAAAAAAAGATTTTTCACTGGTTGCATGTCCAGGCTCCTTTGACCTTAAGTAGCTTCTTCTTTGACATTCCTCACATGACTGAACCCACTGCTTAGCATCCATCTTTATGCAAGGCCACAAAAATACATCAGAAATTTGTCTATAGGTTTATCCTACCCCTCTATTCCCAAGATCTTCATGTAGTGATCTTAAAGACAACTCTTGCCCTTTTCTCTGACTAATGACAACTTGAATATTTGGATACCTCCTCTTCATCAACTGTCTACCTGATAAATAAAAATTCAAGGACTTCCTTTTGATACCCACCCAATCATCAATATCACAATTATTTTTCCTTCCCACAGTTAACAAATATTTCACCAACGTATAATAAAATCCTGTCTGACCCCAAAATTCATTGTCAAAATATTTCATAACTAAATCAATGGGAAATTTCCTATCACTTAGATCACCTACACTTGAGTGAGCCAATAATTTACTTCCTTGGTTTTGTTTATTGGTTAAATAATATTTTACTTCATCTTCACAACTTTCTATCCTTTCTTTAACAAAACTTTCTACTTCTTTTCCTACCACACTATTTTCATCCATCCTCTTTTTAAGAAAAATTGAATCTCCAACATATACACCATTTTTCAACTTTCTACTATCCCACACAACTATAACATCTTCATCATAAAATACCTCCAAATTTCCAACCAATTTTTTACAGAATTTGGCTGCACCATCTTCTTCAAACATATCATCCACCATTTCTTCATCATTATTTACATAAATACAAGCAGCCATCTTAGCCTCATGTGGTAGGTAAGGGAAATATTCAACACCTTTTGTTCTGGCCCTGATAACAGGTATATATTCATCAAATTCTTCTGAATCAGAATTATCATCAGTTGATGGTCTTCTTGACAATCCATCTGGAATAGTAAAAGTTTTTCCAGGCTTATGCACTAAATTGAATGAAATTTTTTGAATAAAAGCTACCCATCTGATCATGGGTTCATTTGGTAAGCTTGGAAAATTAATCATTCAAATTAAACAGTTAGCATGCACTTGGAATTTAAAGTGTTGACCCCATAAAATATTTTTGCCACACCACATAGCTCCAAATTTGGCTAAGAATATTTTGAATCCACCTCATTAAATACCACTGATTCATACCTGACTGGCTTAATATAACCAGCTTTATCTATCTGAGACAAAATAGGTCTATCAGCAATTTGACTTGAGTCAAAATCCAAATATATCCTACCCCCTTCTTTCACATAATCTAAATTATGAAACACAATAAATTCTCTAACTACCTTCTTTAACTTCACAAACAACTCATCACACTCTTTATCCCACTGTCAATCTGCATCCTTCCTAGTTAACCATCTGAATGGAGCTTCCAACAAAGAAAATTCCTCGATAAACATTCTAACATAAACACATACCCCTAGAATTCCTCTGATTTCAGTATTATTTTTGGGTCTTGGCCTGTACTGAATTTTATTAACCTTCTTGTTTGACATAATTATACCTTCTCTACATACCACATTACCAAGAATTTTAAAATCTGCCACACAACATAAAAATCTTGAACCAGAAATAGTTATCCTAGATTCTTCAATCCTAAACAATATCCTTTCTAAAATAACAGCATACTCTCAGTTAAATTTATGTATCCCTATATTCTCCTTCAACACTTGATTATCATAATCTGTTGAAAGAACTTTAATGTCAGCCTGAATATTCTCAGGACTGAGTAAAATTACTAACAAATTATGTTAAACATATGTAGCATACATGGGAACAATAAATAATTGTATAAAAAATTGATTTAATACAAATATATGCCATTATAAAGCATTATATACACGCATATATCCACCTTATTTAGGTCTTATGTACTTAATATTAAGTTAGAATATGTTAGGGTAACCTTAAGAACCTTAGCCATAAGCCTACATAATTTTTAAGTACACATAAAGCTAATGTTTCTATTATTTTATTGAAATAATTGATAAATGCGCTTATTATCACTAAAAGCTGGATATATGCGCTATAAATGTTAAGATAATAAAAATGCGCCTTGACAGATCAATTTGCCTTATTTGGAACAATTGATCTGGATATTTAAAAGTGTAAAAATAACACTTTTAAAATTTGGTGTTTTTTATGCCAGAAATGGCCTCTGTGCAGTGGCTACATACTGCCTGCATTTTTCCCGTGTGAATAGCTTCATTTTTTAGCAAAGTTAGTATTTTTCACGCTAAAATTACCCCACATTCATGCACTATATGTGGAAACACACTAAAATAGGCAAGGGACGCTTATTTAGTGTCTTAATTTAGTTTCAATGTGAATTAACCTTATTAAATGCACTAATTACATTAGTTACATCAGTCTTGGCGCCCAATTATGCTACCACACTTAAAAATCGCCTATTTAGTCAAGGATTTACCCGTGGCTACGCCTGCCAAGAGTCTGCATACAGGGATCAGCCCTTACACGCATTAAATTGGGTTTTTCAGTGGTTTCTCAGTCAATAATGCTTATTTTTGGACAGGGATTTCACGTATAAATTTGTAATAATTAACTCTAACATTTCTACTGTTAATCCCCCGTAATACTGTGTTATATTTAGTACCTTTTCTTTATTTTTAGTCTATTAAAAATAGATATTACACGCATATACACTCTTTTTTTTGGTTATTCTTTATTTGTGATGGATTATCCCTATTATTTTAGGATTTTGGCGTGTGATATTATTCTTTGGTTGTCATTGGTCATTCCTTATGTTGTTGGAAAGGTCTATTAGTTAGTTTGAGGCGCATTTGGCCGTGTATAGGATTGGAATCATCAAGGGGCATCATTGGGGAATTATTGGGTATAAAAGGAGGGGGTTTTTGGTCATATTTTTTACATTCAATTTATCATTTATACAATTACAATTACAATATAACCAATAAAATTTATCTTACATTTCATTAGTACTTTAGAGAGTCTTTGAATAGTATTTTAAATATATTACATCTATTTTTCTGCACAACAATAAGCCTTGTAATACCAGTTATAATAAGTGAGAGTAAATTACTGAGCCTTATAATTGATTTTATTCTACTACTTGCTTGTTTTATACCATTGTATTCATTTGGGACCTTTTATAAATCTTCTAGACACTAGACCAGCAAGCTATTCACGTCTCTGGACTTGGACCTAGCCTGACATTTAATTTCACAATCATTAATAAATATGAAAGAATATTAAGGAATTTCATCTTTAAGAATCCAATCCATACCAAAATCAGGATGCCCTCGTAAATCTTCAGCCTGGGACCTCCATGAATTGGATTGATACTTCAAAGAGCATTGGAAGGAAACTCTTAGCAAAATTTCGACTTGCCTCACAACCCCTATTTCAGCTTGTACTGTCTGTAGAAGAGCTCATGTTTAGAGATATTTCAACCAGGTGGCTGTGAAAAAGCCTTTTATCAACATAAACCAACAGAAAAAATGACTCAACTTTTCAAAAAAGTATTGCCACTGGACAGTTGACAACTGGAAGACTATCATCTGGTCTGATGAGTCTTCTTTTGAGCTAGGCAAGGTCTCTTCTCAAGTTAAGGTTTGGAGGCAAAATAATGAAAAAAATTCTTGAAATTGTGCCTTCAACCTACTTTCCCAAGCAGACATTCTTTGGTAATGATTTGGGAGGCCTTCTTCAATGGAACCAAAGTTCCTGTTGTGTTTCTACCACCAAAACAAAGCTCAGCATCAAGTTTTATTCAAAAATTTTACATCTCCAACCTCATTCCTTGGCTCAAAAATGTGGATCCTAAACACAAACTGACATTGATGGAGGACAATGCACCTGTGCACACTGCCAAGGTTTCTTGTGATTATCAACAGACAATTGGGTTGCAAAAAATCAGTGAATGGCCTCCTCAATCACCTGATTTGAATCCAATTGAAAATTTGTGGGCTCAAGTCAAGTGCAACAACATATCTCAAAATGATCAGCCTAGAACAGTTGCAGAACTTCACAAAGCCATTCTGCAAGCTTGGGATGACATCCCTCAATATTTTTTTAGAAGGTTTAGTGGCTTCAATGCCTGAAAGAATAGAAGAAGTCATCAAACACAATGGTGGATCCTGCTGTTGGTGAAAAATGGAAAAATATATTTCAAAAAAAAAAAAAAAAAAAAAAAAAAAAAAAAAAAAAATCAATTTTTTTTTTTTTTTTTTTGTGAACCCCACTTGTGAAGAGGAGCTAAATAACTGGTAAAAGTGGTGGATTTTTCATCTCATTGGTTGGGGGACATCAAAAATTTGATTTTTTTTTTTTAAAAAATTATTAAAAATAGTATGTGTTAAAAAAATTGATTTATTGTTACCAAAACAAAATTAAGAAGCTGGAGAGTCTGAATATTAAGTTTGAGATGTATCTGATTATTATTGCGAGAGTAATTTGAATTTGAAGACTAAAACTTACATTCGTCTGGGCACTGTACATGCTTCAAATAAAATAAAGCCAAATTAGAGTTCAATCTTGATTAATACATTACACACCAAATAACTCATTGACCATCATCATCATCATCATCATCATCATCATCATCATGAAATTAAAAATAAAAATAAAAATAAAAAAGACAAAGAAATTAAGGTATTTCCTTTCCTTTTCTTTTTTTTATTTTTTATTTATTATTATTATTATTATCTTACGTTAATTGAATGGTGGATTAAAGTACTTTGATACCCCCTCATATGATTTCCATTATTATTTTTTGTTCCAAATCAACTCACCTTCTCTCATTATATTATCCCTCCCCCCCCTCCTCCTTCTCCATTTTAAATAAAACCCCACTTACCCTCTATCTATCCTATCAACCAATCAATTTATTAACCAACTTAGCAACAAAAAAACCAATCAATCACATTTCTTAAACCCAATTAAACTAACAACTCTTCTAACAACCCTTCCCTCCCCCTCTTTCACAGTCCCACTGCAATCTAATGAATCCATTATTCCCTCATCTCCATCTCCATTTCCATTTCCATCCCCATTTCCAGTTCCATCTCTATTCCCATTTCCATTCCCAATTTCATCACCATTTCCATTACAAAAACTATCATCCCCATTTCCTCCATGACAACTATCATCAAACACATGATACGAAAACTCCAATGAAGCATATATCCAATCCATCAACGTTCCATCATTCCAAAATACATCATTCTCCTTTCCCTTCTCCTCATCTTTTGATTTCATATGAACTCCAACTTTACTCATCCCAAAATACTTTCTCATACGCCAATCATGCCACTTTTCAAATTTAGATCCTAAAATTCGTCTCATTGATCCTGAATCATCTAGACGATCAAGACATTGAACCACAACTTGCGTTTCAAGTTCTGCTTCTTCAACTGTCCGTTCATCTTTCATTAATCGATCAAACCAACCTAAAAACAGCTCATCAATTAATTCAGAACTAAACTCATCATCCTCATTTGGCTCTTCATCATATAGATCACCACAATCACCGTGTTCTGGATCTGAAGATCGTTGGCAGTGGTAATGTTTGCATTCTTCTTCCTCTTCTGTATGTTCTTCCTGTTGATGCGGCTCTTGTTGTGAACTTTGTATGTCGTCTTCTTTATCTGTTGGTTGGTGTGACTCTTCTTCTTTTTCATCTGTCAAGATGTCATCGCCAGAATCTTCGGAGTTGATTTGGTAGGAAAAAGACTTAAAATACCAACATAGACATTCAACAGCAATTTCAATCGCTTCATCCACTTTTTTGTACATCAGCACATCCCAACCTTTTCGCACTCTCTTTGCTTTCTTTTTTTGGAAGTCCAACAAATTGGCTGAATCATTCAAGTCAGGAATTTCCATTTCTTCTTGGGCCGTAATAATAGAGAATAATGCATTCAAAACGGTTTCGACAAACTTGGCAGGAGTGAGAGTGTGTAAAACAGCGGGAAGTAAGGTCCATAGAGGAACGGTTCGTGCAGGCCTATAATCTTCATAAATTTGATAGGGATGATTAAATGGAGGGTGCATGGCTATTTGCAAAGCCATTTTAAAACAGTCTAGCCAACCAAAATCAGGTGGAAAGGGATAGGATAAATAACCATAAGGAGTGACTAGGTATGGATTTGAGCGTGTGGTGAGCTTCTCTTCCAGACGAGTGAAATCAATGTTAGCCAGTGAGGTTGAGTCAGACAAAAATTGAGTATGTTGGGCAAATGAGCGGAAAAGTTTCAAAGATCGAGCTGCGACTAGATCAATGGCGACAGGGGTTATTGAGTTTGATAATAAAATAGATTGAAGAATTTCCAACATGACTATTTGATGCGACGTGAGTGACGAGCTTAATCTATAGTAGAGTATAAATGTATAATCATCAAACCCAATAAAAAAATTTAAATAGATGAAAAGAAAAAAAATAAAAAATAAAATAAGTGAATTATTGAGATAAGTCGTTCTGAGAAATATAAAAATGACTTGATAATTGATAATTGATAATTGGTTGTCTTACCCTTTTCTAGTCAGTTCATCTAATAGCCAACCCACTACGCCCACAGTACACCCAACTAATAATTCTTGCTGAAAGTAACTCAACGCTTCTTTAATGCTTTCAGTATCAGTAATCAAACCAACACTCAGTGCATCAAATGATTGTTTGAATAAACTAGCCGAGATTAAGTGGAAAATTCGAGGATCAGTTTTAGTAAGCAAATCATCAGAAATGCCAGAAGGACTATAAAGGGCTTCAATCCAAGATGTCAAAGTTTGTGAATAAGCAGGAGGCAAAGAATTAAGAGTATGAGCAGATGATGGATTTAATAAATAATGGATGGTAAACCCAGTACGGGTGCCAAGATGAATCGGAAGTTCTGACATAAGCTGATGAAACAATATAAATCATTACGACTGGCTCTAAAAGAAAGATCAAGGGAAATATGAACAAACTCCAAATTGAAAAACCACGCCTTGTATCCAACCAACCAGACAACCAAATTGTTCAAAGCCGCCACTCCCATCGCCTTCACTGATCATGTTAACAATTTTGCCATTGCCCCAATCATCCAGGACTTGGCAAACAGGACGCAATAAACGAACAGGTGGTATCCAAAGGAATAATGTTGATAGAGTTTCAAGAGCCGTAAGCGATTTGGTGATATTGACTAAGGCGGCTAGATTCAATGAAGCAGCTGCATCAATTATGGACTAGACTCATTGATTATTTATCAGATAATAGTCATGATGATGTCAGCGTCTACATCATACATAAATTGATAGGAGGTGAAAAGTGAGGGGTTCGGAAGAACCATATTTGAAAACGAAAAAAAAAAAAGGGAAGTAAAAATAACGGGACAAAAAAAAAAAAAAAAAAAAAAAAGCCCAGACAAACTAACTTGTTCGATCATTAAGGCCAGTTCACCTAGACTGACATCTTTATCACCAGCAATTAGATTGTGGATTCCTTCAATTCCTAAATCAAGATGAGTTTCTTCAATTGAATTAGGATCAATCTCATGGTCTAAAAGATCGTGTTGAACTAAGCTAGCCAAGAGACCAAACCAAATATCTTGACGACCTCTATGATGATCGGTTTCAGGACCCATCATCTGAACATTCTGATCAACAGGTTCTTCCAAAAGCGCCCAACGAATCATATGAAGGTCAGCTTTAGTGAGACGAGATGATTTCAATTGTGGATGAGTATTTTTGACGGCAACAGCAACAAGTTCGGCCAATCGACCACCCGCGAGTAAAGCAACCCAGCTAACCTTATCAGCATCGGAAAGATAAGTATCAGTTTGAGCCAAGGGGTTAGCTGAATATGGGTGATTGTGGATGCCATAAATAGAATGGACATTCTTAGAGTTGTATCGTAAAGGCTGAACCAATTGAATGGCAGCCAAGATGAGTTCAGCAATCCATGATGAAGAAGAAAAGTTCCGATTGAGACGTGTGATAGCGAATGCTACCAATCGATTGAGGAGGGGAAACAAGGGAAAGTCATGAGCACTTTGAGCGGTACTTGATGGAGTAAGGATGAGATAAGCCATCAAAGAAGATGCGGAAATGGGAGGGGTTATAAAAGGTGGAGAAGAGGGGTGAGGAGGAAAAACACTGAATGCAACTTGACGAGCAATATTAGGTGCTAGATGGCGAAGAAGAGAAGGTATTTGGGCAGAAAATGCGGGATGGGAATACAAAGGATTGGTAGCGGGACTAGAGAGATGGATGGCATGATTGGCAACTTGACGGATGAGTGAATGGTGATTTGAAAATGAAGAGTGAGGAAAAGATAAGAGAAGAAAGGGAAGAGGAGAGAAGAGATGAAGGATAAGGAAGAAAGCGGGACGTGGAGGAGGGGAAGGGGAAGGGGAAGGGAAAGGGAAAGGAGAAGGAAGAGCGATGGATAAGAGGGAGAGTAAAGAAGATAAATGGGATAGGAGAGTGAAAGGAGAAGGAGAAGAATAAGAAGGATTTGGACGATGAAGAAAGATGGGAGCGAGGATATCGAGGGAGACGAGAAGAAAAGGGGGATCAGGAGAAGGATTGAGGAGTACGATGGAACTGAGGAGAGAATTGGGAGAAAGGATGTTTGCATCAGCGGCGGCGACGAGATAGGAAGTGAGCCTTGGAGAGGGATAGGGAGATGAGACGAGGAGAGTGAGGAGAGCATCTGGGGCGAGAAGATGGAGAAGTGATGGATTGATGATAATGATGGAGTTGATGGATTGATGGATGATAATAGATAATTGTTAAATGATTGAATGATTAATAATGGTTAAATGATTGATTAATAATAAATAATAGATAATTGTTAAATGATTGAATGATTAATAATGGTTAAATGATTGATTAATAATAAATAATAGATAATTGTTAAATGATTGAATGATTAATAATGGTTAAATGATTGATTAATAATAAATAATAGATAATTGTTAAATGATTGAATGATTAATAATGGTTAAATGATTGATTAATAATAAATAATTGTTAATTGTTAAATGATTGATTGATTAATAATAAATAATAAATAATAAACAATAAATAATAAATAATAAACAATAAATAATAAATAATAAATAATAAACAATAAATAATAAATAATAAACAATAAATAATAAATAATTGTTAATTGTTAGTTAATTAATAATCCTTCATTCCTCTTTATCTTTTCTTCACTCACCACTCACCGCTTTCTCGCCCAGTCCACGCCCTTCACTCAATCCAGCCAGCCACTCTTCCGCTGACAGTCCCCTTGCCCAACTTGCACGCGTTATCATCCCTGCCATGTCACTAGTCATCGCGTCTCCCAACTCTCTCTCTCTCTCAACTCTTCCCTATTATTTATCTCATTCTGCATTCATCCTACTTTATTCAATACAATACATCTCACTCCAATCCTTCTATTCTACCATCACTCACTTTCCCAATCACTGTACTTTTCTTCTACTTTTTCTATCTCCTCTCGATTAACTCGATATCCTTTCTTATCCTTCACCCTCACTATCTTCTTCTTTTCAACTATTCGCGTCTTCATCACTCTTCGTCGTTCACAAGTCATCACATCACCATTCCCTTGACCTTCATCTGATTCTTCATCTAGTCCTCGTTTAGATGTCGCTGTGATTTCAAATCAATTTCATATATAAAATAAAATAAAACCTATGAATCATCTATAAAATCACCAATAACTCACAATCATTCGTTCCAAGTTTACATTCTGTTTCTTTACCTTTGACGGATTGTTTATCTGAAGTGAACTTCAAACTGGATTGAACTGTCTTGTCAGATCCTGATCGCTTGGTACTCTTTTTTTCAGTATCCAACCCATGACGTTTATCCACTTTATTTTTCCGATCAGATTGTTTCTCATCTTTGACACATTTATTAGATACCTCAACTTTTGTCTCATTGGGTGGCTTAGGTGGTGGCGATTTGGCTTTTGCAACTTCTTTAGAATTTATTTCTTTCATGTTCTGGGAGGTTGAGATAATTTTATCAATCTTTTTCTTGATCGATGGTTGACTTGTATTAGTGTCATTGGTTGATGATTTTGCATCCTAATTAACGTGTTTTCACAACATCAATTCATGTACATATATCAATAAAAATCACTTATTTTTTGGATAATTTTTTTTCACTTACTTTGAGAATCGGTTGCGTTGACATCATATGTAACCCGAATGTCTTGCCTTGATCACTGTCTTCCCAAATTTTCAAAAATTTTGGATCATGATGAAGACTTGAATTTGGAATTACTAATAAACTGATATCCTAAACAATTTCAGGAAAATAAAATGGAATGAAACAAAAGAATGATTTTCAGTTTATTTTATAGAACAAAGGAAATATCTAAAAGACTCGATATCATGATAAAAAAGATAACGTGATATTTAATCTTACTTACAATTAAACGTGTTGGTTCAAGACTATATATTTGTACACATGACACGGGTTCAAGTCGATTTTTAACTTCTGTTATTAGATAAATGTATCCACATTCAAGATAACAAACAAGCAGAAATAAATAATGAATAAATAAATAAAAAAGTATGAGCCTTCTTTTCCAAAAAAAAAAAAAAAAAAAAAAAGAATACGAAGATAAAAAAAAAGAATAACCAACAAGCTCGGAGACTAACGTTCTAAATCATCTTGATCACATATTTCAATAGATAATTCCTTATGAAGATGATTTTCATGATCATGATTTGGAGACGGATGACCAAACACTAAAAAACTTGCTCGAATGTGATGATGTTGACTTTCTTTCGATTCATAAAATCGCAACATGAATTCCCTTGCTTTAGATACGTGACAAGAAAATTCACGAGATAGTAATCTATATGTCACCTAAATTGTTTGATTTTTTTTATTAATTGATCAAACATTTGAAAAAAATTTAAAATTTAAAAAAATAAAAAATAAAAAATAATAATAATAATAATAAATAGGGAAGGAAACTGACAATGTCCTTTTGAAGGATTAATTTCTTTAGAAGATATTGTTCGACATCCTTTTCAATAGTGATGGAAGATGCCATGAACCTCTCTATCGTTTGATCCTCAAATTTATGTATGTATTTATGGGCTTTATAAGTCTTTGTTTAAACCCGCACTTTCAACCTAGAAGTCTATGGTAAAATTAAATCAAGAATCCTATGAATGATGTTCTTGTGCACGGTGAACATGGTGGACATATTCAAAATTGAATGGGTATTCATCTTATTCAATACGAGCATACCTGACCCATGCACAGCATGGGTTTTTAGTGGAATGAGTGGTTGTGAAATGACAATTGCTGGTGGGGCTGCTGCATCTAGCGACGCCCAGCCCCAAGTATTCAATGTGGAATCAGTCGGGGTCAGTTAGGTTAGCAGCCGAATTTGCTATTTTTTTTAGGAAGCTATGGCACTAATTCATCTATATAGATAGATAGATAGACTAGTTCTTTTATATATATAGATATATTGCTTCAACAAAAAATCAAACTGTTATCAAATAAATAAATACATATAATTCTTTAGGGGTACCAGAATTTATTTCTAGAAGTAGATTGAAAATCTCTTTACTAGCTTTAATGAGAGATTTTTATTTAGTTGATGTTTTCATTTTTGGCGAAAGCTTTCATAGACTACTTTCACCAAGACATGATCCGTATCTGTCCCCCAAGTTCAACCAACCAGCTCCTTTTTTCATTTTAATGTTTTTTTCCATTTTTTTTTTTTTTTTTTGATGGAACCTGTCATTCTCAAGGGACTAAGATGGAAAATTTATTTATTTATTTTAAAAAAGAGTTGGGGTAATTTTTACCAATTGATATACTGAGTCAACCATTGCAGCCATCATTTTTTTTTTCTTTTCTTGTCAGAGTAAAGGAGAAGGAAACGTGGAAAAACTTCAGACCTCCTTTTAATTTATTTATTTTAGATGCTATAGTTTTAATGAATAAAAACGTATTTTTGAGGTTGACGTGATAAGAATAAAAGATTTATGTATCGTCAGTGTGAAGAAAGTGCAATCAATGTTGTTCATAATGGAGATCTCCGGTCTTCAACCCTTTTGATCTTACTATTTATCCAACACTGTTACACTATCCTCGAGTTTAATCATAGACAATTATTAGAAGGGTTGGTTTATCTTGTATGTGCATACATATTTGTGAAGTAGAGAGATGAGAACGAGGGGCGGTGAATGAATATTACTGTCAAGCCCGTGACTACGGTTAGACTAGGGAGAGTAAATATTAGGAAACACTCCTGCATGATTTGGCAGATCGGATCGCCACCATTGACAACTTTCCCCAATTTTTTTAAAAAAAGATAAAACAAAATAGGAAAAGTAACAAGTGAATAAGTATTGAAGAAGCGTTTATAGGAAAACTCATATCCAGGAGAAAATGATCTTCAAATACGTTTGGCCAATGACCTGATACCAGGAGCCAAAAAATAAAAAAAAATAAAAAATAAAAAAAAAGACTACGTTTGACTTGTGATTTATTCGTCTATCCATCAATTAAGAATCAGCCGATCATCAACAAAACCCAGAAACCCAAGCAGATCCTTCAGTTCTAATTCCTACTGGTCTTTTCGCTTAGATTCCAAGTTTCGTTTCTTACATGCCTTTCTTAACTGAATTTATCAATAACTTGCAAGCTATTGCGCCTTGTAGGTTGATTAATCATTCGTCATCTCGTTTTCTTTCATCGTTGAAGGCTTATCTCTATCATTTTTTCTTTTCTTTTTCTTTTTTCAGCTCAATGGGCAGTAGGAGCAGTGTTATTATTAGCCGTTGTTGGCGTCGCAAGCCTACTCTATCATCCTTTTTCGTTTTTTTTAGTTTTGATGTCTTTTACACCATTTGCTGATTCACTAAAAATATCGCTTCAACCTTTGAAGAAGAACAAGATTCAACCTGATGGTCCTGCGCCTTGGGCAATTGTTACTGGTCCAACTGGGGGAATCGGTCGTGAATTCAGCATTCAACTTGCTCAGGCTGGCTTCAGCGTACTTTTGGTCGGCAGAAGTGAGAAGAAACTAGTAGATTTAGAAAAAGAACTTGCTGCATTGGTTAAAGATCGTCCGAAAATTCTTATTCGTCATCATCAAATTAACTTTCAAAATAATATAGACGAAGATTGGAATGAACTTGAGAAAAGGCTTCAAGAACTTAGCTCTAAATCTCAGGTCTCAGTGCTAATCAACAATGCTGGCGTCTCTCATACCATGCCTACTCCATTTGAGGAAACTCCACTAGATGAAATGAATGCCATCACATCCGTCAATGTCGTTGCTCCCCTTCGATTGACAAAAATTGTAGTACCGTTGATGACTAAGCATCGAGCTGGTTTGATTCTCAACACCGGTAGCTTCAGTGCTTTGGTTCCCACACCCATGTTGGCTACATATGCCGGGTCTAAAGGTTTCTTTTACACTTGGTCTCAGGCTTTGGGTGCTGAGTTAGAAGAGAAAGGAATTGCTGTCCGACTTTTAAATACTTATTTTGTGGTAAGTCAAGATTAAGTTTAGTATTTTACATATAATGAGTAGCTCATAACCCGATCTATTTGTTAATTAAATAGACTTCCGAGATGTCGAAAATTAGAAAACCAACCTTCACCGTTCCTACCCCTCGTGACTATGTCAAAACCGTTTTGAATAGCTTAGGACTACAGCGTGGTGCTCTTGGAAAAGCTTACATTTCAACACCTTACTTTAGTCATGCGATTGTTCAATGGATTGTGGATCGGTTCGGTACTGAACATCTTTGGTTAAAATATAATTTGAACATGCAAAAGTCTATTCGCAAACGTGCCGAAAGGAAACGTTTAGCTCAATTAAAAAAGGATTGATGGTTGATTTCTGTATCAAGCTTGAATTGAATCACAGAAAAGATATTTCTATTCTTCATTTTATAAAGGCTTCTTCTTTTTATTTTTTTTTTCAACTTGGCTTGGTTGATATCATATCTTAATGAATGTCATATTTAATGTAACCTCATTGCTCATTCACGTAACGCTTTTATTTCGTAAATTTAAATCATTAGACCTTTTTTTTCTTTCTCTCATGAAGATTGAGTTGTGATATTACATCAGTGAAATAAAACACATGTTGCTTATCATTTCAGGTCAAATTGATGCTAGATTAAATTTCTAGAAATGTTATGCCAACTGTTTTAAAAAATTCAATAACTTGATTCTGATCCACCAAATAATTTGAGCTCAATTTAAAAATTTTTTTTTTCCTTTTCCTTTTCCTTTCCCTTTTTTTTTTTTTTTTTTTTTTTTTTTTTTTTGCGTGATCATGAATGCTGATTGCGGAAGGTAAAGATTTTTTGGAAGGTGTCTAGAGAATAAATGACACACACACACAAAGATCTGTGAGGATGAATTCAAAATATCAACATGAGAATTTAGCTAGACAGTTGGGCCAAGTGTTGATAAATGAGGGAGAAAGTTGAAGTCAGATATACAAAGGCTCTTTGCGACAGTTTTTGCGAGTGGGAAGTGTAGAAATCGTTAAGCTGGCATTGTTAAGTCCAGGGTGGAAAGAGACATAGTGGTCAGGACGAAAAGTGTCGCGGGGTGTAAAGTTTCCGTCCGGGATGTCTCGCTACAAACGGTCACGACACACAACCCCTCCCTTTACATTGCCTGAGCACTTTTTACCCTCCTTTGAGCATCATCCCGTCGCTCAGATCGATCCTTCGGTCTATCATACTCATCCACCAGATCCTTCTCTTCTCAGCCATTCTGATTCTTCCCATCCTGAAGATCTTCATTCCTCACAAATCATTCATGATCACTCTGCTCCTTGGTCCAACGATCCCTCAACTTCGAAATCTATCGATACAAACAGTGGTGGAACTGATGGGTTGGATAGGTAGGCTTTCTTCACGTTCAAGTTTTTAAAAAGCTGTTTTCGAACATCGTCCCAACTGTCGAATGCCCCCTCCCCTCCTCCGCTTGGTTTTCCTTTGCTTCAAGGTCTTTGTTGAGCATTAATGCAGCATTTCATATGGTTTGGTATCAAATTGAATTCATTTATCTTCTTCAAGGGCCAGCCTTTCGGTAGCTCTCCCCGGTCACTGATCGTCCAAGTCAACATCCAGTTTTTTTAATTTTAATTTTAATTTTTTTTTCCCCAGCGCTTACTGGCCTTGCTTTGCTGGCCATTCTCTAATGTTGTTCGTATACTCATTCTTAAAACAGATATGATGCCGAAAATTTGGTGCTCCATTCCAGCTCAAATGACAATTCACCACCACCCCGTTCTCCCAAATCATCGGCTTCAAGTGATGTCTCGGATTTACCACATCCCGCACTTGCCTCCAGTGAAGAGGATAAACAGAAAGTAACTCCATTGTAAATCACCAAACCTATCCTCCATCCGGATACATTTTAATAGGTATACAAGACTGATGGCATTTTCAATTCAGAGATCAACGCCATAAAAGGGATGAGGAACGCCTGCAGCGTATGAGACTTCAAGAAGAAGAAGAGCGTCAGCACGAAGAGGCTGCACGTGCTGCTAGAGTGAGTTTTAAACCTGTGTAGGGTTAAACACACAAGACACTTCTCAACATCCAATTTTATCTGTGTCACGAATATGATTTAGACACCTTCATCAGAGCAATACAAGCTGATGCAGCATACATTGGCCGCAATAACATCTTCACAATCACCAGCCTTGTTGGAAATGAGGATCTTAACGAACCACGCCACTGACCCACGTTTTGCATCCTTTTTACGGCAAGAAGGCCAATATTATAGCGTATGGCAATCAATGAAGCTTGAAAAAAATAAAAGTACAACCCTCGTCACCACTGCCAAATCCTCAGAATCTACCGCGCTTCAAGTATTGGCTGACTATGGAGATTCTAGCGATGATGGTAGTGCTTCAGAGCCTGATGTCGACCTATCACTCAACCAAGCTATTAATAATACAAGAAACAACAGGTCTTCATCCCCAACAAGATCACCCTCAAACTCCAGAGCTTTAAATGATGACAAGTTAGATGAGCCTAGCAAAGTTGAAGATCTTCTCACCATAAATACACTGGATCGGCCGGTCAATATCGAGGAGCAATTGGCAAGGCGAGCTAGAGCAAAAGAATGGCTTAAAAAACGCAAGATGATGCAGAAAGATGAAAAGCAAGAGGTCTGAAGTCTGATTTGGTTACCTACTTCCCGCTGTGTACAATTAATAGATGCTACTGCTTTAACAATATTAGATTCCATGTTGGAGAATCTAATTTTAGCAAATGGAATGTCTTACTAGAATCATACTTTTGGTTCATCATTGGGCCATTAGTAAAGAGTTCCATCTTCTAGAAGACATGCATATATGTACATGCTATCTACAAGCTAGTAGATCAAATCAGCAAATGAACTGTGCTTAGCCTTTACGCCTTTTAAGTCACAATCTCTTCACATGTGGATAAATAGATCTGTAAAACCTTATATGTGCTGCTTGTGTATTAGTAAACATGTTTGAATGTATGCTAGAAGTAGAAGAATTTTTGAGCTAAGAAAAAAATAGGAAATCGAGAAGAATAGTTCATGGTTATAAGCATTTTTTTTTTTGCTTGAAAGTAGTTTTTGTCATATTAGAGGGTCTCAAACATTAGCATACATGCCTTCCAGACTTCATCCTCAACACTCCATTTCAAGAGGCCATGATAAATGGCATACTTGAGGTTAGGGGTCTCCTGGGTAGGTGTATGTACTTCAAAATAAAAATGACTTACCTGGTACATATTTTGTTGCATGCTTGAATGGTGTATAGGGTCATGTTTGATACACCTTTATTTTATAGAAAGTTTGAGTGGCTTATTGGGGTAATATGTGTGTATTTGATAAGGGAGAAGAGGAAGGGAATTGATTGGAGTATAATCAAAAAAAAAAAAAATACATGGTGTGTCCTTTAATGACATGATGCTCTGCTTGATAAAACATTGCCTAACTGTTTCTCTAATCAAATGTGACAAATAAAAATAAAAATAAAAGTAAAATATAAATATGAATATGAATATATAAAAAAAATTTTGAACTTTAGAGTGATTGATTTAGTTGCTTTTGTGTCTGATTTTTGTTTTTCATATATAGAATTATTAGGTTTTGGCGTGGTAGTGGAAAGAAAACGTGAGCTGAGCCAAACCTTGTCACCTACCTGTAGCGTGCGGTGTTGGGTCTTTCCATGCTCATGATGACGCTTCATTGCTTGTTGAGATAACCTGAGCGCTGCCTCTAGTTCTTGATGTATACTCATTATCTTCTTGATCCACTCTTCAGCTTCCGGGACTTGTAACATGGATGGGGTACCAATTGAGAATGATGGGTGGTACCCATAATTGGCATAGAACGGTGACATGCCTGTTGCAGCATGTGTCCTATTGTTGTACAAGAATTCTGCAAGTGGTAATAGCTGTACCCAATCATCCTGCTGATAGTTAATGAAGTGGCGCAGGTATTGTTCGATTGCCTTGTTTACTATCTCAGACTGCCCATCAGTTTTTGGGTGCCATGCTGTTGATAAGATGGGCTTAATATTCAGTTGTTCATACATTGCTTTCAACAACTTAGAGTTAAAGGTACTTCCCCTATCTGATACTATACTATCAGGCAATCCATGCAATTTCCACACATGCGCCACCATTAAGTCTGCAATACCCTCTGATGTAACCTTGGTAGTGGTGGGAACAAAGTGCGCCATCTTGGTGCAGCAGTCGACTACTGTGAGGATAGCATTCTTTCCTTGTGACTTGGGTAACTCCACTATAAGATTGTAGGAGAGCTCTTTCCATGGCTGTTTGGCAATGTTTAACGGGGTCAGTGGTGTTGTTGTTGGACTAACCTTGTTCCTCTGACATGAGTTGCATGCCGCTACATAGCGCAGAATGTATGCCTTCATAGACTTCCAGAAGAAGTTGCGATTTACCAGCTCCAAAGTCTTCAGAGGTCCTGGGTGCCCTGCCATTGGGGAATCATGCCTTGATTTAACCACCTGCCTTTTGATCTCTTCATCATTTGGCACCACTATCCTCCCATTCCAATATAGAACTTCCCCTTCTAGGTGATACTCTTCCAATCCTTTCCTTACCAATAACTCCTTTGATAACAGCACCTTCAACAACTCCTGTACTCCCTCATCCTTTTCCTGTCCCCTCCTTATCCATTCTGTCAACTCCTCATCCGCCAATTCTACCTCATCTAGGATTGCCCCCTCTTCAAGGTCCCCCTTCAATAAAGTAGCGCCAACCATATGTAGCTGATCTGGTGCTGGGCGTAGATCAGGATGTCGTGATAGCACATCAGGCTTGCCACTTTTCTTCCCTGGTCTGAATGTAACCACAAAATTAATGCTAATCAGCAGTTCAGCCCAGCGTGCTTGTTGGCGAGTCAACTTCTTTGTGGTCAGGAAGGTTTCCAAGTTTTTGTGATCCGTGTAAATGATAACTTGGAGCCTGTGAGGCCCTCCTTCCAAGCAGTGGTGCCAGGTGCGTACTGCTTCTACTAGTGCCAATAACTCCTTGTCATAAATTTCATAGTTCAACTTGGCGCCTAGTAGTGTGCGTGACAAATATGCTACTGGGTGTAGGGCATTTTCAGTGTCTTATTGGGATAGGACTGCACCAAGTGCAAAATCTGAGCAATCACATTCCAGAACAAATGGCTTCAATAAGTCAGGGATAGAAAGAACTGGGGCTGTTACAAATTTCTCTTTTAGGTAGTTGAACGCATCTTGTTGGCTACTTGTCCAGATGAACATGACTTCCTTCTTTGTGAGGTCGTGCAATGGCCAACAGACATGGGAGTAATTTTCAATAAAACGGCAATAAAAATTTTCAAAGCCTAAAAATGACTGTAGCTCCTTTACTGATGTTGGTGTTGGCCATTCTGTTACTGCCTTTACTTTCTCCTGATCCATTTTCACCCTATTTTTTGAGATAATCATGCCTAGATAGGGGATTTTGCTCACCGAGAAGACACATTTCTCTGGTTTCAACCACACTTGGGCCTCCTTTAAACGTCTCAGACACTCCCTCACACATATCTGGTGTTCCTCCATTTATCTGGAGTAAATCAAGATGTCACCTAGATACACCGCCACATCTATCCCTATTCTGTCTCTAAAGATGCTGTTGGTGAAGTGTTGAAACGTGGCAGGTGCATTACATGGACCAAACAGCATTACCAACCATTCAAAATGACCAAATTTAGTGCAGAATGCCAGTTTGTGTTCATCGCCTTCTTTCACCTGTATGTTATGGTAACCTGCCCTAAGATCTAAGGACGTGAAGATCTCTGCACCTTGAAGACTATCAATTATCTCACTTGTCAAAGGGAGGGGGTATCTGTTTTTTACCGTCAGCACATTTAATCTCCTGAAGTCCATACACGGTCTTAATGACCCATCCTTTTTCCCAGCAAAGATCACAGGGGCCGCCCAGGGGAATTTTGATTCTCTGATGAAACCTTTCTTCAAATTTTCACCAATCATCTCTTTTAGCGCTTTTGACTCCAAGATTGACAATGGGATTATGCAGCTAAATTGAGGTGTTGCGCCTGGAATCAGATCAATGGCAAAGTCATATGGTCGGTGAGGTGGAAGGGTCTTGACTCCCCCATCTTCAAACAGTGGTAAGAATTCCCAATAAGCTTCAGGGACCATTTCTTTGAGGCTTCTTGTTGGCTTTGAGGTTTGGGCCTTGGCTGCAATCTTGGCAGATATGTTCCAAGCTGTTGCATTGCATTCCAGTTCCTCCTCCTCCTCATGCGCCCCCTCCAAGCCCTGGAACTTAGCATCATGAGAAAGCGTCAGTTCTTGCAGCAAGTCTACTGATGATGAAAAAACACCAGGAGACTCGCCGGGCAGGGCCCCTGACCCCTGAAGGGGCCAGGGGGCAAATGCTTTCTCTGCCTGATCCACCATTCCCTCCTCTGCCTTTCCCCATCCTTGTTGCACCTTCTCCTTTTCATGCTGTGCTTTATCTTCTCCTTGGCTCCTCTTGGGGCTCCCCATTGGTGACCCATCCCCAGCCTTCTGCTTAGAATCAAGAGAAAGCATCAGTTCTGGCAGCAAGTCAACTGATGATAACAAAACATCAGAAGACTCGCCGGGATGGGCCCCTGACCCCTGAAGGGGCCAGGGGGCCGATACTTTAGCGCCAGCGTCCCCCCTCTTTCCCATCTGAACCTTTTTTTCCTTCCAATCAATTTGTGGGTTATAGCAGTCCAGCCATGTCATCCCCAGCACCATTTTTTACTGGTCCTTCAGGTTTGTTGCATATGCCCTGCACTGCGACTCTTTTCCATCACACCAAAATCTGCAAAGAGCCTTCTCTTTTACTTCTCCCCCTCCACCTGGCAATCCATCAAACATAATTAGGCGCCTAGGGTGGTCTAATTTTTCTTTTTTCATTTTATTCCTCTGTAAAAACATGTTAGAAATAAAACAGTCTGTGGCCCCACAGTCCAGTAGGGCTTGTACATTTGTTGTGGCATCAAGGGTCATTAAAGGCAAGTTTAGTATAATAAGATTATTATTCACTTCAATTGGCTTACATGCTGATAATTCTTCTCCTAAATTCCTCTTATCCTTTCCCTCTAATCCGCTCCAGGAGGGCACAACCTTCACTCCCGAGTGCTGTCTTTTACCTGCGCCTTTCCTGCGCTGTCCTCCACTTGCTAACCCGCATTTTCCCCCTGCACTCCCTTGCCAGATGACCACTACTCCCACACCTAAGACACAGACCTTTGCTCATGCGCCTCTGATACTCATCATCTGACAACCTTTTCCTCCCACTAGCACCACGTGCATTTGTTGCATTGATATCCATGGCGTTTGGGTCCTTAGCGCCGGCTCCGCTTGATGAGGCATAGCTGCGCCATAGACGAGTGCCACCCCAGACATCCCTTTGTTGATGTGTGAACTCATTGTCAACTTGGATGGCCAGTTCCATGAGTGCTTGGAGGGAGGTTGGGCAAGGGTGACTGATTAGGGCATTCCTCATCTTTGCCGAGAGCCCATTCCTGAAGTGAAACATGAGCGCCCCTTCTCCCCAGGTTGTGACATAGCTAGTGTGGCCCCAAAATTCTGACACATACTCAGCAACCGAGTTTCTTTGTCGCAACTGATTGAGCGCATGCTCCGAGGTTGTGGCCACATCTGGGTCCCCAAAGGTAAATTCAAAAGACGCCATGAATTGACAGAAGGTTTTTTCTGCTTGAGAGTTTTCGAGGACCTCCTTGGTGTACGGCCTTGCCCAGCGTGCCGCCTCATCTGTGAGGTATGATACTGCGAACCCAATTTTTGCTCGCTTGTCTGGGAACTGATGTCCGTTGAGCAGGACATAGAGGTTTACCTGCGACACATAATGATCCGCCCGGGGGCCTCGATTTCCATCAAAGATTTCTGGGACCGCAATCTTTGGACCTTTGACAAGTGGTGCTGGTGCGGGGGGTGGCACTTGTGCTCTGGCTTCAGCTTCGGCAGCATCCAACTCCGCTTTGGTAGGGCCACAATATGAGGGCTCTGCATTTTCTAAGCGTTCCATGAGCCTAGCATTCTGTTCTTGCAGGCGTGCCATCTGCTCTTGCATTGCTGCGAGGAGTGATGCATCGGGTTGACCTGCGGGGTCTATTTTTTCTTCAGTAGTGCGCCAATTAAGATCGGACAAAATGTTAAGACCTAAGAAGGCGGACTACTACTAGCGCTGATGCTAGCCTTAAACAGGACTGACCATGCTACTTGAGCAGTGAGACAAGAGAGTAACTAGATTACTAAATAAGTTGTCCGATGAGGAGCGCTCCAAAGCGCTTGCCCCCATATAACCCCCTTATGAAATATCCACTCTTTCACCTCTTTACAATGCATAGCACCCATAGCACTCCTCCTCTCCACCTCTCAAACCAAATCCTAACATACTTTCAAGTTGCATGTAAGTCCCCCCCTCCCCTTCTCTCCCTTATTTTTTCTTGGTGATGGTGATTTTAAAGAAAGAAAGATAAAAAGCATCATCTTATGGAAATAAAAGAGAATGATACCACACTTTTGATCATTCTACATGCACTTGTACTTGTAATTTTAAGTATATTTATATGAAAATGTGTAGTAGATTTTTAATTATGAAGGAGGTCTTCCTGTATTTGTTCTACTTACCTTCTTAATATCTGGAAAGATAAAGTGATGTGGAAATGGATTCAACAAGGGAAAAATGGAAGGGAGGGGGGATTGCTTGAAAGTCCCCTTGTGTAACCTTGTTTGAGCACAGTTTGGAAATGATTGGAAGGTGGTTGATAAAATATTTTTTGATTTTTTGTGTTTTTGTGCAAAACAACCAATCTCAAACTGGGTTCAATTAGTGGATCAATGACTGTTCTAATAAGTGCTCAGTGAGGTGACTTGTTAGCAAGTCTCCCCCCCTGATTTGCCCTAGTGATTTTGGCACTCAAAATTGCTACCAGTAGACAATTGTATTATAATTTAATGTTATGTTTTTTCGTTGATATCTCCTTGATAGTTTTTAGTTTTCATTCCCATTTTTAAAGTGGGAAGGAATATGTATACACCACTCACCCTTTTTCTAATAAAACTTACTCAGATGACCTAAAAAATTTAATTATGATCAATTTAGAGGCTTGGATCCATAGAGTCCTTTTTTTTATGGCATTAAATTTTAGTAAAAATTGGTAATCCAACCATAAAAACTTGTGGTGTTAAAAAGATGAGACTAGAAACATTGGAAAAGTGAGGGTAAAATATGTCCAAAATCAAAAAAGTAAAAAAGTAAAATTAAAATTAAAACTTATTTATTTTTTTATGAAAATGAAAAAATATTTTTTTGAGCTTTATTTTTTACTTTTAATAAATGTTTGGTGGAGTCATCTATTAACATAACATAAAATCCTTAACATCATGTAAATTTTTTTGGCCAAAATATATAATATATATATATTGATAATTTCAATTTAGAATATGATTTTATTTCATTCCCCCCCCCTGTTTCCAATGGTGCTGGTTTCATTTGGATATCATCAATAGTCTTAAAGTTCAATTTTTCAATTTTCAACCAAATTTAATATCATAAAAAAAATTCCTGTTTAGTTGCATTTTTTGAGATGATTTTATGAATCTAGGCCTTTAAATTAATCTTTTTAATTAAAAATTTTCAGGTCCTTTGAAAATGGTAAGTGGTGTATGCATATTTATACCTACTTTAAATCTGTTACCAAAAAGGTTAAATGAAGGATAAGTCTATGTAAATAATTTTGTTCCCAAATAAAATTTTAGAAATTAAAAGAAAAGATAAAATAAATCATGGCACTAGCTCCCCTATAATGATTTTATATACATTATTTTACCTATTTTAACATTATACACCACACAATATGGAGGGCGTACTTGCTAGCGAGTCCCCAACCTTGGACCCAAACTCAGCACTGATTGAACACACATTGAGCTATTGATAAGGGAACCATACAATTAGGGATGAACACCACTCAGAAGAACAGTTTTAGGTGGGTGTTCAAGTAGATGTCAGTATGGGTTCAGTATGAGTTCAGTCTGAGTTCCATCTGAGTTCAGGTTGAGGACTTGCTAGCAAGTCCACCCCCTATATTGCGTAGTGATAGAATATCTGAATTTTTTTAAACCCAACTCATTACCACATCATTGAAGAAATAATTTTTGCTGAATTAATTATATAAAGTACAGAATCTCTACAACTTACGTACACTTCACCATTTTCTGTACATCAATTTTCCAAATATTTCTCTTCCGAATTCTCCCAGACCCCAATGATGTTACTTATATCATGGTCATGCTAAAGGAAAGAAATAAATAACTGGAGAATACACTTCACTGAATTCATAGCACATCAAAAATATGTCTCAAGACTTTTTGTGAATACCCTGAGACTTGATTACCTAATTTTACATGACATTAACTCACATAACTTATAGTAGATTTGAAAACTAAATTCACAGGGGTGGTGGTAGAAAATAGTACTTGCAGTCAAGTTGTTTTTTAGGTTATATTATTCTAAAATGGGAAGTAAGCTATGAGTAACAATTTCTCCTCATTTTGAATATGTGTCACCCCTAAATTATCTGATTCTTCACTACACATAAAAATTAAAGAAGTATGCATCATCAATGTATTATAAGTACTGAAATACTTGATGTAAGTTTTGAAAATAATTTGATGAAATAAACTCAGAGCTAAAGTAATAGCATATAATGAAAAAATTATATTAGTGGAAGAAACAACTTTCACCAGTAGCCATCTGATACCAATATGATAACACCAAAAATAGAGGATCCCAAATATTAGCATAGATGCCATTCAAGCGCACTACAATATATGTAAAAAGTAATTAGTATTTGAAGTACAACTTTCTAGGATAGGTGTACTTGAATGGTGTGCATATACCTCAGCACATGATTTTTTGAGTACATCTACAACATTCACACAATTCATCCCCTTATACTGATTAGTCAGCACCTGTTACACACACACCCATATCTTGGTACAAAAAAAAATGTATTTGATCTCATGTTTGAGACCAGTCCTCCATTTATCATGAAATATTGGACTTGTGTTTTGAGGATGAATTCTTATAGGTGTGTATTCAAATGTTTAAGACCCCCTATTTAGTTCCCATTCCCCTAACTAGAAAGCATCTTAAAGGAACCAATTACAATTTTAATGATTTATTCTGATGTTCACAATTAACTCATGCCTTGCTGTAAAGATACTACATCATTTTAATCATATGAAAAATAAATTCAACACAGGTCAATACAAACATTAAAACAATAAAACAATAATTCAATAGCATCAATATCCATGAATGAAAATATTTTTCTTTTTGATAGTTTTCTCGTAATAATAATACTAGATAGTGATCTGCTAGCAGTCACCAACTCATTTTCAAAATTAATAAGAATGATAATATTAATAATCTTCATGAAAACAACTATCATACACTTGGATCATAATAGCAATAATAATTATGCTCATCATTGAATGAACATATAAAATTTCTTTATTGAGATTTCGATGAAATTATTTATATTATAGTCATTATTAGTACTATTATCATAAATTGTATATAATTTTACATGTATTTTATTATTTATTATTAATTTTTTCCATAAAAAGGGTTAATAAAATGATCATGATTATCCTTTCCTCATTGTGAATATTCATGATACATTAAAATTCATTTTCTCATTACCTATAGTAACATTTTAATATTTTATAAAATAAAAAGCATATGTGACTCATGCTACACATGAGATTTAATGTGGAATCAAAATACATAACCTGTCAGGCTGAGATCAATGAAAAAGACATGAACTAGCTTGAATTTTCAGTTTTCTAGAAGTTTTTAATGGTCCTATATGAATACTGTAGTACAAATCCAATAAGTATTAAAATATATCTCAATATAAGGGTCTCACTAATTTTAATTTCACTAATCATAAATGGGTTACAATCTTATAGTTGGTAGAAAAAATAGATGTAATAATTCAGATACTATTCAAAGACTTTATAAGTGCTATTGATATTTATTGTAATTGTAGTGGTTATATATTTTATTGAAATGATAAAGAATGTAGAAAACAAGACCAAAAACCCCCTCCTTTTATACACAATAAGTTCCCCAATGAACCCCTTGATTTACCAGCTCTATACATGGTAAATGATACCTCATTCCAACTAATAGACATGTCCAATAACATAAAGAGTGACCAGTAACATAATTAGAATGATATCACCTGCCAAAATCCTGCAGTAATAGGGATAATCCATCAAAAATAAAGAATAAGCAAAAAAGAGAGTATATGTTGTAATAAATTAAAAGAAAAGACTAAAAAGGAAGAATTAAGAATAATTATTACTCCATAATAAGGGGGATTAACAGTAGAAATGATGGGGCTAATCATGAAATTAAACTACATGAAATCCCCATTTAAAAAAACCAAAATTGACTGAGAAACCACTTAAAAACTCAAAAAAGGGTGTGAGATGTGGGGTGACTACATGCAGTCCTTTGCAGGCCCTTTCATGGGTAAATCCTTTACTAATTTAGGAAAATTTAAGTGTGGTGGTGAATTAAAGCACCAAGCTTGAGGTTATTAATGAAATTAGTACATATAATAAGGGTCAATCCATTTATAATTAAACTAGGACTCTAAATAAGCACCTGTCACATATTTTAGTGTGTTTCCCAACAGTGGGAATAGAATTTGTGGTAATTATAGTGTGAAAAAGCTAACTTTTCTAAAAATGAAGCTATTCACACAGGAAAAATGCAGGCATTATGTGGCCAGTACACAGAAGCCATTTCTGGCATAAAAAACACCAAATTTAAAAAGTGTTATTTTTATGAAATTTAGTAGCCAAATCAATAGTTCTAATTAAGACAAATTGATCTTTCAAAGCACATTTTTAATATTATTAAATTTATAGCACATATAGTCAACTTTTAAGTGATTTAAAGTGCATTTATTGATTTTTACATAAAATAATGAGAACAACATCTTTAAGTCTACTTAAAAATTATGTAGCCTTATAATAAAGGTTCTTAAGATTACCCTAAAAAATTCAAACTTAATATTAAGTACATAAGACCTATAAAAGGTGGATATATGCATGTATATAAGGTGTTATAATGGCATCTTTTTTATTTTATCATAAATTTAATTATGTATACTTTTTCTGTACTCTAATTTATTGCTCCCATGTATAGTCCATGTGTTTAACATAACTTTTAAGTACTTTTTAATCAGTCCTGGGGATATCCACGCTGACATAACCCATCATCTGTGTTGGATTTAGAATAAAATGAAATATGCTGGTGGGGGCTACTACATGCAGCTGGTCTTTTCCCAGATGACTTGCAGCCCTGTGTTAGTCAGAGTAATTTAGGTCCCTGGTAAAAGTATAAAAAGATAAGGTCTAGGTTAAAAGCAAAAAAACATTAATATATGGATTATAAGAACTATTATTATGGGTTATCACAAATTAGAATATACACCATTTAAACACATCAAAAATTTGGTACCAAGTAAATTATTTTTATTTGAAGTACATCTTCCCAGGAAAGCTGTACTTGAACAGTGTGTTTTTACCTCAACATTTTTTTTGGGTACATCTACACCATTCACACACTTCATCTCCTCATCTTGAATATTCGGACCTGGAACACACACACCCATATCTTTGCACAAAAGTAGGTAGTTTTTGACCTCATTCCTGAAACCCCTAAATGAAAGTCTTCCATTTATCATGGAATATTGGGATGGAGTTTTAGGGCTGAAATCTTCCAGATGTGTAGGTTAATGTTTTAGAAACCATACAATTATTTCATCAAAAATTACAATATATTCTGAGGCTTATTTATATTAATATTAGGACCATATTGTCATTATTTAATTAATTTTTATCTGGATTCTGTTATTTTATTTTATTCATCTGCTCCAAGAGACTCAAAAAAGTCTTCTGGAACAGGTATAAAAAATTTAAAAAAAAATAAATAAATAAAATAAAATAAAATAATATAAAATAAAATAAAATAAAACAAAACAAAATAAAACAAAACAAAGTAAAGTAAAGTAAAAAACCAACCAAATTTCATTAAACTTAAAGAAATATGACACAAAGAATATTTGAACAAAGAATCAGAATAATAATAATAATAATAGTATAGTCACATTTTTTTTTCAAGGGTGCTACTAAAAATTTCACCTGTTTTTACTCCAGTGTGTTCCTTCTTCATTCATAAATTATGCACACTTTATAAATATCTGGCTAAATACAATAGTTCCACATTTAGTCTCAGATTTGACCTGGATTGAACTCCACTTGATCCCACATTGAGCACAAGTTAATCATCTCTCCATATTGCATATGCAATATGAACTGTGCATCTATTTTGACTAAGTTTGATGAAATAATATTCATTATACATTATGCATACATTTGAATTTACTTTATTTATGAATATGAATTTAAAAAAAATATTTGTTATGCATTTCTATATACATGTTTACAATAGAAAATTTACTTAAATTTAAAGATTTTAATGCAATATAGCTCTCCTATTGAACAGCATAGATCAGAAAAACACATTTTTTATGAGTCTCATATAGTTTGAGATTATAAAAAGTTATTGGCCTCAATTATTTTGGTCACTTTCAATATAAAAAATTGTATTTCTCTATCTTTTAACTCATAGTAATATTAATAAAATAATACTCTATGTATTAATGATTCAAACCCTTGGATTTCAAGTTGAAACATTTTCAATTTCAGGTATGAAAAAATTTGATAATGATACAGAAGAAAAATGTGCTTGTCTAAAAATATTTGAACACAGTTTCAAAGAATTTGGAAGGTGGTTAGAGTATTTCCAGTAATAAGTTTGTGTCAATGTGTGCTATATTAGGTAGAAGTTCTAAATCTGGGATAAATCAATGGATAAATGGGCATTTTAAAAAAAAATCCATGGGACTTGCAGGAAATTCCCCTCATATTTCTTGCAGTGAATATATTTGAAAATATGACAAAAGTATTGACATATTAACTAAAGAATGAGACTTCCTGGCTCCTTACCCTGCAAGTAAACTTTTGTGATGACTACTCACTACACAATATAGGGGGTGAACTTGCTAGCAAGTCCTCAACCTGAACTCAGATGGAACTCAGACTGAACTCATACTGAACCCATACCAAACTCTACTTGAACACCCACCTAAAAATGTTCTGCTGAGTGGTGCTCATACTTTATTGTATGGTTCCTTTATCAATAGCTCAATGTGTGTTCAATCTGTGATGAGTTTAGGTCCAAGGTTGCGTACTTGCTAGCCAGTCCGCCCCCCATATTGTGTGGTGACTCTTAAAAATTTTGGCCTTCCCTCCATAAATATATCTATATAGTAAAATAATATGGAAGTTTCCACATCTGCACATGATATATCATTTATTTTCATTATAAAAAATTAATGAATTTTTTCTTAGCATTATATTATTAATGCTTGATGTAAGTTAAGTCATGTATTTAGCATACACATATAGTATGATTGTCAGCCTAGGTATCCCAAGGACTGAGTATTTCTTATGTTTAAAATGAGATAACCTTAATTAAATTAAGCTTAAAAGTTAAAATTAAGGTTAAAACACTTATATATATGGCTATTATTCTTATAAATATATTTATTACACTATTATATGACTTATATTACTTTAAATAGCTTATACATAGCCCCATAGTACTTATTGAGGTGCTAATGTAGTCATAGTATACTTATCTTAAGTAATACTAAGTAATTATAGACATACATAAGCTTATATGTATGCATAAGTCTTATATTAAGTAAAATTTTTAGTTATTTTATGTATATATAGGCCTATATGCAGGTTTAAACCTCTAAATAGCCTATAAGCCTTATTTTTCTGCGTATTTTAGGTCATATGGATGTGTTAAATGGACCAAACATTCCTACAAGAGCAAATACACCTTTTCCAGGCACATATTTCCAGTTTGGACAACTTAATCTGCTTACTTAAATGGATTTTAATGGATTTATGGGATGTAAAATGATTACTGGGTCAGTGTGGATGCTCGAGGATGTTAATGAGAGCTTGGAAAGATTATTTGGTTCCTTTATATGCTTTGGGTTTCATTTTATTCTCTTTGGATGAGTTATTTTACCTGTTTCTTTCTGGTATCTGCTTTTATCTTTTTTCTCTATTTATGGTATGGGTGTACGATATCATTAATTGTGATGGTGGGTCCTTTATAGAGGTCTGGGTGTTGAAAATTCTTGAAGTGGATTCCATGGGGAGGTGATGATCCCTCAAAGTGCTGTAATAGCTGGGGATAGCAGTGAAATCATCTGGAATGAAAATCTGTGCACTCCAGTGGATTTTGGTATAAGGGAGGATTTGACCAGTTATTGGACATCACTTAACTATTACACATATAATAAACACTATTAAAAATTATTAAAATATAAAAATATTTTTAAAAATCTTTACAAATTGATATTATCTTTATTTTAGCTATGACTATATTTTATTAGCCTATTTTCCACCACTAGTCTGCACCAATCCAAATATTGTGAGTTAATTATTAAGCATAACAGTTTTATTAGTCTTTCCCTGAGGTTTAATCTATAAATCATTTATAAATAATTAGTTGAAAAATTAGTATTTACTATTAAATCATACTTAAGTACTAGCATACACTGACAAGTGGGAGTCTTTCCTAATTTATTACTTATTATTTTAATATAACCTTAGGATGTGATTTTTACTCTGGTATAGCTCATATAAACCAAATATTTGGGTCTTCAGCACATTATTGGGTCATCATAACTCATTGATTGCGGAAAATAACCATTATAATAATTGGTCTAATTTTTTAAAAAAAATTTAGGTATTTACAGTAGTAACTGTACCCAATATAAACCCAATTTCACTTGGTGTTTGGTCACCAATATAGCACCCAATTAAATTTTTATTTGGTTAAATATTGATCAGATAATTACTCACCATTATAAAGGTTAAGTTAAACTTATTATTTAATTTTTTTAACAGATTTTTTGGAATTTTTATTATCTTTTCTTTAAATAAATAATAATATAAATTCAGGCTAAGCTACAGTGCTTTTATTAGTATTTATATTACCAATAATATTTGTATACTGATTACCAGAAAGGTTTTCCCTTTTTTAGGCATTTTGAATAGTTATTTTAGACATTATGAGTTCTCCACAGGAAAATGTAAGTGATAAACCTGCTTTTAATACCAGGTCTAAAGCTTAAATCTATGTACCAGGACATAACTATGGGAGGAAAGTCTTATCCTCAACCAGAAAAACTCAGAATAGAAGAAACAGAAGCCCTCTTAAAAAAGGAAACTATAAAAAAGACTTCACCTCCTCTTCAGGATCAACTGTACCTCTTGGCCAGACAAGTTCTGAAGTTGGAGGAGTCAATGTCTTACATCATCAAAGAGGTGGTGAAAGTGGAGAACAATTGCAGGTTAGGATTCCAGCAATTGAATCAAAAATTGGAAGACCTGAAAGGAGTACAACAAAACCATACCCCCCCTATCACAGGAGGATCAGATCAGTCCCAGGAAAAGATCCTGGTAGAAAAGTGGAGATGGGATTGGTTTCACCAACAGTGGGCCAACCACAATTTCAACAAAGATCCAACCCCTCATCAGACCACTTCCAGTCACCCTTACAAACCAAAACTAAAGTTTAAAAATCCAGGGCTTTCACATATCCCATTTTAAGTAATTCAACTTCTAAAATTATACATAATACTAATTATTATAATGCAGGTAACCTGATTGATGTAAAATCTGTTCAGAAGATTGAGGAGGACTTGAGACAATTGGGATTAGATGTAGATACACCTGATTTATCTTTTGTACACAACAATAGTAATATTTATAATAATAAAGTTAAACCACATTTTCCATCACATATCAGTGAGTTGAGAGCTTCACTAAATAGTGTATAATTTGAAAAGGAAGATGTTGAGTATTTTAATAAAAATCCAACTGTTCATAGAATTTTTTCAGCATTATGGAGTAGAATGACTGAGTGAAAGGAACTATCAATTAAGCTAACAAGTGAAACAATTTTGTCCTTAAAATTGAATATTTCTCAACTAGAAAGAAAAAACAAAGAATTAGAGAGAGAAAACTTGGCTCTAACTAATAAATATGTCTCTTTAAGTAATAAACATAGTGAACTTTCAGAAAAATTCAGTGAGTTAGAGAAATTGTATGAAGCACAGTTATTAAAATATGAATCAAGAACAAAGTTATATTTTGCACAAACAAATCAAACTGTCTCTGATTTGTTACAAATATTAACTAAGGTTAATATTGAAACTGCCAATCTACTAATAAATCAGGATAATCATAACTACATAAAATATAATAATAATCCTTTCATTTAAAAAATGAATCTCAATCATTCCCATTTCCACCAAAAATAAAAACATTTTGTGGAAGTGTCAAGTCTGAGAGAACAAATGTAAGTCACAAATCAGTAAAAGAGGAAATACAAGACCATTTATCTAAAGTAAATGAGTTATTGAATTTTCCCATGAATAGTGAGATAGAATCCAATCAGAAAAATTGGCCAAAATTGATTAGTAACCAACTTATGAGGGAGAATGCAGCTCTGATTAGCAACATTTTATTCAAAGAATTGAAAATTCTAAATTCTTATACAAGGTACCAGATGAAGAGATAACATCAAAACTAATTTCATTATTTAGGGATGTATCTTTATTATGGTTTGAAGGTGTATTAAGTGAGGTTAAAGATTACTCTTGGGCTGAATGGAAACAAATTATTGAAAAACAATTTGGAGGTTCTAAATTTAGATTATCTCAGCAAAGATTATATGAGAGAACAAGGTATAATCTTTTGAATGGTGACAAACCTATGGTATTTATAATTAATTTAAACGAAATATTAAAAGCCATTGAGCCAAATATGTATTTTAACTTATGGAAAGATAAAATAGTATATGAATTACCTATAAATGTTAGAGATATTTTTGAAGCTAGAAAAATAATGGTACATGAGTACTCTGAATTTATTAATATTTTAATAAAATACTATTAAAACATAAGTATGAAGCAAGGTAAACCACTTATAAACAAAATAATGAACCTGTTAATGCAAAACCACTCCATGAAAAGCAGAAAAAAACTACTGCACCTGTAGTAACTGAACGTTATGAGACTAATACTTGTTATAAGTGTAATAAGCCTTGGGTTAAAGGTCACAAATGTGGGAAAAATATAAATATTGTTGAAAATCAGAAAGAATCTAAAAATGAGACAGAAAAAAGTAAAGATTCAAGTGATTGTGACAGTAATATCTTTATAGTGATGAAAATGGGGTCTGTATGTTGGAAGAATATTTTTCTATCTTTGAAAATCCAATATTGAGTATGGACTCTATTTATCAAGAATAAAATTTGAAGATGCTGAGAAAATTAAGGATATGAAAGCTGATAGCTTAAATATTAAACCTATTGTAGTTCCAGCAATAATTTCTGGAGAAACTGTAACTATAGTTTTGGACACAGGAGCTTCTGATTCTGTTGTTTCTGCATGTACATTACAGAAAATTGACAGTAATTACAAGTTAAAGCTTTAAACTCTTCAGAGTGAAAATTAGAGAGGGTTTGGATCAGTACTACACCCAATTATTAGATACAAAGCTTTTGTTTTCTTTAAAAATCAACATGGTTATGTTAGAGTAACTTGTGACTTTTTAGTAATAGATAATACTAATTGTAGTAGCTGTTTTAATATTGGTAATGATACTCTGAAAAAGTTTGGTGTAAACCTAGACCCTTCTAATAATAGTTTTACAATTAGCATGAATGGTAAAAGGAAATTTAAAATAAAATCTTTTACCACAGTCTTGAACATTGAGTCAGTAATAGATATTCCTTGCAAAGGAAGAGAAACCAGTGAGATGGAGCTTCTGGAAAAAGAAATATGAAAAGAATCATTTAGCATTCAGATAAGTGAAGCTGAGAGTAAAATTATTTTGACTTAATTAAGGAATTAACAATGGCTTTTGCACATAGGACCAATGAAATTGGCCTTGTGAAAGATCATGAAATGAAAACTAGTTTGACCTGTGAAATGGATAATATTTGTCAGCCAGGCTATTCCAGGAGTCCAGTAAATGATATATAAATTATAAAACCTTAAAGAGTGGGTAAGACTTGTATTTAATGAATATAACTTAATATTTTATTGCATAATGAAATTATATAAGAATTTTATTATATACAAATGTTACATTAAATTTATTGGTTATATATATTTTTATATACAATTAAATTGAGCATAATATAATATATTCTACAAATAATGGCGCATTTTTATGTATTTAATAATTATAAATTTATATTTAATTAATTGAAAAACATATATTATAATTACAAGTGAAAAATTGATTTATAATATATTTAAATTAATTACTTAAATTTATATATTAAATAATACCTCTCATATGATACTAAACAATAATTAATGACGCTTCTTTTGGCCCTTAATTGTGTTAGAAAAAACAAATAAATTAATTTGGACTAAATTGAGATTAATTGCTTGTTTTGTTGCGTCAAATTATTTTTTTGTTTCACTTAAAATGTCCTTTAATCAGAATGTACCATCTGTTTGGAATTATATTTCTCATAGTTCCTATGTTTCCAATCTTGTTTAGTTATTCACTATTGTCACTTACTGATTTGGGAATTAATGGCGGGGAAATTTGAGTCTTAATTGGGGTTTTAATTATTTGTTTCATGTTTTTCTCTATATTGTTATGTTTCATTTACTCTTTTGATATATTTGTTTTATTCCATTCTAATCATTGTATTTACAAAGATAGTAGCGCTTCAGAGGACCCATTGCCTATAAAAGGGCCTTGGATAATCCCCTGTAGCCTCATCACTTATTATACACTCAACAAATTAAATACTATTTTACTACGTTTATATTTTTTTTAGTAATACAATTCTAATTAAAAGTCTATATAACAAATTAAAGGTTGCTTTAAGTCTGATAGTAATTAAAAGTGTTTGCCGGGCAGAACCCTTACATTGAATAATAATATTATTAATAAATTCTAAGTTTTTGTCACCTCTCAAAGTTGCTCACCGTTGTTTCCCTCTCAAATAAATTAAATATATATTATTGTAATTTATTTCTTTTATTTTCCCTTGTCCTCCTCCTTCTCTCCTCCTTTTCTCCTATTTTTCTTACCTTCTTCTAGACGACTGACCAACAACTGGGGACCTTTCCAAAATGACGACGACAATCGAGCCTGGCGACGAACGACAAAACGCACGGACCACCTAGCAAAACGAAACTTTTGCCGCGACTGTGTTTCGAACTTGGGTTTGACATCTTAGGTTTATATAATATTAATTTTTATATTATTTTGAAGTGATTTTTCGATCACTATAGTAAGTTCACCTTTGCGCCTCTCACTCATATTACTATATTTTTATTGCAATAACAGTGATTGTGGCTTAATTGCTGATTCACTGAGTGTAAGTGTTCAATTTTTAAATTTTTTTTTTTCCTAGTTGACCATTATAGAGTGTTAAATCCTCTTAGTCCTAGAAGAATTGGCATTATTATTAATACAAATTGAATTATTAATTTAATTTTTTTTTATTATTAATTATTGTTAATTTTGGTTGACTTAAAAGTACATTGTGCTTAGTCCCAAATATATTGCCATATTTAATATTGGTAATTAATTGGTTGAATTAACTTACTTGTTATTCCCAATTTAACCTTGCAATCCATTTTTTTTAAAAAAATTAATTTTTTTAATTATTACTTTATATTGAAAATTATTTTTTCTATAATTTAATTAATTAAATATTTTTTTTTATTATTTGGAGCAATTATTGACTAACTTTTATTATTTTTTTATAAAGTAAAAAGTAAAATATAAATCTTCCCACTAGTATGTCCAACAATTTGGCAGAAAAAATGGATAACATGCAAGTGGATGAGATAGAAATTGACTATGATGCTGACACTGTAAGTTCTTCTAAAGTTGGTCATAAAAAATCTTATGCTAACACAAAGAATTCACATACTGCAGGATGTGGAAATGACAGGAAATGCAAACAAACCAAACCCCCTTCCCCCAGTACCACAGAAGGAAGTAAAGCCTCTAGTGCCTCAAGAAGGTCTTCCAAAAGGCTTCAAAATAAAAAAGCTTCCTCTGCCACAACAAATCAGCAACCTATCCAGTCATATAAAAGAGTTGGATACAGAAAATATGATGTACAAAGCAAAGGTAGACACATTGTGGGATCAGGTCCAAGAACTCAGGAACCAGATTCAGGCCCAGGCCCCTCCTCAGTTGCCTCCCAATCAGCCTCAGCTTCAGGCTCAACCTTCACAGCCACCCAGCTCAACCATCCAAAATCCAAATACTATGGAAGTAGAGCAATGGAAATGGGATTATCTAATGAGTCACTACCAACAGAATGTGCAACACCCTCCTCATCATCAGCCTGGCCCATCCAGAACACCCAATTTCCATCCACCTCCTCATCCCTACCAACAAGGCAGGAGAAAGAAGGCCCAAGCACAATCCCAAACCCAGTCCCAGGGGAAGTTTCCTCCTCTGCCATGGTAAGTAATTTGGTTGATAGTCACTTGGGTATGTTTTCTAATAAATCTTCTTCTGCAGGTAATATTATTGAACATGGTGAAAGAACAGTTAAACCTGTTAAAAGACAGCTTCCTGTAACTAGTAGCCCTATTGATGTAATTAGCAAATTGTCATTTGATGAACCTTTACATTTAACTTCTACATCTTTAATTAATCCTTCTCTTGAAATTAAAAATGATTCTGTTCCCCCTGAAATCTATACCTTAATTGAAAAAACTTCTGAGGAAATATTGAAAGATACCCTTGATTTTAATATTGTGAAAGACAAACATGTGAGAGATGTGTTAATCCATGAAAATGATAGATTAAATAATTTACACTTGCAATGTAAAGTGAGTTCTTCTGTACAAGATACAGCTTATTTAAAAATCAAAGAAACCTTGAATATTGTTCTTAGTCAACAAAAACAAATAAGAAGTGACCATAGAGCTATCTCAGATAGAAATATCAGTCTACATAAGACCTTGAGTGAATTGAAACCCCTTATTGAGGAAAATTATTCATTCAAGAATGAAATAAAATCTCTGCAAAATGAGTTTAAGAAGCTAAGAAATGATTTCCATGCACTAAGTACCAAACACTCAGTTTCTGAGGACAGAAATGTTCTATCTCTTGCAAAAGTAAATGACCAGATGTCTGAAATTCCAAGAATAAGAAACTATGTGTCTGACCTACAGGAAAAGTTCTCAACCTTAACCATCAATAATGAATTAAATGAGATTTCTGCAAATAAGCTGCATAAAAATAAAGGGAAAAAACTTGAACAAAGTTCATCCTTTATTCCTCATATTTCAACCATTAAACAAACTGACAATGAGTCTGTAAAATCTTTTGCTACTAGCAAAAAATCTTGTGATGGTCATGCACCAGCTGTTTCTGTAAATAATGAAATTTCTGAACACCTGGCTAAACTTCAGGAATTATTGCTAATGAATAGTTCAAACCAAAAAGTGGACCATCCCAGTAGTCAGAAAAATTGGCCTAAGTTAGACCAATATCCTACCTTTGATGGTGATTCTTCTTCTGATTGGCAACACTTTATCCAGAGAATTGATAATTTAAAGAGATCTTATAAACTACCTGATGAGGAAATTGTTTCTAAGCTAATTTCTTTATTTTCCAATGTAGCCTTGATGTGGTATGAATCTGTCCTCTTAGATAACAATCATTATACATGGAATGATTGGAAATCCTTGATTGAGAATCAGTTTGGTGGTTCAAAATTCAGGTTAGCTCAGCAGAGACTGTATGAGAATACTAGATATGTATCCTCCTCTGTTGAAAAGCCCATTGTTTTTCTGATGAAAATAACTAAAATCCTTAGAGCAATTGATCCAAAAATGGATTATGATATTTGGAGAGATAAAATCTTGTATAAATTACCAAATTCTCTTAGGGATTTGATTGTTGCTAGAACTGAGCATGTAAGGGAAAATTCTTCTTTCATTAATATCTGTAATGAAGTACTACCCAACCATAGATATGAACCAAAGAATTACCTTAGTAAATCTTATAATGATCAGAATAAACCTTCTATAAAGCTCCCAGAAAAATCTGGTAAACCCTCTGCCCCAGTTGCACCTAAAAAATATGCAACAAATACTTGTTATAAATGTAACAAACCGTGGCAGAAGGGTCATGTTTGTGACAAGAAAATTCATCCTGTTGAACAATATGAAGACACTGATGAAGTTGAACTTGATGTCAATAATTCTTCCAGTGACTGTAAAAGTAATATCTCCTATGACAATGAATCTGTTAAAGATGTTTTAATGTTGGAACATGATGTCCATTATTTAAATAATATATCTGAAAATTGTGTATTGAATTTATCTTCAGTAGAAAATGCTGAGATAATTAAAGATATTACTAACAATTCTATTCCTATATCCCCTTTAAAGGCACCTGTTATCATTAATGGTAAAAATGTTGATGTAGTTCTTGATTCTGGTGCTGGAGGAAGTGTAGTATCTGAAAAAGCTTTGGCTTCAGTTGATAAGGAATATTTGAGTAAATTATTGCCTATAACTTCTGAAAAATGGAGAGGGTATGGTTCTACCTTATTTCCTATTGGCAAATACAAAACCTCTGTATTCTTCAAATATAATGGTGGTTTTGTCAGAGCTATTTGTGAGTTTGTTGTCATGAAAAATGATAATTTGAGCAATTGGTTTATTATGGGAAATGATATTTTAACCATGTTTGGTGTGAAACTGGATCCAGCAAATAATTGCTTTACTTTAGGAATGAATGGGAAAAGCAAATTCAAAATTTCTTCTCCTAGACCTTCTGGGCATTTGTTGAAATCTTGTAACTCACTGACCCAATGTAAAGGTAGAACAACAACTGAAATGGATGATTTATTACATGAAATAGATACCGCTTCTTTTGGTGATCAGTTGACTAGTGAACAAAAGGATTCTATTGTTGCCTCTATTACCTCTTTCCCTATGGCTTTTGCTCATGGTTCTCATGTCTTGGGAATTGTTCAGGAAGAGATGAAAATTACCTTATCCTGTAATTTGGGTGATATTCCTCCTTCCCTTAAGAAAAAACCATATCCTGCTTCTCCATCAAAAAAGAAAAGATATTGAAGATAATATTGAAACATTATTGAAAATGAATATCATTGAGAAAGTGGATGTCACCCCCAAATATTGTGTCATCTCCCCAGTCTTGATTTCATATGAAAAAGATAAAGCTAGATTATGTGGAGATTACAGAGCTTTAAATACTTATACTGTTGATGATATTTATCCTTTACCCAGAATTAATTCAATACATGCTACCTTGCAAGGTGCAAAATTTATTAGTTGTCTGGATGGTAATAAAGGTTATCATCAAGTTCCAGTTGAGAAAAATTCTCAAAATTTTTTGCTTATTGCTACTCATATGGGAATATATAAGTATGTTAGGATGCCATTTGGCCCTAAAAATGCTCCTTCAGTTTTCCAGAAAGTCATGGATAACACTTTCCATCAAGAAATTATTGAAGGTTGGCTCATGGTTTATATTGATGATATTATTGTTTTTTCTAAAACTTTTGATGAACATATGATTCACTTGAATAGAGTTTTCCAAAAAATGGATGAAATCAATATGACCTTATCTTTAAAAAAGTGTAAATTTGGTTTTCAATCTTTGAAAGTCCTTGGCCATGTTGTGTCAGGCTTACAAATTTGTGTAGACCATAATAAAGTTGCTGCCATTCAAAATGTGAAAGCACCAACTTCTGTAAGAGAAATCCAAAGTTTTTTGGGTATGTGTGGCTATTATAGACAATATATTAAAAATTATCAGGTCATAGCCTTGCCTCTTACAAAACTAACCAGAAAAGATGTTGCTTTTCTCTGGAATAATGACTGTCAGAAAGCTTTTAATACATTGAAAAGTTGCTTAATGACAGCCCCTATATTGGCTCTTCCAGATTTTAACAAGCCATTTGTACTTTATACAGATTCTAGCTTTATTGGTCTGGGTGCTGCCCTTCACCAAAAGCAAATTATTAATGATAAATCCTCAGAGGTTGTAATTTGTTATATTTCAAGAACCTTAAGAAATAGTGAATTGAAATATGGTGCCACTCAATTGGAGTGCTTAGCAGTTATTTGGGCTCTTGAGAAACTTCATTACTACTTGGATGACCAAAAATTTGAGTTGGTAACTGACTGTAGTGCTGTGAAATCTCTCTTAAACCTCAAAACACCTAACAGACATATGTTCAGGTGGCAACTTGCTGTTCAGGAATACAGAGGAAGGATGACTATTATCCACAGAGCTGGAAATGTTCACTCTAATGTTGATATGCTCTCCAGATTGCCTCTGCCAAATAATGACTCCAATCCTGCTTATGTACCTGAGGATGACACTGTTCATATACATGGTATATTTATAGTTGATATGGAAGAAGAGTTATTACAGTTAATACTGGATTCATATGATAAAGATTCTGACTTAAATAAATTAGTTACTATTTTTAATGATCCTAAGAATGCTTCAATTCAAGCATTAATAAAAACTCTTCCTGCAAAGTACCAAAATGCTTTAAATAAAGGAAAGTTTTCTATTGAAGATGGTTATATATATTATAGAAGGAAGCTTACCAATGTAATTGTTATTCCTCCTTCAATGAAAGAAACTATTCTCAAACTTTGTCATGATGACATATTAGCTGGTCATTTTGATCTTGAAAAAACATTGATTAGAATCAAAAACACTGCATGGTGGGCTAATATGTCTGAAGACACAAAATTATATGTTGAATCTTGTGATTCCTGCCAAAAATCTAAAAGGTTAACAGGTAAGAGAGCAGGGTTATTACAACATATTGAAGCACCTAGTGCTCCCTGGAAAATCATTAATATGGATTTTGTCACTGGTCTTCCTGTTGCAGGTAAAGACAGCTTTAACTCTTGTTGGGTAATAGTTGATAGATTCACAAAAATGTGCAAATTTATTCCAACCCACAAAGATGTATCCACCAAAGAATTAGCTTTCTTATGGTGGTCTTACATGTTTAATATTATTGGTTTTCCAAAAGCCATTATCTCTGATAGGGATCCAAAATTCACTTCTGAGTTTTGGACCTCTTTGATGGATATTTGTGGCTGTGAGTTAAAATTGTCTACAGCTCACCATCCCCAGACTGATGGTCTAGCTGAAAGAATGATTCAAACTCTGGAAGATATGATTAGAAGGTATTGTGCCTTTGGTTTAGAATATAAAGACAATGACAGATTTACTCATGATTGGGCCACTCTTTTGCCTGGTCTTAAATTTGCATATAATAGCACTGTTCATTCTGTCACTGAGAAAAAGCCTTTTGAGCTTTGGTTAGGTTATGTCCCAAACACTCCTGCTCAGATTCTCAATAATAAATTACCTAAGTTGGAACTACACCCTGGTGTAAAATCTTTTATGCAAATGCAACAACTATGCAGAAAACATGCTCAGAGTTGTATTGATAAAGCATTTGAATATGAAAAGAAAAGATGGGATAATTCCCATAAAGAATACACATTTAACAAGGGTGATGAAGTGTTGATCTCTACTGTCCATTTCAATTTACAAGGTAACCACAAATTAAAAGATCCTTTTGTAGGACCATTTGTTGTTAAAAGAATGGTTGGTGATAATGAAGTAGAAGTTGTATTGTATTCTCCATATGATAGGAAACATCCTGTCTTTCCCATTTCTTTGCTTAAACCTTATACTTCCAACAGTGACTTATTTCCAAAAAGAAGAGGAAGACATAAGAAGAACCCTCAGGAAGTCACAGAAACAGCAGAAATTGATAAAATTCTCAATGATAGAATTATCACTTCTGAAAGAGGTACTGAATATTTATTGAGATATAAGAACAAATCATCTGAACATGATGCATGGATACCTGGCAAGGAAATTTCAAATCTGCCTGCTCTGTTGAAAAAATACAAAAAGAAAAAATCTTAGCATTTTTTTTTATTGTTTTTTTTAGAGTGAGGGAGTGTCAGCCAGGCTATTCCAGGAGTCCAGTAAATGATATATAAATTATAAAACCTTAAAGAGTGGGTAAGACTTGTATTTAATGAATATAACTTAATATTTTATTGCATAATGAAATTATATAAGAATTTTATTATATACAAATGTTACATTAAATTTATTGGTTATATATATTTTTATATACAATTAAATTGAGCATAATATAATATATTCTACAAATAATGGCGCATTTTTATGTATTTAATAATTATAAATTTATATTTAATTAATTGAAAAACATATATTATAATTACAAGTGAAAAATTGATTTATAATATATTTAAATTAATTACTTAAATTTATATATTAAATAATACCTCTCATATGATACTAAACAATAATTAATGACGCTTCTTTTGGCCCTTAATTGTGTTAGAAAAAACAAATAAATTAATTTGGACTAAATTGAGATTAATTGCTTGTTTTGTTGCGTCAAATTATTTTTTTGTTTCACTTAAAATGTCCTTTAATCAGAATGTACCATCTGTTTGGAATTATATTTCTCATAGTTCCTATGTTTCCAATCTTGTTTAGTTATTCACTATTGTCACTTACTGATTTGGGAATTAATGGCGGGGAAATTGGAGTCTTAATTGGGGTTTTAATTATTTGTTTCATGTTTTTCTCTATATTGTTATGTTTCATTTACTCTTTTGATATATTTGTTTTATTCCATTCTAATCATTGTATTTACAAAGATAGTAGTGCTTCAGAGGACCCATTGCCTATAAAAGGGCCTTGGATAATCCCCTGTAGCCTCATCACTTATTATACACTCAACAAATTAAATACTATTTTACTACGTTTATATTTTTTTTTAGTAATACAATTCTAATTAAAAGTCTATATAACAAATTAAAGGTTGCTTTAAGTCTGATAGTAATTAAAAGTGTTTGCCGCGCAGAACCCTTACATTGAATAATATTATTATTAATAAATTCTAAGTTTTTGTCACCTCTCAAAGTTGCTCACCGTTGTTTCCCTCTCAAATAAATTAAATATATATTATTGTAATTTATTTCTTTTATTTTCCCTTGTCCTCCTCCTTCTCTCCTCCTTCTCTCCTATTTTTCTTACCTTCTTCTAGACGACTGACCGACAATATTCATGCTAGTCTTAAAAAGAAACCATACCCTACTTCACCAATAAAGAGGAAAGACATAGAGGAAAATATTAAGATTTTGTAATACATGAAATTATTGAAAAGGTAGAACCTACACCAAAATATTGTGTGATATCACCAGTGCTTATTTCTTATGAAAATTATAAGGTAAGACTGTGTGGTGATTATAAAGAATAAAATACATTTACAGTAAATGATATTTACCCTTTGCCAAGGATTAATTCTATACATGCTACCCTGAAAGGTGCTAAGTACATCAGTTTCATAGATGGGAATCAAGGGTACTATCAAATTCCTGTTGAAAAGAACTTAAAGCACTCTTTATTGAAAACAACACATATTGAAATTTATAAATATTCCAGAATGCCATTTATACCATAAATTGCTTGATCAGTATTTCAGAAATTAATGGATATAAAATTCCATAATGAAATGATTGAAGGATGGTTGATGGTATACATTGATGACATCATAGTGTTCTCTAAGACATATGATGAAAGCCTACTCCATTTGAAGAAGGTATTTAAGAAAATGGATGAAATAAAAATGACCCTTTCATTCAAAAAATGTAAATTTTGGTTTGAGTCTTTAAAAGTGCTTGGTAATATTGTATCTAGCTTACAAATTTGTGTTTAACAAAATAAGGTGGCTGCAATCAAGAATATTGGAATTCCTCAAAATTTTAAGGATGTACAATTTTTTTCTTGGGATGTGTGGTTATTATAGACAATATATAAAGAACTACCATTTAATTTCTGCACCATTGAACACACTGATAAATAAATCAGAAGCTTTTGTTTTGGAACAATGAGAGACAAAAAGCTTTTGATAAGTTAAAAGAATTTTTGATGACAGATCCCACCTTGGGATTACCAGTTTTCTAATTACCTTTTGCCTTGAATACTGAAGCAAGTTTTATTGGTTTAAGTGCAGATTTGCATCAAAACAACTTAGAGAAGGGAAAATGTCAGAAGTAGTAATCTGCTATATTTCAAGAACTCTAAGAAGTAGTGAATTGAAATTTGGTGCTATTCAACTTGGGTGTTTGGAAGTAGTATGGGCTCTTGAGAAGCTACATTATTACTTGAGGACCAAAAATTTGAGTTGATAACTGACTGTAGTGCGGTTAAGTCACTATTAAACATGAAAACTCTTAATAGGCATATGTTTAGATGGAAATTAGATGTACAAGAGTACAGAGGATGGATTGCTATTACACATAGAGCAGGAACTTTACACTCTAATGTAGATCTGTTATCTAGAGTACCTCCACCTAATAATAATGATAATCCAGCTTATGTTCCTGAAACAGAGATTATTAAAATTTATGGCATTTATATTTGGGGGTATCAAAGTTAGAAATCTTCCATTTCAAAATACCTCTTTTTTCCACCAAATCAACCATGATTATTTTTTAAAATATGTCATATTGTACCCCAAAAAAACCTTTTTATTGAGAAATAATGTCAAGTTTTTAAATTTCTTTTTGTGTTTTGAAATACCTATTAAATAATTACAAATTTCTAACTTTGATACCCCCTATTGTAGATCTTGAGGATGAATTTATGCAATCAATTCTTAATAAGTATGCTTCAGATCTTGGCTTGAGTAAGCTGACTACAATATTAAATGATCTTCTATTGCTTCAATGAGTTTTTTGATAAAATAATTACCACAAACATATAGGGAAACATTGATGAAAGATAAATTTTCCATTGAGGATAGTTTTATATATTACAGAAAAAAATTAAGTAATGTAATTGTAATTCCCCCTTCAATGAAGGATTAAATGTTAAGTATATGTCATAATGATATATTAGAAGGTCATTTTTATTCCATAAAACATTAAACAGAGTTAAAATACAGCTTGGTGGGTTAACATGTGTGATGATGTTCAAAAGTGTGTTGAGACATGTGGTTCTTGTCAAAAATCTAAAAGATTGACAGACAAAAGATCTGGTTTTTTACAGCAAATTGAGAAACTAAAAGCAGAATGGGAAATAGTTGAAATGGACTTTTTAACAGGTTTGCCAATAGAAGGGCATAAGAGTTATTACTCCTGCTGGGTAGTTGTAGATAGGTTTACAAAAATGTGTAAATTTATTCCAACCCACAAAGAGGTCTCTGCAAAAGACTTAGATTTTTTATGGTGGGAAGAAATGTTAAATATATCAAAATTACCCAAAGCAATAGTTTCAGGAAGAGATCCAAAATTTACTTCTGAGTTCTGGACATCACTTATGGATGTTTCAGATTGTCAATTAAAACTTTCTACAGCACAGCATCCAAGAACTGATGGTCTGGCAGAAAAGATGATAAAAACTTTAGAAGATATGATAAGAAGATTGTCAAGGGGTCTTTCAAGTATAGAAGGTTTTATAGGGAGGTCCAATGGCGGTAAAGACAGTTTTAAAGGGATTCAAACTCAGGTACGTATTTTCCTATCTTAAAGATTATTTACTCAATAATAAGAGGTAAAGAGTTGGATTATTATTAAAATTAATGGATTAAAATTACGTTTAATGTAAATACTAAGGTAATAATAAATAGTAATAAAAGGATTGTAAATAGTTTTAATAAAATAAGTAAGTAATTGAATGAATCAAAAAACCACCTAAAGAGAGGCCTTATATAGGCAAAGGAGGGACAAAACATGGAAATGGAATTCTAAAACATTAGTATGAGAGAGAGAGAGAAACAGAATATTCCAGAAGGAGTATTTTCAAATAACAAAGTTGTTCTAAAAAGAAGGAGTCAAAAAGATGTATTTACAGAGTATGTCAGAAATACATAAATTTATTTAATATTTACTTTAGAAGTCAATTCTAAATAAGAAATTTGAATTTTTTGTATATATTTATTTTTATTTGAATATTGAAATTTTATATCAATTTAAAATCTAATTTTTTAATATAAAATTTTATTTCTACTAACCTGTCAATGAGCACGGTGTAAGAGAAAAAACATAAGGGACATTTTATATTTAATTTTAATTATTCATTTAATTTTACCATTCTGTAAGTAATTAATTTATTACAGGTAATTTTAATGTAACTAATTTAATTAAATAATTAAAATAATAAGGCGTGGCTTCATCCAGTTAATAGTTAATTATTTCACTGGGTAAGTCTAGTAGCCTGCCTGACACTCCCTCACTCTAAAAAACAATAAAAAAAATGCTATGATTTTTTCTTTTATATTTCTTTAGCAGAGTGGGAAGATTAGATATTTCCTTCCCAGGTATCCAAGAGTCATATTCAGAAGATTTATTCTTGAATCTCAATAAGTATTCTGTACCTTTTTCAGCAGTAACTATTCTGTCATTTAGAATCTTATCAATTTCTGCTGTCTCAGTGATTTCATTAGGGGTCTTTTTTGGTCTTACCCTCCTTTTGGGAAATAAATCACTATTGGATGTATAAGGTTTAAAAAGAGATATTGGAAAAACAGGATGTTTTCTGTCATATGTAGAATACAAAATAACTTCAACTGCATTATAACCAACCATTCTTCTTACAACAAATGGACCAACTAATGGGTCTTTTTATTTGTTATTACCTTGTAAATTGAAGTGGACTGTAGAAATCAACACCTCATCACCCTTTTTAAAAGTGTATTCTTTATGGGATTTGTCCCATCTCTTCTTCTCATATTCAAATGATTTTTCAATACATTTTTGAGCATGAATCCTGCAAAGTTGTTGCATTTGAAGAAACGATTTTACACAAGGATGTAAATCCAATTTAGGTATTTAATTATTGAGAATTTGGGAAGGAGTATTTGGAACATATACAGGCCAGAGCTCAAAAGGCTTTCTTTGAGTAACAGAATGAACAGTGCTATTATAAGCAAATTCTAGCCCAGGCAGTAAGGTAACCCAATCATGAGTGAAACTGTCATTGTCTTGATACTCAAGGCCAAAGGCACAGTACCTTCTTACCATGTCCTCTAGAGTCTGAATCATTCTTTAAGCTAATCCATCAGTCTGAGGGTGATGGGCAGTAGATAGTTTCAGATCACAACCACACACATCCATCAGAGACATCCCAAATTCAGAAGTAAATTTAAGGTCTCTGTCAGGGATTATGGCTTTAGGAAAACCAGCAGTATTAAACATATGATACCCCAATAGAAACGCTAATTCCTTAGTGGATACATCCTTGCGAGTAGGGATAAATTTACACATTTTGGTGAATCTGTCCACAATAACCCAACAAGAGTTATAACTGTCTTTTCCAGAAACAGGTAATCCTGTTACAAAATACATGTTTATTATCTGCCATGGTGCATCAGGAGGTTCAATATGTTGCATTAATCCAGCTCTCTTACCAGTCAATCTTTTTGATTTTTGGCAAGAATCACAAGATTCAACATATAATTTGGTGTCTTCAGACATATTAACCCACCAAGCAGTGTTTTTAATTCTGATCATTGTTTTTTCAAGATCAAAATGTCCAGCTAATATGTCATCATGACAAATTTTCAAGATGATTTCTTTCATAGAAGGAGGAATAACAATGACATTACTCAACTTTCTTCTATAATATAGATATCCTTCATCAATTGAAACTTTACCTTTTTCCAAAGCCCTCTGGTACTTTGTTGGAAGGGTTTTAATTAATGATTGTATTGAAGCATTCTTTGGATCATTTAATATAGTGCATAACTTTTTCAAGTCAGTCTCCTTATCATATGAATCCAGAATAAGCTGTAATAGCTCTTCCTCCATATCAAACACATATATCCCATGAATATGAATAATTTCATCCTCAGGATCATAAGCAGAATTAGAGTCATCATTTGGTAAAGGTAACCTTGATTACATATCCACATTTGAGTGAACAATACCAGCCCTATGAATAATTGTCATTCTCTCTCTGTACTCCTGAACAGCTAACTGCCATCTGAACATATGTCTGTTAGGTGTTTTCAAGTTTAAAAGGGATTTAACTGCACTGCAGTCAGTGACAAGTTCAAATTTCTGGTCATCTAGGTAATAATGTAGCTTTTCTAGAGCCCACACTATGGCTAAAAATTCAAGTTGAGTGGCACCATATTTCAATTCACTATTTCTCAAGGTTCTTGAAATATACAAAATTACCACTTCTGATACTTTATCATTCATCACTTGTTTTTGATGGAGGACAGCACCAAGACCAATAAAACTGGCATCAGTATACAAAACAAATGGCTGATTAAAGTCAGGTAAAGCAAGAATTTGTGCTGACATCAAACAGTGTTTCATAGTTTCAAAACTCTCTGTCTTTCACTATTCCAGACAAAAGCAACATCCTTTCTAGTCAGTTGGTTAAGGGGTAAAGCTATGACTTGGTAATTTTTAATATACTGTCTATAGTATCCACACATTCCCAAAAAACTCTGGAGCTCTCTAACCATGGTAGGAGCCTTCACCTGCTGTATGGCTGCCACTTTATTTTGGTCAACACATATCTGTAACCCTGAAACAACATGACCCAGCACTTTTAAGGAATGAAAACCAAGTTTACATTTCTTCAAAGCAAGTGTCATATTTATTTCATCCATTTTGTGGAACACTTTACACAGGTGGGTGAGATGGTCCTCAAATGTTTTAGAGAATATAATGATATCATCAATATAAACCTTCAGCCATCCTTCAATAATTTCTTGGTGGAATGTGTTATCCATAATTTTTTGAAAAACTGAAGGGGCATTTTTAGGGCCAAATGGCATCCTAATATACTTATAAATACCCATATGAGTAGCAATTATCAGAAAATTCTGGGAATTCTTCTCAACAGGCACCTGGTGATATCCCTTGTCACCATCCAAGCAGCTTATATATTTAGCACCTTGTAAGGTAGCATGTATAGAGCTTATTCTAGGTAAAGGGTAGATATCATCAACAGTATAAGTATTCAATGCTCTATAATCACCAGAAAACCTGGCTTTGTCTTTCTCATAAGAAATTAGGACAGGTGAGATAACACAATATTTAGGTGTTTCAACTACCTTTTCAATAGTATTCATTTTCAAAAGGGTAGAAATATTATCCTCAATATCTTTTCTCTTTGTGGGAGAAGCAGGAAAAGGCTTCTTCTTCAAACTAGGTGGTATGTCGGTTAATGGACAAGATAATGAAAGTTTCTTTTCTTCCTTAACTAATCCTAGTTCATGTGACCCATGAGCAAAGGCCATAGGAAAAGACTTTATCAATTTAATGATGGAATCTTTATCCTCACCAGAAAGTCGTTCTCCAAAAGAAGCATTGTCAATTGCAGACATAAGAGAACGCATTTTGATTGTAGACCTTCCTTTATATTGAATCACGGAATTACATGTGTTTAATTCTGGTTTTAACAATTTTTTGGGGGAGGAAATCTTAAATTTTCTCTTCCCATTAATCCCCATTGTGAAGCATTTGTTTGAAGGATCTAATTTTATGCCATATTTGGTTAAAATGTCATTTCCTATGATAAAACAACTGCTTAAATTATCATTTTTCATGACAACAAAATCACAAATAGCTCTTACAAAACCATGGTTATATTTAAAAAACTTTGTGGCTTTGTATTCACCAATGGGGGACAAAACAGAGCCATAACCTCTCCAATTTTCAGAAATGATCGGAATCAGCATTGATTTATAGTCTTGATCCACTGAAGCAAGTGCTGTTTCAGATACTACACTTCCTCCAGCTCCAGAATCCAGAACAACTTCAATGCTGGTTCCATTGATCAATACTAGTGCTTTGAGAGGGGCAATAACAATTGAGCTATCCTCAATTTTCCTTATGATCTCAGCATCCTCAACTGTAGATAAATCATTATTATCAATATCAATAGTATTTAAATAATGAATATCTTCTTCCAGCATCAAGATTTCTTGTTGAGATTCATATGAAATATTGCTGGCACAATCACTTGAAGTATCATACAGTGCTATTGTGTCATCAGCCTGCTCCTCAGTTTGTTCAACAAGATTTATCCTTATGTCACAAACATGGCCTTTCTTCCAAGTCTTGTTGCACTTGTAGCAAGTGTTTGTTGCATACTTTTTAGGTGCAACAGGGGCAGAAGGTTTACCAACCTTTTCCAGAGGTTTCTGTTGGTAAGTGGATGATTTCTTCAAAGGGGTCCTAGGAATGAATCTTCTGGCATCATACTTGTTGTTTGGAAGGATATCATTACAAGTATTAATGAAGGAAGAAGTTTCTCTGAAGAACTCAGTCCTGGCCACTATCAAGTCTCTCAAAGACATTGGTAATTTATAAAGGATCCTGTCCTTCCATAACTAAAACTCCATATTTGGGTCCATTGCCCTCAAGATTTTTACAAGTTTCATTAAGAACTCAATAGTTTTATCAGCAGAAGAGCTATATCTAGTTTCCTCATACTGCCTTTGTTGAGCCATCCTAAACTTGGAGCCACCAAATTGTCATTTAATCAATTTTTTCCAATCTTCCCATGAGTAGTCATTCCTATCCAGGAGAACAGATTCATACCACATTAGCCTACATTGGTAAACAAAGAAATTAACTTAGACACAATTTCATCATCTGGGATTTTGTAAGATTTTTTCAAGCTATCAATTCTGCAAATGAATTGCTGCCAATCAGAAGAAGAATCACCATCAAATGTTGTATACTGGTCAAGTTTTGGCCAATTCTTTTGATTTGAAGGAGCCTCCTTAGTATTAGATTGTTTCTGAGTAAGAAGCAGCTGTAACTTCTTCAATTGTGCAGTAATCTCATTGTTTAATACTTCCGGAGACAATCCTGGTGCATCATCAATTTTTGATGGAAACTCAGTGGTATCAACAGGCATTTCTGAATCTAATTTTACTTTAGATGAACTAGCAACAGGTAAACTTGGAGCATCCTGTACCATATGTTCCTTCAAAGAAGTTTCAGTATATTTTTGATCATTAAACAATGAATTCAATTTTTCTTCAATGGTTGTTAGTCTGGTTTTCACTCTTGGAAGACTAGATAAACTCTCATTGACTGTTGCAATAGATAACTGGGTTTTATTTTGAAAAAATGAATAATGATCACTAAGTCTTTTCAGATTCATCTTATCTACCTCTAGCTCCAGGCAACAGGTAGATACAGTATCTTGCAGTTTGGACAAATCATTTTTAATATTTTGCCATAAAGCAACTTTCTTTTCATGGGTTGCTTTGTAATAAAACAAATCATCAGAAACTCTCTGTAACTCACTCTTCAATGCTTGATAATCCTGTTCAGTTAACAAACTATTATATTTCTGAGTCAATTGCATGTTGTTCATTATATGATTTTGTTTAGCAATAATATCCCTCAGATATTCATCATTAATGTTAGCTACATCTGGAGTGTTTCTCAATAAGGAAACAGAGTAACTTTCCAGATTCTCATAAAACTCAGGCTCAAGTGTTTCATCAATAATAGCCATATCAGGATTTCTAATTGAAGTAGTAATTAGAACTAAAGGATTAGATACATTTGAAATTTGAGAAATTTGCCTACTGTTCTCAGCCTATACAGGTCTCACAGTCTCATCTCCTCTTCCAGAATTACCTTAAGGAACTGAATCAGTTACAAGAAATGGTACTTGAGATTCAATAGAGGGGCTTACCATGGCTTGGGTAAGACTTGGATAAGGTTTTTCTTTCTCCTTCTTCCTCCTTAATAGGGATGAGGAGGTATTGGATTGAACTGATTTGTTCTTGAAGGACCTGCCTGAGGTACTTGGTGCTTTTTCTGTTGGGACAGATAATCCCACTGCGTGTTCAGCCAATCTCACTGCCACTTTGAGACTTCCACATTTTCTTGTTGCTGGGGGGCCAGTTTTGGAAGGTCTTTTGGAGGAGGAGATTTCTTCTTCTCTTGAATAAAAGACTCTATGTTTCTTACCTTGTCTTCTAGACAGTCTATCCTTGACCTCAGCTTGAGGTTTTCTGTCCTCAACTCCTTGATGTGAGTAGAGAGATTCTTTACCTGCTGGTTTAAGGGCATATTTTTAATCTTGAAGCCTTTGAGAAGCTCTTTTGGGGGGTTTATTGAAGGTTTTTGTTCCTGGGAATTAGTCTCTACCTGAATCTCCACTTCCTCCATTTCCATGTCCTGATTGGTTCAATGACTTATTAATTTGAGCTAATTGTGTAGTTAGAGGAGAACTCACAGAAGTAGCCTCATCATAATCAATCAGATCCAGTTCATCTTCACGTGCAGCAGAAAAACCTTGTTTAGTCATTGTTTTAAATCTAACCTGAGATGAGGGAAAGAAACAATAAGATGAATCAGTTTTATTTTTGCTTTATAAAAGAAAAATAAAAAAAAGAATATAAAACTCTTCAGGATAAAAATCAACTGAAAATAATAATCAATTATTTATTACTTAAAACTAATCCTATAACCAGGATTTACATGAAATCAACTGAAGAAATAAAAATAATTTTTAATTTAATAAATAAATTTATGATGATTATCAGGATTTAAATCAACTGAAGGATATTTAATTACCAGGACTCAATGTCAACTGAAATAATTTAGTATAGTTTTATTTTTTATTAATTAAAATTTTTATTTTCAGGACAATTTGTCAACTTGAACAAAAAAAATATTTTAATTTATCAGGACAAAGTCAACTGAAAATTACAATTAATTTTTAAAAAAATAAAAAATTTATTACTTCTAGGACTAAGAACACAATTTCTTTATCTTTTTCAACTATGAAATTAAATAAAAAAAATAATTTCAATTTACCAGACACCTCCCCCTGTAAAATGAGCAAATTAATGCCACTTACAGAGTGCTGAGTAAAAGGAAATACGTAGAGTATGAAGAGTGCAAAGTGACCCACAAATAGTAATCAATAATTACCACAAAATATATAACTATTAGTTAGTATATAAGCCTAAGTTTTGGAGCACGGTTTGATTCCCATTTGCAGCAAAAAATAAGTCACGTGATATATGACGTTTGTTGTTTTTGTTGTCCACTTGTCCTTATAGGTACCTCAATGGCAATGGTCCCACAGTCTCCGGTCCTCAAGATAACGATGCGCCGTCAACAATTCAGAAAGGTTCCCAACTGTCAAGGGGTCTTTCAAGTCTAGAAGGTGTTATAGGGAGGTCCAATGGCGGTAACGACGGTTTTTAAGGGATTCAAACTCAGGTACATATTTTCCTATCTTAAAGATTATTAATTCAATAATAAGAGGTAAAGAGTTGGATTATTATTAAAATTAATGGATTAGAATTACTTTTAATGTAAATACTAAGGCAATATTAAATAGTAATAAAATTATTGTAAATAGTTGTAATAAAATAAGTAAGTAATTGAATGAATCAAAAAACAACCAAAAGAGAGGTCTTATATAGGCAAAGAAGGGACAAAAGACGGAAATAGAATTCTAAAAGCATTAGTATGAGATAGAGAGAAAATGAATATTCCTGAAAGAGTATATTCAAATAAAAAAGTTGTTCTAAAAAGAAGGTGTCAAAAAGATGTATTTTAAAGATGTATTTACAGAGTATGTCAGAAATACATAAATTTATTTAATATTTACTTTAGAAGTCAATTCTAAATAGGAAATTTGAATTTTTTGTATATATTTATTTTTATTTGAATATTAAAATTTTATTTCAATATAAAATCTAATTTTTAAATATAGAATTTTATTTCTACTAACATGTCAATGAGCACGGTGTTAGAGAAAAAATATAAGGGACATTTTATATTTAATTTTAATTATTCATTTAATTTTACCATTCTGTAATTAGTTAATTTATTACAGGTAATTTTAATGTAACTAATTTAATTAAATAATTAAAATAATAAGGCGTGGCTTCATCCAGTAAATAATTAATTATTTTACTGGGTAAGTCTAGTAGCCTGGCTGACAAAGATATTGTGCTTTTGGTCTTGACTTAATAGCCAATGACAAATCCACTCATGATTGGGTAACCCTGATCCCTGGTTTAGAATTCTCATACAATAGTACAGTACATTATTTCACTGGAAATAATCCATTTGATTTATGGTTGGGATATGTACCAAATACCCCTTCTAAAAATCTTAATATATTACCAAGACTGGATATCTATCCAGGTACAGAATCTTTTCTTCAAATGCAACAATTATTCAAAAAGTATGCCCAGGAATGTATAAATAAGGAATTTGAATATGAGAAGAAAAGATGAGATAAAGCCCATAAAGAGAAAATGTTCAAAGAGGGTGATGAAGTCCTTATTTCTACACTACATATAAACTTAAATGGTAATGTAACATTGAAAGAAACATTCATTGGACCATTTTTAGTTAAAAAGATGGTTGGTAGCAATTCTGTTGAAGTTATATTATATGCACCATATGATAGAAAACATCCAGTATTTCCTATTTCTCTTATAAAACCATACCATTCTAAAAATACTTCTCAATCTTCAAGATGATCAGGAAGGTATAAACAGCAACCTTAAGAAATAGTTTCAAAAGCAGAAATTAAAAAGATACTTAAAAAGAGACACCTTACTAAAGAAAAGGGAGTTGAGTATCTATTAAGTTTTAAACAAAACAAGTTAAAATGAAATCTCTGATCCTAAATAACTTTTGAAAAAGTTAAAACCAAATAATACTGTTAAAGTTACAGTATATGTATAAAATATTGTTTCTATCCACTCCTTAGTTAATAAACTAAAATGTCTTAGCATTTTTATTATTTTTTAATGAGGGAGTGTTGGCCTAGGTACCCCCAGGACTGAGTATTTTTGTATGTTTAAGATAAGATAAACTTAATTGAATAATCTTATAAGTTAAAATTAAGACTATAATACTTATATATATGGTTATTATGCTTTTATATAGTTATTACACTATTATATAACTTATATTACTTTAAATAGATTATCCATAGCCTTAAAAAACTTATTAAGGCTCTATTTTAGTCATTATATACTTATCTTAAGTGATATTAAGTAATTATAGTCATACATAAGCTTATATGTATGCATAAATCTCACATTAAGTAAAAAATGTAGTTATTTTATGTATATAAGTTAGAACCTCTAAATAGCCTATATGCATTATTTTTCTGCTTATTTTAGATCATATGGATGTATTCAATCAACTCAACATGCCTACACAAAATTATACAGCCTTTTCAGGCACATATATCCAGTTTGGACAAGATAATCTGCTTACTTTAATGGATTTTCACAGATTTATGGGTTGTGAAGTGATTACTGGGTTAATGTGAATGCTTGGAGATATTATTGGGGGCTTGGAAAGTTTATTTTGTTCTTTATATGAGTTGGGTTACATTTTACTCTTTTTGGATGAGTTATTTTGCCTATTTCTTTATAGTATCTGCTTTTATCTGTTTTCTCTATTTATGGTATGGGTGTATCACCATGCAATATGGGAGGTGGAATTTCTAGCAAGTCCACAACCTTGAAAAAAATTCATATCTAATTTAGCACACATTGAGGTAGTGTTGAAAAAATCATGAGGAAATATTGATTTTAATTTGAACACAACTTGAAATTAAATTCAAACATTTATTGAAGCACAGTTGATCATTAGTAAAACAAATCTCGATGCTTGACTTACTTAAATTTTTGTAGGAACATTGAAGTAAGTGAACCACACTACCAAAAAAAAGTGGGCACATTCATAAGATTGTGAAAAATCATGGTTTTTGTTCTTTCTTGGAAATTATAAAAATTATTGTATTGTATAATTTGAACTAAAACCCCTTTTACATACTTTTACAGGATTTTTTACTAATCAATTTATAAAATGATCTTCAAATACTATAAAAATTTATTTAATAAAAAAAATTATTAAAATGATCCTTTTCATCAAAATTTTATTAGTAAAAATTTCCTGAAGTATATATTTGCTCTCATTGTATGAGTAAATATTCTTAAGTATTTTTTAGGCTTTAAAGTATTAGTGCAAGCTATATAAAGCTCAAAATTGATGGTTAAAATAATTTAGTTAATTGCACAATCCAAAAAATTTATATTTATACCATAATTTTAGATTTAAAAATATTTTATTGTCACTATTTACAAAAAAATTATTTTCCCTTACCTTCATTATAGAAAAAAAATAAGTGTCAAATTTCAAAAAGAATACAATAGGGGGTGTCAGTTCTGGCAAATCCGCACTTACAAATCCGCACTTAAATAAGTGCGGATTTCCAAAACACACTAGCCCCAATACTGGTGGATTTCAAAATGAAATAAGTCACTTATTTCACTCAAATCCGCACTTTCTCAACCAAAAGTGCTGATTTCACCATCAAGTCCCATTTCACTGATTTGTCAGCATCATCCCATTCATACGCAGCACTCCGCAGAATAACACTTCATAACTCAAAACATCGTACATCACTTACATCTTCATATCATATCATATAAGAGTCATGCCTTCCTCACTTTCAAATCGTGATAAATTACATAAAGCAATGACTTTCATGGCGCTTGAACTGCTCTTGGACTCTGATTCCGATTCTGATCTAGAAGAAGATTTTGTCGTTTTATCAAAAATGGCCAGGAAACTTTACCTTCTTCCCAGAAAGCCTCAAGTACTTCATACCCCCAAGTACACCATCCAAACACTTCTTAACCTATCTACACCCAGTTTTAGACAGCTGTTCAGGACTTCTCAGGAATGTTTCCTTAAATTGCTTGAGCTTATTCAGGATCATCCCATATTTCACAATAATTCTCAAAAAGAACAACGACATCCTTCAATTCAATTGGCCATCACACTATGTCATTTGGGTTCAAATGGTAATGGAGCCGCTTTGAAACGTTTAGAAAATGTCTTTGATTTAGGGTATGGTTCAGTTAACACTTATACCAAACGATGTATCACTGCCATCAACTCCTTGGAATCTCAACTTCTCACCTGGCCAACAAAAGAAGAGCGACTTGAATCATCTCAGGTTATGCAAGCAGAAGGCTTTCCAGGATGTATTGGTTTTGTTGATGGTACTACTATTCCTTTGAGCCAGAAACCTGGTCAAGGTGGAAACAATTACTTTGACCGTAAAAAGAGGTAGATTATTTTTAACTCCTTTCATCCTCCTTGAAACTAACACAAACAAATATATCTTCTTTATAGATATTCAATTAACGTTCAGCTTATATGTGACGTAAACAAAAAATTTATATCATTCTTCGCTGGCTATCCTGGCTCATGTCATGACTCCTACGTCTTCCAAAGAATGCATATTTCAAATGAACCTGAAAAATTCTTTGATGAAAATCAGTATCTTCTTGCAGATTCTGCTTATGTGAATGGAAAGTATGTACTTCCTGCTTTTCGGGGAGCAGCTTCAGAAGACAGTCAAAATGCCAAATTCAACAATCATTTGGCAAAGTCAAGAGTCCGTATTGAACATTCTATTGGAATCTTGAAAGGCCGTTTTTCTAGTTTAAGGGAATTAAGAAGTCCTCTTAGAAATAAATCTGAAATGGAGGCGGTGATCAACTGGATTCTGTGTTGCACTATACTTCATAACCTACTTGCTGACCTCAAAGATCAATGGTTAGAGCTGTATGAAGATGAACAAGTTGATTCACCTCCGACTATATCCAACACTTCTATTTCTCAATCAACTAGTATAAGGGCGAAAATCCTTCCAATAACACTCCAACATTTTTCAACGCAATTTTAATTTTTTTCTCTTTCTCTTCAAATTATCAATTTGCATGTATTATTCACTGAGAATGGAAAATTTTTTTGCATATTTTTTTGGTTTTTGAATTTGCTGTTAAAGTCTTATTTTTTTTTCTCTCTGTGTTTTCTTTCATCAACTCAACATGAAATCGCATATTTTCAGCAAACACATATTTTTTCAGTCACTCAAAGGTTGGGAAAGAGTTGGAAGGGAAGATTAAGGGTTCCGAGGCATTTTAAATGAAGAAAAGGGTCTGGGAGAGGTTGAGAGGGGTGAAATGGGGATCAAAAGAGGATGGCATACAATGGGGCTGGGAGGATAGCGAAAGGCATGGGGAGGGAAGACAAGCATGTGTTGATAGAATTGAAAGGGATGGAGATTGGTGCAAACAGAGTGTGAAAATAGGAGGATGAACTCTGTTCTTCGGGCGAAGAACAGAGTTCACTTCCATAAAATATTAGCTGAAACATAGTTTTCAATTCTGTAAAAACAGTTGTAAGTAATAGAAAAAGTCACTGATTTTTTTTCTATGTAATCCTTGCTTTACGAGGAGACTTTTGTGACGAAGCAGATTTTTGAGTTACCCTTTGAGATTTGGAATGTCTGGGAGGCATTATGAAACTGGCACATAACAAGAAAAAAGATTAAAAAGTAGAAGAAATAAGTAAAAAAGAATGTAAACATGCCTGGTCAAAATATTGAAAATGTTGGAGATTGGTGCAAACAGAATGTGAAAATAGGAGGATGAACTCTGTTCTTCGGGCGAAGAACAGAGTTCACTTCCATAAAATATTAGCTGAAACATAGTTTTCAATTCTGTAAAAACAGTTGTAAGTAATAGAAAAAGTCACTGATTTTTTTTCTATGTAATCCTTGCTTTACGAGGAGACTTTTGTGACGAAGCAGATTTTTGAGTTACCTTTTGAGATTTGGAATGTCTGGGAGGCATTATGAAACTGGCACATAACAAGAAAAAAGATTAAAAAGTAGAAGAAATAAGTAAAAAAGAATGTAAACATGCCTGGTCAAAATATTGAAAATGTCAGGAAGGGGTGTGTGCCGAGGATTGATGGGTAGGTAGCGAGGAAGGTCAGTGTGTCACATGTGACAGGGATGGGGTAAGAAAGGAAGGGATGTTTTGTGGCCAAAATGTGGTTGTGAAAAAATACGGGAAAAAAGTGCTGATTTGAGGTCATAACTGACACCCTTTTTTGAAATAAGTGACTTTTTTGCAAAATTTAAGTGCTGATTTGTAAGTGCTGATTTGGTTTGAAATCCGCACTTAATTTAAGTGCGGATTTGCCAGAACTGACACCCCCTATTATATATGTTTATTATTTATTCTCCTTAAAAATTATCCTTCCTAATACTTCCCTCCCCTAATTCACTATGCAATATAGGGGGTGGACTTACTAGAAAGTCCTCAACCTGAATTCAGATGGAACTCAGGTGGAACTCAGACTGAACTCTACTTGAACACCCACCTAAAACTGTTCTGCTGTGTGGTGTTCATCCCTGATTGTATGGTTCCTTTATCAATAGCTCAATGTGTGTTCAATCTGTGGTAAGTTTGGGTCCAAGGCTGCGGACTCGCTAGCAAGTCCACCACCCATATTGTGTGGTGATTTGTGCTTCCTATATGCTTCCCCTCACACATTCTCTCACTCTCTTAAATTTAGTGCTACTCTCCCCAGTCCTCTCCCCTCACCACCCCTTGTATCCCCCTTCACCACCCCTCTCCCTCCCACCCCACCTTACCTAAATCAATTTTTTACACATATCACCCCTTTTGATCCCCTATCCACCCTTATATATCTCATATCACTATGAATAAAATTAACTGATCCCCTTCTCAACCCTCTTCATCTATATGAAAAAAAGGGGTGAATTTTTAAGCCAAAGAGGTGGGGTGAGCAGCAAGAGGATAAAGACAATTTTGAGGTTAAATGGTTGAGATGGGGAACAAGAAGGTTGGATTTGGAAGCGAGAGGTTCAGGATATCTTAAAAAGGGCTTGGTAGGTTAAGGGGTGGAAATGAAACGTTGAGCTGGAAGGTGAAAGAGGTGGGATGGGGTAGGCAGGAGTGAGAAAGGGGTGAGTATAGGTGAGGAGGGAAGCAATAGTAGTGGGGTGGGGTGAAAGGTAAAAGGGGAGGGGAGAGGAGGGGTAAGGAGAATGGAAACCTACTCATGAATGTTCAATACTACAGTAACTGCCTTGGGATTTTTATCAAAAAAAGAGATATGGGAATGAAGTCAGAAGGAATACAAAGGCAGAGAAAGGCATGTATAGAGCTCAAAAGGACGTGAAACAAGGTTGAAAAAAATGAAGGTGGACATGATCTTTTAGCCAAATAACAGAGTTCACACTGTCTGATTTCAGCACTCATTTTCCACAATCAAAAACAACATGTAAAAGTGGTTTATTTCCATTTGTACCCCTCAATACATACAAGCTATTGGTTTATTCAATGTTTGTAATAAGTACCAAAAATTGAGATTGAAGATCTACTGGAGTGTAAAAACTAGCCATTAAATACTATTTCAATTTTTTACCAGGTCTTTTATAGAATTCTTATAAAGAATATACATAAGATAGAAAACCAATAAAATAGGTAAACTTTTGAAACAAGTTGCGAAAATTAAAAAAGCCTATATTAAATTTTTGAGCTGATGCACGTTTTTTCTTTTATTAGATGAATGTATGGAGCTTTCAATTTAGTTCAGAAAAATTTTATTGAGATGTATAATATTTTTAAATTCAAAAAGAAAATTTAAATAAATATTTAAAATGAAACAGATTTATATATATAGTAAACCTTTTGCTTTATTTTATGTTCTACAATTACTGTACATGAAATAGAAATTTGTCATGATAATAAAAAATTTAATAAAATGAGTATGTTAGCTTCCTCAATATCTTTTCTATAATCTATTAAATAAAAGAAAAATCTTTTTGAGTCATTTTTTTCACTAAAGTTTTTTCATTTCAATGACTATATACATTTTCCCAAAATAATATATCTTAATTTTGGTGGAACTTAGATTGAATTCACAATGAGATTGTGTTTCAAACTGTAATTCAAGCTAAGTTAAAATGTGAGAAAATTTATAATTTTTTAAAAATTTTGAATATTTTTTTAAATGTAAACATAAGTATATTCTTATATCAAAATGATTTATATTAAATACTTTAAATTTTTGGAAACAAATACAAATGATGAATAATTTTGGAGAAATTTTTTATTAAAAACATTTGGATGTTGGTTTTCTAACATTACAAAATTATTCTTTTTTCTCCATTAAAAATTAAGAATATAACTAAAAATTATTTTAATAAATTTATAACATATGAAAAAGGTATCAGATCTTATTTTTAGATTCATACTAACTCAAAAAACAATTTGTTCATTTTAAGTACAAATTATATAGTTCCTTAAAAGTCTCACATTTTTTTTCTTGATTTTCATGTGTAAATTAAAGGGAAATCTCATAGGATAAAATTGGTATCTTTTTAAAAAATTAAATAAATATATTTCAAATAAATATATATTGTTGTAAAAACTCAAAGTTTAACCTTAAGTTTCTGTTTTAAATGTGTACTGATGAGTTGAAATATTCTCTATCTAAATTCATTTTTTTCAAAATAAATTTATTCTAGTATTTCTTACTTATAAGGCCAATTACAAGAAGATTTATAAAATCTTCTGTTTACATATAATATCAAAGGGATTTTACTTTAAAGAATTAGAAATTTAATAGAAGAATAATCTAATTTTTACCTATCATTGTGAATATCAATTTTCTAATAAATGATTGATAAACTGTTAACTCATATATTCTATTTAAGAAGTATGTGTAAATGTTCAGTTGTGAATCAATCCTGTCAAAATTTATTTTCTTAAGACTAAAAAGCAAACCTGAAACTTTTAACTTAATTTGTTCATCAACAAAGTAGAATTGAAGTATTCTGTCTATTCATTTAAAATATGCATCATTATTTCTTTTAATAAAAATATAATGCCTTAAAAGCTATTGGGGGACTCCTTTTGGTTTAGAAGATTTTTGGTGGCGATTTACAGTTTTGGACGGTGGATTTGGAATTCTCAAAGTCAAAAACCTATTTTTTATCTTATAAGTTATTTTACTCAAATAATAAGAGGTAGAGTTTTGTAAGTATTATTATGATTTATGATTTAGGGTTATGGTAATTTAAATACTAAAAATATAAATAATAGTAATGAGTAGTTTATATAATAAATGTTTTACAAAAATGGTAAATAATAAATCATTCAAAAAACACAAAGAAGAAGGCCTTTTATAGGCAAAAGGAGAGAGATAACCCACAGAGTTAACAAAAATCCATAAGGCAGTGTTAGAGAAAAACCATTCCAAAAATTATAATGTGCACATAACAAAGGTATACTAAAATGATGTGTCAATAAAAGGTATCACATTATTTGATATAGTTTTTTAGAGTTCCCTGTAATTGTCACACTTGGTGTAAAACATTTTGAATTAAATTTTTATATTAATAGAATTTTAAATTTCTTAATAAAGAAATTTGAATTTTTTTTAGTCTTTAGTATTTTGGTATAATTTTACTCCTTTTCATCCTGTTATTGAGCACAGTGTTGGGGAGTAAAATATAAGGGACATTAATATTAATTTTATATAATTACTAAATTTACCTATTGTACTTAGTTATTTTATTTTAAGTAATACATGAGTAAATATAAAATAATTAATTAATAATAGGAATTAAAAAGGCTTGGCTTCCTCTCAGTAAAATAATTAATTATTTTACTGCATAAGTCTAGTAGCCTGGCTGACAAATCTAGCTTTTTTAAATGAGTTTAACTCAAAATACCTACTGTGTATTTTTTACAGAAAAATTATCATTTGGTAGTTATTCAATGAGCAACTAATATAATGATAAAAATTAACACTTCTACCTATTAAGTTCAGTTCTTGCACAATATTTTACTCTGAAATTTGACCTGAACCACATTTTTTGACATGAGAACACTTTTGAAAATCTATGGTGTTTATTCCCAGGTGGACATAGCAATTATCCCACCATATAGCATGGAAGCACAATTAAGAATCAATATTAAATTAAAAGAATTTTATGCTTTTTTGTTGTGTTTTATCTTTAAAATTTTACTTCTAGTTTGAATTTCAGTTTTTCAAATGTAAAATTCATTGAGTAGTGATTAATTATTTTAACTCATGAGATCACTCACCAACTGACAATATTCTCATAGAATTTAATGAACTAAATGATGAAGGGTTCTGGACTCTCATATATTTATTATGTTAACTAAAGCTTATTACAAAACTACTTTGTATTTGAGGAATAAACAGAACAAATAAAAGTTCAAAAATGGATTTCCTTTTGATTTTAATCATCTACTTGCATTTAAAGATATCAAAAGCTGGATTAAATTTACTATTATAAGAGATATAATTTTTTACACAAATATAATAAAATAATTTCTCAAATATTAGTGTTCAGTATAAAGAGTATATTAGAGTACTTTATCTAGTGAGAGATTGAGAAAACACATTGATAATTTTTTTGTTTAGTTATATGCGGTTTAACTGTATTCTAGAAGTAAAAATATAAGATATTTGATGGTTCAATATTTTTTTGGATAACTCAACTGAATTTTAAATAATTATATTAAATGAACAAAAAGTATAAAAAGACATGAAATAAAGAATCAGGTCATATGGCTTAAAATTAAAAATTAAAGCTTCAAATTCTGGGTTAAAAGGAGTTTTCAACAAAAAGAGCTACATATATAATTTTAAATTTTTTCTCAAAAAAATTAATTAACTCATTAGAAAGCTAAGAAGTGATAATTTTTAAATAAAAATATGATTTTCAGTACTTTTACTGATAAAATGAGATTCAAAATTAGCATTAAATTGTGTTTTATTAAAAAACACTGTGGATTTATCAGATTCTAAAGCTCCCCAACTTTGTATTTCTATTAATTTTTAAGTAAACTCTCAATATTATTTCTGAAAAGTATTATTCATCCTTAAATTAAGAGCTCAATATGAGTTCAAAGTAAATTTCAGTATCAGTTCATTATAATTTCAGTCTGAGTTCCATCTGTGTTCCATCTAAGTTCACGTTGAGGACTTGCTAGCAAGACCACCCCAAATATTGCCTGCTTTATGATATCATTAATTGCGATTGAGGGTCCTTAATAGATTTAGAAGGGTCCTGATGGTCTAGAAGGTTTTAATGGAGGTCCAACAGCGGTGATAGGTGGAATTTTGGGGTTTCAAAGTCAAAGGTATGTATGGGTTATCATTTAGTTTAATTACTCAAGTAAAAGAGGTAAAAATTTTTATAAATATTATTAAAATTAATTATTTAGAATTATGTAGCAGTAAATACTAAAGACAATAAATGATAGTATTAAATATTTGTTTGTAGTAGTGTTTTAATAAAATAATAAGTAAGTAATGAATGATCAAAACAATCAGAAAGGGGAGGCCTTATATAGGCAAAAGAGAGACAAAGCACAGAGTTAAAATCCTATATACAGGAGTATGAGAGAAGAAAAAGAATATTCCAGAAAAATATTTTCAAATAATAAGGTTGTTCTAAAAAGAAAGTGTTAAAAATGTGTATTTACTGAATATGTCAGAAATAAATTGGTTTATTTAAAAATTACTGTAAGTGTCATTTTTAAATAGGTAATTTGAATTTATTGAATATTTTTATTTTTATTTTTATGTTAAATTTTATTTCAATATTTAATTATATTTTAATATTAATATTTATTTCTCTTAACCTGCCATTGAGAATGGTGTTAGGAAATAAAAAAATATAAGGGACATTTAATATTAATTTTAAATATTTACCAACTTTATTTTTTTGTAATTAGTTAATTAATTACAAGTAAATTTAAAGTAAATATATTATAATTAATAATAATATATAAGAAATAAAAAGGCGTGGCTTTATCCCAGTAATTAATTAATTATTTTACTGGGTAAGTCTAGCAGCCTGACTGACACTCCCTCACTCTAAAAAACAATAAAAGAATTCTATGATTTTTTCTTTTTATATTTCTTTAGCAGAGTAGGAAGATTAGATATCTCTTTCCCAGGTATCCAAGAATCATATTCTGAAGATTTGTTCTTGAATCTCAATAAGTATTCAGTACCTTTTTCAGCAGTAACTATTCTATCATTTAGAATCCTATCAATTTCTGCTGTCTCAGTGCTTTCATTAGGGGTATTTTTTGGTCTTCCCCTCCTTTTGGGAAATAAATCACTATTGGATGTAGAAGGTTTCAAAAGAGATATTTGAAAAACAGGATGTTTTCTGTCATATGGAGAATAAAAAATAACTTTAACAGCATTATCACCAACCATTCTTCTGACAACAAATGGACCTACAAATGGGTCTTTTAATTTGTTATTACCATGTAAATTGAAGTGGACTGTAGAAATTAGTACTTAATCACCCTTATTAAAAGTGTATTCTTTATGGGATTTATCACATCTCTTCTTCTCATATTCAAAGGGTTTTTCAATACATTTTTGAGAATGACATCTGCAAAGTTGTTGCATTTGGAGAAAAGATTTTACACCAGGATGTAAATCCAGTTTGAGTATTTTACTATTATAAATTTGGGAAGGAATATTTGGAACATATCCAAGCCAGAGCTCAAAAGGCTTTTTTTGAGTAACAGAATGAAAAGTGCTACTATAAGCAAATTACAAACCAGGAAGTAAGGTAACCCAATCATGAGTAAATCTGTCATTTTCTTTGTACTCAAGGCCAAATGAACAATACCTTCTTATCATGTCTTCCAAAGTCTGAATCATTCTTTCAGCTAATCCATCAGTTTGGGGGTGATGGGAAGTAGAAAGTTTCAGATCACAGCCTCAAACATCCATCAGAGACATCCAGAATTCAGAAGTAAACTTAGGATCTTTTTCAGAGATAATGGCTTTAGGAAAACCAGCAGTATTTAAAATCTGAGACCACCACAAGAAAGCTAATTCTTTAGTGGAAAAATCCTTGTGGGTGGGTATAAATTTACACATTTTTGTGAATCTGTCCACATTAACTCAACAAGAGCTATAACTGTCTTTCCCAGCAATGGGTAATCCTGTTACAAAGTTCATGTTAATTATTTGCTATGGTGTATCAGGAGTTTCAATATGTTGCACTAATTTAGCTATTTTACCAGTTAATCTTTTTGATTTTTGGCAAGAATCACAGGATTCAACATATAGTTTGGTGTCTTCAGACATATTAACCCACCAAGCAGTGTTCTTAATTATGATCATTGTTTTCTCAAGATCAAAATGTCCAGCCAATATTTCATCATGACAAATCTTCAAGATGATCTCTTTCATAGAAGGAAGAATAACAATAATATTACTCAACTTTCTTATATAATAGAGGTATCCTTCATCAATTGAAAACTTACTTTTTCCAAAGAATTCTGGTACTATGGTGGAAGGTTTTTAATTAATGCTTGTATTGAAGCATTCTTTGGATCATTTAATATGGTACATAACTTTTTTAAGTCAGTGTCCTTATCATATGAATCCAGAAAAAGCTGTAATAGATCTTTCTCCATATTAACCAAATATATCCCATGAATATGAATAATTTCATCTTCAGAATCATATGCAGGATTTGAGTCATCATTTGGCAAAGTTAACCTTGATAACATATCCATATTTGAGTAAATAATACTAGCCCTATAAAATATTTTCATTCTCCCTCTGAATTCTTGAACAGCTAGCTGCCATCTGAACATATGTCTGTTAGGTGTTTTCAAGTTTAAGAGGGATTTAACTGCACTGCAGTCAGTGACAAGTTCAAATTTCTGGCCATCCAGGTAATAGTGTAGCTTCTCTAGAGCCCACACCACTGCTAAATACTCCAGTTGAGTGGAACCATATTTCAATTCACTATTTCTCAAGGTTCTTGAAATATAAGAAATTACTACTTCTGATACTTTATCATTCATCACTTGTTTCTGATGGAGGGCAGCACCAAGACCAATAAAACTGGAATAAGTGTATAAAACAAATGGTTATTAAATTCAGGTAAAGCAAGAATTGGTGCTGACATTAAAATTTTTTTCATAGTGTCAAAAGCTCTTTGTCTTTCACTATTCCAGACAAAAGAAACACCTTTCCTAGTCAATTGGGTAAGGGGTAATGCTATGACTTGGTAATTTTTAATATACAGTCTGTAGTATCCACACATTCCCAAAAAACTCTGGAGCTCTCTAACTGTGGTAAGAGCCTTCACCTTTTTTATGGCTGCCACTGTTTGGTCAACACATATCTGTAAACCTGAGACAACATGACCAAGCACTTTTAAGGAATGAAAACCAAATTTAAATTTATTCAAGGAAAATGTAATATTTATCTCATCCATCTTATAGAACACTTCACACAGGTGGTTAAGATGGTCCTCAAATGTTTTAGATAATATGGTGATATCATCAACAGAAACCATCAGCCATCCTTCAATTATTTCTTGATGGAATGTGTTATCCATAACTTTTTAAAAAACTGAAGGGGAATTTTTAGAGCCAAATGGCATCCAAATATACTTATAAATACCCATATGAGTAGAAATCATCAAAAAATTCTGGGAATTTCTCTCAACAGGTACCTGATGATATCCCTTTTTACCATCCAAACAGCTGATATATTTAGCACCTTGAAGGGTAGCATGTATAGAGCTAATTCTGGGTAAAGCATAGATATCATCAACATTATAAGTGTTCAACGCTCTATAATCACCACATAACCTGGAATTATCTTTCTCATAAGAAATTAGGACAGGTGAGATAACACAGTGTTTAGGTGTTTCAACTACTTTTTCAATAATATTCATTTTTAAAAGGGTAGAGATATTGTCTTCAATATCTTTTCTCTTTGTGGGAGAAGCAGGGTTAGGCTTCTTCTTTAAACTAAGTGGTATTTAATTTAATGGGTAAGATAATGAAAGCTTCATTTCTTCCATTACCAATCTTAATTCATGTGACCCATGAGCAAAGGCCATAGGAAAAGATTTTATCAATTTAATAATGGAATATTTATCCTCACCAGAAATTTGTTCTCCAAAAGAAGCATTGTCAATTTCAGACACAAGGGCAGGCATTTCTTTTGTTGTTCTTTGTTTATATTGAGCTACAGAATGTCATGTATTCAATCTTGGTGTTAATAATTTCATGGGGGAGGAAATTTTAAATTTTCTTTTCCCATTCATCCCCATTGTGAAGCATTGGCTTTAAGGATCCAATTTCATGCCATATTCACCACAGAAAATTTGGAGGGGGTATTGCTAGCAATGCCCCTCATTTAAAAATTTTGGGAAGTGGTTGGAAAGCTGTTGGAACGCTGTTGGGAATTCATTGTGAAACCAGATTTAAATAAATTGGACAAAGATTTGGTAATCAGTTAGACCTAGATTCAACCCAACTCAATCACAGATCCCTTGGGGCTTGGTGATTACTTTGATCTTCAGCTGAGCACAGATTGAGCAAAGCTTGAACATATCACTTAACATATCATAATATTCACTTTCCCATCTTGTGGAAAGAAAAATTTGATATTTGGTCTAAAAAAATCTACAGATATTTTCTTGCCAAGTTAATAACAGAAGGTTAAACTGTAGTATCTCAATTATTACATTAGACTACATAGATATTTGATAAACCATACAATTCAAATCAATTTTATTATTATTGAGACCACTACAAGTGTCTGTCCAAAGACTTACAAAAAGTATGTTAGTATCAAGACATTGTTCTTGGTAGTAGTTTCAATTTGGATTTTGAAATGCCATCTAAAGCATTTTACTATTAAACAGAAACATAAATAAGTGTAATAGGAGTGAAATTATTCTTTTTTGTGATTATAATGTAACAATAAAGCACATTTTTATTAAGAAAATTTTTCCTCTTAAAAAAACCCAAATTTACTCTATAGGCTCAAGATTTATTTTTAAGCCATATTATTTATTTCAGTTATCATTCATTTGCTTCCAATATTTTTTAAAAAGATAATAATAATACATGTGAAAGAATTATGATCTTAGTGTAACGTATGTTAAAAAGTTATTTTCTTGTTTAATTCAAAACTTATTATTCATTTTTTGGTTCAATTCATCTTTTAACAACCACTATCTCCAGATACTATTCTTACTTAATATGTCAAGTCTCAGATGTGTTGGACAGTTCTCAATAACAATCGATAAAATTTATATGAATGTAATTTCAAGATTTCAAAACTCACCAACCCCCACAATTTTACAGAGAGGCCATTTGAATGTTCATATTTTTGGACTATTTGAAGAAAGAAAACCAAACCTTGTTGGTAATCTTTCTCAAGTTCAGATTCAGCACATTGGACCACTATTGGGTGACATTGGGTCTGAATCTCACCATTTAAACAAAAGAAGTGCCTTGAATCCTATGAAGCCATTCTATTTTCATGCTTACTTGGTTCCAGTTTTTGGTAATCAGTATCAAATTTGGGGATGCCTCTTTTCTTCAAGTACACTAATCAGTCTTTCTAAAGAAGCATTTTCTTCTTCTCAAATCGATTTATGTCCAATCTTGAACTACAACTCCACTATCTTTTTTAATATCCTGCATGTAATTTTTGAAGGCTCTTTCCAAACATCTCAGAGTACTCAAGATTGGAAAGCCGATCAACTTATCCAAGGAATCAAAACAGTTCTCAAAAAACATCAACTTCAAGCAATAAATTTTATGATCGACAATGAAAAAATGTTAAAGGAAAAGTTGGATATCATGTGGAGGCACCAGGACAACCATTGGCTTAGAACTGGATTTGATGACTATAAAGATCAGTTTCCTAACAATCAATTAACCCCTGAAGGAAACGGGTCAATACTCGCTGATAATCTGGGTTTGGGAAAGACGCTGTCAACTATTTCTATTATAAGTGCAACTCAAAGTGAAGCAAGACAATTCCAGGTATTGGAAAGTCAAGAAGGTATTAATCAGAGCTCAGCCACACTGATTATATGCCCACTGGCAACACTATCTAATTCACCACACAATATGGGGGGCGGACTTGCTAGCAAGTCCGCAACCTTGGACCCAAACTCACCATAGATTGAACACACATTGAGCTATTGATAAAGGAACCATACAATCAGGGATGAACACCACTCAGAAGAACAGTTTTAGGTGGGTGTTCAAGTAGAGTTCAGTATGGGTTCAGTATGAGTTCAGTCTGAGTTCCATCTGAGTTCCATCTGAGTTCAGGTTGAGGACTTGCTAGCAAGTCCACCCCCTATATTGCGTAGTGATTGGATCAATGAAATAAGTCTGCACTTTGAAGATAATGCGCTTCCTTTCAAGGTTCTTTATGGGAAGGACTGTCAAAATACTAGCGTCAATGAGCTACAGGACACTGCTATTGTTTTAACAACCTATGAAAAAGCTATCCCAAAAATGTCAAAAAATCAAATCCAAAAAAAGATACCGGTGACTCAAAAGCTCTTTTGGTATAGAGTTGTTTTAGATGAAGCTCAGTTAGTGCCTATTTCTATATCTAAAACTTAAAAGTTACTTCTTATAATAAATTTTTATAAATATTCTTTTAGTTACATTAAAAATCCTTACTTGCAGAGGGCTTAAACAATGTTTGACTTGGAATCCCAACACCGACTATGCTTGACTGGAACTCCACTTCAGAACAGGCCCACTGACCATAAAAGTCTCATATGTTTTCTTAGAATTGAAAAGTGGCAAGAAGACTGGTTATGGAAGAATTTCCTTCTTGCAGGTTTGCAAAAAGGAAAGGCTAATTCTATTAAATCAATCAATCACTTAATGAAAGTCATAAGCCTACATAGAACAAAAGATGAAATTTTGTCTCTTCCAAAAAAAATTCAAAGGGGGATATCAGTTCAATTAGCAGATCCATGGAGGTCTAAACTTGATGTGCTTCAAGAAGGATTCACTGAGAGATATGGGCCCTCCAGAAGCACTGACCTCCCTTGGGACTCATCTGAGTTTCTTAGAGAGCTTATGATTTTAAGAAAATTCTGCAACCATCCAATCTACAAAAATCTGGATGAAACTCCAACTTTTGATTTCACCTGGCAGCATTCCCCAAAGATTTGTCATATTATATGCCACTTGAAGACTTTTTGTCTGGTGAAAGGGGCATAAAGTTTCCGAAAGCTGTTATATTCTCCAACTTTGCAGAATTTTTGCAGATGTTAGTGATTCTATAATGAATTGTTTTACAAAACTGTGTTGGCTTATTAAAAACAATTTTCTAATATTTCAAAATAGAATAAAAATGGCTCTAGATGACCGCAATATTAGGTATACCCAGCTTATGGGTGAACTCAGCAGGAAAAAGCAAGACAAAAATATGCATGAATTCCATTTTAATAAAAATTGCCAAGTTTTGGTTGGAACAATTCAGGCTGCAGGAGTGGGTATAGATCTCAAGTGTGCTCAAAATGTATATATAATGGTGAGCTCAATGTCTTATATTTCATATTAAGAACAAAAATATTAAATTTTTTATATGTTCAATGTTGAAATAGGAGCCAAATTGGAATCCAGCAGTTGAGCAGCAGGCTGTCGATTGGCTGTATAGAATGGGGCAGCAAAACGAAGTAAATGTTTTGAATTATTTTGTGAATGGAAGTATAGAATTCAGCATGTATAAGATTCAAAGGAAAAAAATGGAGCTAAAATTGTAATCCAAATTAAAATTCTATAATAGTAATCGTTAAAATTATGTTTTTGTTTTCAAGGCTAAGTTAAGTGTCCCAAACAGTGGAAATGAGGAGTATCAGTGTGAAAACCTATTATTAAGTAAGTTTTTCAAACACTCACATTAGAGGAAGCAAGAATATCAAGGAGAGCAGGTAAATTTATGGGATTTAGAGGATTTAAAAGTCTGAGTTGTTGAGGATTTAGAGATGCAAGATATAAGGGAAAATAACAGTCATTTGACAAACCCCGGGGGACATGAGAAGGATTAAGGTTAGGTGATAATGTTGAAAACAAACTTATTCTTTTGTACAAGGCCAAGTCCTTTAGCACACTTCCATAGTAGGTCAAATAATCTTGAATATCAAAGTGTTGTTGGTTAAGATATTGTGCAACTTTAGAAAAATCTTCAGACCTCCAATGCATTAAGATACATCTTAAAGATCCATCATTATCAATTTCGGTTTCTGAAAAACACTTGATGTTTGTGAAAAGGTTGTGATAAGTTTCACAATGTGGAAGTTGTTTAAGAAGTTTAGTTTGTTTAACTGAATTCTAAGAATCATTGTTATTTGAAATAAAGGTCTTAAATAAAAATGGTTGAAAAAAATGGGGTTTTCATACTTTTTTTAATTCTATATTTATGCTTTCTCACTTTGATTATTTCTTGAGAGCTATCAGAATCCTTCCCAAGTCTTAATTTATCAGAATGAACTAAAAATAATGGCGAAGAACTCCCATTTGATTTGAGAAGCTAATTTGAGTTGAGTCAATTGGATATGCAATCAAATTATTGGTTTTTAAGGCATTGTCCCAGTGTTTAATGAGAATATTTGCCAAGACCTGGCTCCATTTGTCAAACCAATCTAGGTTCCAAGCAAAAGTTTACCCCGGGAAACCGCACATGCCCAGGTGGTCAATGAAAGATTCATGGAAAATTGGTGGAAACTTTTCCAAAACAGCTGAATTTGATTCTGGATGAGGTAGTTCAAAGGCTATGTTGCAAGAATTCATGTCAAATGATGAAAATATGTCTAATTGCTCTTCAGTAGGGTTTTGTTTCCATTCATTTGATTCTGGTGACATATCCAAAAGTGAATGACAAAAATTGTGTATAGATCTACAAAAGTTTGAATTGAATGTAGGCAAAGTCTCATTAAAAATTTTATTAAGTGTTAGTGTGTTTTTGGTCAGGTTTCAATGAGGAAAGTAAGAGCTACTAGGGTTCATAAACAATTAGATTAAGAAAGTGTTCAATAAAATTAAACAAAGAGGAAGGATAAATTGTGGAGCTTCAAAACTTTATGATCAAAGTTGATTTAAGGAGAAGTATCACAAAAATTAAGAATAAGAAATATTTCAACTTTATGGCATTATAATATGCATAAATTATATTTTTAAATACAATTTGAACTCAAAAGGAATGGTAAAAAAGGAAGAGAATGATTATGTGATAAAAGCGGACTCATTTGAGAAAAGGATTTTTTTTTCTTTTCAAAAAATTTTTCCACAAAAATAATTTGATAAATGTGAGGCTATCTTCATTTTTTGCTTACCAAAACATTATTTTTGGTCCAATATGATAGTAATACATATTCCATTGAGTAATTTTTTTCAACCTGAATAAATAGACTAGAGTGACACTTCATCACATTTATGTATGAAAATTTTTACAAGGTTCCAGATTTTCTGTAATGCTTTAAGGCTTGCAATTTTGCAGCATCTATTATTTGAGTATTTTTGATTATTTATTTATGGAAAATTCTACCTAGTACAGACCAATTTTCAAAGTGAAAGAAATATGTTTGTGATTGTTTTTTACAAAATATTAACTTTATTTTTGGGGTAATTTTTTAAATAATTATGTTAAAAATATGGATTACTTTTCTTATAGTCCATAACTAAATTTTTTTACCAAAATTGAATAATTATAGGGTAGTTAGATATAACTCAGAAGGCATTTAATAGAAGAATAATTAAGATGCTTGTGTGCACAATAGAATTTTCTCTATGATAGAAAATATTCTGATAAACATGCATGCATTGTTGTAAAAATGCAGAGAGTATACAGAATACAAATAAAGTAGACTGCATAGCTTTTAATTAATATATAATTTATCTGATTAAAAAGTAAACATTTAAACTTAAATAATTTCAACACATATCCCATTATATTTGTTTGATAAAAAATATAGCTTATATTAGCTAGTGCCTTGCAAAAAAAGGAATACCTTCAATCGGTAACTTCCAACAGCTAACTTATTCCTACATTTATCACAATTACAATGCCTCCATTTTTTCATGTATGTTGATTTCAAGAGCTTGGATGTGTCAATAGAGAGTATCAAACTTCTTCTGCGTCCTTTGAAGTTGGTATGGCTTTCAAAAGCTCTAATTCTTATGCAAAACATCAAGAGGAAAGAAATAGGAAGGCCCAGATGGTTATTTCTTCCAACAATCCACTTAACATTGGAAGTTGCAGCTCCACAGAAACAGTAAGCTGTATATCTATAGTTCAAAGTGAGAATAAAAGTCTTTATGATGTTTTGATGATTTATTATATAGGGGCAGTTGCTATTGGGGGCTGAAGTATCTTCAACAGTCTGTAGAAACTCAAATCTTTGGGAATGGTATAGTCATATAATTATGTGGCAGGCAGCAAAGCTTTCTCTGATTCATTATTTGAGCAAAGAAGATTGTACTCAATTTTTGGATGAAGAAATTAAGAAGCTCAAACTTCTAGGTGATAGTGGAAGACTGGATTCTGATAGCATTGTCTGCCTGATCCCACACTCAATAGATATGGTTTTTAGTCGATTAAAGCTCAATCAATCATTTTTCACTAAAACATGCTGTCCTAAATAATTTGCTCTTTATGAGTATAGCTCTGAATCTCAACCATCTATACTATGTTGCAATCAACTGTTTTTTCATCATTAAAGCGCTATTTAAAAGTGTTTGGAGCAGGAAAAATTGTAGTTAAATGTGATGAAAGGCTGTATTTGATGAAGGAACATCAAGAACATGTAAAATAATTATCTCTTAAAACATTTCATCACCATTCTTTTATTAACTGGCTTAAGGAAAGATCAAACTGTTCAAATTTGAGCTTCTGATTGAGAAGAAAACCCCTGTGGCAGACAATGTAGAGTGTGATTTGATGAAGGATGTTTGTGATGGTTCAATTTGGAAACACTTTCCCGTTACCACTCCATCTATGGGTGGAAATGATGATGAATATAAAATAACATCAGGCAACTTAATTTTTACTTTATATGTCAACTGGTTTAGGCCTGGTGGTAATAGGATTGGAGGTCATCAGAAGTCTGTAGGCAATATTATGATGGTGTGTATGAACCTACCTCATGAAGATAGATACAAAATGGAAAATCTTTTTTTGTATGCTATTACACCTGGACCAGCAGAACCCACAAGTGAACAGCTTAATCACCTTCTAAAACCACTGGTTAATGATCTACAAGCTCTATGGGATGGTATATTGATTAAAAAGATGCATCTTTATCCACAAGGCCGGAAATTGAGAGTTGCATTGTTTTCTTTGATAGGTGACATTCCTGCAATACAAAAATTGGCTGGCTTTTTGAGTCACTCTTCAAGAATGTTCTGTTTTTTCTGTAATATCTCTAAAGATGAAATTAGTGAAAAGAATGTGAGAAATTTTTCATTACAGAATCATGAGGATAATATGTGCTGGGAAACAAAGTGGAAAAACTCTAAGTCACATTGGGAGAGTGTATCAATTGTTCAGAATCATGGGGTACAATGGAGTGAGCTGAATAACCTTGAATATTGGCATCCAACTGAATATTACTCAATTGATTTTATGCATTCACATATGCTTGGAAACCTAAAAGATCACAGTCTAAGCTATTTTAAAATCCAAAATGCAGAAAAAGATCTAGAAAGAAAGCTGGAAAAGGATAAAAATTGGCATGTAAGAGAAGAAGATGACAATTTCTTTTCTGATACTTCACTGCACAAACATTCTAAAAAACATAGAAGTAGCTTAAGCACCACAAATAATGATGATAATGATACAGGACACACGAGACAGCATAAGCGGTTAAGACTTACAATTTCAAGACAGTCATCAAGTCATCATGGACTAGATTGTGAAGGATTGGGAACAAATCAATCAAAAAGCCAGAGTAGGTCATCCAGCTCCAAATTTATCCCTCCAAACAGCGATTTGGCCTCATTACAGTCTCACAGCAGTGGCAGTAGGAATTCATTGTATAACTTAAGGCAACGGAGCATTAGCATATCAAAGAGTGAAGGATCTCACTCATCAAATGAGACATCTAGAGATGAAGAAAATAAAAGGAAAGGTAAGGAGAAAGAAAATGAAGGTAGTAGTAATCCACAAATCACAGAAGCAGAGCTACAGGCTGTATGTAAGATGATTGATCAAGTAAGAAGGCTTTCCTGGCTAACACAAGTTCCAAAATCAGTAGGATCTATAAAGGAAGGATTCCTCAAGGCAGCAGAATGGCACATGCTGTATACTCTCTAATTCCCTTTGTCACTTATACCCCTTTGGCTTGAAAAATTTAAAGAATCTGAATCTTCAGCTTCCTCAGCTGAAAAACCAAGAAAATATTATCATCTCAATTCACTTGTAAAATTATACTCAATCACCAATTCTTTGACATTAAAAAACATAAAGACCAATGAGCTTAAAGATCTAGATCAATTTGTGTTAGAGTATTGTGAGTGCCTGGAAGAGGGTTGGAAGAATATTAACGCAAAGCCAAATCTGCATATCACTCAACATTATCCTGAAATGATAAAGCATCTTGGTCCACCATCAGGTACAGCTACTTGGTCTGGAGAGCGGGTGAATCATATATTATCTGAAATTACAAACAATTACCATCCACGTATGTAATGTTTTTAAGCAATGTTTTAAAAACTCAGCTGTGCTAATTTATTAATATTGACTACAGGAGAAAAACTGCTAAAAATCCTCAAACATTGGTATCGGAAGTCTAGGGTATTAAATCTTGGTGACCCTGAAGATAATGATCAATGTGAGAATAAAAAAATCCATATTGATCTTGAAAGACAAAACAAATGGATCCATCTAAGTATGGCATTATTTACTAAATGGGTAAGGGAACAAATGGGAAAAGAAAATTCAAGACGGGCCTTAACACCATCAGAGAAAATTGGGGATTGGGTAGTTGAAAACGTAGCAAGAATATTGATACATAAAAAGAGGTTTACTAGTTACCATTGACACATTGCTAATTCAACAATTGAATTCTACTATAGAAAAGATAGTCAGTTTGTGAAAATTGATGATCTTTTCAGGTCAAAGGAAGAGAATGATCAAATCTATTTAATAGTAAGTCCTTTCAAGGAGCTCCATCCAGAAGAAAAATTAAAGGATCTTTATGAGCTTTTCCAACAAGTGCATTGTTTGTTAGTAAGAGTAGCCAAAGCAACTCAAATTGTGATTAAGAAAGATGCAATAATTGGACATGCAGCTACTTTCAAGCACAAAAAAGAAATTTTTGGAATCAAAGATGAGGTTTTAACTTCCATTGGACTGCAGACAGTAGTGAGTGAAAAAAATCAATCAAATTTGTTTTCTGTTGACTAAAATCTTTGTATTAATTTGGGATTGGGGAAATTTGTAGGATTGGTGATGTTTGTAAATGGTAAAAGAAATATTTTAATGCATCCAACTTACCTTATCTTAAATCAGTGAAAACTTACATTGGTTGCTTTTAATGCAAGAGAACCCATGATTTCAATGAGTCATTTTTATCTTAAATGTAAGAATGAAAGAAAGAAAATCATGATAATGAGAAATATGATAAAATTGTTAATTAATGAATAAACTTCTTGCTCATTCATCTACTATAAATAGTTTGACCTTACCAATTTAGCTGATAGCTATATATTATTCACTTTTTTTTTCCCCAAGAGAACATACACATTAACAAGACTATAAACATAGTATATTTTTTTACTTTTACTTTGATAGGTATAAATTTTAAAGACTAATTATTTTTATTTTATTTTTTTTATTAAAGTTCATTATGGATGATAATTTTGAAGGGATGTCTGTTGACCCAACTGATTCCGATTTTTTTCCACCTCAACATACTAATACTGGAAATACTCCACCACCACCCCCTGCTGATCCACCTCCAGATGCATCTCAATCTGTACCACCTAATCCCAATCCAGGCCAAGAGTCTCATGCAGAGCCGAGAAATTTTAATCCCAATAATCCTTCTGCTCCTGAAAGTGCTGATCAGCATGCAGATCAGCTAGGAAGAGATTGGGCTAGTGAAGTATTGAGGGAATTTTTTGGAGACCAATCATCATCTTCTCAGCCTAACCAAGGAGCAAGCACAAGTGGAGCTGGTGAGTCAAATTTTTAGTGCATTCGTTTATTTAAAAATAACCAATTTAATTAACTTATTTGAATTGTTGGTGAATCGCTCAATCATTATGGGTATCAGTGATTACCACAGACTCAATTCAGCAGAGTCTCATGAACGAGAACAGGGGTTAAGGGCTGTAAGAGGCTTAGTTAGAAGGAATGATGTTCCCAGGAGCTTGGAAAGTCTAAATAGAAATATTTACCACTTTCTGAAGTATTGTCTTGGGGGACCAACACAAATAGCAAAATATCCTGCAAGCCCAACACCTTTGGAGATTGAAAATTGGAAAGCTTGGAACCAATTAAAACTGTCCTAACCCAAGTCCAATCTTCTAACTGTGCCGATTCTGCAGCTGATTGACAATTTCTGATAACCAATTCTATAGCCTTCTTGCAATCCAGAATTTGACTACCCAAATTTTTTCCAGCACCTGAGCCTTGAGTACTAAAAGGAGGAGCATCTACTCCACTTTCTGTCAAAAGAAACTTAGAGCGTGAATTGCAAGAAAAAGGTTTTTGGAAATTTGCCTTTGAATGGACTTGCTGTGATTTTTTGGAATAAACTTGGAATCAAGTCATGGGAAGCATAGTATGCAACCACTGTACCAGGTGGCTCACCAACTTGAATACAATTGATCAGTCAAAGCTTCAGTTCACTCAATGTGCTATTGAGAAATGGGTAGTTAATAAGGGGAAGGAGATGATAAGGTTGTTTGGGCAAGAAGAGGAAAGGGTGGAAAGAGAAAAGATGGAAAAGAGGGCAAGGGCACAAGTAAAACATTATCAGACCAAGGTAAGTTTTTTATTTCACTTTTCTTTTTGTTATTATGAAGCTGATTTAGTTGGAATTCAGATTGCTAGTTCATGCTAAAAGTTAGCAAGAGATCTCTGCAGTGATGTGCCAGGTTTTGTTGTGCTTTTTCATGATACTAGGTGCATCTCTGATATTGAGGAAGGCCCACCACCATCCCCAACTGCACTCATCCGAGCTATTCCTGGATGGCAAAATCCTGAACTCAACTATTTGTTTAAAAAAATGGATAAGATGACAAAGGAATTAGCCCATACACCAGATCAAAGAAAATTGGCATCAAAAACATATTCACGGTCATCAGAAAGGACAGTTGCACAAGATGATATATTCAATGTTCCCCAATACCTCCCCAAGAATTGCTATTCAGCAACATTTTTGGCAGGATTATCTGTGAATGAATGTGAGTCACTTGGGGTTGGAGCTGATATTGATCTGGTAAAGATTTTAGAATCAATTAATACAGCATCAACATCATCATAACTTGGGTATAACGGTGATCTTCTGTGTAATATAGCTATCTTATATTGATTTTTATGGATTCTGTTATTTTTCAAAGCAGCTTGGTAAGTTTTATAAGGTTATATTGAGAGAGAGTAACATTTTATTTAAGAAAAACATATAATGTATTTTCAACAAATTGATGGTCCATACCTCTTTATGTCACATTTATGTATCCATATTAATTTCAATCAAAATTAATGTTGACCAATACATAGTGAATACACGCTATGCCACTTACACTTGCCAGGAATAGCTACCATTAAATATGCCAGTATCAAAATTAATTTTGATCAAAATCAATGAGCATGTTAATCATGAATTTCTGGAGTCAACTGCATATTTTTATGCATGGTGCCTTTCCAAAATTAATTTCAATCGAAATTAATTTTTAATACTGGCATATTTAATGGTGGTTATTCCTGGAAAGTGTAAGTGGCATAGTGTGTATTCATTATGTATTGGTCAACATTAAATTCGATCAAATTTAATATTGACATTTGCATATTGAATCCAAACCAGCAAACAACTCAAAAAATTCTTCATAAAACTGCTCATTAATTTCAATCAAAATTATGGTTGACCATATACATATTGAATGGTAGTTATATCTGGTGTGTGTAAGTTGTAGCTTGTGTTCAATGTGTATTGGTCAACATTAATTTTGATTGAAACTAATATTAATGTGTAAATGATATATACATGCTCAATATGCATTGTAACATGTTTACTTAAGAATAGAGGGCCCTAATTTTCATCTTACAGAAAAATGCTTGGTGGCATGTCAAATTCAATTTTAATTAAAATTAATGTTGACATGTCACCATGCATAACAGTAAGCAACTGACTGCATAAATTGATGATAATCATGAACCTTAATTTTGATCAAAATTAATGTTGCCAAATGCAGATTGAATAAAAGCTATTCCACTTACACTAGCCAGGCATATTTACTATTTATTATGTATTGCTCAACATTAATTTTTATAGAAATTAATATGGATATGTAAATATTATATTTACCCTCAAAATGTATAGTAAATTTCAATACTTAAGAATAATTGCTGTCCTTTACATGTGATGAAAAAAAGCATTATATCATTTCAACATTAATTTTGATAAAAATTAATGTTGGCATGCCATTATGCATTGAAAAAACTAATTGACTGAAAAAGTTCATGATCAAAATTCTCATTAATTTTGATCAAAATTAGTGTTGACCAATACATATTGAATATAAGCTATCTCCACTTACTCACACCAGATATAACTACCATTCAATATGTATATGGTCAGCCTTAATTTTGATCAAAATTTATGGGCAGTTTTATGAAGAATCTTTTGGGTCGTTTGCTGGCTTGGGTTCAATATGCATATGCTAATCTTAAATTCGATCAAAATTAATGTTGACCAATACATAATGAATACACACTATGCCACTTACACTTTCCAGGCATAACTACATGCATTATGACAGTATCAAAAGTAATTTTGATTGAAATAAATGTTGGAAAGGCACCATGCATAAAAATATGCAGTTGACTCCAGAAATTCATGATTATCATGCTCATTAATTTTGATCAAAATTAATTTTTGATACTGGCATATTTAATGGTAGCTATGCCTGGCAAGTTTAAGTGGCATAGCATGTATTCACTATGTATTAGTCAACATTAATTTTGATTGAAATTAATATGGACATGGAGTATGCATAAAATTCTAATAAGTATAGGTAAGCTAAGCAGTTGGATTAACTGGTTTGATCAAGTAAACCATATAAAAATTTATGTTTTAATGCCTTTGTTAATTTTGATCGAAATTAATTTTAAGCCATTCATGTTGAATTTTATCTATGTCTGTGTAGTCCATGTGACATGGCTTGTATTCAATATGCCTGGGTCTACATTAATTTCAATTGAAATTATGAGGTTCATTGCCTCATAAATTCTGTGGTTTTTGTCAGGCTTCCATGCATAGTGCCATATGATTCTTTTTAATTCCTATCAAAATCAAATTCAACACCAATATATTGAATAAAAACCATCGCACTTACAGTACTTGGTCATAGCTAAAATTCAATATGCCAGTCTCAAAATTAATTTTGATAGAAATTAATCAGGATCCATGAAGTTTATCAATAGTGTATGAGTTAAGTTTCAAGTCATATGTTTCATCATTTTCTTGCACCCATTTCTAGGTTATCTCAAATTTTTTTTTCAAGCTTTATTATATTAATCAAAACTGTGGTAAGTTGTGAAAAGTTAGCTAATCCAAATCTCAAATCTCAAATTGAATATTAATGTTTTAATAATTTTGAATATTGCTTAAGGTATTTTATTGGGTGATTCATAATAATAGTATATCAACTTAGTAGTCCTATAACTTTTGAAAAGTAACAATATTGGTATAGTTAGGGACAACAATGCAATATCTTGTGCAGACTAAGATATATTGTAAAATAAAACTATTCAATTTTTTTTTCCTAAGTTGTATCCAAGTTTATTAATAATTTGGTCACTGGGCCCACACCCTAGCCCAACACTCCTCCTATTACTTAAAAAACAAATTCTTATCCTAAATTCTAATGTTATAAATTTTATATTTATAATTCATTTCTTGTTTGGTGAGGCATATCAGTATATTCATGAATCTCTCATTGTCATCTGAAAGTAAATTTAACAAATAGTTTTAAAGCATTATACTTTTTTTCATATAATATACTAATTAAGTGTATCTCCATTGTTAAGGAGTAAATTCTAATTTAAAAAAAATTGTATTTACCCGTGGCAATTTGCATATGGGATATACATTTGTTATTATTTGTTTTTCACACTAAAAGTCTTCAAAGAATTCCTAGTATTTTCTGTTAGCTACATCAAATTTCACTTCAATATAAACAGATTGTGATATAGCATGTTACTTAGTTTACCCCACTATGAATAATACATGTTAAAAAAAGCTCAAATAATATATAATCCCCCTCTTTATTTTTTCTTTTTCTTTCATCCTCACTTTAATTTTAAACTTATTTAATTTTTTATCCTATTAAATTATCAACTTCAATTTTCTAGAATAGAGTTTCTAATAATTATTTATCATATTACATCATAATTTTTTGATATCAAATACTTTTTTTTAATATTAATTAATCAATATGTCTAGTATTCAAAATCCTACACCTCCACTTTGTATGTGTATCATGTTACTCTCTCTTAATTTATATATTTCACTTATGATCTATATCTTTTTTTTCAAAAAGTTGATTTTCCAGCGCCCAAATGTTTTCCATCCCACTCTCAGATTGATACTTTCTTTGAAGCTTTTGAGCTTTCACCATGTCTTCCACATGGCATGGCACCTAATCCTCCTGTACTTAGCAATGAGAGGCAGGAAATAACAAGAGTTCAGTATCACAATTTACTTGAATTGGCTAGAGATAAAACGGGAGAACTTTTCAAGATTCTTAAAAATAATCCTTCTCCTTCATATTTATCTAACCCTTGTAAGGATTTACTCCAATATGTGAAAAACCTTTAAAAAATGTATGTTATTCACTTTTTTTGTCTACTTTTAAATTAGTAGATAAGATTATTAAAAAATTTTTTTCTTCATATATATTTGTAGCTTACAAGAAGGGTGTGATTCCTCCTGATGATGTCATTGTCATTAGGGATGATGATGAGACAGATGAACCATCAGCTTCAACTCATGCTTCAACTTCTAAGGAAAATATTGAAACACCTGTTATCTGCTCCAAGAAAAAGAAATTATCCCAAGGCTCCTCTTTTGTTCAATGTATTAAACCCACTTCTGCTAATGATTTTTCTGATGTATCAAATAATAAATCTCAAAAAAAAGAAAAGGCTTTAGTAATGAGTATATTTTTGTTTCCTTTTTTTTATATTGTTATTCTTTTATCTTTAAAATTCTATCATATATCTCTTTTATTGCTTACATATTGTACTTTTTATCTTTCTTTTGATATTTTGTACCAGAAACTCACCTACTGTAGACTGTTCCATCCATAAACGCCCTCTCCCTGATGAAGATGATGAAAAGAGCAATGAAAAAAGCAATGATGAACTGTCAGAATATGAAGCTATGCATGCTCATCAAAACAAGCAAACTTTAAAATCTTCTTCAAGACATGATGATATGTTTGATAAAGATGATGATTCAAACAGCTAATCACCAAATCCCTTCATTTCTAAGAAGCAATACCCATTACCTCCTAAACTACCTACTTTGACCTCTTTGAAAGCTTCTCTACCATTGAAATCAACTCCAATCAAGATATCAAAAAAACCTCTAACTTATTCACCCTCAGTTCTAAAAGACTCTTATTTGCAGGAGGAATTCTGTGAAATTCATAAATTTTATAAAGGTAGAATCAGCACAGAAAAGGTCCTTAGGTGGTGGTTGGAAATTGTTACTCTCCTCAAATTACACTCTTCCACTTCTTCTTGAGATCCCATGTTAAATATCCTAATGTTTACTTTTCATTGGGAAAAATCATGTGGAGAAGATTGGCTTTCAAAACTTACTGAGTTATGTAAGTTACAATAATTTTTAGTCTTTAATTTTTTCTTTTGCTTATTTTTTTTCCCTTTTGTAGCAAATATTTTTTAGAGATTTATAGCTCACAGCTATGGGTACTTGATAATATTGATTTCAAAAAAATGAAAGATTTATGTAATCCTGATGGTTTAAATACTGAAATTCTTTCATCAACAAAGAAAACGGATCACCCTGAATCCAATCTTATTTGAATTCTCATGAGATTAATGATACCAAGTGATCACTGCTGTTCTTCATGGGTATCTCTTATATCATCTTCACTTTATCTGACCGCACATGAATTCAGCCAGCTTCCATCACATCAAAACATTAACTCAGATTGTCCAATTGAACGTGGTCTTCAGCTTCTAGCTCACCTTTCAAATCTGAAGAGGCCGATTCCTGATGGCTTAGAAGCTGGTTCCACTGCACTTCAAACCCATGATATAACAATGTCAACTCTTCTTCAAATCAGCAACATTATCATTGATATAATTATGTCAATTATCATTCTTAAATTAAAATATTGTGCTGAAATAATATCAAGTAGCAAGACTAGCGAAGCTCAAAAATTGAGCCATAAAAACGAAAATACTCAACTTACTATAATGGAACAGAAACAAAAAGATGCACTAAACAAGATAAATTCTGAATACTCCCACCACCAATATCAATCTTTCAGATTATATATAATTGATGGTGTCCATGGTTTATTTCTGAGCTCTCAAGATCATAGATTGGCTTCAGCAGCTGATTTCATGGAGGTGATATCAGAAATTAAGTTTCTTAATTTACATGAAAAAAAAATCATTTTATGGAAGAAATAATTTTGAAAAACTTAAATGACTATATTTTAAAATTAATAAAACCTTTTATAGGGAAGTGTGATCCATTTCCTTAAAAATTTGATACCCCAAGTCCTCCAGGAATTGCTAGGGCTATTTCTGCTGATTTTATTAATCACTGGAGCTCCATTCAGCCAGTATCACTTTTTTTTTGCAAAACATAGCCTTTAAATAAATTAATATTCCAACTTGTAAATAGATAAAGTTCTATGTATATGATTTATCTTATATAATTCAAGTTATTTTCTTTCAAATACGTCAAACATGTGACCATCTTTAAAATTTATTAAGAACCCTTTGACATGATTTTCTAAATTAATTATTAAAAAAATTATTGTAAGTCCAGCAACAACAAAGAATTTTAAATCTACTTGTATGATTTCAAATTCTTGTATTAAACTCTTTAATATTTTATTGTTTATTTAAAAATATGATAACTGCTCTAGTTTTGTTACTTTACCTTTAATATTGAATAATCTATTAATTTTTACAAATTTTTTCATTGATTATAACATTTTGAATCAGAAGTTGAACAACTTAAATAATTAAATGAGTGTATTTTTAAAAAAATACAATTTAATCTATAATTGATTAAAAATTCTCTCATCAGCTCTTTATTATTAACTTTTTTTTATTAAAAAGCCTATTTGACCTAAAATACTATACAGTTAATTTGGTAGCATTAAAAGCACATTTTTATGGCTAATATATTTCAAATTCTTTATTCTAGTTTTTTTATTTTAGAACCTTTGCTACCAATTTAATAAAAATGAAATTTAAATATTTCACAACTTATATATTTCCTCAAAATTAAATTAAATTTTTTTATAATATTATGAAAAAAAAATTATTCTATTTCACAGATAAAAAAAATAGATAATACTATAATCATCACAACTGAAAATGTTACAGCTACTCCCAGTATTTATCATGTTTAATTTTGCATTAAGTTTTGTATATATGATATAAATTTTTAATATTTAAATATCTAAATTTTTTAGATTTGTCTTAACATTAGATAAATAATACTTTGCTGATTCTATTTCTTCCTCTATTAAGTCATCTCTATTCAAAAAATCTCTCAACACACTAATCAAATATTCAAACCTATATTTTTCTTCTTTAATTTCCAAGTATTCTGAAGTATTAATATCAAAAAAATTAAGCTTTTCTATAGCATGAAAAAGTCTAGTGCTGATTTGAATAGAAGAACCTATCCTCATGAAACCAGGAATTTTGTGACATCTTAAGGGAAAATGCCTCAGTTGATTGGCCAGCCATAATGTCACTATTATTCCATTAGTTGCTTCAAAGTTGATTTTACTTCAAATTTTGGTAAACATAAGTTCTCCTCCTGTTTGTTGTGGTTGGGTCTTATTGTACTTCATATGAATGGTATTGTTTTCTGTATCTTTAGGAAAAAATATTCCTAAAGTATACTCACTTGCATCCTTATCAAGATGAACCTCTTTGGAGAACCCATTACCATTTGCTCCAGATCTCCAAGTTAAATTACTAGCAAACGGTACACCCTCTTCTTCATTAGAAGCTTTTAAAAATCCAGGAATACCAAGTTTTGAACAAAAATTAGTTGCCTTGTTGTACTTTACATATGATATTTTTTTAAAAAAATATTCAAAGTACATTTCAATCCTCTTCATTTGTTTTTTATATTCATCCATGTGTACAATATCATCAGTGTATTCATCTGAAAGAAAAAGCATTCAAAAATTCAGTATTTAATTAAAAAAAGTGATACTTACGAATATATAAAGATTTCTTCCTATCTAAAATAAAGCCACCAGCTCTTCAATGATAACCATTATTTTATATTTCATGTTTGCAGTAAGAAAGATCCTTAATGCATTTCACCGTAGCTTCTAACATATCTAGTTCTTTGAGCTCATGAATTTCAAAAGTCTGCACAAGAACATTAGGTATTAAGACACCTTTTGGTTTATAAATACTACAACAAGGAAAAAAATTGTAATAATTATTGCAATCTGTCATATTATTGACATAAGATTGTGCATAGAAATGTGGCTTCTTCTCATTTGTATCCATTCCAAGAGCATTCACAAGTTTCATTCTGGTAGCAATGTCTTTCTCCCACCTATTGTTAGAGTTCTTCCCTGGCCGTTTTTTTTTCAAATTGTTACTCATTTATGGTTCAATCCTAAGAGAATTCAATTTTGATTTAAAATAGAAAAAAATTAAAAATTAGAAAATAATAACAGAATTTCAATTATCAGTCAATGATAACTTTAACTTTATCATATCTTCAATATTAGAGATATAAAATTAGAATATCTACATATTAGTAAATTTATATATTTTTTCTTTATTTCAAATATTAAGATAGTGTTTCAAAGGTATAATTTATTAAATTATACATATAAAGAGTATAGATTTATCCTGTATGAATTCAGCAAGTACAAGATTTGGTTCTACACTTAATATTAATAATATAATGAAAGTATAACTCCAATACACTAGTAATATTAAAAAATTTACAGAATTATCATATCCACATATATAAAATGAAAAATCTTGCTCTGACCAATATATTAACTTAGAAAGTTATACTTCAAAAAATTATTAATTTTTAAATTGTAGCATTCTCCTGTATGCTTTTAGCAAGTACGAGACTTTGAAACAACTTAAAAATCAATAAATCAAAGGTAAAGTACAAAAAATCTAATTATTATTATGAAAAGCAAAACATTATTCTGTATGCTTTCAGCAAGTATGAGATGATGTTTTACTTTTCATCTTAATAATATAATGGTTGAGATAGTATTAAAAAAATATAGAAAAATGATAAGCAAAGCATGAACTTACGTGTCTATAAAATCTTCTATCATTTTTAGCTGATTGATCAAAATTAATTATAAAGTTTACTTTATAATCACTGTTTTAAAAAATAAATAGTTAGATAAATAAATTGAACATTTCTGATAAGGAATAAAGAAAAGAAAATTGACAAAAAAATAAAAAAACTTTAAGTTAACTGAAAAAGAATTTTTTGATAATGATTAGAAAGGGTACAGTAAAAGATACCTTAAAAATAAATTCAGAATTAGAATAATTAGAATGACTTTTCAAAAGTGTAAAAAAGAGTAACAAACCAAAATGATATGAAATTCAATAGCAAGAAAAATTTGCTTACTGGTAATCTGATAAGGTCAAGAAAATAGTACCTATGATTCAAAATGATAAAGCAAAAATATGATCGATAACTTTTGAAAAAGGGAAGTGAGACAGAGAAAAGAACAATAAATTTGGTGGCAAACAGATGTGGATATCATGAATTTTCATTGATCTCTTTTTCAAAAAAATGCAGCTCTCCTAGTCATATGATAAACTTCATCTAAATTCCAAGAATAATTTTGCCAAGGCACTGTACACAGCATGATCATTTTTTCCTAAGCATATACTAATTCCAGCTAGAGTTTACTTGGCTGCATGTTTTACAGAAGAAGGTTTTTGGAACGCTGAATTTCACATCTAAAAAAAATTGAAGCCACATAATTCTAGCTACCGTGTTTCATGTAGCTAAAAAACATACACTCATCACATTTAAATTTACATTGTGTCAGAATAATTTCATTTTTGAATTTTTTTAAAGGGGGATATATTGTGCACCACCTATTTCTAAAATATGAACCTCCCCACCATATTAAATTGGTAGATTTTTAATTGTGCAATTTTTTTGCCTTGACCTTTTTCCTGATCTTACTTGGCTTTAAATATCAAAACATGGCCAATGTTACTGAAAGCAACATTTGATTTTGTTTCTATGTGTAAAAATGGAAGGCACTTTCTAACCGGCTGCAGAGCATTTTATATCTTATTTGAACACATTTTTATTTATATATGTATTTTAATTAGAAATTTTATTTTTTATTGCAGCCATATTACTAATGGCTGCTTTTTGGAAACCTTAATTTATGACCCAAGCCTTTGAAATTGTCTTGGGTCCCTTAAATTTCAATTTAGTACTTCCAGCCAAGTCCCCCCTGGCTGGAAGTGTTGCTTTCAGGCAACCAAAGTTGCTAAAAGCGACTTTGGTTGCTTGCTTTTACATTTGCCACCCTCTCAGCCAATTTACTAGGCTGGGAGGTGGCCAAATCTGCATGCAATGCGCGTTGCACACTTGCTTCCATATTTCATGCAGCTGACTTGAAATCAGCTGCATGAGATATGGGTAGCACATGCAATGCACGTTGCATTCAGCAGCAATGCACCCTGCATGTGCTGCATGCGGTGCATTGCACAGCCAGAAAAAAACTGGCTGTGAAATGCACACAGAGACCAAAGTCCCTGCAAGGGACTTTAGTTTCTAAAATGAAAGCAATTTTCCCCACCAGGTGCAATCTAGTGGGGAAGTGAGAGACAAGTTAGACCAAAGTTGTTTGAAAGCAAATTTGATCATAAAAACATTAAAACTCATAAAAAAAAACAAGAAAGGTAGAAAAAAACCAAAAATTAAAAATTAAAACGTGAGTATAAGAGAAAAAATAAGTGCTATTGATACCAAAAACCCAAGCAAATTTCACTTGGCTTGGTTATTTAATAATAATTTTTGTAATACATTAAATTTAAAATTCAAACACCATAAAATATATGAAAATTTTTTATATGAATACCATAAATTTAATTTACCCCTTTCTCATAATTATATTTATAATTTTGATTTTTAATTTTTGACTTTTAAGTTAATTTTTTGGAAATCCAATATTAAATTTTCAACTAAATTTTTTAGTAAGGTAAAATAAATTATAAATTTGACATTTTGTAATTAAATAATGAAAAAAAATAAATTTATTTAAAAAATATTTTTGTTAGAGAATACCAATATTTTTAGGCTAGAAATACTGTGCAAATTGTAAGTAAAAAAATTAAATTTTTTTGTGAGGGGTTATTACTATTTTTGTAAATATTTTTCAATAACATTCATTAAACACTGAATTAAATTACTTTATAACTCAAATTTTTTGCAAAATAATTAAAATTGAAATAATAATATTGTTATATTTGATATAAAATTTGAAGTGGTAATATTAATGTCTCTTGAAGTAAATTTGAAAATCATTAAAAAAGACCATGTTGATAAGTTCATTTTTGATATTCAATGGTTATATGTATATCTTATATATATTTCTTGAGTGTTATTTTTATATACACTCAATAAAATTTGTAATATACAATGCCATTTAATTGTTAATTATTGGTCAACTAAGTTATAACAACTTCATATTTAATACCAGCCACTAGTATTTAGTTTTTAATTTAAAACTAAAATATAATATGAGAGTATCCTTATTCTGTCTGGATGTAATTAACAACAATAACAGACCATAAATGAGTGGGTAAATAGTTACAATAAATAGTTGAAGAATAACCTATAAGAAATGATAGGTTTATTAAAAAAAGTACATAAAAAAATGTACATTTGAATTTTTTTTGATATAATTTGGGTAGTAAAATGAAAATTTAAATTATCAGACTTCAAAATGGAAATAATTTAAAAGTGGTGGTTATATAATAAGCCTCATATAAAAAAAAGGAAGAAAAATCTACTAAGTAACTAAATTATTAAATATTAAGGTATTATTAATATTATTGAAAAACTTCTTTTACAATTATAATAAAATCTAAATGTAAAATTAATGGTGGGATAATAGAAAGACTATGTTGAAACACTTTAATTTATACACACTTTCAGCTATGTTCAGATAAAAAAATTGGTAAAATTTTATAATAACATCTAGTTTATAGTGATGCAATTTTATTTAGATCAATAATAAGTTTTTCTGAGGAAAAACTAATTAAAATGAGATATGGCCATCTCCTTTCAAGAGATAGAATAACAATAAAAATTTAAAAAACTTATAATAAGTATTCTTAATCACCATTTTTGAAAAGTCTCTAGAAAAATTCATTATGATATATCATTCATTTATTACATCATATGGAGCTTCAACTTGAAGTAGTGATGGACAGCTTTGAACTTATGTTCTGAAAAACAAAAAAGTTAAAAAATATATAGTTATACTAATGAAAAAGCCAAAAATAAAAATACTATTATAAATTAATAAGATAAAACTACATAATTTTTATTCTGCTCTCATGATGCAAGGGTACTATGCATGAATTTCCACATCTTAAATATAAACCTGCTTTAAGGCTAGCTTACAGGTAGAGCTATAAAGTTTCCTTAAATTCTAAAGATACACCACACAATATGGGGGGTGGACTTACTAGCGAGTCCGCAACCTTGGACCCAAACTCACCACAGATTGAACACACATTGAGCTATTAATAAAGGAAACATACGATCAGGGATGAACACCACTCAGCAGAGCAGTTTTATGTGGGTTTTCAAGTAGAGTTCAGGTTGAGGACTTGCTAGCAAGTCCACCCCCTATATTGCGTAGTGATAACTTATGCATTTTACTAATTTTTTTTTTCTTGTTTTCTTTCCAAAGTTGTTAGAGTTGATTAATTAATACTGCTATCTTGATTGAAAGATATATAATTTTTTTTGAATACATGATTTATTGTTTCAAAAATTTTATTATAAAGTTAAATCATTTATTTCATTTTCTAGAGCTTCATTGTCAAAGACACTACTCCATTTTCTATTACTTAACAAATATATAAAATGTGATAGAAAAATTTTTAGAGTTTTCTTTTTGAGAGGGTCAAACTATATTGTGAAGATTTGTATCTAGAAACTCTTGTACTCTAAAATCAAATAATTTTCTCCCTTAAGTAAGCCTTTTCAAAAATATGAAAATATAAACAAGAATATTAACTTATCTTATTTTTAATTTCTGTACTGAATTTTTTAGTTCAATCCCCTTCTCTATATGACATTAGTATAAAACCATGGTTAAATGCTACCATATAATTAATTTTTATTATATATATATATATATATATGAAATATTTAGAGGGTCATCCTTTTTTATTTACTTGAATAAATGGCTCAATTATAATGCCCGACACTTATTAATGTTTCCCAAACTCAATAACAAATTTCTCATATGAAATATTAGCTTCTAATATAAGCAGTTTATCTATAGCTGATATTCCACATGAGATTTTCTTTTTAGATTCAGCTAAAATTAAACAAAAGGAGCAATCATGCATATGTGTATAAATGGTAACCATATGTTACTTAGAGGATTGTGAAATTCACTCATCAGAATGGTTTAAGTATTAAAATAAATTGAGTTCATTGTTTTCTTTTATTTGAAACTAATTAGGAGATTATTCTAAAAATATATTTTAATGTGTATCATGCTTAAAAAAATTGGAAATATGATTTTTGAAAATTGTGAGTTTCTTATATGAGATACCAAGCTTTAGTTTACATTGTTTCAAGTAGAATAGAATTTTAGTATTAGAAATTGAAAGCAGTTTACTATTATCTGATTTTAATTGTTTTCTACTTATAGAATGATTACATAACATTAAACATTATTTATATCATAAAGGTTTAAAAGATATTTAGAATTTTACAAAATTTCAACATTTATTAATCTTTGATTTGAAAACCAACTATGATGTACACTCACTAGAAATAAGCAATCCCAATTTTAACATCATTTATCAATCCAAAAATAATGAGTCAATTAACATAAAAAATATATTATTTTAAAACCAAATCTCTAGATTTAAAATATGATGTTTTAATGTAAAATTGATACAAAACTTTAATGCAATGAACTTTCTTAAAAAATTCAAAAACAGAATATCAAAGCAAGTGATTTCTGAAAAAAAAACTACAAACTATTGTAGATAAAGCATAAAAATAAGTCATATTTTTTAAAATAATGATCTAACAATCTTTATTTTTGTTAAAAAAATCAAAAACATTTTTAAGCTTGTTTCTTATAATAATGTTAAAATACACTAAACATTATCTAAAGGTGGCAAAACATGTCAAAAATATGTTGAATTTTGTGAGCCAAAAAACAAAAATTTTGTATTATTTCCTGTTGTGCTATGACTTTATTCCACCCTTTTTATCTGATTGTTCCAGTATTAATTTTCTATGATCACTAGTTTTGAAGTTAAAATTTAAAAATGTTCATTATATTTGATAATATGAAAAATAACTCAAACTTTTATAACTACAAAATAAGATTTTGAAACTCCTTCTTTCAATAAATGATTGAAGAAATTTTCAGTTTATTTGAGTAATGATTTTAAGAATAACAAAAAATTTGAGATTCACAAGGACTTATTTCCAGGGACTATAATTATTTACTTGTGTAATGCATGAGCTACTTATAAATAATGTAAAACATAAGAAAAGTAAGTTATAGTTATAAATCTACAGATTATACTGCCTATGGTATATATATCTTAAAAAAATCTTTTAAACTTATCTTAACCTACATACAACTTAATATAAAATCATTATATTAAAAATGGAAAAAATTTAATGATAATATCATAAAGAATAATAACCATGGATTGATATTCCATAAAAATGTCTAATAAAATTTTAAGAGAACCTAAATCAGTATTCTTTCATCAAAATATATCCTTTTTGTCTTTGTAATTTATTCCAAACAATTTTTTTGAACGTTGATTCTATATATCTAATGCCAAAAGCATTATTAAGTTCCCTCTTAGGCTTTTTAAGCAATTATATATATATATATATATATATATATTATTTATCAAAAATTAAAATAAAAAATAAAAAAATAATTATTTTACCTTTAATTATTTAAATATAGAGTATTTTCAGAATGCATTGTGGTTACTTTTGAAGGTTAGAAGATTTGAAGTTGGATTTATGAGTTTTTAGAAGGGCAAATATTGTAAATTTCTTTCATAAATATTTATTTAATAGTTTCAAATGTTGAGATCTACAACTAATGGGATTTAAATTTATATTGAGATTTAAAATCTGTTTTCTACTCAAGTAAAATAAAATAAAATGATGATATCAAAATTGAAATTAAGTTTAAACTTTTGATATGCTCTATCTTCAATTTTATTGATAGTGCATCAAAAATATAATAATATTTTTTTCCTACATCACTTTTTACATAAAAGATAGTTTTATCATTTTATGCATTAAAGATTTCTTATATAAAATTAACATCTACGTCAACTGTTTATGTCTATTAATCTACATAATAAATTTTTTTAAAAGAAAAAATAACATCAGTATATACTGACTTTGAAATTATTTAATTTAAAATAGTTTACAGGTTGATAATGAAGGGTGATTTCATTTTTGAATATGAATTATAGAAGTCTTATTTTGCCAATTTAAATTCTTTTTGAGCTCAAATGTATCCACTAAAACTTATGTAAGAATAATAAGTATTTTTATTGAAATTCACATGAGAAATTATGCCTATTATTCAAAATCAAACTTGCTCTAATGGTGTTTTTCAATCATTATTTCTATTCATATCAATAAAAAACATTTCAATTTGCTGATGTTTTAGTATTTTATATCCCAAAGGTTTATATCTCAGGTGTACTATTCACAAAATTATTAAAAATATAATTTTTGAAATACATGATAAACTTGAAAGTGAGGGGGCATTAAATTTTTAAAAATAAATTCTAAATTCAGGATGGATAGTTTTTTTTCTATTTTCAAAAATGAAAAATTTTTTGTTTCAATAAATCCAGAAAAAAATTTTTGTTGTAAGCATACTATATTAGATTTATTTTGATTTTACATACTATATTTTCAAGATTTGAGTTTAATATTTCAAGTGAAAGTTAATGTTAATGTGAATTTTAAGTAAGCTTGAAGAAATTTAATCAATAGGCATATTGGATATGTAAAATAATATTTTCCTCCAATCTTGAATAAACCCAGGCTAAAAAATATCTGGAATAAGGTTTTTGTGGGTCAATTTGGATTTAAGTAGGATTAAGTGAGGTTTAATATAGGACAGATAAAAGGCTAACTTCATTACTAGTGACTTTTATCTCAAAATAGTTATAAAATATGTATCATTCTGGAATCAAGCTTCAATAAAGTTGACTTCAAACAGAGCCAATTTCTAGCAGCACAACACCATATTTACAAAGGTGTAAAATACCTCAAATATTTCTCATAATAAAGCAAGGCAAGGAGTCTACAAAATTCACATTTGAAACAAGGATTTATATTTTGAATTTGAAATTGAGAAATGGAATATTATTTTCCAATTTAAATATATATTAGTCATTTTGCCAAATATTTTCAGTAATCAGATTGAATTTTGATGGTATTTTATTGTAGATTAATCATGTTGAGGAGCCATTTACTCAAAATTACTGGTTTCAGTTCAGATATTCCATGTGAAATTCACTAAGAATCTTTTTGAAAGTGAATAGTTGACATATTGGATATACCAAAGCATATGTTAGATCAAAGTGAGCTCAAAGGGAGTTCAACTCATGATCAAATCAGGATTTTGCAAGATCAAACGGTGATAAATGTAGGTTTATCTTCAGCTCAATATGTGACAAATCGCTGACTAAATGTAAGGCCAAAAAATTTCATCCATGGTGATGATGTGTGCATAATTCAGGCATAGATTTGTGGCTCAACGGAGTTTAAGCAAGAAGTATTGCTAGCAATACCCCCCCAAATTTTCTGTGGTGATTTGGTTATAATGTCATTTCCCACAATGAACCAACTACTCAAATTATCATTATTCATGAGAACAAAATTACATATAGCTCTTACAAAACCATGGTTATATTTGAAAAATACTGTGGCTTTGTATTTACCAATGGGGGACAAAACAGAGCTATAACCTCTCCAATTCTCAGAAATGATAGGCATAAGTTTTGATTTATAATCTGGTCCACTGAAGCAAGTTCTTTTTCAGATACTACACTTCTTCAGCTCCAGAATCTAAGACAACCTCAATGTTGTTTCTATTGATCAAGACTGGTGCCTTGAGAGGGGCAATAATAATTGAGCTGTACTTAAGGTTTTTTATGATCTCAGAATCCTCTACTGTAGATAAACTATTATTCTCAATATCAATATTATTTAAATAATGAATATTCTCTTCCAGAATTAATAATTCTTGGTGAGATTAATATGAAATGTTGCTGGCACAATCACCTGAAGTATCATCCAGTGCTATTGTGTCATCAGCATGTTCCTCTTTCTGTTCAAAAAGGTTTATCTTCTTGTCACAAATATGGCATTCCTGCCAAGGCTTGCTGCATTTGAAGCAGGTGTTTGTTGCATACTTTTTGGGTGCAACAGGGGAAAAAGGTTTACCAACCCTTTCCAGAGGTTTCTGTTGGTAATCGTAGGTTTTCTCCAATGAAGTTCTAGGAATGAATCTTCTATAATCATACGTGTTTTTTAGAAGGATATCATTAAAAGTATTAATGAAGGAAAATGGTTCTCTTGAGAGCTCAGTCCTAGCAACTATTAAGTCTCTCAGAGACATAGGTAATTTAAAGAGGATCCTGTCCTTCCATAACTCAAACTCCATATCTGGGTCCATTTCCGTCAAGATTTTCACAAGTTTCATCAGGAACTCAATAGGTTTTTCAGTAGAAGAGCTATATCTGGCTTCTTCATATTGCCTTTGTTGAGCTAATCTAAACTTGGAACCAACGAATTGTGTTTTAATTAATTTTTTCAATCTTCCCATGAGTAGTCAGTTTTATCCAAGAGAACAGATTCATACCACATTAGGGCTACATTGGTAAATAAAGAAACTAATTTTGAAACAATTTCCTCATCTTGGAGTTTGAAAGAATTTTTTATATTATCAATCCTGCAAATGAAATGCTGCGAATCAGAGGAAGAGTCACCATCAAATATTGGATACTGCTCAAGTTTTGCCAATTCTTTTGATTTGAAGTAGTCTCCATATTGCAAGCTTGTTTCTGAGTGAGAAGGAGCTGTAACTTCTCCAATTGGGCAGTAATCTCATTGCTTAATCCTTCTGTGGATGATCCAGGTGGATCATCAAGTTTTGATGGAAACTCAGTGGTATCAACAGGCATTTCTGGCACTAATGTTACTTTGGATGAACTATTGGGGTATCCTTCTCAACAGGTTCATTCAAAGAAATTTTAAAAAACCTTTGATCATTTAACAATGAATTCAATTTCTCTTCAATGGTTGTTAACCTAGTTTTCACTTTTGGAATACTAGATAAACTCTCATTGATGGTTGCAAAAGATAACTGGTTCTTATTTTGTAAAGATGAATAATGGTCACTCAATCTTTCTAAGTTCATCTTATTTACCTCTAGCTCCTGGAAACATATGGACACAGTATATTTTAAATTAGACAAATAACTCTTGATATTTTTCCATAAAGCAACTTTCTTCTCATGAGTTACTTTGTAATGAAACAAATCATCTAAATTCCCTGTAACTCATTCCCCAATTCTTGATAGACCTGTTCAGTTAACAAACTATTATATTTCTGAGTCAATTGCATGTTGTTCATTATACGATTTTGTTTAGCAATAATATCCCTACAATATTCATCATTAATGCAAGCTACATCTGGAGTATTTCTCAATAGAGAAACATAATAACTTGCCAGATTCTCATAAAACTCAGGGTCAAGTGTCTCATCAATAATAGCCATATCAGGATTTATTATTGAAGTATCAATCAAAAAAAAGGATTAGATACATTGGAATATTGAGCAATTTGTCTACCACTATCAGCCTCTGCTGGTCTCACAGTCTCATCTCCTCTTCCAGAATTACCTGAAGGAACTGAATAAGCAACAAGAAATTGTATTTGAGACTCAATAGAGGGGCTAACCATGGCTTGGGTAAGAATTGGATGTGATTGTTTTTTCTCTTTCTTCATCCTTGATAGGGGTGAGGAGGTGTGGGGTTGAACTGATTGGTTCTTGAAGGGCCTGCCTGAGGTACTTGTTCTTGTTGTTGTTGGGACAGATAATCCCACTGCGTGTTCAGCCAATCCCACTGCCACTTTGAGACTTCCACCTTTTCTTGTTTCTGGGAAGCCAATTGTGGAAGGGCTTTTTGGGGAGAGGAGGTTTCCTCTTCTTTTAAAGGAAGGACTCTATTTTTCTTACCTTGTCTTCTAGAGAGTCTGTTTTTGACCTCAGCTTGAGGTTTTCTGACCTAAACTCCTTGATTTGAGTGGAGAGATTTTCTACTTGCTGATTCAAGGGCATCATTTTTTATTTTGAAGCCTTTTGGAAGCATTTATGAGGGGTTGATAGAAGGCTTTTGATCTTGAGCAGTTGTCTCTACTAATATCTCCATCTCCTGCATTTCCACATCCTGATTGATCCAGTAATTTATTGATTTGAGCCAGTTTTGTACTCAAAGGAGAAATTACAGATGAAACTTCATCATAATCAATTAAATCCAGTTCCTCATCATGGCCAGCAGAAGCACCCTGATCAGTCATAGTTGTAATTAACCTGAACTGAGAGAAAGAAATATTGAAGTTTAATTAGTTATTATTTTTAATTTATTTAAAGATAAATAAGAGAAATTTTTTTTTAGTATATAAGTAATTATCAGGATTTTGTAATCATCTAGGATAATTAAAATATAATGTTTTCCAGGACAAAAAATCAACTGAAATAATAATCATAAATTTTATTAATTAATTTAAAATAATTTTATAACCAGGATTAAAATAAATCAACTGAAATAATAAACTAATTTAATAATTAGTAATGTATATGTTGATAATTATCAGGACTAGAAGTCAACTGAAGAATTTAATTACTGGGACTTAATGTCAACTGAAAATAATTTTAATTACCAGGACTTAATGTCAACTGAAATAATTTAATTACCAGGATTTATTGTCAACAGAAATAATTTTAATATAATAAATTTAAATAAATTTAAATGTTATTAATTTACTTCCAGGACAATTTGTCAACTGAAACAATAATGTAAAATTTTAATTATCAGGAGAGAAGTCAACTGAAATAATTAAAAAATAATAATATAAAATAATTAATTTAATTTTTAATATTACTTCTAGGACTAAGAACAATATATTTCTATCCTGGTCAACTAGGAAAAAAATTATTTTATTTACCAGGCACCTCCCCCTGTAAAATGAGCAAGTTAATGCCACTTACAGAGTGCTGAGTAAAAAAGATATACATGGACAATGAAATGTGCAAAATGACCTACAAATAGTGATAAGTATAATTACAACAACTATATATGATAATTGCCAATATATGAACCTAAGCTTTGGAGCACAGTTTGATTCCTGGTCGCAGAAAAAAATAAGTCACATGGTCAATGTAGTTTGTCGTTTTTGTTGTCTACTCGTCCTACTGGTACCATGTCATTGGTAGTCCCTTGGTTGCCAGCTTTAAGATATTAATTCCCCGTCAACAATTCAAAAAGGGCCTTAAATGTCGAAGGGTAATGATGGTATAGAAGATTTAAGCAGAGGTCCAAAAGCGGTGATAGGTGGAATTTTGGGGTTTTTTAAAGTCAAAGGTACATATGGGTTATCTTTTAGTTTAATTACCCTAATAAAAGAGGTAAAATATTTTATAAATATTATTATAATTAATTATTTAGAATTATGTAGCAGTAAATACTAAAGACAATAAATGATAGTAATAAATATATGTTTGTAGTAGTGTTTTAATAAAATAATATGTAAGTAATGAATGATCAAAACAACCAGAAAGGGGAGGCCTTATATAGGAAAAAGAGAGACAAAGCACTGAGTTAAAATCCTATATACAGGAGTATTAGAGAAGGAAAGGAATATTCCAGAAAAATATTTTCCAATATTAAGGTTTTTCTAAAAAGAAAGTGTTAAAGATGTGTATTTACTGTATATGTCAGAAATAAATTGGGTTATTTGAAAATTACTGTAAGTGTCATTTTTAAGTAGGCAATTTGAATTTCTTGTATATATTTATTTTTATTTTTATGTTAAATTTTATTTCAATATTGTATTTTATTTTGATATTTATATTTATTTCTCTTAACCTTTCATTGAGCACGGTGTTAGGAAATAAAAAAATATAAGGGAAATTTAATAAAAATTTTATATATTTACTAAATTTACTGTTTTGTAACTATTTAATTTATTAAAAGTAAATTTAAAATAAATATATGATAATTAATAATAATATATAACAAATAAAAAAGTGTGGCTTCATCCCAGTAAATAATTAATTATTTTACTGGGTAAGTCTAGCAGCCTGGCTGACAATAGAGGTCTGAGTGTTGAAACTCCTTAAAGTGGACGCAATGTGGAGTTGATGATACCTCACAGTGCTGTAATAGCTAGGGATAGCAGTGGCATTATCTGGATTGAAAGTCTGTGCACTCCAGTTGATTTTGGAATAAGTAAGGGAGGATTTGACGGGTTATGGGAAATCACCTACATACTACACATATAATAAACACTATTAAACAATGATTAACATATAAAAATATATTTAAAAGTCTTTTTAAACTTATGTTATCTTTATATTAGCTATAACTATATTTTTTTAGCCTATTTTCCACCACTAGTCCACACCAATCCAAATATTGTGAGTTAAAAGTTAAAAATAACAGTTTTATTAGTCTTTTCCTGAGGTTTAACCTATAAATAATTTATAAATAAGTATTAGGACAATTTATATTTACTAATAAATGATACTTAAGTACTAGCATACACTGACAATGATGACCTGATACATTCAGGTTTAATATATGTCATGAATCCATACTGAATATGCATTGAAAAGACAAATTTAATATGCATTATGCATCTAAAATGTACCTGAATTACACATGCATATTTAATATACATGATATATGAATAAAAATGTGTTGAATGTATGGATTCTTAGTATGCATGATGCATAAATATTAAATTCAAATATTGCATAGCATAAATTGAATATGCATATTTGATGTGGCATTTGAAAAGCACATGAATACTGCCTATTAATCATCCATAAATTTCGTCAATCTGGACTCAATTGATGCTCAATACAATTCTCAAAGTTGTGACATATCAACAAGTTGAGTTTTATAGGTTTTTTGAACTTTTTTAGGTGTTCAAAAATGTTTCAGGATTAAGTCCTGATAGAGACTATTTTATAGCTCAACTTTTTCATGAATCTTGGTTTTTTTCTTGTAATTTTATTCCAAATATGAGGGGATATCAAAGTTAGAAATCTTCTATTTCAAAATACCTTTTTTTTCCACCAAATAAAACATGATAATTTTTTAACATATGAGATATTGTACCCCCCAAACAACTTTTTAATGAGAATTAATGTCAAGTATGTGGCTTTCTTTTTGTGTTGTTAAATAGCTTTTAAATAATTACAAATTTTTAACTTTTATACCCCCTATTAATGGTTTACTTGAGGGTTTTCTGTTTTTTTTGTGTTTTTATGGGTTTTTATGCTTTTGCAGAATAGGGGGTATCAAAGTTGGAAATCTTCCATTTCAAAATACCTCTTTTCTCGTCCAAATCAACCATGATTATTTTTTAAAAGTATGCCATATTGTGCCCCAAAAATACCTTTTTACTGATAAATAATGTCAATTTTGTGGCTTTCTTTTTATGTGGTGAAATACCTTTTAAAGAATTACAAATTTCCAACTTTGATACCCCCTAATGTTTACATGTGCTCTGGATAGTTTTGTGAAGCAGGAAGGCTAGCTACCTTACTCATGGAAAGCTAGGAAGCTGATTTCTAGAATTTTTTAAGCCTTTTTTTATGCAAAATATTCATTTCTTTGAGTAAATTTTAGAGATCTGTATGTAAAAGTCTGTGGGAATATAGAAGGAAATAGCAAGGTAACTTTATCCACCATCTGAAAGTGGGTATCTAAACTTTTCACTCTATTTATACCATTTTTGTGACCTCATTAATCAAGGTATTTGCACAAAGTTAGCTCTTAAATAATATCAACTCTTCTTACTGTTATTTCTGGTGTAGCTTTTCACCCTTAATTAATTATAATTGCTATTTAGTGCAATAAAGGTGCTCTTAGAAGTGTGTTATATCTGGTGTGTATTTTACTCTGCATTTCAGGTGGTGTATTTTTGAATTGTCTGTCAATTGGCTACTTTCTTGACTTGTTAAGCAGTAAAGAAGGTTGAAGGGGGTAATGCAACAGCTCTCCAATTTTCTTCAGAAAATTAAACTCACTTGGGTTTTCACTCAAATTTTTTTAAACTCCCTTTGTCAAGCTTTATAGCTAGTACTATAATATTATCTAGATTTCTGGTTGCCAATGCGGAGAAAAAATATTTTAGCCTTTGAAATTACTCTTACTTTTGGACTCTCTTCTTTTGGACAATTTAAGCTTTTGAAAATTTGATTTTTTTCTTGGAGTCTGTTGGAACAATAGATTCTGGATCTTCTTTTCCTGCTGGTGGTGCTTCTGAGGATATTCTCTGTCCTATAAATTTCAGATTCATAGTTAGGATCAAGTCTTTTAAGGGGCCAATAATTTTTCTGGAGGACCTGAAATTTTTTCTGCAGTTGTTTTAGGCTTATTCAAATGTGGATGGGAGTTTTCACTTGAAAATGGAAAAGAAAATCATCTTTTAAACTGTTTAAAGAGCTCTGGTGAAGAATTTAGATTCTATAGAGGGCTATAGAAAGAGGGATTAGAAAGATTTGTGCCTGCAGATTATTGAAAAGTGGATTTATAGATACTCAATGGTGGACCTGAACATGATTGATTGTGAATGGAAGTTTAAGGTGGGGTGGATAATCTACACTCCTATAGGAGGTTTTTAGATCCATTGGGGAAAGTTGTGTGTTTTTTGGTGAATATGAAGGAGCTGAAGAATACAGATTCTTCAGGTTATATACATCTTTTGGTCAGCCTTAGTAAGAGATTTTAGGATTTATGAGTTTAAGGAGCTGGCTAGGAGCAACATGATAAAGAAGCTTCATAATAGTAACCAGAAGCTACATGATTTTTCAGTGGTTAAATGGTTTGTGGAGGACAACTTAATATTATTGGCTATGGACAGCTTCAAAGAGGTTAAGACTAACTATTTTAGCAAGGTCAGTGAGGAATCTTCTGAAAATGAGGAGGATTTCAAAAATAAAGTAGAGCAAAATTCAGGTGAAGGCCCCGAAAAAGAAAAGGAGGTTGATTCTGTGGTGGGGAAATAAGCTAATCTTCCAGAAAATCTTCATATTTTTTTAAAGAGGCTCAGAAGGTGACTTAGGAATCTTCTAAGCCAATTTATTTTGAAGGGAGAGCTGGTAGAAGTGATCTTTGAGTGTGAATTTACTGAAGTAGGAAGGGCCACAGATACAATTATTATTGGGCACTGAATAGGGATGTGTCTGAGGTAAAAGTTGAATATTATAGGAAATATATTAAGTTCCCAGATTGATATTTTGTTTAAAATGGAATGAGAATGGCTCTTGTGTGCTAGGCTAGGAGGTGAAAAACTACTAACTGAATGAGGAGAAGTTTTTAATAGTTGACTACAGAAGCAACTTCTTCTTTAATAGATGGGAAAGATGTTAAGCAAAAAAAAGAAGGAGGCTAACAGGGTCTTATAAAAATCTTCCATTGGTGGTTTCAATTTGTTTTCTTGTGAAGGAAATTCAAGAAGGAACATTTTGGCTTATTCTTATGATGTAGAATCTGGGAAGGCCTAAAAGTGATTCTCAGGCCCAAAAAAACCCTAAGGCCTCAAAAGATGATCCCAAGTTGAGTGAATCTGGGAAGAAGTACAGTAAAGAGGAACTTTTAAGGATTCAGACACCAGAAAAGAAACATGGGCACCTGATAGCAGGTGCCATTCCCTATTTTTAACTTAACTAAATTTCAGCTCAGCTTTAATTCTTCTGGAAAGACTCTGCATTAAAAAATGAGAAAACTAGCTTGTGAAACATCAAATAGAATTTAATCTTAAATCAAAACTCAATATAGGGATAGGCATCTGCCAGAAAGTACTACTTGATTTTTCGGGGTACAAAGGGTATGGCAGATATATCACCCCCTATTTCTGGTGCATTAGATTTAAATGGTGATCCAATGCCTGTGGATGTTGATTTTGACTCACTTAAGCACTTTACCCTGGCCTCATTTTCAAGGCCTTCTGGAGCTAGAGGTGCTGGTGAAATATCTTTTTTAGTTCCTTTTTCTGGGATATCTGTGGATGGTTCTGGTTCTGATCCTTAAGAATCATCAAAGACCAATATTATTGGCCGGTTGTCTAGAAGAAGGGGGAAAAAAGGAGAGTAAACAGAAAGGAGGGAAAAGGTAATGTAAAAGGGAATTTAATAAAATAATAAAATAGTATAATTATTCTAAAGGAGAGGCAACGAGTAGATGTTAGGGACTTTATACAACAGTGAGGTTTAATAATTTCTAATATAAGTATTTAATAAGTAGTTGTTTTCAATGTGCGGTAGACACTTTTTATTATTGATAGACTTAAGGCAACCTTGAAATTTATTAAGATTTATATTAGAACTATAAGACTAATAATAATAATAATAATTTGTATAATATTTAAATATGTAATAAAATGTGAGTGTAATAAGTGATGAATTAAAGGGGATTACCCAAGGCCCTTTTATAGACCAGGGGACCTGTGAAGCGCCACAAATCAGTATATAAAAACTAGTAATAAGCTAAAACAAGAATATAAAAGAATAGAAATGAAACATAGATATTAAGAGAAAAACATGAAAAAATTAACTAAACTTGTGAGTAATTAACCATTTTCCCACCATAACTTCCCAAAACACTTAAATAAAATAATTAGTAACCAAGTAAGTCTCAAACATGAGAACAGTTAGTAAAATAACCCAAAACAGTTATTACAGTGAGATGTAAAGGATTTAATTAAAACAATTAGAATTATATTCACGCCAAGATCCATGTAATCAATTCAATCCAGTATAAAGCAATTTTTATTAATTGTTTTAACTATGTAATTAATTCACTAATTAGTTTAAATGAAACATATAATTAATTTAATTATATTCCTTATTTAAATTGAGAATGTTAATACCATGTTATTAAATAAGTGTTATAATTTATTTAATAAATTTAATGACACAATTAAGGGTCAGAAAAGCGCCCAATATTATTTTTTAATAATATATGAAAAGTATTATTTAATATATAAATTTAATTAATTAATTTAATTACATTGTAAGTCAATTTTACAAATATAATTATAATATATGTTTGTAATTAATTAATTATTAATTTATAATTATTAAATACATAAAAATGCGCCATTATTTGTAGAATATAAAATATTTTATGCTTAATATAAATGTATAAATACTTTATATAACAATAAAATTAATATAGCACTTATATTTAATAAGATACTTATATAATTTTATTATGCAATAAAATATTAATTTATATACATCAAATGCAATTCTTACACCCTCTTTCAGGTCCAATAAATCAACATATCATTTACTGGGCTCCTGGTAAAGCCTGGCTGATACTCTCTCACTCTAGAAAAACAATAAAAAAATGCTAAGATTTTTTCTTTTTGTACTTTTTTAACAAAGTAGGAAGATTTGAAATCTCCTTTCCAGGTATCCATGCATCATTTTCAGATGATTTGTTCTTATATCTCAATAAATATTCAGTACCTCTTTCAGAAGTGATAATTCTATCATTGAGAATTTTATCAATTTCTGCAGTTTCTGTGACTTCCTGAGGGTTTTTCTTAGGTCTTCCCCTTTTTTGGGAAATAAGTTACTGTTGGAAGTATAAGGCTTAAGCAAAGAAATCGGAAAAACAGGATGTTTTCTATCATATGGAGAATACAATAAAACTTCTACTGCATTATCTCCAACCATTCTTTTAACAACAAATGGTCCTACAAAAGGATCTTTTAATTTGTTGTTACCTGGTAAATTGAAATGGACAGTAGATATCAACACTTCATCACCCTTGTTAAATGTGTATTCTTTATAGGATTTATCCCATCTTTTCTTTTCATATTCAAATACTTTATCAATACAGCTTTGAGAATGTTTTCTGCATAGCTGTTGCATTTGCATAAAAGATTTTACACCAGGGTGTAGTTCCAACTTAGGTAATTTATTATTGAGAATCTGAGCCGGAGTGTTTAGAACATAACCTAACCAAAGCTCAAAAGGCCTTTTCTCAGTGACAGAATGAACAGTTCTATTATATGCAAATTCAAGACCAGGCAATAGAGTCACTCAGTCATGAGTAAATCTGTCATTGTCTTTATATTCTAATCCAAAGACACAATACCTTCTAATCATATCTTCCAGAGTTTGAATCATTATTTCAGCTAGACCATCAGTCTGAGGATGGTGAGCTGTAGACAACTTTAACTCACAGCCACAAATATCCATCAAAGAGGTCCAAAACTCAGAAGTAAATTTTGGATCTCTATCATAGATAATGGATTTTGGAAAGCCAATAATATTAAACATGTAAAAAAACCATAAGAAAGCTAATTCTTTTGTGGATACATCTTTGTGGGTAGGAATAAACTGGCACATTTTTGTGAATCTATCTAATATTACCCAACAAGAGTTAAAACTGTCTTTACATGCTACAGGAAGACCAGTGACTAAATCCATGTTAATTATTTGCCAAGGAGCACCAGGTGTTTCAATATGTTGTAATAACACTGCTCGTTTACCTGTCAACCTTTTAGATTTCTGGCAGGAATCACAAGATTCAACATATAATTTTGTATCTTCAGACATATTAGCCCACCAAGAAGTGTTTTTGATTCTAATTAATGTTTTTTCAAGATCAAAATGACCAGCTAATATGTCATCATGACAAATTTTGAGGATATTTTCTTTCATAGAAGGAGGAATTACAATTAAATTAGTAAGCTTTCTTCTATAATATATATAACCATCTTCAATGGAAACTTTCTTTTAATCAAAGCATTTTGATACTTTTCAGGAAGAATTTTAATCAATGCTTGAATTGAAGCATTCTTAGGATCATTTAAGATAGTAACTAAATTATTTAAATCAGAATCCTTAGCATATGAATCCAGTATTAATTGTAATAGCTCTTCTTCCATATCAACTATAATTATACCATTGATATGAACAGTATCATCTTCAGGTACATAAGCAGGATTGGAGTCATTATTTTGCAGAGGCAATCTGGACAGCATATCAACATTGGAGTGAAAATTTCCAGCCCTATGGATAATTGTCATCTGTCCTCTGTATTCTTGAGCAGCATGTTGCCACCTGAACATATGTCTATTAGATGTTTTCAGGTTTTAGAGGGACTTCAAAGCACTACAGTCAGTCACCAATTCAAACTTTTGGTCATCTAGATAGTAATGAAGCTTCTCAAGATCCCAAACAACTGCTAAGAACTCTAATTGAGTGGCACCATATTTCAATTCACTATTTATCAAGGTTCTTGAAATATAACAAATTACAATCTCTGAGGATTTATTATTTAAATTTGTTTCTGGTGGAGGGCAGCACCCAGACCAACAAATCTAGCATCTTTATACAGGACAAATGGTTTGTTAAAATCTGGAAGAGCTAAGATAGGGGCTTTCATTAAGCAACATTTCAACGTATCAAAAGCTTTTTGACAGTCAATATTCCAGATTAATGCAACATCTCTCCTAGTTAGTTTGGTAAGAGGCAAGGCTATGACCTGACAATTTTGAATATATTGTCTATAATAGCCACACATACCCAAAAAACTTTGGATTTCTCTTACAGAAGTTGGTGCTTTCACACTTTGAATTGCAGCAACTTTGTTGTGGTCTACACAAATTTGTAGGCCTGACACAACATGGCCAAGACTTTCAAAGATTGAAAACCAAATTTACACTTTTTCAAGGACAAGGCCATATTGATCTCATCCATTTTTTGGAAAACCCTATTTAAATGAACCATATGTTCATCAAAAGTTTTAGAAAAAACTATGATATCATCAATATACACCATGAGCCATCCCTCAATTATTTCCTGATGGAAAGTGTTATCCATGACTTTTTGAAAAACTGAAGGGGCATTTTTAGGGCCAAATGGCATTCTAACATACTTATATATTCCCATATGAGTAGCAATAAGCAAAAAATTTTGAGAATTTTTCTCAACTGGAACTTGATGATACCCTTTATACCATCCAGACAACTAATAAATTTTGCACCTTGCAAAGTAGCATGTATTAAATTAATTCTGGGTAAAGGATAAATATCATCAACAGTATAAGTGTTTAATGCTCTGTAATCTCCACATATTCTAGCCTTATCTTTTTCATAAGAAATTAAGACTGGGGAGATGACACAATATTTTGGGGTGACATCCACTTTCTCAATGATATTCATTTTTAATAATGTGGCAATATTATATTCAATATCCTTTCTTTTTGTTGGAGAAGCATGATATGGTTTTTTCTTAAGACTAGGAGGAATATCACTCAAGTTACAGGATAAGGTAATTTTCATTTCTTCCTGAACACTTCCTAAGACATGAGAACCATGAGCAAAAGCCATAGGGAAAGAGGTAATTACGGCAATAATAGAATCCTTTTGTTCACTAGTTAACTGACCACCAAAAGAAGCAGTATTTATTTCATTTAATAAATCATCCATTTCAATTGTTGTTCTGCCTTTACACTGGATCAGTGAGTTACAAGACTTTAAAAGATGCCCAGAAGGTTTTCTAGGGGAGGAAATTTTGAATTTTCTTTTGCCATTCAATCCCAAGGTGAAGCAATTATTTGCTGGGTCCAATTTCACACCAAACATGGTCAAAATATCATTACCCATAATAAACCAATTGCTTAAATTATCATTTTTCATGAAAACAAATTCACAAGTAGCTCTGAAAAAACCACCATTATATTTGAATAATACAGAGGTTTTGTATTTGCCAATAGGAATTAAGGTAGAACCATACCCTCTCCATTTTTCAGAAGTTATAGGTAATAATTTACTCAAATAATCCTTATCTACTGAAGCTAAAGCTTTTTCAGACACTACACTTCCTCCAGCACCAGAGTCAAGAACTACATCAACATTTTTACCATTAATGATAACAGGTGCTTTCAAAGGGGAAATGGCTATAGAATGTTTAGTAATATTTTGAATTATTTCAGCATTTTCGACTGAAGATAAATCCAATACACATTCTTCAGATATATTATCTAAATAATGGACATCCTTTTCCAACATTAAAATATCTTTAACAGAGTCATTGTCATAGGAGATATTACTTTCACAGTCACTAGTAGAATTATTGACATCAATTTCAGCCTCATCAGTGTCTTCATTTTGTTCAACAAGATGAATTTTCTTGTCACAAACAGGACCATTTTGCCATGGTTTGTTAAATTTATAACAAGTATTTGTTGCATATTTTTTAGGTGCAACTGGGGCAGAGGGTTTACCATATTCTTCTGGGGGCTTTGTAGAGGGTTTATTTTGATCATGATAAGATTTACCAAGGTAATTCTTTGGTTCATATCTATGGTTGAACAGTACCTCATTACAGATGTTAATGAAAGAAGAGTGTTCCCTTACATGCTCAGTTCTAGCTACAATTAAATCACTAAGAGAATTTGGAAATTTATGCAAGATTTTATCTCTCCAAATATCATAATCCATCTTTGGATCAACTGCTCTTAGGATTTTTGTTACTTTCATAAGAAAAAAATGGGTTTTCAACAGAGGAGGATAAATATCTAGTATTCTCATACATTCTTTGCTGATCCAACCTGAATTTTGAACCACCAAATTGATTCTCAATCAAGATTTTCCAATCATTCCATGTATAATGGTAGTTATCTAATAGAAAAGATTCATACCGGACCATTGACTCCAGCACCTATAGCAATTTTTTGAAAAACAACAAATGACAAATATCAAATATCACATGACTGTATTTTTTACCAGGACCAGGATTCAAATCTCACTCCAAATTTAAGGTTTATATAGACTTTATTGTCCTATACTTTTTTAGTGACTATAACAAATACTATCTCTAGGTCTCCCTCTACATATTTCATATTTTATATATATATATATATTTACTCTACACCCTTTAATTGGCATTTAATTGCTCAAATTACAGAGGGAGGTGTCAGGTATATATGTATTTTTTCCTAGTAGACAAAGATAGAGCAGAATTTTTCTCAGTCCTAGAGGTAACATAATATAAATTATATATTTAAAAAATTATTTTTATTAATTATTTCAGTTGACTAATTTTCCTGATAATTAAAATATTTTTTTATTATTTCAGTTGACATTTAGTCCTGGTAATTAAAAAACAACAATATATAAATTAATTATTTGATTAAAAATTGTATTAATTTATTACCTAAGTTGAATATTTGTCCTGAAAATTAATAAATTATTTTATTTTTTCAGTTGATTTTTAATCCTGGTAATAAATAATAACAATATATTAGTTAATTAATTGATGGGAAATTGTATTAATTAATTATTTCAGTTGACTATTGGTCCTGATAATTAATATATTTTAATTATTTCAGTTGAATAGTAGTCCTGGTAATTGATAATAAATTTAAAATTTTTTTTCTTTTATCTCTTATTTTTTTTTTACAAAAAAGAATCATAACTGACAAATTATTAATATTTTTTTTTCAGCTCAAATTATACAAATAATGGCTGACTTAAGTGTTTCTACTACACGTGAAGAGAAATTTGATCTAATTGATTATGATGAGAAATCTGTAAGCTCTCCTTTGACTACTAAATTTTCTCAAATTAATCAATTATTGAACCAAACAGGATGAAGAAATGCAGGAGGTGGAGATCAAAAAAGAGAAAACTCCCCAGGGCTCAAAGCCCCAGGTTCTTCCCCCAGAAGAGCTTCAAAATGGTTTTAAAATTAAAAAAATTCCATTACAACAGCAGGTGAACAATGTTTCAACTCACATAAAGTATTTGAAGAAAGAAAACCTAAGACTAAAGGTAAAGGTAGAAGCATTAGAAGAAAAAATATAAATCATGAAGACTTTTCTTCAGGAGAGGTAGAAATGTCCACAAGTAGAAAAACCCCCTCCACAGTTGGCTCCTCAGAAACTAGAAAAGGTGGAAGTTTCAAAATGGAAGTGGGACTGGCTAAACACTCAATGGAACTCCCTTCAAGCGCATTAAATGTAACAGGCTCCTCAAGAAGCTCCCTCCAGGCCCCAACAATTAAATCCAGCCCCTTCTCACCCTTATCAAGGAGGAAGAACAAGGAAAAACAACCATATCCAAGTTTTTTTCAAAACCATGTTAAAGCCCTCAATTGATTCTTAAGTTCCTTTTATTGTTACTGATTCAGCTCCTTCAGATAACTCTGGGATGGTAGATGACACTTTGAGACCAGTAGAAGCTGGCTCTAGCAGACAAATTGATCAATGTTCTACTCATGTAAATACTCCTTTAGTATTTATTTATACCTCAATGATAGAACAAGATATGGCTATTATAGATGAATAAATTTATCCTGAAGTATATGAGACTCTTGAAAATTACTCTGTCTCTCTCTTGAGAAATGCCCCTGATGTAGCAACTATTGAAGACCAATATTTGAGAGACATTATCACCAAACAAAATCAGATAAAGAAAACCTACAATTGAGAAGAAATTCAATAGATTTCTAACCAAACAAGGTTACCAAGAATTTAAATGTAAGTTGAATAGGGTCTCTGATGAACTGTTTAGGTACAAGATAAATTATGAAAAGAAATTTTCTTTTTGAAAAAATATTAAAAATTATCTATCAAAATTGCAAGAGACTATGTCTATGTGTTGCCAATAACTAGAAGGACATAAATCTTACTTGAAAAAACTAAATGAACATTATTCATCTCTGCGAAATAAGAATCAATGATCTTTTGCCACAATCAATGAGACATTAACTAGTATTCCAAGTGTAAAAACTAGGTTAAACAACATTGAAGAAACATTGAACTAATTTTTATTTAACCAAAAATACTCTGTCACCTCTTTGAAAGAAACTGTTTCACAAGCTACTTCAAATGTACCTGAGCCAACCCTCTCTAGAGAAGAATTAGAACCAGAGAAACCTGTAGATATTCTCAGTTTTCATCAAAAATTGATGATGCACCTTGTTCATCTACAAATGGGTTAAATAATGAGATTACTGATCAATTAGAGAAATTGTAATTTCTTCTTACACAGAAACAAGTAAGCCACAAGGAAATAACCTAAAATCAGAAAAATTGGCCCAAACTTGACCAATACCCAACATTTTATGGTTGTACTTACTCTGACTGGAAGCAATTCATCTGTAGGATTGATAATCTTAAAAATTCTTATAAACTACCAGAAGAAGAAATTGTGTCTAGATTAATTTCTTTGTTTTCCAATTTTATGCTCATGTGGTATGAATCTGTACTTTTGGATAATAATGATTACTCTTGGGAGGATTAGAAAAAATTGATTAAAGCACAATTTTCTGGTTCAAAGTTTATGTTAGCCCAACAAAGGCAGTATGTAAATATAAATATAGCTCATCCTCTACAGAGAAACCTATTGAGTTTCTGATGAGACTAGTGAAAATACTGGGAGCAATGGATCCAAAAATGGATAATGAGCTATGGAAGGATAGGATCCTTTATAAATTGCCAATGTCTTTGAGAGACTTAATTGTTGCAAGACCTGAATTCTCAAGGGAGCCTTCTTCTTTTATTAATACTTATAATGAAGTCATTTTGAATAGCAGGTATGAATCTAGGAAGTTCTTCCCTAGAACTTCAGTGGAGAAACCTTCCAACTTACAAAAAAAACTTACAAAAAAAGCTGGTAAACATTTTTTCCCTGTTGCAAATAAGATATATGCAACAAATAATTGTGTTAAATTCAGAATGCCTTGGCATAAAGGCAATATTTTTGAAAAGAAAATAAACCTTGATGAACAAACAGGGAGCCTGAAGATGACACAGTTGTACTAGATGATACTTAAAGTAATTGTGCCAGCAACATTTCTTATGAGTCTAACCAGGAAATCTAGATGCTGGAGGAAAATATTCAATATTTAAATAATATTGACATTGATAGCAATTAGTTGTCCATAGTTGAAGATGCTGAAATCATAAGAAATCTTGAAGAAACCTCAATTATTATTGCCCCTCTCAAGGCACCAGTCTTGATTAATAGAAAAAACATTGAGTTGGTTTTGGATTCTGGAGCTGGAGGAAGTGTTGTATATGAAAAGGAACTTTATTCAGTTGATCAGGAGTATAAATCAAAACTTATGCCTGTCACTTCTGATAATTGGAGAGGTTATGGCTCTGTTTTGTCCCCCATTGGTAAATATAAAGCTACAGAATTTTTCAAATATAACTATGGCTTTGTAAGAGAAATGTGTGACCTTGTAGTTATGAAAAATGATAACTTAAGCAATTGGTTTATTGTGCAAAATAATATATTAACCAAATTTTGCATTAAACTTGATCCTTCAAGCCAATGCTTCAGAATGGGATTGAATGGGAAGAGAAAATTTAAAATTTCCTCCACCAGAAAATTAATAACACCATTATTGAACACATTTAATTCTGTGGTTCAATAAAAAGGAATATATACAAAAGAAATGTCTGCCCTCCTGTATGAAATTGACAGAGCTTTTTTTGTAGAAAAACTTTCTAGTGATGAAAAAGATTCCATAATTCAGTTTATAAAATCTTTTCTATGGCTTTTGCTCATGGTTCACATGAATTAGGATTGGTAAAGGAAGAAATTAAGCTTTCACTATCTTTACTATTAACTGAAATACCACCTACTATAAAGAAGAAGCCTTGCTCAGCTTCTCCAACAAAGAGAAAAGATATTTAAGACAATATCTCTACCCTTTTACAAATGAATATTATTGAAAAGGTTGTTGAAACACCTAAACACTGTGTTATCTCACCTGTCCTAATTTCTTATGAGAGAGATAAATCCAGGTTATGTGGTGATTATAGAGCATTAAATACATATACTGTATATGATATCTATCCTTTACCCAGAATTAGCTCTATCCATGCTACCTTACAAGGTGCTAAATATATCAGCTGTCTAGATGGTAATAAAGGATATCACCAGGTTCCTGTTAAGAAGAATTCACAGAATTTTCTAATTATTTTTACTCATATGGGTATCTATAAGTATATTAGGATCCATTTGGCCCCAAAAATTCCCCTTCAGTTTTTCAGCAAGTTATGGATAACACATTCCATCAAGAAATAATTGAAGGATGTTCAATGTTTTATATTGATGGTATCATCAAATTCTCCAAGACATTTGAGGACCACCTACACCACCTATGTAAAGTGTTACATAAAATGGATGAGATAAATATGACACTTGCTTTGAAAAAATGCAAATTTGGCTTTCATTCTTTGAAAGTACTTGGTCATGTTGTCTCAGGGTTACAGATATGTGTTGACCTGAACAAAGTGGCAGCAATACAACTGGTAAAAGCTCCTACTACAGTTAGAGAGCTCCTGAGTTTTTTGGGAATGTGTGGACAGTATAGACAATATATTAAAAATTATCAGGCCATAGCATTACCACTGACCCAATTAACTAGGAAGGATGTTGATTTTGTCTGGAACAGTGAAAGACAAAGAGCCTTTGACAGCATGAAACAATGTTTGATGTCAGCTCCAATTCTTGCTTTACTTGACTTTCATCAACCATTTATTTTATACACTGATGCTATTTTTATTGGCCTTAGTGCTTCTCTCCACCAAAAAAAGTTATGAATGACAAAGTATCAGAAGTAGTAATTTGTTATATTTCAATAACCTTAAAAATGGTGAATTGAAACATGCTTTTACTCAACTTGAGTGTTTGGTAGTTGTGTGGGCTCTGTAAAAACTATATTGTTAACTGGATGACTAGAAATTTGAGCTTTTCACAGACTGCAGTGCAGTGAAATCCCTCATAAACTTAAAAAAACCTAACAGACACATTTTCAGATGTAAGTTGGCTGTTCAAGAGTACAGAGAAAGGAGGACAATAATTCATAGGGGTGGTGTTGTTCACTAAAGTGTGGATATGTTATCAATGTTACCTTTGCCAAATGATGAATTTGATCCTGCATATGTTCCTGAGGATGAAATAATTCACATTCATGGGATATATGTGGTTGATATCGAGGAAGAGCTATTACAGCTTTTCTGGATTCATATGATCAAGACACTTACTTCAAAAAGCTGTGTACTATATTAAGTGATCCAAAGAATGCTTCAATACAAGCATTAATTAAAACCCTTTCACAAAAGTACCAAAATGCTTTGGAAAAAGGTAAATTTTACATTTATGAAAGATATCTCTATTATAGAAGAAAGTTGAGCAACTTTATTTTTATTCCTCCTTCTATGAAAGAAATCATTTTGAAAATTTGTCATGATGACATATTGGCAGGACATTTTGATCTTGATAAAACATTGATTAGAATTAAGAATACTTTTTGGTGGGCTAATATGTCTGAAGACACCAAACTATATTTTGAATCCTGTGGTTCTTGCCAGAAATCAAAAAGAATTCACTTTGAAAAGAGCTGGATTGATGCAGTTAATTGAATCTCCTGATGCACCATGGAAAATTATAAACATGAAAATTGTTACAGGACTACCCATTTCTGGGAAAGACAGTTGCAACTCTTGCTGGGTTATTGTGGACAGATTTACAAAAATGTCTAAATTCATTCCTACTCAAAAAGATGTTTCCACTAAGTAATTAGCCTTCTTGTGGTGGCCTTATATGTTTAATACTGCTGGTTTCCCAAAGGCCATAATCTCTGACAGAGACCCCAAATTAACTTGCAAGTTTTGGATGTCTCTGATGGATGTTTGTGGTTGTGATCTCAAGCTTTCTCCTGCCCATCACCTTCAAACTGATGGATTAGCTGAGAGGATGATTCAGAGTTTAGATGAAATTATAAGAAGGTATTGTGCCTTTGGCCTTAAGTATAAAGAAAATGACAGGTTCACTCATGATTGGGTAATCCCACTTCCTGGTCTAAAATTTGCTTATAAAAGCATTGATCACTCTGTTACTCAAAGAAAGCCTTTTGATCTCTGTCTTGGATATTTTCCAAATACTCCTGCTTAAATTCTCAAAAATAAAATACCTAAATTGGATTCACATCCTGTTGTTAAATCTTTTCTTAAAATGAAAAAAATTTGAAGAAGTCATACTCAAAAATGTGTTGGAAAATCTTTTGAATATGAGAAGAAGAGTTGGGAAAAATCCCATAAAGAATCACCACGGGAAATCTGGGGGTGAACTGCTAGCAGTTCCCTCTTTTTGAAACTATCAGGAATTTTTCAGGAAACTGTTGGGAAACCATCCTGAAACTGTCAGAAAGATGTTTTTAAATCTGATGAAAAAACATTGAAAAAATAAACTGTCACAGATTGAATCCAGAACAATCCCTCCTTGAGCAGAGCTTAAGAACCACATTGAACATCAGTTAATCTCAGGTTTGGCAAAAGGTTGAACAACATCACTTAGCATACCTTAATATTCAAATATTAAACTTGAATATATGTTGCGTGTATGATATAGATGCATATGCATTTGAATTTGCATGGTGGATACTTATTGCATGCTAAAAATTGATGTGAAATGCCTATCCAAAGTGTATGCATAATGACTATGAAGAATAAATATGCATAAAAATATGCATAAAAAATATGCATGGTGATTGTGCATAAAAAATGCATAAAAATATGCATATTGAATATGCAAAAAAAAGCTGCATATATGTATATGAATAAAATATATTAATATGCATATAAATCTGTATAATGAATATGCATATGAATATGCATAAATATGCATAATGATTGAAAAATGCAAAAAAATGATGTTTAACAAGTATATTTTATGCATAAATAGAAATATGCAATATGAATTCATATTGCATACAGATAACACTGGCAAACCATTTTGACCAAAACTCATACTAAATTTTCATTCTGGACTAAAGGTGTGAGGGAAGGAAGAAAAACAGTCCAACGTTAGAAAAATGCTACATGCACTCATTTTGTAGCAGAGCAAATGAGAAGTGCTGAATTATGGTTGGTGCCCATAATTTAGTATGATATCATAATTTTATTTAATTGTTTTCAATATTGAAAAGACTTTAGTTCGGTTGGTATGGATCTAGCTGTGCCAGGGTCTAATCTAATTATTTTAACAATTTCTTAATAATTAACGGGCTTTAATACAAAAACAGGTTGTATTTTTTGTGGGATATTGGATATGATAAGGTCTTTTGTAAAAAAAACTTATATTGTTTAAAAATATTCCTGAATCAGATGTGGGATAATCACTACAAAAAATTGTAGTACTGTGGGCAATAAAATATATGCACAAGCAGTAAAGAAAGGACCAAGTGAACCCTTTTTGTGCAGTGGTAATCATTAGAGTGGAATTGTGGATGAAAAATATAATTCATTATTACCATTTTATTTAATCAACAAATTTATAATATTAAAAAAAACTATTGATTAATTGATATTTGACCTTTGTGCCTCACTCATATTTATCATTTGATTGATTTTTGTCACCATTATGTTATTAATATTATAAGTATAGCAAAAACTCGTGTGCCAAATGCATACTGGGTGATGTTACACCTTTTATAATATTATTAAATAAAGGTAAAAAAATAAATTGATATCCAAAAGCAATATGAGGGATAAAAAGGTAAAATTAAAGGGACCAAATATGAAATAAAAAATTAAAGTGAAATTCCTCCCATCAAGAGCAAGTAGACATGATGGAGTGAACGCCCACCAGTGGCACTAAACTTGGACTATAATTTCTTTTTTGTAAAAATAAAAAAAAATCCACTGGAGCTTTACCAAAACTTCAGGATGACAATTTTGCCATATCAAACAACTTCTAGTGCAATTATTGAAGAAAAATTCATTTTCATTGCAATAGAGAGAATTGATCACATCAGACTGCATGTGACCAAAAGTGTCCAGCACAAGTTTGGCCGAACTTGTGCTGGACACTTTTATGATGGAGGTTAGCTAGGGTGGAATTTTTCTTCAGTTCATCTGGTATTTCTTATAAACATGTCAACTGGTATTTGATTTTTGTGCCTCACTCATATTTATCATTTGATTGATTTTTTGTCACCATTATGTTTTAATATTATAAGTATAGCAAAAACTCGTGTGCCAAATGCATACCAGGTGATGTAACACCTTTTATAATATTATTAAATAAAGGTAAAAAAATATGAAAATGATTTGTTTTACAAAAAATAAATTGATATACAAAAGCAATATGAGGGATAAAAAGGTAAAATTAAAGGAATCAAATATCAAATAAAAAATTAAAAAAAAATTACTGCCATCAAGAGCAAGTAGACATGTTGGGGCAAATGTCCACCAGTGAGGCTAAACTTGGACTATAATTTCTTTTTTGAAAAACAAAAATATGCCAATCTGAGGTTTTAAAAAACTTCAGCAGAACCATTTAGCCATATCAAACAACTTCTAGTTCAATGATTGAGAGAGAATTGATCACACCAGACTGTATGTGACAAAAAGTGTCCAGCACAAGTTCGGCCGAACTTGTGCTGGACACATTTATGACGGAGAGTAGATAGGTAGAATTTTTCTTCAGTTAATCTTGTATTTCTTATAAACATTTCCATTGGTACTTGATCTTTGTGCCTCACTCATATATATCATTTGATTAATTTATTGTCACCATTATATTATTAATATTATAAGTATAACAAAAACTCATGTGCCCAACGCATACCAGCTGATGTTACACCTTTTATAATATTATTAAATAAAGGTAAAAAAATGTCAAAATGATTTGTTTTACAAAAAATAAATTGATATACAAAAGCAATATGAGGGATAAAAAGGTAAAATTAATCTCAAAGAGATAAATTATGAAAAACAAAATACTAGTAAAATTCTTGCTCTCAAGAGCCAGTAGAAGTGTTGAAAAAAATGGGAGCCATCAGGGCTAAATTGTAATAAGTGACCTTTTTTTTAAAGATAAAAAATTATACACCTGAGGTTGGGAAGAACAACAGGTGGATGATTCAGATAAAAAAAACTACTTGTAGTGAAGTTTAATAAAAAAATGTTTTTTTGTTGCCATATAGAGAATTGATCCCATCTGACTGCACGTGACTAAAAGTGTCCAGTACAAGTTCAGCTGAACTTGTGATGGACACTTTTATGATGGAGAGTAGCTTGGGTGGAAATTTTCTTCAGTTCCTTCATCTTGTATTTCTCATAAACATGTCTACTGGTATTTGATCAGTCTGTATCTTTCATATTTATCATCCGATTAATATTTTATCACCATTATATTATTAATATTATTAGTATAGCAAAAACTTGTGTGCCAAATGCATACCATGTGAAGTCATACCTTCAATAATTTTTTAAAATAGACGTAAATAAATATGGAAAGGATTAGTTTTACAAAAATTAAATAGAAATTTAAAAGTAAAAAGTGGAATAAAAGAGTAAAATAAAAGTCAAAGAGTTCAAATATGAAAAAAATACTGGTAAAATTCCTGCTATCAAGAGCCAGTAGAGGTGTTAAAGAAAATGGGAGCCATCAGGGCTTAATTGTAATAAGTGACCTTTTCTTTAAAGATAAAAAATTATACACCTGATATTGGGCAGAACAGCAGGTGGATGATTCAGCTAAACCAAACTACTTCTAGTTAAATTTGATAAAAAAATTTTTTTGTTGCCATACAGAGAATTGATCCCATCTGACTGCACATGACCAAAAGTGTCCAGCACAAGTTTGGCCGAACTTGTGCTGGACACTTCTATGATGGAGAGCGGCTGGGGTAAAATTTTTCTTCAGTTCATCTGGTATTTCTTACAAACATGTCTACTGGTATTTTATCTTTGTGCCTCACTCATACATATTGTTTGATTAATTTTTTGTCTTAATTATATTATTAATTATATAAGTATAGCAAAAAATTGTGTGCCAAATGCATACTGAGTGATGTTACACCTTTTATAATATTATTAAAAAAATTTATAAAAATATTAAAATAATTTATTTTAAAATTTTTTAATTGATATCCAAAAGCAATATGAGGAATAAAAAATTAAGTTAAAGGGATCAAATATGAAAAACAAACTCCAAGTATTATTGCTAATATCAAAGGCCAGTAGAGATGTTGTAGCAAATGAGAGCCATCAGGGATAAATTGTACTAAATTGATTGTTTTTTAAAGATAAAAAATTGTGTACCTGTGGTTTGGATGAACTCTAGGTGGATAATTCAGCTATATAAAACTACATCTAGTGAAGTTTCTTATCAAATAACTTTTTTCATTTCTATAGAGAGAATTGATCCCATCTGACTGCACCTGACCAAAAGTGTCCAGCACAAGTTCGGCCGAACTTGTGCTGGACACTTTTATGATGGAGAGTAGCTAGGATGCAGGTCTTCTTCAGTGCAACTGTTATTTTTTTAAAACATGTCAAATGGTATTTGATCTTTCTGTGTTATTCATATTTTATTATCTGATTAATTTTTTGTCATTAGAATATTATTAATTTTATTAGTATACAAAAAACATGTGCGCCAAATGCATTCCATGTTATATTACACCTTTTATAATATTATTAAAAAATGCTAAAAAAATATGAAAATGATTTCTTTTCCAAAATTATAAATTAATATCCAAATGTAACATGAGTGATAAAAAAGTAAAGTAAAAGAGATCAAATATGAAAAAGAAAAATTCAAGAAAAATTCCTGCCTTCAAGAGCCAGTAGAGGTGTTGAACCAAATGGGTGCCATCAGGGCTAAATTTGATAAAATTTAATTTTTTTTAAAGATAAAAAATTTTTCACCTGAGGTTTGGAAAAACTCAAGGTGGATAATTCAGCCATACCAAACTACTTCTAATGTAATTATTTAGCATTTCTTTTAATTTAATTTCCACAGAGAGAATTGATCCCATCTGACTGCACCTGAATAAAAGTGTCCAGCACAAGTTCGGCCGAACTTGTGCTGGACACTTTTATGATGGAGAGTAGCTAGGGTGGAAGTGTTTCTCAGTACATCAGTTTTTTGTTTTTCACATTTCTATTTGGTTTTTAACTTTTTTTATCATTCATATTTATCTTATAATTAATTTTTTGTCACCATATATATTATTAATGTTTCTAGTATAGCAAAAACCTGCATGCCAAATGCAAAATTGGTGATGTTACAACTTTGATAATATTATTATATAAAGTTAAAAAAATATGAATATGTTTAGTTTTTTAAAAAAAATTGATATTGAAAAGTAAAATGAAAATAAATGGGATCAAATACGAAATAAAAAATACAAGTAAAATTCTTACTATCAAGAGCCAGAAGTGGTGTTGGGACAGTTGGGGACCCCTAGGTCAAGACTTGGTCTAAACTTACTTTTATGTATAGCTAACAAATTTTGACCTGAGGTTTGGACAGACTTCCAGGGGAAAATTTTACAATATTAAACATTCTTTACTTCAATAATTGAGTGAAATATCATTTCTATTGCCATAGAGAGAATTTATCTCATATGACTTCATGCAACCAAAAGTGTCCAGCACAAGTTCGGCCGAACTTGTGCTGGACACTTTCATAATTGAAAGTAGGCATACAGAAAATCTTCTTAAACTCAAAAGGGATTTCTTATAAAAATTTCCACTGGATTTTGATCTTTCTGTGTCATTTAAATTTACCATTTGATTAATTTTTTGTCATCATTATATTGTTAACGTTATTACTATAGTAATAACTTGTGTGAAAAATGCATACCAGGTGGTGTTCCACCTTTAATCATATATTATTAAATAAATGTATAAGAGTATGAAAATTATTTATTTTAAAAATTAAAAATTGATATCCAAAGCAATATGAGCAATAAAAAAGTAAAATAAAAGGGATAAAATAAGAAAAAAAAATCTAAGGAAAATTCCCACTATCAATAACAAGTAGAGGTGTTAGATCAAATGTGCACCACCAGGGCTAAAATTGCACTATATTTTCTTTTTTGTTAAACAAAAGAAAGTGTCCTGATGAGTTTTAAAAAATCATCAGGAGGAAATTTTGGCAATATCAAACTACTTATTGTGCAATGATTGAGCAAAATGTCATTTTCATTTCCATAGAGTACATTTATCCCATCTGACTGCATGCAACCAAAAGTGTCCAGCAAAATTTTGGCCAAACTTATGCTGGACACTTTTATGATGGTGAGTATCTAGGGTGCAGGTCTTCTTCAGTTCATCAGGTATTCCTTATAAACAAATCCACTTGTATATGATCTTTCTGTGTCATTCATATTTATCATTTGATTCATTGTTTTTCACCATTATAATATTAATGTTATTAGTATTGAAAAAATTTGTAAGCCAAATGCATACTGGGAGATGCTACATCTTTCATAATCTTATTAAATAAAAGTAAAAAAAATATGAAAAGTATTAGTTTTACAATAAATAAATTGATATTTGAAAGCAAAAACAGAAATAAAAAAGTAAAATAAAAGTGATTAAATATGAAATTAAACATTCAAATAAAATTTCTGCCATCAAAGATAATTTGAGTTTTCAGACCAAATTTGCACCACCAGTTCTAGATTTGGAATATGTTTTCTTTTTTTAAAAATTAATAAAAGTGTCCAACTGAGGTTTTCCAAAAAATCAGGAGGATAGTATAGCAGTATAAAGCTACTTCTTGTGCAATGATTGAGCAAAAATTCATTTTAACTTCCATTGAGTAAATTTATCCCATCTGACTGCATGCAACCAAAAGTGTCCAGCACAAGCTCAGCTGAAATTGTGCTGGACACTGTTATGATGGAGAGTAGCTAGGGTGCAAGTCTTCTTCAGTTAATCTTATATTCATTTTAAAAATGTCTATGGGTATTTGATCTTTCTGTGTCATCCATATTTATTATTTGATTATTTTTTAGTCACCATTATATTATTAATGTTTTTAGTATAGCAAAAACATGTGTAATGAATGTACACTGGATGATTTTACAACTTTAATAATATAATATAATAAATGTAAAAAAATGTGAAAGTTATCAGTTTACCAAAATAAAATTGATATTTAAAAGCTAAAGGATAAATAAAAGGGTAAGATTAAAATTAAAGAGATCAAACATGAAATAAAGATATTAAGTATAATTTCTGCTATCATGAGCCAGTAGAGGCTTCAGAAAAAATGGGCACCATCATAGATTAACATGGATCAAATTTACTTTTTACCAAAGGAAAAAATTGTCTACCTTAGGTTTGGACAAACTTCCAGGGGACAATTTGTCTATATAAAACTACTTTCAGTGCAATGATGGAGTGATAATTCAGTCTCATTTCCATAAAAAGAATTGATTGCCTCTGAAGGCATGCAACCAAAAGTGTCCAGCACAAGTTTGGCCAAACTTGTGCTGGACACTTTTATCATGAAGAGTAGCCAGGATGCAAGTCATTTTTAATCATCTGAAATTTCTTATAAACATTTCCACTGTTATTAAATCTTAGTGCCTCACTCATATTTATCAATTGATTAATTTTTTGTCACCATTATATTATTAATATTATCAGTATAGCAAAAAATTGTGTGCCAAATGAATACTGTGTGATGTTACACCTTTTATAATATTATTAAATAAAGGTAAAAAAATATGAAAATGATTTATTTTACAAAAAATAAACTTCTATCCAAAAGCAATATGAGAGGAATAAAGTAAAATAAAATAAATCAAAGATGAAAATGAAAATTCAAGTTAAATTCCTGCCATAAACAGAAAAAAGAGATGTTGAATTAAATTAGCACAATCAGGGCTAAACTTGCACTAAATTTTCTTTTTTGTAAAAATAAAAAAAAACCCCCTTGAGCTTTACCAAAACTTCAGCAGGAAAATTTTTCCATATCAAACTACTTCTAGTGTAATTTTTTATCAAAAATTTATCTTCATTTCCATAGAGAGAATTGCTCCCATCTGACTGCACCTGACCATAAGTGTCCAGCACAAGTTCAGCCAAACTTGTGCTGGAAACGTTTAAGATAGAGAGTAGCTAGGGTAGAATTTTTCTTCAGTTCATCTAGTATTTCTTACAAACATCTCTACTGGTATTTTATCTTTGTTCCTCACTCTTAAATATCATTTGATTAATTTTTGGTCTCCATTATATTATTAGTTTTATAAGTATAGGAAAAACTCATGTGCCAAATGCATACCAGGTAATGTTATGCCATTTATAATATTATTAAATAAATGTGTAAAAATATGAAAACAGTTTATTTTAAAAATTATTAATTGGTATACAAAAGAAATATTAGGAATAAAAAATTAAGTTGAAGGGATCAAATATGAAAAAAGAAATCCAAGTAATATTCCTACTATCAAAGGCCAGTAGAGGTGTTGAAGCAAATGAGAGCCATCAGGGATAAATTGTACTAAATTGACTTTTTTTCAAAGATAAAAAATTGTGCACCTGTGGTTTGGATGAAATCTAGGTAGAAAATTTGGCTATGTAAAACTACTTCTAGTGAAGGTTTTTATCCAAAATTTTTTTTTCATTGCCATAGCGAGAATTGATCTCATATGACTGCAACTGACCAAAAGTGTCCAGCACAAGTTCGGCCGAACTTGTGCTGGATACTTTTTTGATGGTGAGTATCTAGGGTGCAGCTCTTCTTCAGTGCAACTGGTATTTTTTTAAAACATATCCACTGGTATTTGATCTTTCTGTTTTATTAATATTTTATCATTTGATCAATTTTTTGTTACCAGTATATTATTATTTTTATTAGTATAGCAAAAAAACATGTGCGAAATGCTTACAGGGTGATGTTAAACCTTTAATAATTTTATTAAATACAGGTATAAAATTATGAAAATGATTTGTTTTACATAAAATTAATTGATATCTAAAAGAAAAAAAGGGATAAAAAGAAATAGGTTGAATAATAAGGATTTTATATGAAATTCAAAATTCAAGCTAAATGCCTACTTTCAAGGCTCAGAAGAGGTGTTGGATAAAATGGGCATCATCAGGAATAAAATTTGACTTAATTTGATTTTTTGAAAAACTAAATGAAGTTTTCAACTGATTTTTTTCCAATATTTAGTTGGACACTTTATCTATATCAAATTACTTCTAGTACCATGATTGACAAAATTAAATCCTCATTTCCATATGCAGAATTGACCCCATATGGCTGGACCAGGACAAAGGTGTCAACCACAAGTTTGAGAATTCTTCTGGTGTAAACTTTTATGATGGACAGTAGTAGGGTGCAAGTCTTCTTTAGTTAATCTAGTATTCCTCATAAACATTTCCAACTTATTTTTGGCCAAAAATCAGGTGGAAAGTTTTTCCATATAAAATTACTTCTAATGCCATGATTGACTTAAAATTGATTCTCATTGCCATATAGAGAGTTGATCCCATATGACTGGATCTGGCAAAAGTGTCACCACAGTTTTTGATAAACTTAAGTTTGAAAATTTTATGATGGAAATTAATTGCAAGTCTTCTTCATTTCATCAAGTAATCCTCATAAAAATTTCCACCTGTATTTTGGCCAAACTTCAGGTGGACACTTTGGCCATATTAAATTAATTCTAGTTCCATGTTGATAAAAAATTGATACTTATTGCCATATATAGATATTAAACCCATCAGACTGTGCCTTTCCAAAAGTGTCTACCTGAATTATGGCTAAACCTCAGTTGGACTTTTTTATGATGCAGAGTAGCTAGGGCAAAAGTATTCTTCAGTTAATTTGGTATTCATAATAAATTTATCCTCCTGAAGTTTATCCTAACTTGAGGTGGACAAATTCAGAAAGCACCAGTTAGTCACTATCCATCAAAAAAGTGTTCACAAAAATTTTGGCTAAACTTGTGGTGGACCCCTTTGATCAGCCACAGTCAGATGAGATCAACTCTTTAGATGGGAATGAGGATGATATTTTGGTCAATCATGGAAATAGAAGTAGTGTGATGTGGCCAAATTACCCCCCTGAAGGTCAGACAAACCTCAGAAGGACACTTTTTAGCAGGGAGTAACTGAGAAAAATCCATTTATCAGAAGGAAAATCTTTTATTGTATAGATGCCAAGGTTTCATACTTGTGTATTATGGTCAGTATTAATTTTGAAAGTGTCTGTCCAAGAAATTTCATTGCCCATCATGACTCATTTTGTTTTAAATGTTTCAAACTGCGTGATACAGTATTAAGGTGTCACATAGTATAATTAAGTTCTATTAAGTGCCCTCCTATGATGCCTAAATTTATAATTTAATATCTTACATAATAATTTTTTTTATATAAATTCATCAATATTTTATTTTATTATCAAATTTAATAGAGCAAGTATCCTGAATTATTATATATGCATAAGCTTAGGTTAGATCAATTTGTGCTCAATTTGTGCTCATCAGAGGACCAAAATTAAGTTCTGGAGGATCAACTTGTGCATAATTTGGAATCAGTTGATATTCTGTCTATAATCGATCTGAGAATAAATGTAAATCTAACTCTAATTTACTTATGTTTATAAAGTATTCATAAACCTGGCATATTTAAGGGACACTCTAAATTTCAAGAGAGGGGATTGCTAGCAATTCACCCCTAGATTTCCCGTGGTGAATGCACCTTTAAGAAGGGTGATGAAGTACTTATTTCTACAGTACACTTCAATTTACAAGGTAATAACAAATTAAAAGACCCATTTGTAGGTCCATTTGTTTTCAGAAGAATGGTTAGTGATAATGCAGTTGAAGTTATCCTGTACTCTCCACATGACAAGAAACATCCTGTTTTCCCAATATCTCTTTTGAAACCTTACACTTCCAATAGTGATTTATAACCAAATATGAAGTGAAGATCAAAGAAAACTACTAAAGAGATCACTGAGACAGCAGAAATTGATAAGATTCTAAATGAAAGAATTATCACTTCTGAAAAAGGTACTGGATACTTATTGAGATTTAATAATAAATCTTCTGAATATGATTTTTGGATACCTGGGAAAGAGATATCTAACCTTCCTGCTCTACTAAAGAAATATAAAAAGAAAAAATCATAGCATTTTTTTAATTGTTTTTTTTAGAGTGAGGGAGTATCAGTCCAGCTACTAGACCTACCCAGTAAATAGTTATAATTATTTAATTGAGCAAAACTATACCCTTACCTCTCACTTTATTAATTATATTTACTTTGTAAATTAATTATAATTTTTAACTAGTTAATAAGTATAATAAAATAAAATATATAATTTTAAAGGTTTCCCTCATTTTCTTATTCCTTGACAGCATCCTCATAACAGCTGAAAAGTAGACTAGAACATAATAATACTTTATATTGAAATTAAATAATTCCATTTACATTGACATATACAGAAAACACTAAATATATCAAATAAATTTAAATTAACTTGGAATATACAGATAAATACTGTATATGAGCACATTCTTTCTAGAACACATTTTAAATTAGAGATTTCTAATGTGGGATTATTCCCTTGTGATACTCTTGTTGGTAGACCTGTGGTTCCATATTTTCTCTCTCTTTTGCCTATAAAAGGCCCCTCAATCTGGCTGTTTTATTTCATCCCATATTTACTTTACATCAACTACTATATACAAATTAAAATCTATTACTACTATTGGATTTCTTAGTACTTACAAATTGGTATTCTAGGATTACAATGTAATAATAATAATTTAAACTTTTACCTTTTAAACTGTGTAAAAAATTATAAGAGAAAAAATATGCACCTTATTATTGAAATCTTGAGTTACCTTACCTTTCATCACCATTGGACCGCTGAAAATCTTCTAGCCAAAAAGCCCACCCTGACAATAGTAAGCTTGCATAAAAAAAGAAAGGATGATGATAAAAAACCATACCTATGGATAATCAAGCGGATAGGTAATGATATTGAAGGGTGGGCTTTTTAGAATTGACAAGATGGCGATGGTTTAAGAAAAAAAAGGGGGCTGACGCTACAAAAATATATATTTGTGGTGACAAGAATATGTTTCCGGGCACTATATATCACACAAATGTATCTCTCGAAAACGCAATGATTTCAATAAACAATTTTATGAAAATTAATCAGGGAGTGTATGTAATATATTACAGATGCAATATAACAAATATTCTCTCTCCTCTAATTAATTTTTGTAAACTATACAATAATGGTTTTAATTCCGATTTTATTCTAGAATATTAGTTAGTATACAACTATTTTAACGATCATTTTCAATATAAAATTCTGGAGTGCTTCAATTACAATTATATTTTCATTTTCTTCCTCAAAATTTATACTAACTGGAACTGACAAAACACTTTTTGTAGTAGATGGAAGAGTTTCTTCAACTTTTTCTCCGCCATTGTTGCTTATTTTTATAGTTTGGGCATGTTTTGTGTCCGTATTCTTATAATACACAGAAACCCAATGTAATCCCCCTGTTCCATCCGGAGTTCGAATGTTTTGAAAAATAATACAACCTCATTTCAAACAACTTGTAAATCCAATGAATTATTTTTCAATTGTCAAAAATTTGTACTTACCTGTTTTCTTGCGCGAAAAACTTAAAGTTTTGTCATTTTCCACATTTAAGATCATACTTGGAAGGGCTTTATACGTAAGACCCTCATAAAAACTTGCAGCCCCTATTTTGTGAAAAATAAAGGAAAATTTATTGAGAGCTACTATTCATAAAAAATGTTTAAAATCTTGAATCACCTGTAGTAACATCAATTGTCCAAACGTCTGCCCAGTGAATTTTAACAGTATTATTTGTGATTATCATTGGAAGCCAGATATAGCTGGAAGTTCCTAGGGCTTTAGGGGTCCAACGATCTCCTAGGTCTAATTAAAAATGTATTCAGTGACAGTTTTTTACAAAATTTCGTTCAAGTAGACAGAAAATCTAACAGATGTAAGTGGTTGTATTTCTGCCAGAAACTTCTAATTCATGGGCGTTTTGAGAATTAAACGTCCTAGTTTCAGGCGACGTTATGAATGTATCATTTGACCATGGCCCTGATAAGGATGTTGAGAAGATGGCACGATTTGGATTAGGGTCCCAGCCAGACTTACAAAATTGAGCAATCAACTAATGGCACATCATGTTGTTGAAGAAAGCTACTATATTTACCTGCTTTGAAAAAACCATGTGATAGAAACCGTTATTCTTAATAATACATCCTGCTTCCCAAAAAACACGCTTCCATCGATAAATCTCTTCCACGACATCCATCTGTTACCGCAAAACATTAACGGGAAAGGATTGACTTATACTATGTTTTTAAGGACTCTCACATAATCATCCGATAGCTTTGCGATCTTAAAATTGGCGTTTTTATCTAAAAAACACGTTTGGTCACAGGGTGAGTTTTTGTCAAATTCTGTTGTGTTTAGGAAAAACTCTTACCTGAGGAAAAAAGTAAATAAGCAACTCCATCATCATCTTGAAAGAGAGACATATCTCTACTTTCAGCGTTAAGAGGTTTGAAATGTCGAACAAACTTCCACCCTTGATCGATCTATCATTCAAAGCACGTTTTGGGTGATAAGCATTATGATAAGGGGTGAAAGAAGGAAATTCACTACATTTGAGCTCATAGCTACCCCTACATGTGCCAATTTATAACTAATCTCAGCGGAAATTGTTAATGATAAAAACGAGAGTAAATATCTAGATCATAGCTCCTCACTTATGAGACTAAAGATTGACAAAAAAAAAAAAAAAAAAAAAAAAAAACAATAATCAGAATAAAAATTATGAGTGGTTGGTTGAAGAAATACGTACATCCAAATGGAAGTACATCACAAACTTCTCTGTCATTTGATTATAAATTACTTTGGGGCGCTCCACCACCATATTTTCATTAAGCTGAGTACCCTCTAGAGGTCTTAAGATATTAGGCACACGGAGCCATGTCATGAGATCTGAAGATACATAACAACCTTCATTAAAGATAGAAAAAAATCAGCTTTAAATTCTTTTACGAAAAATGTGGGCTAACTTACTAATGCCTACAAAAGTGTGGCGGTTGCCAGTCTTATCCTCGCCCAGCCAATACCATTTGTCTTCTATCTACGGTTTGATTTATCAAACGATAATCACATTATGATTCATTGTGCGTAAATATAGAAAGTACCTTGATAACACCTCCACCGTGAGCTTGTATCACATTCCCGTCGGTGTCTCTCCATTTTGCTCCAGGCACAATTTGGCTATAAACACAACAGGCGTATGTTAAAAAAAAAATTATCGTAAGAAATTTTCGTAAAATTAAAAATGATTCGATATAAATCCAAATCCTCATGATAATGAGACTAATTACTAGAGAATATGATATACAGATAAGACAAGGTAAAGGGTAGAAAGACCATAATCTCATATACAGAATTTTGTAGGCGAGATCCTTGAATGTACTAAATATATCTAGATACAGGTCTCCACGGTTTCAAGAGCTTAAAGAAGTTGCTATCTTTTCCTTGGTAACTCGCATTTTTTCCAAACAGCCGGAGTTTTGCACCGGTGAGGGGTTTGAAGTTTGAGGGATGCAACACACGGCAAACTCCGTTTGTTACGCCACAAGGCGTAACAAATGCGTTAACGGTTGTATAATAAATACATAACAATCTTTATGTCCCCTAGCAATGAAGAATAATTGTTATGTATTTGCTACACAACCGTTACGCAATAGTTACGCCGTGTTGCGTAACAAACAGATTTGGTAGTGTGATAAACCCACACTACGCACCAAGAAAGATATCCCCGACGGTGATATCCAGCACGAGTTGGTGATATTTTAGGGAGGGAGATAAGGTCTGGAAAATAAATGCAAGAAATGTAAGTGCAAGAAAAATAAGTGCGAGGAAAGTAAGTGTAAGAAAAATCATTTGCAACCATTAGATTTGTTTTTTCAAAAAAAAATTGTAAAAAAATAGGAAAAAATTGAGAATTAAGTAAAAAATTACTTTTTAGAGAAAAAAAATTTAAAATAACAAAATTTCCCAGGGTTGCAACATATTTTTCTCACATATTTTTTTTGCACATATTTTCCTTACACATTTTTCTTGCACATATTAGGGGGTATCAAAGTTAGAAATCTTACATTTCAAAATACCTCTTTTTTCCACCAAATCAACCATGGTTATTTTTAAAAATATGCCATATTGTGGATTAAAAACACCTTTTTACTGAGAATTAATGTCAAGTTTGTGGCTTTCTTTTTGTGTTGTGAAATGGTTTTTAAATAATTACAAATTTCTAACTTTGATACCCCCTATTATTTAAAAGGTCCACAAACTTGACATTAGTTCTCAGTAAAAAGGTGTTTTGGGGGTACAATATGACATATATTAAAAACAATCATGGTTGATTTGGTGGAAAAAAGTGTTAAGCCATTAAGATATGTACTTAGTTATGTGTCAGTGTATATACGTTACATACCAAGTAAGATATCCCTGATGGGGATATCCAGCGCGAGTTAGGGATATTTTAGGGAGGGACATAAGGTCGGAAAAATAAATGTAAGAAAATTAAATGCAAGAAAAATAAGTGCAAGAAAAGTAAGTGTATGAAAAATCATTTGCAACCATGAAAATATTTTTCAAAAAAAAAATGTAAAAAAACAGAAAAAATGAATAGAAAATCATTTTTTTGGAGAAAAAAAAATTAAAAACCAAAATTTCCCATGTTTGAAAGATATTTTTCTTACACTTAATAGGGGGTATCAATGTTCAGGGATCCGCAATTAAATTAATTGTGGATAAAAATCCTTATACCCCAATTATCTTCCACAATTATTTTTGCTAATAATTGGGTTATTAGACACTTTGCATGTCAATGTTCACCTCTAATCCAGCATTTTTCTACTCAATTTTTCATAACCACATCTTGGACAACTTTCTGTCATAACCACATGTTGCACAACTTTCTGCCATAACCACATCTTGGACTACTCTCTGGATATGCCTCATGAATGTGATGATTTTGGGATCAGGAATTGGGAATGGAAATTGGGGTATAAGAGGCGGGATAATGCATTATTGTTGATTCCTTATCCACAAGCCCTGGCGCTAGTGGATAAGAATCTTCTGCAATTAATAATGTCTAATCCCGGGAAAAAAAATTCCTGATCACTAATTGTGAATAAAAATCCTCATACCCCAATTATCTTCTGCAATTATTTTTGCTAATAATTGGGTTATTAGACATTTTACATGTCAAAGTTGACCTCTTATCCAACATTTTTCTACTCAATTTTTCATAACCACATCTTGGCCTACTTTCATTCATAACCACATCTTTGACTACTCTCTGGATATGCCTTCTACCTTTCTGCGCACTCCCATTCTCATCTCATCCTGCTTATTCTCTCCATTCAAAACACCTCACCATCTCATCTACTTGTTTTTGCTCCTTTTCATCATCAATTATCTTAACATCCCCCATCATCATAGATATTATCAAAGGCAGCCTTCCCCAGTTCTTCTTCAAATTGCACTACTCCCTCTTCCCCCCGCTCAGCTGAGAAATCAAAGACCGTTCAATTAAAAAAAAAGATCATCTCATTCTTATCAACTGGCTGAAAACTAAATCTAACCATGATTCTTGCTTTGGTACCATAAATGCAACTAAAGTAGGACAGCCACTGGCATCAAAAGTTAATGGTTATATTCTAATGGCCAAAGAATTAAAGAGGATGTCATACAATGGGGCTGGGAGGGTAGCAAAAGGGGTGGGGAGGTAAGAAAAGCATGTGTTGATACAATTGAAAGGGATGGGGATTGGTGCAAACTGAGTGTAAAAAAAAGAGGATGGACTCTGTTCTTCAGATGAAGAAAAGAGTTCACTTCCATAAAATATTAGCTAAAACATGAAATATATAAGGTGAAAGAATTAATTTCAGAAAAAAGGAGGATGGACTCTGTTCTTTGGGAGAAGAACAGAGTTCACTGCCATAAAATATTAGCTGAAACATGAAATATACATGGTGAAAAAATTAACTTAAAAGTAGCTTTAGACATACATTAACATTTCAAATAGTATACTAAAGCTGTAAAGTTACTTTATCAAAGTGAATAAAACATGGAACATGAAAATAACACAAGTGAAAAAAACAAGGAAGTTAAAAATTGGGAGAGTACAAAAAATAAATTAAAAGGGTGGTGAAAAGAAATTTTGGAGAGTAATAGGCATAATGACAGAGCCTATGCTGGTTGAATAAATGTTTTGTGATTCAAGTGAGGGGAGAGCCATTGCTAGTTCAGGATCCTCTTCTTCATAAAGATCACTCCACTCATCCTTTAAATCAGCTAGGATATTGTGGAGTATAATGCAAGTCACTATCCAATGATTTGCAGTTTTATTTTCCTTTTTTTTTTTGAAATTGGATTCTGAGTTCCCGGAGACTATAAAATCTTCCCTTTAAAATCCCAATAGTATGTTCAATCCATACTCTTGGTTGGGAAAGGTGATAATTAAAGGTGGTTTTGGGTCATTTTCTATAGTTGTGCAACAGAAAGCAGGTATAATGTACTTTACATGTCAGGCTGAGGTCAAGTACAAAGATGTGGACCAGCTTGAATGGTCAGTTGTCTAAAATATTTAAATGGTCCTATATGAATACTGTAGTACAAGTCCAATAAGTATTAAAAAAAACTCAATAAAAGGGTCTCAGTAATTTTAACCTCACTAATTATATATGGCTTACAATACTATAGTTGGTAGAAAAATAGATGTTATAAATTCAGATACTATTTAAAGACATTATAAGTACTATTGATATTTATTGTAATTTTATTGGTTATATGTTTTAATTTTAATGATAAAGAATGTAGAAAACAAGACCAAAAACCCCCTCCTTTTATACACAATTACTTCCCCAATGACCCCCTTGATTTACCAGCTCTATACCCAGTTAATGACGCCTCATTCCAGCTAATAGACATTTCAAGCAAAACAAAGAGTGACCAGTAACATAATTAGAATGATATCACCAGCCAAAATCCTGAAGTAATAGGGATAATCCATCAAAAATAATGAATAAGCAAAAGAGAGAGTATATGCGTATTATACATTAAAATAAAAGACTAAAAAGGGAAAAATTAAGACTTATTATTACTTAATAATAAGGGGGATTAAAATTAGAAATTTTGGGGCTAATAATGACATTATAATATGTGAAATCCCCATTAAAAAATAACCAAATTTGACCGAGAGACCACCTAAAAATCCAAAAAAGGGCATGAGATGTGGGGTAACTACATGCAGTCCTTGGCAGGCGCTTGCACGGGTAAATACTTGCCTAATTTAGGAAAATTTAAGCGTGGTAGTGAATTAAAGCACCAATATTGAGGTTATTAATGAAATTAGTGCATATAAAGAGGGTCAATGCATTTATAATTAAGCTAGGACACTAAATAAGCACCTTTTGCCTATTTTAGTGTGTTTCCCCACTGTGGCCATAGAATGTGGGTTAATTATAGTGTGAATAAGCTCACTTTGCTAAAAATGAAGCTATTTACATGGGAAAAATGCAGGCAGTATGTGGCCAGTACACAGAAGCCATTTCTGGCATAAAAACACCAAATATGAAAAGTGTTATTTTTATGCATTTGAGTAGCCAAATCAATAGTCCTGATCAAGAAAAATTGATCTGTCAAAGCCCATTTTTAATATTATTAAATTTATAGTGCATATAATCAACTTTTAAGTGATTTAAAGCGCATTTCCTGTTTTTTACATAAAACAATGAGAACAACAGCTTTAAGTCTACTTAAAAATTATGTAGCCTTATATTTAAGGTTCTTAAGATTAACCTAACATATTCCAGCTTAATATTAAGTACAGAAGACTTATAAAAAGCTGATATATGGGTGTATATAAGGTGTTATAATGGCATATTTTTTATGTTATCATAAATTTACTTATGTATACTATTTGTGTCCTCTAATTTATTACTCCCATGTATAGTACATGTGTTTAGAATAACTTATAAGTACTTTTTACTCAGTCCTGGGGATATCCAGGCTGACATTACACTTGCATACTCTGAGTCTGCAAGGAGGTACTGAGATTTGTCAAAGTATGAGTCAGGAGTTTGAGAAATCCTCATTCTTTGGAAGACGGAAGAGTCATGACATGAGCCAGAGAAGCCACTATAAAAAGCAATAAATTTTTTATTGAAATCACATACAATTTGAACGGCAATAGAGTATCTAGAAAGAACATAAAAATTCAGTTTATGAATGATGTTAAATTGGAGAACATTTTGAAGAAACATTTTTTGTGATCAAAATAATGGCTGCCACAATAAGCAGGCTTTTGTCTCAAAGATATAGTTGTGCCATCAACAAAACCTACAAATCCATGGAAAAATTCAGCTTGCATTACCTGAGAGGACTCAAGTCACTGTTGTGGAGTTGGCAAAGTACATGTTTTAGACTTGAGAGAAAGGATAGAAATCATACAGCACTTGGTGTATAGTATCACCATCCCATATCCTATGGTAAAGAGATTTTACAAATGTCTTACAGAAGCACCATTTCCATTTGAGCCAAAGCAACATAGTGCAACAGCAATTTGAATAGCAGGGTCATGCTATTTATTTGTGAATAGTTATGAAATATAGGATGTTTGGAGATGAGTTTATAAAGTTTAAAGAAAGAATTGAGAGAAGTTTGAAATATTTGAGTGAAGTTTAGTTGAGGAATTTTGGGAATTGAATGGAAATCATATCTGGCATCATGAAGAATATATGGCCCCCTTGGGTCAATCTAATACTTTTTGGAAAGAAATGACATATATGCTAGAGCATCTTCCAAATCAGACTCAGAATGAGAGTCAATATCTAACATTAAAGCAATAGTATTCATAGTTGATGCTAGTTGGTTCCTAGTATAGATGTGCTTCATTTTTTTCAGTAGAAGTTTTGGGTGATATGTGAAGTGGGACCTCAACACCAAATGAGTATGTGAGGTGTGTAGATAGAATAATATTTTAAGTTTTTGCCACCAAAATGAAGTAGCTTTGGGCTAAGAGAGACTTAAGGATGGCATAGGCAATTTTATGTCATGTGACTTCCTTAAAAATTCATCATGGATGTGATGAGTTTGGGATCATGAATTAGGAATGGAAATTGGGGTATAAGAGGTGGGATAATGCATTATTGTGGATTTGTTATCCACTAGCCCTGTGGCTAGTGGACAAAAATTATCCGCAATTAATAATTTCTGATCCTGGGAAAAAAAATTTCTGATCCCTAATTGTGGATTTTTCAACTTTGATACCCCCTAATATTTCTCATATATTTTTTTTGCACATATTTTCCTTACACATCATTTTCTTGCACATATTTTTCTATCCTTATGTTTCTCCCTACAATATCCCCATCAGGAATATCTTACTTGGTGCGTAGTGATAGTCTGTAGTTGCAGTGTCCCCTATTCTCCAGCTCTTTCCAGAGTTCTACAGGCTGAAACCATGCTACAGGTTAAGGGCTGTACCTGTTGGAATTGAGACTTTAGCCGTAAACAACTCCAAAACATTGGAAAAACTAAGAATCTTAGTAGCCAAAAGACCCCCATTGCATGTCTAAAAAAGACTTACCTTCTGTTGGTGAAAATAATCCATCCTGGAGAGCCCATCTGATATCCAACCAAGAGCTACACAGCCTTGGAATTGACCCTTTTAAATCTCATCTCACTACCAGATGTAAAACTTGCTACTCCACACCCTGAATGTCATCCACTACTCCTACCCTGACAGTCACCTCCCTACCCTCCTCCCCTATTGAAGATAAACACATAATTCCCCCCTCTCCAAGTATTTTACTTCCAACTTCTGGCAGTTAGACCTCTTCCTTCACCTCCCCTTGCTTGCCATCCTACAGCAGTAATTCCCTCACTTGTGATCCTACCAAAGGCAAATTACTAGCGCAAGTCCCTAATCCCATGGAAGACCTAGCACAGGTAATAAGAGACCTAACAATAGTCTACCCCCATTGATCTTCCCTCCTTCTAATCAATACCTTCCATTGTTTCCCCCCATCTATCCATCACCCCACCCCATTATCAGAATGCATGAGCAATTCAAACTGGACAACTCCAACAGGGAGATTGGTCTCCCCCTTTAAGAAGACAGATCCCATTGATAATTCACACACTATTCCACCTCACTTGTCAGAACCACTGCAAGTGCCACCCATTAGTATGGTAGAGAGACAACACACCTTATGTAATGTCATGGAGTTCACTAAATTAATACCAAGCATTGAGACAAGTGGCAGCAACTATTCAAAATGGAATAGAAATGTATTGGCCTCAATCAAAGACTTTTTTGGCACTAAAGAATGTGTGTTGAATGATGATAATTGTATTGGTAATACAATTGAAACGGTCACTTTATTTAATGTCCAGTAAAATTGTTAGTTATACCGTCACACACTGAAAATCTGTCAGCCAGGCTACTAGACTTACCCAGTAAATTAATAATTATTTACCAAAATTAAGCCATGCCTTATTTCTTATTTTAATAATTACATTTACTTTATAACTTATTTACAACTATTTAACTAATTGGAACAAGTAAGAATCAAGTAAATATTTAATTTTAAATGTCCCTCATATTTTTATTCCCTGACAATGACCTCATGAAAGTCTAGAGGTTAAATAAAAATATATTAATACTAAGTATTAAATCCAAATTATTTTATTTAAAGATGACATTTACAGGAGCTTTAAAATAAATCAAATAATTTGATACATACAGTAAATACATTATATTGATACATTCTTTATAGAAGAATCTTAATATTTGCAATATCTTATTTTTAAATTTTATTTTCTCTCATTCTCCAGTATATAGATTTTTTTAACTCTGGGGTTTCTCTCCTTTTTTCTTATATAGGGCCTCACAATATTGTTGTTTTTTCCTCATTCTTTTACTTACTTACAACTTATTATAGACAATAAATCATTTCCATAACTACTATTACTACTTTAGTATTTAAAATTGCATAATTCTAATCCTTACAAGTAATAATAATAATATATTTTTTACCTTTAACTTGAGTAATAAATTATAAAAGATAAAAGTTACATACCTTCCTTAAAATATTGAGTTTTTCCACCCTTCACCACCATTGGACCACCGTTAAAACCTTATAGACTGAGAGGACCTTCTAAAAATATCAGAGTTTATCAATCACTTTTATTTAATATCCAGTAAACTTATTAGTTATACAGTCACACACTGAATATCAGAGCTTATCAATCACCTATCCCAGTGAATGATAGAGATGTTTATTCAGGATGTGTATAACCAATAATAATTTAATGAGATATAAAATAAATATGAAAGATAAAAAGAATGATATTTCAGTATTGTTTGTTGTTAAATAGAAGAATTGGATGAGAACACAGCTAATATGTCATCACTATATATACAGCTATTCTACAAGTACATACTGAAAGATTGATATAGAAATAAATAAATCTATAATCTATCAACATCTACACACAGATCATGGAGTAAGTACATAAATTAGACACCACAATAATTGTGTCAACTATTAACATACTCTTCCTTCAACACCCCCCCTGCTTCATACATGATCAAATTCAAAGCATTTTAATCCTTATCAAAGAAGATTTGAGGCTGTTGTTTAGTGAACATGTCAGCTATCATATCAGCCATAGGACAATATTTGATGCAAATCTCATTTAGCCAAACTTTTTGTCACAGTCAATGATAATGGACATCGATATGCTTGGAAAGTTCATTTATTTGCGCTTCTTTAGTCAGAATGATATCTCCTTCATTATTGAAAAATAATTCAGGAGCATTGATGCTTGATAGAAGAAGTGGCAGAGAAATAGTTTAATTTAAGGAAAAAAAAGTTTTGATAACCAAATCAGTGTTTTTGTGCAATTGCACATAGGAATATATTCTGCTTCATAGGTAGACAGGGAGACTGCTTTTTGAAAATGACTTCTCCATGAAATCAGACCACCATTTAGTAGAATGACATAGCGAGTGATAGAGAAATGTGTAGCTTTTCTGTTAGAATAATCAGAATCACTGAAGAATTTAAGAGTAACATCATTAATATTTTTTGGAAACTTTATCCCAAGATTCTTGTTAGTTACAAAATATTGCAAAATCTTGAGAGCAATATACCAATGAGATGGAGAGTGATTAAAATTATATTTTGGCAATGCATTCAAAGCTTGACTAATATCTGGTGAAATGGAAATGGCAAGATAATTGAGTTATCCAATTAGTTCTTGATAAGGATGATCCTTTACTTCCAATATTTCATCAGGTTTAAGATCCCTGAAAGAACATGAAACCAGTAATGGGGTGGAACTCAAACAAAGCCAGCCATATCAAAATGCTTAGCTAGATTGTCAATATAAGATTCCCGTGTGAGATAAATATAACCATTTTTATAAGAAAAAATAATTTCAAGATAATATGTAGGATTATCCGTCCATTTACTTTAAAGTATTCAAAAAGATTTTTATAAAAAATTTGAACCTGAGAGGTGAATTGGAAAACACCAGACCATCATCAAAATGCAGATGAAAAAAAATAAAATTAATTTTATCACAAACAATAAACAAAGATTCATCCCCTTCAGCCTCTACAAAATTTAGGTTTGTCATAATATCAATGAAGCATTCTTGCCATTGTCTGTGTGCCTGCCATGTACCATAAAGAGATTTATGTAGTTTTCAGACTTTGTCTTTTCCACCAATCTCATACCCTTTCAACTGGATGACATATATATCATCCTTCATGAAACCATGAAGAAAAGCCTTTGAAACATCAAATTGTAATATGAACCAGTTTTTGGCTGCTGAAAGGGATACAAGTAGTCAAAAAGTTTCAGTCCTTCCCACAGATGCATAGGCTTCCCCATAATATTTACCAGCTTTTTGAAGATTACCAAGTGCAAAAAACCTAGCTTTATACCTAGTTACAAAACCTAATTCATCTCTTTTTTTAGTAAGAACCCAGGTACCACCAATGACTTTCATATTTTTTGTTTTATTTACAAGATCACAAACTTGATGTTCATAAAGAGATTCAAACTCTTCATTTATCACTTCTTTCCATTGTGCAGCTTTAGAACTATTTAATGCCTGTTTAAAGTTTGGTTATCAGGTGTAAAAGAAGCATAAAAACCATAATTTGAAGGTATTTTTTTGTTTCAAACAGGACTGTCATTGTGTGTTTGCACTTCAGGAACATCACTATCACTTTTGTCATTAGGCAGATTATCAGTAGATTTCTCAGGAGTTTGACCTTTCAGGGTAAGTCTAAGAAGTTTCTGCAGAAAAAAATGTCATTCATCTACACTGTTATCACTCAAATCCAGTTCACAACCTGGGACAGTCGACACTACAAGATTGGCTTGCAAAGCATCATTTGGTGATGTCGTAGAAGTAAGGGGTGGTGGAAGAAAAGTCAAGGTAGGATTAATTGAAAGAGTATTGTTATAAAAAAGGGGTAGTGAAGCATATTCTAGAACATGAATTTCAGTGAAATCCTTCCTGAAATATTTTCTGAATAGAAAATTTTTACATTTCAAGAGATAACTATCTTTTTCTTTTCTTTATCATAAAGTCTATAGCTCTTTGAGTTTGGTTCAAAACCAAAAATAGCAAAATCCCTACCTCTTTGCTGAAATTTACTTGAGTCTTGTTATCAATCAGTCTGAGAGCCAAAGAACAGAACCATTTAAAAAAGATATAATCAATCAAAAAAGATCCTTCACCAGGAATAAAGGAGTTAAGTTTTTGTTGTGGTGAGGAGAAATTTAATTTTGATTGAGGTAAAAGATTTAAAAGCGTATTTCAGTGCATAGCACACTCACCACATATCATAGTCAATCATTCAGAGTTAATTAAAATAGTAAATATTTTGTCTATGAGGTTCTTATTAAATTGTTCAGCTACAGAATTATGTTGTGGTGTTCTAGCTGGAGCCTGCTCACAAGTTATAATGCATTCATCAAAATGTTTAACAAAATGACCTAAACCATACTACCCTCTCCTATCACATTTTAATTTTTTTTTCCAACTTATTCTTAATATCATGTTGATATTTAAGAAAATTAACGTAAACTTCAGATCTATATTTCATAAGAAAAATTGTAGAGTATCTTGTGCAATTGTCAATAAAGGTTAAAATGTATCTACAACCACTAAGTTTTGAACGATAAATGGGTCCAATAAAATCAGTGTGAAACCTAAATAATGGTATTTTAGTAGTAGGTAAAACAGAGCTAAAGGGACTTTTAACTATTTTTCCTTTAGCCCAAGTGACACAGTCAAATCAATCATCTTTATAATCAATATTTTTGAGCTGAAAAATGCATGAGGATCCTTATGTTAAGATTTTGTAGATGAAAATTCAATTGATATAAAGTAAGTTTAGGTGAAGAGGATATATAGGTAGCTTTATTTGAATACCATAAATTCTGCTACTGAACTTTATGTGAGAATTTAGCAACCAAAGAGTTTTTTGAATCAAAAATATTTGTTTCTTCAGGCAAAAACCTGACAGTGAGACCCAACCTATTTATTTTATTGACAGAGATCAAATTGGTTAATAAATTTTTTTATAAAAAGAACATTTCAAAGAATAAGTGAGTGAGAGATAGGATGATTTCCACAAAAATAAGCTGTCCAAACTTGAGTTCCAGCAGTGTTGATTTTTGCAGGCTTTGCAGGTTTTGTGACTTTGTTAAGCAGTTCTTTATTATTGACCATGTGGAATTCTTCCCAGAGTCTAAAACAAAGCCAGAACTTTCATTTTAAGAATTTTCTATACAAGAAGACTCCTCAAGGCCACCAATCTCAACAAGAGATTCTGATTCATTTACTTTCTCAGCAGGCTTTGCACTGTCAATAGATGAAGCCATAAACTTTTTGAGCTGTTCTCTTAATTTTGTGATGCAATTTTTGTCTGTATGACAATTATGACCAAGACAACACTTTAATTTTTTTCTGTCTTTATTAGTCAGAGAGACCAGTCTCAGTTTTGATTTCTTTCATTGCTGTTCAGCTTTCATAGAATTAGTATTCTCTATAAGCTCCGTTTCCCTCTGTCTTTAGTTTGCCTCAGATTTCAAATGTTCATAAATTTTTTCAAGAGTCATATTCTTAAAATTTTGAAATTTTTTTTGTGTAATACCAATCATTGATTCATGAAGAACACTTTTTACAAGAATCATAGCTCTTATTTTTGAGGAGATAACTAAGTTGGGATTTCTTGAGGCACTATCTGTCAGCAAATTTTCAATCTCTTCAAATTTAGATAGATGTTCCTGCAACAAAGAAGACCCATCACATTTAATATACAGAAGTTGATCAAGCAAGTCAGATACAGTTAAAACTTTTCCTTCACCATAATTGGTAAATATCTTGTGATAAGCAGTATAAATAGATTCAGCTATTGAAAACAGTAATGAATATCTGGGATTTACTTCATTGATAAGTATCAATCAAGATTTAGCTTCACTTCTTCTCCAATCTATTGGATTAGCATATTTAGGTCATGTTGTGGAACTTATATGATTAAAAAGATCCTGGGATTTGAAATAAAATTCAATCATAAACTTTCATAACAAGACATTCCCACTCATAAGTATAGGAACCTTCAGGAGTTTATCTGACGACTGATTGGTCATTGTTAAGTAAATATATGCACTTCTTTGAGATGATCTAGGTTAAGAATTAGATGGTGTAGTAGTGTTTTCAGTATCAGCAGATAAAGAGCTTGATAATGAGGAAATATCGTCTGCAGGTGTGGACATAAATTAGTCAATCAGACTTTTTATCTATTGGTGATCTAATTGAGACAGTCACTTTATTTAATTTAAAGTAAACTTATTACTTATACCGTCACACACTGAATATCAGAGTTTATCAATCAACTGTCTCAGTGAATTATAGAGATGTTCATTAAGGTTGTGTATAAACAATAATCATTTAATGAGTTTTAAAATAAAGATGAAAGAAAAAAAAGAATAATTTGTCAGTATTTTTTGTTGAAAAATAGAAGAATTGGATGAGAACACAGCTAATGTGTCATCACCATATATACTACTATTCTACAAGTACATACTGAAAGATTGATATGGAAATAAATAAATCTCTAATCTATCAACATACACACACAGATCATGGAGTAAGCACATGGAGTAGATGCCACAATAATTGTGTCAACTATTTACATACTCTTCCTTCAACAAATGGACCTGATGATTTTGAAGATAGAGTCACTCACTTTATCTTAGTACACTCCATTTCACCTCACCTGTGCCATGAGATTTCCACTGACTGGAAAGTGTGTCAAAAATATATTCACATTGGCAAAAAGTTCTCTAGATCTAATCATACCTCTAAAATGACAGAAATTTAAAATCTCATCAATCTGAAACAAACTCATTTTATGTCTCACAATGAGTATCTAAAAGCATTCAACAAATACTTTTAGAAAATTGAATGAAAAGGAGTTATTTTTGATAAAAAAGTTTTTAAAGAGTTAATTTCCCATGCTTTATTACCTTCCTCTCCAAAAGATCTTTATTTCAATCTTTGCGTTGCTATGAATAACAGCCCTGACTCAATATATGTGACACTTGAAGATTTCTGTCAACTCATGGCATATTTAGCTCAAAACAGGGCAGATAGAGAATCTGTTTAAACAACTCCTACTGTGTCTTTTTTCAACTGAACCAATCTTTAATGCAGCAGCTCATCCCCAATTTCAAAGCAACTCTTACAAACCCCCTGGTACTTAAAGACAATGCCATGAATGCAAATCAACATATCATATTTTTTCTCACTGTGCTTACAACATTTAATCTTCCAGCATTTCACCAAGACTCTAAATTATGAGGTATTGTGCTACAAATTTTGCATCTGATCCAAATGAAAAATAAAAACCAGCTAACATCCCTTAAAAAATACCACAACATAGACCAATTAGAGCCAGGAATTTCCAGATTGAAGCTGATGAGGTAACTATCTTTGAAGAAAGTGTAGAGGCTTTATATGAACAGGCTGCACAGATTGGTCTGAACAGTGCAGAGTCTTCACCTGAAGCACTTGCAGGGAATGTGGAAATATTGGATTATGGAGCTACCCATCATGTCACTGGAAAATTAAGCCTTCTCAGAAATTTCAAACCTCTTAAAAATCACATCCCAATCAAAGTAGCAAATAACTGTCCCTCCTCATTTATTACTGGTATAGGGGACCTGAAAATAAAAGGATATGGAAAAGTGGTCACCATAACCAATGTTTTTTACAGTCCTGATGTTAGAACTACCCTTATTTCTCTTTTTAATTTGGTGGATAGTGGTTTTTGTTTTAGTTGATGTTCTGAAGATAAGAACTTAGGGATTTATTTTAAAGTTGGTTTAATTATGACAGGGCAGTTGGAAAGTAAAAGGATGTGCTGGATCTTAGATGTAATTAGGTTAAGTGATTGAAATCAAAATAATTTTCCCTCATACCACTAATCCTTGAATCCTTCCCTCCTACATACTGTTAAAAAGAATGAAAAAATCAACCACCCCCTGCTGCAAAAGGCTCCCTCATGGACTGGCACAGAAGGCTTGGAAATACCAGTGAAAAAACAAATAAAACTATTATTAGAAATGTAATTTGTACTGGCTTTCTCTTCTCTATTCTACCAGGTAAGATTGACTGTGAAGATTGCTTTATAGCAAAAAGTACCAGGAACCATCAGCTACATATGAATCAAGATCTGAATATATGATGAGCCTTATTTTTGGAGACCTTGTTGATCCTATGGATCCCACTTTTCATGGTGAAATATGGGAAGAAATCTTCAGGGAAAGCTCAACTTCTTATAGTGAGGTATTTCTACTTAATACCAAATCTGAGGCCATAGCTGCTTTTGTTACCTTTTATAAAGAGCTAGAAAATGTTACTGGTAAAAAATTACAAGCATTAAGAAACAATGGGGGGTAAATTCACAGTAAACAGATGGATCAGACCCTGGATGACATTTGCACTACTCATAAAATTACATGTCCTCACCACCATGAACAAAATGGGTCAGCTGAATGCTTTAACAGACCAGTTGGAGAAATTTCCAGGACTATTCTAGTGGCAAGAAAACTACCTGAATACTTCTGGGGCCTGGCCTACAAATGGGAAGCTCATTTTCACAACCAGCTTCCCAATGTCAAAACTGGTGATAAAACTCCCCTGAAGCTCATGTACAACTGTGACCCAACTTTCTCCAACCTCAGAATATTTTCTAAAACAGCTTATTTCCATATCCATAAGTAAACTAAAACCAAACTGAACCAATGTGCTTTGGTTTGTAAGTGTGTAGGTTATTCTTTTAATAATGCAGGTTGGCTTTTTGGCACCCAGAGTCAAACTCCTTTTTTGAATCTTCTATGGCTGTTTTTCCTGGTGACAAACTTTCTGCTCAAAGAGCTGCATATCAACCACCACCATCCAAGGGCTCTCTTGGCAATATCCTCAACAATATGAACCTAGATGATTTCAAGGATGAAAAAACACTTTTTTCTCAATAAACGCCGTACATGACACTATGGCAAAAGGCTTTTCCCAGTCATCCATTATCCTCAGAACACATTTGCAAGCTAAGCTCTCACCTGAAAGTTGTAATTAGGACTAAGAAAGAAAAAGGAAGCTCTTGAACATGAAAGATATGGATTTTTGGTGTAAAGGAAATATCCCTCCTGGTTCAAAACTGAACAATGCAAAATGGGTCTTCACCATCTAAAACCCATCATCAAAATACCCAACCTACAAAGCACAATATGTATGCAAAGGTTTTTTGCAACAGTTTGGTATTGATTTTACTTAAACTTTTTCCCAAACTTCCATTTTTTCTTCACAATGCATTCTTCTCACTTTAGCTGCTCATCACAAATTTCCTGTAAAATCTTTTGATGTCACTGATGCTTACCTTCACAGCCCAATCGATGAAGCAATTTAAATATGCTCTTCTGAAGGTTACCAGCTACATTCCATTGGGAATGCACTACACTTAAAGAAAGCCTTCTATGGTAAAAAGAAAGCTGAAAAATGCTGTTGGATTCATATATCCAGAAAATTGGATGCTCTGGTGTACAAGGTAAGTCAGTATGATGAAAAATTCTATTTTCTTAGGAAGAAGGGATTTTTGTGTGTGATATGGATTCATTTTGATGATGGTATAGTGACTGGAAGTAGTGAGGAGATATTGATGGAATTAAAGGATGGTTTAGATGGAAGTTTGAAGGTAAATTGGAATGATAATGTGTATGGTATTGTAGTTGTTTCTATCAAAGAAGTTGCAGAAGGTTTTTACAAATAATTTATAAATAACCACAGCCAAGGATGAAGACGTAGCTATTGATACAAATAAATATCTCTCTATTATAGGTGCTCTCAGTTAAATGGTGGTAGAAACTAGGCCAGATCATCCTTCCCTGTCAGTTTTTTAGTACTCTTCTCCTCCAAACCTACTGCCACTCACTGAATTTCTCTCAAACACCTGCTTAGATATGTTCAACAGACTGCCACACTCTGTCTTCATATTCATCCTGACCAAAATTCACCACTTGAACTCCTATCTTTCTCTGATTCCACTCGGAGTACCAAAGAATTTTCAAGAGCTAAATGTGGACACCTGCTTCTCCTTAACTCTTGTCCAATTGTGTGGGCATAAAGGTGCCAGTTGAAAGTAAGTGATTCTTCATGCAGTTCTGAATATTTGGCACTTTGTGGTGGTATGAAAGACACCATTTGGATCTCAAATCTTCTCAAAGATATATTTCATGATATTCCCCCAATCAAGATCTTCTGTGATAACAAAGGTGCTAATGCCAATGTAAAAAATAACCCAGGCAACAAGAGGACATAGAATGTGGATAGGTGTTTCTATATTGTGAATGTAAAAATATTTCTAAAAAAAGCAACATTGGAATGGGTTCCCACTGCTCAGTTGCATGCAGATATACTCACAAAATCACTGGGCACATATCTGACAATGCTTAGAAGGAAAGATGTCTGGGTGTGGTAATGGGGATAAATATATTATCTTTCTTTTCTTTTTTTTTGTCATTTTGGAGTTGGTTATGTTTTCATGGGGGGATATTAGTTTTACTTTTCATAATTAAGTAGGGGGATGTTAAGGCATTAAGATATGTACTTAGTTATGTGTCAGTGTATATAGCCTGTATATGTGGCATCCCCTGTTCTCTGATTCTTTCTGGAGTTCTACAGGCTGACACCATGCTACAAAAAGAGGCATTTTTAAATGTATGATTTCTAACTTTGATAACACTTATTTTTCTGACCTTGAGTCCCTCCATAAAATACCACTAACTTGTGCTTGATATCCCTGTAAGGGATATCTTTCTTGGTGGGTAGTGCCAATAGGTACAGTCAGATCTGCAAACATTGAGCCAAAAATGAAAGTTTTCAAATATTTATTGACAGCACAAAAGTTGAGCTGCAGTTTTTTCAACATCTTGAATTTGTTTTGTGATAATTGAGTTGATTTCTCTGTTATTTTTTCCCTCTTCATCATCTAAGTTTAAGGAGAAGTCAAGCACATTATCACAGAATGAATTAAATATTTCAAAAAAACACTGTAGCTCAACTTTTGGTCTATCAATAAATTTTTGAAAATTTTCATTTTTGTCTCAATGTTCTGAGATCTAGATTTATACACTACACACTAAGTAAGATATCCCTGATGGGGATATCAGGCATGAGTTGGGGATATTTAAGGGAGGGACGTAAGGATAGAGAATTATGCGCAAGAAAAATAGGTTTCAGATAAATATGTGTCAGGAAAATATGTGCAAAAAAATATGTAAGGATAATAAGTGTAAGAAAAATATCTTGCAATGATTAACAATTTTGATTTTAAATTTTTTTTTCTCAAAAAAATGATTTTTATTTCATTTTTTTCTCTTTTTTTATAAATTTTTTGAAAAAAATGCTCATGGTTGAAAATAATTTTTCTTACAATTACTTTTCTTGCACTTATTTTTCTTACATTTATTTTTTAAACCTTGTGTCAATCCCTAAAAAATCATCAACTCCTTCTGGATATCTTTATCAGGGATATCTTAATGTGTAGTTATATTTAAGGGAGGGTTGGGTATATTGGAGGGGAAAAATAAGGTTGAGGTTTTTTTCAAAAAGAAAAAAAATATTACAAATAAAAGTTTTTCTCAGGGGTGCTATTCTTTCCCAAAAATAAAAAATAACAAAATTTGAGTACAAATAAAATATGAAACATGTTACACAGGAAATGTAAGCTTCAAAATATAACTAATCTACCCATGAATATTCCTGTTGGATATATCACACTTTTGGTGTAGTGGCAGCAGATGAAATTTTTGGATTAGGTAGGAAGTGTTATGTGTAGCAAAGGTTATGCTTAGTGATTTTTCAATATGTACATAATTTTCTAGTATGTAGCACCACAGAAAAATTGCTGACATTCCCAGTGGAAGCATCACCCTAATTTTTGCACTTTGTTCTATTCAAAACTGCAAATGCCACCAATCCCACAAATGTCACCTATCTCTTCCAGCTTGACTCCTCTGCCGCCCATCTATATCTCCCTTCATATTATCTCTTTGTGCAAGCCTTGATTCCCCCAGGACTGAGTAAATGGAGCATCAAAAATGTATCAGACACATGTCTAAGACATGTGGAAAAGTAACAGAGAAGTGATACCTGAATTGATTACCTTAATAATATAATAAAACACCTTAGAAAGGTTAAATAAGTACTTTTATTAAGAATTGAGTACTTAAGTATAAGTATAATGTAAGTCTGATAAGTGTTAAGGACTTAATATTATGCTATTAAAACTTATTAAGTGGTCTTAAGTTGTTTATAGCATTTTATTATGAGTTTTTAGCAAAATGTGCAGTTAATTCATACTAAAAGCTGGGAATATGCACACTTTTTTTAAAGGTATCAAAATTGGGCTTGGACATTTCAATTTCCCTCTATCAGGAAAATATAATAGGCTATTCAAAAGTCCTAAAATATGACTTTTCAATATTAAGGTTTTGTCACACAAAAATGACTATTTTGTAGTTGTATTATGCTGCCTGCATAAATCCTATATTTTAAAATGCATTATTAATATAATTAGTCATTTTTCCCTAATTAATTACTTTATAGGTGGTTACCCCTTATGGGATCACTTAAGAAATAAGTGGGATATGCTTAATAAGTATATTAATTAAGTTATGACATCATAAAACCTTATTATATGCACACAGCATAAGTTACCTCAAGGTATGCACCCAGAAGGTCTCAAATACGCCTCAAATGCATATATTCACCCAAAACTTCAAGAATTAACACTTTCAGCCACCTTTCAATGCTATGGGAACCTCCCATGGACTTACCACCCCTATTCTGGTCTCTGGATTAAGATATTGGGTCAATGGTTGGGCATGGGAATGGTATATTTAGTGTGGGAAAATAGTTATACTGGTTCAATTATTAAACTTTATGGTTATCCTTTAATAAGACTTTTATTTGGTTCCTTTATTTGTTATTTTTAATTTTTTCCTTTACTTGTAGTCACCCAAAACCAGTGCTTTGGGCTCCAGTCATTCTTATTTGGGGTTTATTCCTTATTTTGGGGTTATAATGATGTGTACTGGTATCTTCTTTTGCGAGGAAGAAGTTTTCTTGGTAACTGTGCCTGTGAAATGCTTGAAGTAGATGCCATGGGGAGATGAGCTCCCTCAAAGTGCTGTAATGGCCGGGGATAGCAGTGTAGTGGGTCTGGGAATTAGAGGAATGTACTCCAGGGATTTTGGGTATATATAGAGGGGAATTTCAGTGGATAAAAATAATCATTCAATTCAACCATTTTATACAAACACAATACAATTTTATATTATATATAATATACTTTATCTGGTTACAATCATTAGCCATTTAAATCTAATTTTTATTCTATTTTTATGTAAGTTGTAAGCACCTTTTATATTTATATTAGTGAGATTATTTATATAAAGGTTACTAATATTTGAGTTCATAATATATTTTTCATTAAATTGGATTGGTGGACAGCTAATATTCATACTGGACCATAAATTCTTCTAGACAAAAATCTTTCTGAGCACTTAATAGTACTACAGCCTGACACTTTATCTTACATAACTTGTTTTTGAAACCTGATTTTAATTACTTTCACTTATAACAGCTTGACATAAACAGCAGGTGCTTTTGTGTCTATTCCCTTAGTGTTACTAATATTTCTAGACAATTGTGATGTGATCACCAGAAAAAAAAACATGGGGACCTGATAGTAGGTTCCATTCCCTATCTTTTACTTAACTCAATTTAAGCTCAGCTGAAATTCTTTTTGGAAAGACTGCGCACTAAACAATGAGCACAATAGCTTGTGCAACATTAGATAACATTCCCTCTTAAATCAAAACTAAATATAGGGATAAGCACCTGCTAGAAGGTGCCACCTTATTTTTTGCGGTGAATTAGATATAAAAAGAGTATTTCTATTTGATTTTTCTTAAGAGAAGGAGAAAGCCAAAAGGAAAGCTCAAATTTTCCAAAACATATATCCAAAAAGGAATCTACAAGTAGCTCCAAGGAATTTGTGTGAATTTTGGCGGTTGAGTTCCCAAGTCCTTATACAATAAGCAATAGTGACATTGAAGAGCCATTATACAAATATTTGTTAATTTTTCATCCTTAAAAATTTTAATACAATTAATTAATTTATATTTTCTAATATAATAGAATTACTTTAAATTTTCATTTCTTGACTTTGCCAGATAAATAATATTAGAAAATTGAAAAATAATTTTTTCCTTCAACCTCCTTATAAAATCCTTATAGGCTTTAAAACTTCTCCAAAAAATTCTATTCTTCAAGTTGAATCTCATATATATCCCTGAAAATTAATAAAAAAAAGTTACATAATAAGTGAGGATTTAATGAGACAGAGATAAAAGCTCAATGGACTGTTGATCAGTGGAAGTGGAATAAGCTGATGGAGTTTGCATAGATGTTTGTAATTACATGTTGCCTTTGCCATGGCATTTGAAGTTTTGAATAGAGAAAAGCTCTAGTATCAGGATGATGCTTTCAATGGGAGCTTTGTCAATTTATCTGTGGTGTAAATTGCAGGGGAGGTTATTGCCATTTTTTTCATTATGATTTGGTAGGGAGGATATTGCCATTTTTTTCCTTGTGATTTGGTTGGAATTTTTTTTAATGTATATACATGATAAAAAGACAAAAATTCTCTCCTTGAATATTTAAAATACATGAAACATGCATTTACTTGCATGTTAAGCAGAAATTGTGTAATCTAAAGACACCAAACTAAATTGGCCTTGATCCTCAAGATGGTACAAAAACACAAAAAATTTCAAAATAAAAGGATTTACTGAAATAGAGTGTTGAATATATAAAAGGTAGTTCCTTCCCCTAATGAATCATAGTAGCTTTCTAAAAAAATTCAGATAGTTCATTTTTTATTTTTAGTGACATTCAAAAATTTTATCTACTCCTTTATAGCTTCTCAATATGACATTTCTACCATAATCATCATCTACATCAAAAGAGCATAGTACAAAAGACTGTAATCTTAAAAAAGAATACTGCATTCCTTGCAGTTATTGTGAAAGGTCCAATTACTATGGTCTTAAAAACACTGGAGTAAAGAGATTCACTTTTAATTTTGAATGTTGTCTATGGCTTCATTAACAATCACCACACAATATGGGGGGCGGACTTGCTAGCAAGTCAGAAACCTTGGACCCAAAATCACCACAGATTGAACACACATTGAGCTATTGAAAAAGGAACCATAAAATCAGGGATGAACACAACTCAGCAGAACATTTTTAGATGGGTTTTCAAGTAGAGTTCAGTATGGGTTCAGTATGAGTTCAGTCTGAGTTCTATCTGAATTACATCTGAGCTCAGCTTGGGGACTTGCTAGCAAGTCCACACCCTATATTGTGTAGTGAATGTGATGTTCTTAAGCTCAATCCAGATACTCAAAGCCAACTTATGTCTGCTAAGTACTGGTCTAATTAGACAGAAAGAAAGATACTGTAAGATAACTTCCAGTATTATCTTAGATATCTTTTTAATTTTAATGTATGAATTCTTCTAGGCCATTAGATAAAACTACTCATACTGAAAAAGGGGTTATTGATGATAATGAAGATTCAGAAGAAGAACATAGTCAAATAAAAAGGATAAAGTTAAATCTTCCAAGTGAGTTTAAGGTATTTTTTTGAAATATAAAACATATGTCTAAAGAATGGAACTTAATTAGGTAAAAAACAATCACTAATTCATAGTAAAGATTCAGAGGATGAAGATAGTATTTTGAATCAGAGATTAGAATACAAAGTTACTAAGCAAGAAGAAGCTATCATGGAGGTAATTTATCATGTGATGAATTGTGAGTGAAATGAATGGATGGCTTTGATGGTTCTCTCAGTGTATAAATCTACTTTTCAGTGACTCATACTGAAGAGGTTCTCAAGAAGAGTTATGGCATAAATGCTCCCATTTGAACCAAATTGGCAAAGTTCCACAGAGATTTGTATATCAGGCTCCTTCTGTGGGAAATGAGAACTGTTATGGTAAGTAGAGTGATCATGTATTAAGTCATTCAGGTATTTAAAAACATGATAAGTAGTTTGGAGAATTTACTGAAAACTTAGATCAGCTATTTCAGAATGTTTTTAAAGTGTATATCATGGTTTATGGCAAATGGATGGGGTTAAGGAAGTAAGGTAGCAGTTCTCTCAAAGGTGACTCATATAAAAAAATTAAACTCAGCATCAGAATCTAGATCAGACTTAACCAAAAGATCAAGGATCAGAGAATCAGTAGTTGTTTGAAGCTGTTTAAAAAGTGAAGGAGTCATGTTAGTGTTTAAAGGAAAAAATAAGAGCAAGAGTAATAAAGGGTGGGATGAATTAAGTATTATAGTATGATGTTAGGGTGCCTTAAAACTTGGTACACCATGTACTGTGTGTGTATAATTAAGCTCATAAGAATTAGGTGAAGAGAAATTTTAAGGTATTGGTGTGTGTGTACCTAATGCTGACTAATAAAGTTAAGTGGAAGAAGTGCTAGAGGGGATTGGATGTACCCGAAAGATAGTGTGTGTAGGTAAAAGCACTCTGTTGAAGTATACCTGTTAATGGGGTATGTAATTTGAATTAAAATGACTTACTTGGTACCCTTTTTTGAGGCTTTCTTGAATGGGGTATATGGTAATGTTTTACACCCCCTATTTTATTCTGTAAATTTAGTAAATTTTGACTCAAATCAATTGCATAGCTCTCATGATCTCATAATTGGATTTATCTCTACAATTTGGTGATTTTTTGTGAAATTATTGTAACCTCAAAATACCAATATTATCAAAATATTGGAGTAATTTATTTGAGTTAATTCTTTTACAGAAAAAGAATATAATTTTTAATAGTACATTTTTCAAATCCCTTTTGTCACTCTACATCTTCTAACCCAGAAAAGATAGGCGTTTGAGGCTCCTGCTTGCTCCAGTGCTCAAGAAAGTCTGTAGCTGCTGCTCTAGTCAACTCCTTTTCTTCTAACATATTATTAGACACCGGGAGTAAGTCATGATTTTTAACTACTACACTAAAAAGTCCTACAATGTAATAGTTTACATGCTGCCACATTATTTATTCCCCACTGAATTTTACCTTTCTTTTTCTTTTTAGAACATCCCACTGACTTATAAATGAAAGACAGTATAAGGCTGAAAAAAGATGGTAATTGTGAGTTCCAAGAAACAACCCTCATATCCCATCATCCAGATAAAGTGAAAATGGCTAAAAGTTATGGCTAGAAGATATAGTATTGAACTCATCTTTAATTTTTTTGCCTCATCTATATCTGTCAAAATTTATGCCAAGCTTGCTATGATTAAACTGCTTTATCATCTTGATAGTGGTTGGAGATACTTTTAGGTGTTGAGAATTAAAAATGAAATCATTAAAGCAATTATTTTATTAAACAACTTGTTCAACCCACAATTATTGTTTTTTTACAATTTATGAGAGTTCCCTCCAATCTGTAGCCTTTCCAAGTTTTTCTTCTTTTAGTTTTGTAGTTTTTTAGGAACCTTCACACCATACATCAAATTATCTTCTTCAGCTGATGATTGTGGTGGTAACTCATCTGAAAGATCATGTACAACTAGCTCTATTAATTTTGACGTTATGGTTGACCAATTCATTATGGGATCTTTTCTTGGATACTGAAGGTTGTAGAAAAATATAGCAAGATGTGACTCAAGATAAGTAGTATTTTTCTGGCCTTAAATTCCTGGGTAATTATCAAGATTTCCCATGTATCATTGAAATTTTTAAATTCAATTATATCATTGAAAAATTATGGCTGATTTAAAGAGGGATCAAAGAACAGATTCTCTACATAATCATCCAGTTAGTGTCTGTTTCATTTTAAATTTTATTAGTTAATTTGGTACTTAAAAAGATCAGGAATTCTTTCTTTCCATTCACTAGCATAGCTTTTTTCCAACTAAAAGTATATTTTTTAATATTGAATGGTACTAGATCAACTCTTTCTTTTTCTTTGAGCATGAAATTTGAGAAACTGTATAATTTCATACCAAGCTAATATTACCTTTTGACTGCCCATTTTTTGTGAATACTCACCATGATTTTGTTCTAATTGTGGCCAAATTTCAGTATTACTGATTATTGTAAGTATTTTTAATGGTGTTTGTTGAATTTGAGTATCATGGGGCCTATCATATTGAAACCCTACTATAATGATTAATTGGTAAAATAACTTTAAATTATTTTTTTTTACAAAACACACTTTTTTGCTCAAAAAAACATACCAATTTTCTGGATCATTTCTTCTTCATCTTGATTTAAAGAAAAATTACTTTATTCAGATTCATTATACACACTTTCTTGAATTTCACATTAGCCAATACAATGATTAGTTTTAATTTATTACTTCTAAAATTCCTTTGCTTACTAACCTTAAACTTTCTTCTAATGTAAAACTTCTAACATGACTGGATGGCTGACAATCAAGCTTATCTAATTTTTTCTTCTGTATATGTTGTGTTTCCTCATCTTTTTATTCAATCTTGGACCCTTTATTTTTCCCTTTTTCTCTATTGGCCAACCAGTTGATTCTTGTGGTGGAACCTCATCATCAATTTCAATTATTTAATGTTTTTGGAAGGGAAAACCTCTTTTTTTCTACATAATCTGTGGAATGCATGATGTGAAATATTGGTTTTGAGAACACCTGTTAAAAATTTGTCATAAAAATCTTACTTTTATGCTTTGTCTCAAGTCATGTCCTGAGTGGTTCCACAACATCTGTAACTTCACCAGGGATTGCTTATAAAAAATTTTTAACATTCTTTATTTGATTAATCATTATTCCTAGAATTTTTAGATACTATTTTGAGCTGCTTTTCAATTTGATGCTTTCAGCATCAATATTTTCCTGAAAAGATGAGAGAGCTGAAGAGAAAAAATAACAAAGTTAGTTGTTGTTTGATATTGAAAAATTTCATCTTACATGTAAAGGGGTAGTTTTCATTATCAGAAATTATAGGTTACAAAGGTTGTAGCACTATCAAAACATTCTTTTTCTGTTGTGATCAGGAGCAAAGTTACACTCTATCATAGGTTCAATAAGTTCATATATCAATTATTTTATCAAAGAAATGATATTACAAGGGCCAAAATACAATTTTCTATTTTCCAGTCACAAATATTATTTTTTTTCACTTTCTGAGACCATAAATTAATTAAAGAGTTTTTTTAGTACAATTTCAGGAAAATTGATAAATTTTTTTTATTTTTTTCAGTAATATGAAACCATTTTGAGTAAAATTTTGATAGGAAAATCATTGAGCTGCAGACATATTTTTAAAGCAACAATATAATTTCATAGCCTAGAATACAACAATGAAACACTATACAGTTGGGTTAAATATATCTTATTTTTAAATATCACCACGCAATATGGGGGGCGGACTTGTTAGCAAGTCCGCAACCTTGGACTCAAGTTCAACACAGATTGAACACACATTGAGCTATTGACAAAGGAACCATACAATCAGGGATAAACACCACTCAGCAGAACAGTTTTAGGTGGGTCTTCAAGTAGAGTTCAATATGAGTTCAGTATGAGTTCAGTCTGAGTTCCATCTGAGTTGTGCCTGAGTTCAGGTTGGGGACTTGCTAGCAAGTCCACCCCCTATATTGCGTAGTGTATTTAGAAATGATCTTTTTTCAATTTTACGCAGCCCATATAGCCTTCATTGCTTACTTTTTTTTGGGATAACTTGTATGCACCACTCTTTCTCTTGAATTTGAAACTAGCATTAAATTTTTAGTATAGCCCCATATTAAGTTAGTTTAATCTCTTTCTTGAAGCTACACAAATCTGTCAGCCTGTATATCCCCAGGACTGAGTAAAAAGTACTTATAAGTTATGTTAAACACATGAACTATACATGGGAATAATAATTAAGAGTACACAAACAGTATACATAAGTAAAATTATGATAATATACAAAATATGCCATTATAATACCTTATATACACGCATATATCCACCTTTTATAAGTCTTATGTACTTAATATTAAGTTGGAATATGTTAGGGTAATCTTAAGAACCTTAAGTATCAGGCTACATAATTTTTAAGTACACTTAAAGCTGTTATTTTCATTGTTTTATGCAAAAAACAAGAAATGTGCTTTATTTCACTTAAAAGTTGACTATATGCGCTATAAATTTGAGAATATCAAAAATGCACTTTGACAGATCAATTTGTCTCATTTAGGATTATTGATTTGGCTATTTAAATGCATAAAATTAACACTTTTCAAATTTGGTGTTTTTTATGCCAGAAATGGCTTCTGTGTACTGGCCACATACTGCCTGCTTTTTTCCCATGTGAATAGCTTCATTTTTAGCAAAGTTAGCTTTTTCAAACTATAATTACCCCACATTCTACGCTTACTGTGGGAAACACACTAAAATAGGCGCCAGATGCTTATTTAGTGTCCTAGCTTAATTAATAATGCATTGACCCTCTTTATATGCACTAATTTCATTAATAACCTCACTCTTGGCGCCTTATTTCACTACCACGCTTAAATTTGCCTAAATTTAGTCAAGGATTTACCCGTGCAAGCGCCTTCCAAGGACTGCATATAGTTACCCCACATCTTATGCTCCTTTTTGGGTTTTTGGGTGGTTTCTCAGTCAATATTGGGTATTTTTGGATGGGAATTTCACATAGTATAATGTCAGGATTAGCCCCTTTATTTCTACATTGAATATCCCTTATTATTAAGCAATTATTAAACTTAATAATTCCCTCTTTAGTCTTTTATATCATTATTTAATACGCATATACTCTCTTTTTATCTTATTCCTTAATTTTGATGGATTTTCTTTATTAATACAGGATTTTGGCGGCTGCTACTCTTCTAATTATGTCATGGGATACTGGGAATGTTGATGGGCATGTCTGTTAGGTGTTTGGAGGCGTCATTAATTGTGTATTGGGTGGTATATCAAGGGAATCATTGGTGAACTCATTGTGTATAAAAGGAGGGGGGTTTTTGGTTGTATTTCTTCATTCTTTATCATTACAATTTAACCAATATAACCAAATAAATTACAATACATATCAATTAGTACTTTTATAAGACTTTTGAATAGTATCTGAAGTATAAAATCTATTTTTCTACCAACTAAAAAGATTGTAAGCCATATATAAAAATAGTGAGAATTATATTACTGAGACCTTAAATTTTGATTATATTTTACTACTTGTTGGATTTAAACTACAGTATTCATATAGGACCATTAAAATCATTTAGACAACTGACCATTCAAGCTAGTTCACGTCTTTGCACTTGACCTCAGCCTGACAAAATCAATCATAGTGTTAGATTACCCTTACAATTTCTTTTTTTTGTTTATTTGGTCATTTTAATGGTCATATAAGTGCATTCTATTATTCAAAATTGGATATTTCTTAATTTATCTCTTTGTTGATTATAGACTTATCCTGGCTGTTCTGGCCTTTTTGTTACCTTTATATCATAAGTTTATCTATCAATTATATACTTAATCATCTTTCTTATCTCTTAGTTTAATCCTGTATTGTTCTATTCTGTTTCCCAAATTTTTGTCTTTGTATATTTAATGTTTATTATTTTTATTGCATATTTATTTTCTACACTCAATCTTATTCACTTCACAAAGGCTTTGTATGCATAGTATGTCACGTGCCTTTCTTTCCATACCCGGAACATCCTGCAGCTTATCTGGAGATCACCAGAGTTTTCACAGAGCTTTTCTGGAGCATTTCCTAGCTCATACTGACTTCTGGACTCAATTAGAGCCTTTAAAATACTAATAAAAAAGCTAAAAAAATATAGGTGATAGACCTACTTTTCCTTTATAATCCATTCTAACTTTCATAGCCTGCGCAGCCCTATTCACCTAATGAAATATTAACAAGTTAATTAAATTATAAAAAACCTAAAATAACTAAAATTACTTTATTAAATTAATTAAAAATATTAGAAAAATAGAAAAAATTCCGCAAAAAGTTCATAAGGTTCTTGAGACTCCTGACTTCAATTTTTATTCACTTTTGAACCTGCACTTGCATTTCCTGATCAGAAATTATTTTTTAAATATTGACTCATAAAATGAGCCCCTTTTAACAAATTTTAATACTCATTTTTTTAAATATAACCATTTTAAAGTTAGATTGGCCTTTTGAATCTCAGTAATTATACCCCAAAAATCCTTTTATAATAAACTCAAGTTCCCTACTAAAATTCAGACTGCCACATCCTCCCTCTAATGAAGAATGTCCCCATTCCTTAAATTTGCATAATTGATTGTTCATATATTCATCTTCCCTTCATCCTCTTCAACATGAAGACATTATTAAGTGACGGTTACTATCACCAAGATTTTTGATATTTTGGTTGAAAGATTAAAAAGAGATTATTTATATTGATTTTCTTCTCTTCTTTAAAATACTAATACTTTAATTCTTTAATTATTTTTTGTGCTGATAACTGTTATTGTCTGGTAGATTTAAATTCTTCTTAATTGTTATATAGCCATCATAATTTGAAATAAACTTTTAAAAAACTGTATTTTCCTTTTAATGATTCCACTACTGATAGCAAGATTTAAATCCCTTCAGACTCTCCTCTACCAGTCTCCATCATTTTCAAAGCATGAGAGAGCCTGCCTCCCTAATGAGACAAATACTTTTGATTCCATGCCTATTGGGCCTCCACCTGAGCCAAATACTATGATTTCATTCTTACCATAAGGTACTCCAAGCTTCACCTAAAATAGTCTACCAAAGAGAGTCACTAATGTCAAATCCTATCCTTCTTCTATGATTCAGCATCACCAAATTGAAATAAATTTCTAACCGTTAGAAATCACTCCTAATATTTCACATAAATAATTTTTTTCTAGACATTCTAAGAACCTATATTTTTTACTTATAACAATATTCATCAATAAACTTTAAAATCTCTATCTTTTTTTTAATCCTGAATAAATCCATTTAATGACATCTCCATTTTCTAAATTTAATAGCATTTTTTTCACTAATGACTGAATTGTCCAAATTTGTGAGTACCAGTTTGAGCACTGATAACCCAGTGTTAAATTAAAATGATTGAATTAAATTTCCAACTTAATTAACATTTTTTCCTAATATTATTGAAACAAAACTTTTAATCAATTTCCAGTTTATAGTCTTAGTGGACCAAATGAAATTAATTGCCAGTTAAAGGTTTTAGGGGATCAATGATTGGCATTTTGCTGTTTTTTTCCAGTTTAAGGTCATTGAGGAACATATCCCTATAGTACTTTTTCAGTTTTAGGTCATAGTGGACCAAAGATTGTGTCAATTTTAAATAGTTGAAATTTTCTTCTTAAATATTCAGTTTTAAGTCTTTATGTACAAGCAGATCCCATATAAAACCAAAAAAAAATCTTCATAAATTCTCAGTAAAAGGTCTTGAAGGATTAGCAGATCCCAGAAAAGTATAAATCCAGAAGTCTTGAAAAATTCTTGAAAATTAACCAGTTTAAAGCCTTGGAGGAATAAAAGCATATTTTGAGATAGAACCCAACAGATATTGCACTCCATTAGACCCTTTCCCTAAATAAGTAATAAATTATTTAAAGAAATAAACTAAAACTATAAAGAAAATTTAGAGTTACAAATTTTTTTTTATTTTTTTTTTATTTTTTCATATTTTTGTATTTTTTTATAAAGATTCCCTAAAATTTGAAAATTAAAATTAAATATTTAAATATGCTCTAGAATTTGAAAAATAAAACTAAATATATAAAGATTCCTCCCATCCATTTGATGAGCCATACCTCTGGAATCATACCCACATCCAAGTGCACCTTGCTGTGGGATACACAAGAAAAGAAATTGAAAAAATAAATAAATGGTTTTTTTAAAAAAAAATTGAAAAACATGATAACAAAAAAAATAGAAATGATTACTGGGTGGGCTCCCTCCAATTTGTAAAAACAATTGAATACCAACAGTGATAATTATCTCTGAACCAAATAATTTTTATAATTTTAAAATTAAAATATAATAAAATTATAACATATAAAATTCAAAAATAAAATTTCATAAATCTAAAGTAAAATATAAAAATTCCTTGAATTCTGTAGAAAGTTCTAAAGTACTAAGAAGTAGACACAATTCAAGATGGGTTGGTTCTTCTTTTAAACTTCAAGAAAAGAAGCACCTTCCATTCTTATTTTAAGGACAGTGCAATAATGTGTAATAATAATATCTGACTAGATAGTTTATAATTTGAGAGATAACTTAAAAGATAAGGAAAAAAAAATATTAATATCTGGATATTTTTATTCTTAATAAGTACTAGTATCCACAGCTACTCCCTATTGAAGCTCTCTCTTTGAATATGCCTTATTATAGCAATTAAATAACTCTAATAATAGTTTATCCTACTGAATCTATATATTCTCTCTGTGTTGCAGTTTTTCACTATACTATATGAAATACACACACAGACACACAAACTCTAGAAAACTCAGAATATCTCTAATTATTTCTTAAACACTTAATTGCAGAAAAATCCAATCTCTTACTGTTATCAGAGTAACCACAAAAATAGACAAATCACTATATATCACAATATATTTTGAAGGTATATAAAATGAGGCTCTAATTTTTGAAATCTAATGATTGATTTGAATAATAATTTCTCTACCTAACGAATACTCCTCCTCTCATTAGGTAGCCTTTCCTTCTTATATTTTTCAGTGCTTCAGACACAGTTCCCTAGTAGATCTCCAGTACTGTCTCCTATGCTTACTAAAACTAGTATTAACTTGTTTCACTCATGTTTCACATGCATGCTTATGAATGTACCTTGCATTGTTTCAGGGCTACTTCCAATGTTGACACCTTTCAGTGCTGATCATTGTCTCTTTGACTCTTGGGTGGTTTTTTTGTGATCAAGTCCACATACTCCTTGATTTATCACTAATTCCATAGTTCTGACAATTCACCTAACTAGTTAGCCTCTGCAACTTACATTACCTGTTTCAGTAAGTTACCACACTAGCCGCTGTGCATTATACCATGTACTTGAGGCCTTCCTTGAGCCACAATTCCTTCTTTAGCGCATAACACACAATTATTGGAAGATCCAGATCCATAATGTTCAGCGCTTGAATTCCTAAGTTGATAACACATAATTCCCTTTGTGTGGCACATCTTTCTGAAAAAATCTGAGCGCACAGACACTAAATCCCCTTCTGCACTTCTCTTTGCTTTTGTTCTTTTAAAACCATAGTCAAATATTTATAATAGCGCTATCTACTGCACTATGATTCCCCTTTGTTTTTTCTGGGCTACACAAGCTGATTGGTCCAAAAGACAAGTTACCTGCGATTTGCGTACCACACTGCTTCAAATGGGTGTAATTGTTTTAAATTGTATTGATATAGTTTATAGTCTTAGTAGACTTCTTATATAACAAAAAAATCCAGGATTCAACTAGAAAATAGGAAAATATGGTAACAAACATTGTGGGGTAATTGTGTATAGAGCAGCCAGCCCGTCAATTACCCCCAAACTTGCCAATATTAAATTTAGAAGTTTCACCTGTGAACACTTCTACCAAAAAAAAATAATGACATTCCACCATAATTCTTCAACATAAACATTCAACATTCAAATTTGATGATTGATAATTTTTACAATAGTTTTAGTTTATACTCTCTTGAAGAGTAAATCTTCTTTGAAAAATGATAAATTAGTTATCCTCATTTTGGAGGAAATATTCATAGGCAATAGTTGGTAGTTTATCCTCATTTAGTAGCTATTCTTTAGCACTTCTGGTGCCCCTATAGCGTAAAATTTACATTTGAGAATACAATAACCTGTTATTCAGAAAACAGCAAAACCTTCCAATTTTACCAAAACATAAAAAACACTAAAGAGCCTGAAGCCACATCTGGTAAGTTTAAATTCCATATTTTGGAAAAAAAAAATTATAACTTTCAGCCCAAAAAAAATCTTCAATCACAATATCCTTTAGCAAATTCTTCTTCTTTTTTAAAAAAATTTAACTCTTGACTTTTCTTTGAAGAAATAATTTTGTAGATTTGGATGTCTTCTTTTTTCCATTCTTCTTCCATTAAAATAGAAATGATAATGCCCTTATTTGAGAGTCACCTAGTTATCATCATCACAATCTTCTGGCCTTTCCATAGAGAACAAAAATTTTACCAAAATCAAAAAAGTTCCAACCTGATCCCAAGTTTCTTCCATGAAATCCACCCAATAAAAATTAAAAGGAACTATGTCCCCAAAATTACTAAAAAGGAATCATAAAAATATTTTGAGCATTAATCTTCTTTCTGAATCTGAAATAACCAACAACCTTGGTTCCATAGACATTAAACATCCACCCATCCATTTTCAAGGCATCAAAACATAAAATATTAAATTATTCCCTACTCACCCAACACATTAAGCCATATTGATCATCAATATCTTTATAAAAACCCAAAATATCCAGTTTACCCTCTTGGAGGAGATCTTTCTTAATTATCTTCATTAATAGACATAAGTTCATCCAGTTTATCCTCTTGGTGGGGAACAAAAACAGAATCTTCAACACAAGAAATATTTAAATCAGCCAGCTAATCCTCATGGGGGAGATAGTCATAATATTCATAAGGTTTATCCCAAACATTTTCATTTACTTTTTAGAAAATTTTAGGTAGTTTATCCACATTAAAAATTTGCCCCAAGGGCATATATAATTATTCAATAACCCACAAAAAAACCACCAGAATATGTTGTACCAAAGGAAAAAAATAAAAACATACTTTTTCCCAACTTTGGTTGAATTGAAGTTATTCACCTCATCTTTAAATGCTTCTGCACCTTCTATTAGTGCAGGAACAACAACATCCACCTTTAAGATCTCTTCCTGATTTGAACCAAATCCTCCATACATATACCTAATACATAACCCATTTCCACATCTTCATTGCAGAAAATCTCTGCTTCTGAAGACAAAGCCTTTCAACAAAATCTAAATAAAGGAATTTGAAAAGTTTTTTTCTTTTTATATTTTTATATTTTTAATACTATTTTTATTCCCTCTCATCTGTATTATTGAGAACGGTGTTAGGGAGTAAAAATGTATGTGAAAGTTACTTATTTTTATTAATTATTTACATTAATTATTGTACTTAGCTAGTTAGTGGTAATTAATACATAAGTAGTTAGTAAATAATTAATTATTAATAATTATTAAAAGGCGTGTCTTCATCTCAGTAAGATAATTAATTATTTTACTGGGTAAGTCTAGTATCCTGGCTTACACTCCCTCACTCTAAAAAAACAGTAAAAAAATGCTATGATTTTTTCTTTTTATATTTCTTTAGCAGAGTAGAAAGATTAGATATTTCCTTCTCAGGTATCCAAGAATCATATTCAGAAGATTTATTCTTGAATCTCAATAAGTATTCTGTACCTTTTTCAGCAGTAACTATTCTGTCATTTAGAATTTTATCAATTTCTGCCGTCTCAGTGATTTCATTAGGGGTCTTTTTTGGTCTTCCCCTCCTTTTGGGAAACAAATCACTATTGAATGTATAATGTTTTAAAAGAGATATTGGAAAAACAGGATGTTTTCTGTTATATGGAGAATACAAAAAAACTTCAACTGCATTATCACCAACCATTCTTCTTACCACAAATGGACCAACAAATGGGTCTTTCAATTTGGTATTACCTTGTAAATTGAAGTGGACTGTATAAATTAACACCTCATCACACTTCTTAAAAGTGTATTCTTTATGGGATTTTTCCCATTTCTTCTTCTCATATTCAAATGATTTTTCAATACATTTTTGAGCATGACTTCTGCAAAGTTGTTGCATTTGAAGAAAAGATTTTACACAAGGATGTAAATCCAATTTAGGTATTTTATTATTGAGAATTTGGGCAGGAGTATTTGGGACATATCCAAGCCAGAGCTCAAAAGGCTTTCTTTGAGTAACAGAATGAAAAGTGCTATTATAAGCAAATTCCAACACAGGAAGTAAGGTAACCCAATCATGAGTGAATCTTTCATTGTCTTTATACTCAAGGCCAAAAGCACAGTACCTTCTTATCATGTCCTCTAGAGTCTGAATCATTCTTTCAGCTAATCCATCAGTCTGAGGGTGATGGGCAGCAGATAGTTTCAGATCACAACCACAAAAATCCATTAGAGACATCCAAAATTCAGAAGTAAATTTAGGGTCTGTGTCAGAGATTATGGCTTTAGGAAAACCAGAAGTATTAAACATATGAGACCACCATAAGAAAGCTAATTCCTTAGTGGAAAAATCCTTGTGAGTAGGGATAAATTTACACATTTTGATGAATCTGTCCACAATAACCCGACAAGAGTTATAACTGTCTTTTCCAGCAATAGGTAATCCTGTTACAAAATCCATGTTTATTATCTGCCATGGTGCATCAGGAGGTTCAATATGTTGCATTAATCCAGCTCTCTTACCTGTCAATCTTTTTGATTTTTGACAAGAATCACAAGATTCAACATATAATTTGGTGTCTTCAGACATATTAACCCACCAAGCAGTGTTTTTAACTCTGATCATTGTTTTTCAAGATCAAAATGTCCAGCTAATATGTCATCATGACAAATTTTGAAGATGATTTCTTTCATAGAAGGAGGAATAACAATGACATTACTCAACTTTCTTCTATAATATAGATATCCTTCATCAATTAAAAATTTACCTTTTTCCAAAGCTTTTTGGTACTTTGGTGGAAGGGTTTTAATTAATGCTTGTATTGAAGCATTTTTTGGATCATTTAATATGGTGCATAAATTTTTCAAGTCAGTGTCCTTATCATATGAATCCAGAATAAGATTTAATAGCTCTGTCTCCATATCAACCACATATATCCCATGAATATGAATAATTTCATCCTCAGGATCATAAGCAGGATTAGAGTCATCATTTGGTAAAGGTAACCTTGATAAAATATTCACATTTGAGTGAACAATACCAGCCCTATGAATAATTTTCACTCTCCCTCTGTATTCTTGAACAGCTAAATGCCATCTGAACATATTTCTGTTAGGTGTTTTCAAGTTTAAAAAGGATTTTACTGCACTGCAGTCAGTGACAAGTCCAAATTTCTGGTCATCTAGGTAATAATGTAGCTTTTCTAGAGCCCACACTACAGCTAAAAATTCCAATTGAGTAGCACCATATTTCAATTCACTATTTCTCAAGGTTCTTGAAATATAAAAAATTACTACTTCTGATACTTTATCATTCATCACTTGTTTTTGATGGAGGGCAGCACCCAGACCAAAAAAACTGGCATCAGTATATAAATCAAATGGCTGATTAAAGTCAGGTAAAGAAAGAATAGGTGCTGACATCAAACAGTGTTTCATAGTGTCAAAGGCCCTTTGTCTTTCACTATTCCAGACAAAAGCAACATCCTTTCTAGTTAATTGGGTAAGGGGTAAAGCTATGACTTGATAATTTTTAGTATACTGTCTATAGTATCCACACATTCCCAAAAAACTCTGTAGCTCTCTAACTGTATTAGTAGCCTTCACCTGTTGTATTGCTGCCACTTTTTTTTGGTCAACACATATCTGTAAGCCTGAAACAACATGACCAAGAACATTTAAAGAATGGAAACCAAATTCACATTTCTTCAAAGAAAGTGTCATATTTATCTCATCCATTTTTCGGAACACTTTACACAGGTGGTTGAGATGGTCCTCAAATTTTTTTGATAATATAATGATATCATCAATATAAACCATCAGCCATCCTTCAATTATCTCCTGATGGAATGTGTTATCCATGACTTTTTGAAAAACAGAAGGGGCATTTTTAGGGCCAAATGGCATCCTAACATACTTATAAATACCCATATGAGTAGCAATCATCAGAAAATTCTGTGAATATTTCTCAACAGGCACCAGATGATATCCCTTATTACCATCCAAACAGCTGATATATTTAGCACCTTGTATTGTAGCATGTATAAAGCTAATTCTAGGCAAAGTATAGATATCATCAACAGTATAAGTATTTAGTGCTCTATAATCACCACATAGCCTGGCTTTATCTTTCTCATAAGAAATTAGGACCGGTGAGATAACACAATACTTAGGTGTTTCAACTACCTTTTCTATAATATTCATTTTTTAAAAGGGTAGAGATATTGTCTTCAATATCTTTTCTCTTTGTGGGAGAAGCAGGATAAGGCTTCTTCTTTAAACTAGACGGTATATCACTTAATGGACAAGACAATGAGAGTTTCATTTCTTCTTTAACTAATCCTAGTTCATGTGACCCATGAGCAAAGGCCATAGGAAAAGACTTTATCAACTTAATGATGGAATCTTAATCCTCACAAGAAAGTTGTTCTCCAAAAGAGGCATTGTCAATTTCAGACATAAGGGCATGCATTTCTTTTGTGGATCTTCCTTTATATTGAACCACAGAATTACATGTGTTCAATTCTGGTTTTAATAATATTTTGGCAGAGGAAAACTTAAATTTTCTCTTCCCATTTATCCCCATTGTGAATAATTGGTTTGAAGGATCTAATTTTATGCCATATTTGGTTAAAATGTCATTTCCTACAATAAACCAACTGCTTATATTATCATTTTTTATTACAAAAAAATCACTAATAGCTCTTACAAAACCATGGTTATATTTAAAAAATACTATGGCCTTGTATTTATCAATGGGGGAAAAAACAGAGCCATAACCTCTCCAATTTCCAGAAGTGATAGGCATCAGTTTTGATTTATAGTATTGATCCACTGAAGCAAGTTCTTTTTTAGATACTACACTTCCTCCAGCTCCAGAATCCAGAACAACTTCCATGCTGGTTCCATTGATCAAAACTGGTGCTTTGAGAGGGGAAATTACAATTGATCTATCCTCAATGCTCCTTATGATCTCAGCATCCTCAACTGTAAATAAATCATTATAATCAATATCAATAGTATTTAAATATTGAGTATCTTCTTGAAGCATCAAGATTTCTTGTTGAGATTCATATGAAATATTGCTGGCACAATCACTTGATGTATCATCTAGTTCTATTGTTTCATCAGCCTTCTCCTCAGTTTGTTCAACAAGATTTATCCTCTTGTCACAAACATGGCCTTTCTGCCAAGGCTTGTTGCACTTGAAGCAAGTGTTTTTTGCATACTTTTACTGTGCAACAGGGGAAGAAGGTTTACCAACCTTTTCCAGAGGTTTCTGTTGGTAAGTGGAGGATTTCTCCAAAGGGATCCTAGGAATGAATCTTCTGGTATCATACTTGTTGTTTAGAAGGATCTCATTGCAAGTATTAATGAAAGAAGAAGGTTCTCTGGAGAACTCAGTCCTAGCCACTATCAAGTCTCTCAGAGACATTGGTAATTTATAAAGGATCCTGTCCTTCCATAACTCAAACTCCATATTTGGGTCCATTGCCCTCAAGAATTTTACAATTTTCATTAAGAACTCAATAGGTTTATTAGTGGAAGAGCTATTTATAGTTTCCTCATACTGCCTTTGTTGAGCCATTCTGAACTTGGAGCCACCAAATTGTGCTTTAATCAATTTTTTCCAATCTTCCCATGAGTAGTGATTTCTGTCCAGGAGAACAGATTCATACCACATTAGGGAAACATTGGTAAACAAGGAAATTAACTTAGACAAAATTTCCTCATCTGAGAGTTTGTAAAAAAATTTTAAGTTATCAATTCTGCAAATAAATTGCTGCCAATCAGAAGAAGAATCACCATCAAATGTTGGGTACTGGTCAAGTTTTGGCCATTTCTTTTGATTTGAATGAGTCTCCTTAGTACCAGCTTGTTTCTGAGTAAGAAGAAGCTGTAAATTCTCTAGTTGTGCAGTAATCTCATTGTTTAATCCTTCTGTTGAAGATCCTGGTGCATCATCAATTTTTGATGGAAACTCAGGGGTATCAACATGTATTTCTGGAACCAAATTTCCTTTAGATGAACTAGCCACAGGTAACTTTGAAGAATCCTGTACTATATTTTCCTTTAGAGAAATCTCAGAATATTTTTAATCATTAAACAATGAGTTCAATTTCTCCTCAATGGTTGTTAGTCTGGTTTTCACTCTTGGAAGACTAGATAAACTCTCATTGAATGTTGCAAAAGATAACTGATTTTTTTTTGAAAAGATGAAAAATGGTCATTCAATCTTTTCAGATTCATCTTGTCTATCTCCACCTCCTGGAAACAGGCAGATACAGTATCTTTCACTTTAGACAAATAATTTTTGATATTTTGCCATAAAGCAACTTTCTTTTCATGGATTGCCTTGTAATGAAACAATTCCTCAGATACTCTCTGTGATTCACTCCTTAATGCTTGATAACCCTGTTCAGTTAACAAACTATTATATTTCTGAGTCAGTTGCATGTTGTTTATTCTATGATTTTGTTTGGCAATAATATTTCTCAAATATTCATCATTAATGTTGGCTACATCTGGAGTGTTTTTCAATAAGGAAACAGAGTAACTTTCCAGCATCTCATAAAACTCAGATTCAAGTGTTTCATCAATAATAGGCATATCAGGATTTATCACTGAAGTAGCAATTAGAACTAAAGGATTAGATACATTTGAAATTTGAGCAACTTGTCTACTGTTCTCAGCCTCTACAGGTCACACAGTCTCATCTTTTCTTCCAGAATTACCTGAGGGAACTGAATTAGTTACAAGAAATGGTACTTGTGAATCAATAGAGGGGCTTACCAAGGTTTGCTGGGCAAGATCATATTGTTTTTTCTTCTTCTTTCTCCTTGATAGGGGTGAGGAGGTGTGGGGTTGACTTGGCTGGGTCTTGATGGACCTGCTTGTGGCAATTGAGTCTGTTGATTTCGAGACAGGTAATCCCACTGTGTTCAGCCAATCCCACTGCCACTTGGATGCTTCCACTTTCTCTGACTGCTGGGGAGCCAATTGATGAAGATCCCTGGGGGGAGGAGGTCTCCTCTTCTCTTGAAGAAAAGCATCTATTTTTCTTACCTTTTTGTCTAGAGCATCTACTCTTGACCTCAATCTCAGGTTTTCTGTCCTTAATTCTTTTATGTGTGTTGACAGGCTCTTTACTTGTTGAGGTAGTGGCATCTTTTTTTTTGAAGCCTTTTGGAAGTTCTTCTGGGGGGTTTATTACAGGTTTCTGTTCCTGAGTTGTTTCTACCAGAATTTCAATTTCCTCCATTTCTACATCCTGATTGGTGAATTGATTGATTAATTTGAGATAATTTACTAGTTAAATGAGAGCTCACAGAAGTAGCCTCATCATAATCAATTAAATACAATTCCTCTTCACGTGCAGCAGAGACACCTTGATCAGTCATTTCTAATTTTTACTGCAATGAGAGAGGGAGACAATAAGATGAATTAGTTTGTATTTTTACTTTTATTTAAAAGAAAATAATAAAATAAAATTTTTCAGGATAAAATCAAATAAAATCATAATCAATTTATTAATTCAAAACAATTTAAAACCTGGATATAATAATCAACAGAAGAATTAAATTTAAATTTCTTATTAAAAATTTTATGATAATTATTATCAGGATTTTAAATCAACTGAGAATTTAATAATTAACAGGACTTAATGTCTACTGAAATATTAAATATGAATTTTATAAAAAAAAATTATTGTCAGGATAATTTGTCAACTGGAACAAATAAAATTTAAATATATCAGGACAAGAGTCAACTGAAAATTATAATGAATAATAATTTTTTAAAATATAATTTATTACCTCTAGGACTTAGAACACAATTGCTCTATCTTTGTCAACTAGGAAAAATAAAATAAATAATAATAAAAAATTATAATTCCAATTTACTAGACACCTCCCCCTGTTAAATGAGCAAATTAATGCCACTTACAGAGTGCTGAGTAAAAGGAAATACGTAGAGTATGAAGAGTTCAAAGTGACCCACAAATAGTAATCAATAATTACCACAAAATATATAACTATTAGTTAGTATATAAGCCTAAGTTTTGGAGCGCGGTTCAATTCCCATTTGCAGCAAAAAAATAAGTCATGTGATGTATGACATTCGTTGTTTTCATTGTCTACTTGTCCTTATAGGTACCTCAATGGCAATGGTCCCACGGTCTCTGGTCCTCGAGATAACAATGCGCCGTTGACGACTCGGAAAGGCCTCCAATTGTTGGGTGGTCCTTCAAGTCTAGAGGATTTTTTCAAGGAATTTCAAGGATGGCAATGGTGGATGTTAGAGGACTCAAAATGGTGTACGTATTTCTCTTATAATTTAAAGACTAATTACTCAATAATAAGAGGTAGGATTTTAACTATTATTATAATTAATGATTTAGAACTACGTGATTGTAAGTACTAAAGACAATAATAAATAGTAAAAAGTATTTAATTGTAGTATTGGTTTTAATAAAGTAAGTAAGTGAATGATGATCCAAAAGTACAAAAAGAGAGGTCCTTTTTTAGGCAAAGATGTGAGAAATAAAGACACAGAGTTAACACCACCTGATACAAGGGTGTGGGAAAAAGAAACTAAATAAAGAGTGTATGTGAAATAATAAAAGATATACTAAATAGTGCATAAATAAAAGGTATCATTTTATTTGAAATAAAAATTTTAATCCCTTGGTCCGTCACATTTAGTACAAAAACATTTGATTTAAAATGTTGATTCAACAAAATCTAAATAAAGGAATTTGAAAAGTTTTTTTCTTTTTAAATTTTTATTTTTGGTAAATATATCCAGCACAAGTTTTGCTGAACTAATGCAGGACACTTTTCCAATTTGAAGTTGGTAAGGTGTATGTTTTTTTAAGAGAAGTGAGGTGTTCCTCATAAAAGTGTCCAGCACAAGTTTGGCCAAACTTGTGCTGGACACTTTGGTCATGGAGAGTAACTTATTACTTCAAGAAAATTAAATAAAAATAGGATATAACATGAAGATATTTGATGGAATCAATTTTTTTTTTTGGTAAAGGTGTCTAGCACAAGTTTGGCTGAACTTGTGCTGGACACCTTTATGAGGAACACCTCACTTCTCTTAAAAAAACATGCACCTTACCAGCTTCAAATTGGAAAAGTGTCCTGCATTAGTTCAGCAAAACTTGTGCTGGACATATTTACCAAAAAAAAAATTGATGTTATCAATTATCTTAATTAGATGGGCCATTTTTTTTGGTTTTCCTTGAAATTTTTAGTCACTTGTCTTGGCCAGAGTGTCCACCACAAGTTTGGCCAAACTTGTACTGGACACATAGAACAATACTTAAATTCTACTGAAGTATTTTATTAATTACATGTTATTAAAGCCTCTTTTATTTTATTAAGCCATGAAAACCAAATATAAATTGATGATTTTTTTGTTTTTAATGATTAATAACTTTCAATTATTGTTGCAATAAGCAAAAATTTAAAAAATTATTTTTTCTTAAGATCCTTGTTAAAATGAATTCCCATCGGTTGAATGCTTTGATTTTTTGTATATATTTTGTTTATTAACTATGGTAATGTATTATGATGTTTCTTTTTTTAATGAGGGATGGTGTTCACTTTCATAAATTTTTTCACATGTGCATTTTTATACTAATCATTGGTGGTGTTTAGCCAATAAAAAAGCAATTATAATTATTGAAAAATAGGTATTTTAAATTAAAATTCAGAGTCTAATTCTATTCTTGTTTTAGGCTTTATTTTGGTCTTGTTGTAATTATCTGAGAAGAGATTCAATTTAATTTATTTCAAGTTCATATATTGTGCATAAAAAAATTTCACATTTTTTTAATCAAAATGATTATCATGTCTTAAATTTTTGCAAAAATAAATATCTGTTTTTCTATCCTCAATACTTTTATAATTGTTAATTCTTTTGATCTCTTTTATCTTGTACATCAATTAGAATTTTTTATAAGAAATAATAATAATGTTATTTTTAAAAAATGATTACTATCACTGTATATACATAGTTACCAGTGGGGTAAAAAATTTAAGGTGCTGCTGCTTGATCTAGTGCTTCATTAACTTTGGTGAAATCTATATCTTCTCGAACCTTAAGTAGCTCCCTCTCATTAACCGACAAATTTGCTAAATATCTAGGTGAATAGCAGTTTTTTGGAAAAAAATTTGGGCACATTCAAGATACCATCTGTTGAAGCTGTCTTTTTAGTTGAGTGATCATAAAGTTTCTTCATTGAAGCCATTTCAACATTTGAATGGGCCGTCCTTTGAGTCAAGTTGTCCATTTTATCTAAAATTTCATTGAGTTTTGGATTTCTCCATCAAGGAACTACTTGTTTAGGAAGATTCTCTTCTGGATTGGGTGCGGCTTCTTCCAAATCATACATGAGACTTGTATCATGAAAAAGTGCTACAAAGCCTGGCTGATCAATGCACTTTTTTCTTGCCATGTCGTAGCCGTTTTTTGAAATCTAAAATAAAATCAAATTATTAAAAGACTTTCATTAGTTTATATGCTTTGAATAAATACCTTTGTTTGATAATGCTTTATCTGTGCTCTAGATCTCTTTTCCTTTCTACTTGCCTCAATCACCTCACTGTTTTGACCTGCCACCTTTTAAATCTCCTTTCCCTTGATGACCACCCATTGCTAGATGATTATTGGTGTAAAGCTGAGTTTTGCTGAATTGATATTTTCCAATGTTGAGAGCCACTTAGTACAATGGTCTGATACTACACTCCCCATTACTTGATTCCATAGTGACTCAGAAAAATTTTGACAGTTCCAATCAAAAGTAAGTCAACAAAATCCTTTCTCTTGAAGCTCTTGTTCCAAATTTTGTTTTACAGAGATTGGTACAGCAGCTCCTCCCTTTAGTCCTCAGGGCTCAGGTGTTGAAATAAAAGTTGGTAGATGAATTTTGGAACGTAAGAATATAGCAGTATTTGTTAAAATAAATTGACAATAAGCAGCTTAAGTTGCCTGCGGTGCGTTTTGAACCTGTTTTAATGCTGTTTCAAGTGTCATGCAAATTTTTCCAATCTGTAAGTTCTTCATTTGTTGGGCCTATAGGAAACTCAGATACATTAATGGGTCCACCAAGACAGAACTTCAAAAGGTGATAGATATTTTGGTTAATAGAATCTGAGCCTCTTGGTACATCACACCTCGTAACTATGCTTCTAACCATTTGCAAGTTTCAGTCATTTTGAAGTGACTCAGCATCAAGTATTCTGCACTGATCAGTAGCTCAAATTATAAGAGAGGGATTAACTTCAAATTTTTGAAAATAAAAATTGGTAAACCTATTTTAAAACATAAAAGCATGTTGAAAAAGTTTACTCACCAGGTCCACTGGTACTGGCTGCTGGGTTAGTAGAAGTGGATCCCGCACCACTTCCAAGAAACTGATTTAACAAAATACTAGCCCAATCATTACCTACACTTTCTGCTTGCTGCTGAAAATTACCACGTGCGGATTGACCATCTGTATTTGTGATATTAGAAGAGCAATCAGTTGATCAAATTTGGGGATCTGATGAAGACTGAGGAGGAGGTTAAGTTTTACCTGGATTTTCACTAGGATTTTCAGGGGGAGGACTATTTTGCCCTCCAACATTACTTTCTAATGGAGGATCAACCTGCATGGCATCACCAGTATTAGACATTCTGTGCTTTTTTAAAAATAAAACAAAAATTATTAACTTTCAGAATATAGACAAGATAATATTAAAGAGAAATTAGCTATACATTTTAATTGTGAGTTTAATGAATAAAATATTCAAGCGAAACAATTAGTGGAAAACTCAGTTTTATTGGCTTGAAAAATATTGTCCTTAGATTTTTCAACCCTGGTTCTGAACTATTTATACTATTTTTCAAGTATAGGTAGACTTTGTATAGTACATTGAATTCCTTTTAGTTGTAATTACATTTAAAATAAAATGTCACTCATTAATAGCAGGGTTTCTAAACTGTAATGATTTCCCTTGTTATTATTTTCTTAAACATTTAGGCAAAATCTCAAAAAGTTTTATTTATTAATCTTGCATCTAGCTGTTCCAAAGATCTATTACAAACTTTCCAAATCCTCCAAATTCTTACCAATCCTAAATAATTTCAACCATATTAACAAAAAAAAAATGTCCATGTTGTTTAATTTTTTACTTACTAGTGCCTGAAGTCCAACAGCAGTGATAACATTGTACTTTATTCCAAACATTCCCCTTTAGTGCTGTAAAGTGGCGGCATGTCCAAAAATCGAATCTTTATTTATCACAATTTGTGTCCCTTTTTCTACTCTTACTAAACGGCAATGCACTTGTGGAAACGCCTCATAGGGATCCTCTTTTGTATCTTCTGGTATAAGCTCTTTAAATCAACTAACAATTAGATAGACTTTTTCATTATTGTCGTTTGAACTAAAAAGCTGATCAACATGCCCAAACTGACTATCTTTTCCAAAGTAGAATTCAATGGTAGAATTCTCAGGACTCTGGTCATGAGTCATATAATGCTTTCCATGGACCAATATGCTTGTTATATTTTCAACTACCCTGTCTCCTACCTTCTCTGATGGTAACAAAGCCCATTTAGATGTCTATTTTCTTAAGCGTGCCCTTACAAATTTTGTAAATAATGCCTCAGTTAAATAGAAATGTCTTTTTTTTGTATTGTGCTCAATTTTTTCAATATTAGATCCATACTGAGCATCATCTTCAGCTTCACCTAGTTCCAATACCCTAGACCTCCGATGCCAGTGCTTGAGCATGGTCCGTGGTATTTTTTCTATGTTCAATAAAAATAAATTAGCTCATTTGCATTTTTAAGCACCCAATTACCAAACTAAATACCTGGATGATGATTGTTTGGAATTTCCAATAATATACCATTGAATTGTTCAGCAGCCTAAGTAGCCATACCTACGGGTGGACCAAAACATTTAATCATTTCTGGAAAATGTTGAGTGAAATGAAGATTTGGCTTAAAGCTGATATTTTTCCAACCTTCTTCCAAGAAGTTACAATACTCCAATAACAGTTGTTTTAATTCATCAACTTCATTGGCAGACACATTTTTTAAAGTCAAATAGTTGGTAATTGAACTTAAAGTGGTGAGTGATTTGAGAAGATAATATTCTCTAGTTTTGTGGTCTGACGTCATGGATGTCTCAGCTTGATTAAATTTTTCTACCCAAAGGGGGATAAGTGACAGAGGAAAGTAAACAGTATAAAGTACATGCCACTTCACAGCTTTGAGGGAACCTGACTTTTTAGATCCTACTTTTTTTGGCACTCGTGAAATCCAGGAAGTTTTTTTGTTTGCTCTAACACATTCCACACTGCCTCTAGCTCAGTGGCTGACAATCGTGGATTTCTAGTTCTTTTGCTTTCTTTCTCTTTTCCCTTCTTTTTATCTTCCTTACTTCTTATAGTCTCAATGGATGAATTAGATCTTTTACTTTTGGATATACTGATACTTTTTTGCCTTAAGTTATAGGTTGAATTTTGAATTCCACTTTCAGAAGCATGTTCAGAGCCAAACTCTAAGGTTTGAAAGTGATTTTCAGAACTTGATGACTTTTTCCCGCTGTTTGATCCTTCTGATTTAGCTCCTTCACTATCCATTCTAAGATATGTTTGTGACGGTCTCGTTGTACTTGTATATCGTAGTCTTTTTTGACTTCCCACTTGTTCAATATTATTAGCATCAGTGCTGATTGAGCTGCTTCTACGTTTTTTATATTGCTTATTTAGAAATATATCAGAACGTGCATCATCATTGTCTCTTCTTACATGCCAATTTTTTTCCTTTGTCAGCTTTTTTTCTAGTTCAATTGTGGCATTTTGTATTAGATAAAAAGTTAGACTGTGATCTTTAAGATTTCCAAGCATGTGTGAATGCATCAAGTCAATTGAGAAATATTCCATAGGATGCCAATATACAAGGTTATTTAGCTCTCTCCATCAAACCCCATGACTCCTAACAATAGATACCTGCTCCCAATGTGACTGACACTTTTTCCACTTCTCTGCCCAGTGCATATGATCCTCATGAGTACGTAAGGAAAATTTTTTAACTTGATGCTCACAGATTTCATCTTTTGAAATATGACAGACAGAGCAGAACTTAGTGGCTGAGTGACTTGCAAAACCAGCAATCTTTTGCATTGCTGGAATGTCTCCTATTAAAGAGAATAATGCAGCCCTTATTTTTTGGCCTTGTGGATAGTAAGGTGTTTTTTTAATAAATATGCCATCCCATAGAGTCTTTAGTTAATCGACAAGAGGCTTCAGAAGATGATTTATCTTTTCACTTGTTGGCTCAGTTAGACCGGGAAAAATAGCATACAAAAATAGATTTTCGGTTTTGTATCAATCTTCTGTAGGCAAGTTCATACACACCAACAAGATATTACCCACAGATTTCTGATGACCTCCAATACGATTGCCACCCGGCCAAAAACATTCAACATATAAACTAAACATTAAACTACCTCGTGTTTTTGTATATCCATTGACACTTCTATTTTGAGTTGTAGAAATATCTGGAAAATTTTTCCATACAAAACCATCATATACATCTTTCATCACATCCCTTTCCATTTTTTCTAGAAAATCATTTTTTTCTCAATCAGCATCTTGAATTTGATTAGTTTAAGCTTTCCTGAAAGCCATTCAACCAAACTGTTTTGATGAAATGTTTTGCAAGGATAGTAGATTGCTTCTTCTTGTTTTTACTTAGCCAAATACAAACTTTCATCACAATTGATAGTTTCTTCTCTCTGTCCTAAATCTTTCAAATAGCGCTTTGAGGATGAATAAAAAGGTTGAGTAAAAGATAAGATTGATGGTTGGTGTTTGGGGATATACTCATAAAGAACAAAGCGCTTAGCACAGCATGTCTTGGTGACAAATAATGGATTGAGTTGCAATTGACTAAAAAATGTCTCTATAGAAAGGGCAATCAGGCTGATTATTCTTCTAGCATCTAGTTTACCTACGTTGTGGTCTTCCAACATTGGCAGGGGCCTTTGTTGTGTGATTTGGCACTGTTTGTGCATGTCTTAATTGACATCTGTTAAAGAATAGGGTATTTTTCTGGTTTTATTCCGTGGATATTGGGTCTGCGGGTATGTGGGTACCATCATTGGATAGCCCTGGTTTTTCTCTATATTTTATGTCTTGAAGATATTTTTCATATTTTGAGTTTTAAGGGGTCATTTCCTCATTTTTCATTTATAAAAGATTGCTGTTTAATTTTGTTTTTCATGTTTTACGGGCTAACCTTAAGTCTTAGGTTTAAGTGCTTAGTACCATTGGATAGAGCTAATTTTTCTCTATATTTCATGTCTTAATGTTGTTATAGTGAAATTTCGTGTTTTAAAGGTTTTAGTAGTTGTAGCTAATTTTTCTAAGTAGATTAGTGGTTTTTGTTGGTTTTCTGGCTTCAGGGAGGCCGGGCCACTTCAGGAGGCATCTCCGACGTCGGGCGGCCCGCCCGCCTCTGTTTTAGGAGGTTGGGGAGTGCTCCAGGAGGGTTTTTTATGCAATTTGGCGGGTACAGGCGCCAGATTGGTCGGTGCGCATGGGCTCTTAGTTAGTGGTCTGTGTGTACATAGTGAATAAGACAGTTTGGGGCAACCTTAATCATCATACAAACATCCGGAGGTGATCTCATTGTTCCTCACTCAGTTTTCACTGTTTTCTGGCCACAATTGGCTGTGTTTGTTGCAAGTAAGTTCTTCATTTAACTTAACTTTGGCAACTGTTTTCTCTGTTATAGTCTTGCAAGCTATAACAAGTATTATTGCTGTCTCTGGTGTGGATTTGCAGCCTACATCAAGTATCTTTGCTGTCTCTGGTGTGGACTTTGTTCTACATTTCAGTTCTTTGGTCTGGTAGTCTATCTGGGGACTACTTTCTTGGCTCATCAAGCAGTCAAGTGTGTTTAAAAGGGGGCTTTAGCAAAACAGGAACCAACTTACTTTAGCAAGTAAATCTCACTCTATTTTTCTAAAGGGACAGGGGATTTTCTCTCTGGTTTTTCTCCAACTCCCTTGGCCAAGGCCTATAGCTAGTACTATAGGATTTTCTACATTTCTGGCACCCAACGTGGGGTAGAACTTGCTAGTTCTTTGGAATCTCTGTTTTATTTGGTTGGCTCTTTTTTGGTGTTTTGGTCTGGAGGAATGGCTTCTGGTTCCTCTATTCCTGTGGTGACTGTCAGTGGGGGGGATGGTCCTCCTTCTGTGATGGTTAGGGAGTGTGTGAGAATTAAAACTTGGGATGGTACCAAGTTTAATGGGGAGGATGTCAAGTGGTTTCTAGAGAAGTATGAAACTGCATCTGGAGTGGATGGTGCTTCCTACCTGGACATGGTGAAGCAGATTATCTTCTTAATTGGTGATAGGTCAGTGGAGAAGGAGATTGTGGCCATGTCTGGCTACAAGAAGAGGGATTGGAAATTGTTGTGTAGGGAAATGGTGGACAGATGGGGGGTCAGGTTCACTATGGTGGATCTGAACAAGGTTGTCAGTGAATGGCAATCTTATGGTGGTGTTGGTAACTTACATATTTACAGGAAGTTTCTGCTACAGTTTGATCCTGTGGTGGAATATTTGGTGGAAGTGGAGGAGCTGGCACATGAAAATGCTGCCAAGGATGTTTTTTGGTCTGCTCTGGCTAGAGATGTCAGAATGGATGTGTTGAAGGAGCTGTCAAGAAAGGAATTGATGAAGACTCTTTCTAATGGGGATCAGAAGTTGCCTGCCTTGGATAAGGTGAAGGAGGCTGTTGAGGCCCATTTGAAGTTATTGGCTGTGGACACCTATCAGGAGGGGTGTGCCAAGTATGTCAGCAAAGTCAGTGAGGCTTTGGCTGAAGAGGAAGTTAGGGAGAAGAAGGAGGAGAAGAATTTGGTGCAGGTTCCCAAACAGGAGAGACACACAATGGTGGAGCAGTTGGCTGATCTTACAAAGCAGCTGCACATTTTTGTTCAGGAGGCCAAGAAGGTTAATAAGGCATCTTCTCAGCCTAGAGATTTTGAAAGGTGGGCTGGTAGGAGTGATCCTTGGGTTTTCTCTTATTGCAGTAGGAGGGGGCACAGGTCCAATGATTGTTGGGCATTGAAAAGAGATGTGTCTGAAGGAAAAGTGGAGTTTGATGGCAGGGTTTTTAAGTTCCCTGACGGTTCTTTTGTGAAGCCCAGTGAGGGGCAGGCTCCTGTGGATTTGGCCAGGAGAAGGGGTGATCTCAATCAAAGGAGGCCAAGGTTTGATGAGATTCCTGATCAGGGGAAGTCTTCTGTTAAGGTAGATGAGGACATCAAGGGAAAGGGGAAGGAGGTCAATAAGGTCTCTTTTTCTACTTCCTTTGATGGTTTGGAGTTGTATTCTTGTGGTGGACAGTCAAGTGGTGAATGCTTGGCTGGTGTTTATGATGTGGAAGCAGGGAAGGTGGAAAGGCCTAAGAGCAGTTCTCAGGCCCAACCAAAGCCAAATGCTTCAAAGGTGGATCCTAAGCTGAGTGCAGCTAGGAAGAGGTACAGCAAAGAGGAGCTGTACAAGATGCAGAAGGGTATGGCTGATATGGGCCCCCCTAGTTTTGGTGCATTGGATCTGAATGGTGAGCCAATTAAAATGGAGGTGAATTCTGACTCTGAGGAGGATGTCCCTTTGGCTTCATTGCCAAAGCCTGTTGGAGTCAGGGGTTCTGGTGAGGGATCTGGTTTGGTTCCTGTTAATGGTAAATTTGTTGGTGGTTCTGGTCCTCAAGAAGCTTCTAGGACCAAGGTGGTGAAGCAAAGAGCTCACTTTGAGAGGCCAGTAGTGTCTGGTCAAGTTAATGTTATGGACTCTGTCCTGGAAAGGATGAATCAGGGTCAGGTTTCTCTATCTTATGGAGAATTGTATGCTATCAGTCCAGGGTTGGCTGATAGGCAGAAAAAGTTGTTGACCAGGAGAAGAGTTTCTTCTGGTGAAGTAGAATACATTTGTGATTCTGCTGAAAAGTTCGGTGAGGGGTTGTAAACTCATTTTTCTGCTCCTCTGGGATATGTCAATGTCACTCTGAATGGCAGGGAGGCAAGGGCATTGGTGGATTCAGGTTCTCAGATAAACCTGATTTCTTTGTTTGAGGCAACTCATATGGGCCTCCCCATCAAAACTGGTATTGGTGGGAATTTGAGAGGGATCGGTGGCCATGTCACTGAATTGGTTGGAACTTCAGAGTTTGTGAAGTTAGATGTTGGAGGAGCCTCAGGGAAGGTTCATTTTTACATTACTAAAGGTAATTTAAAAGCAGTTTTGGGTGGGCCATTCTTGATGGATTTTCAGGCAAGAATCGGTTATCAATTTGATTTGGGAATCAGTTTGGAGTTGACTGGTGAAGACAAAAGGAGGCTTCACATGAGGTTATCATCCCCTGGAGAGGATGGTTGGGAGACCAGGCCTGTTTTGTCTTCAATGTGCCAGTGCATGGACTTCTGCAGGAGAAGGAAGGAAGTGGGTGCTGTCTCTGGTTTTTTGGAGTGCGGAACAGGCTCTATTGAGAGTCTGTCTTTTTTAGAGTAATAAGGGCTGATCACCCTAGTGCTACAACCTCTCCCCAAGATGAGGAAATCCCAGGTTGTAGTAGGTCAGCTCCCTTGGGGATATACCAAGTGGATTTTCAACTTTCTCTTTTTAATATTTCTCTTCTCTGCAAGTATTCATCAAGTTTTTTATCAAGTCTCTGTTCTCTCTCAAGATTCTTAATTATTTTTAATTCAAGTTCAAGGAAGAAGATTGGTTATATATATTTATTGAAAGATATGCGGAAAAGTTTTGGGACGGTGAGATTGGGGTCTAAAAGTAAGTCCTCCCAATTGGGCACCGCTAGGGTTTCTTCTACACCTTTCAAAAACATTACCTGGGCCACAACTGTGAGCATTGGGGAAAACCCTGGTTATTTTTGTAGGTCAGAAGAAAACTCAAGAAAAGAAGATAAAAATTTCAAGATAATTCATTAAAATCAAGAAAAAAATCTGAAGATAATGAAGAAAGAAGATGCAAAATATTGTTGTGAAGATCTTCAAGATCTATTTTTGGGCCTCCAGCATGAGGTTAAACTGCAGAAAATTATGAAGAGAGAAGATCATCAAGATCTATTTTTGGGCCTCCAGCATGAGGATAAACTGCACAATTTTAGAAGGTGTGATTCAGAAGATTAATCAAGATTTGAAGATTTTGAAGTTGGAAGTGAGGATGAAGATGTGGAATTGCGGAAAAGTTTTGGAGTGGTGAGATTGGGGTCTAAAAGTAAGTCCTCCCAATTGTGCACCGCTAGGGTTTCTTCTACACCTTTCAAAAACATTACCTTGGCCACAAATGTGAGCAATGGGGAAACCCTTGGTTTTTGTTACAGGTCTGGTGATGAAGAATTCCTGAAGATCCCTCAAGTTGAAGGTGGAGCGGCAAAGTATAAGAAGGTAGCGCAGAAGATTAGGCCTGTCAATGAGCCTATGCCTGTGGGTTTGAATCCGCCCTTGAAGAGACCTCCTTTTTCAAGAGATCCGTACTGTACTCCTTTGGTGAAGAATCCTCCAGATTTTGTAGAGATGGATATGGTGACTGTGGAAAGATTGAAAGTTGTTAATTTTGGTCCTGATGGGTGGTTGTCTGAAGAAGAAAAGAAGTTGTTGTTGCACGTTATTGTGCTAAGGGAAAAAGCTGTGGCATTTGTTGAGGAGGAAAGGGGTGTATTGAAGCACTCTTATGGGGAACCTTACTTGATTCCTGTGGTTTGTCATGAACCTTGGCAAATCAAACCTATTCCGATTCCAGCCGCTATTAGAGAGGATTTTGTGGAGATTGTTAGGGAAAGAGTCAGGACTGGGTTATATGAACAATCAACATCCTGTTACTCAAGTCCAGTGTTCTGTGTAAAGAAGCAGAATGGAAAGTTGCGGGTGTTTCATGATCTTAGAGCCTTGAATAGAGTCACTATCAAGGACGCTGGTATGCCACCAAGTGCAGAGGATTTTGTTGAAGCTTTTGCTGGAAGGGTGTGTTATGGTTTGGGTGATATTATGGGTGGTTATAATGAGAGGGAGCTACATATGGATTCAAGGCCTCTCACAACTTTTGAGACTCCTTTGGGAAGATTTCAGCTCACTAGGTTGCCTCAAGGAGCAACTAATTCAGTGGCAGTTTATCAAGCACAGATGGCTTGGTTTTTGAAGGATGAGGTTCCTACTCATGCTGGTATTTTTATTGATGATGGTGGAATTAAAGGACCATCCACTTATTATGGTAATGAGGTGTTAGCGGAGAACCCTGGCATAAGGAGGTTTGTTTGGGAATATGCAATAACTCTAGAGAGAGTAATGTTTAGGATTGAAGAGGCTGGTTTGACCATTTCAGGGTCAAAATTCTGTTGTTGTGTTCCTGCTTTGGAAATTCTGGGTCATGTGGTATGTAAAGAGGGAAGGATTATGGCGAAGAAGAAGATTAATAAAATCCAGTCATGGCCAAGGCCTTAAAATACTACTGAAGTCAGGGGATTTTTAGGTGTATGTGTATATGTCAGGATTTTTATTAAGGATTTTTCTTTGTTGGATTCACCTTTAAGGAGGTTGATCAGAAAAGATGCAGATTTGGAATGGACTGAAAAGTGTGAAGAGGCTTTTCAGAAGTTGAAAAAGGTTGTTGGTGATGATATTGTTCTTCACAAGTTGGATTATGGTGTTGGTGCTGGAAAAATTTATCTGGCAGTGGACTCAAGTTATATTGCTGCTGGTGCTGTTTTTTCTCAGGAAGATAAAACTGGGAGGGTCAGTCCAGTAAGATATGAGTCTGTGGTGTTTAATGAGGTGGAATCTAGGTATTCTCAACCTAAGTTGGAATTGTGTGGTGTAGCTAGAATTTTAAAGAAGCTACAGAAGGTTTTGTGGGGGCAGCATTTTGAGCTGCAGGTGGATGCAAAATCTTTGGTTCAGATGATCAATACACCTAGTCTTCCAAATGCTCCAATGACTAGGTGGGTGGCATTTATTCAACATTTTTCTTTTGACCTGGTACACAAACCAGGTAAAACTTTTACTATGCCTGATGGATTATCAAGGAGGCCACCTACAGATGAAGATTCTGAGGCTGAAGAGTTTGATGAGGATGTTCCAGTGGTTAGGGCCAGCAAAAAGGGTGCTGAAGATTTTTCAGACCTCCCCAAAGAGGCTAAACTGGCTGGATCTGATCTTGATTCTGGTGATCAGGATGTTTTTGTTGATGAAGATGGAGTTGTTGTTTGGGACAGCTCAAAATTGGAAAAGGGTGTTTTTGTTAGTGAACTGGATTCTCACAAGGTTCAGTGAAAAGAGAAGGACGTGCCAAAATTTAAGGATTGGTTTCCTGGTTGGGCTGCTCAATTGGCTCATGTTCATACTGGTGATTTTGATGACAGAATTGCACTCTTGGATGTGGTGTTGTTGGATTTTTAAGATGAGACCTGGGGTGAGTCTGGGTTTTATTTTATTTTGGTGGAATATCTGTTGACCTTGGAGAGGCCAGATAGTTGTGATGATGATACTTCCTTGGCAATCAAGAAGAAGAGTCCTGGATTTTATGTGTCAGGAAGGCCATTGATGAGGAGGAGACATCCATATCCTCAAGTGGTGGTGACTCAGAAGAAGGGTCAAGAATTGGTTTTGAAGTCTTTGCATGAAGACCTTGGTCATAGAGGTTTTGGGGAGACTTATAGAAGAGTAGCACACAGATTTTGGTGGCCAGGTATGAATTTGTCTGTGCAGGGTTGGGTTCAATCTTGTGAAGAATTTCAAAGAAGAAGTCACTTGAAACCTAAAGAGGTGGGCCGTGCTACTGGTGAATCAACTGTTTTTGGAAGGGTCAGTCTGGATGCTGTCCATATTAAAGAGGGCAGGTATAAATACTTGATTGTTGCTAGGCATGATTTGTCTGGTTGGTTTGAGGCAGTGCCTCTGGTTAATTTGACTGCCAAGAATGTGTCAGAGTTTTTGAAGAAGGAGTGGATTTATAGGTATGGGTTGATGAAGTTGGTGACTGTTGATGGCGGGCCAGAGTTTGGGGCCAAATTTAAAGAAACTGTGGCTAGTGTTGGTTCTAAAGTTAGAGTGGCTACACCGTATTATCCTGAAGCTGAAGGCATGGTTGAAAGAGGCCATCAAGTTATCAAGAATGCTTTGGTGAAGATGTGCGGAGATAGTGCTGAAAAGTGGAGGCATTATTTACCCTTGGTGTTGTTTTCTGATAGGGTCACTGTGAAGAGGACAACTGGCTATTCTCCTTATGAGTTAATGTTTGGTCAGAAAGCCGTTCTACCAGTGGACTTGGAAGCTGTCCCTTATCTTGGAATTGATTGGGATGACGTGCACTCAACAGAAGATTTGCTCTGTGCCAGGATGCAACAGTTGGAATGTATATAGGAATATCAAGAAAAGGCATACTCTAGAATGATGAAGATTAGGAATCAATCAGTCAGGTACTGGGACAAGAAGTTGGCTCATAGACTCAGGAATCCTTTGAAACCTGGTTGTTTGGTTTTGGTGTATAATAGAAGTTTGGAGAGTCAGTGGGGGAAAATGTTTTCTGACAGATGGAATGGACCTTACAGAGTCAGATCTCAGGAATCTGGAGGTTCTTATGTTTTGGAAGAGTTGGATGGTGCAGTCTTGAAAAAGAGGGTGGCTGCAGACCAAGTGAAGATGTTTTATCCCAGAGGCACTAGGCATGAAGAAGATTGACTCCGCAATGAGGATAAACTACGGAACGTTCTTTGTGTTTTGGAATTTTTTTTTTTTGGGTGTTGCAGAGCAACCTTTGTGCTGGAAACTTTTTGTTAGAAGGTACCCATGGGTGGGGCTTCTAGATTTGATCTTGGAAAGTGTAGGGGTAACTGATGGGCTGGCTGCTCTGTAGAACAGTTACCCCATATTGTCTGTTTCCAACCCTTTCTCTTAATTTGGTTGAACCCTAGTATTGGTTTCTTTTCACAGTTTTTAGTCCTCTATGACTTTAAACTGGAATTCCCTTTCTTTTTCAAGTACTGGACTCTTCACTCTTATTGGTTTGGGTTTATTGTGTTGGATGTTGTGTTTTTGTTACAAGGTACCCAGGGGGGGGTTCTAGATTTTATTTTGGCAAGTGTGGTGGTAACTGATGAGCTGGCTGCTCTGTAGAAAAGCTACCCAAGAATGTATGTCTAAAGTCTTTTGTTTTTCCTTGTTGAATTCTAGTTCTGTTGTTTATTATTCAGGTTTCAAGTCCACTATGACTTTAAACTGGTTTGGGACTGGCTTCTTTATCTTTGGTTCTTTTGTATTGGCGGTGGATCACTGGTGGTCTCCCATCATTTTTACTTATTGGAGGGAGCACACCCAATGATCATCTCTATGGACTGGACTTTCTCTTATTGGACCATCTATGGAGCTGGACAGTCTTTGATTTTGCAGTTATGTTTTTGCTTGATAGTAGTTTTAGATTATTTTCTTTTTTCTCTTTTTTTATTTTAAATTTTTATGGGGGTTGTTTAAAATTATAAAATCAAAAATATAGGGTGTTGCCACATCAGGGTCACCTGGATGTGGGCAAGCATTGGTGGGGAAAGGCTCATCAATTGGCCGGGCAATGCTATTTTATTTTTATTTATTATTTATTTCATGTGTTTCTGCATTTCATTATTTTTATTATCTTCTGAATTTCTAAATTTTTTGAATTTTGTTTTCTGTTAACCATTTAAAAGAATTAATTGTGTATCCACATCAAGGTGCACTTGGATGTGGGTAAGGTATCAGGGGATTAGCTCATCAATTGGCTGGGGGATACCATTTGTATTATTTTTTTTATATTTTATTTGATTTCATTTATGTATTTCATTTCATTTTATTTATTAATTTTTTTTTTAGTATATTAGAAGTAAAAAAAAAAAAAAAATTCTGAAATTATTTTTATTAATTGTTTTATAGTATTATTATGTTTCTAATCTTTTTGCAGGAGCTCATTGTATGGATGATGAATCTTCTGGAGGCTGGTCCAGATTGTGATGATGTTTTTGTTTTTTGTTGGGATTGTGGGTAGCACTGTGTTCTTTGAAGTAAATCCTGCTGGAGAGATGATAGGGATTGTAATGATCAGGAATTGGATTAGAGGGAAGTTCAGAGGAGGAAGAAGAAGACGCAGGAATGGAGTGCTGGAGGGTGTGCTTAATGATCCTAGACATTTTCCAGTGGTCGTCCAGTAGGCGCTTTCTCAGGGATTTTTCAAAGTCATTCAAAGGTCAAGGGAGCGAAAAGGCTTTTAGCATGTTGGAACACATGGTGCTTAGGTGTTTCTTCATGTCTCCATAATCCAGGGTCAAAGAAGTTTCAAGAGGTTGGCCAACTCCAATAATAGATTCAGGAGGAGGGGTGCTAACTAGACAAGAAGAATTGGATCAGTAATTATTTTTGTTGAAGAAATGGGATAATTAATTTGGTACTTACAGATTGGAAGCTCATCAAATCTGTAAGCAGCTGGGATTTGGATCTCTGACGATTTTTTAATGGTCATAGTGGGTGGATCAACTAGATAAAGATATGGATTCTCATGGTCTTCCTCTGAAGGATCCTGAGAAGGTGAACTGGGATGCTGATGTTCCTGGGGCCTAGTTGGAGCAGTGAGATTGTTGTTGTTGTTGTGGTTGTTATTTCTGTTAGATTCAGCTGGAGGAGGTGCTGGTGATGGGGTACCAGGGTTGTTAAAGGATGGAGCAGGAGAGGGGTATTTGGAAGCAGACTGCTCTTTTCTGGATGGAGATTTTGAAGAGATGGAACTGTCAGAAGAGTAGTTCGCTGACAGAGGAGAGGTGTAGTTTCTTTGTCTTAGTTGGGGACAAAGTTGTTGTTGTGGAGCAGTGTGTGGTGTTCTGGTTTCTTCTTGGGGTTCTCTGGCAGGTTTCTTAGAAATCTGGGAAATTTTGGTGCTTTTGGACTTTGGAAGGGTGGATTGAATTGCTCTGGGAGCAGTAGGAGGTAGTTGGGTTGAGTTGTTGTTGTTGTCTGGATAAATTTGGCTGTTTTCTGGCTGTTTTTGGAGGTTTTGGCCCTGATTTTCACTGTTTGGTGAGGCAGGCGGGCCGCCCGACGTTGGCCGGGCGGCCTGGACGCAGTCTAGAAGTCTTGGAGTTGATCTTGAAGCTTTTGGAGCTAATTTTGCAGAGATAAAAGTAGTTTCTTGGGAAGCTAAGGCTGGTCTTTTGGGAAGAATTCTGGAAGCGGAGCTTCTGGATCTTCTGGAAGGTTCTGAAGATAAAGAGGAAGAGGAAAGACCAAGCTCTGGGGATCTGGTAGGGGATCTGGAGATGTATTTGTGAGAAGGAGAAGGCAGAGGAATAGGGTAGTTGGGGTCTCTGTCACATCTTTTCTTTTTGGAATAGCAAGAATCACAAGCCCTGTTGTAGAATTTGGATTCAGGATTTGGAAGAGTGAATGTGCAAGGTCTGCACATGTGGATGCACTGTTTGCAGGCATAGTCCTTGGGAGCAGTGAAGCAAGGGAGAGTAGAAGGGTTAACATCAGGAGATCCAGCCATGATCTGTTGTGAGAAAAGATGATATAAAGGGATAGGAGTAGATTTTTGTCAGTGATGGGTAGATGATGAAGTGAAGGTGGAAGTTCAGCAGGTTGGCTGTAGAGGTGTGCTGCATGAAATTGGCTGCGTCCATTTTATGCGAAATTCGGCCAGTCCATCAAGACTTTAAACTGAAATCTGGTTTCTGTTAGTCCTCCAAGACTATAAACTGAAAAGCTATGGTATCAAGTCAGTCCATCAAGACTTTAAACTGAAATCTGGTTTCTGTTAGTCCTCCAAGACTTTAAACTGGCTAGTTTCAAGATTTTGTCAAGATAGTCCGTCAAGACTTTAAACTGAACACTGTGTTAGTCCCCCAAGACTTTAAACTGAGGGTTGTAAGTCCCCAAAGACTATAAACTGAGGAAAAAGTTTTTGTTTTTTGAGTTGGTTTTGAAAGATTGGTGGAGGGTATCCACAGGGGGAGCCTCCAAATTTAGCAAAGGCAAGTTTGGGGGTAATTGATGGGCTGGCTGCTCTATTTACAATTACCCCATAATGTTAGTTTTTTCTCTGTGTCTTAATGTGGTTGATCTCTGGTTCTGGGTTTATGATTTAGGTTTTTGAGTCCCCCAAGACTTTAAACTGAGGGTTTTTGAGTCCCCCAAGACTATAAAATGAGGATGGTCCCCCAAGACTTAAAACTGAGGGTTGTTTTGTGGTTACATCCTATAGAGGGTGTGGTCAATTTTTCTTTCTGAATCAAACTCAAGTACTAGTGGAATTACAGAGGGAATCAAGAGATGAAATGAAGTGTTCAGAATTAGCCTTGAACTGGTGAATGAGGTGTCTTCTGTTCTCAATTACCTGTGGATCTCTAGCAGGAGTGGATTGGAAGTAGTGAAGCAGAAGTTGCTTCTGTTGAGATGTGTGTTGTTGGAACTTGGCCTTGATAGTGGGAAGGTGCGTTGGTGTTGGTGGTGCAATGGATCCTAAATTTTTATCATCACTATCAGAAGAGGGAGGAACTGAGAAGTTATCAGTTTTAAAGTTGAAGGAAGAAATGAATGTTCTTTACCATCAGATGGACCAGGGATGGGGGAACTAGTTGTTTTATGGGTTGTGGCACTCTTCTGGGAAAGGTGGAGCTTTTTGATTAATCTGGGTATCAGGATGGATGGCCTAGATCTTTTGGTGCTGGCAGAAGAAGGACCAGGTTGAGGTGGAGGTGAATCTGTTGTGGAAGAAAGTGGACCAGGTCTGTGGCAGGTGTTCTTTCTGGATTGGCAGACATCGCAGGACATTCTGTATGGATGGACAGGTGGTGTCATGGCGCAGATTAAATTTGTCAGTACAGTCTAGTATATAAGTATGATATAATAGTATTATTTTATGGTCCTACTACTTATTAATAAATGATTTAGTGATTAAACCTCAGGGGAAGACTAATAGAATAGTTATACTCAAATTAAACTCACAATACTTGGATTTAAATGCCTGCTAGTGGTGGAAAATAGAAGAATAAAATATAGTTATAGCTTTTATAAAGATAATATCAATTTATAAGGGCTTTATAATATATTTCTGAATGTTAATAATTTTAGTGTAGTGTTTGTTTGAAGTGTAGTAATTGAATGATGATAATAAAACGTCAAAATCCCTTCTTACTTATACCCAAATCCACTGAAGTGCACAGAACTTCAATCCAGATGATGTCACTGCTATCCCCGGCAATTACAGCACTGTGAGGGCCCATCACCTCCCCATGGCGTCCACTTCAAGCAGTTTCAACACCCAGACCTCCAGTAAGGACCCTCCATCACTATTAATAATAACACAGAGTCATACCATAAATAGAAAACCCAGATAAAAGCGGATACCATAAAGAAACAGGTAAAATAACTGATCAAAAAGAGATTTAATGAAACTAAAAGCATATAAAGGAAACAAATAAAATGTCCAAGCCCCCAATAACATCCCCAAGCATCCACATTAACCCAAAAACATATTTCCAACCCATAAATCCGTGAATAACCATCCAAGGAAGTAATTTTAGTTGTCCAAACTGGGTGTATGCGCCTGATATAGGTGTCTATGCTTCTGTAGGCGTTGTGAGTCCACTGATTTCGTCCATATGACCTAAAATAATCAGAAAAACAAAGGTTATAGGCTATTAAGGGGCTAAAACCCACTTATATACCTAAATATACATAATATACTGCATATTTCACTGAATATGAGATTTATGTATACATATAAGCTTATGTATGTCAATAATTACTTCATATCACTTAAGATAAGTATATTATGACTCCATTAACACCTTAATAAGTATTATTAGGCCATGGATAAGCTACTTAAACTATTATAAATTATATAATAGAATAATAATTATATATATATATAATAAAATAATATATATTATTATTTTAACCTTATTTTTAAGATATAAGCTTAATCTAGTTAAGGTTATCTTATTTTAAGCATAAGAAATACTCAGTCCTAAGGATATTTAGGCTGACAAAATTATTGTCGATGCAGTATTGGCAGGGACCCATTTCAGAGGCAGATTTGGGAAGAAGGTTAAACATGGTGGTTGTATGAAGAAAGAATGCAGACATTCTCAATTGGAGGGAGGATGTGGTCTTCCAACATTGGCAGGGGCCTTTGTTGTGTGATTTGGCGCTGTTTGTGCATGTCTTAATTGACATCTGTTAAGGAATAGGGTATTTTTCTGGTTTTATTCCGTGTATATTGGGTCTGCGAGTATGTGGGTACTATCATTGGATAGCCCTGGTTTTTCTCTATATTTTATGTCTAGTAGACATTTTTCATATTCTGAGTTTTAAGGGGTCATTTCCTCATTTTTCATTTATAAAAGATTGCTGTTTAATTTTGTTTTTCGTTGTGGTAGCCTAAAGTTTAGTATGGCACCTAAGTACGTAAATGGAGTTATTACGGCATGCAAGATTGGTGTTATTATTTTTATATAAAAGGGTTTTATTTAATTTATTTGAGTTTTAAATATGAAGAAATTGGTCACGAGCAAATGCCTACACAAAAACAATTTATTTTACGGAGAAAACTTATTTTTACGGTCTGAAAAACTTATTAGTATCAAGTCAAGCCACTCAAGAACCTTGGGAAATTTTTAGAATTTTCACTATTTTTCTTATATTTTTAAATGAATTTTAAAGTTTTATAGAAATATTTACGTTTTCAGAAAATTACTTAACTTTGATGAATTTTCACGGGGTAATTAGAGCTGCGCAGACTACGAAAATTAGTTTGGAATACAAAGAGGACGTAGCTCTATTATTTGTAATTTTTCTAGATTTTTTATTATAGTTTTTAAGGTTCTAATTGAGTCCGGAAGTCCGGACGGACTCCGTATGGGCTCCGGATTGACTCTGGGAGAGCTCTGGAGGGGAAAACTTAGGCACGTGACTAGGAATACTTAAGCGCCTCTCAAACTCGAAATTGAGAGGGGGGGATACATCATACAGCTTAATCTTTAACCACTACAGTCTCATTTTTTATTACTCAACAAATTAAATAAATTTGTAATACCCTTATAACTTTATATTTTATATATAACATTTTAGAAATACTACTCAACAATTTATATCACACTTCATACAGGGTATCTTTAGAAAGGTCTTCATCACTGGGACTTGATTATTTCTGTCTCATAAAAATTTAAATTATTATAAAAACATAAAAGTCAATCTTTTCAGATCTTTCACTGGTACACCTTAATTGTTGTTATCAGTATTTCATTTCTCAACAGCTACAATCATTAAATCTCAATAAGCGTTAAATATTTTAGAGTTTCATTATTTTTATCAATCAGATCCAAGTAGACTGGTTAGCTTAGTGATTTAGAATTCCCATTTTGTTATTTTTTGTTGGAAGGATGGGGTTTTCAGCTAAATCCACATATCTCCTCCGGATTCTGCTTACAGCAAGGCAACTGTAAGAGTTTACCTTACCATAGTTGGCGCCCAACATGGGGTTCGATTTCTCTAGCTTTCTTTAAAGACTTACTTGGATCAAGAACGTTATTAGCCTGCAAGAGGCTTATTTTCTGGAACTCTAATTGGATTTTTGTTATTGGCCTGCAAGAGGCTTGTTATTTTATCGATTGTTAACACTTTTCATTACTTATTGGGATGTCTTCTTCTGCTGTTGCTTCTGGATCTTCTAACCCTCTTACTCCCTCAGTTAGAATTGTTTCTTGGGATGGCCCAAAGTTTGATGGGGAGGAGGTTAAATGGTTCATTAGCAGGTATGAAGCTGCTGCTGCTGTTGATGGTGCTTCTCATGTGGACATGGTGAAGCAAGTTAGATTTTTTATTTATGATAGGGAGGTGGAAAAAGAGGTTATTGCTATGCAGGCATTCAAGGACAAGGATTGGGTCAAGCTTTCTAAAGCTATGGTTGATAGATGGGGTGTTAGGTTTACTATGATGGACCTCAATAAAATTGTTGGAGACTGGCAAGCAAAAGGTGGTGTTTCTTCTATGGCAGACTTCAAAAAGCTGTGTGTTCAGTTTGATGAAGTAGTTGAATATCTTATTCTGGTGGATGAGTTAGTGCATGAGAACCAAGCAAAAGATTTGTTCTGGACAGCATGCAGCAGGGATATTTGTATGGACGTCTTGAAGGATCTTTCAAGAAAAGATTTGATGAAGGAACTGCCTAATGGTGAGCAGAAACTGCCGGCTCTGGAGGTTATCAAGGACAACATTCAAGCCCATCTAAAGTTATTGGCGTTGGACAAATATCAAGAGTCATGCACTCAATATTTTAGCAAGGTTAGCAAAGTTTTGGCTGAAAACAACGATATTATGGTCAAATCCCAGGAGGCCAAGAAGGCTCAAATGGGATTACCTGCTGCTAAAGTTGAGGGCAATGTAGATAATAAGATGGTTGATCACTTGGCCGATTTAACGAAACAATTAAAAATATTTGTTCAAGAAACCCAGAAGGCCAATAAGGCCCCAATCGCTTCTTCTTTGACGTCGACTTCTTATCAGTCTAGAGGTTATGAACGTCGAAATTATAATGGCAATAATAATGGTAACCGCTTCCCAGGCAATGGGAGAAATGGTGGGAATGGTGGTAATGGATATAGAGGTGGCTACAATGAGCCAAAGGTGTGCTCCTATTGTAATAGGAGGGGGCATAGAGCAACAGTTTGTTTTGCTCTTGATAAGGATATGGATGCTGGGCGAGTTTTATTTGATGGTAAAGTTTATAAATTTCCTGATGGTTCGTTCATCAAGCCCAGTGATGGACAGTCTACTTCTGATTTGGTCAGAAGAGGTTTAACGGCTGAAAGGAGAGCCAGATTTGAAGAGGTGACGGATGAAGATGTTAATGCCAAGAGTGGCAAAAATGGTAATGGTAATGGTGGTAAAGCTGACAAGGGCAAGGAGAAAGAGGTCAGTAAAGCCACATTTTCTACTTCTTTTGGTGGTATAGAGCTGGCGACGGTTGCCCAGGTGGAGGGTAGCTGTATGGCTGGTGAATACGATGTTAATGCTGCTAGAAGAGCAGCTGTTACTAAGGTGAAAAGTAGCATTCAGAGCCAATTGAGGGATAATCCTGGCAAGGCCAATAACAAAGTGAACCCTTACTCTAAGGACAAGAATTCTAGTGCTCAAACTGCCGCCAACAAATTGAACCCTTACTCTAAGGACAAATTATATAAAATGCAGAAGGGGATTACTGATATGGGGCCCCCTAGTTATGGCAAGTTTGATTTAAATGGTGAGCCTATGCCAGAGGATGATTCGGATTCTGAGGAGGACGTACCGCTGGCGTCTCTACCCAGACCAAGTTTTAGCGGTCCCATCCCAATGGAGGGTGTAAGAAGGACTAGCGATGGATCAGGATTAGTGCAAGAAGCTGGTGACGGAGTTAGCGTTATAGAAAGTGAAGATGATATAATGGGGGTGAAGATGGCTCGGTTGGACCTCAAGAGGTACCCAGGGCCAAGGTTGTTAAATCAAAGGTCCAGTATGAGCGGCCAGTAGTTTCTGGTCAAGCTAATGCGATGGACGCAGTTTTGAATAGGGTGAATCAACTGCAGATTCCCTTATCTTTGGGGGAGTTATTTACAATTAGTCTGGTGCTTGCTGAAAAGCAAAAGAAGCATTTGACGAGGCGTCGGGTTTCCACTGGAGAGGTGGAATATATTTTTGTAAATGCTGAAAAGTTTGGGGAAGATGTAGATACACATTTTTCCGCTCCCCTGGGTTGCCTGGTGGTAACTCTTAATGGTAAAGAAGTTAAGGCCTTGGTCGATTCAGGGTCTCAAATTAATTTAATTTCATTGGAGCAAGCGATGAGTATAGGCTTGCCAATTAAAAGTGGAACTGGGGGAAACCTCAGAGGCATCGGAGGGCATGCAACAGAGCTGATGGGAACAGCTGAGCATGTCAGGTTAGGCATTGGTGGATCTGTTGGTAAGGTTCACTTTTATGTGGCCAGAGGAGCAGTCAAAACTGTTCTTGGTGGTCCTTTTTTGATGGATTTTGAGGCCAGGATAGGGTATCAAGCTGGCATGGGGATTAGTTTGGAGATCACTGGTGAAGATATGCGGAGGTTACATATGCGGTTAGCGCCTCCTGGAGATGAAAGTTGGGAAACACGGCCAGGGATTACTACTCTGTGCCAGTGTTGTGTTTGCACCAAGAAGCGGCGTATAAAACGGACGGCATCTGGTGAATTATGTTTGTTGGAAAGGGATGGATGCCCTCATTTTTTGGGGTAGCAGGGGCTGATCAATCTAATATTGTAATCTCTCCTCAGGATGAGATCCCCGATTGCAATAGGTCAGCTCACTTGGAGATAATTCAAGTGGATTCTCAATTATTTTCTGTTAATATTACTTTGGAGTGCAAATACGTTTTGGACTTTTCTATATGTTTATTGGATTTACCCGGTTTTTCTATTAAATTTAAAAATGGTGAAAAAGCAAAATGGGCCAAATTAGGTTGGATAAAAATTGGAAGGGTATGTTTTATGAACTCCAGCAAGAGGTTAAACTGCAATTATCTCCTTCTATTACGGACCTCCAGCAAGAGGGTAAACTGCGAAAATCTTATCAAAACCCGATTAAAAATCTCGGTATAATTAAAACACAAAAAAATAATTTATGTGAAAATGTTATTCCGGACCTCTAGCAAGAGGGAAAACTGCAATTAACACATCAAAATCAAATAAAAAATCTCGGTATAATTAAAACACAAAAAAAAATTTTTTATGAAAATTCAATTCCTGTCCTCCAGCAAGAGGTTAAACTGCCGACTTTCTTTACGGGTGATTTACTGTTGGATAAGGGAAGCAAAGTTGTTGGAAAATCTGTTTATAAATTAGACGAGGGAAAGGAAAAAAGGGTAAAATTTAAAAATGAAATAAAATATTTTTCTTATTTTTCTTATTCCGATTCTGGCGATGAAGAAGATTCATTTGATGAAATTTTTAATGGCGATACAAAAGAAAATGTTTTACCTCAAGCTTATTTAGATGTGGACGCAGCCAAATATAAGAAGGTAGCAAATAAAGTTGGACCTATTAATGAACCGCTACCTGCTGAATTAAATCCACCTTTGAGAAGACCAAGGTTATCAAGAGATCCTTATGAAAGTCCCTTGGTAAAGAATCCGCCTGAATTTTCTGAGACGTCAAGAATCACTTTTGAGAGACTGGGTGTTGTTAATTTAGGACCTGATGGTTGGTTGTCTGGAGAAGAGAAGAAGTTGTTGTTGGATGTGATGGTCAAGCGAGAGAAGGCCATTGCTTTTGTAGAAGAGGAGAGGGGTGTGTTGAAGCATTCCTATGGGGAGCCTTACAAGATTCCTGTGGTATGTCATTAACCGTGGCAGCAGAAACCTATTCCTATTCCAGCTGCATTAAAAGAAGCCTATATTGAAGTTGTCAGAGAACAGATACGCACTGGACTGTATGAGCAATCAATGTCAAGTTATTCTAGTCCGGTATTTTGTATCAAGAAAACGAATGGCAAGCTTAGAGTTGTTCATGATCTTAGGGAATTAAATAGGGTTACAATAAAGGATGCTGGGATACTGCCTAGTGCTGAGGAGTTTGTTGAAGCGTTTGCAGGGAGAGTGTGTTATGGATCGGGAGATATTATGGGTGGATATGATGAGAGAGAGTTACATCCGGACTCAAGGCCTCTCACTACATTCGATACGCCACTAGGACGTTTACAGTTAACAAGATTACCTCAAGGAGCAACAAATTCGGTTGCAGTTTATCAAGCTCAGATGGCTTGGATCCTTCAAGACGAAATTCCACAATATGCTGGAATCTTTATAGATGATGGAGGAATTAAGGGACCGACAACCGACTATGATAACCAGGTGTTGGAAGAGAATCCCGGGATACGCAAATTCATTTGGGAGTTTGCAATTACATTAGAAAGAATCTTGTTTCGAATTGAAGAGGCTGGGTTAACTATTTCAGGTTCAAAATTTTCATGTTGTGTGCCAGCCTTAGAAATATTAGGCCATGTGGTATGTAGAGAGGGTAGGACTATGTCCAAGAAGAAAGTTAACAAAATTCAGTCCTGGCCAAGACCCAAGAATACGACCAAAGTTTGAGGGTTTTTAGGCGTTTGTGTATATGTTAGAATGTTTATCAAGGACTTTTCTTCATTGGCAGCTCCATTGAGACGGTTAACAAGAAAGGATGCAGACTGGGAGTGGGATGAAGAGTGTGAGAAGGCGTTTGTGAAGTTAAAGGAGGTTGTGGGGAAGGATTTAGTCCTGCACAAGTTGGATTATGGAAAAAATGCTGGCAGAATTTATTTAGCAGTTGATTCAAGTCAGGTTTCAGCTGGGGCGGTTTTGTCTCAGATGGATAAAGCTGGTTACATCAGGCCAGTTAGGTATGAATCTGTAGTATTTACTGAGGTCGAATCAAGATATTCTCAACCAAAATTGGAATTATGTGGTGTGGCGAAAATACTGAAGAAACTTCAGCATATTTTGTGGGGGCAACATTTTGAGTTGCAAGTGGATGCGAAATTGTTAATCCAGATGATTAATTCCCCAAGTTTACCAAACGCACCCATGACTAGATGGGTAGCTTTTATTCAACATTTTTCGTTTGGTTTAGTTCATAAGCCTGGCAAGACTTTTACTATGCCAGATGGTTTATTGAGGAGACCACCCACTGAAGAAGATTCAGACTCAGAAGAGTTCAATGAAGATATACCTATTATCAAAGCCAGCACTAAAGGAGCTGAAGACTTTCCATACCTCCCCCATGAGGTTAAACTGGCAGGACTATTGTGTTTAGATTATGGTGATGATGACCTCCACCAAGAGGATAAACTGGAAAATAGTTTTTATGTTAATAAAGGTGTTGGAAAAGGTGTAGATAAATTTGGCAGAGAGGAGGTAGAAGAAGATGTGGTGTATGTAGAGAAAGATGGATTGGTAGTGTGGGATAGTAGTAAATTAAGGAATGGTGTATATGTTGGAGAATTAGAGAATATAAATAAAAAGATGGATAAAGAGAAAGAGGTATTTTCGAATACGGTTTACGAAGGATCCAAAGGTTCAGAAGAAAAACGTCAACATAGCTCGATTAAAGATTTATTTAGGGGGTCAACGATTATTGGCTCATTCATGTGCAGGTGATATTGGTGATAGAGAAGTCCCTATTGATGTTATATTAATTGATTTTCAAGATGAAGTCTGGGGTCAGACTGGTTTTTATTTTTTGTTAGTCAAATATTTGTTGACTTTAGAGAGGCCAGAAGATTGTGAAGACGATGAATGGGTGGCTATCAAGAGGAAGTCATCTACGTTTTACCTATCTGGTCGACGTTTAATGAGGAGAAGGTATCCAAATCCTCAAGTAGTTATAACTCAAGAGAAGGGGCAAGAATTAGTTTTGAAATCACTGCATGAAGATCTCGGGAATAGAGGCGTTGGAGAAACGTTTAGAAGAATTTCTGATCGATTTTGGTGGCCTGGCATGAAGATGGCTGTTAAACAGTGGGTTCAGTCATGCGAAGAATGTCAAAGACGAAGTTATTTAAGGCCAAAAGAACCTGGACGCCCGACCGGTGAATATACGCTCTTTGGGAGAGTTAGTTTAGATGCAGTTCATATAAAAGAGGGACGGTATAAATATTTAATTGTGGCCAGAGATGATTTATCTGGTTGGGTAGAGGCAGCGCCTCTTATTAATTTAACTGCCAAAAATGTGGCAGAATTTTTTTAAATAATTGGGTATATAGGTATGGGGTGATGAAGTTGGTGACGGTAGATGGAGGTCCTGAATTTGGGACAGAGTTTAAAGAGGCCGTATTGAAAGTTGGATCAAAGGTTAGGGTAGCAACCCCATATTATCCTGAAGCTGAAGGCATGGTTGAAAGAGGGCATCAAGTTATTAAGGATGCTTTAGTTAAAATGTGTGGGACAAGTGCCAAAAAGTGGAGGCACTATTTACCTTTAGTTTTATTTGCTGATTGAATAACTGCCCAAAGGACAACCGGATTTTCACCTTATGAACTTGTTTTTGGACAGAAAGCAGTTTTACCGGTTGATTTAGAAGCTGAATCATATCTTGGAGTTGACTGGGACACGGTCAAAACTACTGAAGAATTATTGTGTGCAAGAATGATGCAGCTAGAAAAGAAAGAAGAATATTTAGAAAAGGCATATTCGCGGATGATGAAGATCAGAAACCAATCAGTTAGATATTGGGATGAGCGGTTGGCACATCGATTAAGGAAACCTTTGAACCCAGGTGATATGGTCTTGGTGTATAATAGGAGGTTGGAAAGTCAGTGGGGAAAGATGTTTTCAGATAGGTGGAATGGACCGTATAAAATCAAGGAGCAAGTTTCCGGAGGTTCATATGTGTTAGAAGAGTTGGATGGAGTAGTATTGAAGAAGAGGGTAGCGGCCGATCAAGTGAAACGGTTCTATCCTAGAGGCACCAGGAGTGCCAAAGTCTACCTCCGCAATGAGGATAAAATATGAAATTTCTTAAATTTTATGGAACCTCCGCAACGAGGATAAACTATAATATCAACAACATTTTATGGATACCTCCGCAACAAGGATAAACTATGATATCGACAAAATTTATGGATACCTCCGCAATGAGGATAAACTATGAAATTTCTTAAATTTTATGGAACCTCCGCAATGAGGATAAACTATGATATCTACAAAACTTTATGGATTCCTCCGCAATGAGGATAAACTATGATTTTTTTTTAAAAAAAAAAAAATCTTATCAACCTCCGCAACGAGGATAAACTATCTTCTTTTTTTATTAAAAATACTTTACTATCGTTACACTGTATATGGGCGACGAAACTATGATGAAACTTAACGAAATTCAAGAAGACCTTCTTTGAAATTTTCAAAAACTTAAAATTCTTAAAATATGGGAGAAGATAGTGTTGGAAAATTTTAAAAAATTTATTGGAAGAAGTGTTCACAGGGGAACCTTCTTAATTTAATATTGGCAAGTGTGGGGGTAATTGATGGGCTGGCTGCTCTATACACAATTACCCCATAATGTTCGTTTCCAAAATTTTCCCTGTTTCTAGTTGAATCCTGGCTTTGTCTTTTAATTATAGGAAGTCCACTAAGACTATAAACTGGAACGAATCAAGAGACACCGCTCTCAACGCCAGATTCAAGATTTATTTTATTTTGTTTTGTTTTTGATTTTTTATGTTAGATGGTGATTTCTTTTCTTTAATATATATTATGAATTATTGTAAAGGTGATGCTCACTGGTGGTTTCTAATTATTTTTATAAATTGGAGGGAGCCCACCCAGTGATCATCATTATAAAAATTATCTTCTAAAAACTTTCATTTATTTTATTTTCTTTTCAATTTCTCAAAATTGTGTAACCACATCAAGTTGCACTTGGATGTGGGTATGATGTCAAGGGTACGGCTCATCAAATGGCCGGGGGGCATCTTTTAAAATTTTATTTTTAAAAAAAAAAATTTTTTTTATTACTTTTTTTATCTTTCTTTTCACATTCTTTTATCTTTCTTTAAAAATTAAATTTTAACTTTTATTTCAAAACTATCTTTTTTTTTAAAAAAAAAAAAAAATCTTTTATTTTAAATGGTAAAAAAAATAAAAATAAAAATAAAATAATAATAATAATAATAAAATAAATAATAAAATAACTAAAAATATAAAAAAAAATAAAAAATAAAAATAATAATAAAAGAAATAAAATAAAATAAATATAAATAAAAATAATAATTAAAAATAAATAAATAAAAAAAAGGTATTTTAGTTTTAGGTAGTTTAGATGTTTATATTTTTTTTTCAAACATTATTCAAGAAAGCTACATACCAGGAAGAACACCATCAAGGGTTGTTATCTTTTGAAGAATTGAAACTAGAAAATTTAGAAGGACCTTGATTGATTTCCTGGGATTCTAATCTTATTTCACGGTCACGATAGTGTTGAAGCCAGTTGGCTATTTTGAAAAGGTCTCTTAACAGTTGCTCTCTCATCCAAGATTCTGATCTATCAGAGGGCGGGTATTGTTGGAAATAAGCAATAAGGTTATTAAAATTAGCAAAAAGCTTTTCAGACACTAGGTGAATTGGAACTCTAGGGAAGCTTGGATTAGGTTCTGGTAGTTCATAAGCTGAATATGAAATTGGAGAACCGGTGGACGCTTATCAAATTAAAATATCAGCAAATTTAAACCTGAAGATTAAGAAAATAAAAAGAGACAACTAACCTGTGTCAAAAATATCATGATCATAGATAAATGGCTTACTTGGTAATGGAGTGGTATTTTTTATGTTTAGAAAAGGATTTTTTATTTTTGATAGATGAGGAGGACTGGTGTTGGATTTGGTGTTTGAAGAAGATGTTCTGGGCCTTTTGGATGATACAAGAGAAGATGAAGACTGCTGGCTATTATAGGACTTTTTGTGCTTCAAAATGTTGGAAGAAGGAGAAGAATTGTTAGAAGGTTGAAGCATGGCCCTGGGAGCATCAAGAGTTCTTGGGGGAGTAGCAGCAAGTCTAGATTGGAGAGAAGGACCCAGAGGATTAGGTGATGGAGAAAGATTTAAATAGGCTGATGGAGAAAAAGGGATGGGATCTTTAGAGGTTGATGGAATAGGGGGTGGAGTAGAAGGTGAAGAAGAAGGAAGAGGTTTGCAGAAGGCGACGAAGCTAGTAGCAGTGATGGGGAAAGAACCACAGTTCAAGCCAGAACATTTTCTTTTCTTCTCATAACAGGATAAACAGGCCCTGTTATAAGTGTGCTTTTGCCAGTTAAAAGAGAAGATACATTCCCTATGGGTGAAGGCACAGTATTTGCAAGATTGATAAGCTGAAGCAATGAAGTCAGAAGGTTTCATCTTGTTAGGAGATTTTTTTTTGAAGAAGAAAACTTGAAACTAGGATGAAGAAAGCTGGTGGCAAAATCTGGGTTCAAGGATAGAGAAGTTGTTAGGTCCACCAAGACCTTAAACTGGACTGTTATCAATCTGTTGGGTCCACCATGACCTTAAACTGGATTTCTTATTGATTAAATGTTTGGTCCACCATGACTTTAAACTGGTAGTTCATTCATTGTTTAGTCCACTATGACTTTAAACTGGAAAATTAATATCTGCAGGATAATTCAACATTCATTGGTCCACTATGGCCTTATACTGGATTACTTGTCGATCAAATGTTTGGTCCACTATGACATTAAACTGGATTATCAAATTTATTCAATCTTTGGTCAAGCCTAGGCCTTACTTAGGAATATATCAAGTTATTTATGCACCTAAACAATCTTTGGTCCACCAAGAAGATAAAATGGCAATCAATTATATGTTTGGTCCACCAAGACTTTAAACTGGAATGTCAATCTTGTTTGGATAACTCAATTCAATCTTTTAATTTATCACTGTCCACTAAGACTCTAAACTGGTTATTCAATTATTTCTGGAATTGGGTGCTGATAAGCTTTAGGAGGTTAAAATTTTAGGTGGTGATGATGCTAATGAAAGCATAATGGTTAATTAGGTGAAATTTGTGGCGCTTTAACATGGTCTAAAGTTGAAATTATTATTGGAAGCCTGGAAAAAGTATTTTATGGGTTTTCTGTATAGCAAAGTTTGAAAATTGTGATGAAGGAATCAGAAGTTAGGATGGTAGTTGGATTTTAGGGAATGATTTTTTTTAGTGCCTCAGTGTTAGGCCATTTTTGGTGTGAAGCTTGGAGGACCTTATGGAGAGATTGGAATCATAGAATTCGGCTCAGTGGGGTGCCCTATGAGTTTGGAATTGGGAGTATTTGGCTCATAGGAAGATCCACTCTCTCAATGCTGTGACAAGAAGGAAGACTGGTATATGGGAGTCTGAAGGGATTCAAACCTTGCTCTCAGTAGTGGAATCATCACAAGATTTATATTATTTTATTTTATGTTATATCAAGCCAGAGAAGAAAGAAAACATCATTTATGTTGAAAGTTTAAGAAGACCAAGCAAAAACAAAATTTTATCAAGTTATACTGTTAGAAAAGATAATTTCTTTGAAATTGTTCAACATCATTATCAAAGCTTTGCATTAAAATTCTTCTTTTCATGAGGTCTTCATGGTTATTAGCTGGAGTTTCTTGAAAATAGGCCAGCATTTTTCGTTTCAACTCATTAGTAAAGTCAAGAAAAAGATAGCGATGAAAATTTGGATAATGATTGATATAGTCCGTCTTCACTCTACCAACATCATCAGTGTTGGTTATTTTGACAGCTAGAAGTTCAAATATGTTATTAAGTCATAGGTTTAGTCAATTTTGATTAAAAGTTTTTTTTAGTAAGATAATAGGGTCTTACATTTAGAGCCAGGAAACATAGTCTCAGCAAAGTTGGTTGGGGGCACTGGTGTTATAGGATTAGGATCTTGTGAAGGCAAAATAAGGCCGGGATCCGCTGATGAAGATTGAATTTTTGAAGCTGCTTTTGATCTTATTCGTTTTAAGAAGACAGGAATTTTTGATCACTTTTTAGAAGTTGAGGGATCAGGGAGAGCTGCTGGTCCTAAATATACGTTTGTTTTAGAAGGAACTAATGGCGGTTACATTTGACTTTTTTCACACGGCATAAGTCGCAAGCTGTCCTGCCAGGAAGATTAGGGTTGGACATTAAACAAGGTACCTGGTATCGAGCGCAGAGTTCACATGGAGCGACAAGTTCTTTGGAAGACATATTGATGAAGATGAATTTTATAGTTGATTAAAGAAGATGGTGGTTGAAGGTTAAAGATGAATATTGTGTTCGACCACTTATGCAAAGTTTTAAGAATGGGACATTCTCAATTGGAGGGAGGATGTGGTAGCCTAAAGTTTAGTATGGAACCTAAGTACGTAAATGGAGTTATTACGGCGTGCAAGATTGGTGTTATTATTTTTATATAAAAGGGTTTTATTTAATTTATTTGAGTTTTAAATATGAAGAAATTGGTCACGAGCGAATGCCTACACAAAAACAATTTATTTTACGGAGAATACTTATTTTTACGGTCTGAAAAGTTTATTAGTATCAAGTCGAGTCACTCAAGAACCTTGGGAAATTTTTCCAGAATTTTTACTATTTTTCTTACATTTTTAAATGAATTTTAAAGTTTTATAGAAATATTTACGTTTTCAGAAAATTACTTAACTTTGATGAATTTTCACAGGGTAATTAGAGCTGCGCAGACTACGAAAATTAGTTTGAAATATAACGGGGACGTAGTTCTATTATGTGTAATTTTTCTAGATTTTTTGTTATAGTTTTTAAGGTTCTAATTGAGTCTGGAAGTCTGGACGGACTCCGTACGGACTCCGGATTGACTCTGGGAGAGCTCTGGAGGGGAAAACTTAGGCACGTGACTAGGAATACTTAAGCGCCTCTCAAACTCGAAATTGAGAGGGGGGGATACATCATACAGCTTAATCTTTAACCACTACAGTCTCATTTTTTATTACTCAACAAATTAAATAAATTTGTAATACCCTTATAACTTTATATTTTATATATAACATTTTAGAAATACTACTCAACAATTTATATCACACTTCATACAGGGTATCTTTAGAAAGGTCTTCATCACTGGGACTTGATTATTGCTGTCTCATAAAAATTTAAATTATTATAAAAACATAAAAGTCAATCTTTTCAGATCTTTCACTGGTACACCTTAATTGTTGTTATCAGTATTTCATTTCTCAACAGCTACAATCATTAAATCTCAATAAGCGTTAAATATTTTAGAGTTTCATTATTTTTATCAATCAGATCCAAGTAGACTGGTTAGCTTAGTGATTTAGAATTGCAATTTTGTTATTTTTTGTTGGAAGGATGGGGTTTTCAGCTAAATCCACATATCTCCTCCGGATTCTGCTTACAGAAAGGCGACTGTAAGAGTTTACCTTACCATATCGTGTTTTACGGGCTAACCTTAAGTCTTAGGGTTAAGTGCTTAGTACCATTGGATAGAGCTAATTTTCCTCTATATTTCATGTCTCAATGTTGTTATAGTGAAATTCCATGTTTTAAAGGTTTTAGTAGTTGTAGCTAATTTTTCTAAGTAGATTAGTGGTTTTTGTTAGTTTTCTGGCTTCAGGAGGCATCTCCGACGTCGGGCGGCCCACCCGCCTTGTTTTAGGAGGTTGGGGAGTGCTCCAGGAGGGTTTTTTATGCAATTTGGCGGGTACAGGCGCCAGATTGGTCGGTGCGCATGGGCTCTTAGTTAGTGGTCTGTGTGTACATAGTGAATAAGACAGTTTGGGGCAACCTTAATCATCATACAACCATCCGGAGGTGATCTCATTGTTCCTCACTCAGTTTTCACTGTTTTCTGGCCACAATCGGCTGTGTTTGTTGCAAGTAAGTTCTTCATTTAACTTAACTTTGGCAACTGTTTTCTCTGTTATAGTCTTGCAAGCTATAAAAAGTATTATTGCTGTCTCTGGTGTGGATTTGCAGCCTACATCAAGTATCTTTGCTGTCTCTGGTGTGGAATTTGTTCTACATTTCAGTTCTTTGGTCTGGCAGTCTATCTGGGGACTACTTTCTTGGCTCATCAAGCAGTCAAGTGTGTTTAAAAGGGGGCTTTAGCAAAACAGGAACCAACTTACTTTAGCAAGTAAATCTCACTCTATTTTTCTAAAGGGACAGGGGATTTTCTCTCTGGTTTTTCTCCAACTCCCTTGGCCAAGGCCTATAGCTAGTACTATAGGATTGTCTACAACGTCACTAAGAAGTTTGAGTTTGTTGACTTCATCATGCAAAAATTCAGCACAACCTTCTTTGCTTAAATGATGGATAAGAGAAAGTTTGGCTTCTTGCCACATTATCTTTTGGCTATAAAGCTCTTCCAAATTCAAATTATTTGACCGTGGTAGAGATTGAATTGTTTCCAAAACAGGCTACCCCTAAGCAAAAAAAAAAATAGAGATTAATTGAAACATAATTTCTCTTTATTTACCAATTATTTATGTCTTACAAGATCTTGGATTTTGGATCCTAAGTTAGGTGAAGCGCTGGATGTACCAACCATCTGTGCTTTGCAATTTCTTTCCTCTTCATGTTTGGAGTATGACTGAGATGTTTTGAAAGCTACACCAACTTCAAATCTTCCCAATGAGGTCTGATGCTTTCTTGATGAACATCCAAGCTCTTCAAATTTACAAACGCGAAAAAATGGTGGCATTTTAAGACTTCTGGATATAAGAAATATGTTACTGGATGGTAGCAATTGAACAAAATATTTATTTATTGTGAAGCACTTTCTAAAATAAGCTAATTTTTACGTCTCAAGAAGTTTATCAACAAGTTGTTTACCATGGATTTCTTTGAACTTTTGTTTCATGTAGATCAACCATGCATTAAGTAGGTATCCATACTGTGCATTAGCAAAATGTTTCAGACTCACTACATTTTACAATGTTGCATACATGTTTATCAAACAGCTTATTTTGTACAAAGCGTAATACTATCAGAGAATACAAATTAATCACATTTTTAAATATAGGAGAAACTATGATATAACTTGAATCAAAATAATACCATTTAATTTATAATAATAAAGTTATTTAAGTGTTGCCGGTTTTTTTTCTACAATAACCTGCATTAATAAAATTCTGCCAAGTAACAGAAAGGTTTTCACTAATAATCACTATAAGATATAAAAAAATTTATAATATTTATTTTTCACAATATAGAATTACAGTCTGAAAAATAAATATTTTTTCAACAAAATATATTATTTTAAAATTTTCAAATCTAAGAGGTCATGAAAGTAAAGCTTCCAGATTCCAAAAAAAAGAATTTTTACATTAATTTGCTTATTCCAAACTCTGAAAAATTGGTATGGCTTCCAAGTAATCTTGGTAAATAAACTATAAACATACTAATAAGGTGTTAATATAAATTTTAAAAATAAGTTTGTCAGCACAATCAACAAGCTCAAATAAGGTCATTATTTGCATTAAAATATTATCAAAATAAGTTGGAAAATCAAAATAATTCTGAATTATATTTTTACCCCTTTATCATGCAATAATTTTCTATTACAGATGAGTTATTTCCTTTTGAATTAATTATGAACATACATAGATATCCATATTTTATAGAGAAAGATCATCTGTCCGTCCACTCAACTCTTCATTATCAATTATTTTCAAAATAAAAAATTTATTATAGTAGTGTTTTTGTTGTCATATCCTTTCAAAATTTTATATTTTTGTTCATTTTGCTTTTCATAACGTATATGATGAGCTCTAGTTGTTCTTATTTTCTTCAGGGAAAAATACCTACTAATACCCCTGTACTTAATAAAAGATTCAATGAGATACTCCCTCAATCAACTTCTCATTTTTTCAGGTCTATTTACAATTTCTTTCATGTGCTTTTGAATATTTTACCTCAGTCTAATGAATGGAAGCTGAACCACACTGAAGAACAACTACATAGGTTTTCATTTTTCAATATAAGCTCTCTCAACATTGATATTAATTTTCCATATCCTGAACAAAATTACCGTGTTTCTGAACAAATCCCAGCTATATTCCACTTAGCACTGTACCATCTTTGAAAACAACCTACTGAAGTGCATAACATCTCATTCTTGTATGGCCTTCTTTATTACAATAATAACATACCATAGAAGAAAACTGTGATGGTTGAGCAGTAAATCTAGGCTTGTTTTTAGCCGCTTTACTAAATTTCTTCCCTAATTCCTCAATCCTAGCCATCACTGAACTTGAATCCTGTAATATTGTCTTGGCTTTTGAGGTCTGTATTGAAGAAGGTGATCCAGTATTAGACAAAACTTCTATCACCTCTACATCCTCCAAAGAAACCATAGCTGCTTGGTGCTCTACCCAACCCAAATTCATTTCAGCTTCCACCACCTCCAATCCTGGGTACTTATAGTCCCCATTCTTCTTTCTGACCAACATTTCTTCATTATCAAGGTTCCTCTTTTCCCAATCTTTGACCTCAAATTCTAATACCTCACAAAAACAAGATAATGACACATTAGTGTCACTAAAATCCTTGTTACTGACCAAATAATCTACTACCTAATCAATTTCTTGTTGAAAGCTCTTAAAATTTTTAGGCTCTCTGATACCCCCTTTAGCCTTTTCCCTATGTACCAAGACATCTAGATCCTTAATTGTATACCTTGTCTCCTCAGTAATCTTAGGCCAACTTTTTAACATCTGCACTTTTCACACCATCCAATCACATTTCTCATGACCGTCCAGTTCCTCTATATTGTCCTTACATTCATTAGCAACAAAAAATAACACTCAACACACCATATCATAATCTGATGCTCCATGAACTTCTGCTTCTTTTTTAAACCCCCTCAAAAAATTTTGAGTGTTGATTCCTGTAAATTGCTAACTTTTGTCCTTGCACCTAATTATTGTCTAAACTTTAGGTGGTAATGACGCTGTGGAGTTAGGCAATTTTTCCTTCTCCTGAGTAACTTTAGAAGCAGTAGCTTTAAATTCCATTTTGCCTTCTAACTACTAAAAAAAATAAATAATCACCAAAATCTTATACTGACTATATTCCTTAATACAGACCTATGATATCCTCTGATAACTTCTGGGTCCATTTGTTGTAGACCCTAAAAATACTCCTCACAGCACTGGCTTGATTATGTCCTCTTCAATAAAACCCTGAAAAACCAATAATAATAATAACCATACTTACAATCTGGCTACCACTGTTTGTATACCAATTGTGGAAAGAAAAGTTATATAATTCTAAGCTATAGACACAATCCAAGATGGGTTTGTTCTCCTTTTTAAAAATAATTTTTTAAAAAAGAAGTGCCTGCCACTCTAATATTTTAAGATAGTGAAAGCATGTATTATAAGTGTGGTTATATATTTTTAGGGAAGAAAGTAGAATGGATTTATAAAGGTCTTCTAAAGAAAAGGGTAATATATTTTAATATTGGTAATATATCTTTTGGCTAGATCTATTCTCAGTGAGCACTAGTATTCTGAGTGGCTCCCTCTTGAGGAGCTCTATCTAATACTATCCTTACTTTTGAAATAAAATAACTAGACAGAGCTACTTCTTGTATGCACACCCAATGTATACAAAAAATTAAAATATATCTATATTTATTAACTATGTATAATAATAAATATATTTCACTCTATAATTTCTACACACTCCTCTCTCTTTTTTTCTTTTCAAGAGTAAGTTCTCTTTTGTATACCTGTATGTTCAACACATTTCTCCTATGCTTCTTTCTTTACCGGTTCTCCTACATAAGATAAGTTCTAATATAAGAATATCAAACAGTAAATAAGTATCTCAATAATCTAAGCAAAACAAAAACACATTTCTTAGAATAAGTTCTGGTCCTAATAGTGCCTGAAAAATTTGTATAAGTAGAGCCATTACTGCACAACACTCCACCCTTTGTACATGCCCTACGCTTCTGAGATCCCTGATTAAATAATAGGTATTTTACCCCCTTCCATACCTATTGTAATAGCCTGAACTTTCTAAAAAGGTACCCACTAATTGTAAAACCCTTTGCGCTAAGTCAATACCCTTCCTTCAAGTCTTACTTCTTTTTCTTCTACTGTTTAGCACTTTTTATTGACTCACTTGTTCTTCTAGTGCTACCTTCTTTCTCCAAAAAATTTCTACCAGGGCTAAGTATTAGTAGCTTACATCTAAAGCTCATTGCATCTCTCTAAGTGTGAGACTCATGCCCTTGCTTTTTGCTGCTTCCTCACTCATAATATGCATCTAGCGTTGACCACGGCTTTCACAAGTACATACCATACCCTTTTATCTTATAGTCCAGTATGCACTTTCCTTTATCTTTTACTTACCATGGCTTGTATATCCATAGTACACAAAAAAAAACTATGTGCAGAGATTCTACTTTCTCTGTGTTTTTAAAAACCTCTTTGTTGCACTTCTTTACCTATCCTCCCTTGCAGCTCCTTTTTTGCGCTTGCTACAATCTGCGAGATGTGTACCACAATGTGAGGTACATATTATCTGGCTTATAATCAATCTTACTTTGTACTTGGACACGCTTAGCCTTCAAGAGGCTTATTTAACAAAAACTTATATTCTTTAAACGTTTTAATATTATTCTTTTGGGATTTCTTCTGCTGATAGATCTTGTTTTTCTGGTGCTGCTATTTGTGTTATGGCATTGGATAGGATTGTAGCTTGGGATGGGCCCAAGTTTAATGATGATTAAGTTAAATGGTTTTTATGCAGATATGAAGCTTCTACTTATGTTTATGGGGCTTCTCATTTGCATATGGTGAAGCAAATCAGGATTTTTATTGTGGAAAGAGAGATAGAGAAAGATTTTATTTCTATGGATGGTTATAAAAAGTGGGATTGGGTAAAGTTGTCAATAGAGATAGTTGATAGATGAGGTGTTAGGTATACTATGGTGGAAACTCAACAAAATTTTCAGTGATTGGAAAGCTAAAGGTGGTGTTTCTAATATGGTGAAATTAATAAATTTAGTTGTAAATTTAGATGAAGTGGTAGAATATTTGATTCTGGTGGAGGAAATAGGCCATGAAAATCAATTTATTTTGGTCATCTTTTAGTAGCAATATTTGTATGGATGTGTTGAAGAAACTGTCTAGGAAAAACTTGATGAAGGATCTTCCAAATGGGTAACAGAAACTTCCTGCTCTAGAGGTAATTAAAGAAAATATTCATTAGTATCTTAAACTTATGGCTCTGAACTAATATCAAGAATCTTGTACTCAATATGTTAGTAAGGTTAGGGAAGTTTTGGCTGAAAATAATGATATTATGGTCAAAGCTCAGAGGCACAGAAGGTTCAGGTGGGTAAGCCTGCTGCTAAGGTTGAGGAGAATGTGGAAAAGAAGATTTTTTATCACTTGTCTGACTTAACTAATCAGCTAAAGATATTTTTTCATGAATCTCAGAAGGCCAATAGGATGCCTGTAGTTTCTTCTTCTTCTTTTTATAAATCTAGGAGTTATGAGAGGAGGAACTGTGGTTTTAATAGAAATGGTAACCGAGTTTATTGGAATAGAAGTGGAAATGGTGGTAGTAATGGTAATGTTAATGGTGGAAACGGTTTTAGAGGCTTATATGGCAAACCTAGGCTGTGCTTCCTATTTTAATAGGAGGGGGCACAGGGCAGGAGATGTGTTTTTTTGGACAAGTACTTGCAAGATGGTAGAGTCAAATTTAATGGTAAGCTTTATATATTTCAAAATGGGTCTTTCATCAAGCCTTGTGATGGGAAAGCTCTTTTGGGTCTAATTAGGAGGGACATGATGGCTGAAAAAAGGGAAAGTTTTGATGAATTAAATGGTGAAGATGATGATGATGTTAAAGGCAGTAAATAGAATGGTGATAATGAAGGATAAAAACTTGATAAGGGAAAGGAAAAAGATGTCAGTAAGGCCACATTCACTACTTCATTTGGTGGAATGGAGCTGGGAATGGTTTCTAGGATAGATGAAAACTATATGATTGGGGAATATGATGTGGATTCTACTAGAAGGGCAGCTGCTACAAAAGATAAAAGTATAATTCAAAGCCAGTTAAGGGAAAAACCAGGAAAGGCAGAGATGATTAAGATGGAAAATAAATCTTACTTCAAAGACAAAATATATAGGATGCAGAAGGGGATAGAAGATATGGGGCCATCCAGATTTCAAAACTTTGCTCTTAATGGTGAAACTATGGCTGATGATGATGAATCAGATTCTGAGGAGTATTTGCCTTTAGAATCTCTCCCCTGGCTAAGATTTTGTGGTCCTACTCCTATGGAAGGGGTAAAGAGGACCAGTGATGGATCTGGACTAGTGAAAGTAGTAGGGGATGGAGCTAGGGTTATTGAAAATGAAGATGTTGTTATGGGGGTGAAGATGGAAATGTGGGTCCCAAGAGGTTCCCAGGGCCAAGGTTGTTAAAAATAATGTTCAATATTAAAAGCCAGTAGTAGCTAGTCAAGAAAATGCTATGGATGTAGTTTTAGGTAGAGTGAATCAACTTTACACTCTTATATCTTTGGGGGAGCTATTTTAAATTAGTCCTGCCCTTGCAGAAAAGCAAAAGAAGTATCTGAAAAGGAGATGGGTATTGGTAAGAGAGGTGGAATATATTTGTGAAATTGTAGAGAAGCTTGGAGACAAGGTGGAAATGAATTTTTTATTCTCATTTGGGATATTTAATTGTTACTTTAAATGGCAAAGAGGTGAAGGCCCTGGTGGATTCTGAAACACATATTAAGTTAATTTTTTTGGAACAAGCTACTTTAATAGGCCTACCAATTATTACTGGTACTGAAGGAAATTTTAGAGGCATTTTTGGGAATGCTACTGAACTTATGGGAATAGCAGAGAATTTCAAGCTATGTGTTAGTGGATCTGTTGGTAGGGTACACTTTTATTTTCCAAGAGGGCCTGTGAAAACAGTTCTAGGTGGACCATTTTTGATGGATTTTGAAGCAAGAATAGGTTATCATACTGGTATGGGAATTATTATAGAGATTAATGGTGAAGATATGTGGTGGCTTCATAAGCAATTGGAACCACCAATGGATAAAAGATGGGAAACCAGTTCTGGAATTACTACCATATTCCAGTGTCTTTTATGCACCAAGAAGAGACAAATAAAAATTTCAGCTTCTGGTGAATTAATTAAAAATAATAAATTTGCAGCCCCCCATTTTTTGGGGTAGGTAGGGCTGATTGCTCTAATGTTGAAATATCTTCCCAAGAAGAGATATTGTATTGCAATAGATCAGCTCACTTGGAGATAATTCTAGTGGATTATCAATTATTTTTTGTTTGTATTTCATTTGAATGTCATTATGTGTTGAATTTTTCTATATATCTATTATATTTATCAATTTTATCTATAAATTTCAAAAATGGTTTTGAAGGGAAGATTGGATGTATTGTGTTGGATAAAAATTGGAATGGAAATTTGAAATTAGTGTAGTTATTAGTGTATGTATATTTTATGGCCTACAGAAAGAGGATAAACTGAAATCAACTCAAAAAAATCAACAAAAAAATCTTAATATAATTAAAGCATTAAAAATAATATTTTTTGATGATTCTATTTCTGTCCTCCAGAAAGAGGTTAAACTTCCTACTTTATTTAATGGGGATTTTTTGGTGGAAAAAAATGGTGAAGGTGATAAAAAATCAGATGTAAAATTAGACAAAGAAATGGATGGTAAAAATTTAAAAATATATAATAAAAATTATATGTCAGCTTATTTTGTCTTTGATTCTGATGAAAAATAAAATTCTGATTAAAAATCATTGAATGGCAGATCTAGAGGAGATTTTATTCCTCAAGTCAAAGTAGATGTTGATGCACCTAAATATAAGAAGGCAGCCAATAAGGTCAGACCAATTAATGAACTTCTGCCAGCTGAATTGAACCCACCCTTGAAGAGTCCAGCTTTATCAAGAGACATTTATGACTTTTTTTTAGTCAAGAATATGCCTGAATTTTCTGAAACATCAAGAATCACTTTTGAGAGACTGGGTGTTTCAAATTTTGGCCCTGAAGATTGGTTACCAGGTGAAGAGAAGAATTTTTTGTTAGATGTGATGGTAAAAAGGGAAAAGGCCATTGATTTTTTGGAAGAAGAAAGGGGTGTGTTGAAGAGTTCTTATGAGGAGCCTTACAATATTTCTGTTGTTTTTTATGAACCATGGAAGCAAAAACTGGTTCCGATTCCTACAGCATTAAAAGATGATTATATTGAAGTCATTAGAGAATAAATTAAAACTGTATTATATGAGGAGTCCTCATCAAGTTACTCAATTCCAGTTTTCTGTATCAAGAATCCTAATGGCAAGCTCAAGGTAGCTAATGATCTTAGAGAGTTAAATAGGCTTACAATAAATGATGTAAGAATACCACCCAGTTCAGAGGAGTTTGTGAAGCAATCTTCTGTAAGAGTGTGTTATGGTTTGGGAGATATTATGGGAGGAAATTATGAGAGATAATTACATCCTGTTTCTAGGCCCCTCACTACTTTTGATACTCCACATTGACAATTACAGCTGACAAGATTACATCAAGGTGCAACAAATTTGGTTTCTGTCCATAAGGCTCAGATGGCTTGGATTCTTCAAGATTAAATTTCACAATATGCTGGTATATTTATTGATGATGGTGGAATTAAAGGTCTTTCAAAAGATTATGATAATGAAGTGTTGAAGGAGAATCCAGGGATACAAAAATTTGTATGTGAATTTTCTGTTGTGTTAGAGAGGATTTTATTTAGGATTGAAGAGGCTGGTTTAGCTATTTCTTTTTCAAAGTTTTCATGTTGTGTACCAGCTTTAGAAATTCTGGAACTTTTGTATGTAGAGAGGGTAGTATTATGTCAAAGAAGAAGGTGAATAAATTTCAGTCCCGGCCAAGACCCAAGAATACAACCAAAGTCAGAGGGTTTTTAGAAATATGGGTTTATTTCAGAATATTTATCAAGGACTTCTCTTCAATTGGCTTCTTCTTTGAGATGGTTAACTAGGAAGGATGATGGTTGGGAGTGGGATGAAGAGTGTGAAGAGGCTTTTGTAAATTGAAGAAGGTTTTTGTGGAGGTTATTGTCCTGAATATTTTAGATTATGGAATAGATTCAGGCAAAATTTATTTAGAAGTTTATTCAAGCTAGATTGCTTATTGAAAGTCTTGTCCCAAATGGATAAATCTGGTTATATTAGACCAGTCAGTTGTGAATCTGTGGTTTTTACTGAGGTGAAATCAAGATATTCTCAGCCAAAATTTGAGCTCTGTGGAGTGGAAAAAATTCTAAAGAAAATACAAAATGTCTTGTAGTGTTAACACTTTGAATTAAAATTGGAGGCTAAATCTTTAATTCAAACGATAAATTTGCCAAGTTTACCAAATGCACCCGTGACCAGATGGGTAGCTTTTATTCAAAAATTTTCAATTGATTTATTCTACAAGCCTGGAGGGAAGTTAACTATTCCAGATGGCTTATCAAGAATACCACCCACTAAAGATGACTCTGACTCAGTGGAATTATATGAAGATATACTTGTTATCAATGCCAGCACAAAAGTTTCTGAAGACTTTTCTTACCTCCCCCATGAAGTTAAACTGGCTGATTCAATAATTGTAAATAAATATGTTGATGACCTCCACAATGTGGATAAACTGGCTAATTTTAAAGATGTTGTAAAGTATGTGCTTTGGGAGTTTCATGTTTGTGTATATGAATTCAGTGAAAAAGAGGTTAGAGACATTTTGGTGTATTTTGATGAGGATGGTAAAATAGTGTGGTATAGTTGAAAATAGGTGAATAGTGTATATGTTGAATGGTTAGATAATTCAGTTAAAGAGAGTTTGGGTGATTCTAAAACTTTATTTAAAGGAAGATGGACAAGGATGAGGTTGTTGATGCTGAAAGGAGTGTAGAAGTGATAGAAGAAGATTTGGTTATTAAAAGGTTTGAAGGTTCAGAGGTGGAGAATTCAAAATAATTTATGATAGATAGGAAAATTCAAGGATTAAAATTTTTGGCTCACTAATGAGCACATGATTTTGGTGATAGGGAAGTGCCCCTAGATGTGGTGTTGATGGAGTTTCAAGATGAAGGCTGGGGACAGACATAATTTTATTATAAGATGGCTATTTATTTTTTAACCTTGAAAAGGCTAGATAATTGTGATAATGATGAATGGGTGGCTATCAAAAGGAAGAAACTGGAATTTTATTGATCTGGCAGAAGATTAATTAAAAGGTGGTATCCAAATCCTCAGGTTGTCATTCCTCAGAGAAAAGGGCAAGAGTTGGTTATGAAATCAATGCATGAATATCTTGGGAAAAGAGGTGTTGGTGAATATTATACATAAATTGCTGATAGATTTTAGTGGCCTGGAATGAAGTTGGCTGTCAAAAAATGGGTTCAGTCATGTGATTAATGTCAAATAAGGATTTATTTAAGGCCAAAGGAGCCTGGACATGCAACTGGTGAAAACACACTTTTTGTTAGGGCTAGTTTGTATGCTGTGCTTATAAAAAAAGGGAGATACAAATATTTAATTTTAGCCAGAGATGATTTATCTTAATGGGTAGAGGCAGTGCTTTTTATTAATTTGAATTCCTATAATTTAGAATATTTTTTGAGAAACGATTTGGTATATAGATATGGAGTGATGAAGTTGGTGATGTTTTATGAAGGTGCTGAATTTTGGATAGAGTTTAGGGAGGCTATAAAAAAATCTGGATCAAAGGTAAGGGTATATCCCCCTTATTATCTTGAAGCAAAAGGAATTGTAGAAAAAGGGCATCCAGTTATTAAGGATTTTTTGGTTAAAATGTTTGGAACAAGTGCTGAGAAGTTGAGGCACTAATTATCATTATTTTTATTTGCTGACATCATCACTTCCAAATGTACAAATGGATATTTGCCATAAAAATTATTTTTTGGTCAAAAATAAGTTTTACAAGTTGATCTAGAGGCTGAATAATATCCTGGAGTAGATTGGGACATGGTTAAAACTACTGAAGAGTTCTTCTGTTCAAGAATGGCTCAGCTAGAAATGAAAGAAGAAACCATGGAGAAGGCATATTCAAGGATGATGAAAATCCAAAATCATTCAGTTAGATATTGGGATAAGAGGTTGGCTCATATATTAAGAAACCTTTGAAAGCTGGAGATATGGTCTTGGTGTATAATAGGAGTTTGGAAAGTCAGTTGGGGAATATGTTTTCCAATAGGTTTAATGGACAATAAAGAGTCAGAGATCAAGTATCTGTTGGTTCATATGTGTTAGAAGAGTTGTATGGTGTTCTGTTGAAAAAGAGTCTAGCTGCAGAGCAAGTCAAGTGTTTCTATCCTAGGGGCACTAGGAGTGCTGAAGTCTAGCTCCAAAATGAGGATAAACTACTCTCTATCATTAAAGAAGAATTCCTCCTGAATCAGGATAAACTACTTGCCATGATTCTGAAGAATTTGATTGTTAAATTCAATATTAAGATTTTTATTAAAGAGGGAGTCTGTTGGAATTTATTTATTTTTGGTAGAAGTGTTTACAGGGGAACTTTCTAGATTTTATATTGGAAAGTTTTGGGGTAATTTATTGGATGGCTTATCTATACACAATTACCCCACAATGTTTGTTACCATAGTTTTTCTGTTTCCAGTAGAATCCTGGCTTTGTTTTTGTTATATAGGTATTCCTCTAAAACTATAAACTGGATTAAACAACATCAAACTGTTTTCACTCACTCTAAGCTGGATTCAAGATTAATTTTTTTGATTTATTTTTGTTTATTGAAATTTTTTATGTTTGATTTTTATTTTATTTTCATTTTAAAATTTATTAAGAATTAATTTATAAGTTATAGTTCTCACTGGTGGTCTTTAATTATTTTTACAAGTTGGAGGGAGCCCACCCAGTGATCATTTTTCTATTGTGTTATTTCATGTGCTCAAATTTCTCAAAATTTATTTATGTTTTTTTTTAAATTTCATTCTTGTGTATCCCAGAGTCAAGGTGAACTTGGATTTGGGTATGATGTCAGGGGTATAGCTTATCAAATGGCTGAGGGGGGAATCTTTATATATTTAAAAAAAAGTATTAGCAAATTTTTTGTGATTTTATATATATAGTTATTTTAGTTTCTTTTAAAAATTTTAACAAAATCCTGAATTGTTAAGGAAGTTTTTCTTTTGAAAATGATGGTGCAGTAAACCTTTCAGGAGATCCTCTTGAAAAAATTTATATTTTTTCAAATTGACAGTGTTATTTATGGTTCAACCAAGTGGCCATCCTAAAGTGACATTTCAATACTTTCTCCCTAGCTAAAACTTCTGATCAATTTTTACGGTGATATTTTTTATAATGGGTCAAGTTAAAATTAAAAATTGAATAGAGTTATTGGGCTACATCATTGAATTCCACAGTGGCTGAAGTAGGTTCTATATCAGGAATATAATATGCAGATGGAAGATAATGTGATCCAAAAGAATCTAAAGCAGGTCATAAATAAAATTTCAAGAAAGAAAATTAAAGAAGAAAGAAAATTTTTATTCACCTACTAGAGTCAACAGTGTCAAGATCAAATTTGAAAGCTGGCTTGGTAGAAATTTCTCTTCTAGGAGGGAAGAATGGTGGTTTTGGATGTTGTAATAAGAAAGTGGCTTGAAAAAGGTTAGGAAGTTAGAATTTTGAGTAGTATTAGGTGGAACTTTGACAATTGGACTATTTCTTTTCTTATGGCTTAATAATGAAGGACTAGGAGATCTGGGTCTTTTTGAAAATGTAAAAGAAGAAGGACAATGAGGGCTTCTAAAATTAGGATGAGAAGGTATAGGCTTGGTTATAGGAAGAGGAGAGACAGTAGATGGAGAAGAAGAAACATCCAGAAATAGGCTAGATGGAGATTTATTCAGCATGGCTTTTGGAGTAGTAGGAGATCTAGGGATGGAAGAAGAGAGCCTTGATTGAAGAGATGGAGAAGATGATTGAGGAAACCCAGGGATTCAGAGTCAAAAGGAATGTTCAAGGAAGAAGGTGTAACAGGAGCAGGATTTTTGGAGGTAGAGGATTTAGGAGATGGAGTAGATTGATTACAGTGTGAATCAAAGCTGGTGGCTGGAAAAGGGAGTGAGCCATATTTCAGGCCAGAGCATTTTCTCTTCTTCTCATAGCAGGTGTAACAGGCCCTATTTTAGGTATGTCTTTTCAGGTCATAGGTGTAGGTGCACTCTTGATGGATAAAGGAGAATTAGTCACAGTCTTGATTTTTAGAAGCAGTAAACTTGGAAGTAGTCATCTTGGAAAGTTGATGATTAGGATGGAAAAGATAATTTTGATAGGAGAATAGAAATTTGAGAAAAGGGATAGTGGCAAAATTTAGGGTCAAGGAAAGTAGTAGGCAATTGGAATAAATGGAATTTTTTCTCCCTTATGACCTAAAACTGGAAGAAACTACAAGAATTCGGTCACTATGACCTTAAATTGAAAATTACTCTCTCTTTGGTCTACTAAGACCGTAAACTGGCAATTCAATCTCATTATGGACAAGTTATGTGGTATTTTTAAAAGGGTAGTCTACTAAGACTATAAACTGAATATTAATTAAAATTTTAGCTCCCCAAGGTTTTTAATTGGGAATTTTAATCTATTTTTATATTAAATTCATTTATTTTTAATTTATTACAGGTTCATTAGTACTCATACTGATACTCATTTGTATAACTCAATCTTTGATGGATATGGTGCAACTAACTTTAAGAAATGAAGATTTCAAATGTTTAAATTTTATTCTATGGTTAAAGAAATGTGAAAATTTTGAAGGATTATTGATAGAAATTTTAAATACTGTAAATAAAGGTGCCAGGAAATTCTGGAAAATTTTTGAATATGGAAAGTAGATAAGTTATTAGTTTGTCTCTTTGGTAGATTATTTAGGTGGAAGCTTGGGGGACCTTATGGAAAAAATGGAATCAAATTATTTGGCTTAGTGAGTGAGGAGCCTAGTCTCTCATGCCATGACAAGTAGAGATTGGTGGAGGGGAGTCTGAAGGGATTCAAACATTTCTCAAAATATTTAAATCATCACAAGGAAAATATGGTTTATATCAAGTTTATTTTATTGAAGTTGTACAGAAACTAAAATCAACCAGACACTACCAATATAGGGGGTGGACTTGCTAGCAAGTCCTCAACCTGAACTGAGATGTAACTCAGATGGAACTCAGACTGAACTCATACTGAACCCAAACTGAACTCTACTTGAACACATACCTAAAAATTTTCTGTTGAGTGGTGTTAATTCCTGATTGTATGGTTCCTTTATCAATAGCTCAATGTGTGTTCAATCTGTGGTGAGTTTGGCTCCAAGGTTGTGGACTTGCTGTAGACAATCCTATAGTACTAGCTATAGGCCTTGACCAAGGGAGTTGGAGAAAAACCAGAGAGAAAATCCCCTGTCCCTTTAGAAAAATAAGTGAGATTGACCTGTTACAGCAAATCGGAGATCTGTTTGCTAGACCCTCTAATTAAACACACTTGACCCCTTTAAAAGTGAAGATAATAGTCCCAGACAGACTACTAGAAAGAGTTGAAATGAACAGTACTATATTCCAACAAAACACAAGCCAATGAGACAGTGAGGAACAGAGAGGCAATGAGTAAAGAGATAAGATGATTCCCCTAAAATTCTTCCCACACAGGCATCATACAGCCAGTGCACAGACCACCCTGACCAATTCCCCAGCCAAAATCCAGCTTTCCCAGCCTTTTTCATGCATAAAAGTGCATTTTAGCGCCTCCCCAGTGCCCAGGCGGCCAGGCCGCTTAATGTTGGCTCCTCTTAGGGGCAGGCAGGCCTCTTGGGGGCGGGCTGGCCGCTTCTAGGCCCTAAAACACCCATACAACCCATAAAAACCCTAAAAACCCATAACTTCACTAATAAACAAAATAAACACACATAAGACATACCAAAATGAAAAGAAAATGAAGGACAATAAGCTGAAACATAATAAGTGACCCTAGCGTAAGCTTACATAAGCACCACTAAGCAATAAACATCCGATAAATATTAATAACAACACCATAACTACCCTATAAAGCAAGGTAACCACCCATAAGGGATACCAAAATGAAGAGAGAAGAAAGGAAATTATTCTGAGACATAATAAGTGAACCTAGCTTAAGCCTCCATAAACACTACTAAATATCACCTAAAGATGAAAAAAACCACTAATAACACCATAACCCCAATAACACCCTACATACCAAATACCTCAAAATATGCACTCCAAAGGCCTACCCAGGTTTGGATCACCACATCCTCCCTCCAATCAAGAATGTCCTCATTCTTCCTTTTCCAACAACCATGTTAAAACACCTCTTCAGAATCTTTACAAACAGCCTATTTCTCTCTTCCACCAGATCTTATTCCATCCTAAGTGAACTTCTGAACCAGAAATCCAAGCTTCTTCTTTAAAACTTCTCTTGCACCATGCCTTTAAATTAAATCTATCTCTTTGAAAAGGATCTCATTCTTCTGTTCCTGAATTCCAGCTCTGGCTGTACAAACCTCCAACAATGAAAAGTGATATCCAGTTGACAAGTCTTCCCGACTATAACCTTCTACCAGCATAAAAATTTCCTCATTTTATAGTCTTGGGGGACTCACAACCCTCAGTTTAAAGTCTTGGGTGACTAAAAGCCCTCAGTTTAAAGTCTTGGGGGACTAACAGCCCTCAGTTTATTGTCTTGGGGGACTCCAAAAATCCTCAGTTTATAGTCTTGGGGGACTGAAAAAACCTGAATCACAGAACCCAGAACTAGAGATCAACCAGAAAAAGATTTAGAGAAGTAACTAACTTTCTGGGGTAACTGTATATAGAGCTGCCAGCCCATCAGTCACCCCCAAACTTGCCTTTACAAAATTCAGAAGTTCCCCCTTGGATCCTTCTGCCTTTAAACTTCCACCTCACACTGCCTCCCATTCCTCAGTTTATAGTCTTGTGTGACTTCACCATCAACAATCCTCAGTTTAAAGTCTTGGGGGACTAACACAGTGTTCAGTTTAAAGTCTTGACGGACTACTTCTTGGAAAAATCTTGAAACCAGCCAGTTTAAAGTCTTGGAGGACTACTAGATCCACTGTAGTAAAATTAAATTCTTGAATAAATCTTAAACAACCAGCCAGTTTTAAGTCTTGGAGGACTAACAGAATTTTTAGTTTAAAGTCTTGATTGACATCAAAAAATCTTGAGCCCGTAATTAAAAGATCAGTTTAAAGTCTTGAAGGACTTTCCAAAAAAAAATCTTGAAGATATATCCCATAAATCCCCAAACCAAAAACCATCAAAGCCAAAACATTTAACCTCCTTTAACAAATAAAACAAAATAAAATGGTATCCCTTAGCCAATTGATGAGCTGATCCCCTGATACCTTACCCACATCCAAGTGCACCTTGATGTGGTCACACCTAAAAAAATTTAATTTTTTTATTTTTATTTTGACTCCTTCTCTTCTACCAAAAACATTGCCAGAGCCCTATGTTGAGCCTTTGAACAAACATAGCCTCCATAAAAAAATTAAAAGAAAAAAAAGAGAAAAAAAGAAAAAAATCTTGAATCCACCACTTTCACAGCCAACACCCTAGAACCACATAGCAAATCCAGCTCCAGGTCAACAGAAGAGATCACTGGGTGGGCTCCCTCCAATAATTAAAAATGATGGGAGACAACCAGTGATCCACCACCAATCCAAAAGCACTAAAAGACATCCAAGGCAATCCAGTTTAAAGTCATAGAGGACTAAAAACCTTAATCACAAAAAAAAACACTAGAATTCAACTAGAAAAAAAACCAAAGGCTTGAAACAGACATTCTGGGGTAACTGTTCTACAGAGCAGCCAGCTCATCAGTTACCCCCACACTTGCCAAAATAAAATCTAGAAGCCCCCCCTGGATACCTTCTAACAAAAACACAACATACAACAAAATTAAACAAAACCAATAAACATGAGGGGTCTAGCACTTGAAGACCAAAAAAATTTCCAGTTTAAAGTCATGGTGGACTAAAAACCTGTTAAAGAAAAAAAACCAATACTAGAATTCAACAAAATTAAGAGAAGGGGTTGGAAACAGACAATTTGGGGTAACTGTTGATAGAGCAGCCAGCCAATCAGTCACCCCCACACTTGCCAAAATAAGATCTAGAAGCCCCACCCGTGGGTAACTTCTAACAAAAAGGATTTTCCAACACAAATCTTCTCCCATAAAAAACCAAAACCATTAAAAAACCATTAAAATTATTTAAAGCCAAAAAAATCCAATTTAGAAATAAAATTTTGCAGTTTAACCTCTTGCTGGAGGTGAAATAAAACCAATAATCTTCATTTTTATCTTCATTTTCTTTTAAATAAAATACCCATCATCACTTGAATTTTTCTTTTCTTCCATCTTCATTATACTAAGTTTTGTTTTCATTATGGGCGGGCCGCCCGACGTCGGAGGTGCCACCTGAAGCAGCCCGGCCTCCCTTTTTTATATAGAGACTTGAACCAGAGAGACTGAAAAGAATTGGACAAAACAACAAAAAAAAATCCTGACCAAATACATAGAGGCCAAATTAAGCAAAACCAAAACAAATTAAGTAGTTTATCCTCATTTCAGAGGAATCAGATTCTTTAAATCCCAAGGTTGAAACCAATAAGTTTTCCCCTAGGGCTTGAACCCCCTAAGCTTCTCTTCCAATTCTGATATCCTAAAATCAGACCTCCAAACAATTCTTCCATCCTCCTCCATACACTGAGTCTTCCATATTTCACATTACCAGAATCAATAAATTCTCCAACCTGTAAAACATCTGGAACATCCACCACATCTTTAAAATCAACCTTCATACCAGTGACATCCAAAACATCACAATTTTCCCCTTTCCTACAGGAATCTTGCTTAGAATCTGCAAAATCCTCCAGTATAACATCCATAACCTCAAAATAAAAATCCTCCTTCAAGCAGAGACCTTCTGACATTGAGGGAACCACCTGAAAATAATCTTCCTCTATGAGAAAAAGATCCAAGACAGAATCTTTCTGTCCATCCAAAAATTCAACTGATACATCCTCCCCCAATAAGCCATTATCTGAACTTGAGAAAGAAAAATAATCATCCCTCAACAACCATTCATCCACCACAGATTCCTTCTCAATATCCCAAAATCCTTTTTCATGACCAGACAAGTCCTCCTTTCCACATAATTCACCCAAACTTGAGGAAATACACTGATCCTCCAGTGTGTAAATTTCCAAAACATCAAGTGAAGCACATTCCTGAGATCCCATGGCATCCTTTGGAAAATAAAAATTAGTTTCACAAACATCATCAGAGTACCCATCTTCCAAAATTTATGGCTCCAACACCTCCCTGGAAACTGAATTTTCCACCACAGTGTCCTGAACGTCTCCATCCAACAGGATTTCCTCTCCAGATTCCACATCCCTATCCATCATACCATCCAAATATCCCAAAATAACCTCCTTCAGGATATCTATACCAGGAATCATATTTTTCCCATTTGGAAGAGTCTTCATCAAGTCAACCTCGAAAAGAATCTCCAAAATCTCCACCTTTACATCCCTACCCATGGCACTCCAAAATACATACTTGGCCCCATCTTCATGTGGTAATATATCATCATATACCAGATAATCCAGAGCCTCCCCAAACTCCTCCATAAATTCCCCATACTGAGAAAGAGAAGTTACACCACCTTTCAATTCCCACTTCCTATAAATCCCATGAAGATACATCATTGAGAAAGTAGTAGGCCACCTTTTAATCATTTCAGTCTTCAACTTTCCCCAGTCCTGACTCCTATATCCTTCCATAACAGAAACTTCCTTCTCCACCTCCCTATTTCCAATGAAAAAGATTACTTGCCTAACCATGTCCAAAAGTGAGGCCCATCAATTTAAGCAGCAACCTCAAACCTATCCAAAAACCCCTTTGCATCCTCCCCCAAAAACCTTGAACCATCCCAAGACTGAATCCTAACCATCCTAGCAACTCCCAGTTACAGCCTCCAATCTCCACCAAAGATAGCCAAAGTCCCCCCCAAGAGCCTTAGAGACCTAGGAGGGACCAAATCCAACAGAAAAGAAGATTCCTAGACCAACCACAAAGAGATATAGAATCAAATCCAAAATCCACCAAAGAAGGAAGCCTAGATCAACAGAGATTCCAAAAAGCCAACAGATTCGCCCCCACGTTGGGCGCCAGAAATGTAGACAATCCTATAGTACTAGCTATAGGCCTTGACCAAGGGAGTTGGAGAAAAACCAGAGAGAAAATCCCCTGTCCCTTTAGAAAAATAAGTGAGATTGACCTGTTACAGAAAATTGGAGATCTTTTTGCTAGACCCTCTAATTAAACACACTTGACCCCTTTAAAAGTGAAGATAATAGTCCCAGACAGAATACTAGACAGAGTTGAAATGAACAGTACTATATTCCAACAAAACACAATCCAATGAGACAGTGAGGAACAGAGAGGCGATTAGTAAAGAGATAAGATGATTCCCCTAAAATTCTTCCCACACATGCATCATACAGCCAGTGCACAGACCACCCTGACCAATTCCCCAGCCAAAATCCAGCTTTCCCAGTCTTTTTCATGCATAAAAGTGCATTTTAGCGCCTCCCAAGTTCCCAGGAGGCCAGGCTGCTTAGGGGAAGGCACGCTGCTTGGGGGTGGGCTGGCCGCTTCTAGGCCCTAAAACACCCATACAACCCATAAAAACCCTAAAAACCCATAACTTCACTAATATACAAAGTAAACACACATAAGACATACCAAAATGAAAAGAAAATGAAGGAAAATAAGCTGAGACATAATAAGTGACCCTAGATTAAGCCTACATAAGCACCACTAAGCAATAAACATCTGATAAATACCAATAACAACACCATAACTACCCTATAAAGCAAGGTAACCACCCATAAGGGATACCAAAATGAAGAGAAAAGAAAGGACATTAAGCTGAGACATAATAAGTGACCCTAGCATAAGCCTCCATAAACACTACTAAATATCACCTAAAGATGAAAAAAACCACTAATAACACCATAACCCCAATAACACCCTATATACCAAATACCTCCATATATGCACTCCAAAGGCCTACCCAGGTTTGGATCACCACATCGCTAGCAAGTCCGCCCCCCATATTCTGTGGTGAGACATCATATTTATTAGCACTAAAGAATCAAATTTTAAAGAAGAAAAGAGCAGTCAAAAACAAATATCTTCTCTAGAATCTTTCTGTTTAAGTATCAAAACATTACATTAGTATAATTCTCTTCATAAGGTCTTTATTTTGAAGAGGATGATAGGAGGATGAATATGTGTTTGATCAAATATGAAAATTTATGAAAGGGGAAGTTCTTCATTGGAGGGAGGATGTAGAAGTCTAAAGATTGGTATGACACTCAGGATTATTTTAAGGTGGATTTAGGATGGTTATTTTAGAAATCCTGAAATCCATTTTAACTTAAAATATCTTTATAATTAAAAGAATGGATGGTTTTGTTGCAAAAATGAGTCAATTACATGAGTCAAGATGAAACAATTATTTAATAGTCAATAAATGAAATCTAGGTGTCTCAAGAAATTTTTCAAATTTTCTTAGAATTTTTACTATGTTTATTATATTTTAAATAATTTTATAAAGTATTTTTGATAATTTAATTAACTTTTATAATTTTTAGCCTGGTGAATAGGGTTACGCCGGCTACCAAAATTCATCAGGAGGTTCCCCAGATGTAACCCTATAATATGTAATTTTTGTAGATTTTTTCTTACAGTTTTAAGGTTCTAATTGAGTCCATAAGTCCATACAAGCTCTGTCTGACCTCTGGTATTCTCTGGACAAGCTTGGTAATGCTCTGGATTGGGAAAATAAGGCATGTGACATACTATGCATATAAATCCTGTAGACTCAAAATTAGAAAAAGAAATAAAAACATATTATACAGTTTAGCATTAAAACAAATAACACATAATTATTAACTACTATCATCTTTACATAACATTTTATATATTTGTAATACCCTTATAAAATAACACCTTTTTATAACACTTTATAAATTTTATAAAACAACTTGTAAATATATTCCTATAGGGTAACATTGTAAAGGCCTCAACTTTAGGGACTTGAATTTAACATTTGTTCACTAAAAATAAAAAGCTTTATAAAAACATATAAGAGTGTCAGCCTAAATATCCTTAGGACTGAGTATTCCTTATGCTTAAAATAAGATAACCTTAATTAGATTAAGCTTATATCTTAAAAATAAGGTTAAAATAATAATATATAATATTTTATTATATATATATATAATTATTATTCTATTATATAATTTATAATAGTTTAAATAGCTTATCCATGGCCTAATAATACTTATTAAGGTGTTAATGGAGTCATAATATACTTATCTTAAGTGATATGAAGTAATTATTGACATACATAAGCTTATATGTATACATAAATCTCATATTCAGTGAAATATGCAGTATATTATGTATATTTAGGTATATAAGTGGGTTTTAGCCCCTTAATAGCCTATAACCTTTGTTTTTCTGCTTATTTTAGGTCATATGGACGAAATCAGTGGACTCACAACGCCTACAGAAGCATAGACACCTATATCAGGCGCATACACCCAGTTTGGACAACTAAAATTATTTCCTTGGATGGTTATTCACGGATTTATGGGTTGGAAATATGTTTTTGGGTTAATGTGGATGCTTGGGGATGTTATTGGGGGCTTGGACATTTTATTTGTTTCCTTTATATGCTTTTAGTTTCATTAAATCTCTTTTTGATCTTTTATTTTACCTGTTTCTTTATGGTATCTGCTTTTATCTGGGTTTTCTAATTATGGTATGGCTCTGTGTTATTATTAATAGTGATGGAGGGTCCTTACTGGAGGTCTGGGTGTTGAAACTGCTTGAAGTGGACGCCATGGGGAGGTGATGGGCCCTCACAGTGCTGTAATTGCCGGGGATAGCAGTGACATCATCTGGATTGAAGGTCTGTGCACTCCAGTGGATTTGGGTATAAGTAAGGAGGGATTTTGACGGTTTATTATCATCATTCAATTACTACACTTCAAACAAACACTACACTACAATTATTAACATCTAGAAATATATTATAAAGCCCTTATAAATTGATATTATCTTTATAAAAGCTATAACTATATTTTATTCTTCTATTTTCCACCACTAGCACGCATTTAAATCCAAGTATTGTGAGTTTAAATTGAGTATAACTATTCTATTAGTCTTCCCCTGAGGTTTAATCAATAAATCATTTATTAATAAGTAGTAGGACCATAAAATAACACTATTATATCATACTTATATACTAGACTGTACTGACAATTGGGGGTCTTTCCTTATATTTTACTTATTATTTAGTATAAGCCTTGGGACGTGATTTTTACCTTAGTACAACTCAAAATTAACCAAATATTTGGGTCTGCGGCATATTAGTGGGTCATCATAACTCATTGATTGCGGAAAAGAACCCTTATAATAATTGTACTAATTTTTTATTATAAAAATTAGATATTTACAGTAGTAACTGTACCCAATATAAACCCAATTTCACTTGGTATTTGGACACCAATATAACACCCAATAACATTGGTATTTGGCTAAAGCTTGGTAAGCTAATTATTCACCCTTATAGAGGTCTAGTTAAACTTATTATTATATTTTTAACAGATTTTTTCGAATTTTTCTTATATTTTATTTAAATAAATAAAGATATAAATTCAGGGTAAGCTCCATTGCTTTTTTATTAGTAATATAATTGCTAATATTATTTGTCTACTAATTCCACAGAGTTTTTTCCTTTTGTAGACGTAAAATATTGTTATTCTGAACAATATGAGTGCTCCTCAGGATAGTGTAAGTGAACAGCCTGCTTATAATACCAGGTCTAAAGCTAATAAAAACTTTCCAGGACATCACCATGGAGGGACAACAGTACCCCCAACCAGAAAGCATGAGTATAGAGGAAAAGGAAGCCCTCTTAAAAAAGATAACTATCAAAAAGACGTCTCCTCCTCTTCAGGATCAACTGTCCCACCTGGCCAAACAGGTTCTGAAGCTAGAGGAATCAAAATCTCTCATGTTCAAAGAAGTAGAGCAGTTGCAAAACAATTGCAAGGTAGGATTTCAGCAGATGAATCAGGCAATGGCAGAATTAAAGGGAGGCCTGCCCAGTCAATCAAATCAGCAACCCCCTACCCAAGGAGGGTCCACTCACTCCCAGGAGAAAATCCTGGTAGACAAATGGAAATGGGACTGGTTTCACCAACAGTGGACAAGCCACAGTTGCAACAGGGATCCACCCCCTCATCTGACTTCCTCAGCTCACCCTTACAAGGGAAAAAAGCGCCAAAAATCAGGCCTGGCAACCATCCCTTGGTAAGTAACTTACCCCCTCAGATTAAACATAATACTGATAATTACAATATAGGTAATTCTATTGATGTTAAATCTGTACAAAAAATAGAGGAGGATTTAAGAAATTTGGGTTTTAGAGTAGATACACCTGACTTGTCTTTTATCCATAATAACAGTACTATATACAATGATAATACAGTTAATCCTCAGTTGCAACCACCTACTAGTGAGATGAGTAGTTCACAGGAGAGTGAGAGAATTGAAAAGGAGGACATGGAATATTTTAACAATAATCCAACTGTCCATAGAATTGTTTCAGCATTGTGGAATAGAATGACTGATTGTGAGGAACAGACAGTTAAGCTCACTAGTGATACAATTTCATCCTTAACATTGAACATTTCTCAATTAGCAACACGTAATAAAGAATTAGAGAAGGAACATTTGTCTCTAACTCTTAAATATGATTCATTAAGTAATAAATATAATGACCTTTCAAACAAATTTTGTGAGTTAGAAAAATTATATGAAACACACTTATTAAAAACTGAATCAAGAACAAAGTTATCTTTTGCACAGACAAATCAAAGTGTCTCTGAGCTGCTACAAAGATTAACTAAAGTTGAGATTGAAACTGCCAATCTACTAATGAACCAGGATAATCATAAGTATAATCAATATAATAATAATCCTTTCATTGGCAAAAGTGAATCTCATTCCTTCCCTGTACCACCACAATTAAAACCATCTGGTGGTAGTGTCAAATCTGAAAATGTAAGTCACAAATCCGTGCAGGAAGAAATACAAGACCATTTATCAAAAGTAAATGAGTTGTTGAATTTACCTAAGATTAGTGAGATAAAATCCAATCAGAAGAACTGGCCTAAGATAGATCAGTACCCAACTTATGATGGGGAAGCCAGCTCTGATTGGCAACATTTTATTCAAAGAATTGACAACTTGAAATTCTCATATAAGTTACCAGATGAAGAGATAACATCAAAATTAATTTCTTTATTTAAGGATGTTGCTTTATTATGGTTTGAAGCTGTCTTAAGTGAGGGTAGAGACTACTTTTTGGCTGAATGGAAACAACTTATTGAAAAACAATTTGGAGGTTCTAAATTCAGGCTTACTCAGCAGAGACTGTATGAGAAGACTAGGTATAATCCGTTGAATGGTGACAAACCTATGGTATTTTTAATGAATTTAAACAAAATATTAAAAGCCATTGAGCCTCATATGGATTTTAACTTATGGAAAGATAAGATAATTTACAAATTACCTATATCTGTCAGAGATATTGTTGTAGCTAGAACATTTAATGTTACTGAATATTCTGATTTTATTAATATTTGCAATGAAATATTATTGAACCATAAGTATGAATCAAGGTATTCCACTTATAAGCAAAATGTTGAACCTGTAAAATCTCAGAATTCAAAAACACTTCAGGAGAAGCAGAAAAAACCTACTGCACCTGTAGTACCTAAAAAGTATGAAACAAATACTTGTTATAAGTGTAACAAACCTTGGGTAAAAGGTCACAAATGTGAGAAAAATATAAATATTGTTGAAAATCAACGTGAATCTGAAACTGAAACTGAAAAAAGTAAAGAATCAAGTGATTATGACAGCAATATCTCATATAGTGATGAAAATGAAGTCTGTATGTTGGAAGATGATTTGTCCATCTTTGAAAATCCAATATTAAATATGGACTCAAATGAATCTTTAATGAATTTTGAGGATGCTGAAATCATTAAGGATATACAAGCTGATAACTTTAGAATGACACCTATCACGGTTCCAGCTATCATTTCTGGTGAAAATGTTAATATAGTATTGGACACAGGAGCTGCTGGTTCAGTTGTTTCCACTAATACATTACAGAAAATTGATAGTGAATATAAGTTTAAGCTTGAACCACTTCAGAATAAAAATTGGAGAGGTTTTGGATCAGTACTACACCCCATTGGTAAATACAAAGCTGCTGTTTTCTTTAAACACCAACATGGTTATGTAAGGGTAACTTGTGACTTTGTAGTAATGGATAATACAAATTGTAGTAACTGTTTTATCATTGGAAATGATATTCTGACTAAATTTGGTGTAAAATTAGACCCTGCTAATAACAATTTTACAATTGGCATGAATGGTAAAAGGAAATTTAAAATAAATTCTTTTAACACAGTCTTACACATTGAGTCAGTAACAAATTCCCCGTCTAAAGGAAGAGAATCCAATGAGATGGAACTTCTGGAAACAGAAATTTCAAAAGCATCATTTGGCACTCAGATAAGTGAAACTGAGAAAAATAATATTTTGGAATTAATTAAAGCTTTTCCAATGGCTTTTGCACATGGTACAAATGAACTTGGCCTTGTAAAAGATCATGAAATGAAAATTAGTTTAACCTGTGACATGGATAATATTCCTGCTAGTCTTAAAAAGAAACCATATCCCGCTTCACCAATGAAGAGGAAAGACATAGAGGATAATATTAAGATGTTATTAAAGATGAACATTCTTGAGAAGGTTGAAACTACACCAAAATATTGTGTAATATCACCAGTGCTGATTTCTTATGAACAAGATAAAGCAAGACTGTGCGGTGATTATAGAGCATTAAATACATTTACAGTAGATGATATTTATCCCTTGCCAAGGATTGCCTCTATACATGCTACCCTTAAAGGTGCTAAATATATAAGTTGCCTGGATGGAAATAAAGGGTACCATCAAATTCCTGTTGAAAAGAATTCACAGAACTTTTTGTTGATAACAACACACATGGGAATTTATAAGTATGTCAGAATGCCATTTGGACCAAAGAATGCTCCATCAGTATTTCAAAAGTTAATGGATATAACATTCCATAATGAAATGATTGAGGGATGGTTAATGGTATACATTGATGACATCATAGTGTTCTCTAAAACTTTTGATGAACACTTAATCCATTTAAGGAAAGTATTTCAGAAAATGGATGAAATAAAAATGACCCTTGCATTGAAAAAATGTAAATTTGGGTTTGAATCTTTAAAAGTGCTTGGTCATATTGTATCTGGCTTACAAATATGTGTAGACCAAAATAAAGTGGCTGCAATAAAGAATATTGGCATTCCTCAAAATGTGAAGGATGTACAATCTTTTCTTGGAATGTGTGGTTATTATAGACAATATATAAAAAACTACCAATCAATTGCTGCACCACTGACCACACTGATAAAGAAATCAGAAGCTTTCATTTGGAATAATGAAAGACAACATGCTTTTAATAAGTTGAAAGAATGCTTAATGACAGCTCCTATCTTGGGATTACCAGATTTCCAATTACCTTTTGTATTATATACAGATGCAAGTTTTATTGGACTGGGTGCTGCTTTGCATCAAAAACAACTTATTGAAGGTAAAATGTCAGAAGTAGTAATCTGCTATATTTCACGTACTCTGAGAAGTAGTGAATTAAAATATGGTGCTACTCAACTTGAATGTTTGGCAGTAGTATGGGCTCTTGAAAAGCTACATTATTACCTTGAAGACCAAAAATTTGAGTTAATAACTGACTGTAGTGCAGTTAAGTCACTCTTAAACATGAAAACTCCTAATAGACACATGTTTAGATGGCAATTAGCTGTACAAGAATACAGAGGACGGATGACTATTACACATAGAGCAGGAACCTTACACTCTAATGTAGACCTGTTATCTAGAGTACCTCTGCCTAATAATGATGATAATCCTGCTTATGTTCCTGAATCAGAGATTATTACCATTTATGGCATTTATATTGTAGATCTTGAGGATGAATTTATGCAATCAATTCTTGATAATTATAATTCAGATCCTGACTTAAGTAAATTAACTACAATATTAAATGATCCATCTAATGCTTCAATGAATGTTTTAATAAAAACATTACCAGATAAGTATAAAGAGGCATTAGAGAAAGGAAAATTTTCCATTGAGGATGGTTTTATATATTACAGGAAAAAATTAAGTAATGTGATTGTAATTCCCCCTTCAATGAAGGAGTTAATGTTAAGTATATGTCATGATGATATATTAGCAGGTCATTTTGACTACCATAAAACATTAACCAGAGTAAAAAACACAGCTTGGTGGATTAACATGTCTGAGGATGTTCAGAAATATGTTGAAACATGTGATTCTTGTCAAAAATCTAAAAGATTAACAGGAAAAAGAGCTGGTTTATTACAACAAATTGAGCAACCAAAAGCTCCATGGGAAATCATTAACATGGACTTTGTAACAGGTTTGCCAATAGCAGGGCATAAGAGTTATAACTCCTGCTGGGTAATTGTAGATAGATTTACAAAGATGTGTAAATTTATTCCTACCCACAAAGAGGTTTCTGCAAAGGACTTAGCTTTTTTATGGTGGACACAAATGTTAAATACAGCAGGTTTCCCCAAAGCAATAGTTTCAGACAGAGATCCTAAATTTACTTCTGAGTTCTGGACGTCACTTATGGATGTTTCAGGGTGTCAATTAAAACTTTCTACAGCACACCATCCACAAACTGATGGGCTAGCAGAAAGAATGATACAAACCTTAGAAGATATGATAAGAAGATACTGTGCTTTTGGTCTAAATTTTAAAGACAATGACAAATTCACGCATGATTGGGTAACCCTTATCCCAGGTTTAGAATTTGCATATAATAGTACAGTACATTCTGTCACTGGCAAAAAGCCATTTGAGTTATGGTTGGGTTATGTACCTAATACCCCTGCTAAAACTCTTAATAAGTTACCTAGATTGGATATTCATCCAGGTACTAAATCTTTTCTTCAGATGCAAGAACTATGCAGAAAACATGCTCAAGAATGTATAAATAAGGCTTTTGAGTATGAAAAGAAAAGATGGGATAAAGCCCATAAAGAACAAATGTTCAAAGAGGGTGATGAAGTCCTTATTTCAACGCTACATTTCAATTTAAATGGTAATGTTAAATTGAAGGATCCATTCATTGGACCATTTGTAGTTAAAAAGATGGTTGGTAATAATGCTGTTGAGGTTATTCTATATGCACCTTATGATAGAAAACATCCAGTATTTCCTATTTCTCTTATAAAACCATACCATTCTAATGATACTGCTCTCTTTCCAAGAAGATCAGGAAGGCATAAACAGCAACCTGAAGAAATAGTGGAAAAAGCAGAAATTGAAAAGATACTTAAAAAGAGACACCTTACAAAAGAAAAGGGAGTTGAGTATCTACTAAGATTTAAAAATAAATCAAGTGAATATGACCAGTGGATTCCAGAAAATGAAATCTCTGATCTTAAAAATCTCTTGAAAAAATTTAAATCTAAATAATACTGTTCATTCAGTATGTGTATTATAAAAATTATTTTTTATTTTATTATTTCATTCCTTAAGATTAATTAAAATGTCTTAACATTTTTTTTATTGTTTTTTTTTGGGGTGAGGGAGTGTCAGCCTAAATATCCTTAGGACTGAGTATTCCTTATGCTTAAAATAAGATAACCTTAATTAGATTAAGCTTATATCTTAAAAATAAGGTTAAAATAATAATATATAATATTTTATTATATATATATATAATTATTATTCTATTATATAATTTATAATAGTTTAAATAGCTTATCCATGGCCTAATAATACTTATTAAGGTGTTAATGGAGTCATAATATACTTATCTTAAGTGATATGAAGTAATTATTGACATACATAAGCTTATATGTATACATAAATCTCATATTCAGTGAAATATGCAGTATATTATGTATATTTAGGTATATAAGTGGGTTTTAGCCCCTTAATAGCCTATAACCTTTGTTTTTCTGCTTATTTTAGGTCATATGGACGAAATCAGTGGACTCACAACGCCTACAGAAGCATAGACACCTATATCAGGCGCATACACCCAGTTTGGACAACTAAAATTATTTCCTTGGATGGTTATTCACAGATTTATGGGTTGGAAATATGTTTTTGGGTTAATGTGGATGCTTGGGGATGTTATTGGGGGCTTGGACATTTTATTTGTTTCCTTTATATGCTTTTAGTTTCATTAAATCTCTTTTTGATCTTTTATTTTACCTGTTTCTTTATGGTATCCGCTTTTATCTGGGTTTTCTAATTATGGTATGGCTCTGTGTTATTATTAATAGTGATGGAGGGTCCTTACTGGAGGTCTGGGTGTTGAAACTGCTTGAAGTGGACGCCATGGGGAGGTGATGGGCCCTCACAGTGCTGTAATTGCCGGGGATAGCAGTGACATCATCTGGATTGAAGGTCTGTGCACTCCAGTGGATTTGGGTATAAGTAAGGAGGGATTTTGACGGTTTATTATCATCATTCAATTACTACACTTCAAACAAACACTACACTACAATTATTAACATCTAGAAATATATTATAAAGCCCTTATAAATTGATATTATCTTTATAAAAGCTATAACTATATTTTATTCTTCTATTTTCCACCACTAGCACGCATTTAAATCCAAGTATTGTGAGTTTAAATTGAGTATAACTATTCTATTAGTCTTCCCCTGAGGTTTAATCACTAAATCATTTATTAATAAGTAGTAGGACCATAAAATAACACTATTATATCATACTTATATACTAGACTGTACTGACAAAGAGAATCATTTATAACTTTTCTAAGTGAAATTTCATTCTTGTATTTCTATTCCTCATTATAAAGAACACCAATTCTTCATTCCTAAACCATTATTATCAATTTTTCAGCAAGTCATTTCATATCAAGTAGATGATTTAGCTTAGTTAATTATAAACTCTTATTTTACTTAAAGGGACCTGGTTTTCTTAGTTTCATCCAACTTCCTTGTATTCTGCTTACATCAAGGCAACCGTAAGTGTCTTTCTACAATGGTCTTTCAAAGATCCCCTGATTTGGTGATTTTCAATCAATTATCTGAAAAAAAAACATTCTTCAACAAGAAACAGAAATTGAAGCAACTTACACTTGCAAAAAAGTATCAGCACTGGACTGAAAATTACTAGGAGAGGATCATCTGGTCAAATAAAATCTTCTTTGAGCTGGAAAAGGCTTCATTTAAGGTTAAGGTTTGGTAGAAGAAAGATGAAAAGCTCAAGCAAACTTGCCTTCGACTCACTTTCTGAAGTGGTTGCTCTTCCATAATGATTTGGGGAAAAATTTTAATGGAAAAAAGGTCCCTTTGGTGTTTCTGCATCCCAAAAAAATTTCAGCAAAAAATTTTTTTTTGAAATGTATACAAATCCAACTTAGTCCCCTGGCTCAAAAATGAAGATCTCAAGTAGAATTTGATGCTAATTGAAGACAACACATCTTTCCACACTGCTAAGATTGCCTGTATGTATCAAAAAGGTGTTGGCTTTCAAAAACTACCATATTGGCCGCCACAGTCATCCAATCTGAACTCAATAGAGAATTAGTGGGCACAGATCAAACATAACATTTATCATGATTATCAGCCAAAATCACTTGCAGAACTTTTTTAAGCCATTCAGCAAGATTGGGAAGACATACCTGAAGACTACTTTGTGGGTTTGGTGGTGTCTATGCCTAATAGAATGAAGGATGTTGTTAAAAATGGAGGTGGATCCTGTCATTGGTGAAAAAAGTAATTTTTTTTTCCAATTTTTTTTGCTCTATTGATTCATCAAGAGGAGGCTGGTGAATTTTTGATCTTATTAAGCGGGTGACATAAAATTTTTGTTTTTTCAAAAATTCTAAATTAAAAACATACATGCAATTAAATTAAGATGTTTTTTGATAAACCAAAATAATAAGCTAGAGAGTCAGAATTTCAAGTTTGAGCACAATCTGATATAAATTGAGTGAGTTATGGATAAATATTTACTATCAGTTATAATTGGCCAGGCACTGTATATAGTATTATTATGCAATAAAATATTTAGTTTATATACATTATTAATTTTATATCCACTCACAGGTCTGATGAATTTATATAACAATTACTGGGCTCCTCGTACAGCCTGGCTTACAATCTCACCGCTACTATTGCGCTTTTACAAAGCATATAGCAGTATTCAGGTAAATTTCACCAATAAAAAATCACTCAACAAACACTTATAAGGTGATCCATTTCGTGTATAATTATACCCCTTCGATATATAACTAATACCCCCAATTATTTAAATACATACCAAAGGAGAAAAAACGTCAACTTTAGAAAATAAACCATGAAATTGGAAAAATTGTTCATTTCAGAGAGTGACACCCATAGCATGCTGCATAAGGAAGAAGAGAATCAGTATTAGTTAAATAATAATAATAATAAAAATGATAATAATAATAATAACATACAGGCTGTTCCATGAAATTTAGCACACGAATGATTTCCTTCATTGTTTGTGCAAATAGCTTTTTTAAGAAAAACAAGAGTTAAAGGAGGAAAGAAGAGATGAGAAAGTTGTAAAACAACTCGAATCTTTTAGATATAAAAATAAAACAGACGTCAATAAACGATCTGCCCTATTAAGTGGTCTTTGCCGCTGTTACCTTTTAGATATAAAAATAAAACAGACGTCAATAAACGATCTGCCCTATTAAGTGGTCTTTGCCGCTGTTACCTAAAGATAAAAATAATGAAATAATATTGAGCGAGATAAAAGACCTAATACATAAACAGAATAACAGCTAAATACAAAAGTCTAACCTTTTAGATATAAAAATAAAACAGACGTCAATAAACGATCTGCCCTATTAAGTGGTCTTTGCCGCTGTTACCTATGTACATGAATAAAATGGAAAATTAATAACAAGATAAGTGTTTACAAATAACTAGTCCTGACCTAAAGATAAAAATAATGAAATAATATTGAGCGAGATAAAAGACGGGCAAAAAGAAATGACAAGACCCAGTATTTAAGTTAGTGTCTCGCTCAATGAGGACAGGGATGAATGAATAGCATAAAATAAGAACAACATAGAAAAACGTGAGAAAAATAAGACGTGATGTGATCTCTATGGAGGTTGAGTCAATAACTACTCTTATAATTATAAAACGGATAAAAATAGAAAGAAAAACACAGTGAGTTAACTAGTTGTTCTTACACCCCTCCTTGCTATCAATCATACCGTTCAAACCAATTTTGTCTACAAATTTTCTGAATTTTTCCTTGCTAAGAGCCTTAGTAAAGACATCAGCAATCATATCAGTTGATGGCGTATATTGTAGGTCAATTTTTCCAGACATTATTTGCTCTCTAATCCAATGAAATTGGATTTCAACATGCTTAGTTCTAGCGTGAAACATGGGATTTTTGCACAAAGAAATACAACCTTGATTATCGGAAAATAATTTTGAGGAAGATTTACAGTCAAATCCAAGGTCATTAAAGAGAGTCTGCATCCAAATTGCCTCTTGCGCTGCATCAACTGTAGCTTTAGATTCAGCTTCAGTAGTGCTAAGGGCAACTGTAGGTTGTTTCTTGCAGCGCCAACTGATAGCAGTACCATTGATAATAAAAACATATCCAGTAGTTGAGCGTCGAGTAACTTGACAACCTGCCCAATCGGCATCAGCAAAACCAGTAGGAAGTGAATAACTGTAGTGACCCTCATTGATAAAAGGATCATCTGAATGAAAAGTAAGTGATAGATTGATACTACCTCGCAGATAGCGAAGGACCCTTTTGAATGCCAACCAATGTTTAATACCAGGAGCATTTAAGTATTGTGCTAGTTGACTGTTTATGAAGGCAATATCTGGTCTAGTTGCCTGAGTGATGTAATTTAATCGACCCACTGCTCGTCGATAATTGATGTTGAGTTGAGAGAATTGTTTTATTTCGTCTTCAGTTGCTGGTACCAGTTGAGTGTTCATTGTCATTGGAGTACTAGATGGCTTGCAATTTGACATGTCATAAGAAGTGAGTAAATCCTTAATCTCCTGATCTTGACAAAGAGATAAGGTACCGGTATTTCTATTTCTCGTAACCCTCATTCCCAAAATAAATTTTGCATCTCCAAGATCTTCCATATCAAACTTTGATTGAATGGCAACTTTGAACCAATCAATATCCTTACCAAAAATGGAAAGGTCATCAACATGCACATGGACGTAACAAGGATGAGTAGTACTTTCATGTATGAAGAGACAAGGATCCGCAGCTGAGGGATAAAAATTAAGGGAATAGAAGAAATTAATTAACTCTGTGTACCAACACCTAGAGGCCTGCTTTAAACCATAAAGTGAACGCTTTAACAATAAAACTGGATTTTTAAGATTGGGAGGCCTTTTCATGCCTAGAGGAATTTTCATATAAACGTCTTCGTCAGGTTTTCCATAGAGAAAAGCACCTTTGACATCCATCTGAATGAAATCCCAATCTTCTCGTGTTGCAAGACTGATGAGAACTCGTAATGTGGTGAGTCGTCCAGTTGGAGCAAAAGTCTCAAAATAATTTATTCCAGCTTTTTGTGAACAGCCTCGTGCACAAAGTCGAGCTTTATATTTTTGAATGTGACCATCTGCATCTCTTTTAATCTTAAAAACCCATATGGACCCTATCGTAGGAACATTTTCTGGTTGTTCAACAATATTCCAGACACTTTGATTTTCTATCATTTTCAACTCTTGACTAATGGCATCGAGCCAAAAATCACCATCACATCGATTAATTGCTTCAAAATAAGTAAGTGGATCTGATAATTGAATGTCGGGTACATCATCATGTGTTGCATGTGCACTAATAACGTTTGTAATTGATAAGTAGTTTTTGATTTCAAAGGCTGAATTCAGCTTCCTTGGTATTCTTTTCCGACCACCTTCAATAATGTTGGATGAGTCAATTGAAGAGCTAATATCGTTAGAAGCAATGTTGGGAGTTAATTGATAATCCCAAAATCTATTAATGGATTTTGGTTTTTCAATGGGGGGATCTTCAGATTCAGTCGAAGGTATGTGATTTGACGAATGATTATCAGAGGGAGTTAAAGGTATATTTTCAGAGAAATCAGATGTAATTGCGACAACATCTTCAGTAAAGATTTCTGACAATTGTGTTTCTGACGATAAGTCCTGAATAGGAAAAGACGTTTCATCAAAAATTACATTATGTGAGTATATTATCTTTTTATTATCAAGTCGAAGCAATCGATATGATGTCACATCTTCAGCATAGCCCAGAAAACAGCATTTTATTGAATTCGTATAAAATTTTCCTCCTCTTTTTGACTTGTCAATGAGTGCATAAGCAGCACATCCAAAAACTTTAAGATGATCGTATTTTGCATCCTTGCCAAACCTCACTTTAAATGGTGTATCAAAACTCAATGAAGCCGATGGTAATCTGTTCTCAAGATAGACTGCAGTGTTGACTGCTTCGCCCCAGAACTCAATCGGCATTTTTGCATGAAAAAGTAAAGATTTAGCCATTTCGGTGGTAATTCTGTTGCCACGTTCCGCAATAGGATTTTGCTGTGGCGTATAAGGAGAAGTAACAATCATTTTAAAGCCATCTTTGACACTTAAATCTTTGAAATCTTTATTTATGAATTCGCTTCCACCATCACACACGAAATTGCCAATTTTAAGATTTGATAAATTCTCTATTTGAGTTTTAAATTGCAAAAATGCTTTGAAAGTATCAGATTTATTAGATAAAAGGAATACAAAGCGATAAGAAGAATAAGAATCTGTAATTTTGAAATAATAATTGGCTCCTCCGTAAGTTGCAGGAGTAATTTTGCCACTTAAATCACAATGTAAGAATTCTAGAAAGCGAGTTCCTCTTGGGACAGTTCCTAAAAATGGACTATGATGGTGCTTGGCATTCACACAGGGCTCACAGAAATTAAAATCATCGCATAATTTAAACCCTATTTTAGACTGAATTTTATCAAGATATTGGGAATTCGAATGTCCTAATCTGAAGTGCCAAAGCATTTTTGAGTTTGAAGCGTAAAGAGATTTGAAAACGGGAACATGGTGCTCACCAAAATTGGCATTCAACACTACAAGTCCTTCAGAGTCATCCCATTTGCCATCAAGAATAATTTCGTTCGACCTTGTGATTGTTAATTCTCCATTAGAATTCATGTGTTGATCACAACCATGTGAGATAAACGGGCCGATTCCAATAAGGTTTTGGCTGATTTCAGGAACATGCAAGCAGTCAGTCAAAGTTATGACTTCCCTCGGTGTGACAAGGTTGACCGAACCCTTTCCCGAGCTATAAATTATGGTGCCATTACCAAGCTTGATTGGACGACGGAAGCGAGAGTATGTTTTAAAATTTGACCGTTTCTTGATCATATGAACAGTTGCTCCGCTGTCAAAAATGAGCATTTTCGAAGAAGTATTTGAAATATTTGCTTTGAAAATTTTTGCAGGTCCACAGCTGATACTTGCATGTACTTCTTCGCTAGCTTTGGAACTATTAGCAGTTACTCGATTTTTACGTTTTTCCGGATGCAATTGAAAACAATCCTCTTCAGAATGTTTCGCTTTCGGATTATGTTTTCCGTCTCGACAAAATTCCCACTTTAGTTTTTGATTAGATTTTGTTTTATTTATCAAGGCGGAATGAGATGATGTGGAATTCTCTGATTCAATTTCAGAAGAAAGACGGGCCAATCGTGAGAGTAGATTAGAAACGGAAAGATGGGTTTGAGTCACTTCACAAGCATGTAGAATCAATGCCTTATGGGTTGAGTAACATTCTGGCAATTGTCTCAATAATCGATGTGCTTCATTTTCACTTTCAACTGAGACACCAACAGACCCCAGCTCATTAATTCTGGTTCGTAGATCATTCACGAAGCTCATAAGATTGCCTTCTTGGCATTTGACATCGTGATATCGGGCAAATATCGAGGCACGGTTTGACGCATCGGCTGCAGCATATTGGTTGCTCAGCTTTGTCCAGATTTGCCAAGGCTTGTCCATATCATCATCAGTCACAAAAGCAGCAATATTGGCGGCGTCAAGTTTTGAAATGAGAATGTTTGTTGCCTTGTCGGCTCTCTTTTGAAAATCTAACTTAAGACTTTGGGCAGCGTCTTCCGGCGGCGGTTGTTCAAGACCAAATACAAGGTTTTTGAGATCCTGATAAGTGAGCAGGGCTCTCATTCTTATCCTCCATTCATGGAAATTTCCGACACTCAGTACAGGAATATTTCTGAGGGTATCGCCAGAGGAATCATTATTTGAGTCCATTTTCAATGGTGATGAAGGACGGGCAGTATTAAAACTTGTTGACGAGTAATCAGATTCGTTCGTTGAAGCTGGAGATGGGATTGTAAATATATCGTTTGATGACATTCACAAGGACACTGGGCCCATAACCTAAAACAACTCGAATCTTTTAGATATAAAAATAAAACAGACGTCAATAAACGATCTGCCCTATTAAGTGGTCTTTGCCGCTGTTACCTTTTAGATATAAAAATAAAACAGACGTCAATAAACGATCTGCCCTATTAAGTGGTCTTTGCCGCTGTTACCTAAAGATAAAAATAATGAAATAATATTGAGCGAGATAAAAGACCTAATACATAAACAGAATAACAGCTAAATACAAAAGTCTAACCTTTTAGATATAAAAATAAAACAGACGTCAATAAACGATCTGCCCTATTAAGTGGTCTTTGCCGCTGTTACCTATGTACATGAATAAAATGGAAAATTAATAACAAGATAAGTGTTTACAAATAACTAGTCCTGACCTAAAGATAAAAATAATGAAATAATATTGAGCGAGATAAAAGACGGGCAAAAAGAAATGACAAGACCCAGTATTTAAGTTAGTGTCTCGCTCAATGAGGACAGGGATGAATGAATAGCATAAAATAAGAACAACATAGAAAAACGTGAGAAAAATAAGACGTGATGTGATCTCTATGGAGGTTGAGTCAATAACTACTCTTATAATTATAAAACGGATAAAAATAGAAAGAAAAACACAGTGAGTTAACTAGTTGTTCTTACAAGTTGAGACAAATTTACGATAGAGAATCTGATAGAAAAGAAATACCTTTGTGACGAGCATCACCCTTTATATAACCGTTTGAACAGGTTTGTTTTTTGGCTTGAGTCTTTAACTTGAAAGATGTTGCGACACAATCGTAACCGACTACCCAAAAAGAAACAAAAAAATAGATGTAAAAATAAATACTATTAGATGGATGGGTTCATTTGATCTAAGTTGAATATAGATATAATTATTCGTTCCAATGTTTGAGATAAGCACTTACCAACAAAATCGTCACATCGGTTACACCCGAACTTCGGCATATCATTGCAGGCTATCATAGTACAGAATAGAATGCAGCGATGTATGATAATAACAGAAAAAAAAATTATGACGAAAAATTAACATTAATTTCTGATACATTTTTTTAAAAAAAACAACAGAGTAGTTCAAACGTATTAACTTACAAAATATTTTTTTTTCAGGTTTGTAGGAATAATATCCGCATTTTAAATTTTGGTCTGATGCAGGCGGAGCCGCAAATACATACGAGACCCCGATAGTTGCCAGCACCACGAAGCACAATGACAAAAACTTCATCTTATAGTCAAATGTATGTATGTATATATAGATGAACAGATAGATACTTTGTTTACACCAAGAGCTGGCTATCTATTTAAGAAAGAAGTAAGAAGTAGTTATTTGAAATTTTATATGTGGAGTAATGATAGGGAATGTGATCTTAAAATGCAATGGAATGGTTGTACTCGACAAAAACTGCAACGAAGAGATCTTTTTAAATTGATCAATTAATAAGTTATATAACGGAAGCTTTTACAGCTCATAAACTCTCCCAACCACAAATATATAAAAACCACAAAATAAAAAATAAAAAGTAAGCTGAGTAGTGTGAGTGTCGGCATGTAATAATCAAACTTCACAACCAGGATCAGTTCTTGGATTTATAATTCAGTTTACTCGATTAAATTGGAAAAATCTCCCTAGATTGTGTTAGCCTTTTATTTTTTTACTTTTATTTATCAAGAAGAAACGAAAGTAGAATGAGTAGTTTGAGTATATGTAAGTTTGTGTAACTTAAACTTCCCATCAAGGATAACTTATTGCTTAATGGCTGTCCCGATTCAAAACAGATGAAGCGTCCTCAATCTTGTTTTGACCCATGATCAGACTTAAAGCGAGGGGAAAAAATATATCATTTGGGTATCATTTATTATTTTTTAAATAATTCTCTTTATCTGATTAAACTCAACGTATATTAAAATTAAAACAAACCAGAAAAAAAAAAGAAAAAGAAAAAGCAACGACTTGTGAAAAATAGATATTTTTATAATTAAAGTGAGTGATGAGTGATATTATTATATAAACTGATAGAAACGGATATAATGTTTGGTCCTGCACGGATTGAATAATGAAAAAGTCAAACACTGCACCCAAAGTGAAATATACCCAGCAGGTATATTCCTGGTTGGGTTGGGTAAATTTTTGATTTTGGTTCCCATACCCAATTTGGTGGTGTGGGGAAAAAAGGTTCTCACAAGTAAAACGATCTCAAAAAAAAAAAAAAAAAAAAAAAAACTGCATTTATTTCACCTAGAAGCAAAAATGACAAAAAGTAAAAATAAAAAAAATCAACAGAAGAAAAAATGAGCCTTAAAAAATTTTAATTCAAACCCTAACTGCTAAACCTATGTCCTTTATCTTATAATTCAGTATCCTCATCTTCCACTCAATAACACTACACACCAGGTAAGATACCCCTGATGGGGATATTCATGCATGTGTTAGAGATATTCTAGGGAGGGACAAAAAGACAGAAAAATAATGAACATAAAAATAAATATGATAAAAAGAACAAGTGTAAGAAAAATATTTCAAAACCATGAATATTTTTATTTTATTTTTTATTTTTCTTAAAAAAAAATTTCTTTCTTTTATATTTTTCTTCATTTTTTCATTTTTTTTCATGTTTCATGCTTCATTTTTTTGTTTTTGTTTTTTGTTTCTTTCTGTTTCTTTTGATTCTTCTTTTCTTCTTTTCTTCTTTTTTTATTTTTATTTCTTTACTTTATTTTATTTTTATTTTTCGTCATTTTTTATTTTTTATATTTTTTATATTTTTTATATTTTTTATACTTTTTATACTTTTTATATTTTTTATATTTTTATTTATGTTTTTTATTTATTTATTTTTCTTTTCTTTTTTTCTTTTTTTCTCTTTTTTTTTATTCTTTCTTTTTCTCATTTTTTCCCTTCTTTTCTTTCTTTATTTTTTTTTACTTTTTTACTTTTTTTCTATTTTTTACTTTCCTTTTTTTTATATTCTTTTTTGTAATTTTTTTCAATTTTTTTATACTTTTTTTCATTTTCTTCAACCTTTTCAAATTTTAATTTTCTTTTTAAATTTTTATAAATTTTATAAATTTTTATATTTTTTTTAATAATTTTTGATTTCTTTCTTTTCTTTTTTCTCCTCCTTAATTTTTTCATTTTTTTCATTTTTAATTTTTTTTAATTTTTCTCAATTTTCATAAATTTTTATAAATTCTTTTTAATATTTTGTTATTTTGTTATTTTTTTCATTATTTTTCTTTTCTTTTATATTTTTTCATATTTTTATATTTTCATATTTTCATATTTTTATTTTATTCTTTTTCTTTTTCAATTTTTTCATTTTCTTTTTTCATTTTTTTCATTTTTTAATTTTTTTTCATAATTTATCGATTCTTTTACTTCTTCTTTTTTTTCCTATTTCTCCTTTTTTATTCTTTAATTTATTATTTTTATTTTTATTGATTTATTGTTTATTTTTTCTTTAATTTTTAATTTTTTAATTTTTTTTCCTTTCTTTTCTTGTCGGCCAGTCGTCTAGAAGAAAGGTGAAAAAAGAAGGTAGAAGGGGAAATAAAAAAGGAACTGAAATAAAGGTATATAAAAAATTTAAAGACTTTTAATGAGGATGGACGGGGATCAATGTGGTTAATAAAGTAAGTACGGTTTTATTCTCTCTGTTCAATTATCAACTATTAATACTAAAATATTCTTATTACAACCTTTTAATATTTTATTGTATTACCTAAATAGTCAGAAGCGCAATTTAAATAGTAGTAAATAAAATGTATTTTGTAGTGTAATTAAAATTTGTTTGAGTAGTAAGTGATGAGCAAAAATGAAATAACACAAGGCCTTTTATAGGCAAAGGGACCAATGAGGCGCTACCACTGAGTATATACAAAATAATAATAGCATGAAACAAAAGAATAAAAGAAAATAATTGAAACATAACAATGGAGAGAAAAAGATGAAACAAGTAATTAAAATCCCAATTAAGAAAACAATTTTCACACAATCATTTCCCAAATCATTTAAGTAATATAGTGAGTAATTAAACAACTCTGAGACATGAGAACCATGTGAAAAAGTAATCAAATTAAGTATAACAATATTTTTTATAGATTTTTTAAGTGAAGCAAATGGAATGTTTTGACGCAACAAAATATTGTAATCAATTTTTGCATTAGTCTGTAGAAAATTAATAAATTGTTTTGACTATGTAATAACTAGTTGAAACAAGTAATTAAATTTTCTACTGAACCAATTTTAGAATTTTTAAATTTATTATAATAAATATTATAATGCATTTAATATTCATCACAAATAAGGGTCAAAAAACAACGTCAATAATAATGGATAATTTTGAATATGAAAAGGGTTCAATTTAAATTTAAAAATTAATGTAATTACAATATAAGATAATTTAATAAGATATAATTATATTATCAACATGTAATTAATTAATTATTCATTAAATACACATAAACACCTCTTTATATGGAATATAATAATTATTTTAATGTATACTTAATTTATATGATAATAAAATTAGTATAAAATTTATTTTAATATAATTTATTATGTAATATAAATTTAATATATACACATAATCTGCAATTATTATGTCATTTATTAACTCCAATAAAATTGTATGTTTATTACTTGGCTCCTGGGACAGCCTGGCTGACATTTCTTTTCTTTTTTTTATAATTTTGTTTCATTCTATTCCTATCTTTTTTTCTTCTTTCTTTATTTTCTTGTTTTTTTATTTTCTACTTTTTCTTTATTTTCTTTTTTTTCTTTTTCTTTTTCTTTATCTTCTTCTTCTTCTTCTTTTTCTTTTTCTATTTTCTTTTTTAATTTAATTTAATTTATTTTTATTTTTATTTTTATTTTTATTTTTATTTTTATTTTTATTTTTATTTTTATTTTTATTTTTATTTTTATTTTTATTTTTATTTTTATTTTTATTTTTATTTTTATTTTTATTTTTATTTTTATTTTTATTTTTATTTTTATTTTTATTTTTATTTTTATTTTTATTTTTATTTTTATTTTTATTTTTATTTTTATTTTTATTTTTATTTTTATTTTTATTTTTATTTTTATTTTTATTTTTATTTTTATTTTTATTTTTATTTTTATTTTTATTTTTATTTTTATTTTTATTTTTATTTTTATTTTTATTTTATTTTTATTTTTATTTTTATTTTTATTTTAATTTTTATTATTTTATTTTTATTTTTATTTTTATTTTTATTTTTATTTTTATTTTTATTTTTATTTTTATTTTTATTTTTATTTTTATTTTTATTTTATTTTTATTTTTATTTTTATTTTTATTTTTATTTTTATTTTTATTTTTATTTTTATTTTTATTTTTATTTTTATTTTTATTTTTATTTTATTTTTATTTTTATTTTTATTTTTATTTTTATTTTTATTTTTATTTTTATTTTTATTTTTATTTTTATTTTTATTTTTATTTTTATTTTTATTTTTATTTTTATTTTTATTTTTATTTTTATTTTTATTTTTATTTTTATTTTTATTTTTATTTTTATTTTTATTTTTATTTTTATTTTTATTTTTATTTTTATTTTTATTTTTATTTTTATTTTTATTTTTATTTTTATTTTTATTTTTATTTTTATTTTTATTTTTATTTTTATTTTTATTTTTATTTTTATTTTTATTTTTATTTTTATTTTTATTTTTATTTTTATTTTTATTTTTATTTTTATTTTTATTTTTCTTCTTCTTGTTCTTTTTTTTCTTTTTTCTTTTTTCTATTTTTATTTATTTATTTATTTTTGATTTAATTATGCTTTTTTAAAAAAAAAGTCTCAAAGTTGCAAAATATTTTTCTTGCATTAATTTTTTTTTCACTCTCTCCTCTTACATTTTTTCTGACCTTATGTCACTCCCTATGATAGGGGGTATCAATGTTTAAAATTTTAAATTATTTAAAAGGTATTTCACGACACAAAAATTAAGCTACAGATTTGACATTATTTCTCTGTAAAAAGTGTTTTTGGGGCACAATATGGCATATTTTAAATAATAATCATGGTTCATTTGGTGTAAAAAAGAGGTATTTTGATATTGAAGATTTCTAATTTTGATACCCCCTAATATCCCCAACTTGTAAATGCATATTCTCAACAGGTATATCATACTTGGTATGTAGTGTTCTGAATTATTTTTTTCATGGTGATAAAAAATTTCTCAACATTTTATCCTACACTATTGAAAAAAATACAACTTTTTTTTTAAATATACCCAACCCAACCTAGGATATACTAATTTGATTTATTTCACTTTGGGCATAGTGTAAGGTTGGGTGGTCTCCATCCAGCTCATCTAATTTTTCTCGCTTTTAATTTGTCTTTTTTTGGATATTTTTTTTATTTTTTATTTTTAGTTTCCTGATAAGAAATAAAACAACTTTTTTTTTGCTCTGAAGAAAATTTTAACAATTTTTTTTTCAAATTTTTTTTTTTCCAACTACACCATTTTTTTTGAAATATATATATATATATATATGCATATACCTACCCAACCTAAAATATACCCAACTCATCCTAAAATATATCCATTAGGCGCATTTCACTTTGGGCGTAGTGTAGGTAATCATTGACGTGATGACACTAAGCATTAATATATATATTTATGTATGAGTGTGTACGATAGATCTCAGTAAGTGTATAACTAAAGAATGGCTTGAAGAACTTAATAAAAGGCATAATGAATATCAAAGTTTAACAATAGTAATAATGATATGAACCAGCAGAGCCGAAAATTCTGACACCCTCCTCTAACACTTTTCAACAACTTTTATGTTTTTTCTTGAGTTTGCGATCAATTGTTGAAAGAATTTTACGTATTCTGCAGCTAGTGTTCCTCATTCCTTTTCCAAAATTATAATTTGATAAGCGGGAGTAGTTGGGATTGCCAAAAGAGCTTACTTCATACTTTGAAAGTCCATGTTTTTTTTTTTCAACTTCATCATCATATACGCTTTTAATTGATTTGAAAAAAGACTTCGGAATGTTCTTTTTATGATTTCAGATTCAAATGGAAATAACCCCAATTGTCTTGAAGTAAACTCACTTCCCTCTTCACTATTCTTTTGATCCAACTTTATGAAACACAACAGCGGGTTAGTGTACCAATTACCAGAACACGCTGACTACAACTCATACTTGATAATCACTTTATGAAACACAACAGCCGGTTAGTGTACCAATTACCAGAACACGCTGACTACAACTAATACCTGATAATCACCTGCCCCAGTGATTATCCGCGTCCAGTGGTATATGTCACAGTTCAGTGATTGGTTTGGTGATTAAGATACAAGTATATAGAAATAGGAAAGACGAGTGAAACAAGTCAGTAAAGAAATATGTTGTAAAGATTGGATGGAGATAATCTGTAGTACAATTGTGAGTATTTATATCTTATTTATACAACATATTACATAAGCTATATACATGAATTGCATCACACTATTATTACACTATTGTCTGAAAGGGGATAGAAAGTGATCTACTGGTGAAATGCGTTATTCCATTTTTGTGTATTTTGATTATTTTGGTAGAGCATTTGACATGAGCTGAATTGGTATTTCGGTGGGTCAGACAGTTTGTTGTTAAGGGTAATGTGAGAAAGTATTATATTCCCAACATATGCTTCAGGTACATATTTTTAAGGTAACTTATCAACATTCTTTCATTGAAACGGCAATCTAAGTTATTGAATAGAGAAAGTATAAATATTTTTCTTGCTGCTTCTTCACTTTCTAACCCAGTATGTCTTTTTCGTTTGGGTTTTACACCTTTTGGCTGTCCAAAGGTCCATACTGTTAACTCTTTGTCTGTAACTGTATCAAACCATTTCCTAATTTGAAGCATGATCCATTAGGAAAGTTTGACAGTTGAAGCCATGGGATCATATATGTCAATATTTGATAGATATTACATAGAGACTATAGTTAAATACATAGTATATCTTATATGTCATATAGTTATTAACATCTAACAATGCCCTAGTAACCTAATCTGATGATACCACAGTACTACAAATGGATGACGATGCTCGCTAGTAATTGTCATCCATCTTTTCTATTCTTATTATCTATTTATTCTTTATTTCATATTGCGTTATCTAACTATCTTAATTCTTTTATCAAGTTTATCCCTTCTTTCCCTTCTGTCCCTTCTGTCCCTATTGTCCACTGTTCCAGTCCGCCTCATTTGTCCTAAGTCTAAATTGCCTGTCTATTTTGTTCATCAGGTAAACATGTACATATGCTCTACAACAGCAATGGTGTAATCCATCTTTTCTATTCTTATTATCTATTTATTCTTTATTTCATCTTGCGTTATCTAACTATCTTATTTCTTTTATCAAGTTTATCCCTTCTGTCCCTTCTGTCCCTATTGTCCACAGTCCACAGTTGTCCACTATTCCAGTCCGCCTCATTTGTCCTAAGTCTAAATTGCCTGTCTATTTTGTTCATCAGGTAAACATTTTATCCCTTCTGTCCCTTCTGTCCCTTCTGTCCCTATTGTCCACTGTTCCAGTCTGCCTCATTCGTCCTAGGTCTAAATTGCCTGTCTATTTTGTTCATCAGGGTTATGGGCCCAGTGCTCTAGCTAATTTATCACACTGGCTACTCCTGAATCGACAAACACTTCTTCATCCTCATCGAGCTCTTCCTCATCCACGTATACTGCAATGCCTAATTCTGCATCTCCACCTAATTTCTCTTTCCTACAAGATTCCTCAAATTATTCAGAAATTAAAGGAATCAAAAAACTTAATGATAAAAATTATGCCACATGGAATAAAGACCTTAAATATGCTGTCAGGCTAAGGTCAAGTACAAGGACGTGAACTAGCTTGAATAGTCAGTTGTCTAGAAGATTTTAATGGTCCTATATGAATACTGTAGATTTAATCCACTAAGTTGTAAAATATAATCAAATATAAAGGTCTCAGTAATATAATTCTCACTATTCTTATATATGGCTTACAATCTTTATAGTTGGTAGAAAAATAGATTATATAAATTCAGATACTATTCAAAAGTCTTATAAAAGTACTAATTGATATGTATTGTAATTGATTTGGTTAAATTGGTTAAATTGTAATGATAAAGAATGAAGAAATACAACCCAAAAACCTCCTCCTTTTATACACACTGAGTTCCCCAATGATTCCCTTGATATACGACCCAATACACAGTTAATGACGCCTCTAAACAACTAATAGACATGCCCATCAACATTCCCATTAACCCATGACATAATTATTGGAGTAACAACCGCCAAAATCCTGTAATAATAAGGGAAATCCATCAAAATTAAAGAAAAAGACAAAAAGAGAGTATATGCTTATAAAACAATAATATTAAAGACTAAAGGAGACTTTTTAAGGTTAATAATAGCTTAATAATAAAGGGGATTGACTGTAGAAATAATGGGGCTAATCCTGACATTATACTACGTGAAATTCCCATTCAAAAATAACCAAAATTGACTGAGAAACCACCCAAAAACTTAAAAAAGAGCGTGAGATGTGGGGTAACTACATGCAGTTCTTGGCAGGCTCTTGAATGGGTAAATCCTTGACTAAAATTAGGCGAATTTCAGCGTGGTGATGAAATAAAGTGCCAAGAGTGAGGTTATTAATGAAATTAGTGCATATAAATAAGGTCAATGCATTATTAATTAAGCTAGGACACTAAATAAGCGCCTGTCGCCTATTTTAGTGTGTTTCCCCACAGTGGGCGTAGAATGTGGGGTAATTATAGTGTGAAAAAGCTAACTTTGCTAAAAATGAAGCTATTCACACGGGAAAAAAGCAGGCAGTATGTGGCCAGTACACAGAAGCCATTTCTGGCATAAAAAACACCAAATTTGAAAAGTGTTATTTTTATGCATTTAAATAGCCAAATAAATAGTTCTAAATGAGCCCAATTGATCTGTCAAAGCGCAATTTTAATATTCTCAATTATATAGTGCATATAGTCAACTTTTAAGTGAAATAAAGCGCATTTCTTGTTTTTTGCATAAAACAATGAATATAACAGCTTTAAGTGTACTTAAAAATTATGTAGCCTTATACTTAAGGTTCTTAAGATTACCCTAACATACTCCAACTTAATATTAAGTACATAAGACCTATAAAAGGTGGATATATGCGTGTATATAAGGTGTTATAATGGCATTTTTTGTGTATTATCATAATTTTACTTATGTATACTATTTGTGTACTCTCATTTATTATTCCCATGTATAGTTCATGTGTTTAACATAACTTATAGTTACTTTTTACTCAGTCCTTGAGATATACAGGCTGACACTCGCCCACCCAAAAAAAACAATAAAAAAAATGATAAGTTATACATTTTATTTTATTAATTTGTAATTTTCAGGTATTCAGAATAAATCTGTAGCATTAAAGATTTCAACTTTAAAGAAATAAAACATAATAAAATATTATGAGTACTGGTTTTTTAACCCCTCAGCTGGTTGAACAGAAATTTATTTCTGTTTAAATTTTTTAAGAAGGGTGGATAAATTAGAAATTTCTTTTTCAGGTATCCATTTATCAAATTCATTTGATTTCCCTTTAAATCTTAGTAAATACTCAGTTCCTTTTTCTTTAGTAAGGATTCTTTTCTTGAGTATTTTTTCAATCTCTGCTTTTTCCACAATTTCTTCAGGTTGCTTTTTAGGCCTTCCCCTTCTTTTTGGAAATAAGTCATGATCATTTGCATGGTAAGGTTTCTTTTTTAGACTGCCAGGAATATTATCCAAATCACAGCTTAGAGAGATTTTCATCTCATGGTCTTTGACCAATCCTAGTTCATTTGAACCATGAGCAAATGCCATAGGATATGCTTTAATCAATCTCAAAATATCTTCTTCTTCAATTTTTGAGAGTTGAGGACTGAAAGAGGCCTTTTGGATTTCATTTTCCAATTCAACCACTTCATTGGTGGTTCTTCCACCTTGCAGTTGTTCTTCTCTAGGAGAAATGGTATATACTGAATTTTCAGAACATATTTTGAATTTTCTTTTACCATTCACGCCTATGGTGAAACAACTGTTTGCAGGATCTAGTTTAATGCCAAATTTTGTCAATAAATCATTGCCAATAATAAACCAATCACTACAATTATAATTATCCATTACTACAAATTCACAAACTGCTCTAACATATCCATTATTATATTTAAAGAATACAGCAGTTTTATATTTGCCAATTGGATTTAATACTGAACCAAAACCTCTCCAGTTCTTTGTCTGAACAGATTCTAGTTTTTCCTGGTACTTACTATCAAGTTTCATTAATGTATTAATTGAAACTACACTACCTGCAGCCCCAGTGTCAAGAATGGCATTCATTTCTTTTCCACATATGATAATAGGTGCTCTGATAGGTGTTATTTTGTAAGTATCATGAGATACATCTTTAATTATTTCAGCTTCCTCTATGGAAGTTAAAGATGTGTCTGTATGAGGTATAGCATCATTCAGGAACATTATATCCTTTTCTAATACAAATATCTCATTTTCATCATCACTGTAAGATATGTTACTTTTGCAATCCTCACTAGATTCCACATTCTCATCTTCATGATTACTAGGTTCAGAATTCTGTGAGGTTTCAATAACATTTATTCCCTTCTTACACGTGTGACCCTTAACCCAAGGTTCATTACATTTGTAACAAGTGTTATTTTCTTGTCTCTTAGGGACAAGGGGAGCTGAAGGTTTTTTCTTTTCCACTGGTAACTTACTTGTAGTAGGTTTTACCACTTCAACACTTTGTCTGTAATTACTATACTTGGTTTCATACTTGTGGTTTAATAATATCTCATTGCATATATTAATGAATCCAGAGGTGTCTCTGACAGTTTCAGTTCTAGCTACAATAATGTCTCTAACTGATATAGGCAACTTGTATATTATTTTTTCTTTCCACTCTTCATAATCCATTTTTGGATCCATAGCTTTCATGATTTTTATTAAATTCATTAAGAAGACCATGGGTTTATCTCTAGCATTTGGATTATATCTGGCCCTTTCATACAGTCTTTGTTGAGTGATTCTAAATTTTGGGCCACCAAATTGCCTTTCAATTAGTGCCTTCCATTCATTCCAGGAGTAATTAATTCCCTCACTCAATACAGATTCAAACCATAATAAGGCCACATCTGTAAATAAAGATATTAACTTTGAAGTAATTTCTTCATCAGGTAATTTGTATGAAACTTTTAAGTTATCAATTCTTTGTATGAATTGTTGCCAATCAGATTTTGAATCCCCGTCAAAAGAAGGGTACTGATCTAACTTAGGCCAGTTCTTTTGGCTAGTTTTTGCTTCCCTAACCTGAGGAATATTGAGTAATTCACTTACTTTAGAAAGATGATCATTTATTTCATCTTTTACTGATTTTATATTCTCAGAGCCCATAACACTATGTTCATGTTCAATCATTGGTTTATCATCAGAGTGTTTCATAAAAACTGGTACTCTTTCTACATAAGAGGTATTATCTTTTATTGTTTCAGTATTTTTCAAAATGTTAGCTACTTCAATTTCTACTCTTTGTAACCTATCTTTTATCACAGGTACATGATTTAAGGTATCATTTACATTTGAAAAAGACAATTTTACACATCCCTCTATGGTAGCCATAATATTCTGAGAGTGTTCTAATTTACTTTCTAAATTTCTAATCTCAGATTTTAATCTTTTATTCTCATTGATTAATTCATTATTTGAATTTTCAATAATTTTTAATTTATTGGCTGTGGTACTCAATGATTGTGTTAGTTGTAATAATACATTTTCTGTATTAATGTTTGACTCTTTTGAGAACTCTTCCAATTTTTCAATTCTCAATAATAATTTACTTATTATTTTTGATTCCATTGGATTCTCTTTTAAAAAATATTCTATTTTTTCCGTGTCCAATTCAGAAGACTCATTATCAGGGTGAAGATTTAATTCATTTGATTCCATTTTTATATTAATAGTATTTTCCTGGTGATCAATAAAACTATTTACATTGTCCTCATGTAAAGACAAGTTTAACATATTCTGTTCAAATGAATAATCCTTTAAATCCTTATCAATAATATCCAATATTTCCTTATCAATCTCATTACCTATAAGTAATTTATTTTCAGGTTGATATAATTGATCATAAGAAGTTGGGTGACTTACCAAGGTCTTATCCCACTTCCCCTGCCTCTCCTTGCCTTTCCCCTGTAAGGGTGACTGCTGGAGCCCTGCTGTTGAGGATTTTTGTAGTTTTGGGCGTACCAATCCCATTTCCATTTGCTTACTGTAATTTTTTTGTCCTCCTCTTGGGCTGGAGGTGTTGCTATGGAATTGTTGGGTGCCACTGTTGGTGGTTGAGTCTTTATGTCCACTAGAGCTTGGTTGACTTCTATGAAACCTTGAGCTGCTCTCTTTTCCAGATTGTTGATCTGGTCCACTATATTGTTGACTCTTATTGTCAAGGTGTTCAGTAGGGTGGATAGGGAGTGAACTTGTTCTTGTAAAGTATTTTTTGTTTTCTTTATTGAAACCTGCTTTAAAAGCTTTTCCCTTTCCTCCAGAGACATTGACGGAGTGTTGTTGATTATGGGAGAGTCCTGGCCCTCCATTTGAATGTCCTGTAACAGGTCTTTCAGCTCTAGGTCTTAAGTTATAAGGTTTTACCTTATTACTTACAATGTCATTGTTGTCACACATTTTTACGTGGAATTTAAAGAATTGAAAGTTTAGATATGAAAACTTCAAAAAGGAGTTTTATCAGTATTTATCAATACCACTGAAGACAATTTTATTGCTTACTTATTGGTATGAAGTGAATATTTAAGTGCCAAAAGTCAAATATGCTTTTATGTGGTCACTTGATTTAACTGGTCTACAATATGTAGCCGTGTTTTTATATTCAAAAGAAAACAACTGTCAGTATGATTCTTTCTAAATATTTAATGAATTTTACAAACCAATAAAAGAAAAGATTAAGAGTCCTGTTAAAAGAAAACAATTAATCAGTTTAATTGGTTTATTATCTGCAAAGATCACAAATTTAATTGGTCTATTGACAGACTCCCACTAAGAACAATTATATGTTAAATTAGTGGTAAAAATTTTATCTGAAAAGATCTCAAATTTAATTGGTCTATTGACAGACCCACTAATAACAATTATAAGTTAAATTAGTGGTAAAATTGTTGATTCAATATCACAATTTTATAATATAACAGGGCTTCTTTTTCTGAAATCACTATATAAGTGACCCCAACCTGTTGTAATTATCCAAATATTTCTATAGGGATATTATTTACGTGCACCTTCTTTTGAAAATTTCACTTACAGGATTATAACAGAATTCTTGAGGAAAGGTCCCCAATTGTCAGGCTAAGGTCAAGTACAAGGACGTGAACTAGCTTGAATAGTCAGTTGTCTAGAAGATTTTAATGGTCCTATATGAATACTGTAGATTTAATCCACTAAGTTGTAAAATATAATCAAATATAAAGGTCTCAGTAATATAATTCTCACTATTCTTATATATGGCTTACAATCTTTATAGTTGGTAGAAAAATAGATTATATAAATTCAGATACTATTCAAAAGTCTTATAAAAGTACTAATTGATATGTATTGTAATTGATTTGGTTAAATTGGTTAAATTGTAATGATAAAGAATGAAGAAATACAACCCAAAAACCTCCTCCTTTTATACACACTGAGTTCCCCAATGATTCCCTTGATATACGACCCAATACACAGTTAATGACGCCTCTAAACAACTAATAGACATGCCCATCAACATTCCCATTAACCCATGACATAATTATAGGAGTAACAACCGCCAAAATCCTGTAATAATAAGGGAAATCCATCAAAATTAAAGAAAAAGACAAAAAGAGAGTATATGCGTATAAAGCAATAATATTAAAGACTAAAGGAGACTTTTTAAGGTTAATAATAGCTTAATAATAAAGGGGATTGACTGTAGAAATAATGGGGCTAATCCTGACATTATACTACGTGAAATTCCCATTCAAAAATAACCAAAATTGACTGAGAAACCACCCAAAAACTTAAAAAAGAGCGTGAGATGTGGGGTAACTACATGCAGTTCTTGGCAGGCTCTTGCATGGGTAAGTCCTTGACTAAAATTAGGCGAATTTAAGCGTGGTGATGAAATAAAGTGCCAAGAGTGAGGTTATTAATGAAATTAGTGCATATAAATAAGGTCAATGCATTATTAATTAAGCTAGGACACTAAATAAGCGCCTGTCGCCTATTTTAGTGTGTTTCCCCACAGTGGGCGTAGAATGTGGGGTAATTATAGTGTGAAAAAGCTAACTTTGCTAAAAATGAAGCTATTCACACGGGAAAAAAGCAGGCAGTATGTGGCCAGTACACAGAAGCCATTTCTGGCATAAAAAACACCAAATTTGAAAAGTGTTATTTTTATGCATTTAAATAGCCAAATCAATAGTTCTAAATGAGCCCAATTGATCTGTCAAAGCGCAATTTTAATATTCTCAATTATATAGTGCATATAGTCAACTTTTAAGTGAAATAAAGCGCATTTCTTGTTTTTTGCATAAAACAATGAATATAACAGCTTTAAGTGTACTTAAAAATTATGTAGCCTTATACTTAAGGTTCTTAAGATTACCCTAACATACTCCAACTTAATATTAAGTACATAAGACCTATAAAAGGTGGATATATGCGTGTATATAAGGTGTTATAATGGCATTTTTTGTGTATTATCATAATTTTACTTATGTATACTATTTGTGTACTCTCATTTATTATTCCCATGTATAGTTCATGTGTTTAACATAACTTATAGTTACTTTTTACTCAGTCCTGGAGATATACAGGCTGACATATGCTCTCACAGTTCAAAATCTGGATCAGTTTCTTAATAGTGACTGCCCTATACCTACCAATGTTGATCTTCTGGCCATCTTTAAAATACACCAACGACAAACTAACACAATTATCAAGATGTTTATGGATTGAGCCAATCAACGTAAATTTATTTTGGATGATGAAGCAGTTGAACCAGCTGAATTATGGCTATGAATTAAAAATCACTACACATCTAAATCGAGTCAAAAATGCTCATTTGTTATCAATAAATTGTTCAAAATAAAATTTACTGAGAGCAACATTTTAGGGGCAATGGATGAATTTTGAAGTACAATTAAACTACTGAGGGACGTGGCACCAGATCTGTTCAAAGAGAACATATTGTCATACATTATGGCAAATTATGTACTAAATCTACTACCAGAGTCATATCAAACATCTGCTACAATCATCTTAAGCAAGTACGATATCACTAATAGTTGGCCAACTATCAAAACCATTTTTGCTGACATTGAACTAGAAGTGACTCAACAAAGGGTGTTAAATATCACTGGGATTAGTTCTGAATCACTTTTGGCAATGGACACCAAAACTAAATTTTTCTGCTTTAGAGGCAAACACAACCCATTTTCTCCTCATCCCAAAGAGTCATGTTTTCAACTTTACCCCAAAAAAAGTGAAGAATTTCTTAAACGCAAATAGGAATGTGAAAATAACAATAAGTACAAAAATAAAGTACTATATCTCTTTTCAGATATACCAGACAACTACGCCATATTGGACAGTGGGGCATCATACTCAATTTTTAATAATCAAAATCTATTCAGTTGCCTAGAGAATTCTGAAATTATTTTATCAACGGCCAACGGTGAAGAAGTGCTTGCCCCTGGAAGAGACAAAGTATCTTTTAATTCATCAACCAGTAAACACTTTGACATTAATGATGCTTTATATGCACCCTCGGTCAAAGCTTCACTCATCTCCATCATTGATTTACTGAAAGACAGGTGGTATCTCATCAATGAAAAAGAAAAATTTAAGATCAAAGAAAAAGACAAGACTCTTATTGAATGCTTGACCAAAGGAAGAATCCAAAGTTTACCTTTTTATCAAAATCAAATATTTCATATTCAACAACAGAACACCAATCTTGCCATCCTAAACCATAATTTTGGTCACCCTAGCAATCAAACCATGGAACTTTTATTCCCAGGTTTTAAATTCTCCAATTTTACTTGCAAAATTTGTGCTCTAGCTAAGTCACACATTCTACCTTACTCTTGTTTATTCCCAACTCCCCAATTTCCCCTTGACGTTATTCATATGGACCTGTGTGGTCCAATTACTCCAGAATCCAAAGGTGGATAGTCTTATTTTTGTCAGATTGTGGATGGAAATTATCGCTATCAACATGTTGACTTTCTAAGCCTCAAATCAGAAAATTTTGAAAAATATAAAGAACATGAAATTCTAGTTGAAAATCAGAAAAATCGAAAAGTCAAATGTATAGTTTCTGACAACGGTGGGGAGTTTACAAGTAATGCAATGAAAAATAATCTCAAAAACAAAGGCATCCTTCACCTACATACCACTCCTTACTCTCTTCAACAAAATCCAATTGCAGAAAGAGGAAATTGATCAATTGTCAAAAAGGCACATTACTTATTAATTGAATCAGGCCTAGACTCATACTGGTGGGCTGAGGCTGTCAGTACTTCCACCCATCTTCTTAATATACTACCCTCAGCCTTTCTTGAAAACCATAAATCACCCTGGGAGTTGTGGCATGGTGACTCAGTCAAGGTTCCAAGGAAATTATATCCTTTTGGATCAGATGTCTTCTATTATAAACAAAAACACAAACAAGATGGTAAATTTGACAGTAGTGGAGAAGAGGTTATTTTCCTTGGATATTGTGAGGGTCATATAAACTATCGCATATACTCTCCAAGTACTGACTCCATTGTGATAACTCATGATGTTAAATTCCTTAATACATTTAATCTAGCTCACTCCATAACTAAGGGGGAACCTATTGACTCCCTGATATTTCCCAATCTGGAATATTCCTTGACTGTTATATTTGATCCACCGAGTAATGAGATTCCAATCAACTATGAAGCAGAATTGTCTTCAGCCAAAATTACTCAGGAACCTGCAACAACTCATGAACTTCCTGTATTGAAACACTATACATACATTGATAAAGATAGTTGCCCTTCTAAAGAAATCTCTTCCAATATTGACGAGTCCAACATCCTGTCATCAACACAGAGAAGAAATCCTGTTTGTATGGTCGTTACCCCTTTTGACACCCCTAAAAATTACTATGAAGCTGTTAACTCACCTGAGTATGATGAATGTATAAAATCTATTGGCGTAGAGCTCTGAAGTATTGCTAAACATAATGTCTGGAAAGAAACTCCGATTCCCAGTCATAATCACCTTCTTGGTATCACCTGGACATTCAAAAATAAAACAGATGCCAATGGCAATATCATTAAATATATAGCTAGACTTTGCATGCAAGGTTTCTCTCAAGTCAAAGGGATTGAATACAATGAAACGTATTCACCTACTAGTCGACTTGGTACCCTTCGATTTCTATTGGGTGTTGCCCCATTTAAAGATTGGGAACTTCACCAAATGGATGTGAAATCGGCATTCTTGCATGGTGAACCAGACAAAGATTTATATTTAAGGTTTCATAATGGCTATACTCCTACTGATAGTAATTTGTGTCTACATCTTAATAAAGCCTTATATGGTCTCAAACAGAGCCCTAGATGCTGGTATCTTAAATTATCAAGTTTCTTCAAAGGGATTGGTTTTTGACCAAGTTTGGCTCATCCATGTCTGTTCATCAGTAACGATAAATCTCACCCTTGTTATGTGTTTATACACGTAGATAATCTAATTATAAGGGGTCCTTCCATTCAGAACTTCAAGAATAAAATATCTTTGGTATTTGACATGGATGATCAGGGGGAACTGAAATGGGTTCTGGGAACGAAGGTTACGAGGGATAGGGAACTTCACACTATTAATCTTTCTCAAACACTTTACATAAAAAATATTCTTAAAGAGTTTAATTATGACAATTGTAGATCTGTTTCCACACCTCTTGTTCCTAATTCTCAATTTACCAAATGCAAAGAAAGAAATTCAACCAATAGCTTCAACTATCTGAGGGCAATTGGTTTATTAAATTATTTGGTGCTTTGCACCAGACCCAATTTGGCCTTTACAGCTAGTACTTTGGCTCAGTATCTCAATGAACCCTCTGATCAACAAATCAATGCTTTTTATCATGTTTTACGTTATTTACAATTTACCAAAAATTTTATCCTTGAGTTAGGAAATACTAAACATAGTAATCTCAATCACTTAAATGGGTATGCCAATTCAGATTATAATAAATCCACTGATTCAAAATCTACTTCCAGTATCCTTATATTTCATCTTGGTCTTATTGTCTGGAGATCAGCTAAACAACAATCAGTCTCCTTATCAACATCAGAATCGGAATATTACTCAATGACCAAATGTGGCCAAGATCTAATTTGGGTCAAAGAACTGTTCAATGACTTCTCCATCAAATTAAAACAAACCAATCTATATGGCGATAATCAAGGGGCCATTAATCTTGTCATGAATCCTCTCTATCAACATAGAACACGTCATATCAATACTAGGATATGTTGGCTTCAAGAACAAGTTTCTGAAAATCAGTTTGCCGTAAACTATACTCCTACTAGTAGCATGATATCTGATATTATGACTAAACCGTTACCTCAACAAAAACATTTGGAATTTCTCAAATCTCTCAACCTCAACCCATTGCCGTTGTGAGCACGAGGGAGTGTCAATATTTGATAGATATTACATAAAGACTATAGTTAAATACATAGTATATCTTATACGTCATATAGTTATTAACATCTAACAATGCCCTAGTAAGCTAATCTGATGATACCACAGTACTACAAATGGATGACAATGCTCACTAATAATTGTCATCCATCTTTTCTATTCTTATTATCTATTTATTCTTTATTTCATCTTGCATTATCTAACTATCTTATTTCTTTTATCAAGTTTATCCCTTCTGTCCCTTCTGTTCCTATTGTCCACAGTCCACAGTTTTCCACTGTTCCAGTCCACCTCATTTGTCCTAAGTGGAAATTGCCTGTCTATTTTGTTCATCAGGTAAACATGTACGTATGCTCTACAACAGCAATGGTGTAATCCATCTTTTCTATTCTTATTATCTATTTATTTTTTATTTCATCTTGCGTTATCTAACTATCTTATTTCTTTTATCAAGTTTATCCCTTCTGTCCCTTCTGTCCCTATTGTGCACAGTCCACTGTTGTCCACTTTTCCATTCTGCCTCATTTGTCTTAAGTCTAAATTGCCTGTCTATATTTTTCATCAGGTGAACATTTTATCCCTTCTGTCCCTTCTGTCCCTATTGTCCACAGTCCACAGTTGTCCACTGTTCCAGTCTGCCTCATTTGTCCTAAGTCTAAATTGCCTGTCTATTTTGTTTATCAATATATTCTAACCAGGTTCATTAATCTCCCTATAGGCTCTGCACAAACTCCAGCATTCATAGAAGGTAGTCTATCCTCCATTAACTTCAATATTTTGATAAATAACATTAAATAGATATTTCTCTCCAATAAAACAGTAAAATTATGTTCAAGAAAGCTTAAGTGGATCCTTTGTATATCTGGGAAAATGAAAATCTGAGCAACCTTAGCCGTTGGCAAGGTAAATTTCTTAACTTCCGTTTCAAAAAAGTCTGGCATTCCTTTGTAGTAAAGTTCATATATTTCCCTTGGGCCTACTATACATTCAACAATTTTTTTCAGTGGGAAACTATGCACTATATAAAATTTTCATAAATACAAAAGCTTTTCAATGCTAACTTGAAGGTCAATAATTTGAACACTTGTGGGTGTCGGTTTAATGTTTTTAAATTCAGATGGTATTTCAGTATGTTTGGCTATTAGAGCATATTGAGAATTTTTTTTTGTGTGGCGGGCAAAGTTTATTTTTAGAAAGTTGATTATGTAGCCATAAAACAAGTGCAAACTACCATCCAGACAATTTTTTCTTGCCTCACATAATTCTTTAACTCTAGATTTTTGAGTTTCATCTTGTGTATAAATTATTTTCGAGCTATGATCATTATTGTATGTACAATCAGTTATCTTACAAAAAATATGTTGAAGGGGGATGGTGTTGATAATTTATATAATTATTGTGGCGTATATATAATGTGCTTAACCCATGATTTATGAGTAGATGTTGATAAAGTATATATTTATTCTGTTATCAATATGTCAGTATGTACTTGTTAGGTATTAGTATATATAGTGATGATCTATTATCTGGTTCTCAATAAAACACTTTTATTTTATGATTAATGACACTGACCAATTATCTTTTATTTCTTTTATTTTTTTATTTTATAACTCACTAAACGCTATTATTTATACATGGACTTAATACTTATCTTTATCACTCACTGGGACAGGTAGATCTATCTTCTAGATTAGATATTTAGTAGTCACTAATCATCTTGTATAACGACTGTAGGTGACTGATAAAACTATCAATCAAATATTCAGCATGTAACAGTATAACCAATTGGGTTTACTGATTATTAAATAAAGGTATATATATATATTTAATACTGCTATAATTACTATCATGAAAATCAATCCAATACTTCTATTTTATGATTAAAAACACTGACCAATTATCTTTTATTTCTTTTATCTCCTTATTTTATAGCTCACTAAATGCTATTATTTATACATGAACTGAATATTTATATTAATCACTCACTGGGACAGGTGACTGATACAACTATCAATCAGATATTCAGTGTGTAATGGTATAACTAATTGGGTTTAATGACTATTAAATAAAGATGACTGAAAAAAATATCAATCAGATATTCAGTATGTAAAGGTATAACTATTTGGGTTTACTGATTATTAAATAAAGGTATCTAATGGATAATCAATAGATTAAAATTCTGAATAGACTACTTAATGCCCACACCAGCTGAAGATATTCCCTTGTAACCAGGCTCATCATCTGCTGAAACCAATTATGCAACCACACAATATAATTATTAACAAGCATCTGAATCTCAACCTCAACCATCCATAAGTACTTTATATACTTATTCAACTATGAACAATCAATCCTCAGATAAACTTATTACAATCCTTATTCTTACAAGTGGGAATGTTTCATTATGGAAGTCTATAATTGAGTTTTAATTTGAATCTCAAGATCTTCTTCACCATATAAATTCTGAAACAAGTCCTAATAATGCAAACCTGACTGATTGGAGAAGGGGTGAAGCAAATTCTTGATTAATACTTATTAATGCAGTAAATCTTTGAGATTTGTTACTGGCTTCAAAATTGGAATCAATTTATGCCACTTATTACCATATTCTCACTGATTATGGCGAGGGTAATACCTTGACTGTTTCTGACTTACTCAATCAACTTGTGTATCTTAAATGGGATGGTGTCTCTTCATTAAGGGAACATCTATCCAGGATTAAGGAGATCAAAAATTTGTTGACAGATAGTGCCTCTAGCAATCCCAATTCGGTCATCTCATCAAAAATTAGAGCTATGATTCTTATAAAGAGTGTTCAACATGAATCAGTGATTGGTATAACACAAAATCTTTTCCAAAACTTCAAGAATCTTACTCTTGAAAAAATTTATGAAAATTTAAAATCTGAGTCGAATTGCAGAAAAAATGAAACAGAGAATACAGAGAATAAAACTGCTATGAAAGCTGAGCATCTAAAGAAAAAATTAAAACCAAGATCATCTTCCCTGACCAAAAAAGATAAAAAACACTTTAAGTGTTGTCTTTGTCATTCTGGTAACACAGATGAAAATTTTATCACACAATTAAGAGAAAAGCTTAAAAAGCTAAAGGTTTCTTCAAATAATAGTGCCAAACCTGCTGAGGAGATTAATGAATCAGCATCTCTTGTTGAGGTTGATGGTCTTGAGGATTCTGCTTATATGGCTAATTCTGAAAAGGGTGTGACAGGATTTATGTTAGACGCGGGTGTGACATGTCATATGGTCAATAATAAGGAGCTGCTTCCTGAAGTTACAGAACTTGCTATGCCTGAAAATATCAATACTGCAGGAACTCAAATTCTAACAGCTCATCATAGCAGCAATCTCTCAATCTCTAATTCACTTGTCCTTTGAAATGTTCTCTATGTAAAGAATTTTTCAACAAATTTGATTTCTGTAAATAAATTGAATTATATAAGTCTCACGGTTAATTTCTTACCAGATGAAACAAAGATTTTTAATTCAAGCAACTCACTAGTGGCTAGATTTTTGCATAAAGGTCAAAAACAGAATTTGTGGTATGCTAGTCAAGCTGTTTATATTTACTCATTTCCTAAACTTACTTTATGTCAATGGCACTCACTTCTAGGACATCTGAACACAAGGACTCTTTGGAATTTTATTATTTCAAAAAATATTGATTTTGTTGATGAGAAATTTGATTGTGTCACTTGTGCAAAAGGAAAAATTGTTAAGAGTCCGTTCAACTCTATATTTCCCACTTCTACAACACCATTTTTTAGGGTTCACTTGGATGTTGTTGGACCTATTGATCCCCCTACACTTGGTGGATGTAGATACATTTTAATGTTTATTGATGACTGCAAAAGATATTCCACTATTTTTCTAAAAAATCTAAATGCAATTTTTATGTTAATTTCCTTAAATATCAGCATGATATTGAGAATAAATTGGAGAAGAAAATTAAATATTTAAAATGTGATAGGGGAGGAGAATATGGTTTGGGTCACTTTTTCAAGCCTTTGAATGAGTGTGGAATAGCTTGAGAGCAGGCTCCAGCTAGGACACCTCAACATAACTCTGTTGCTAAAGGATTTAATATAGCCCTTATTGACAAGATCTGCACAGTTTTAATTGATTCTGAATGTTTGCCTGAGTTGTGGGGTGATTGTGCTATGAACTGCAATACACTATTGAATAATTTACCTCATTCTAAATTAAAATACTGTTCACCACAAGAAAAAATCAATTCTTTTATACCTGGTGGTGGTATTTATTCAATTGATTATGACTTTTTAGAACGGTTTGGCTCACTAGCAGTTAGAATGAATGATAAGGAAATCTGTACTAGTAAACTTTGGTCAAGAGGAACTGAATGGGCTATTGTTGGTTTTGAACCAAATTCAAAAAGTTATTGACTGTATGATAAGGAACAAAAAAAGATTATCATCTCTCAAAATTTTAAATGTTTTGAGTCAAAAAACTATTTCAGAAAATATTTTATTCAACTTCAGGTTCCTGATTACATTTTTCTGCCCCTCTCCTCTAATAATACTACAGAAATTGAGTTGTGTTAAACTGTTCTTCCAATGTCCTTTTCATCTGTTAACTTGCCAAGTGATACTGTTTAAGCTGATCCAGTTACTCCCACTGTCCCGGGTTGTGAACAGGACTCCAGAAAAGACAGAATTGATGAGTCACAAGTTCCATGTCAATGTCTAAAACTTACCTTGCAACGTCAAACTCCTGAAGTACCTACTGAAGACTTACCAAGTGAATAAAGTGATTCAGGAGTGACTGAAACATTTTCAAACAATGAAAGACCTGTTCCCAATAGGAAAATGCCTTCCTACTATGGTCTTTCTGCATCATTTATGCTTGAAAATACAACTTATAAGCAAGCGTTGAATAGATCTGAAGCTTCACTTTGGCAGGAAGCTATGGATGAAAAATTTGAATCCTTGTGCAAACATCAAGTTGGTGATCTTGTAAAAAAAAATAATAATATGAAAGTCATAGGGGGTACCTGGGTTCTTACTAAGAAAAGAGATGAATTAGGTTGAGTGACTAGATATAAGGCTAGGTGGGTGGCACTTGGTAATCTTCAAAAGGCTGGAATAGATTACTGAGAAACATACACATCTTTGGGTAGAACTGAAAAATTTAGACTGCTTTTTTCCCTTGCAGCAGCCAAAAACTGGCTCATATCACAATTTAATGTTTCTACTGCTTTTCTTCAGGGTGTAATGAAAGATGAAATGTTTTTCTATCAGGTAGAAGGATATGAGATTGGTGGAAAAGACAAAGTCTGGAAGCTGAAAAAATAACTCTATGGTACAGGTCAAGCGCCTAGAAAATGGAAGAAAAATTTTGTTGAGGTTATGACAAATTTGAATTTCATTGAGGCTCAAGGGGATGAATCCTTATTCATTTTTTGCAAAAAATGTGATTTTATTTTTTGGAATTTGCATGTTGACAACGGTCTTGTGTTTTCCAACTCCAACTCTCAAGCTCATGCCTTTCATAAAACTCTTTGTGAACATTTTAAAGTCAAATGGACTGATAATTCTACTTATCATCTAAGCATTAAACTCTCTTATCATAATGATTTTATTTCTCTTACACAGGAATCATATGTTGAAGACTTAACTAAGTGTTTTGGTTTGGTTAACTGCATTCACATTTCTACCCCATTGCCAGTCATATGTTCTCTCACTGATCCCACATCTGATGAAGCACTAAAAGGTAAGGATGACCCTTATCAAGAACTAATTGGTTCACTGAACTACCTTGCCGTTTCCACTTGGCCTTATATCAGTCAAGCTTTGAATGCAATATCAAAATACAATTCTAATCAGTCTCCAACTCATTGGTGTCTTTCTCTAAAAATTCAGCAATATGTTGTGACCAACAAGAATTTTGGGATCAAATTTCCAAGAAATACCAATGGTGTTACTCTTGAATATTTTAGGGATGCGGATTATGCCAATTTCAAAGCAAAATGCTGCTCTGTTACTGGCTATGTTATCCTGCTTAATGGGGGTCCTATCTCATGCAGAAGTCACCACCAGAAAGCGGTTTCTTTGTCAACCTCTGAAGCAGAGTATATTGCTATGTGTGATTGTGGAAAAACACTTATTTAGATATCAAAACTTTTCTTCTCCAGGAATGAAATTGTCTCTCCACCGTTTTTTTTCCAGTATTAATGCTCCTGAATTATTTTGTGATAATTAAGGTTGCATTTTTCTGACTATGGAAGCACAAATTAATTAATGATTGAAGCATATTGATGTTTGTTATCACTGGTTTTGACAAAAAGTTAGACAAAATGAAATCTGCAACAAGTACTTCCCAGCTGCTGATATGTTGGCTAACATTTTCACTAAACAGCCACCTCAAATTTGCTTTGATAAAGATAAAAAGGCTTTAAATTTTATTATGTCTGAATCAGGGTGAGTGTTGAAGGGGGCTAGATTTGATAATTGATATAATTATTGTGGCATACATATCATGTTATTAATCCATGATTTATTAGTAGATGTTTATAAAGTATATATTTATTCTGTTATCAATCTTTCAGTATGTACTTTTAAATTATTAGTATATATATTCACTACGCAATATAGGGGGTGGACTTGCTAGCAAGTCCTCAACCTGAACTCAGATGGAACTCAGACTGAACTCATACTGAACTCATGCTGAACTCTACTTGGACACCCACCTAAAACTGTTCTGCTGAGTGGTGTTCATCCCTGATTGTATGGTTCCTTTATCAATAGCTCAATGTGTGCTCAATCTGTGGTGAGTTTGGGTCCAAGGTTGCGGACTCGCTAGCAAGTCCGCCCCCCATATTGCGTGGTGATTGATGATCTATTATCTGGTTCTCTATCCAATACTTCTATTTTACAATTAAATTCACTGAACAATTATCTTTTATTTATTTTATCTCTTTATTTTATAGCTCACTAAACACTATTATTTATACACAGACTGAATACATATCTTTATCACTCACTGGGACAGGTAGATCTATCTTCTAGAGTAGATATGTAGTAGTTGCTAATCATCTTGTATAAAGACTGTAGGTGACTGATAAAACTATCCATCAGATATTCAGCATGTAAAAGTATAACTAATTAGGTTTAATAATTATTAAATAAAGGTGTATATATATATTTAATACTGCTATAATTACCGACATGAAAAGCAATCCAATATTACAATTAACAGAACTGACAAATTATCTTTTATTTTTTTTATCTCTTTATTTTATAACTCAATAAATGCTATTTCTTATACACGGACTGAATACATTTATTTATCACTCACTGGGACTGGTGACTTATAGAAATATCAATCAGATATTCAGCGTGTAATGGTATACCTAATTGAGTTTAATGATTATTAAATAAAGGTGACTGATAAAAATATCAATCAGATATTCAGCATGTAACAGTATATATAATTGGGTTTACTAATTATTAAATAAAGGTGTCTATTGGATCAGCAATAAAAGATAGAAAAAAACTCAACTCACCATGTGGACCCAACTTTTTTGTTGTTGATAAGTATGGTGGGAGTTGATAATAAATGTTGATTGTAACTTACAGCTGTGAGTTAAGTGTTTATTCCTGGTGCTTCTTCAATTCCCAAAGTCTGTGAGTCTTGTCTGTCAAAAATAATCCAATTTTCTGGTCCTTTTGAAAATTTGGAATGGGAACGTAATTATAAATCAGATGAGTGATTGGTCAGTGAAAATATTTTATTTGCACTAGAAGGAAAAATAAATTTTTTAAATCACTCACTCCACTCATTGTGCGTTTCTTGGGAACCTATTTCTTTTTCTGCTGCACCTAACGTCTTATATTTAGAAAACATATTTGTAAGTTTTGATTCATCTTCTGAAGATTTTTTTGACAAATTTTGAGTGTCTTCCATTTCATCAGAGAGGCATAAGTCCATTAGTGAACTTTCCATAAATTTGACACCCTGTGTTCATATTTTGACAGTAAAGAAAGAGTAAAATAAACTTTTAATATTTCACTTAAATAGATTATATGTTTTCTAGAGCGGAACATCATGGTGCAACATAAATTTCTTTACATAGGAGCAAAACTCACAAAGATCTTTACAATGTATTTCTTTGAGTTTATTATCTTCAACAAAACAGAAACAAGAAGCAAATTGAGAACAATCATTATGGTGGTTGGTACTTCTTCCACTATATACAATTTTTTGTGAGTTCACTTAATTCACTCGAAATCTGTTGATCATATGCACTCATTAATGATATTGATTGTGCATGTTCCAAATTACTGGACACAATGTTAAAATCTATCATCTTTTGAGAGGATGAAGAGCAGTTTTTAGACTTCAAATTTTGACCATCTTCTGAAAGAAAGCACAAAACATTTTTTATCTCCATTATTTTTTTATCAATACCGCTATCTATTGCAGCACAGCCTGGACTGAATGATAACTAAAATGCATGGATACAAAATCAGAGTAATCGGTTTTGTCACCGGATGACCTACGCACAAGGTCGAGGATGTTCCTGTAAGTGAGATGAGGAGTTTAGAGACTTCTTCAAAGCACAGAGGAATGATTCAAGGAAGTGATTCGAAGATAATTTTAAGGAAAAACTACTGCTTCGAGTTATGTTCGAGAAGGATTCTAATATAATTGAAAAGTAATATTAAAATTCTTAAGATCTCACAAAGGGTTGGAAACTCAACAATCAAATATTTAGGATTTAGAAATGATTATTGAGAAAATAAAGAAAGATACAATAATAATGATTTAACATAAAAGCTTTTACCACTATTAACTATAAATACGTTTTATAATTTAATTCTAGGGAATATCAAACCAAAAACCCAACCCCTTCTATATCCTTTTTTACTCCTCCTTGCATGGACCTCATTCCCATCCACTATTCCGCACACCACATACCATTAAAAATACATTCATTACACCTGTACCCTCCTCACTAACATCCGTTAACCCCTTAATCCTCCACTAACCAGTCTGTCCATGTTCACTACCCCTTTTAATAATTCACAGACATTTAATAAACCTTTTAGTGCACCATTAAATTGAATATTGCGCTGTGCGTCGCTTATTGAAGAAAAGACTGAGACACACTATTGAGATATTGACTAATTTAGATTTAGAGTTTAGGCTAGCGTGGTTGGATAGTAAGTACACAAAGGAAAGTCGCAGTTGCTATGGAGAATTGCTTTCTGTGCTTCGAGTATGGATTTGAGCCTCTTATTATTGATTTAATGAGCTACTTTTGCCTCGAGTGTCATGTGGCGCATGACAGATGCCCGGGTATAAGAACGCAAGCTCCGTTGAGCGTAAGACATACTTCCCACACTAATTTCCCTTCCTTCTTTATTTAATTATTATTATTATTTTTAACTCACTATGACGGATTTCCCCACACCCTAAAGCCGATGGGGGTATCGTTACCCGACAGTTTACCAAGACTTGCACAGCCTGCAAGTTTATGGAATATTTTTGCATGGAAATCACGGCTACACAAGGGCCTCGCCAGAAGTGCGAATTTTGCCGATGGCATGTGACGCCTTGTCGAAGAATGCCGATATCAAGAGTTGGTTCACTAAAAAAAATACCGGGCAATCCCTAAGACGAAGGAAGTAGTCAAAGAAATTTGGGATGTCTCAATTGGGGACAATCAATTGGTGGGGGAGAGTGAGGAGGAGGTTGAGGATGATGTGGCAACCTGGGTGACTCGGGCTGCAAGCAAAAAGCAAGTAGTAGAAGAGAAAGTCGACAAATTGGTCGAGAAGTAAGAGGAGATTTCCATCTTGAGGAGGACTCCAAAAAAACGACGGGTGGTCATTGAAGATGAAGAAGAGGAGAGGGATATGGCGGTGGAGATCACTCCAAAATTATTTTTGGAGGTTGACCCTATTTTCAAAGTAAGTCTATTCCCTGATATTTTAGAAATTTAGGTACTGATGGTCTTGTTTTAGAATTCAGACGTCATCGTTGAAGTCCCTACGGCGGAAGCTTCAAAAGTGTAAGCGACCCTTGTGGAACCCACTGCTGTGGAAGTGGCAGTGTCGGTCAAAGATAGATTACCGGCGATTACCTCGAGGGAGGAGATTGAAGAAACCCTCAATCAGGTATGGTCAAAGAAGCCTTGTCAGGTTTGACGAGCAAAATTTATTGAAGACTTGAGCGGCAAAATCGATAAGATTGTCAATTCCGCTTCCTTCGACATAGCCGAGGAGCTACTGGAACTTGGAGAATTGATTCTGGTAGGAGAGGGGGAGAATTTTGAAAAATGTAGAAAGGAGATAAGGGAAATTTTGGAGAAGATGAAGGGATTGGTTTGGGAGAAGATAAAAGAGAAAAGAAAAGTAAAAAAAAACAATTTGTATTTTTATTTTGTTGTTATATGAAAATTTTAATATTTTATTTTTTTATTTTTTTATTTTTTTTATATAAGATTTTGAGAGAAAAAAAAGAAAAGACAGAAAAAGATTTAAATAGAAGTTTGTTTTAAAATTTTGAAAGAAGAAGTTTAAATGAGAGAGGAAAAGACAGAATGTTTGATTGAAGGAATTTTAGTTTTAAAGTTTGAAAAAAAAGAATTAAGTAAGAGGAAAGAAAGAAAGAAAAAAGAAATAATTGATTGAAATAATTGTGTTGTAAAATAAAAATTTATTGAAAAGAAAAAATTTGTTATTTAAGTTTATTAATTGAAGATTTGAGAGATTTTAGTTAAAAGAAAAGAAAGAAAAGAAAAAGAAAAAATTTTAAGAGGATTTTGAAAGAAAGAAGTAATTTGTTCGAAGAGTTTAAAAGAGTGATTTAGAGGTTAAAGTGAAGTTCGAGAAAGATGGTCGTGTAATGTTTGTGAAGAATTTTTGATAGTTCGAGGAAAAGAAAATTTTAAAGAAAGAATGTATATAGAAAATTGAGAAGGAAAAAAGAAAAAGATTTTAATTTTATTTGTTTTATTATTTTTTAATTTTTATTTTTTTAATTTGGTTTTATTTTTATTTTATTTTATTTTAATTATAATTTATTTTTATTTAATTTAATTTTAATTTAATTTAATTTTTATTTTTAAAGAAGGTTGAACAATTTTGAAAAGAAAAAGAATAAAGTAGAAAACAAAATTAAAAGAATTTTTTAGATGTAAAGATGTTTTAGATTTTTAAAAAGAAAAAAAAAGAAAAAAAAAGAAAAGAGAAAAAGAAATAAGAAAAAAAGAGAAAGAAAAAATTAAAAGAGAGTTTTAAGGTTTTGGTTTTAAAGGATATTTAGGATGAAAAGATTTTAGGAGTTCAGGGGCATTGGAAACATTGATGGCTGGTTCCCAGGATGTATTGTCTGAGTCATCGAGGAAGCCTTCCCATTCCACCAGGTATTGAAGTTTCCCCTTGCGCATTCTTGAATCAAGGATACGGCTTACTTCCCACTCTAGATGGTCTTCTACTTCGACTGGTTCTGGAGGAGGTTGGTTCTTGCCCGGGTATATTTCTCGAGCCAGTTCCAGAAGAGATACATGAAAAACATGGTGAATAGCCTGCCATTTAGGAGGTAGCTTGAGTTGAAATGCAGTTTTAGAGACTTCAGAGTCGATTTCAAATGGCCCCAAGCTTTTTCAGCCAGTTTCTTTGATGGTCGAGTCGTTCGAATGTTTCGTGCGTTGAGCCATACTTTGTCGCCTGGTTTAAATGAAGGAGCAGTTTGTTGATGTTTGTGGGCTTGTTCCTTGTACCTTCAAACCACTAATTACAAATTTGATTTAAGTTCTCCTTGGAGTCTTGATATGGTTTGAAGATAATGTTCTGCAGGATGACTAGTTCCTACGTGGATTGAGTTGAATCAAGGATGTCTTCCATAAACAGTTTCGAAAGGAGATTGTTGTGTCAAAGAATGAGTGGATTTATTATAAGCAAATTCGGCCAATGGTAACCATGTGGTCCAATTGTCTTGTTGGTAACTGACATACATTCGAAGGTATTTTTCGAGGATTTGGTTGACCCTTTCTGTTTGCCCATCAGTTTCAGGATGATAGGCTGTGGAGAGGTTCCTCGTGATATTGAGTTGCCAACACAGTTGAGTCCAGAATGTGGATACAAACAATGAGCCTCTATCTGAAATAATATCATTAGGTAAGCCGTGTTTGGAAAATACATATTCTAGAAACAATTTTGACAAATCTTCTGCAGTAGCAGTAGTAGTGGTTTTAATAAAAATAGACATTTTTGAAAATCTATCTACTATTACTAATATGGCATCAAAATTATTAGAAAAAGGAAGTTGAGAAATAAAATCCATCAATAAAGATTCCCAAGTTTTAGAGGGAATAGGAAGTGGTTGAAGCAACCCATACTTCTGGTGACGGGGAGCCTTATTCATATTACATTTGTAACAAGCTTTTATATAGGCCTTGATTTCCCTGGTCATACCTGGCCAGAAGAAATCCCTCGCTATCAACTGGTAGGTTTTATCAACCCCAAAATGACCAGCTAATGGAGAATCATGTCAACTATTGAAAATCCATAATTTTATTTCATTGTTGTCAGGTATGACTACTCTACCCTCAAAAACTAATAGACCTGATTCAATACTAAATCTTTTGGCCCCTTTCTTCGAGAGTATTTTGTCTTTTAACCCTAAACAATACTTTTCCTTTGACTGAGCATCGAGAATGTTAGATAGTGGATTTTGAAAGGATTGAATTGTCATCGAGTTAAGTTGATGAGTCGTTAAAATTGATTTGTTGAAGATTTATTTCACATTTTCTGGGTTCTTGCCAGCAAATGCGTCCCCCTGCTGTGGGTAAACGTCGTCCCGACATGACAGGATATCTGGGACAATGCAGTTCTTACCTGGGCGATAGGAAATAGAAAAAAGAAGTTCAGACATAAATTCAGCCCACCTGGCTTGACGCCTGGTTAACACTTTGGAAGACATGAAGTATTTCAAAGCATTATGGTCAGTTAAAATTTGAAAAGGACTATCCACGCTGAGAAGAAAAGTGCGCCATTTTTTAAGACAATTAATAATAGCTAAAAGCTCTTTGTCATGAATTTCATAATTTAATTCTGCTGCAATGAGTTTGCGTGACTCAAAAGCAACAGGATGAACCAATTTTGTTTCAGGATTTAATTGAGAAATGACCCCTGCCATAGCATAGTCGCTCGCATCTTTCTCGACTATTTTCAAAGCAGAAGGATCAAAGTGTCAAAGAATTGGAGCTGTGGTGAACACCTTCTTCAATGCTTCTAATTCCTTTCATGCTGTGGAAGTAAAAACAAAAGGAATATCTTTTCTAAGAAGAGAAGTAAGATTGGAAATAGTTTTAGAGTAATCTTTTATAAATCATATATAGAAATTTGCAAAACACAAAAATCCCTGGAGGGATTTAACGCATTTGGGCTCAGGCCATTCCAGGACTTTTTGGACCTTTTTGTTGTCCATGACTAAAACATCAGTGGACAACATAAAACCCAAAAAATCGATTGATTTAAGATGGAATTGGCATTTATTGTGCTTGGCGTAGAGACCGTGATCTTGAAGTCGATTTAGAGCCTGTCAAACATGATGAATATGTTCATCTAGTGTCTTAGAGAAAATTAAAATATCATCTAAATAGATGACAACAAATTGTTCGAAAACATCTTGAAATATGTCATTGACAAAAGTTTGAAAAGTTGATGGTGTGTTACACAATTGAAAAGGCATAACTAAATATTCAAAAATACCAAATCTAGTGTGCATTGCAGTCAGTGGTTCATGACCTTCCTCAATGCGAATAAGATTGTAAGCGCCTCTAAGATCAATTTTAGAAAAGAAATTAGCACCATTAATAAGGGTAAGAAGTAATGACATAGGAGGAACAGGGTATGCATTCTTCTTAGTGACTGTGTTGAGCTTTGTATAGTCAACACACAACCTAAGACTACCATCCTTCTTTTTTACAAAGAGAACAGGGTAGCTGGTTGGAGATTTACTGGCTCTGATGAAACCTTTGGCTACATTCTCTACAATGTAGTCCCGAAGAACTTGAAATTCGTCCTTCGATAAAGATTAGACAGGACCTGCCGGAGGTACTGGACCTATTAACTCTATCTGATGGTCGTAGGGTCGATGAGGTGGTAACTTATTGGCCTTGCGGATTGAAAAAAATTGAGGAAATCATGATAGATTTCTGGTAGAGCTGATTTAATGGCTTCAACGTTGATTTGGCCGTCCTCGTCATCTTCGAGAGAATCTGTTGAAGGAAGACCAGAATTGAGAGAGCATAATTCGATTACTTTGAGGCAATTTAAATCCTCTTCGAGTGAAGTAATCAAGCTAGAAGGCTTAGCCAATTGCTCATTTAAAGAAAGATCAGATACTTGCAAGTCATCTGGCAGAGATTTGTCCTCTAGAAAGACGTTGTTAGGTGGGTTGTTTAACTCCCTATTGACCTGCATTGAAGAATCAGAAATATACTTAGTACGTGCGGTGATCAATCCCCGTGTCCAATCAATTTCAGGATTCCAATGCGTTAAAAAGTCATGGCCAAGAATGGTATTGTCCATCCTTGGGGCATCCAAGACTGAAAATTCCCACTCGAAGGGGGGAAAATTTGGAAAGTTGAAAACCCATAAAACTTTCTTACTGACCCAATATTTGGGTTCCTCTGATTTGACCAAATAAATTGGAGTTTGATTGATATCTGTAAATGTCAGTTGTAACTTCTCGGAAAAAGATTAACTGACAAAAGAAATTGAAGCTCCAGAGTCTATAAGACAACTGAAGGGGATATCCTCCTTAAAAAGAATGAATCTCAAGCAATTTAAGGCAACTCCAGTCCTTAAGACATGGAGGTTCTGTGCACTGGGAGAGATAAGATAGTTTGCTTTGCACACAAGTAAACTATCTACTAGTTTTTTGACTTCAAACTAGTACCTTCTCTTTCCTTTAATTTTACACAATCTTCCAGCTTGTGCTTACCCCCACAATACATACATAACCCATTATCTGCTTGCCTCTTCCTCTCAGCTTCTTTAAGTTACCCTTTAGGATCCAGTACTTTACTGATATTGCCTGGGGTCAAGCTTTTTGGTCGAGGTTTGTCCTTTCCCTTAATAGGTTTGGATTGAGTTGTTCGTGGGTGTGAACAAGGTCCCAATTTAAAATTTAGGCCTTGAGATTTGTTGGCGTATCAACGATTTTGAATTCGTCCTTGGTAAACGTTTTCGAGTTCGAGGGTTTGATCCATTAAATCTGTTAAAGTAGTCATCTTCTGACCATGAAGATTTAACTGATTTAGAATCCTCGAAGGAAGTCCTTTTTTGAAATGATATTTAAGGGCAGCATCATTCCAACCTACTCGAGTTTGAAGCGCTCTAAAGTTTGAGATATATTCAGAGGCTTTCCCATTATCACTCATGCGAAGAAAATCATGTTCAATTTCTGCATTGTCAGTTTCATTAGGGTCACCAAACAACGTGAAGAGTTGGTCTTCAAACTTTTCCCAGTTATTAATAAGTAAGTGGGTTTCGGTCAAAGAGAGAATGAGAAGATAAGGTTCAAACCATCTTGCTGCTTTTCCGACCAGGAATGAAGAAGCAAAAACAACCTTTGATTGGTTGTTATTGAAGGTTGGAGGGTCATTATGGAACAGGAGCTTGCAGGTTTGCAAGAAGGGTCGCAATCTGTCTGTATGTTCTCCATTGTATTTATCAGGAGACTTCATAGAAGGAGTTTTGAATCTAGATCCCTCTGAAAATGTTGAATTTGAAAGAGTCTTCATGAAAAGTCTCATGAAATCTTCCAGAGAATTAGATGGTCCAGGTTTTGAAGGTTGACCAGAAGGGTGATTAGCAGGGGCGGATGGTGCCTCGTGCATTGTATCCTCTCCTTCTTCATCATCACTAGAATCATCAAAATCTTGTGGGATGTCTTCTACAGATTGGACTGAATGTTGCCGTTCCCTAAGGTTGAGTGGCTCCAAGGAGTGAGTGCGGGAAACAGGCCAAGTGGATGTTGGCCTGCCTCTGGCGCGAGCTCTAGTAGTAGCGCCTGCAGGAGGAGTGTGTTGAACAGGTGCCATTTTAAGAATTTAGAAAAAACACCTGAAAAGGGACGTAGTAGTGCAAAGAATGAGAACTATGGAGAATTAAATTATACTGTCACCAGATGACCTAGGCACAAGGTCGAGGATGTTCCTGTAAGTGAGATGAGGAGTTTAGAGACTTCTTCAAAGCACAGAGGAATGATTCAAGGAAGTGATTCAAAGATAATTCAAAGGAAAAACTACTGCTTCGAGTTATGTTCGAGAAGGATTCTAATATAATTGAAAAGTAATATTAAAATTCTTAAAATCTCATGAAGGGTTGGAAACTCAACAATCAAAGATTTAGGATTTAGAAATGATTATTGAGAAAATAAAGAAAGATACAATAATAATGATTTAACTTAAAAGCTTTTACCACTATTAACTATAAATACGTTTTATAATTTAATTCTAAGGAATATCAAACCAAAAACCCAACCCCTTTTATATCCTTTTTTACTCCTCCTTGCATTGACCTAATACCCATTCACTATTCCGCACACCACATACCACTAAAAATACATCCATTTCACCTGGACCCTCCTCACTAACATCCTTTAACCCCTTAATCCTCCACTAACCATTCCCTCCATGTTCACTACCCCTTTTAATAATTTACAGACATTTAATAAACCTTTTAGTGCACCATTACATTGACTATTGCGTTGTGCGTAGCTTATTGAAGAAAAGACTGAGACACACTATTGAGATATTGACTAATTTATATTTAGAGTTTAGGCTAGAGCGGTTGGATAGCGAGTACACAAAGGAAAGTCGCAGTTGCTATGGATAATTGCTTTCTGCGCTTCGAGTATGGATTTGAGCCTCTTATTATTGATTTAATGAGCTACTTTTGCCTTGAGTGTCACATGGCGTGTGACAGGTTTACACATGACACGAGCTAAATTCAAGCAATAAAATATGACCAATTTCAAGTGATTCCAGTTTAACAAGTGTTTATGAACTTTTTTCTCTTCTTGAAAATTTATATTTAACTAAACTGGATGATTGAGCTGAAAACAAGTTCTGCATATTTTGAAATAATTTAAACAAAAAGAAAGCTTCTATTTCTGCACATGAAACTTGCCAGGACAAGCTTTCAGGTACAAGAAAAAAAAGTCAGCATTTAATTAGTTTTCTTAGTTGTCTCCTTTGGACACATTGTCTATTTTATCATTATTATTTAAGCCATATTTGAGACGGTTGGTGCAGTTTTGTGAAAAATTCCAAAACTTTTAGACAGATCAATTGATATGTTACAGGACACTTAGATTGCATTCACCAAAAATTGGTCACATTCACCGTCAAACTTTAATCATGGATGGCTTATTTGGTTAATAACAACATGGAAATTGAGGCATCTCCAGATGCGTCCTCAAAAAACTCATCTCCTCCAGCTCCTTACGCTCCTCCTCCTCCTCTCGCCAAAAATTCCCTACCTCCTCAACTATTTGTACTGGCCCCTCCCTCTCCTGAACCAAGGCCATAAACAGCCCCAAAGAAGAGTTTCTATGTGTCCACATCCCCCTTTCCCTGCACTAGGCGTCTTCCCCACAGCACCTCAAGTTACTCTTTGAGGTAGGCCAGAGACTTCCACCCAGAACTTTTCTGGAAGCCTTCCCAAGCCCCTCTTGAACCCAGACCTTCCCCTTCCAATACTCCCCCAATTTAGCCCACCCCATTTGTGCTGCCTCCTCCACCCACTTCCCCTCCACCCTTGAGGACTCTGTCCATAACCTCAACAAGTTTCACCAGACAACCTATTCGCAAGGTTGAGGATGATTCCAAAATAAGTGAGATAAAAGGATAAGGGAAATTACAACTTTAAATCACAGAGGATAGCTTCAAGGAAGTGAGTCAAAGGTAGACCTGAGTAACTAAGAATGGCTCCTAATATTCTTCAATGAATAATTAGTGTATAATGTAGGGACACTAACTATTATGGTGAATCTCACAAAGGGTTACAACTTAATAATCAAAGGGAATATTTAAGTATTTAGGAATTAAATAAAATTGATTATTAAGAGAGAGAAGGACAAATATAATAATAGCCTAATAGGAATTTAACTACTATCATATATGTAATTTTATAATTTACTTCTATAAAATTGTTGAAGAAAGTAACACCCTTTAAATATCCTATTCCTCCTTGCACTGACCCATTAACCAACCAGCAAACATATTACTCACATACTAATTTAATCCATCAGAGTCCTGAATTACTAATTAATCTAACCTCATAATCCTTCTTTCCTTTTCCTACTTCCCAGACCTCTTCATTACCCCTTTTGAATATTGCCTCAACTTTAGCACTAGAGCACGTGTAGATTTCTTATGTTTGAGAAGTATAAGCCTATTTAAATTTAGGATATTTTACAGTTTGAATAGACCAGCTAATTCGAGAACACCATAGAATGTAATTGTTTCAAGATCGCTTTTTGTGTATTTCTTGGAGTTAGGCTTGAATAGTGGTATAATTGAGGTAATTTTTTATTGAGTATCATGTGGCCTGTTACAGATGCCTGGGTATAGATTGTGAGCTCCTTTGAGCATGAGAACACTTCATTATTCACCTTTTACTATCACCTCCCTCTTTTATATTTTTGAATTTTTTTACTCATTTTAAATATAATGCCTGAACATAACAACCCAACCTCTACACATCCTCACCCTTGAGCTGATGGGGGGCTCCCCACTAGGAAATTAAAGACACTTTGCATGGCCTGTGTGTCCATGGACCCATTCTTTCAGGGAAGTACAGTTTCTCAAGGTCCTTTCATGAAGTGTGAGTTTTGTTCATGGCGTCAAGTGACTTGTAACACATTGGTCTTCAATGATAACGCCAAGCCATTTACCTCCACTAAATTTTAGTCAATTGCTGACTTGAAGGCCATCATTGAAGACATATGGGATTTGCCTACAACTAGTGATTCGGGGGTGGAAGAGTTGGAGTGGCTAAGTCAGGAGTAGAAGTTGGAGATAGCTGACTGGGCTACAGATGTAGCCTTGGGAAAGTGAAAGATAATAGAGGACAAAGTGGACAAGGGTATTTCAGGTGCTTCAGAGCAAGTGAAGGAGGAGGCTTCCACATCAAACAGATATTGACTAATCATTGAGGATGATGATGAAGAAGAGGTAGAAGTGGTAAAGAAGAAGCACTTTTTCCTTGAAGTTGATCCTGAATTTGGTGTAAGTGTGTTTTAATTTAATTCTTATCACTTCAATGGTAACTGATTATCTCTTTTTTTTTGTTGTTTAAGGGGTGAAGACCATGGAGAAGATTCCTATAGCCTGCTGGGGCCAAAGGGCCAGTTAAAGATGGTCTGTCGAGTGCCGAGGAGGCCTACTTGAGGGTCCAAGCAACCACCCCACACTCATCAAATGTCATTCTTTGAGGGTTTATGTGACAAGGTCGGGAAGATTTTAGACTTTGAATTGTATGATATAGCGGAATAGTTGTTGGACATTGGGGAGGTGGTGTTTGCGGATGGTGATGAAGTTTTTGAGAAGAGTCAAAAGGGAATTCAAAAATTCAGAGAGAAGATTAAGGAATTTATTTGAAGAAAGTTGGAAAAAAAGAAAATAAAATAGAGAAGGAAAAAAATATCTTTATTTTTTTGAATATTGTTTTATTTCTTTGTTTGTTTTACTGTTTTGATTTGTTATGTAAAGAGATGAAAAAGAAAAGTTTGTGTGTTTTAAGAGAGAAAATTTTGAGAGAAAAAAAAGAAAAGAAATATTTTAAGGAAGAAAACTTTGAGAGAAGAAAATAAAGGAAATTTAGATTTTTTTTTTTCAAAAGAAGTTTGATTTGAGGTTGATTTTTGAAGAAAATTGTGTTGATGGTTTGATTTTGAGTAAAGCAGAAAAGAAATGAAAACATAAACGAATTTGAATGTTGAAAGTAAAAGAAAGCAAAAGAATTTTTTTAGAAAGAGTATGATAACATTATAAGAAATTAAATTTTAGAAAAAAAGAAAATGATTTTATTTTGATACATGTTTGAATTAATTTGTAATTTTATTTTATTATTTTATTTTACTTTATTTTATTTTATTTTATTTTATTTTATTTTATTTTATTTTATTTTATTATATTTTATTTTATTTTATTTTATTTTATTTTATTTTATTTTATTTTATTTTATTTTATTTTATTTTATTTTATTTTATTTTATTTTATTTTATTTTATTTTATTTTATTTTATTTTATTTTATTTTATTTTATTTTATTTTATTTTATTTTATTTTATTTTATTTTATTTTATTTTATTTTATTTTATTTTATTTTATTTTATTTTATTTTATTTTATTTTATTTTATTTTATTTTATTTTATTTTATTTTATTTTATTTTATTTTATTTTATTTTATTTTATTTTATTTTATTTTATTTTATTTTATTTTATTTTATTTTATTTTATTTTATTTTATTTTATTTTATTTTATTTTATTTTATTTTATTTTATTTTATTTTATTTTATTTTATTTTATTTTATTTTATTTTATTTTATTTTATTTTATTTTATTTTATTTTATTTTATTTTATTTTATTTTATTTTATTTTATTTTATTTTATTTTATTTTACTTTATTTTATTTTATTTTATTTTATTTTATTTTATTTTATTTTATTTTATTATATTTTATTTTATTTTATTTTATCTTTATTTTATTTTATTTAAAGTTTTTTTTCTTTTAAATTAGTTCAAAGAAATATACAGAAATTATAAATTGAAAAAAATAGATAAATGAATTTAAGATTTAAATGATTATGAATTTTAAAGTTTTAAAATTGAAAGATATGTTGAAGATGATAAGATTTAAGTTTTTTAGAAAAGGAAAGAAAAGAAAGAAGAAAATAAAGAAAAGAAACAGAAAAGAGAAAGAAAGAACAAAAGAATTTATGTTTTATGTTTTGAAGGATATTCTAAGTGAAAAGATTTGATAAGTTCAGGAGCATTGGAAACATTAGTGGCTGGTTCCCAGGAAGTTTTATTAGTATCATTGAGGTAGCCTTCCCATTCCATGAGGTATTGAAGTTTCTCTTTGCGCCTTCTTGAATCAATAATCTGGCTTACTTCCCACTCTAGATGATCTTATACTTCTACCGGCTCTGGAGGAGGATGCTTCATGCCCTGGTATATTTCTCAAGCCAGTTCCAAGAGAGATAAGTGAGAAACAGGATAAACTGATTGCCACTTTGTAGGTAGCTTGAGTCAAAATGCATTTTTTTCAATTTCAGCATAAATTTCAAAAGGACCCAAGAGCTTCTAAGATAGTTTCCTAGATGGTCAAGTTTCTTGAATATTTTTGCATCAAGCCATACTTTGTCACCTGGCTTAAAGAGTGGAGCAGATTGTCAATTTTAGTCAGCCTGTTCCTTATACCTTTGATTTGCCTCTTCCAAGTTAGATTGAAGTTAGCCTAGAAGTTGTGAAATTTTTCTAAGATAATGTTCAGCAGAATGATTTTTCCTACATGAATAAGATTGAATCAAGGATGTTGTCCATATATAGTTTTGAAGAGAGATTGTTTTTTCAAAGAATGTATTGAGTTATTATAAGCAAATTTTTCCAATGGTAACCATGTGGTCCAATTTTCTTGTAGATAATTTACATACATTCAAAGATATTTTTTGAGGATTTGATTGACTCTTTCAATTTCTCTACTGGTTTAAGGGTTATAAGAAGTAGAAAGATTCCTTTGAATATTTGATTATAGACATAATTGAGTCCATAAATTAGAAACAAAAAAAGAGCCCCTATCTGAAATAATATCATTGGTTAATCAATGTTCAGAAAAAACATTTTCTAGAAATAATTTTGCTAAATCTTCTACTTTTTCAGTAGCAACAGTTTTAATGAAAATAGACATTTTAGAAAATCTATTGACTATAGCTAATATACTATCAAAATTATCTGATGGAGTTAATTGAGAAATGAAATCCATAAAAATTGATTCCCAAGGTTTAGAGGTAATTGGAAGTGGTTGAAGAAACCCATACTTCCTATGTTGAGGTACCTTTTTCCTATTACGTTAATAACAGGCATTAATATATTCCTTGATTTCTCAAGTCATTCCTGGCCAGAAGAAATTTCTTGCTATTAACTGGTAGGTTTTGTCAGCCCCAAACTGACCAGCTAACAGAGAATCATGTCTATTATTGAAAATACATAATTTTATATCCTTATCATTAGGGATAACTACTCTACCTTTAAAGACTAATAGACCTGATTTTATACTGAATCTTTTTGCTCCTTTCCTCAAGAGTATTTTGTCTTTGATACCCACACAATAATCATCTTTTGCTTGAGCTTCTTGAATTTTGGATAGTTTATTTTAAATTGTTTGAGTTTTCATTGTTTTGAGTTGATGAGTTGTTAACATTGATTTGTTGAAAATTAATTCGAAATTCTATGGGTTTTTTTTAGCAAATGCCTTCCCCCACTCTGGTTAAATGTCATCCCTATGTGACAATATGTCTGGAACTATGCAAATTTTTTTAGGACAATAGGTAATAGGGAAAGAAAATTCTAATAAGAACTCAGCCCATCTGGCTTGACATTGCGTCAAGACTTTAGTAGACATAAAGCGTTTTACTGCATTATGATCCGTTAAAATTTGAAAGGGACTATTAAGACTGAGAAGAAAAGAACACCATTTTTTAACACAATTAATAATAGCATGTAACTCTTTATCATGAACTTTGTAATTTAACTCTTCTGCGAGTGATTTTCATGATTCAAACACAACAGGATGAAACAATTTTCTTTCATGATTTAATTGGAATATAACCCCTGCAATAGCATAATTACTAGCATCTGACTTGACAATTGCTAAAGCAGAAGGATAAAAATGTTGAAGAATTGGAGCTGTGGTGAATGCAGATTTCAATGCTTTGAATTCCTTTCATGCTGTATCAGTGAAAACAAAGGGAATATCTTTTCTAAGAAGAGAAGTGAGATTTGTGATAGTTATAGAGTAAACTTTAATAAATCTTCTATAGAAATATGCAAAACCTAAAAACTCCTGTAAGTATTTTACAGATTTTCGCTCTGGCCATTCCAATATTTTTTTAACTTTCCTATCATCCATGACAAGGCAATCAGAGGATAATGTAAAGCCTAGAAATTCAATAGAATTTAGGTGTAATTTTTACTTAGTGTGCTTGGAATAGAGACCATGCTCTTGAATATGATTGAGAACCTGTCAAACATGTTCAATATGTTCCTTGAGGGTCTTTAAAAAAATTATAATATCATCTAAATAGACAACAACAAATTGTTCAACAACATCATGAAAGATATAATTGACAAAAGTTTGAAAATTTGAGGGTGCGTTACATAACCCAAAAGGCATAACCAAATATTCAAAACTACCAAACCTAGTGCCCATTGCTGTTAAAGGTTCATGGCCTTCAGCAAGATGTATAATGTTGTAAGTGCCTCTCAAATCAATTTTAGAAAAGCAATTAGCACCACTAAAAAAAGAAAAGAGTTAAGACAAAGGAGGAACTGGATATGTTTTATTCTTAGTCACTGTGTTGAGTTTTCTATAATCAACGCACAACCTAAGACTTCCATCCTTTTTCTTTACAAAAAGAACTGGAGAGCCGGTTGGGGACTTATTGGCTTGAAGGAAACCTTTTGCCACATTCTCTGAAATGTAGTCTTGAAGAAATTGAGATTCATCCTTTGATAGGGAGTAGACAGGACCTACCAAAGGTGCTGGACCTACTAGCTCTATTTGATGATTGTAAGGTTGATGAGGCAATAGCTTGTTGGCCTTACAGATTGAATATACATCAAGAAAGTCGTGATATACTTCTGGTAGAGTTAATTTAATGGCTTCAATATTGATTTGGGAATTCTCTTCATTGTTTAAGGAGTCTTTTGAGGGTATACCCAAATTTAGAGAGCAAGAATTGTTTATCTTGAGGCTGTTGAAAACCACTTTGAGTAAAGTAACCCAGCTAGAAAAGTTAGCCAAATTCTCATTTAGAGAAAAATTAGATGGTTGCAAATCATCTGGAAGAGATATGTCCTCTAGCAGGACAGGGTAAGAAGGGCTGTTTAACTCCCTGTTGAGCTGCAATGAAGAATCATAAATATACTTAGAGCAAGGGGTGATCAATTTCTCTGACCAATCAATGTCAGGAATCCAATGTGTTAAAAATTCATAGCCAAGAATGGTATTGTCCATCCATGGGGAATCCAATACTTTTAATTCCCACTCAAAGGAAGAAAATTTTGGAAAGTTGAAACCCCAAAAAACTCTCTTACTATCCCAATACTTGGGTTCCTCTGATTCAACCAAATAAGTTGGAATTTGGTTGGCATCTTTAAAGGTCAGCTTAAGTTTTTTGGAAAAAGATAAACTGATAAATAAAATTGAAGCTCCAGAGTCAATAATACAACTGAAGGGTATATTCTTCTTAAAAATAATAAATCACAAATGGCTAATGGAAACTCCAGTCCTTGAGACATGGAGGTTCTGTAAACTGGGAGAAATAAAATAGTTTTTTTGCACACCAGTAAACCATTCTATAGTTTTTGACTTTGAGTTTTTACCTTCCCTTTCCTTCAATTTTGCACAATCTTCCAACTTGTATTTACCCCCGCAATACATATATAACCCATTATCTGCCCTTCTTTTCCTTTCATCTTCCTTTAGTTGCTATTTTGGGCTCTATACCATACTTATATCTCCAGGAGTCAAGATTTTAGGTTTAAACTTTTCCTTTCCATTGTGACTGGGTTTGGATTGGTTCAATTAGGTTGGTAAGGAATGATTGTTTGAAGTAGTCCCAAATTTGAAATTTGAACCATGATATTTTTTCACGTGAAGCCTTTGTTGAAGTTGTCCTTGATGCATACTGTCCAGTTCAAGGTTCCTATCCATTAAGTCCTTCAAACTCTCCAATTTTTTCCCATGAAGATTTAATTGGTCCAGAACCCTCAAAGGAAGTCACTTTTTGAAATGATATTTGAGGGCAGCATCATTCAGAATAACTCAAGTTTTTGAAGCCCTGGAATTTGAGATATACTCAGAAGCTTTACCATTATCACTCATGCAAAGGAAATTAAGTTCTATCTCCACGTTGTCAGTTTCATTGGGGTCACCAAACAACATAAAAAGTTGATCCTCAAAATTTTTCAAATTTTTAATGAGTAAGTGAGGTTCTCTCAAAGAAAGCATGAGTAGATAAGGCTTGAACCACCATGACACCTTTCCTTATAAGTAAGAAGAGGCATAAATGACCTTGGAGCGATCTGTAATAAAGGTTCAAAGGTTATTTTGGAATAGTAGCTTGCATGTCTGAAAGAAGGGACACAATCTGTAAGGACTCTCTCCATCAAACTTTTCTGGAGATTTCATTGAAGGAGTTTTGAATTTAGATTATTTAGAAGAGGCAGGATTAGTGAGAGTTTTAACCAGGAGTTTCATGAAGTACTCCAATGAAGCTTTTGTGCCAGGGTTTGAAGATTGGCCTGAAGGTCTGGTAGGTGGGGCTGATGTTGTCTTGTGCATAGTTTCCTTTCTTTCATCTTATTCACTGTAATCCTCAAAATCCTGAGTGATGTCCTCTACAGATTGAATTGAATGTTTTCTCTCCATTAAATCAAGAAATTTGAGGGAGTGAAGGCAAGAAGCAGGACGTAATGAGGTCAGCCTATCCCTAGTGTGAGCTCTAGTAGTAGCACCAATGGGAGGAGGAGTGTGTTGAACAGGTGCCATTTAGATTTAGCACCTGAAAGTTGTAGTAGTATAAAGAATGAGAACTATGGATAATTAAATTATACTGTCACTGGAAAGCCTATGCAAAAAGTTGAAGATGATCCCAAAATAAGTGAGAAAAAAGGATAAGGGAAATTACAACTTAGAAGCACAGAGGATTACTTCCAAGAAGTGATTCAAAGGTAGAACTGGGTAACTAAGAATCTTTCCTAATATTTTTTGAGGAATAACTAATGTATAATGTAAGGGCACTAACTATTATCTCAAATCTCACAAAGGATTAAAACTTAATAATAAAAGGGAAGATTTAAGAATTTAGGAATTAAAATAAATTTATTATTAAGAGAGAGAAGGACAAATATAATAATAGCCTAATAAGAGTTTAACTACTATCATAAATATAATTTTATAATTTAATTCTATAAAATTGTTGAAGGAAGTAACACCCTTTAAATATCCTATTCCTCCTCACACTGATCCATTAACCAACCAGCCACCATATTACTCATAGACCCATTTAATTCACCGGAGTTCCCAATTACTATATAATCTAACCTTATAATCCTTCTTTCCTGTTCCTACTTCCCAGACCTCCTCATTACCCTCAGACCCACAATTAACCCTTTTGAATATTGTCTCAACTTCAGCACTAGAGCATGTGTAGATTTCTTATGTTTGAAAAGTATAAGTGTATTTAAATTTAAGATATTTTAAAGTTTGAATAGCGCAGCTAATTTGAAAAATTCATAGAATGAAATTGTTTAAAGATTGATTTTTGCGTATTTCTTGGAGTTAGGCTTGAATGGTGGTGTAATTGAGGTACTTTTCCTTCGAGTTTTATGTGGCGCATGAAAACAAGCCATTCTTTGGCTTTGGCCTTACTAATATCCCCCCTGCCCCTTCTCCCCCCACCAAAAACAACAACCCTATGGCATTGGGTTTCCCGCGCATGGTGGGCTTAGATGGAGCTAAAAACCCCAAGGCACTAACGGATTGCCTCTTCACCCTGGTCAACTTGGTCAAAGATCCCCCCTGCAAGAGAATGCGCATCAACATGTACACAACTATGTCTGACATAAAGGCTTTGACAAACATCCTCAGGACACATACCCTTCAAGCCTCTTTCCATTCTCAACCAGACATTTCCATTTATCCCCCTCCTCAAAAGAAGCTCCCCCCTGCTTCCTCCTCTTCCCCAGCTGACCCCTCTTCCCGTGCCGAAAGGTATTTCAACAAAAAATTTAAAGAAATCCTTCCTTGACTTCCCCTCCCTGCCATCTCTTCCTCACCTCTCAGGCCACCTCAAAAGAAACCATATTTTGCAAAAATTACCTCCAATTCCTCTTCTCAACATGCTCCCCAACCCTTGTGCTCTCCTCTGCCTCCCTTCAGCATACTCTCCTTCATCATCATAAAACAAGCTAACCCAACCACACCAGTCCTTAAATATTTTGCTACCCCTCAATTGCTATCCCTACTCAATATTTTCTAGCCACTAATAAGGTCTTAACCCCCTCCTCTTCTAATCTGGTTGGGATTTGGGGTATAGAAAGTCTAAATTCCAACAATATTAAACTCATTGTGGCTAAAGAAGCTAAAAAACTCATACTCATTAATTTTTGGCAATCATGGATCCCCAACAACAATATTTTCAAGCCCCCAACTCATCCAGTTGTAGCCCAAAAAGTCCCTAATTATTTAAACCTCAATGAGCAAAACAGCATCACCATCCTCATTGAAGAATAACCTGAAGCCCTCAAATAACTCTACCAAGTATCGTGGCTCAGAAGGCCCAAAGGAAGGGCAGGGGAAACCCATTCCTCAGTCATCCTCCACCTTTTAGATAAGCATGATGTTGACCTACTTGTTTCCCCCTCTGCTCTTTTCCCTTCATCTTTAAAAGCCAGGTACAATTCACTGAAGCTGTCAATAGTGAATGGAGCACGTGCTATAGGTGCTGGGGCAAGGGTCACCCTCCAATTAACTGCTCTCCCCCCCCCAGTTTCACAAACTTTGCTGGATACCACAGCTCTAATGATTTCAAGGCTTCCAAAATTGACTCCCCAGTCTGCTCCAGATTTTTCAACTCTCTTTCATCTGACAACCCTCTGAACATGGCTACCATTACCCTCTCCTCCCTCCTCAAATCTAACCCTCAATCTTCTCACAGCATTCACCTCCCTCACCACTCAGAATGTCCCCACAATGCCCCCAAATAGATGTCCATACCAGAACTTCTTAAGTGTCTCAATTTTTTCTCTATATTTCAACTTAATTGTCATAATTCCTTTCTTTGTTTTCACTTTCTCTTTAATGAACCCTCCACCTCCAAGTATGATCTTTGTTAGGATTCGGTTGAGAGACCAGGAGGAGGAGCACTACAGTTACTATTCATTGTAAAGAGGAGGAATAGTGGATATTGTATAAGGGGGCTATATGGTGCAAGTGCTGTGGAGCTCTCCCCATTGAAAAACTTATCTAGTAATCCAGTTACTCTCTAGTCTCACTGCCAATCAGCATAGTCAGTCCCATCTTCTCTCACTGTTGGAATTCCCAACATAGTCAGTCTTATTTAGTCTCACTGCTGCATCCAGCATAGCCATTCCTGTCTTAGGCTAGTGTTAGTGCTAGTGGTAGTCTGCCTTCTTAGGTCCTAACATTTTTTCCAATCATAATTGGTGCACTTCTGAAGAAAAATGAATCACTCAGTCAACCTAATTCAGAAACTCTTCTTCAATGCAAGAGCAAATGGTAGACTTAAAATAACAAGAAAACAGACTCATGGAACATCTAGCAGAGGAGAGGCCCTCATACCTTGGCCCCACAGAAGCAGAACTGGACGCCGCTGAAGCTGAGGCACAGACATGGCCTGTGACATCAGCACCACTTTTTAAAGGCCCAAAGATTTCTGTCCCAGAAGTCTTCAATGGAAAGAGAGGTCCCCAGAAAGATCAGTATTCATTTCAAGTAAATCTTTATGTCCTGCTCAACTTCCATAAGTTCTCAGATGTGAAATCGAAAATTGAATTTACAATCTCGTACCTCACAGATGAGGCAGAGTTCTTTGAAAAGCCATATACAAAGGAACCCGTGGAAATAATGAGTTGGAAACAGATTTCTATCAGTTCATGGAGGCATTTGAATAAGCATTTGGTGATCCCAATGTGGCCACAGCCTCAGAGCATGCTCTCAAACAGTTGCGACAGAAACACTCTGTTGCTGTTTCAGCCTAGGTATCCCCAGGACTGAGTATTTATTATGCTTAAAATAAGATAACCTTAATTACCTTAAGCTTATAAGTAAAAATTATGGTTATTATGCTTAGATATATATTTATTACACTATTAAATGACTTATGTAAGTTTAAATAGCTTATCCATAGCCCCATAATACTTATTAAAGTGCTTATAGAGTCATAATATACTTATCTTAAGTAATATTAAGTAATTATAGACATACATAAGCCTATATGTATACATAAACCTCATATTCAGTGAAATATGTAGTTATATTATGTATATATAGGTCTAGAATTGGGTTTTTACCTCTAAATAGCCCATAAGATTAATTTTTCTGCTTATTTTAGGTCATATAGATGTATTCAATGGACTCACAATGCCTACACAAGCATATACACATTTTCAGGTGCATATATCCAGTTTGGACAACTTAATCTGCTTCCTTTGATGGATTTTTACAGATTTATGGGTTGAGATATAATTACTGAGTTAATATGGATTCCTGAGGATGTTATTGGGGGCTTAGAAAGTTGATTTGTTTCTTTATATGCTTTGAGTTTCATTCTATACTTTTTCCATGAGTTCTTTTACCTGTTTCTTTATGGTATCCAATTTTATCTGTTTTCTATATTTATGGTATGGGTATATGATATCATTAATTGTGATGGGGGTCCTTACTGAAGGTCTAGGTGTTTATAATTCTTAAATTGGATTCCATGGGGAGGTGAAGGGCCCTCACAGTGCTGTAATTTCCAGGGAGAGCAGTGAAATTTTCTGGATTGAAGGTCTGTGCAATCCAGTGGATTTTGGTATAAGTAAGGGAGGATTTGACAGGTTATTGGACATCACTTACTTACTACAATTAAAATAAACAGTTTAACACAATTATTATCATATAAAAATATATTTTAAAGCATTTATAAATTTATATTATCTTTATGTTAGCTATAACTATATTTTATTAACCTATTTTCCACCACTAGCATGCACCAATCCAAATATTGTGAGTTAGCACTGAGCATAACTATTTTATTACTCTTCCCCTCAGATTTAATCACAAAATAATTTATCAATAAGTAGTTGGACCATTAATATTTACTATTAAATTATACTTAGATACTAGCATACCCTGAAATTATGAGGATGTGTCCAAATTCTAGGGCCACACCAGCTATGTTACAAAATTGGGAAAAGAAGCACTCATGTTTCATGTTAGAAATGGGCTCTGAAAAAAATAAAGAATGCCCTAGTTAGTCACCCTTGTGTAATCTCCCCCAAGAACTCATGGAACTAGGTATCCAAATTTAAAACATGTTCAAGCATCAGCAAATGGATGGTTGGAGTGGTGCTTGTCAGTGGCACAAATATGCCCCATCAGGCGGTGCCAGTGAAAGGGACCCAAACACCATGGACATTGATGAAGTCAATTTATGCAATGCTAATAGGAAGAAAAGGCTATCTGATGAAGAAAACCAGATGCATATGAGTAGAGGGATGTGCCTCTGATATGGAAATGGTGGTCATCTAGAAAGGGAGTGTATGGAGAAGATCAGGGTTAGTGAGGTGGAGGATAGTTCAGGTAGGGTGCAGGTATAAGACAGAGCTCAGGTGTGAAGGTTGTGCCCTCCTTGAGCAGATAAGAGGCAAAGAATAAGGGGGATTTTGTAGAAGAATTATCAGCATGTAATCCATTTGAAGTAAATGATAATTGTATTATACTAAGCTTGAATTTAATGATACTTGATTCCACAACAAATTTACAAGCCCTACTGAACTGTGTGGCCACCAACTGTTTTATTTTTAACAAATTTTTACAGAGAAATAATATGAAAAGTGAAAAATTGGACCACCCTAGGAATCTAATTATATTTGGCAGATCCCCAGATGGGGGAGGAGTAGTAAGAGAAAAGGTTTTTTGCAGGTTTTTGTGTAACAGAAAAGAGTTGAATTGCAGAGCATATGCAACAAACCTGAAGGAAAAGTACAACATAGTACTGGGTATGACAAGGTTGGACCAATATAACCCACACACTTGCTGGAAGGAAAGGGGATTATGGTGCTAAAGTATTGGCCCCCTAGCCCTTTCAGGGGTCAGGGGGCCATCCCAGAAATTATTCTGGTGTTTTATTATCATCAGTTGAATTTGAAACAGAAATAATGCTTTCTCTTGATTCTAAGAAGAAGGATGGGGATGGGTTGCCAACAGGCAGCACCAGAGAGGGCCAAAAGGGAGAAGAAAGCACCTAAAGGAGGAGAAGGCACAAAAGAGGAAGGATAAGGCAGAATATGGGAAGGTGGATGGCACAGAGAAAGAATTTTTCCCCTGGCCTCTGGAGGGGTCAGGGGCCCCTCCCAGCAAGTCTCCTTGTGTTTCATTATCATCAGTAGACTTTCCACAAGAACTGACACTTTCTCTTGATGCTATGTTTCAGGACTTGAAGGGGGTTCTGGAGGAAGAAGAGGAGCTGGAATGCAACACAACAGCTTGGAACATATCTTCAAAGATTTCAGCCAAGGTCCAGTCCTCAAAGCCAACAAAAAGCTTCATTGAAATGGTCCCTGAAGCTTACTGTGGATTTCTACTGCTGTTTGAAGATGGAGAAGTCAATACCCTAACACCTTGTCAACCATTCAAATTTTTCATAGATCTGATTCCAGGTGCAACCCCTCAATTTAGCTGCATAATTCCATTATCTACCCTAGAGTCAACAGCACTAAAAGAGATGATTGATGAAAATTTAAAGAATGGTTTTATTAGGAAATCAAAATTTCCATGGGCCGCACCTGTGATCCTTGCAGGAAAAAAGGATGGGGCATTAAGACCTTGTATGGATTTCAGAAGGATAAACGCACTGACAGTTAAGAACAGATATCCCCTTCCCCTGACTAGTGAGCTAATTGATAGCCTTCAAGGTGCAGAGATCTTCACATCCCTAGATCACAAGGCAGGCTACCACAACATATGTGTGAAAGAAGGTGATAATCATAAAATGGAATTTTTCACCAAATTTGGTAATTTTGAATGTCTGTTAATTCCATTTGGTCCATTTAATGTGCCTTCCACTTTCCAAAATTTCACCAACAGCATCTTTAGAGACAGCATAGGGATAGATGTGGTGGTATACCTGAATGAAATCCTGATTTACTCTAGATCAATGAAAGAACACCAGATACATGTGAAAGACTGTTTTCCGTGCTTGAGGGAGGCTCAAGTATGGTTAAAACCAAAAAAATGTGTTATTTCAGTAGGTGAAATCTACTACCTGGGTATAATCATCTCAAAAAAAATATGGTGAAAATGAACCAGGATAAAGTAAAGGCAGTAATGGAATGGACAAAACCAACATCAGTAAAAGAGCTCCAGTAATTTCTAGGCTCTGCGGATTTTTACTGCTGCTTTGTTGAAAATTACTATTACATTTGCCAACCATTTCACAACCTCAAAAAGAAAGAAGACAAGTTTATCTGGACTGGTAACCAACAAGATGAATTTGACTACCTGAAAAGACAATTTTTGACATCCCTTATTCTTGAAATCCCTGACTTATTAAAGCAATTTGTTCTGGAATGTGACTGCTTAGATTTTTTCACTAGGTGCATTATTATCTTAATACAATGCTGAAAATGTCCTGCACTCAGTAGCATATTTTTCAAAAACACTTCTAGGTGCAAAATTGAACTATGAAATATATGATAAGGAATTTTTGGAACTAGTTGAAGCGGTGTGCACCTTGAGTCACTATTTATAAGGTGGGTCACACAGACTACAAGTTATTGTTTACATGGACCATAAAAACTTTGAAACCTTCATGACAACAAAAAATTTGACTTTCAGGCAAGCATTCTGGACAGAACTGCTAAGTAGCATTAATTTTGTGGTTATATTCCAACCAGGAAAGAAAAGTGGCAACCTTACGCGCTATCACAACTTCCTGATTTGCACACAGAACTGGACCAGTTACACACTGTTGGAACTACATTATTGAAGGGGGACTTAAAGAGGGGGTAATCCTAGAAGTGGAATGGGTGGATGAAGATTTGATGGAATGGGTAAGGAGGGAGCAGGAAAAGGATGAGGGGGTGAAGGAGTTTTTCAGCCTAGATATCCCTAGGACTGAGTACTTTTTATACTTAAAATAAGATAACCTTAAGTAAATTAAGCTTATATCTTAAAAATAAGGTTAAAACAATAATATATATGATTATATTACATATATATATAATTATTACACTATTATATAAATTAAAGTAGTTTAAATAGCTTATCCATAGCCTAATAATACTTATTAAGGTCTTAATGTAGTCATAATATATTTATCTTAAGTGATATTAAGTAATTATTGACATATATAAGCTTATATGTATACATAAATCTCATATTCTGTGAAATATGCAGTATATTATGTATATTTAGGTCTATAAGTGCGTTTTAGCCTCTTAATAGCCTATAACCTTTGTTTTTCTGCCTATTTTTGGTAATATGGATGTATTCAGTGAATTCACAACGCCTAAAGAAGCATATACATCTATTTCAGGCACATGCACTCAGTTTGGAGAACTTAATCTGCTTCCTTGGATGGATTTTCATGGATTTATGGGTTGGGATATAATTTATGGGTTAATATGGATGCTTGTGGATGTTATTGGGGGCTTGGACATTTCATTTGTTTCTTTATATGCTTTTGGTTTCATTTTATCCCTTTTGGATGATTTATTTTACCTGTTTCTTCATGGTATCTGCTTTTATCTAAATTTTCTATTTATGGTATGGGTCTGTGTTATCATAAATTGTGATGGAGGGTCATTACTGGAAGTCTGGATTTTGAATCTTCTTGAAGTGGAAGCCATGGGGAGGTGATGGGCCCTCACAGTGTTGTAATTGCTGGGGATAGTAGTAACATCATCTGGATTGAAGGTCTGTGCACTCCAGTGGATTTTGGTATAAGTAAGGGAGGATTTTGACGTTATTGGACATAAATTACTTACTACAATTCAATTAAACATTTAAAAACAATTATTATCATTTAGAAATATAATATAAACCCTTTATAAATTGATATTATCATTATATAAGCTAGAACTATATTCTATTTATCTATTTTCCACCACTAGCACACATTTAAATTCAAGTATTGTGAGTTTTATTTGAGTATAACTATTTTATTAGTCTTCCCTTGAGATTTAATCACTAAATCATTTATAAGTAAGTAGTAGGACCATTAATAAATTCTATTAAATCATACTTATATACTAGATACACTTACAATTGGTGGTCTTTCTTTAGTTTTTACTTATTATTTATTATAAGCCTTGGGACGTGATTTTTACTTTAGTATAGCTCAAAAAAACTTAATATTTGGGTCTTCTGCACATTATTGGGTCATCATAACTGAGTGATTGCGGAAAAGAACCCTTATAATAATTGTAAAAATTTTTTATAATAAAAATTAGGTATTTACAGTAGTAACTGTACCCAATATAAACCCAATTTCACTTGGTATTTGGTCACCAATATAACACCCAATTAAATTGGTATTTATTTAAAGCTCGGTAAGCTATTTCTTCAACCTTATAAAGGTCTAGTTAAACTTATTATTTTATTTTTAACAGATTTTTTTTGAATTTTTTTACATTTCATTTAAATAAATAAAGATTTAAATTCAGGGTAAGCTCCAGTGCTTTTTTATTAGTAATAACATTGCTAATACTTTTAATCTACTAATTCCAATAGGTTTTCCTTTCTGTAGACTTGATATATTTTTACTCTTGTCAATATGAGTGCTATTCAGGACAATGTAAGTGAAAAGCCTGCTTATAATACCAGGTCTAAAGCTAACAAAAACATTGCTCCAGGACATAACCATGGAGGGTCAATCATACCCCCAGCCAGAGCAAATGAGTATAGATGAAAATAAAGGTTTCTTAAAAAATATTACCATAAAAAAGACATCTCCTCCTCTGCAGGATCAACTATCCCATCTTGCAAAACAGGTCCTGAAGTTGGAGGAATAAAAGTCTCTCATGCTCAAGGAGGTAGAGCAATTGCAGAACAATTGCAAGGTAGGATTCCAGCAGATGAATAATCACTGGCAGAGCTAAAGGGAGGCTAGCAAAGTCAGCAACCCCCTACCCCAGGAGGGTCACATCACTCCCAGGAGAAAATACTGGCAGACAAATGGAAGTGGGATTGGTTCCATCAACAATGGTCCAGTCACAGCTTCAACAGGTATCCTCCTCCTCATCAGACTTCCTCAGTTCACCCCTACAAGGGAAAACAAAAGCTCCAAAAATCAGGGCTCACACAAATCCCGTGGTAAGTAGTTTATCCTATCAGATTGAGCACAATACTGATAATTACAATATAGGTAATATTATTGATGTCAAATCTGTGCAGAAAATAGAGGAGGACTTAATAAAATTAGGTTTTGATGTAGATACACCTGACTTGTCTTTTGTCAATAACAAAAGTACTATTTATAATAATAATACAGTTAATCCTCAGTTTCCACCACTTACTAGTGAGATGAGAAGTTCACAAGAGAGTGAAAGAATTGAGAAGGAAGACATGGAGTATTTTAATAATAATCCAACTTTCAATAGAATTGTTTCAGCATTGTGGAATAGAATTACTGATTGTGAGGAACAGAAAGTTAAGCTCACAAGTGATACAATTTCATCCTTAACATTGAACATTTCTCAACTGGCAACAAGTAATAAAGAATTAGAGAATGAACATTTGTCTCTAACTCTTAAGTATGATTCATTGAGTAATGAATATAGTGAACTTTCAAAAAAATTCTGTGAGTTAGAAAAACTATATGAAGCACATTTATTGAAAACTGAATCTAGAACTAAGTTATCTTTTTTCCCAGACAAATAAAATTGTCTCTGAGCTGCTACAAAGATTGACTAAAGTGGAGATTGAAACTGCCAATCTAATTATGAACCAGGATAAACATAATTATACTAAGTATAATAATAATACTTTCATTGGAAAAAGTGAATCTCATTCCTTCCCTATACCACCACAACTAAAACCATCTGGTGGTAGTGTCAAATCTAAAAATGTAAGTCAAAAATCCATACAGGAGGAAATACAAGATCATTTATCAAGAGTAAATGAGTTATTGAATTTACCTAAGATTAGTGAAATAAAATCCAATCAGAAGAACTGGCCTAAGCTAGATCAGTACCCAACTTATGATGGGGAAGCCAGCTCTGATTGGCAACATTTTATCCAAAGAATTGACAACTTGAAATTCTCATATAAGTTACCAGATGAAGAAATAACATCAAAATTGATTTCTTTATTTAAGGATGTTGCTTTATTATGGTTTGAAGCTGTTTTGAATAAGGGTAAAAATTACTCTTGGGCTGAATGGAAACAACTAATTTAAAAAGAATTTGGAGGTTCTAAATTCAGGCTCACTCAGCAGATACTTTATGAGAAAAATAGATACAATCCATTGAATGGTGACAAACCTATTGTATTTTTAATGAATTTATATAAAATATTAAAAGCCATTGAGCCTAACATGGATTTAAACTTATGGAAATATAAGATAATATATAAATTACCTATATCTGTCAGAGAGATTGTTGTAGCTAGAACAATTAATGTTACTGAATATTCTGACTTTATTAATATTTGTAATGAAATATTGTTAAACCATGAGTATGAAGCAATGTATTCCACTTATAAAGAAAATATTGAACTTGTTAAAAATCAGAATTCAAAAACACTTCAGGAGAAGCAGAAAAAACCTACTGCACCTGTAGTACCAAAAAAGTGTGAAACAAATACTTGTTATAAGTGTAACAAACCTTGGGTTAAATGTCACAAATGTGAAAAGAATATAACTATTGTTTAAAATCAAAGTGAAACTGAAACTGAAACTGAAAAAAGTAAAGATTCAGGTGATTATGACAGTAATATCTCATATAGTGATGAAAATGAAGTCTTTATGTTTGAAGATGATTTGTCCATCTTTGAAAATCCAATATTAAATATGGACTCAAATGAATCTTTATTAAATTTTGAGGATGCTGAAATCATTAAAGATATACAAGCTTATAACTTTAGAATGACACCTATCACGGTTCCAGCTATCATTTCTGGTTAAAACATTTATATATTATTGGAAAAAAGAGCTTCTGGTTCTGTTGTTTCTACTAATAAATTACAGAAAATTGATAGTGAATATAAGTCTAAGCTTGAACCCCTTCAAAGTAAAAATTGGAGAGTTTTTAGATCAGTACTACACCCCATTGGTAGATACAAAGCTACTGTTTTCTTTGAACATCAACATGGTTATGTAAGAGTAACTTGTGACTTTGTAGTAATGGATAATACTAACTGTAGTAACTGTTTTATCATTGGAAATGATATTCTGACTAAGTTTGGTGTAAAATTAGACCATGCTAATAACAATTTTACAATTGGCATGAATGGTAAAAGGAAATTTTAAATAAATTCTTTTAACACAGTCTTACACATTAAGTCAGTAACAAATATTCCGTCCAAAGGAAGAGAATCCAATGAGATGCAACTTCTGCAAACAGAAATTTCTAAAGCATCTTTTGGCACTCAGATAAGTGAAGCTGAGAAAAACAGTATTTTTGACTTAATTAAAGCCTTTCCTATGGCTTTTGCACATGGTAAAAATGAACTTGGCCTTGTAAAAAATCATGAAATGAAAATAAGTTTAACCTGTGATATGGATAATATTCCTGCTAGTCTTAAAAAGAAACCATACCCTACTGCACCAATGAAGAGGAAAGACATAGAGGATAATATTAAGATGTTATTAAAAATGAACATTCTTGAAAAGGTTGAAACTACACCAAAATATTGTGTAATATCACCAGTGCTAATTTCTTATGAACAAGATAAAGAAAGACTGTGTGGTGACTTTAGAGCATTAAATACATTTACAGTAGATTATATTTATCCTTTGCCAAGGATTGCCTCTATACGTGCTACCCTTAAAGGTGCTAAGTATATTAGTTTCTTAGATGGAAATAAAGTGTACCATCAAATTACTGTTGAAAGGAATTCACAGAACTTTTTGTTCATAACAACACACATGGGAATTCATAAATATTTCAGGATGCCATTTGGACCAAAAAATTCTCCATTGGTATTTCAGAAGTTAATGGATATAACATTCCATAATGAAATGATTGAAGGATAGTTAATGGTATACATTGATGACATCATAGTGTTCTCCAAGACATATGATGAACACTTAATCCATTTAAAGAAGTTATTTCAGAAAATGGATGAAATAAAAATGACACTTGAATTGAAAAAATGTAAATTTAGGTTTGAGTCTTTAAAAGTGCTTGGTCATAATGTATCTGGCTTACAAATATGTGTAGACCAAAATAAGGTGGCTGCAATCATGAATATTGGCATTACTCAAAATGTAAAGGATTTACAATCTTTTCTTGGTATGTGTGGTTATTATAGACAATATATAAAAAACTACCAATTAATTGCTGCACCATTGACCACACTGATAAAGAAATCAGAAGCTTTCATTTGGAATAATTAAAGACAACAGGCTTTTGATAAGTTGAAAGAATGTTTGATGACAGCTCCAATCTTGGGATCACCATATTTCCAATTGCCTTTTGTATTATATACAGATGCAAGTTTTATTGGTCTAGGTGCTGCTTTGCATCAAAAACAACTTATTGAAGGAAAAATGTCAGAAGTAGTAATTTACTATATTTCACGTACTCTAAGCAGTAGTAAATTGAAATATGGTGCTACTCAACTTGAATGTTTGGAAGTAGTATGGGCTCTTGAGAAGCTACATTATTACCTTGAAGACCAAAAATTTGAGTTAATAACTGACTGTAGGGCAGTTAAGTCACTCTTAAACATGAAAAATCTTAAAAGACACATATTTAGATGGCAATTATCTGTACAAGAATACAGAGGATGGATGAATATTACACATAGAGCAGGAACCTTACACTCTAATGTAGATTTGTTATCTAGGGTACCTCTGCCTAATAATGATGATAATCCTGCTTATGTTCCTGAATCAGAGATTATTAAAATTTATGGCATTTATATTGTAGATCTTGAGGATAAATGTATGCAATCAATTCTTGACATGTATGCTTCAGATCCTGACTTGAGTAAACTCACTACAATATAAAATAATCCATCTAATGCTTCAATGAATTTTTAATAAAAACATTACCAAATAAGTATAAAGAGGCATTAGAAAAAGGAAAATTTTCCATTGAGGATGGTTTTATATATTACAGGAAAAAATTATGTAATGTAATTGTAATTCCCCCTTCAATGAAGGAGTTAATGTTAAATATATATCATGATGATATATTAGCAGCTCATTTTGACTTCCATAAAACATTAACCAAAGTAGAAAACACAGCTTGGTGGATTAACATGTCTGAGGATGTTCAAAAAACTGTTGAGACATGTGATTCTTGTCAAAAATCTAAAAGATTAGCATGGAAAATAGCTGGTTTATTACAAAAAATTGAGCAACCGAAAGCTCCATGGAAAATAATTAACATGGACTTTGTAACAGGTTTTTAAATAGCAGAGCATAAGAGTTATAACTCCTGCTGGGTAATTGTAGATAGATTTACAAAGATGTGTAAATTTATTACTACCCAGAAAGAGGTTTTTGAAAAGGACTTAGCTATTTATGTTGGGCACAAATGTTAAATATAGCAGGTTTCCCCATAGTGATAGTTTCTGACAGAGATCCTAAATCTACTTCTGAGTTCTGGACATTACTTATGGATGTTTCAGAGTGTCAATTAAAAATTTCTACAGCACACCATCCACAAACTGATGGTTTAGCAGAAAGAATGATACAAACTTTAGAAGATATGATAAGAAGATATTGTGCTTTTGGTCTTAACTTTAAAGACAATGACAAATTCAAGCATGATTGGGTAACCCTTATCATAGGTTTAGAATTTGCATACAATAGTACAGTACATTCTGTCACTGGAAAAAAGACATTTGAGTTATGGTTAGTTTAAGTATCTTATACCCCTTCTAAAACTCTTAATAAATTACCTAGAATGGATATCCATCCAGGTACTAAGTCTTTTCTTCAGATGCAAGAATTATGCAGAAAACATACTCAAGAATGTATAAAGAAGGCATTTGAGTATGAGAAGAAAAGATGGGATAAAGCCCATAAAGAACAAATGTTCAAAGAGGGTGATGAAGTCATTATTTCTACATTAAATTTCAGTTTAAATGGTTATGTTAAATTGAAGGATCCATTCATTGGACCATTTGTAGTTAAAAAGATGGTTGGTAACAATGCTGTGGAGGTTATTCTATATGCACCATATGATAGAAAACATCCAGTATTTCTTATTTCTCTTATAAAACCATACCATTCTAATGATACTGCTCTATTTCCAAGAAGATCAGGAAGGCATAAACAGAAGCCTGAAGAAATAGCTGAAAAGGCCAAAATTGAAAAGATACTTAAAAAGAGACACCTTACTAAAGAAAAGGGAGTTGAGTATATATTAAGATTTAAAAATAAATCAAGTGAATATGGCCAGTGGATTCCAGAAAATGAAATCTCTGATCTTAAAAATCTCTTGAAAAAATTTAAATTAAAATAATACTGTTTAATTTAGTATATGTAACGTAGAAATTTTAAAAATTATTTTTCTATTCACTCCTTACTTATTAATTAAAATGTCTTAACATTTTTTTATTGTTTTTTTTGGGTGAGGGAGTTTCAGCCTAGATATCCCTAGGACTGAGTATTTCTTATACTTAAAATAAGATAACCTTAAGAACATTAAGCTTATATCTTAAAAATAAGGTTAAAACAATAATACATATGATTATATTACATATATATATAATTATTACACTATTATATAAATTAAAGTAGTTTAAATAGCTTATCCATAGCCTTATAATACTTTTTAAGGTCTTAATGGAGCCATAATATATTTATCTAAAGTGATATTAAGTAATTATTGACATACATAAGCTTATATGTATACATAAATCTCATATTCTGTGAAATATGCAGTATATTATGTATATTTAGGTCTATAAGTGGGTTTTAGCCTCTAAATAGCCTATAAACTTTGTTTTTCTGCTTATTTTAGGTCATATGGACATATTCAGTGGATTCAAAACACCTACAGAAGCATATACATCTACTTCAGGTGCATGAACTCAGTTTGGACAACTTAATCTGCTTCTTTGGATGGATATTCACGGATTTATGGGTTGGGATATGATTGCTGGGTTAATATGTATGCTTGGGGATGATATTGGGGGCTTGGAAATTTCATTTGTTTCCTTTATATGCTTTTGATTTCATTTTATCCCTTTTGGATGAGTTATTTTACCTGTTTCTTTATGGTATCCACTTTTATCTGGATTTTCTATTCATGGTATGGGTCTGTGTTATCATTAATTGTGATGAAGGGTCCTTACTGGAAGTCTGGGTGTTGAATCTGCTTTAATTGGACGCCATGGGGAGGTGATGGGCCCTCACAGTACTGTAATTGCCGGGGATAGCAGTGACATCATCTGGATTGAAGGTCTGTGCACTCCAGTGGATTTTGGTATAAGTAAGGGAGGATTTCGACAGTTATTAGACATCACTAACTTACTACAATTTAATTAAACATTTAAACACAATTATTATCATTTAGAAATATATTAGAAAGCCTTTAAAAATTGATATTATCATTATATAAGCTAGAACTATATTCTATTTATCTATTTTCCACCACTAGCACGCATTTAAATCCAAGTATTGTGAGTTTTATTTGAGTATAACTATTTTATTAGTCTTCCCCTGAGGTTTAATCACTAAAACACTTATCAATAAGTAGTAGGACCATTAATAAATACTATTAAATCATACTTAAATACTAGATACACTGACAATAAGTAATTTATAAAGTAACTATAACTAATAAGTTGAGAGTTAAAGATTTATCTCTACACTAGTAAAAAATTAATTATTTATTGGGTAAGTTTAGTAGCCTGGCCGACACTCCCTCTCTCCAAAAAAAACAAAAAAAATGCTATGATTTTTTCCTTTTATATTTCTTAAGTAGAGCAAGAAGGTTAGATATCACTTTCCCAGCTATCCAAGAATAATATTCAGAAGATTTATTCTTGAATCTTAATTAGTATTCAGTACCTTTTTCAGCAATAATAATTCAGTCATTTAGAACCTTATCAATTTCTGCTTTCTCAGTGTTCTCTTTAGGATTTTTCCTTGGTCTTCCACTTCTATTTGGGAATAAATCACTATTTGATGTGTAAGGTTTAAAAAGAGATATTGGAAAAACAGGATTTTTCCTGTCATATGGAGAGTACATGATAATTTCTACTGCATTATTACTAACCATTCTTCTGACAACAAATTTACCTATAAATGTGTTTTTTAATTTGTTATTAACTTGTAAATTGAAGTGGAATTTAGAAATCAGGACTTCATCACTCTTCTTAAAGTTTCATTCTTTATGGGATTTGTCTCACCTCTTCTTCTCATATTCAAAAGATTTTTCAATAACATTTTTGAGCATAACTTCTGCAAAGTTTTTGCATTTGAAGAAAAGATTTTACACCAGGATGTAAATCCAATTTTGGTATTTTATTATTGAGAATTTGGGAAGAAGTATTTGGAACATGTCCAAGCCAGGGCACAAAAGGATTTCTTTGAGTAACAGAACAAACAGCGCTATTATAAGCAAATTCTAAACCAGGAAGTAAGGTAATCCAATCATGTGTAAATCTGTCATTGTCTTTATACTCAAGGCCAAAGGCACAATACCCTCTTATCATGTCCTCTAAAGTCTGAATAACTCTTTTGTCTAATCCTTCAGTTTGAGGATTATGGGAGTTAGAAAGCTCCAGATAACAACCACAAACATCCGTCAGAAACATCCAAAATTCACAAGTAAATTTAGGGTCTCTTTCAGAGATTGTGGCCTTTGGGAAATCATCAGTATTAAACATATGAGACCACCACAAGAAGGCTAATTCTTTAGTAGAAACATCTTTGTGAGTAGGGATGAATTTACACATTTTTTAAATCTGTCCACAATAACCCAGTAAGAGTTATAACTGTCTTTCCCAGAAATGGGTAATCCTGTTAAAAATTCTATGTTTATAATTTTCCATGGTGCATCAGTAGATTCAATATGTTTCATTGATCCAGCTCTTTTCCCTGTTAATCTTTTTGATTTCTGGTAAGAAAAACAGGATTCAACATATAGTTTGGTGTCTTCAGACATATTAGCCTACCAAGCAGTGTTCTTAATTCTAATCATTGTTTTTTCAAGATAAAAATGTCCTGCCAATATGTCATCATGACATATTTTCAAGATGATTTCTTTCATAGAAGGAGGAATAAAAATAAAATTACTCAACTTTCTTCTATAATAGAGATAGCCACCACGGGAAATCTGGGGGTGAACTGCTAGCAGTTCCCTCTATTTGAAACTATCAAGAATTTGACAGGAAACTGTTGGGAAACCATCCTGAAACTGTCAGAGATATGTTTTTAAATCTGATGAAAAAACATTGAAAAAATAAACTGTCACAGATTGAATCCAGAACAATCACTCCTTGAGCAGAGCTTAGGAACCACATTAAACATCAGTTAATCTCAGGTTTGGCAAAAGGTTGAACAACATCACTTAGCATACCTTAATATTCAAATATTAAACTTGAATATATGTTGCGTGTATGATATAGATGCATATGCATTTGAATTCGCATGGTGGATACTTATTGCATGTTAAAAATTGATGTGAAATGCCTATCTAAAGTGTATGCATAATGACTATGAAGAATAAATTTGCATAAAAATATGCATAAAAAATATGCATCGTGATTATGCATAAAAATATGCATATTGGATATGCATAAAAATATGCATATTGAATATGCATAAAAATATGCATATTGAATATGCATTAAAAATATGCATATTGAATATGCAAAAAAAAGGTGCATATGTGTATATGAATAAAATATATTAATATGCATATAAATCTGTATAATGAATATGCATATGCATATCCATAAATATGCATAATGATTGAAAAATGAAAAAAATGATGCTTAACGAGTATATTTTATGCATAAATAGAAATATGCAATATGAATTCATATTGCATACAGATAACACTGGCAAACCAACTTGACCAAAACTCACACTAAATTTTCATTCTGGACTAAAGGTGTGAGGGAAGGAAGAAAAACAGTCCAATGTTAGAAAAATGCTACATGCACTCATTTTGTAGCAGAGCAAATGAGAAGTGCTGAATTATGGTTGGTGCCCATAATTTAGTATGATATCATAATTTTATTTAATTGTTTTCAATATTGAAAAGACTTTAGGTCAGTTGGTATGGATCTAGCTGTGCCAGGGTCTAATCTAATTATTTTAACAATTTCTTAATAATTAATGGGTTTTAATACAAAAACAGGTTGTATTTTTTGTGGGATATTGGATATGATAAGGACTTTTGTAAAAAAAACTTATATTGTTCAAAAATATTCCTGAATCAGATGTGGGATAATCACTACAATTTTTTGTAGTACTGTGGGCAATAAAATATATGCACAAGCAGTAAAGAAAGGACTTGTCACGCGCCACGTGACACTCGAGGCGAAATCAACTCATTAAATCAATAATATCGAGTCCTAAATCTATACTCGAAGCGCAGAAAGCAATTCTCCATAGCAACTGCAATTTTTCCTTTTTGTACTTACTATTTAACTGCGCCAGCCTAAACTCTAAATCTAAATTAGTCAATCTCCCAATGGGGTACCTTAGTCCTTTTCAATAAGCGACGCACAGCGCTAGGTTCAACGAAATAGTACAGTAGTAGTTTTTCATTAAAGTTTTGTTAATTAATTAAAAAGGGGTAAATTGAGCATGGACGGATATTTAGTGAAGAGGGTCTAAGTGTTTGTTAGTAATGGTCAATGGAATGGGAATGGTGCGATGGAAGGGAGGCCAATGCGAGGAGGAACAAAGGATAAAAGGAGTTGGGTATTTGGTTCGATATTCCTTAGAATTAAATTATAAAATTGTATTTACATTAATAGTGGTAAATCCTTAAAAGTTAAAATCATTGTTATTGTATCTTTCTTTTATTTTCTCAATATTCATTTTTAAATCCTAAATCTTTGATTATTGAGTTTTCCAACCCTTTGTGAGATTTTAAGAATTACTATTACCTTCGAAACTAGTTTATAATTCTTCTCGAACAAACCTCAAACCTATAGCTATTACTTCGAGTGATCTTCGAATCATTTCCTTGAATCATTCCTCTGTGCTTCGAAGAAGTTTCTAAAATCCCTCATCTCACTTTCAGGAACATCCTCGACCTTGTGCGTAGGTCGTCCGGTGACAGGACTGAGTGAACCCTTTTTGTGCAGTGGGAATCATTAGAGTGGAATTGTGGATGAAAAATATAATTCATTATTACCATTTTATTTAATCAGAAAATTTATAATATTAAAAAGAACTATTGATTAATTGGTATATGACCTTTGTGCCTCACTCATATTTATCATTTGATTGATTTTTTGTCACCATTATGTTTTTAATATTATAAGTATAGCAAAAACTCGTGTGCCCAATGCATACCGGGTGATGTTACACCTTTTATAATATTATTAAATAAAGGTAAAAAAATATGAAAATGATTTGTTTTACAAAAAATAAATTGATATCCAAAAGCAATATGAGGGATAAAAAGGTAAAATTAAAGGGATCAAATATGAAATAAAAAATTAAAGTAAAATTCCTGCCATCAAGAGCAAGTAGACATGATGGGGTGAATTCCCACCAGTGGCACTAAACTTGGACTATAATTTCTTTTTTGTAAAAATAAAGAAAAATCCACTTGAGCTTTACCAAAACTTCAGGATGACAATTTTGCCATATCAAGCAACTTCTAGTGCAATTATTGAAGAAAAATTCATTTTCATTGCAATAGAGAGAATTGATCACATCAGACTGCATGTGACAAAAAGTGTGCAGCACAAGTTCGGCCAAACTTGTGCTGGACACTTTTATGATGGAGAGTAGCTAGGGTGGAATTTTTCTTCAGTTCATCTGGTACTTCTTATAAACATGTCCACTGGTATTTGATCTTTGTGCCTCACTCATATTTATCATTTGATTGATTTTTTTTCACCATTATGTTATTAATATTATAAGTATAGCGAAAACTTGTGTGCCCAATGCATACTGGGTGATTTTACACCTTTTAAAATATTATTAAATAAAGGTAAAAAAATATGAAAATGATTTGTTTTACGAAAAATAAATTGATATACAAAAGCAATATGAGGGATAAAAAGGTAAAATTAAAGGAAGCAAATATGAAATAAAAAATTAAAATAAAATTACTGCCATCAAGAGCAAGTAGACATGTTGGGGTGAATGCTCACCAGTGGCACTAAACTTGGACTATAATTGCTTTTTTGAAAAACAAAAAAGTGCCAATCTGAGGTTTAACAAAACTTCAGCAGAACCATTTAGCCATATCAAACAACTTCTAGTGCAATGATGGAGAGAGAACCAATCACACCAGACTGCATGTGACGAAAAGTGTCCAGCACAAGTTCGGCCGAACTTGTGCTGGACACATTTATGATGGAGAGTAGCTAGGGTAGAATTTTTCTTCAGTTAATCTGGTATTTCTTATAAACATGTCCATTGGTACTTGATCTTTGTGCCTCACTCATATATATCATTTGATTAATTTATTGTCACCATTATATTATTAATATTATAAGTATAGAAAAAACTCATATGCCAAATGCATACCAGGTGATGTTACACCTTTTATAATATTATGAAATAAAAGTAAAAAAAATATGAAAATGATTAGCTTTACAATAATTTAAATAGATATTAAAAAAAAGATAAATAAAATAGTAAAATTAATCTCAAAGAGATCAATTATGAAAAACAAAATACTAGTAAAATTCCTGCTCTCAACAGCCAGTAGAAGTGTTGAAACAAATGGGAGCCATCAGGGCTAAATTTTAATAAGTGACCTTTTTTTATAAAGATAAAAAATTATACACCTGAGGTTGGGAAGAACGACAGGTGGATGATTCAGCTAAACAAACATATTGTTTGATGAAGTTTTTGTCTTAATTATATTATTAATTATATAAGTATAGAAAAAAATCGTGAGCCAAATGCATATTGAGTGATGTTACACCTTTTATAATATTATTAAATAAATGTATAAAAATATTAAAATAATTTATTTTCAAAATTATTAATTGATATCCAAAAGCAATATGAGGAATAAAAAATTAAGTTAAAGGGATCAAATATGGAATAAGAAATCCAAGTATTATTCCTAATATCAAAGGCCAGTAGAGATGTTGAAACAAATGAGAGCCATCAGGGATAAATTGTACTAAATTGTCTGTTTTTTAAAGATAAAAAATTGTGTAGCTGTGGTTTGGATGAACTCTGGGTGGATAATTCAGCTATATCAAACTACAACTAGTGAATTTTCTTATCATATAGTTTTTTTCATTGCCATAGAGAGAATTGATCCCATCTGACTGCACCTGACCAAAAGTGTCCAGCACAAGTTTGGCCGAACTTGTGCTGGACACTTTTATTATGGAGAGTAGCTAGGGTGCAGGTGTTCTTCAGTGCAACTGTTATTTTTTTAAAACATGTCAACTGGTATTTTGATCTTATTGTGTTATTCATATTTTATTATCTGATTAATTTTTTCCATTAGAATATTATTAATTTTAATAGTATAGAAAAAACTCATGTGCCAAATGCATGCCATGTTATATTACACCTTTTATAATATTATTAAAACATGTTAAAAAAATATGAAAATGATTTTTTTTTCGAAAATTATAAATTAATATCCAAATGTAACATGAGTGATAAAAAAGTAAAGTAAAAGAGATCAAATATGAAAAAGAAAAATTAAAGGAAAATTCCTGCCTTCAAGAGCCAGTAGAGGTCTTCAAACAAATGGGTGCCATCAGGGCCAAATTTGATAAAATTTAATTTTTTTTAAAGATAAAAAATTTTTTGCCTGAGGTTCGGAAAAACTCAAGGTGGATAATTCAGCCATACCAAACTACTTCAAATGTAATTATTTAGCATTTTTTTAAATTTAATTTCCACAGAGAGAATTGATCCCATCTGACTGCACCTGAACAAAAGTGCCCAGCACAAGTTCGGCCAAACTTGTGCTGGACACTTTTATGATGGAGAGTAGCTAGAGTGGAAGGGTTTCTCAGTACATCAGTTTTTTGTTTTTCACATTTCTATTGGTTTTTTAACTTTTTTTTATCATTCATATTTATCTTATAATTAATTTTTTGTCACCATATATATTATTAATGTTTCTAGTATAGAAAAAACCTGCATGCCAAATGCAAAATTGGTGATTTTACACCTTTAATAATAGTATTATATAATATTAAAAAAATATGAATATGTTTAGTTTTTAAAAAAATACATTGATATTTAAAATTAAAAAGAGTAATAGAAAAGTAAAATGAAAATAAATGGGATCAAATACAAAATATAAAATACAAGTAAAATATTACTATCAAGAGCCAGAAGTGGTGTTGGGACAGTTGGGGACCCCTAGCTCAAGACTTGGTCTAAACTTACTTTTATGTATAGCTAACAAATTTTGAGCTGAGGTTTGGACAAACTTCCAGGGGACAATTTTACAATATCAAACATTCTTTAATTCAATAATTGAGTGAAATATCATTTTTATTGCCATAGAGAGAATTTATCTCATATGTCTTCATGCAACCAAAAGTGTCCAGCACAAGTTCGGCCGAAATTGTGCTGGACACTTTTATAATTGAGAGTAGGCATACAGCAAATCTTCTTAAACTCAAAAGGGATTTCTTATAAATATTTCAACTGGTATTTGATCTTTCTGTGTCGTTTAAATTTACCATTTGATTAATTTTTTGTCATCATTATATTATTAATGTTATTACTATAGTAATAACTTGTGTGAAAAATGCATACCAGGTGGTGTTCCACCTTTAATCATATATTATTAAATAAAGGTATAAGAGTATGAAAATTATTTATTTTAAAAATTAAAAATTGATATCCAAAGCAATATGAGCAATAAAAAAGTAAAATAAAAGGGATAAAATAAGAAAAATAAATCTAAGGAAAATTCCCACTATCAATAACAAGTAGAGGTGTTAGATCAAATGTGCACCACCAGGGCTAAACTTGGACTATATTTTCTTTTTTGTTAAACCAAAGAAAGTGTCCTGATGAGTTTTTAAAAATCATCAGGAGGACATTTTGGAAATATCAAACTACTTATTGTGCAATGATTGAGCAAAATGTCATTTTCATTTCCATAGAGTAAATTTATCACATCTGACTGCATGCAACCAAAAGAGTCCAGCACAAGTTCAGCCGAACTTATGCTGGACACTTTTATGATTGTGAGTATCTAGGGTGCAGGTCTTCTTCAGTTCATCAGGTATTCCTTATAAACAAATCCACTTGTATATGATCTTTCTGTGTCATTCATATTTATCATTTGATTCATTGTTTTTCACCATTATACTATTAATGTTATTAGTATTGAAAAAAATTATAAGCCAAATGCATACTGGGAGATGCTACACCTTTAATAATCTTATTAAATAAAAGTAAAAAAAATATGAAATGTATTAGTTTTACAATAAATAAATTGATATTTAAAAGCAAAAAGAGGAATGAAAAAGTAAAATAAAAGTTATTAAATATGAAATTAAACATTCAAATAAAATTTCTGCCATCAAAGAAAATTTGAGATTTCAGACCAAAATCGCACCATCAGTTCTAGATTTGGAATATATTTTCATTTTTTTTAAATTAATAAAAGTGTCCACCTGAGGTTTTCAAAAAAATCAGGAGGATAGTATAGCAGTATAAAACTACTTCTTGTGAAATGATTGAGCAAAAAATCATTTTAACTTCCATTGAGTAAATTTATCCCATCTGACTGCATGCAACCAAAAGTTTCCAGCACAAGCTCAGCTGAACTTGTGCTGGAAACTTTTATAATGGAGAGAAGCTAGGTTGAAAGTCTTCTTCAGTTAATCTTATATTCATTTTAAAAATGTCTATGGGTATTTGATCTTTCTGTGTCATCCATATTTATTATTTGATTATTTTTAGTCACCATTATATTATTAATGTTTTTAGTATATAAAAAACATGTGTACTGAATGTACACTGTGTGATTTTACAACTTTAATAATATTATATAATAAATGTAAAAAAATGTGAAAGTTATCAGTTTTACAAAAATAAAATTGACATTTAAAAGCTAAAGGATAAATAAAAGGGTAAAATTAAAATTAAAGAGATCAAACATGAAATAAAAATATTAAGTATAATTTCTGCTATCATGAGCCAGTAGAGGCTTCAGAAAAAATGGGCACCATCATAGATTAACATGGATCAAATTTACTTTTTACCAAAGTAAAAAATTGTCTACCTTAGGTTTGGACAAACTTCCAGGGGACAATTTGTCCATATAAAACTACTTTCAGTGCAATGATGGAGTGATCATTCAGTCTCATTTCCATAAAAAGAATTGATTGCATCTGAAGGCATGCAACCAAAAGTTTCCAGCACAAGTTTGGCCAAACTTGTGCTGGACACTTTTATCATGGAGAGTAGCCAGGGTGCAAGTCATTTTAAATCATCTGGAATCTCTTATAAACATTTCCACTGTTATTAAATCTTTGTGCCTCACTCATATTTATCAATTAATTAATTTTTTGTCACCATTATATTATTAATATTATCAGTATAGCAAAAACTTGTGTGCCAAATGAATACTGGGTAGTGTTACACCTTTTATAATATTATTAAATAAAGGTAAAAAAATATGAAAATGATTTATTTTACAAAAAATAAACTTCTATCCAAAAGCAATATGAGAGGAATAAAGTAAAATAAAAGAAATCAAAGATGAAAATTAAAATCCAAGTTAAATTCCTGCCATAAACAGAAAAAAGAGATGTTGAATCAAATTAGCACAATCAGGGCTAAAATTGCACTAAATTTTCTTTTTTGTAAAATAAAAAAAAATCCACTTGAGCTTTACCAAAACTTCAGCATGAAATTTTTCCATATCAAACTACTTCTAGTGTAATTTTTTTATCAAAAATTTATCTTCATTTCCATAGAGAGAATTGCTCCCATCTGACTGCACCTGACCATAAGTGTCCAGCACAAGTTCAGCCAAAATTGTGCTGGAAACGTTTAAGATAGAGAGTAGCTAGGGTAGAATTTTTCTTCAGTTCATCTAGTATTTCTTACAAACATCTCTACTGGTATTTTATCTTTGTTCCTCACTCTTAAATATCATTTGATTAATTTTTGGTCTCCATTATATTATTAGTTTTATAAGTATAGAAAAAACTCATGTTCCAAATGCATACCAGGTGATTTTATGCCATTTATAATATTATTAAATAAATGTATAAAAATATGAAAATAGTTTATTTTAAAAATTATTAATTGATATCCAAAAGCAATATTAGGAATAAAAAATTAAGTTAAAGGGATCAAATATGAAAAAAGAAATCCAAGTATTATTCCTACTATCAAAGGCCAGTAGAGGTGTTGAAGCAAATGATAGCCATCAGGGATAAATTGTACTAAATTGTTTTTTTTAAAGATAAAAAATAGTGCACCTGTGGTTTAGATGAAATCTAGGTAGAAAATTTGGCTATGTAAAACTACTTCTAGTGAAGTTTTTTATCAAATAATTTTTTTCATTGCCATAGGGAGAATTGATCTCATATGACTGCACCTGACCAAAAGTGTCCAGCCCAAGCTCGGCCGAACTTGTGCTGGACACTTTTTTGATGGTGAGTATCTAGGGTGCAGCTCTTCTTCAGTGCAACTGGTATTTTTTTAAAACATATCCACTGGTATTTGACCTTTCTGTTTTATTAATATTTTATCATTTGATCAATTTTTTGTCACCAGTATATTATTATTTTTATTAGTATAGCAAAAAAACATGTGCCAAATGCTTACAGGGTGATTTTAAACCTTTAATAATTTTATTAAATACAGGTAAAAAATTATGAAAATGATTTGTTTTACATAAAATTAATTGATATCTAAAAGAAAAAAAGGGATAAAAAGAAATAGGTTGAATAAAAGGGATTTTATATGAAATTAAAAATGCAAGCTAAATGCCTACTTTCAAGGCTCAGAAGCGGTGTTGGATAAAATGGGCATCATCAGGACTAAAATTGTACTTAATTTGATTTTTTGAAAAACTAAATGAAGTTTTCAACTCATTTTTTTCCAATATTTAGTTGGACACTTTGTCTATATCAAATTACTTCTAGTACCATGATTGACCAAATTAAATCCTCATTTCCATATGCAGAATTGATCCCATATGGCTGGACCAGGCCAAAGGTGTCAACCACAAGTTTGAGAATTCTTCTGGGGGACACTTTTGTGATCGACAGTAGTAGGGTGCAAGTCTTCTTTAGTTAATCTAGTATTCCTCATAAAAATTTCCAACTTATTTTTGGCCAAAAATCAGGTGGAAAGTTTGTCCATATCAAATTACTTCTAATTCCATGATTGACTAAAAATTGATTCTCATTGCCATAAAGAGAGTTGATCCCATATGACTGGATCTGGCAAAAGTGTCACCACAATTTTTGATAAACTTAAGTTTGAAAATTTTATGATGGAAAGTAATTGCAAGTCTTCTTCATTTCATCAAGTAATCCTCATAAAAATTTTCACCTCTATTTTGGCAAAACTTTAGGTGGACACTTTGGCCATATTAAATTAATTCTAGTTCCATGTTGATAAAAAACTGATACTTATTTCCATATATAGATATTAAACCCATCAGACTGTGCCTTTCCAAAAGTGTCTACCTGAATTATGGCTAAACCTCAGTTGGACACTTTTATGATGCAGAGAAGCTAGGGCAAAAGTATTCTTCAGTTAATTTGGTATTCATAATAAATTTATCCTCCTGAAGTTTAGCCTAACTTCAGGTGGGCAATTTCAGAAAGCACCAGTTAGTCACTATCCATCAAAAAAGTGTTCACCAAAATTTTGGCTAAACTTGTGGTGGACCCCTTTGATCATCCACAGTCAGATGAGATCAACTCTTTGGATGGAAATGATGGTGATGTTGTGGTCAATCATGGAAATGGAAGTGGTTTTATGTGGCCAAATTACCCCCCTGAAGGTCAGACAAACCTCACAAGGACACTTTTTAGCAGAAAGTAACTGAGAAAAATCCATTTATCAGAAGGAAAATATTTTATTGGATAGACGCCAAGGTTTCATACTTGTGTATTATGGTCAGTATTTATTTTGAAAGTGTCTGTCCAGGCAATTTCATTGCTATCATGACACATTTTGTTTTAAATGTTTCAAACTGTGTGATACAGTATTAAGGTGTCACATAGTATAATTAAGTTCTATTAAGTGCCCTCCTATGATGCCTAAATTTATAATTTAATATCTTACATAATAATTTTTTTTATATAAATTCATCAATATTTTATTTTATTATCAAATTTAATAGAGCAAGTATCCTGAATTATTATATATGCATAAGCTTAGGTTAGATCAATTTGTGCTCAATTTGTGCTCAACAGAGGACCAAAAAATCAAGTTCTGGAGGATCAACTTTTGCATAATTTGGAATCGGTTGATATTCTGTCTATAATCAATCTGAGAATAAATGTAAATCTAACTCTAATTTACTTATGTTTATAAAGTATTCAAAAACCTGGCATAATTAAGGGAAACTCTAAATTTCAAGAGAGGGGATTGCTAGCAATTCACCCCTAGATTTCCCGTGGTGAGCCTTCATCAATTGAAAATTTACCTTTTTCCAAAACATTTTGGTACTTTGGTGGAAGATTTTTGATTAATTCTTGTATTGAAGCATTCTTTGGATAATTTAATATAGTACACAGCTTTTTTAATTCAGTGTATTTATCATATGAATCCAGAATTATCAGTAATAGCTCTTCCTCCATATAAACTACATATATACCATGAATGTGAAATTTTTCATCCTCAGTATCATACGTAGGACTATAGTCATAATTTGGCAAAAGTAACTTTGATAACATATCCACATTTGAGTGAACAATACCAGCCCTATGAATTATTGTCATTCTACCTATGTATTCCTGAACAGACAACTGCCATCTGAACATGTGTCTATTAGGTGTTTTTAAGTTTAAGAGAGATTTCACTGAAATGAAGTCAGTGACCAGCTCAAATTTCTGGTCATCCAGATGATATGTAGTTTCTCCAGAGCCCACACAACTTCCAAACACTCAAGTTGAGTGGCACCATACTTTAATTCACTATTTCTCAAGGTTCTTGAAATAAAAGAAATTTCTACTTCTGATACTTTTTACTTCATAACTTGTTTCTGGTGGAGAGCAGCACCAAGGCCAATAAAACTGGCATCAGTGTATAAAAAATGGTTGAGTAAAGTCAGAGAAGGTAAGAATGGGTGCTGACATCAAAAAATGTTTCATAGTGTCAAAAGCTCTTTGTCTTTCACTGTTCCAGACAAATGAAACATCTTTCCTAGCTAATTGGGTGAGGGGTAATGCTATGACTTGATAATTTTTAAAATATTGTCTATAGTATCCACACATTACCAAAAAACTTTGGAGCTCTCTAACTGTAGTAGAAGCTTTTACCTGTTGTATTGCTGCAACTTTTTTCTGGTCAATACCTATCTGTAATCCTGAGACAACATGACCAAGCACTTTCAAAGAATGGAAACCAAATTTACATTTTTTCAAAGCAAGTGTCATATTTATGTCATCCATTTTATGGAAAACTTTACATAGGTGGAGAAGGTGATCTTCAAATGTCTTGGAGAATATGATGATATCATCAATGTAAACCATTAGCCATCATTCAATTATTTCTTGATGGAATGTGTTATCCATACCTTTTTGAAGAGCTGAAGGGCACCTTGGACCCAAATGGCATCCTAAAATACTTATAAATACCCATATGAGTAGCAATCATTAGAAAATTCTGTGAGTTCTTCTCAAAATTTACCTGGTGATATCCCTTATTACCATCTAAACAGCTGATATATTTAGCACCTTGTTAGGTAGCATGGATAGATCTTACTCTGGGGAAGGGATAGATATCATCTACAGTATAAGTATTTAATTCTCTATAATCACCACATAACCTGGATTTATCTTTCTCATAAGAAATTAAAATAGGTGAGATAACACAATTTTTAGGTGTTTCAACTACCTTTTCAATAATATTCATTTTTAAAAGGGTAGAGATATTGTCTTTAATATATTTTCTCTTTGTGGGGAAGCAGGATAAGGCTTTTTCCTTAAACTAGGTAGTTCTTCATTTAGTGGGAAAGATAATGAAAGCTTCATTTCCTCTTTTACCAATCATAATTCATGTGACCCATGAACAAAGGCCATATGAAAAGATTTTATCAACTGAATGATGGAATCTTTTTCCTCACTGGAAAGTTGTTCTCCAAAAGAAGCTGTGTTAATTTCAGACAGAGGTGAAGGCATTTCTTTTTTAGATATTCCTTTATATTGAACTAAAGAATGTTATGTGTTCAATCCTGGTGTTAATAATTTTTTGGGGGATGAAATTTTAAATTTTCTCTTCCTATTAAACCCCATTGTGAAGAATTGGTTTGAGGAATCAAGATTAATATCATATTTGGTTAATATATCATTTCCCACAATGAACCAATTTCTTAATTTATCATTTTTCATAACTACTAAGTCACACATAGCTCTTACAAATCCATAGTTATATTTGAAAAATACTGCAGCTTTGTATTTACCAATGGGGGAGAAAACAAAGCCATAACCTCTCCAATTTTAAAAAGTGACTGGCATAAGCTTTTATTTATAATCATGATTAGCTGAAGCAAGTGCTTTTTGAGATACAAAACTTCCTCCAGCACCAGAGTCCAAAACAACCTCAATGTTATTTCCATTAACCAAGACAGGTGCCTTGAGAGGAGCAAAAATAATTGAGGTGTCCTAAAGATTTATTATAATTTCAGCATCTTCAACTGTGGAAAAATAATTTTTACCAATGTCAATATTATTTAAATATTGAATATCTTCCTCCAGAATCAAGATTTCCTGGTTAGACTCATAAGAAATTTTGCTGCCACAATCACTTGAAGTATCATCTAGTGCAACCATGTCATCAGCAGGCTCCTCTGCTCTTTCAACAAGGTTTATTTTCTTGTCACAAACATAGCTTTTCTTAAAAGGCTTGCTGCATTTAAAGCAAGAGTTTGTTGCATTTTTTTTAGGTGCAACAGGGGCAGAGGGTTTACTAACTTTTTCAGGAAGTTTTTGTTGGTAGTTGGAGGGTTTCTTCACTGAAGGTCTTGAGAAGAACTTCCTAGATTAATACCTTTTATTTAGAAGAACTTTGTTACAAGTATTAATAAAGGATTAAGGATCCCTGGAGAATTCAGTTCTTGCAACAATTAAGTCTCTCAAAGACATTGGAAATTTCTAAAGGATCCTGTCCTCACAAGGTTCATAATCCATTTTTTGATCCATTGTGCTCAAGATTTATACTAGTTTCATCAGGAACTCAATAGGTTTCTCTGTAGAGGATGTGCTATATTTATACTCCTCATACTGCCTTTGTTGGGCTAACCTAAACTTGGAACCACCGAATTGTGCTTTAATTAATTTTTTCCAATCCTCCCAAGAGTAATCATCATTATCCAAAAGGACATATTCATACCACATCAGGTCAACATTGGAGAATAATGAAATTAATTTGGAAACAATTTCTTCATCTGGTAGTTTATAAGCATTCTTAAGATTATAAATTCTACAGATAAATTGCTGCCAGTCAGAGGAAGAATCACCATCAAATATTGGATATTGGTCAAGTTTGAGCCAATTTTTCTGATTTGAGGTAATTTCCTTCTGGTTTACTTGTTTCTATGTAAGAAGAAGTTGGTATTTCTTTAATTTAGCCATAATCTCAAAATCTAACACATTGAAGATGAACAGGCTGCATCATTAACTTTTGATGGAAAATAAGAACTATCTACAGGTTTCTCTTGTACTAATTCTTCTCTAGAGGAGCATGGCTCAGGTACACGTACATTAGCCTGTGCAACCATTTCATTCTCATAATTGACAGAGTATTTTTGATCAAATAACAATGAATTCAATTGCTCCTCAATGTTTGTTAGCCTTATTTTCACCCTTGGAATAATAGTCAATGTTTCATTGATGGTTGCAAAAGATAATTGATTCTTATTTTTCAGAGATAAATAATTTTCATCTAATTTTTTCAAATTTAATTTCTGACCTTCTATTTCTTGGAAACTGATAGACATAGTCTCTTGCACTTTGTATAGATCTTTCCTAATATTTTGCCACAAAGCAAATTTCTTTTCATAATTTACTTTGTACCTAAACAATTCATCAGACACCCTATTCAACTCACCTCTTAATGCTTTTTAACCTTGTTCTGTTAACAAGCTATTAAGTTTTTGGATCAATTTTAAGTTATTCATTATCTGATTTTTTTTGTGATGATGTCTCTCAAATATTTATCATTAATAGTTTCTACATCAGATCCTTTCTCAGGAGAGAGATAGAGTAATTCTCTAGAGTCTCATAAAATTCAGGTTCAGTTGATTTATCTATAATAGCCATCTCTGGATTTATCATTGAAGTAGAAATTAAAGCTAAAGTAGTATTTACATGACTAGAACATTGATTACTTTTTCTGCTAGAACCAGCTTCTCCTGGTCTCAATGTGTTATCTACCATCCCAGATCTACCTGAAGGAACCAAATAAGTAACAAGAAAAGAAACTTTAAATTAAATGGAAGGCCTTACCATGGTTTTGGCATAATTTGAATATGACTTTTTTCTTCCTTCTGCCTCCTTGTTAAGGGTGAGGAGGGATGGGATTGAAATTTTGGGGAATGGAGGGTCCTTTTTGAGGAGCCTGTTACATTTTCTGAGCCTGAAGGGTGTCCCATTGGGTGTTCAGCCATTCCCATTGCCATTTTGACACTTCCACTTTTTCTTGTTGTTGAGGAGCCAACTGTGGAAGGGGTTTTGCTACCTGTGGATTTTTCTTCTTCTCTTGAAGAAAAGGTTCCAGGCTTCTTATTTTTTCTTCTATAGACTCTACATTTACCCTTATTTTGAGGTTCTCTGAGTTCAACTCCTTGATGTTAGTAGACAGGTTGTTTACCTGTTGCTGAACTGGAATCTTTTTCATCTTGAAGACTTTTGTAAGCTCTTCTAGGGGGAGTACCTGGGACTTGGAGTCCAGGGGAGGATGCTCCTTCTTAATTTTCACCTCCTGCATTTCTACATCCTGTTTGGTTTACTAATTGATTAATTTGAGAAAATTCTTTAGCCAGAGGAGAGCTTACAGAATTTGCATCATAATCAATAAGATCCAATCCCTCATCATGGGTGGTAGAAAGATTTAATTCAGCCTTTTTTTGTATAACTTGAGCTGAGAGAAAGAAAAAATATTAATATTTTTTCAATTATTATTCTTTTTTGTTAAAAAAAGATAAAATAAAAATATTTAAAGTTTATTATCAATTATCAGGACTACTAATCAACTGAAATAATGTAAATATATCAATTATCAGGACCAAAAATAAACTTAAATAAGTAATTTATACAATTTTTTAATTAATTAATTTACCAAGATATTGATAGTATTTATTACCAGGATTCAAAATAAATCAACTGAAATAACAAAATAAAATATTAATTATCAGGACCAAAAATCAACTGAAATAATTAATACAATTTCTTAACCAAATAACTAATTTATATGTTGCATATTTTTTTAATTACCAGGACTAAACTTCAACTGATTTAATCTATTAATATAATTTTTAATCAAATAATTAATTTATATATTGTTATTATTATAATTACCAGGACTAGTTTTCAACATAAATAATTAAATAATATAATTTTTTAATTAATTATATTATATTATATTGCTTCTAGGACTAAGAACAGTGTTTCTTTATCTTGCTCAACTAGGAAAAAAAATATTATCCATTTGACACCTCCCCCTGTTATTTGAGCAATTTAATTCCAACTACAGAGTGCTGAGTAAAAAGATATACACATATAAGGAGATATGCAGAGTGAGACCTACAGATAATAACTGTTATAATCACTACAAATAGATAGGACAATTACACTTATATAAACCTTAAATTTGGGGCAAGGTACAGATGCCAGCCGCAGAAAAAAAAGTTAGTCATGTGCCTTTGACATTTGTTGTTTGTCATTTATCCAAAGAGTTGGAGTCAATAGTCCCTCAGTGGCCAGCGTCAAGATAACAATAGGTCTATGACTATTTTCAAAGGCCCTCAGTTTTTAAGGGGTACTTTTGGTCAAGAAGAATTTTTTAACAGTTCAACAATGGTAATAGGTGAAGGAAGACTCAAGATTTCAAAATGTGTACATATTTATTTCTTTATAAAATATTACTCAAATAAAATGTATAAAGATTTTTTATTATTATTTTCAAACCTTAGAAATATGCAGATGTAAATACTAAGATGGTAAATAGTAGTAATAGATTGATTTGTTGTATATAAAATTTAATTGTAAGTAAGAATGGAATGAATTAAAAAAGAGAGTTTGAGAGGCCTTATATAGGCAAAAAGAGGAGATAATATGGAACCACAAGTTTACATACAAGAGTATCTCAGAGAGAAACATCCCATAGAGTAGAAAGTTCCAATATTATAGTTTGTTCTATAAAGAATGTTCTCATATACAGTATTTATCTGTATATGTCAAATTTTATTATAATTATTTGGTTTATTTAGTTTTCTGTATATGTCAATGTAAAATAAAATTATTTTATTTTAATATTTTGTATTTTTATATTTTAGTCTACCATTCAGCTGTCATGAGGAATCTGTCAAGGAATAAAGCTTGAGGGAACTTATTCTTTATATATTTACTCAATTTTACTTATTAATTAATTAAAATATTATAAGTAATTTATAAAGTAAGTATAACTAATAATTTGAGAGTTAAAGGTGTTGCTCTACTCTAGTAAATAATCAATTATTTACTGGGTAAGTTTAGTAGCCTGGCTGACAAAAACCCTGTCCCTTTAAGTAAATAAAGAGTTCAAAATTAACTAAGCTTAAAATTCCACTTAATATGAAATTAATTGTTGAAAGATTAATTTAGAAAGTTTTGAGGTGTAGAATCTGAGTTCTTTATAATAGGGGGTATCAAAGCTACAAATGTCTAATTATTAAAAAGGTATTTCAAAAAACAAAGGGAAAGTCACAAACATGAAATTGATTCCTAGTAAAAAAGTGCTTTGGGGTACAATATGGCATATTTTAAAAAATTATCATGGTTAATTTGTCTGAAAAAAGAGGTATTTTAAAATGGAATATTTCTAACTTTGATACCCCTAATGAAGGAAAGATTTACAACAGTAAAGTTGTACTTAGAGAAGTTAAAGAAATGATTTTATATTTATGTTTTTTATAAAGTTTTTGTTTTTGTGAAAAGACTTTAAAAATGAGTCCATGAATTTGAGACCTTTAATATGGTACCCTATAAGAATATATTTATGTGTTGTTATATCAAATTTATGAAATGTCATTTAAAATTGTTATTTTTATAAGGGTATTACAAATTTCGAAATGTTATGTGAAATAATGATGGTTTTTGTTGGTTATGCCTTTTTGATAAGTTTTATGATCCTCTGATGATATTAATTTTTGAATCTGCAGCCCATATATGCATAGCTAAGTCATGTGCCTTAGCTTTTATGCTGGAGCATCCCAGAGCTTGTCTGGAAGATACCAGAGGTCTTATAGACTTCTTTAATAATAAGAACCTTATAACCTTAATAGAAAATCAGCAAAAAACTCATATAATAGGGTTGCATCTGGGTAACCTCCCATTAAATTTTGGTAGCCCGCAAAACTCAATTTACTGGGCTCAAAATCATTAAAGTTAAGTAAATTATCAAAAATCATAAATAATCAAAAATACTTTATAGAATTATTAAGAATAAATATAAGGAGAATAGTAAAAATTTTGAGAAAATTTCTGAAGTTTCTTGAGACTCCTAGTTCTCATTTCAATGAACTTTTAGACTTATACTTGCATTGCTTGACCATTAAATAATTGATCTTTCTTGACTCATATAAATAATCCATTTTCACAATTAAAAAATCTGTTCTTTTAATAATAAAGAATATTTCTAAACTAAATCAAATTTTCCAATACTTAAAATAACCATCCTAATACTCCTAAAAATAATTCTGGGTACCATGCTAATCTTTAGACTGCCACACAACAAATTATCCTTAATTTATATTTAAAGAAGAGAATAACAAAGAATATATTACTAATGACTAAATTTGTTTTGATTACTAAAACATTCCAAAAAAATAAAGTATATATAGTGCATAAATGGATAATCCATTTCTGAAATAAGAAATAAGGTAATAACATCTAAAAAATAAAAGAAGGAAATTCAGTCACATTTAAGATAAAACAGGTATAGAGTTAATCCAGATTCAGAATAGTATATAACAAGTTTCATCCACAATATGAATAAAGAAGAAAATTTAATGAGGTATATATTATGCACAGGATTAAATTCTACAATTATGATGAAAGGCCACACAATTTTAAATAAGAGGTAAGGGATGGTGCAGATTTTCATTATTAAAGGAGTATATTACACTATGCAATATGGGGGGAAGACTTGCTAAGAAGTCCGCAACCTTGAACCCTAACTCATATTTGATTTGGTACATAATGAGGCAGTGATGAAACAGCCAAAAATAAAGATTGGAGCCTCTCTGAAATAAACCTAAAGACAAGTTGAAGACTTTTTGAAGCACAGTTGATCATTATTACAAAAGGCCTTGTAATCATAATTAATGTAATTATTTAAGAATATTAATATGAGGGAAGTCAAAAACGTTAACAGACTGGAAATGCATATGATTTTTATAATATTGTGCTTCTACTTTATTAATTCATACAAAATAGTAAATTTCTCATTTAAATCAAATCAAAAGATTTTTTCCATAATTATATAAGTGTGTGGAGCTATAATTATATAGATAAATTACTTAATATCATAAGAATTTTTTGAGGAGAATATATGTAGTTGATTGATATTTTTCATTGTATTTTATCATTAAAAGTTTTGTTAATATATATTTTTATTCTAATTTTATGATCAGTAGTTATTAATTTTTTTTCAAGCTTTAAAATATTTGTGAAATTTAAAAATCTCTTTAAAATGTAGTTAAAATTCATTGATTTATAGGTATGATTTATATAATTAATACATATCATTTTTTTCAATCAAGTTAAAAAATGATATGGTCACTATTATTTTTAAATAATAAATTTCCCTCTTCTTCAATAAATCAAAATATTAAGGGTGGTGTTTTACAACAATAAACCATATGTCTAATAATTAGTACACTGAAGTTTGGGGTTTTTTTGGTTTCATTATATTAAAATTTCCATTCTTTGTTAATATAAATATATATATATAGATTATTTATTTTATATCAAAACTTTCTTTCCATATCTTTCCTTCCAATTTATGGTTCATATCATTTTTTCCCCTGTATATTCTTCTCCCTTATTTCATCTTAATTTTTTCTTACATATTCTATTTCCTCTTCACACTTTCTGATTTCTTCTCCACTCCTGTTCATCCTACCTTCTTTGAACTCACTCCTTTCACTCCCCTCTCCAGCCCCTTTTAATTGCTTTAGAGTGAAAAAGGTAAGGTAGAAATTAAAAGGGACTGGATAGAATTTATTGGAGAGAAATAGAGTTAGGATGGAAAGAAAATGGGTGGAGAATATAGAAACAGATGTGGTGTGGGATAAAAAAGGTTAGCAAGAGTGTGGAAGTGGTAGTGAGTGAGGTATGGTAGTGTGCACTGGGATCCAAAAAGGTGTGGTGGGGTAATGTGGCAATCAGAAGGGGTGGGTTGGGGTAGGAGGAGGATAATAAAGATTTAGAAGGGTTTTTATTAGAGGAAAAGGGATCAAATTGGCTGAAAAGTGAAAGGGGAGAGAATAAAGTGTGAGCAAAACAGGTGAGGAAGGGTGAAAAGAGTAAAAGTTTAGTTTTGAAGGCATGGAAAGTAAAACAAAGGTAAAAAGATGATGAGCAAAAGTAAAGTGGTGGGAATAGAAGTGAAAAAGGTGAGTATTCTGAAAATTATGTACAAAGGGGTGGAAGGAGCATCAAAAAAGGTAGTGAAAATCAGAAGGTGAACTCTATTTTTTAGCCAAAAGATAGTGTCCACTCTGTAATAATATGATGTTTTGCTTTCATTCAGAAAACCAATAGCTAAACCTACTGTATGGCTATTTTACACCCTTAATCAACTCAAAATACATATATATTGGCTGTTTGTAATAAGTACATAGTTTATCCCGTTGTCTTCTATTTCTTTTACTTCCTCACATTTGGTTTGATTTTATGTTTGGTTGGATGTCACCATACCTCCAGTGCTTTTTTTTTCTATAAGACCTTCTTAACTCTTGGGTTTCTTTTTTTCTCTTCAACTATATCTTCATATCTTTTTTCCTGTTGTTCCTCAACAGGTGTGATTTGCTCTTCTGGTAGGTGATGGTTTAAATATTCCTCTTTTTTACTCAAAATTATGTCCCTATTTTTGATTACTACTCCTTTTTATTAATTCCATACTCTATACACACTTTGGTCTCCTTCATCCATTTCCACAATCACCCCTTTCTTGAATATTGGGTCCAGATTTCCTACTCATTGGTAATGATGAATGCTATAATAAATGTTGCTACCAAACTCTCTAATGTTGTCAATCCTGGGTTTCTTTCCCAACAACTTTGTGAATGATTCATGTTTTCTTATATTATTGTATAGAAGGGCTTCCATAGTCATAGCTCTGGCCCACAAGTTTTCAGGTAGATAGTTCTCTATTATAATTTTTCTTTCTTTTTCAATAATGGTTCTTTTCATCCTCTCAGCTGTTCTTTTAATTTTTGTGGTATTAGATGTTGTAATCAGGTGCATTATTCCTTGTTCTTTAATCCATTTTGTTAAGCTATTATTGAAAAATCTCCTCCTTCATTGCTGATTATTCTCTTAACTATTATTTCACTTTGTTTTTTAACAGATTCACTATTATCTTTATTTCTTCTCCTGCTTGTCTTTTATGCTTTAAGGACCTTATCCAAACATACCTTGATGCAGTTTCAACCATAGTCAAGGAAAATCTCCATCTTCCAAGGGTTTTTAGGGTTATCAGTCCCATTATATTAATAGATATTTATTCTCATGGTATTTTACTTCTCTCTCTTATTTTTTTAAAATCATTTCTCATAATTGTTCCTTGCGTGCACATATCACCCTCAACACCGTCTCCATTGTGTCCTAATCTTCAGTGTTCTCTGAGTGCTATTGAAGCATTAATCTCTTTCCTCTTAAGTCATAAGAATGAAAATTTTTTCCTTGAAATTCCACTCATTAATTTCTTATTATATACTACTACTTCAAACTTATCTTCTCTGGTTTTAATATCTTGAGCTCCTTTCCTCCACAAAATGGCTATTGATATTAAATTATAGGGAAAATTGGGAATATAGTATGCATTGCTGAAAGTGATTTTTCTCTTCTCAGGACTATAAAACTCAATTTCCCTTTTTCCATTATTTCCACATTTCTTCTTACTTCTCCAATTTTCACCCTACCCCTATACTCTTGAAAGATGTCAAAATCATTTCTCTTGTTTAACATGTGTTTGTAAGGCCCTGAGTCAAGCAATATTTTTTCATTAGAACTAAGACACAAGTTAGCCTTCATTTCTCTGATAAAGATAAATTTTGGGATCTCCTGGTTACTAAAAAATTTCTTAATATATCTAACTTCTCTTTATTTTCCCCCCCATACAGGTATTCTTCATGGCTGTCCCTAAATATTCCTTTATCCCAGTATATTACCATTTTCTTGTTGGAAGACCTATTCTTGTTTGTGTTTGGTCTGACTACCCTATTTCCTAGGAAAGAAACACTAGGTCCTTTCTTTGTTTCACTTGTTGATTCAGGAATGGTGGTGCTCCTTGGTGTAGAGCACTTGTACTTGGTTCAATGCTTCCTGAATTCTTTGGAAGAATTTCCTATTCTACTGCAATTTTAGCTTTTGATATTTATTTTGTTGCCAGTCCCTACTTTAATGGCTGTATTTTCTTCCTTTTTATTGGATAGCTGCTTATTATCTTTTTCTAGCCACTTAAAAACCTCTTCTCCTTGGATTAGAATCCTTATGAGTGACTTGTATTCCTTTGGTAACTTGTGAAGCGCTTGCAAAAACAAGATTTCATTTTCAATTTCAACCCAGTAAGTCTTGTTTTACTGTTTATGGTTCTTACCTCTTTGAAAAATTGGTTGAAATTTACAAAACTATATTTCCAACAATTCATTAAATGCAATAAGTCTTCCTTGAGAATCACCCCCAGAATACTTATCCTTTAGCAAATCTTAAGAAACCTTTCTGTCTCTCTTTTTCTCCCCAAAAAACTTGTTTGTTATCATGGCTACATGGTCATCATTCAAACTGTATATGATTAAATTTTAAGCCTTCCTCTTTATTTCTTCCATGCTTTCAGTGGGTTTTCCAATTAAAAATCTAAGTAGTTGATATTATCTAACTTGGCATCCATTATTGCTGGCCAGAAGTAATACTTATTTTAATTTAAAAGACAGCAAGTATTTTTTTGTTGCTTGAATCAGAAATTTTTAATGACTAATTTATATGCTTTTATGTTTTGAAAGGATTAGCATGGTACTGGTAATGTATTAAATTGATATAATAAATACTTATATTATATTTCAGATTTATGAACAATATATACACTGATTAAATGGATTAAAAATAATACTTAATTACTAACTAACTATATAAATCTACTCCTTCCTTCTTACACAGTTTTATATTCAAATGTCTATGTGCATGATGTTTTGATTTTCCTTAAATAAATTTAATTACAAAACAAGATAAAGTGTCCATTGTATATTTACTCACAACATCTTCACCTCTTAACCTTTTTCTTTCACTATTTCCAATGTTTAGAATTTTTCTCTTAGATAGTCTTTCCCCTCTAAATGTCCATCTGAAATGTATTTTATATTTAAAATGTAGATGTTTACCTTCAAAATTTTCCTCTCTTTTCTTCTGATAGTCCCTAATGGCTTTACATAACATATGATTTTTTCCTTTTATTCTTCCATGCCATCTTATCCTGTTTACCTTTCTATAAATTGTGCAATCTATTTTCCCAATCAGTGTTTTCACTTTTATTTGATTATCTTAGCTAGCCTCATCATGCAATATGGGGGGAAGACTTGCTAGTAAGTTCACAACCTTAAACCCTAATTCATATCCAATCTAGCAAATAATGAGGCAGTGATGAAAAAACCAACAATTAAAATTTGAAACTCTCTGAAATGAACTCAAATAAAATTGAAGACTTTTTGAAGCACAGTTTATCATTATTACAAAAAGCCTTGTAATCTGAATTACTGTAATTGTTAAAGGAATATTGATATGAGGGAAGTCCACAACATTAACAGACTGGAAAATGCATAAGATTAGAAAAATATTGTGCTTCTGCTTTATGAATTCATAAAAAAAAGTAAATTTCTCATGTAAATCAAATCAAAAGCATTTTTACATAATTATATAAGTTTGTGGAGCTATCATTATATAGATAAATTACTTAATATCATAAGAAGTTTTTGAAGAGAAAATATGTAGTTGACTGATATTTTTATTGTATATTATCATTAAAAGTCTTGTTAATATATATATTTATTCTAAGTTTATGATCAGTAACTATTAATCTTTTTCAAGCTTTAAAATATTTTTGAAAGTTAAAAATCTCTCTCAAATGTAATTAAAATTCATTAACTTAGAGGTATGATTTATATAATTAATTCATATTATTTTTTTCAATCAAGCAAAAAAATGATATGGTCACTATTTTTTTTAAATAATAAATTTCCTTTTTCTTCAATAAATCAAGATTTTAAGGGTGGAGTTTTATGACAATAAACCATATGTCCAATAATAAGTACACTGAAATTTGGTGTTTTTTTTTGTTTCAGTATATTACCCTTTCCATTCTTTTTCATTATAAATATATATATATAGATTATTTTTTATATCAAAACTCTCCTTTCATATCTTTCCCTCCAATGTATGGCTCATATCATTTTTCCCCTTTTAAATCTTATGCCTTATTTTTATCTTAATTTTTTCTTACATATTCTATTTTCATTTCACAATTTCTGATTGTTTCTCCACCCCTCTCCATCCTACCTTCTTGGAACTCACTCCTTTTACTCCCCTCTCCAGCCCCTTTTAATTGCTTTAGAGTGAAAAAGGTAAGGTGGAAAGTAAAAGGGAGGGGGTGGACTGTATTGAAGAGCAATAGAGTTAGGATGGAAGAAAATGGGTGGGGAATATAGAAACAGATGTGGTGAGGGATAAAGAAGGTTAGCAAGGGTGTGGAAGTAGTAGTGAGTGAGTTATGGTGGTGTGCACTGGGCGCCAAAAAGGGTGTGGTGGGGTAATGTGGCAATCAGAAGGGGTGGGTTGGTGTATGAGGAGGAAAAAAAAGATTTAGAATGGTTTTGATTAGATAAAAAGGGGTGAAATGGGCTGAAATATGAAAGTGGAGAGAATGTAGTGTGAGAAAAACATGTGAGGAAGGGTGAAAAGAATAAAAGTTTAGTTTTGAAGGCATGGAAAGCAAAACAAAGGTAAAAAGATGATGAGAAAAAGTAAAGGGGTGGGAATAGAAGTGAAACAGGTGAGGAGTCTGAAAATGATGTACAAAGGGGTGGAAGGAGCATAATAAAAGGTGGTGAAAATCAGAAGGTGAACTCTATTTTTCAGCCAAAGTATAGAGTCTACCCTTTAATAATATGAAACTTTTCTTTCATTCAGAAAACTAACCATTAAACCTGCTGTATGGCTATTTTACCTCTTTAATCAATTCAAAATACATATATAGCGGCTGTTTGTAATAAATACTTACATTTGAAGTGGAAGAATTATAAAAATATAAAAACTAGCCACTTAGCCCTAGTTAATTTTCTAGAAAATCATTTCATGGAATGATTGTGATATTTATACATAAGATCAAAAAATAAATTTTACAGTGAAATTTTTTAAAAAAATTAAAAAAAGAAAAAAGAATGTATGATATTAAAAAAGCTTCTTTTTTATATTATGAGGTGAATTTATTTTAATATTAAATGATTTTGGTTAGATGAAAAATAGCTATGGCTTTCTCTATAGAGTGCTGATTATTTTTGAACAAAAAATTTATTGCTATATTTTACTTTTTAGATTGATTTTGTTTTTATTATGTTAACCATACATACCTAAATAATTATCCTTAATAAATAAGAATTTGTGAAAATGAGATAATAAATCTGTTCCAATATATTTAATGATATTTTTTCAGTAAAATAATAAGCCCCTTGAGCCCTTTCATTGCTTAAGTTTTTTCACACAAAAAATTAAATAAAATTTTATAAACATTGAAGACAATCCTATAGTATTAGCTATAGGCCTTGACTAAGGGAGTTGGAGAAAAACAAGAGTGAAAATCCCCTGTACCTTTAGAAAAATAAAGTGAGATTTACCTGCTAAAGTAAATTGGTTCTTTTTTGAAAAGAACCCTTTCAACACACTTGACTGCTTGATCAGACAATAAAGTAGTCCCCAGGCAGACTATCAGACCAAAAAACTTAAATTTAGACCCATGTCCACACCAGAGAAGGCAATGATACTTGATGTAGGTTGCAAAGCCACACCAGAGACAGCAATAATACTTGATATAGCTTGCAAGATTATACCAGAGAGAACAGTGACAAGAGTTGAGGTCAAGTAAGAACTAAACTCTTCACAACCCAGCCAAAAGATTCCAAAAACACACAAACAAGTGAAACACAGAGATTCCAGGTATAGAAGATGGTTGATGATAAACTAGAATTTCTTTAAACTTGCTTAACCGTCCCACACACAGACCAACCTGGCCTCCTCTCAACCAAATCTAGTTCTCCCATCTTTCTACATGCATATATATGCTTCTAGAGGCTTCCACACGCTTAGGAGCGTGGGAAACTTAAATTATAGATGGACACATAGAGGCAGGCTGGCAGCCACTCTTAGGCCCCTTAAACACCCAAAAACACCCAAAAACACCCAAAAACACCCTTCAAAAAACAAAACAACAGTAACTACATGTAGAAACAAGCTAATCACACATAAAACATACCAAAATGATGAGAAAATAATGAAATTAAGCTGAGACATAATGAGTGACCCTAGCCTAAGCCTACAAAAACTCAACTAAAAATCTAAAAACTAACAAAAAACCAATAAAAACACCATAACCCCAACTATACCCTACATAACAAATACCTTCATATATGCACTCCAAAGGCTTACCCAGCTTTGGAATACCACGTACTCTCTCCAATCAAGAATTTCCACATTCTTCATCCACTAACATCCATGTTGAAAGGCCTCTCCAGACCTGCCTCTGACCTGGGCCCTTGTTAGTATTCCATTGACAACAGCCTCATCTGTGCAATGACTGGACCTCTTCATATCTAAAAGGCTTCTTGTGATTCTTGCCACTCCAGAAAGAAACACTTCCACAGACCTGGCCCATTATCCTCCTCTTCCACAAGAAGATCCAGACCCTCTATCATCATTCCATGAATAATTAACAAACTTCATTTTTCCAGAAGAAAAACTGTAACTCCAACAGCCTCTTTTTCCTCTCATCACCCTGATTCACCAGAAGGTAAGATTCCATTACTCCATACCAAACTAGGCTGACCATTTCCTTCAGCATCTCCTCCGCCAGCCATTGATGATGATGACAATTTAGGTACAATTGAAACACCACCCCCAAATCCAATACCACTTGTCAAAGAAAAATTCCAACATCACACCCAACAACAGAAACAAAACCTAATTTTATATTTCCAATCAACTCCTGCCCAGGACCAACAAGACATTGATAAGAGAAGGAACCTTATCTAAAAATCTAAGGCCAATTCAGAACATTTTGCCACCTCTCTTGATACCCTTCTGTAATTCAACTAGTTCTTGAGTTTGATTTAGAAAAGAAAATATGACCACAACCTCTATAGGATGTAGCCTCCAAAAACTCCTCAGATAGAAGTCTTGGGTGACTATCCTCATTTTATAGTCTTGGGGGACTCAAAAACCCTCAGTTTATGGTCTTGGGGTACTCAAAAACCTAAATTATAAACCCAGAACCAGAGATCAACCACATTAAGACACAGGGAAAAAACTAAAATTCTGGGTTAATTTTTCATAGAGCTTCCAGCCCATCAGTTACCACTAGACTTGCCTTTTCTTAATTAAGAGGCTCCCCCTGTGGATACCCTCTGCCAATCTTCAAAACCAACACCAAAAACAACACCCATTACTCAGTTCATAGTTTTGGGGGACTAAGAAATCCTCAGTTTATAGTCTTAGGGGACAGTAGAACCAGTTTTCAGTTTAAAGTCTTGATGTAATGATTCAAGTTTAAGTTTCAAGTCTTGATGGACTAATTCATATTTGCCCACATTCCACTTGCTGAACTTAAACATCCACTTCATCTTCTACCCATAACTGATAAAAAAAAATTTTTTATCTTTTTATCTTTATCATTTTTATTCCACCACAGACTATTTCAAACCTTGAATTCCCTGATTTTGACCCCTCAACCCTTCCTTTTTTCACTGCTCCCAAAGACTATACTTGCAAACAGTGCATTCACATGTGCAGACCCTGTCCATTCACACTTCCAACTCCAGAGGCCAAACTGTACAGCAGGGCTTGTTACTCTTTAAATTCAAAGAAGAAAAGATGTGATAGAGATTCCAACTACACTATACGTCCAACTTCACCTTCTCACAAATACATCTCCGTATCTTCTACCAGATCCCCAGAACTAGGTTCTGCTTCTTCTTCTTTGTCTTCATCTCCTTCCAGAAGATCCAGGAGATCTGTCCCCAGAACTCTCTCTAAATGGCCACCTTTAAATTCCTAAGCATCTGCTTTTATCTCTTCAAATTCTTCAATTTCAGCTCCTAGGCTGCTAGACCATGTTCAGGCGGGCTGTCCAATGTTGGGCAGCCCTCTCATCTTGCTGAGAAGTAAAAATTAGACTCAAAACCTTCAAAAACAACCAAAATTCTCCAAAAAACAACAATACTTCTGCTCAAGAACCTCTTTTTGCTCCCAGAGAAATTCAAGCAAAACTTTCAAGGTCCATAAATACCAAAAATTTACAAACTTCATGAAGACCTTCCAGAGCTCAAAAACTGCTCAACACCCAAAATCACCTTCTCCATCTAGGAGAAGAGACTACGCCTCCCCTCTTCCTGCCAAATACTCCTCTGACAGTTCCTTCACTTCAAGTAATTCATAAAGAAGACACTAGTCAGCCCCTAGATCACCTTAACCTGCCTCAACCTACAACAACATTGGTTCTCCAGCACCAGAAACCAATCCAACTGAGAAAGATAACCATTCCAAAAACAATTCCAACAACAATTCTCCTTCTCTAGATAATCCCCAGGAAGAGTTCCATCCTAGTTCACCTTCTCAGAACCCACTGGAAGAAGACCAAGACAACCCATATTTATCTCTGGCTGATCTTTCCACCACACACCTTTTCAAACCTTCAGAAGTCCAAATTCCTACAGCATGTAATTTTGAAGAGCTTCTTATCTGTAAGTACCATAATCTTTCATCAAACTTCATCAACAAAAAATTAACTTCTGAAAAAAATTCTTCTTGTTAGAAGGCACCCCTCCTTATGAAGCTACTATTGTAGTTGGCCAACCTCTTGAAGCTATTTTAACTCTGGATTATGCAGATATGAAACAGAAACAAAGCATAATTTGTTCCAACATGCTAAAGGCCTTTGCTCTTGATGGACCATTGAATGAGTTTGAAAGGACCCTGATAAAGAAACTTCTGAAAACCACTGGAAGATGTCAAGGATAATTAAGCTCATCTTCCAATATTCCATCCCAGCCTCTTCTGCTTCCTTCCAAAGACTACCTTCCAAACCAGCTCTAGACAACTATAGCCCCTACAATCTTTCCAGAAGACTACACTTCAAAGAGTTCAGTGCATCATCCAATCCCATCAAGAAACAAAAATTCAAACACATCCCAAACCAATCTCCAGAAGCTTCTTCTTCCAGACATTAATTATAAGAAACAGAAAATTATATGAATTAATAAATAGAGAAAACAATAATAATTAGCAATATTAAAAAAAAAATCTTTTATTTTTGTTTTTATTAAAAAATAATTATTTTTACTTTAATTTGTAATTTTTTTTAATTTTTTATTTTATTTAATGTAAATTTTTTTGTTAGATTACTACTTAACACTACTAAAATACTTAAAATAATTGAAATGAATTAATCAAAATTTCCCAAAAAATATGAGAGCTGAGAAAATAAAATGAAATGAATAATAATAAGATAAAGTAAAGAATAATTACAAATGGTATCCCCCAACCAATTGATGAGCTAATCCCCTGATACCTTACCCACATTTAAGTTCACCTTGATGTGGATATACCTTTATAAATTTTAAAAATTTGAAAATAAATTTGAAAATAAAAAGAAAAACTTTAAAATAAAAAAATAAAACAAATGAATAAAAGAAACTTGAGAAGTAATAATGACAAATAAAATTTTAATTACTCAGCCAATTGATGAGCCTTTCCCCACTAATGCTTGCCCACATTCAGGCGACCCTGATGTGGTACACTCAACTATTTTCTGATTTTATAAAACAACCTCACTACCAAAATGAAAGAAAAAAAGAGAAAAAAAAGAAAATAATCTAAAAAAACTGCAATTTTATTTCTTCACAAAAAATCACAGAAGCAGATCCAGGTTCAAAGAAATGATCACTGGTGGGCTCCCTCCAATAATTAGAAATGATGGGAGACCTCCAGTGATCCACCACCAAGAAAGATCCAAGAACCAAGAAGCCAGACCAACCCAGTTTAAAGTCATAGAGGACTAAAAGCCTGAAGAAAAGGAGTGAACTCTGATTCAACTAAATAAAACCATGTACTTGAAACAGATATTCTGGGGTAACTTCTATACAGAGATTCCAGCCCATCAGTTACCCCCACACATTCCAAAAGAAAATCTTGAAGCCCCCCCCCCAAGGGTACCTTCTAACAAAAAACAAACATCCACCTAACAATTCAACCAATCAAAATAAAATCCACCAGGGAAAAGACCAGAAGTTGAAGACCACAGAAATCCAGTTTAAACTTATAGGGGACTATAAACCTGTTAAAAGAATATCAATTCTAGGGTTAAATTAAATTAAGAGAAAGGGTTGGAAACATAAAATCTGAGGTAACTGTCATACAGAGCTTCCAGTCCATCAGTTACCCCCACACTTGCCAAGATAAAATCTAGTTGCCCCCCCAGTTACCATCTAACATAAAATTTTCCAACACATCAAATGCACAGCATCACTAATAAAAAAATACAATAAAAAGAAAGATTCATAGTGAAAAACTTCCTTAAAGGAGCAGACAAAAAAGACAATTCCTTAATAAACATCCTCACATAAACACAAACACCCAAGAATCCCCAGGTTTCAGTGGTATTCTTTGGCTTTGGCCATGCTTGAATTTTTTTAATCTTCTTCTTTGCCATAATCCTACCTTCCTTACACACCACATGACCCAAAATATCCAATGCTGGTACACAACAGCAAATCTTTGACCCAGAAACAGTCAAGCCAGCCTCTTTTATCCTAAAAAAATCATCTCCAGTCTCACAGCATACTCCCACACAAACCCCTTAATTTCAGGGTTTTTCTTCAATACCTTATTACCATAATCTGATGTTGGACCTTTGATTACACCATCATCAATAAAAATACTAGCAAAAGTTAGTACTTCATCCTGAAAAATCCAAGCCATCTGTGCCTGGTAAACAGAAACAGAATTAGTAGCTCCTTGAGGTAACCTGGTCAATTAGAACCTTCCCAAAGGAGTCTCAAAAGTAGTTTGAGGTCTAGAATCCACATGGATCTCCCTCTCATCATAACCACCCATAATATCTCCCAAACCATAATACACCCTTCCAGAAAAAGCCTCCACAAAATCCTCTGCACTTGGTGGCATTCCAGCATCCTTAATAGTCACTCTATTCAAGGCCCTTTAATCATGAACCACCCTAAGCTTGCCATTTTTCTTCTTGAAACAGAACACAGGACTATAATAGCATGAGGTTGACTTTTCATACAAACCTTTCCTAACCCTTTCTGTCAAGGGGTCCCTTTGGTCTAGAAGATTTATTCAAGGGTTATACAAGGAGTTTTAGTGGTTTAATGGACTTTCAAAAGATAAGTACGTATTTCCTAATCTCTTTGATTATTTTACTCAAGTTATAAGAGGTAAATTTTTATATTATTATAATTTATATCTTTTAGAATTACGGTGATGTAGATACTAATGGTTATAAATAATAGTAATAAATTTGATTTAATTGATGTGTTATAAAAGTTTGTAAAGTAAGTAAGGAATGAATTCAAAAGGACAAAAGGAAGGGCCTTTTATAGGCAATATGTAAGAGAAAATAACATGGAATTTACATCTCCTAATACAAGAGTGTGAGAGAAAAAACTTAATTAAAGAGAGTATGTGAAATAATAAGAGTAAGACTAAATAGTGCGTAAATAAAAAGTATTTATTTTATTTGAAATAAAACTCTGAACCCTTTAGTCCATCACATTTTAGTGTAATAACATTTGATTTGAAATATAAAATCAATAAAATCTAATTAAAGGAATTTGAAAAAAGTATTTTTTTCTTTTTATAATTTTATATATTTTTTTAATACTAATATTTATTCCCATCTCATCTGTATTATTGAGCACAATGTTTGGGATTAAAAATATATGTGTGACAATTACTTATTTTTATTAATTAATTACTTAGTGTACTTAGTTAGTTCATTGTAATTAATACATAAGTATTTAATAAATAATTAATTATTAATAAGGATCTAAAAGCTGTGGCTTCACCTCAGTAAGATAATTAATTATTTTACTGGGTAAGTCTAGTAGCCTGGCTGACACTTTCCCTGAAAATCTCCACAAAATCATCCCTTATAGCAGCAGGAATTGGAACTGGTTTGATTTGCCAAAGCTCATGATAAACCACTGGAATCAGATAAGGTGAACCATAAGAATGTTTTCAAACACCTCTTTCCTCCTCCAAAAAAGTAATTTACTTTTCCCTCAACACTATCACATGCAACAACAACTTCCTCTCCTCTTCAGATAACCACTGATCAGGACCAAAATTCACCACCTCCAAACTTTCCCTAGTAATCCTAGCAGTTTCCACAAAATCAGGTGGATTATTCACTAAAGTCATCACATAAGGATCTCTTGACAAAGAAGGCCTCTTCAAGTGGGTGCAGCCCAAGTGGAATAGGCTCATTGACAGGCCTAAGCTTCACTGATTCCTTCTTGTACTTAGCAGCATCCACTTCCAAATTTTCATCTTCAACAGGGACTTCATCCATCTTCCTACAAAAAAAATAGGGGTTCCCCTATTTCTCATTGGTTTGGCCAATGTAATTTTCTTGAAAGGTGGAGAAGATAACCTAGTGGTGCACTATTGGGAGGACTTACTTTTAGACCCCAATCTCAGTGCCCCAAAGCTTTTCCATTCCACATTCTCATTTTCCTCCTCACTATCAACCTCAATTACATCACTCTTGACCTCTTCAGCCAAATAATCTTAAAATAATTTTTTTATCTTCTTTCTTCTTTATCTTCAGATTTTTTTCTTGATTATCTTCAAATATCTTAAAATTTTTTTCTTGTTTTCTTGATGGGGCAACTTTCCTAAAACAGAAACCAGGGTTGCACAATTGCTCACATGTGTGTCCAAGGTAATTTTTTTGAAAGGTGTAGAAATAACCCAAGTGGTCTACAATCGGGAGAACTTACTTTTAGACCCCAATCTCACTGCCCCAAAGCCTTTCCGTTCCACAGACTTAAAACCCATCTTTCCTCTTGAACTTGAGAGATAATTAATCTTGAAACCATTAAATGAAAAGAGACTTGATAAAAAACTTGAAGAATACTTTCAGAGAAGAGAAAAATTATACAAAGAAAGCTGAAAATCCACTTGGAATATCTCCAAATGAGCTTACCTACTACAACCTGGGATTTCCACTGAAAGGGGAGTGGTTGCAGTACTTGGGTGATCAGCCCCACCTACTTTAAAAAATATGGCTCCCACCATTCAATATGGGGGGCAGAATTTCTAGTAAGTCTGAAAACTTGAACCCTAATTTATATCTTATTGAGCACACATTCAGGAAGTGATGAAACATTCATGAAGAAATAGTGAATTTAATTTGAAAAAACCTTGAAACTAATTTGTGCCTTCATTGAACCACAGTTGATTAATAGCTCAGAGAATATTTATATTTGAATTAGAGGACTCTTTGAAGTGATAAAAAAATAAATGAGCCCCACTATCAATCTAGCCTTGTGGATTCATAAGATTTTGAAAAATTGAAAAAAAAAAAAATTTAATCTAATGAGACTCTCAGATACTTTGAATTATAAGAGATTTCACAAAACTTTGTAGGGCATTCACCCTATGAATATATAGATAAAACATCCAATATTTTAAAAAATTATTCATTAAGAAATATTTATTGAATTTCTATATTTCATTAAATTTTTATCAGTAAAAAACTGAGAAATAAAAGCCTTTTCTCATTATATCAATCAATATTATTATTTATTTATCAATTTTCAAAACATTTGTGAAAGTTAAAACACTCTTTAAAATAATTTAATATTAAATTTAGTCAATAGAACAATTTTTAAGATTAATTTACATCCCATATTTATATAAGTTAAAACAGGAAATGGGCCCAATTCTATTTAAAATATAACTTATCATGATATTCATTATATCAAAAGAATAAAAAATCCAATTTTTATGAGAATAAAATCTATGATTAATAAATATTGAAAAATAGTTTTTAGTTTTTTTTGGATAGTTTCATGCCATTATGATTTCAAAGTCTCAAAAGACATTATATAAGTTTTGTGCTTACATTGTTTCAAAATGTTCCTTACAAGTACTTTCCTCCCTAAAACTTCAAATCTCATTCTTCTCCCATAAAAAATCTTCTTGCTCTTACATTTTATTTAAGTCTACCAAGAACTGTCCCATCCCAAACCCTTACCCCCCCTTATCCACCTCTAATCATCCCATTAAACCCCTCCTCACTTATTTTACTCCTCTTAACACGCTATTTATTCCCTTCTTCACCACTTTCCACCCAAAAGTTTTTGATATCACTCATTTTGTTCCCCTTCTAACCCCTTTTACTCTATAGGCAGAAAAGGGGGTGATTTGGAAAGCCATAGAGGTTGGATGAAAATTGAAAGGTGGATTTGGGTGGGGTAGGGAATGTCTGGTGTGAAGAGTGAAAAAATTGGGGTTGAAATCAAAAGCATTTTAATTAGTTTTTAAAAGGAGTGGGATGGAGTTGAGGCAAAAATAGATAGGGTAAGGTTGAAAGGGGTGGGGTAGGGTAGGGAGAGACAAGAAAGGAGTGTTGAGGGATGCGGATAGTAGCAAAAGCAGTGGAGTTGTGATAAAAGTGAAAATAGAAGGGAGGGGAATAGTGAGGAGGGCTTAAACTTATATTTTGAAGCTTGGAGGGTGTATTGAATGTATCAGGAGGGCAATAAAAGGGTGGGGATGGTAATAGAATTAACAGAAATGACAAGATAGAGAAATTTGTGTGGAGAGATTGAGATGTTTTCAATTGAGGTAGAAAAAATGGAGATTGTACTCTATTCTTTGGGCAAACATCAGAGTCCACCCCCTCAATCTAAAGCTCTATTCTGCCAATATGAAAAATGATGGATAATTATCTTTTATTGATATTTTTGAACTTAAACCTAAAGTTTATACATCTTTTTTTAATATTTATATTTAAAATGCACTTTAAGACTAAGAAATTAATATAATAAAACAATTGGTAACAAAATACTATTTTTCTTTTTTACACAAGAATTGACAGCATGCTTCTGATATGTATACATGATATAAATAAATAATATAATAGGAAAATTGTAGCAAAAAGTTGAAAACTAAAACAAAACATTTAAAGAAATTTTAAAAAATTAAACTAATGTATTTTGTGAGTTTACTGTATTTATTTTTAAATGTAATATTAAAATATGTTGGTTGGATCAAAAATATCTTTGAATTAAATGAAATAATTTAAGTGAAGTTTTAAGAAAAGATCTATCTGCATATATTACCATTTAGCTCCATTTCTTATTTTGTGATTACTATATATAGCTGGAAAATTGACTGTAATACCTGCAAAGTTAAGAAAATTTAATAATTTATCTGCCTCAATATATTTACAATAATCTATTCATTAACAGAAAAAAATTTCTGAGTCCTTTCTTTTACTAGTGTTATTCATTGCAATGACTATATACACTTTCAAAAAAAATATTTATCATGTTTTTGGTGGAACTTGGATTGAAGTATTAAATGAAATCCTGTTTCCAAGTGTGGTTCAAGCTAAGTAAAGCCATGAAAAAATTTATACTTTTTTAGAATTTTTATTAAGTATTTTTAAATATAGAAATAATTATATTTTTATATCAAAATATTTTTATTAAATACTTTGAAGTTGTGAAATTAAGTACAAATTAAGAATCATTTTGATAAAATATCTTGTTAAAAATAGTTTTAAGATGATCATATACTATTATGATATGAGTTCTTTCCATATGGTAGATTAAGAAAATAACTTAAAATTAATTTTATATGACTATATTATATAAAAAAGGTAAAAGCTCTTTTGCTTACATTTGAAGTACTTTAATAAAAGTTTGCTTTAGGCAAACATCATATAGAGTCTTCAGAGAATCATATTAATTTTTTAGACTTATATTTGTAAGTTGAAGGGAAGCCTCACAGGATAAAATTGGTGGTTTTGTAAAAAAAAATAAGTAAATATATTTTAAATCAATATATATTTCTATAAAAAGTCAAATTTTAATATTTAGTTTCTGTTTTTAATATTTAATGAAGATTTGAACTAATTCTATTTGAATTAATTTTTATAACAATATACTCATTCCAGTATTGCCTTGTGATAAGGCCAATTTCAAGAAGATTAATAAATTCTTCTGTTTAGATAAAATATCAAAAGGATTGTTTTTCATACACTTAAAAGTTGAATAGAAACATCATATAATGTCTGCCAATCAGCATGAATATCATTATTCCAATAAATTATTGATAGATCCTGAACCCATATATATTTAATTTTAGAATTGTGTGTAAGTGTTCAGTTGTGAATTACTCATATCAAAACTTTTATTCTAAAGACTAAAAAAGCGTACATGAAAATATTCACTTAATTTATTTTTCAGCACCATAAAATTGAAATTTTTTTTCTATTAATTTCAAATATGGAATAATATTATTTTTAATCAAAATATTATTGCCTTTACAGCTGCTTTGCTACTTGGGCATAATCTAAATTACCTGTTGTGTCTTTTATAAAAAAAAATATCTTATAGTAGTTTTTTAACTTGAAACTCATAGAATTATGAAGAAGTACCACTTCTACTTATTTAATTGAGTTCTTGAACAATAATACAATCAAAATTTTAATCTGAAGGACATATTTTAACATGCTAACACTTTGCAAAATATATGGTGCTAATTCCCAAGTTGAAACTGGAATTATCCCACAATACAGCATTGAAGTAAAATCAAGCACTAAAATTAAAGTTTAAATAAATTTATACTACTTTGTTTTCATTATCTTTAAAGTTTTACATCTAGATTCAATTTCAGTTTTTCATATGAAAAATTTACTGGGTAGTGATTTATTATTTCAACTCATGAGATTACTCTACCAAATAACCATATTTAAATGTAATTTTGATGAGTTAAATCATGAAAAGTTCCAGAATATAATATATGTATTACATTGAATAAATTTATATTGCAAAAATTCTTAGTAGTTAAATATTCAATAGAACAAAAAAAGACCAAAAAAAAATTTTGTTTTAATTTTAATTATCTTCTTGCATACAAAAATGTAAAAAAATTGATTAAAATCCACTGGTATAAGAATTATACTTCTTTCTAAACTCATAATAAAACAATTTATTAATTATTAGTACTTTGTGTAAAGAAGCTATGAGAGGAATTCATTGAAAAATAAATTAGGAAAACATATTGCTATCTATTATTTTTTTAATTATGAGTCTTTTCACATTATTATAGAATAAAATACTTGAGAATTTTGACTGCTCAATATGTTTATTAAATAAATTCATTGAGCTGAAAATATTTATATTGAATAATCAGAAATAATAAAAAAAAAATCAGGTAATATGGTTTAAATTAAAAAATTAAAGCTTCAAATTCTTGGTTTAAAGGAGTTATCAATAAAAAGAACCACTGATCTTATTATATATTTTTGTAATAAAAAACTAATAAAATCATTAGAGAGGTTAAAAGTGATGCTTTTTAAATAAATAGTATAATTTTCAGTCTTTTTCTTGATCAAGTGAAATTCAAAATGAAAATTAAATTGTGTTCTATGAAAAAAATTCTGTGAATGGATCAGATTCTTAATCTGCCCTTGTCATTATTTCTGTAAATTTTTCATTAAACTTTCACTATTATTCCAGCACAGACTCACCTATTATTGGTTAAGAGCTCAAGATGAGTTCAAAGTAAAGTTTAGTATCAGTTAATTATTAGTTCAGTCTGTGCTCCATCTGTGTTCCATATAAGTTCAAGTTGAGGACTTACTAGCAAGTCCCCCCAAAATATTGCATGGTATCTCTATCAGAGCCTGAGCCAACTTCCCAAAAACCAGAAGCAGCCCTATATTCCCTTCTTCTCTCACAACAATCAGGACAGTGGAACATAGTGCTAAGCCCAGGGCTAGTCTTCCAACCCTCTTCTCCAGGTGAATATAACCTCATGCAAGTCGTTTCATCCTCCCCTGTCAACTCCAAGCAAATTTTAACTCCAGGTTGATAGCCAATCCTTGCTGCAAAATCCATCAAAAATGGGCCACCCAAAACTTCCCTAACAGTGTCTTTTTCAATATAAAAGTACATCTTTCCAGAAGCTCCACCAACATCCAGCTTCACAAACTCTGATATCCCATCCAATTCAGTCACATGTCTATCAATTCCTCTCGAGTTCACACCAATACCAGTTTTGATGGTAAGGCCCAATTTAGTTTCCTCAGAAAAAGAAATGAGATTGATCTTAGAACAAGAATCAACCAAAGCTCTGATGGCCTTGCCATTCACAGTAACATTGACAAACCCCAAAGGAGCAGAGAAATGAGTCTCAAAATTCTTCCCAAACTTCTCAGCAGAATCACAAACAAACTCTACCTCCCCAGAAGAGACTCTTCTCCTGGTAAACATCTTCTTTTGCTTCTCAGCCAAAGCATGACTGATAGCAAACAACTCCCCATAAGTCAAGGATATAGTTCCTTGATTCATTTTCTCCAACACAGAGTCCATAACATCAACTCTTCCTGAAACCAATGGCCTCTCAAAATGGGCTTTTGGTTTGACTACCTTAGACCTTGATACCTCTTGAGGTCCAGAACCTCCATCCAAAGGCTTACTGACCACAGGAACCAAACAAGATCCATCACTTGTGACCCTGACCCCATTGGGCTTTGGCAAGAATACCAAAGGAAAATTCTCCTCAGAGTCAGAATTCAAATCCATTCACATTGGATCCCTATTCATATCATAAGCACCAAATTTTGGTGGGCCCATATCTGCAATTCCCTTCTGCATCTGGTGCAGCTCCTCCTTGCTAACTTTCCTCCTTGCATTCATCTTTGGATCCAACTTGGGAGCCTTGGGCCTAGGCTGAGGCTGTGAAGTGCTCTTGGGCCTACCCACTCTCCCAGAATAAACATCATAAAAACCAGCCAAGCATTCCCTCTTTTGCTGTGCTTCACAAGTATACAACTCCAAACCACCATAAGAAGTAGAAAAAGAGAATTTATTGAACTTCTTCTCCTTCCCCTTGACATCAACACCTTCCTTACCAGAAGACTTACCCTGGCCAGTAATCTTCTCAAACCTTGGCCTCCTCTGATTGAGACCATCCCTTCTCCTGACCAAATCATCAGGAGCCTTCCCCTCAATGAGCTTCACAAATGAATCATCAGGGAGCTTGAACACCCTTCCATCAAACTCCACCTCTCCCTCTGACACATCTCTGTTCAGAGCTCAACAATCATTTGACCTGTGCCCCTTCCTACTACAATAGGAGCACACCCAAGGATCACTACCACCACCTTCCCTCCTCTCAAAAGGCTTGGCCTGCTGCATTGAGTCCCTATTCACCTTCTGAGTTTCCTGCACAAAGATGTGCAACTGCTTGGTCAAGTACACCAACTTCTCCATCACTGGGTCTCTCTCCTATTTGTGAACCTTCACCACCTTCTTCTTTTCCTTCTTCATCTTAACTTCCTCCTCAGCCAAAGCCTTACTGACTTTGCTGACATATTTGGCACACCCCTTATGATAGGTGTCCACAGCTAATAACTTTAAATGGGCCTCCACAGCCTCCTTCACGTTTTCCAAGGCAGGCAGCTTATGGTCCCCATAAGCCAGAGTCCTCATCATGTCCTTCCTTAAATGCTCCTTTAAAACATCCATCCTGAAATACCTAGCCAGGGCAGACCAAAAAACATCTTTGACAGAATTTTCATGTTCCAGCTCCTCCACTTCAACCAAATATTCCACCACAGGGTCAAACTGTAGCAGAAACTTTCTGTAACTATGCAAGTTACCAACACCACCATAAGATTTCCATTCACTGACAACCTTGTTCAGATCCACCATATTGAACCTGAAACCCCATCTATCCACTATCTCCCTGAAAAGCAATCTCCAATCCCTCTTCTTGTAGCCAGACATGTCTACCATCTCCTTCTCCACTGCCCTATCACCAATGAAAAAAATAATTTGCTTCACCATATCCAGGTAAGAAAAACCATCCACACCAGCATCAGCCTCATTCTTTTCCAGAAACTACTTCACATCTTAACCATTAAGCTTGGTACCATCCCAAGTTTTGATCCTAACACACTCCCTAACCATCACAGCAGCATGACCTCCCTCTCCACTGACAGTCACCATAGGAATAGAGGAACCATAAGCCATTCCTCTAGACCAAAATTACAAAAAAAGGTACAACAAAAGACAACAGACGCTCCAAAGAACTAGCAGTTCCTACCCCAGGTTTGGAGCCAGAAATGTAGACAATCCTATAGTATTAGCTATAGGCCTTGACCAATGGAGTTGGATAAAAACAAGAGAGAAAATCCCCTGTCCCTTTAGAAAAATAAAGTGAGATTTACCTGCCAAATTAAATTGAGTCTTGTTTACTAAAACCTCTTTTCAACACACTTGACTGCTTTATAAGCCAAGAAAGTAGTCCCCAGACAGACTACCAGATCAATGAACTGAAATGTAGACCAATTTCCACACCAGAGAAAGAAATGATACTTGATGTAGGTTGCAAAGCCACACCAGAGACTGAAATGATACTTGATATATCCTAAAAGACTATACCAGAGAAAACAGTGACAAGAGTTGGTGTCAAGTAAGAACTTAACTTTTCACAACCCATCAAAAATATGCCACAAACACACAAATGAATGAAGCACAGAGATTCCAGGTATACCAGATGATTGATGATAAAATATAATTATCTTAAACTTGCTTAACTTTCCCGCACACAGACCACCCTGGCCTCCTCTCAGCCAAATCTAGTTCTCACACCTTTCTAAATGCATAAAAATGCCTCTAGAAGCTTCAATGCACACAGGAGGGTGGGCCACCTGACATAGGGACCGCCACATAGAGGTGGGTAGGCTGCCCAATGGCGAAGAGCTGCTTTTATGCTCCTTAAACACCCAAAAACACCCTCTAAACCAACAAAACAACAGTAACTACATGTAGAAAAAAGCTAATCACACATAAGACATACCAAAATGATGAGAAAAGAAAGGAAATTAAGCTGAGACATAGTAAGTGACCCTAGCTTAAGCCTACAAAAACACAACTAAACATCTAAAAACTAACAAAACACCAATAAAAAACACCATAACCCTAACTCTACCCTACATACCAAATACCTTTAAATACACACTCCAAAGGCCTACCCAGCTTTGGAACACCACAACATATACATCTAAGTTGTGATGGAGCTTTGATTGAGCTCCCAATGAGATTCTGTTTCTGACAACTGTTCAATATAAGTTAATCTTTGAGATTTTTTTTATTTTTTGTTAAATTTGATAACAAACTCCTTAATGTGTGCCCAGGTTTATCTTTTTATTGAAAAGATTTATATCTAATACTATGAAATTCTGAACATATATTATAATTTGGAATTGCTCAAATTTTTTATAATAAAATTTTCAAGTTTCTTTTTAATAATTATAATATTTGTTTTTCCATATGATAGATTAACAAAACTTTAAAATTTAATTTTTTGTATCTAAAACATGCATGAAAAGACACTATGGTAAGGTAAACTCTTACAGTCGCCTTGCTGTAAGCAGAATCCGGAGGAGATATGTGGATTTAGCTGAAAACCCCGTCCTTCCAATAAAAATAACAAAGTAGGTGTTCTAAATCACTAAGCTAACCAATCTACTTAGATCTGATTGATAAAAATAATGAAACTCTAAAATATTTAACGCTTATTGAGATTTAAAGAAAAGTGGCTGTTGAGAAAAGAAATACTGATAACAACAATTAAGGTGTACCAGTGAAAGATCTGTAAAGATTGACTTTTATGTTTTTATAATAATTTGAATTTTTATGAGACAGCAATAATCAAGTCCCAGCGACAAAGACCTTTCTAAAGATACCCTGTATGAAGTGTTATTTAAACTGTTGAATTGTATTTCTAAAATGTTATGTAAAAAATAATAATGTTATAAGGGTATTACAAGTTATTTTAATTTGTTGAGTAATAAAAAAAATGAGACTGTGGTGGTTAAAGATTAAGCTGTATGATCTGTTCCCCCCCCCCAATTTAGAGTTTGAGAAGCGCTTAAGTATTCCTAGTCACGTGCCTAAGTTTTCCCCTCCAGAGCTCTTCCAGAGTCAATCTGGAGCCCGTACGGAGTCCGTACGGAGCCGGAACGGAGTCCGTACGGAGTCAAAGCGGAGTCCGTACGGAGCCGGAACGGAGTCCGTACGGAGTCAAAGCGGAGTCCGTACGGAGCCGGAACGGAGTCAAAGCGGAGTCCGTACGGAGTCGAAACGGAGTCCGTCCGGACTTTTGGACTCAATTTAGAGCCTTAAAACCATAATAAAAAATCTAGAAAAATTACACATAATAGAGCTACTTCCTTTTTACCTACCAAACTAATTTTCGTAGTCTGCGCAGCTCTAATTACCCCGTGAACATTCATCAAAGTTAAGTAATTTTTGAAAAACGTAAATATTTCTATAAAACTTTAAAATTCATTTAAAAATATAAGAAAAATAGTAAAAATTCTGGGAAAATTTCCCAAGGTTCTTGAGTGACTCGACTTGATACTTATAAATTTTTCAGACCGTAAAAAATAAGTTTTCTCCGCAAAATAAATTGTTTTCGTGTAGGCATTTGCTCGTGACCAATTTCTTCATATTTAAAACTCCAATAAATTAAATAAAACCCTCTTATATATATAAAAAAATAATAACGCCAATCTTGTACGCCGTAATAACTCCATTTACATACTTAGGTGCCATACTAAACTCTAGGCTACCACATCCTCCCTCCAATCGAGAATGTCCCCATTCTTAAAACTTTGCATAAGTGGTTGAACACAATATTCATCTTTAACCTTCAACCACCATCTTCTTTAATCAACTATAAAATTCATCTTCATCAATATGTCTTCCAAAGAACTTGTCGCTCCATGTGAACTCTGCGCTCGATACCAGGTACCTTGTTTAATGTCCAACCCTAATCTTCCTGGCAGAACAGCTTGCGACTTATGCCGTGTGAAAAAAGTCAAATGCAACCGGCCAATAGTTCCTTCTAAAACAAACGTATATTTAGGACCAGCAGCTCTCCCTGATCCCTCAACTTCTAAAAAGCGATCCAAAATTCCTGTCTTCTTAAAACGAATAAGATCAAAAACAGCTTCAAAAGTTCAATCTTCATCAACGGATCCCGGCCTAATTTTGCCTTCACAAGATCCTAATCCTATAACGCCAGTACCCCCAACTAACTTTGCTGAGACTATGTTTCCTGGCTCTAAATGTAAGACCCTATTTATCTTACTAAAAAAAACTTTAATCAAAATTGACTAAACCTATGACTTAATAACATATTTGAACTTCTAGCTGTGGAAATAACCAACACTGATGATGTTGGTAGAGTGAAGACGGACTATATCAATCATTACCCAAATTTTCATCGCTATCTTTTTCTTGACTTTACTAATGAGTTGAAACGAAAAATGCTGGCCTATTTTCAAGAAACTCCAGCTAATAACCATGAAGACCTCATGAAAAGAAGAATTTTAATGCAAAGCTTTGATAATGATGTTGAACAATTTCAAAGAAATTATCTTTTCTAACAGTATAACTTGATAAAATTTTGTTTTTGCTTGGTCTTCTTAAACTTTCAACATAAATGATGTTTTCTTTCTTCTCTGGCCTGATATAACATAAAATAAAATAATATAAATCTTGTGATGATTCCACTACTGAGAGCAAGGTTTGAATCCCTTCAGACTCCCATATACCAGTCTTCCTTCTTGTCACAGCATTGAGAGAGTGGATCTTCCTATGAGCCGAATACTCCTGATTCCAACCTCATAGGGCCCCCCACTGAGCCAAATTCTATGATTCCAATCTCGCCATAAGGTCCTCCAAGCTTCACACCAAAAAAAAAATGGCCTAACTATGAGGCAGTAAAAAAAATCATTCCCTAAAATCCAACTACCATCCTAACTTCTGATTCCTTCATCACAATTTTCAAACTTTGCTATACAGCAAACCCATAAAATACTTTTGCCAGGCTTCCAATAATAATATTAACTTTAGACCATGTTAAAGCGCCACAAATTTCACCTAATTAACCATTATGCTTTCCTTAGCATCATCACCACCTAAAATTTTAACCTCCTAAAGCTATCAGCACCCAATTCCAGAAATAATTGAATAACTAGTTTAGAGTCTTAGTGGACAGTGATAAATTAAAAGATTGAGTTGAGTTATCCAAACAAGATTGACATTCCAGTTTAAAGTCTTGGTAGACCAAACATATAATCGATTGCCAGTTTATGGTCTTGGTGGACCAAAGATCGTTTAAGTGCATAAATATCTTGATATATTCCTAAGTAAGGCCTAGGCTTGACCAAAGATTGAATAAATTTGATAATCCAGTTTAATGTCATAGTGGACCAAACATTTGATCGACAAGTAATCCAGTATAAGGCCATAGTGGTCCAATGAATGTTGAATTATCCTGCAGATATTAATTTTCCAGTTTAAAGTCATAGTGGACTAAACAATGAATGAACTACCAGTTTAAAGTCATGGTGGACCAAACATTTAATCGATCAGAAATCCAGTTTAAGGTCATGGTGGACCCAACAGCTTGATAACAGTCCAGTTTAAGGTCTTGGTGGACCTAACATTTGATTGATATAAAAAAAAAAAAAAATACGTCTCCAAAAATATCCATAAAATCTTGAACATCATTGAAATTCAGTTTAAAGTCTTGAAGGACTAACAGCTCCAATATAAAATCTTTAATGACAGTCTTGAAATTTAGCCAGTTTAAAGTCTTGGAGGACTAACAGCTCCAAAATTTGTATAAAACCTTAAGGAAAGTCTTGAACAGTAGCCAGTTTAAAGTCTTGGAGGACTAACAGATCCAAAATTTGTATAAAACCCTTAAGGAAAGTCTTGAACAGTAGCCAGTTTAAAGTCTTGGAGGACTAACAGATCCAAAATTTGTATAAAACCCTTAAGGAAAGTCTTGAACAGTAGCCAGTTTAAAGTCTTGGAGGACTAACAGATGTCTTGAAGTAAAATCCCATAGGTATTGAGTTCCCCTAGACCCTGTTTCCTGTCTAAACTAAATGAATAAAACTAAAAAAGAATGAAGACTGAAAAATAAAACTAAGAAATATAATAATAATTTTTGATTTAATTAATTAATTTTTATTTTTTTTATTTTTATTTTTATTTTTTTTTATTTTTTTTTATTTTTTTTTATTATTTTATTTTTATTTATTTATTTTTATTTTTATTTTATTTTATATTATTTTTTTTTATTTTTTATTTTATTTTATTTTATTTTATTTTTATTTTATTTTTTATTTAATTTTAATTTTAATTTTGTTTTTAATTTAAAATAAAAGATTTTAGAAAAGATAGTTTTTGAAATAAAAGTTAAATTTTAATTTTTAAAAAAAAATAAACAAATGTGAAAAGAAAAGATAAAAAAAAAGTAATAAAAAATTTTTAAAATAAAATTTTAAAGGATGCCCCCCGGCCATTTGATGAGCCGTACCCTCGACATCATACCCACATCCAAGTGCAACTTGATGTGGTTACACAATTTTGAGAAATTGAAAGAAAAGAAAATAAATTAAAGTTTTTAGAAGATAATTTTTATAATGATGATCACTGGGTGGGCTCCCTCCAATTTATAAAAATGATTAGAGACCACCAGTGAGCATCACCTTTACAATAATTCATAATATATATTAAAGAAAAGAAATCACAATCTAACATAAAAAAATCAAAAACAAAATAAAAAAAAAAAAATCTTGAATCCGGCGTTGAGAGCGGTGTCTCTTGATTCGTTCCAGTTTATAGTCTTAGTGGACTTCCTAAAATTAAAAGACAAAGCCAGGATTCAACTAGAAACAGGGAAAATTTTGGAAACGAACATTATGGGGTAATTGTGTATAGAGCAGCCAGCCCATCAATTACCCCCACACTTGCCAATATTAAATTAAGAAGGTTCCCCTGTGAACACTTCTTCCAATAAATTTTTTTTAAAAAAAAAAATTTTCCAAAACTATCTTCATCCATATTTAAAGAATTTTAAGTTTTGAAAATTTCAAAGAAGGTTTTCTTGAATTTCGTAAAGTTTCATCACAGTTTCGTTGACCATATACAATGTAACGATAGTAAAGTATTTTGATAAAAAAGAAGATAGTTTATCCTCGTTGCAGAGGTCATCATAAAATTTTGTTGATATCATAGTTTATCCTCATTTCGGAGGTTAATAAAATTTGATAAAAGTCATTAAAATTGTAGTTTATCCTCATTTCGGAGTTATCCATAAAGTTTCATTGATATCATAGTTTATCCTCATTGCGGAGGTATCCATAAAATTTCGTAGATGTCATAGTTTATCCTCATTGCGGAGGTCAATAAGATTTTTATAAACATCATAGTTTATCCTCATTGCGGAGGATCCATAAAATTTAAGAAATTTCATAGTTTATCCTCATTGCGGAGGAAGACTTCGGCACTCCTGGTGCCTCTAGGATAGAACCGTTTCACTTGATCGGCCGCTACCCTCTTCTTTAATACTGCTCAATCCAACTCTTCTAGCACATATGAACCGCCGGAAACTTGCTCCTTGATTTTATACGGTCCATTCCACCTATCTGCAAACATCTTTCCCCACTGACTTTCCAAACTCCTATTATACACCAGGACCATATCTCCTGGGTTCAAAGGTTTCCTTAATTGATGTGCCAACCGCTCATCCCAATATCTAGCTGATTGATTTCGGATCTTCATCATCCGTGAATATGCCTTTTCTAAATATTCTTCTTTCTTTTCTAGCTGCATCATTCTTGCACACAATAATTCTTCAGTAGTTTTGACCGTGTCCCAGTCAACTCCAAGATATGATTCAGCTTCTAAATCAACCGGTAAAACTGCTTTCTGTCCAAAAACAAGTTCATAAGGTGAAAATCCAGTCGTCCTTTTGGCAGTGATTCGATCAGCAAATAAAACTAAAGGTAAATAGTGCCTCCATTTTTTGGCACTTGTCCCACACATTTTAACTAAAGCATCCTTGATAACTTTATGCCCTCTTTCAACCATGCCTTCAGCTTCAGGATAATATGGGGTTGCTACCCTAACCTTTGATCCAACTTTCAATACGGCCTCTTTAAACTCTGTCCCAAATTCAGGACCTCCATCTACCGTCACCAACTTCATCACCCCATACCTATATACCCAATTATTCAAAAAAAATTCTGCCACATTTTTGGCAGTTAAATTAATAAGAGGTGCTGCCTCTACCTAACCAGATAAATCATCTCTGGCCACAATTAAATATTTATACCGTCCCTCTTTTATATGAACGGCATCTAAACTAACTCTTCCAAAGAGCGTATATTCACCGGTCGCCCGTCCAGGTTCTTTTGGCCTTAAATAACTTCGTCTTTGACATTCTTCGCATGACTGAACCCACTGTTTAACAGCCATCTTCATGCCAGGCCACCAAAATCGATCAGAAATTCTTCTAAACGTTTCTCCAAAGCCTCTATGCCCAAGATCTTCATGCAGTGATTTCAAAACTAATTCTTGCCCCTTCTGTTGAGTTATAACTACTTGAGGATTTGGATACCTTCTCCTCATTAAACCTCGACCAGATAGGTAAAACGTAGATGACTTCCTCTTGATAGCCACCCATTCATCGTCTTCACAATCTTCTGGCCTCTCTAAAGTCAACAAATATTTGACTAACAAAAAATAAAAACCAGTCTGACCCCAGACTTCATCTTGAAAATCGATTAATATAACATCAATAGGGACTTCTCTATCACCAATATCACCTGCACATGAATGAGCCAATAATCGTTGACCCCTAAATAAATTTTTAATCGAGCTATGTCGATGTTTTTCTTCTGAACCTTTGGATCCTTCGTAAACCGTATTTGAAAATACCTCTTTCTCTTTATCCACCCTTTTATTTAAATTCTCTAATTCTCCAACATATACACCATTCCTTAATTTACTACTATCCCACACTACCAATCCATTTTCCTCTACATACACCACATCTTCTTCTACCTCCTCTCTGCCGAATTTATCTACACCTTTTCCAACACCTTTATTAACATAAAAACTATTTTCCAGTTTATCCTCTTGGTGGAGGTCATCATCATCATTATCTAAACACAATAGTCCTGCCAGTTTAACCTCATGGGGGAGGTATGGAAAGTCTTCAGCTCCTTTAGTGCTGGCTTTGATAATAGGTATATCTTCATCGAACTCTTCTGAGTCTGAATCTTCTTCAGTGGGTGGTCTCCTTGATAAACCATCTGGCATAGTAAAAGTTTTGCCAGGCTTATGAACTAAATCGAACGAAAAATGTTGAATAAAAGCTACCCATCTCGTCATGGGTGCATTCGGTAAACTTGGGCAATTAATCATCTGGATTAACGATTTCGCATCCACTTGCAACTCAAAATGCTGCCCCCACAAAATATGCTGAAGTTTCTTCAGTATTTTTGCCACACCACATAATTCCAATTTTGGTTGAGAATATCTTGATTCGACCTCAGTAAATACTACAGATTCATACCTAACTGGCCTGATGTAACCAGCTTTATCCATCTGAGACAAAACCGCCCCAGCTGCAACCTGACTTGAATCAACTGCTAAATAAATTCTGCCAGCATCTTTTCCATAATCCAACTTGTGCAGGACTAAATCCTTCCCCACAACCTCCTTCAACTTCACAAACGCCTTCTCACACTCTTCATCCCACTCCCAGTGTGCATCCTTTCTCGTTAACCGTCTCAATGGAGCTGCCAATGAAGAAAAGTCCTTGATAAACATCCTAACATATACGCAAACGCCTAAAAACCCTCTAACTTTGGTCGTATTCTTGGGTCTTGGCCAGGACTGAATTTTGTTAACTTTCTTCTTGGACATAATCCTACCCTCTCTACATACCACATGGCCTAATATTTCTAAGGCTGGCACACAACATGAAAATTTTGAACCTGAAATAGTTAAACCAGCCTCTTCAATTCGAAACAAGATTCTTTCTAAAGTAATTTCAAACTCCCAAATGAATTTGTGTATCCCGGGATTCTCTTCCAACACCTGGTTATCATAGTCGGTTGTTGGTCCCTTAATTCCTCCATCATCTATAAAGATTCCAGCATATTGTGGAATTTCATCTTGAAGGATCCAAGCCATCTGAGCTTGATAAACTGCAACCGAATTTGTTGCTCCTTGAGGTAATCTTGTTAACTGTAAACGTCCAAGTGGCGTATCGAATGTAGTGAGAGGCCTTGAGTCCGGATGTAACTCTCTCTCATCATATCCACCCATAATATCTCCCAATCCATAACACACTCTCCCTGCAAACGCTTCAACAAACTCCTCAGCACTAGGCGGTAACCCAGCATCCTTTATTGTAACCCTATTTAATTCCCTAAGATCATGAACAACTCTAAGCTTGCCATTCGGTTTCTTGATACAAAATACAGGACTAGAATAACTTGACGTTGATTGCTCATACAGTCCAGTGCGTATCCGTTCTCTGACAACTTCAATATAGGCTTCTTTCAATGCAGCCGGAATAGGAATCGGTTTCTGCTGTCACGGTTCATGACATACCACAGGAATCTTGTAAGGCTCCCCATAGGAATGCTTCAACACACCCCTCTCCTCTTCTACAAAAGCAATGGCCTTCTCTCGCTTGACCATCACATCCAACAACAACTTCTTCTCTTCTCCAGACAACCAACCATCAGGTCCAAAATTAACAACACCCAGTCTCTCAAAAGTGATTCTTGACGTCTCAGAAAATTCAGGCGGATTCTTTACAAAGGGACTTTCATAAGGATCTCTTGATAACCTTGGTCTTCTCAAAGGTGGATTTAATTCAGCAGGTAGCGGTTCATTAATAGGTCGAACTTTATTTGCTACTTTCTTATATTTGGCTGCGTCCACATCTAAATTAACTTGAGGTAAAACATTTTCTTTTGTATCGCCATTAAAACTTTCATCAAATGAATCTTCTTCATTGCCAGAATCAGAATAAGAAAAATTAGAAAAATATTTTATTTCATTTTTAAATTTTACCCTTTTCTCCTTTCCCTCGTCTAATTTATAAACAGATTTTCCAACACCTTTTCTTCCCTTATCCAACAGTAAATCACCCGTAAAGAAAGTTGGCAGTTTAACCTCTTGCTGGAGAACCGGAATTGAATTTTCACAAAAATTATTTTTTTGGGTTTTAATTATACTGAGATTTTTTATCGGATTTTGATGTGATATTTGCAGTTTACCCTCTTGCTGGAGGTCCGTGATAGAAGGAGATAATTGCAGTTTAACCTCTTGCTGGAGGACCGGAATTGAATTTTCACATAAATTATTTTTTTGTGTTTTAATTATACCAAGATTTTTAATCGTATTTTGATAAGATTTTTGCAGTTTAACCTCTTGCTGGAGGTCCGTGATAGAAGGAGATAATTGCAGTTTAACCTCTTGCTGGAGGTCCATAATAGAAGGTGATAATTGCAGTTTAACCTCTTGCTGGAGGCCCATAAACATACCCTTCCAATTTTTATCCAACCTAATTTGGCCCATTTTGCCTTTTTCACCGTTTTTAAATTTAATAGAAAAACCGGGTAAATCCAATAAACATATAGAAAAGTCCAAAACGTATTTGCACTCCAAAGTAATATTAACAGAAAATAATTGAGAATCCACTTGAATTATCTCCAAGTGAGCTGACCTATTGCAATCCGGGATCTCATCCTGAGGAGAGATTACAACATTTGAGCAATCAGCCCCTGCTACCCCAAAAAATGAGGGCATCCATAATAATTTGAATCCTGAATAAATTGAAGACATAACAATAAAAAAAAATTTCAGCCGAGTTTAGGTAGTTTATCCTCATTTCGGAGGAATTAAATTCTTGATATCCCCTGGAGATAATCCATAATTTTGCCCCAAGGGCTTATCCACTGATTCCATAAAACCCAAAAATAAACCCCCATAATTTGTCCTACCATTGGACATAAAAAATAAACAACCCTTTTCCAAAATATGAGTGCATCCAATTTATGCACTCTATTATCAAATACCACTACACTCTTTATTAGTGCAGGGAAAACCATATCCTCCTTAACAATCTCTCCCTGAGATTGTAACAAATCCACCATATCCATATCTTCATTGCAGACAGTCTCTGCTTCTGAAGACAAAAACTGAGGCGAAAAATCCTCTAAATCCGATTCCAAATCATTCAACACAAAATTATCCCCATCATCCAAAATTTTGTCATTAATGACAACAATATCTTCATCTTCAAAAATCTCTTCTTTCCAAACAGAAGAGTCAACAAAAATAATATCTTCAGGCTGGACAAAATCTTCAGGAATGGCTGAATCCAAAATTTCATCAGAAACTAGTTCTTTTAAACCATCCTCTTCTATCTCTTGAGCGACCTCAGTGTCTTCTCCAGAGTCCAAATTAACAGAGTTATGAGTATCCAGATGTTCCAAAATAACCTTCTTTAGCACCTCCATACCAGGAATCCTAGTTTCTCCATCGGGAAGATCCTTCATTAAATTCGCATTAATAAGCACCATCAAAATATCTTTCTTAACCTTTTCCCCCATAGCATCCCAAAAAATATACTTTGATGCATTATCATGAAATAAAATTTCATACTCCAACAAATAATCCAGAACCACCTGAAATTCAACCATAAACTGATGATACTGATTCAGAGATGTTACACCACCTTTTGATTCCCATTTCCTAGCTATATCCTTTAGATCCTCCAATGAATAAACTTTTGGCCACCTTTTTCCCATTTCCATCTTGAGCTTTCTCCAATCTTGATCTTTATAACCATCCATAGAAATAACCTCCTTTTCCACCTCTCTGTCCAAAATAAAGAACCTAATCTGCTTCACCATATCCAAAGGTAAAGCACCATCAATCGCAGCTGCAGTTTCATACCTATGTAAAAATCCTTCTAAATCATCTCCAGAAAACTTGGGCCCAACCCAAGATACAATCCTTACTGATGCCCTAACAGGTACACCAGCAGCCAACACAGCAGTTCCACTAGTAGAAGACATCCCAAAACATAAGAAAAGCGTTAACAACTGTTAAAATAACAAGCCTCTTGCAGGCCAATAACAAAAATCCAATTAGAGTTCCAGAAAATAAGCCTCTTGCAGGCTAAGAACGTTCTTGATACAAGTAAGTCTTTAAAGAAAGCTAGAGAAATTGAACCCCACGTTGGGCGCCAACTATGGTAAGGTAAACTCTTACAGTTGCCTTGCTGTAAGCAGAATCCGGAGGAGATATGTGGATTTAGCTGAAAACCCCGTCCTTCCAATAAAAATAACAAAGTAGGTGTTCTAAATCACTAAGCTAACCAATCTACTTAGATCTGATTGATAAAAATAATGAAACTCTAAAATATTTAACGCTTATTGAGATTTAAAGAAAAGTGGCTGTTGAGAAAAGAAATACTGATAACAACAATTAAGGTGTACCAGTGAAAGATCTGTAAAGATTGACTTTTATGTTTTTATAATAATTTGAATTTTTATGAGACAGCAATAATCAAGTCCCAGCGACAAAGACCTTTCTAAAGATACCCTGTATGAAGTGTTATTTAAACTGTTGAATTGTATTTCTAAAATGTTATGTAAAAAATAATAATGTTATAAGGGTATTACAAGTTATTTTAATTTGTTGAGTAATAAAAAAAATGAGACTGTGTTGGTTAAAGATTAAGCTGTATGATCTGTTCCCCCCCTCAATTTCGAGTTTGAGAAGCGCTTAAGTATTCCTAGTCACGTGCCTAAGTTTTCCCCTCCAGAGCTCTTCCAGAGTCAATCCGGAGCCCGTACGGAGTCCATCCGGACTTCCGGACTCAATTTAGAACCTTAAAACCATAATAAAAAATCTAGAAAAATTACACATAATAGAGCTACTTCCCCTTTACCTACCAAACTAATGTTCGTAGTCTGCGCAGCTCTAATTACCCCGTGAAAATTCATCAAAGTTAAGTAATTTTTGAAAAACGTAAATATTTCTATAAAACTTTAAAATTCATTTGAAAATATAAGAAAAATAGTAAAAATTCTGGGAAAATTTCCCATGGTTCTTGAGTGACTCGACTTGATACTTATAAATTTTTCAGACCGTAAAAAATAAGTTTTCTCCGCAAAATAAATTGTTTTCGTGTAGGCATTTGCTCGTGACCAATTTCTTCATATTTAAAACTCCAATAAATTAAATAAAACCCTCTTATATATATAAAAAAATAATAACGCCAATCTTGTACGCCGTAATAACTCCATTTACATACTTAGGTGCCATACTAAACTTTATGCTACCACAACACTAATATTTATTTTTGTACTTAAACTAAAATGGGGGGATATGATTTTGGTACTGATTAAAAATCATTTAGCTCCTTCTGATTCTCGAAATATTTTTGCTTAGCTTTTTACTTTAAATTATATTGAAAACTTCAAGTTATGAATTCAGATAGTTTAAAAATTTGAAAAAAAAAATCATCAATATGAACATGAATAAAATTTTAACTTACAGCCTTAACTTTTTCTTTTTATTCTAAATGAAAATTTCAAACTTTTTCCATTAAAAGGATTTTTTATAAAAATTAATTAATTTAAGTATTTATTCTTAATAAGGTATATAGCTAAGAAGATGCGTGAGTTCTTAATGTTCAACAAAATATTAATTATTTTTATTTTTTATATTTGCTAATAAAGAACATAATTTTTTTAAAAATATTGGTGTTAAACTCATATTACTAACAAAGCATCAATTAATTATTAATCTTTATTTTTTCACTTGAATATAATTTTTTAATTTTTTAATGTAAATTTTAATGGTCAATACTCTTTTTCTAGAAAAAAAGAAGATACTTCTGCACTGCTATACTCAATTTAAAGCTCAAAAAGAAACAATTGAAACATTTCATCCCCCTATTTAAAATATTTTCTTAACATTAAATTATTAAAAATTCAATTGTTCTAATATTAGCCTGCTCTATCAGTATCACTATAAACATATGTTTTCTCTAATTTCAAACTATACTCTCATATATTTATTCTTCTATAAATAAAATTATGCATTAATAAATTAAAATTCACTTTAATAAATAATATAGAGTCTGTCGGCTGGTCATGTAGAAGAAGGAGGAGAAGAAGGAGAGAGAAAGGAGGAAGAAGGAGAAAAGGAAAATAAAAAAAGAAATAAAAAAGAAATAAAAAAAGAAATATAAGGAATTATCTAAAGAAAACTGCAATGACAATTTTTTGGGACTGTTTACAAGACAAAATTTAATTGTTTAAAAAGGTATTATGATCAAGTAAGTATTTTTTATTCTTGCTTAAATATCAACTACAAATTACTAATAAGATTAAAGCAACCTTATGTTATTTATAAAATTATTTTACAGGACTTTTAGTGTCACAAAAAAATAATAAAAAAATTATTTTAAATTTGTATAATTAATGTAAGTGATGGTGGCTAGAGGAGACTATCAAGGCCTTTTCATAGGCAAGGGAAACTCTGAAGCTCCACAATTGTTTATATAAAAAAGAATAATAATGTGAAACAAGAAAACATAAGAATATGATTAAAAAATATAGATTAAGAGAAAAACACTAAACAATAAACTAAACCCGTGAGTAAGTAAATATTTTTCCCACCATAAATTCCCAAAACAATTAATTAAAATAATGAGTAACTAAGTGAGTCTGAAAAATAAGAACTTTGAGTAAAATAATCCAAAACAGGTATTAAATTGAGATGTAAAGGGTTTAATTAAAACAAATAAAACTATTTTCATGCAAAAATTTATGTAATCAATTTAACCCAGTATACAAGAAAATTAATTAATTGTTTTAACTATTTAATTAACTCAATAACTATTTTAAATGAAACAAATAATTAATTTAATGATATTATTAATTCAAAATGAGAATTTTGATAGCATTTTATTAAATAAGTGTTTTAAATTATTTAATTATTTTTCTGACACATTTAAGGGTCAAAAAAGCGCTCAATATTTATGGATAATTGTCAGTATAGTCTAGTATATAAGTATGATATTATAGTGTTTATTTATGGTCCTACTACTTATTGATAAATGATTTAGTGATTAAACCTCAGGGGAAGACTAATAAAATAGTTATACTCAAGTCAAACTCACAATACTTGGATTTAAGTGCGTGCTAGTGGTGGAAAATAGATGAATAAAATATAGTTATAGCTTTATATAAAGATAAAATCAATTTATAGTGGCTTTATAATATATTTCTAAATGTTAATAATTGTATAGGAGTGTTTGTTGGAGTTGTAGTAATTGAATGATGATAAATAACCGTCAAAATCCCTCCTTACTTATACCCAAATCCACTGGAGTGCACAGACCTTCAATCCAGATGATGTCACTTATATCCCCGGCAATTACAGCACTGTGAGGGCCCATCACCTCCCCATGGCGTCTACTTCAAGCAGTTTCAACACCCAGACCTCCAGTAAGGACCCTCCATCACTATTAATAATAACACTGATCCATACCATAATTAGAAAATCCAGATAAAAGCGGATACCATAAAGAAACAGGTAAAATAAATAATCAAAAAGAGATTTAATGAAACTAAAAGCATATAAAGGAAACAAATAAAATGTCCAAGCCCCCAATAACATCCCCAAGCATCCACATTAACCCAGAAACATCCTTCCAACCCATAAATCCGTGAATAACCATTCAAGGAAGTAATTTTAGTTGTCCAAACTGGGTGTATGCGCCTGATATAGGTGTCTATGCTTCTGTAGGCGTTGTGAGTCCACTGATTTTGTCCATATGACCTAAAATAAGCAGAAAAACAAAGTTTATAGGCTATTAAGGGGCTAAAACCCACTTATATACCTAAATATACATAATATACCGCATATTTCACTGAATATGAGATTTATGTATACATATAAGCTTATGTATGTCAATAATTACTTCATATCACTTAAGATAAGTATATTATGACTCCATTAACACCTTAATAAATATTATTAGTCCATGGATAAGCTATTTAAGCTATTATAAGTTATATAATAGAATAATAATTATATATATATATAATAAAATAATATATATTATTATTTCAACCTTATTTTTAAGATATAAGCTTAATCTACTTAAGGTTATCTTATTTTAAGCATAAGAAATACTCAGTCATAAGGATATTTAGGCTGACAATAATAATATATGAAAAGTTTGTATTTAATATATAAATTTTATTAATTAATTTTTAATTACATTATAAGTTAATTTTATCATTAAACTTCTAATATATATTTATAAATTATTAATTATTAATTTATAAATATTAAATACATAAAAATGTGCCATGATTTTATAGAATATAATATATTTTTATATAATAAATAATCTACTTAATAATTAAATCAATGTAATAATTATCTTACTTATTTATAAAATATTTGTAGAATTTCATTATTCAATAAAATATTCTATTTTAACTACATAAAAGACATAATGTTATTCCCTTTTATGATTCCAATAAATTATTATAAGAATTTACTGGACTAATGAGACAGCTTGGCTGACAGAGTCTGTGAAAAATGGTAGAGCTTGAAATTTAAATTCAAAAACTCTCATATTGCATTATAGAAATCTGTTTAATTTGTGCTGTGCATTCTTAGGTGAACACTATTTATATCTTAAGTTATTGAATTCAAGAAAAAAAAGCATTCAGGTTACATTTTGAAAGAATATTTGTTGATTTATATTAGTTTTTCCATTTGTATTTTGTGTTCCTTTTAATTAATTGATTTTAAGAGCAACAATTCACTGAGTAGAAGTTATTTTCTGTGGCTTGATCAAATTACTCTAAAGAATGAAAATGAAACTAAAGAGTATTTATGGATTTGATAAAAATTGCTTCAGAATTATGAAAAGTATTTTAGTTACTAAAAATGTATCATAAAATTCTTTTGAAGTTGAGCACATAGTTTATCCTAAAAAAGACCCAAATTACTGTACTTACTGTTTGTATCATTTTCTTGCATGTGTAAATTTTATTAAAAAAAATAGACTTTACCACTTGAAGGATTCTTTTTGTTTAACATATATAATCTCATTCTTCAATTTTTTTTTATTTGACAATAGGAGAAATGAGTGTGCTTCATCAAGTCCACCATTTAAAAATAAAATATTACTGCATCTAAATTTTATGATTTTGTTTCTTTTATGCAGAATTTTACAATTTAATATGAGATAGGATCTATGGCTTAATTGTTCAGCTATTTAATTCATTTAAATTAGAAAATTTTTGCATAAGCTAAAAATTCTGAAATAATATTGAGAAAAATTCAGTTTACATGGTCTCTATAAAAAAAATGAAAGGTTTGGATTATGAAAAAAAGAATTTTTTCTACATTAAGAAGTCATGAACTATTTTTTAAATTTTTTCAAAAATATGTAGTATATTTCTTAGAATGAATAAAATTTATACTTAAGAAAAAATAATCTAATTTCATGTATTTTGATTCTTAAATTATTATTCAGAAAGATCATCTGATTACATTTCATCAAAAAAAATTTTGTATTGAAAATATTTCAAAATTTCTTATATTCTGCTTACCATTCAACTTTGAATAGGTTTTCATAATGCTTTGAATCAAAAAGCACCCATGTTTTGTGAATATTTCAAGATTATTTCAAAAAGATTTCAGTCTTAGTTCCATCTGAGCTCCATCTGAATTCAAGTTGAGGACTTTCTAGCAGGCCCCCCCCCCAAATATTGCATGGTTTTACATTATCATATAAATTTGGAAAATATTAAAGTAGTATACAAGTAAATTTTTCTGTGTAAGTACTTGTGACAAGATCATAATTTTCTATAATCCAATATTCTTATGATATTATTTTAAGAGGTGAAATTAGGGAATATAAAAGGGGCATAAGGGCTAAGAACTGTGGAGCTGGGAAGTGAAAAAGAATGTGAAACAATATTAGTTTCAGATGGAATATACCTGGAAAGGAGGTTTACATGAAAAACATGATGTAATCTGGAGAACTCAGAGGCTAAACTCAGTTTGTATTTAAAGTCTCCTATCCACTCTAAAACTGTAAATAGTCCCAAAATTTTAAATGATAATTTGATAGCTGGAAATCCACTCTTGATATCTTTTCTAAGTAAGAAGACCCAATCACCAACTTTCAAGGAGAGTGGTGTTCTTGTTTTCTGGTCATATAAACAAGATTGGAGCAGTTTTGAGAGTGCAAGAGATTGTATTTATTCCTAATGAATTGTATGTAAATGTTATAGAAATCCATAAACTAATAATTTTTTTACTGGGGAGTCTAACAGCTCACACTAAGGATTGTAGCCATATATAGCAAAGGACTGATTTTATTGGAAAAGGGATGGAGTTATTATAAGAGAAATCAGCAAATTCCAGCCAGGAAGTACAATCATATTTCTTTTAGAAAAAAAAGTGTCCCAAATATCCTTACAGTAATTGATTAGCTCTTTCAGTCCATTCATTATTTTATGGATGAAAGGCGGTAGAAGGAGCAGGTTTAATCCTCAATTTTGAGAACAGCTGTTTAGTAAAGTTTGACACATCAGATGCTTGAAATACATCTGGAAGAGATGTGTCCTCTAGCAGGAGTTAGTCAGGCTGGACATTTAACTCCCTTTTGACCTGCATTGATGAATTAGAAATATACTTAGAGCAGGGGGTGAATAATCCCTGTGACCAATAAATCACTGGAGTTCAATTATTTAAAAATTTATGGCCAAGAATGGTGTTTTATATTCTTGGGGAATACAAGACTGTTAACTAACACTTGAAAGAGAGAAAATTCAGAAAGTTGAAAACACATAAAACTTTCTTGCTAACCCAATACTTGGGTTCCTCTGGTTTGACTAGATAAATCGGAATTCTGTATATATCTACAGATGTCAGTTTAAGTCTCTTGGAAAAAGATAGACTTATTAATGAAATTGAAGCTCCATAGTCAATGAGAAAACTGAAGGGGATATCCTCCTGAAAAAAAATTTATCTTAAATGGTTTTGGGAAACTCCACTCCTTAAGACATAGAGGCTCTGTGCACTGGGGTAAATAAAATTATTTGCTTTTCACAGATGTAAACTATTTACTAGTCTTTTTACTTGGAACTAGTACCTTTTCTATCCTTCAACTTAGCACAATCTTCTAAATTTTGCTTACCACTACAATACGTACACAAACTTTCATCCACTCTTCTCTTCCTTTCAGCTACTTTTAATTCTCATTTTGTGTCCAATACCTTACTTATATTTTGGGGGATCAAGCTTTTGGGTTGAGGATTATCCTTACCTTTAGACTGGGTTTGGTTTGAGTTGATGAGGAATGGGTTTGTTGAGGGTTATTGGAAGAAGGCTCTTATTTAAAATTAGAACTGTGAGTGTATTTATTGGTGTGGCCTCAATGTTGTAGTTGTCCTTGATAAGAACTATTGTAATTGAGGTTCTTATCCATCAAATTCATCAAAGTGTTCATTTTTTGACTGTGAAGATTCAATTGATCCAGAATCCTCAAGAGAAGTCCCTTTTTGAAACAATACTTTAAAGCTGAATCATTTCAAACTACTAAAGTTTTTAAAGCTATTAATTTGAGATTTATTCAGAAGCTTTGCTATTATTGTTCATGCATAGGAAGTCAATTTCAATTTCCATGTTTTTGGTTTCATTTGGGTCAGTAAAAAATGTGAAGAGTTGGTCCTTGAACTTTTCTAAATTATTTATAAGTAAATTGGTTTCTGTTGAAGATAGAATGAATATATAAGGCTTGAAACATCTTAATGCTTTTTTAGCTAAAAATGAAGAAGCATAAATAAACTTCAAGTAATGGGTTCTAAAGGTTTTAGGGTTGTTATGGAACAATAACTTGCAAGTTTTCAAGAAAGATTGAAATATTTCTGGGTGTTCTCCATCAAATTTATTAGGTAATTTAATTGAAGAAGTTTTGAATTTAGATACCTTAGAGGATGCAGGATTAGAAAATTTTTTTTAAAAAAATTTCATGAACTCTTCCATTGAAGAAGATGGCCAAGGGTCCAAATGCTGTCCTGAAGGGTTTGTAGCAGGAGCTAAAGGTACCTTATGCATTGAATTCTTACATTCTTCTTATTCACCAGAATCTTCAAAATCCTGATATATATCCTCCACAGATTGGATTGAGTGTTCCTTTTTCCTTCTATTGAGAGGTTCAAGGGATTGAGTGTGTAAAAAAGGCTGTATAGATGGTGGCCTTCTACTAGCACAAGCCATAGTACTAGTTCCCACAGGAGGAGTGCATTGAACAGAAGCCATTTAGATTTGGCACATGAAAAATGCATAGTAGTACCAAAGAATGAAAGCCACAGAGAACCAGATTATACTGTAAACAGACAACCTAAGCACAAGTTCAAGGGTGTTCCTCAGTAAGTGAGACTGGAATGGTAGTTTTGATACTTCTTCATGGCACAGGGGAATACCTTGAAGGAGTCTTTCAAAGATATGTTGAAGGAACTTATCCTGCTTTTAGATATGTTTGAGGGGAATATTAATATGGATTAAAGGTGATACTAATATTCTATGAAATCTCACATATGGATGGAAATATAATAATAAGGGAAATTATTTAAAGGATTGAGGATTGATTTAAAATTGATTATTAAGAAAAAGTAAAAAAACAATAATAGCCCAATATATATTACTATAAATTCAACTACTATCAAAAAAATATTATAATTTAATTCTAAGGAATTTCAATTCAAAATCAACACCATTTATATAGACAACACCACCTCACATTGACTCCTCTAATAAAAATCATCACCATATCACAGACCCTCTAATATTAACACCTGTTCCTACTCACAGACCCTTTGACAACCCCCAGACCCACAATAACACACATTTTGAATATCTCATTGACTATAGTGCTAATAGTGCATCAATACACTCAAATTGAAAAGTATAAGTGAGTAATTAAATTAATTTACTAATTGAGATTTGTTAATCTAGATAGAGAAAAATCAAATAAGCAAGTCAGGATTGAGAACACAATTAAACAATGTTTCCAGGCAAATTTTGCTTCTTCACCTTGCATATGGGTTTAGTTGAGATAATTATTCCTTGGATAATGGATTTAATAAGCTGGATTTTCTTTGAGTATCATATGTTTCATGACATCATAATTGTGAGTTAAGACTTGGGTAAGGTATCAGGGAATTGGCTCTTAAACTATCTGAGGGATACCATTTTTTGTTTTCCATTTATACTTTTATCTTAGTTAAGTTTTTCAGTTATATATTAAGAATTTAATTTATTTATCAGTAAATTAGTAATAATCATATTTAAAATCTGTATATATATTAATTTTCTCTTTTTTATTTTTAGAATTTTTTTAGTATCATGTTTAAATTTTATATTATTTTTGTTAAATATTAGATTTTCTTTAAATTTTTTCTAGTAATTTCAGAAGGATAACCAATATAAGAAGAAACTCAGTGAATATAGATATTAGAAATTAAAGAAGAAAAAGAAGAAATAAAACATAATCCTAGTTTTTAGAAGAGAGGTCTTATAATTTTTTTCTGAAGTATGTTTAATTTTTTTTCTTTTTGGGATTATAAGAGGTTCCATGCTCTCTATAATGCAGTCTATTGGCTTAGTTGTAGGGATTTCATTAATTAGGAATGGGGCCCTAAGGGAAAGAATTTAGTCTGTTGTATGTCACTGGGGTAGAATATTTAAAAGTGTGCTTGATTTTTCTGGAAATTTTATAATGGTCTTTAGGGAGTTTTTCTCTAAAGGACTGCTTGAATTCTCCCTTTCAGCCCAGAAAAAAGTGGTGATGGCTGTTGTTCCTCAAATTAAATTACCAATGAAGGTTTGCCTTGCAAAGACATCAGTGAAATTAGAATATGCTGCACTGGTAACTAGATGAAAAGAAATATTTTTACTTTCTGAACCTTTTTAATTGTATGTATAATGATATAATAGTAATGTATACAAATGAATGTATCACTAAATCAATATATAATATACATAAAGTTTGTTAAAATCAAAATTAATTTACCCATAATTCAATACACAGACTAAAACAAAAATTAAGTTTTCAGAGTGTTATGGACTTGACCTAATACCCCCAAAAATAATATCTTATTAAAGAAAATGTTTAAAGTAACAGTTTCAGATAATATGACTCACAATATATCCAAGAGGTGGCACATTTCTTACTTCAGGTATTTAAAAGTTATTTAATACTTAAAAAATTATAATGGTAAATAAAAAAGGGTTATAAAAGACAGGAAAGAAATCCTCTATTTAGGAAAATCCTCCTTGCTATTTCCCATGATGCATTAGAGATTTAGAGAGCCAAAGACCCTACTATCTGGCTTTAAGATCCCCTCTAGATTAGATGCTGTGTACCAAACAGTGTCCCAAGCCTATGGTAACTGCATCTGTTCAAGTATTATTCAGGATGATTCAAGTATAGATCCCTATTAACTTCCCACACCATGTGATTATAAAATTATCTTTTGTTAAAAAATAAGTATATAATTGCATGTTACTTGGTCATTTCATAATGAATTACCATATAAAATCACCCTATGCAGTATCATTTACTATTCACCACTTTTATTTATCATTCAACCCTGGAACTTTGGAAATCATTAGGTAGAACTTGACTGTTAATTCTTCATGCATGTCATTTAATGTTCTCAATGAATAACTTGATATGGAAGAATAAGAGTATATTTGTCAGTTTATTGCTAGTACTTAAGTATGATTTAATAGTAAATATTAATGGTCCTACTACTTAATAATATATGATTTGGTGATTGAACCTCAGGGGAAGACTAATAAAATAGTTATTCTCAATCTAAACTCACAATACTTGGATTTTATGTGTGCTAGTGGTGGAAAATAGAATAATAAAATATAGTTATAGCCTATATAAAGATAATATCAATTTATAAAAGCTTTATAATATATTTATATATGATAATAATTGTGTTGTAGTGTTTCTTTGATTTTTAGTAAGTAAGTGATGTCTATAACCCATCAAAATCCTCCCTTACTTATACCAAAATCCACTGGAGTGCACAGACCTTCAATTCAGATGATGTCACTTCTATCCCCAGAAATTACAGCACTGTGAGGGCCCATCACCTCCCCATGGCGTCCACTTCAATAATTTTCAACACCCAGACCTCCAGTAAGTACCCTCAATCACAATTAATGATACCTCAGACCCATACCATAAATAGAATAAACAGATCAAAGCAGATACCATAAAGAAACAGGTAAAATAACTCATCCAAAGAGAATAAAATGAAAACAAAAGCATATAAAGGAACCAAATTAACTGTCCAAGCTCCCAATAACATCCCCAAGCATCCACATTCCCCCATTAATCATATCCCAACTCATGAATCTGTGAAAATCCATCCAAGGAAGCAGATTAAGTTGTCCAAACTGGATATATGCGCCTGAAATAGGTGTATATGCTTTTGTAGGCATTGTGAGTCCACTGAATACGTCCATATGACCTAAAGTAAGCAGAAAAATAAAGTTTATAGGCTATTAAGGAGTTAAACCCCACTTATAGATCTAAATATACATAATATAACTACATATTTCACTGAATATGAGATTTATGTATACATACAAGCTTATGTATGTCTATAATTACTTAATATCACTTTAGATAAATATATTATGACTCCATTAACACCTTAATAAGTATTATTAGGCTATGGATAAGCTATTTAAACTACCATAAATCATATAATAGTGTAATAATTATATATATATGTATTATAACTATATATAAAAGTATTTAAACCTTATTTTTAAATAATAATCTTAATGTAATTAAGGTTATCTTCTTTTAAACATAAGAATTACTCAGTCCTGGAAATACCTAGGCTGACACTCCCTCACGCAAAAAAAACAATAAAAAAATGTTAAGACATTTTAATTAATAAGTAAGGAGTGAATAGAAAAATAATTTTAAAATTTCTATGATACATAAACTGAATTAAACAGTATTATTTGGATTTAATTTTTTTCAAGAGATTTTTAAGATCATATATTTAATTTATGGAAGACACTGGTCATATTCACTTGATTTATTTTTAAATCTTAATAGATACTCAACTCCCTTTTCTTTAGTAAGGTGTCTCTTTTTAAGTATCTTTTCAATTTCTGCCTTTTCAACTATTTCTTCAGGTTACTGTCTATGCCTTCCTGATCTTCTTGGAAATAGAGCGGTATCATTATAATTGTATGGTTTTATAAGAGAAATAGAAAATACTGGATAATTTCTAACATATGGTGCATATAGAATAACATCAACAGCATTGTTACCAACCATCTTTTTTAATACAAATGGTCCAATGAATGGATCGTTCAATTTAACATTACCATTTGAATTGAAATGTAGTGTAGAAAAAAGGACTTCATCACCCTCTTTGAAAATTTGTTCTTTATGGGCTTTATCCTATCTTTTCTTCTCATACTCAAATGCCTTATTTATACATTCTTGAGCATGCTTCCTGCATAATTCTTACATCTGGAGAAAATATTTTGTACCTGGATGGATATCCAATCTAGGTAATTTATTAAGAGTTTTAGCGGCGGTATTAGGTACATTACCCAACCATAACTCAAATGGCTTTTTGCCAGTGACAGAATGTACTGTACTATTGTATTCAAATTCTAAACCTGGGTTAAGGGTTACCTAATCATGCGTGAATTTTTCATTGTCTTTAAAGTCAAGACCAAAAGCACAATATCTTCTTATCATATCTTCTAAAGTTTGTATCATTCTTTCTGCTAGCCCATCAGTTTGTGGATGGTGTGCTGTAGAAAGTTTTAATTGAAACCCTGAAAAATCCATAAGTGATGTCCAGAACTCAGAATTAAATTTAGGATCTCTTACTGAGACTATTGCTTTGGGAAAACCTGCTATATTTAACATTTGTTTCCACCATAAAAAAGCTAAGTCCTTTGCAGAAACCTCTTTATGGGTAGGAATAAATTTACACATTTTTGTAAATCTATCTACAATTACCCAGCAGGAGTTATAACTCTTATGCCCTGCTATTGGAAAACCTGTTAAAAAGTCCATGTTAACTATTTCCCATGGAGATTTTGGTTGTTCAAGTTGTTGTAATAAACCAGCTCTTTTTCCTGTTAATCTTTTAGATTTTTGACAAGAATCACATGTCTCAACATATTTTTGAACATCATCAGACATGTTAATCCACCAAGCTGTATTTTTTACTCTGGTTAATGTTTTATGGAAGTCAAAATGACCTGCTAATATATCATCATGACATATGCTTAACATTAACTCCTTCTTTGAAGGGGGAATTACAATTACATTGCTTAATTTTTTTCTGTAATGTATAAAACCATCCTCAATAGAAAGTTTTTCTTTTTCTAATTCTTCTTTATACTTTTGTGGTAATTTTTTTATTAAAACACTCATTGAAGCATTAGATGGATCATTTAATATTGTAGTAAGTTTACTAAAGTCAGGATCTGAAGCATAATTATCAAGAGTTGATTGCATAAATTTATCCTCAAGATATACAATATAAATTCCATAAATGTTGATAATCTCTGTTTCAGGAACATAAGCAGGATTATCATCATTATTGGGTAGAGGTACTCTATATAACAGATATACATTAGAGTGTAAGGTTCCTACTCTATGTGTAATACTCATCTGTCCTCTGTATTCTTGTACAGCTAATTGCCATCTAAACATATTTATATTAGGAGTTTTCATGTTTAAGAGTGACTTAACTGCACTACAGTCAGTTATTAACTTAAATTTTTGGTCTTCAAGGTAATAATGTAGCTTCTCAAGAGCCCATACTACTTCCAAAAATTCAAGTTGAGTAGCACCATATTTCAATTCACTACTTCTTAGAGTACGTGAAATATAGCAAATTACTACTTCTGACATTTTTCCTTCAATAAGTTGTTTTTTATGCAAAGCAGCACACAGACCAATAAAACTTGTATCTTTATACTATACAAAAGGCAATTGGAAATCTGGTAATCCCAAAATAGGAGCTGTCATCAAACATTCTTTCAACTTATTAAAAGCCTGTTTTCTTTCATTATTCCAAATGAAAGCTTCTGATTTCTTTTTCAGTGTGTTGAATGGTGCAGCAATTAATTGGTAGTTCTCTCTATATTGTCTAAAGTAACCACACTTACCAAGAAAAGATTTTACATCCTTTAAATTTTGAGGAATTCCAATATTCTTGATTGCAGCCACCTTATTTTTGTCTACACATATTTGTAAGCCAGATACATTATGACCAAGCACTTTTAAAGACTCAAACCTAAATTTACATTTTTTCAATTCAAGGGTCATTTTTATTTCATCCATTTTCTGAAATACCTTCTTTAAATGGATTAAGTGTTCATCATATGTCTTGGAGAACACTATGATGTCATCAATGTATACCATTAACCATCCTTCAATCATTTCATTATGGAATGTTATATCCATTAACTTCTGAAATACTGATGGAGAATTTTTTGGTCCAAATGGCATCCTGACATATTTATATATTCTCATATGTGTTGTTATCAAAAAAAGTTCTGTGAATCCTTTTCTCCAGGAATCTTTTGGTACCCTTTATTTTCATCTAGGCAACTTATATATTTAGCACCTTTAAGGGTAGCATGTATAGAGGCAATCCTTGGCAAGGGATAAATATCATCCACTTTGAATGTATTTAATGCTCTATAATCACCACACAGTCTTGCTTTATCTTGTTCATATGAAATTAGCACTGGTGATATTACACAATATTTTGGTGTAGTTTCAACCTTTTCAATAATGTTCATTTTTAATAACATCTTAATATTATCCTCTATGTCTTTCCTTTTCATTGGTGAAGCAGGGTATGGTTTCTTTTTAAGACTAGAAGGAATATTATTCATATCACAGGTTAAACTAATTCTCATTTCATGTTCTTTTACAAGGCCAAGTTCATTGGTTCCATGTGCAAAAGCTATTGAAAATGCTTTAATTAAGTCCAGAATATTTGTTTTCTCAGCTTCAATTATCTGAGTGCCAAATGATGCTTTTGAAATTTCTGTTTCCAGAAGTTCCATTTCATTGGATTCACTTCCTTTTCAAGGAATATTTTTTACTGAATCAATGTGTAAGACCATGTTAAAAGAATTTTTTTTAAATTTCCTTTTACCATTCATGCCAATTGTAAAATAATTATTAACAGGGTCTAATTTCACACCAAGCTTAGTAAGAATGTCATTTCCAATGATAAAACAGTTACTACAATTAGCATTATCTATTACTACAAAGTCACAAGTTACTCTAACGTAACCATGTTGATGTTTAAATAAAACAGCAGCTTTGTATCTATCAATTGGGTGTAGTACTGATCCAAAGCCTCTCCAATTTTTACTTTGAAGGGGTTCAAGCTTTGACTTATACTCACTATCAATTTTCTGTAATTTATTTGTTGAAAAAACAGAACCAGCAGCTCTTGTGTCCAATACTATATTTACATTTTCTCCAGAAATGATAGCTGGAACTGTGATAGGTGTTATTTTTGAGTTATCAGCTTGTATATCCTTAATGATTTCAGCATCATCAAAATTTATTAAAGATTCATTTTAGTCCATATTTAATATTGGAGTTTCAAAGATGGAAAAATCATCTTTCAACATACAGACTTCATTCTCATCACTATATGAGATATTACTGTCATAATCACTTGAATCATTACTTTTTTCTGTTTCATTTTCAGATTCATGCTGATTTTCAACAATATTTATATTCTTCTCACATTTGTGACCTTTTAACCAAGGTTTATTAGACTTATAACAAGTATTAGTTTCATACTTTTTAGGTACTACAGGTGCAATAGGTTTTTTCTGCTTCTCCTGAAGTGTTTTTGAATTCTGATTTTTCACGGGTTCATTATTTTGTCTATAAGTGTTTTACCTTGCTTCATACTTATGGTTTAATAATATTTCATTACAAATATTAATAGATTCAGAGTATTAATTAACCATTATTGTTCTAGCTACAACAATGTCTCTGACAGATATAGGTAATTTATATATTATCTTGTCTTTCCATAAGTTAAAATCCATGTTTGGTTCAATTGCTTTTAATATTTTATTTAAATTCATTAAAAATACCATAGGCTTGTCACGATTCAACAGATTATACCTAGTTTTCTCATATAATCTTTGCTGAGTGAGCCTGAATTTAGCACCTCCAAATTGTTTTTCAATAAGTTGTTTCCATTCAGCCCAAGAGTGGTCTTTACCCTCACTCAAAACAGCTTCAAACCATAATAAAGCAACATCCTTAAATAGAGAGATCAGTTTTGATGTTATTTCTTCATCTGGTAACTTATATAAGAATTTTAAGTTGTAAATTCTTTGAATAAGATGTTTCCAATCAGAGCTGGAATCCTCATAATAAATTGGGTACTGATCAATCTTTGGCCAGTTCTTTTGATTGGATTTTATTTCACTAACCTTAGGTAAATTCAATAACTCATTCACTCTAGATAAATGGACTTGTATTTCCTCTTGCACAGATTCTTGACTTACATTTGTATTTTCAGACTTGACACTACCACCAGATGGTTTTACTTGTGGTGGTATGGGAAATGATTGAGAATCATTTTTGCCAATTAAAGGATTATTATTATACTGAGTATACTTATGATTATCCTGATTCATTAGTAGATTGGCAGTTTCAATCTCAACTTTAGTCAATTTTTGTAGCAGCTCAGAGATACTCTGATTTGTCTGGGAAAAAGATAACTTTTTTCTTGATTCAGTTTTCAATAAATGTGCTTCATACAACTTTTCTAACTCACAGAATTTGTTTTAAAGTTCACTATATTTATTACTCAAAGAATCATACTTAAGAGTTTGAGCCAAGTGTTCATTCTCTAATTCTTTATTTCTTGTTGCCAGTTGATAAATTTTCAATGTCAAGGATGAAATTGTATCACTTGTGAGCTTAACTGTCTGTTCCTCACAATCAGTCATTCTATTCCATAATGCTGAAACAATTCTATGGACAGTAGGGTTATTATTAAAATACTCCATGTCTTCCTTCTCAATTTTTTCACTGTTCTGTGAACTTCTCATCTCACTAGTTAGTGGTGGAAACTGAGTATTAACTGTATTATTATTATAGATAGTACTGTTGTTATTGACAAAAGATAAGTCAGGTGTATCTACATCAAAACCTAATTTTCTCAAGTCCTCCTCAATTCTCTGTACAGATCTTACATCAATAATATTACCTATATTGTAATCATTAGTATTGTGTTCAATATGAGAGGGTAATCTACTTACCACCGGATTTGTGCAAGCCCTGAATTTTGGCACTTTTGCTTTCCTTTGTAGGGGTGAGCTGAGGAAGTCTGATGAGGGGAAGGATCCCTGTTGAAATTGTGACTGGACCGTTGCTGGTGGAACCAATCCCACTTCCATTTCTCTACCAGGATTTTTTCCTGGGAATGGTGGGATCCTCCTTTGGTAGGGGGTTGTTGGCTTGGCTGCCCTACCTTTAGCTCTGCCAAGGTTTAATTCATCTGTTGGAAATTCACCTTGCAGTTGTTTTGCAGCTGCTCTACCTCCTTTAGCATAAAAGACTTTGATTCCTCCTGTTTCAGAACCTGCTTTTCCAGATGGGAAAGTTGATCCTGCAGAGTAGGTGAAGTCTTTTTTATTTTTATCTTTTTAAGAGGGTGTCCTTTTCCTCTATGCTCATTGACTCTGGTTGTGGGTAGGATTGACCCTTCATGGTGATGTCCTGGATCAATGTTTTTGGCTTTAGACCTGGTTTTATAAGCAGCTTTTTCACTTACATTGTCCTGTGGGGCACTCATTGTGTCTTTAAATAACAATTTTACACGTCAAAAAAAGGGAAACCCTATATTTTAATTAGTAGACAAAAAATATTAGCAATACAATTACTAATAAAAGCACTGGAGCTTACCCTGAATTTATATCTTTATTTATTTAAATAAAATATAAGAAAAATTAGAAAAAATCTGTTAAAAATAAAATAATAAGTTTAACCAGACCTTTATAAGGGTGAATAATTAGCTTACCAATTTTAACCAAATACCAATTTAATTGGGTGTTATATTGGTGACCAAATACCAATTGAAATTGGGTTTATATTGGGTACAGTTACTACTGTAAATACCTAATTTTTATTATAAAAAATTAGTAAAATTATATTAAGGGTTCTTTTCCGCAATCACTGAATTATGATGACCCACTAATGTGCTGAAGACCCAAATATTTGGTTTTTTTGAGATATACTAGAGTAAAAATCAGGACCTAAGGCTTATACTATTTAATAAGTAATAACTAAGGAAAGACCCCCAATTGTCAGATTATTTCTAGTACTTAAGTATGATTTAATAGTAAATATTAATGGTCCTACTACTTATTAATAAATTATTTGGGGATTAAACCTCAGTTGAAGACTAACAAAATAGTTATTCTCAATTTAAACTCACAATACTTGGATTTTATGTGTCCTAGTGGTGGAAAATAGAATAATAAAATATAGTTATAGCCTATATAAAGATAATATCAATTTATAAATGCTTTATAATATATTTATATATGATAATAATTGTTTTGTAGTGTTTATTTGATTTTTAGTAAGTAAGTGATGTCTATAACCCATCAAAATCCTCCCTTACTTATACCAAAATCTACTGGAGTGCACAGACCTTCAATCCAGATGATGTCACCACTATCACCGGCAATTACAGCACTGTGAGGGCCCATCACCTCCCCATGGTGTCCACTTCAAGATTTTTCAACACCCAGAGCTCCAGTAAGGACCCTCCATCACAATTAATGATACCTCAGACCCATACTATAAATAGAATAAACAGATCCAAGTGGATACCATAAAGAAACAGGTAAAATAACTCATCCAAAGAGAATAAAATGAAAACAAAAGCATATAAAGGAACCAAATTAACTGTCCAAGCTCCCAATAACATCCCCAATCATCCACATTCCCCCATTAATCATATCCCAACTCATGAATCCGTGAAAATCCATCCAAGGAAGCAGATTAAGTTGTCCAAACTGGATATATGCACCTGAAATAGGTGTATACGCTTGTGTAGGCATTGTGAGTCCACTGAATACGTCCATATGACCTAAAGTAAGCAGAAAAATAAAGTTTATAGGCTATTAAGAAGTTAAAACCCAGTTATAGATCTAAATATACATAATATAACTACATATTTCACTGAATATGAGGTTTATGTATACATATAAGCTTATGTATGTCTATAATTACTTAATATCACTTTAGATATATATATAATGACTCCATTAACACCTTAATAAGTATTATTAGGCTATGGATAAGCTATTTAAACTACTATAAGTCATATAATAGTGTAATAATTATATATATATATATGTATTATAACCATATATATATGTATTTTAACCTTATTTTTAAATAATAAGCTTAATGTTATTAAGGTTATCTTATTTTAAACATAAGAATTACTCAGTCCCGGAGATACCTAGGCTGACAATATTATTTCCTATGTATGTTTAGAGAGCACCTTTTCTTGAAGTCACTTGGAATATTTTAGTAATTGAATTTTGGAATATGCAGCCAGTATTTTAAAATAGTGAACATAAATAAAATTTGTTTATGGGTAGTGAGTATCGTCTCTTTTAACTTTAATTTGAGACACAGTGGTGGAATCAAGGATGCAAGTAAGTATCTTCAAGTGAGATGCAGAATGAAGAAATTAGCAGGGAGTGGTGTGACTTAATGATGTAAGGTAAGCATCTGTAGGTAAATATAGTTATGTATACCCAATATTTACATGAAATGAATATTTAATGTGTGGTGTTAACTATATGGTACTAGAATATGCATCTAAATTATGTTTAAATATTCATAAATCAGGGTGTTACCAACATAGTGATAGATGCCCTTAAGGAATAGGTGAAAAAAAATCTAGGTTTTGGTGTGTCTTTAACCAGTGCTGACTAATCATGATGGATAAGGGAAGTGTTTTGATGGCTTTTTGAAGCCAAAAGAAGACTTTTCCGGGGAAAAATACACTGTTGAAATACAACTGTTCAGGGAAGGTGTATTTCATTTTTTGATGGTTGGCTTGGTAAATTTTTTGTGGAATATATGGTAATTTTTGAGACCCCCTCTTTGGTAAAGCCAGCTTTTGATGTAGTGTCAATAATAGGGGGTGTCAAACATTACCAAATATTACTAGCTTATTTCATTTGAAAAATGCCATATAAACATGCCATGAAACCTGGCTTATTTGATACTTGGGGTCTAAAAAATAAAAACTTATTTGATGGCATGTTTGTGCAGTACCCATAAAAATGTACTTGCACTTGAAATTTTTTACTTGAAATCATGTATGTATTACTCCCATAATCTTACACCTTGTCGAACAACCCCATAAACTCCCAATATAATTTCAGAATTACATGAAAATCAAATGTTTATTAATAGCAATTTTTCAAAGAAAAAAAAGTGTTTCTGAACCAGAGCTCTGTGTATATTAAAAAAATCATTTAATTGTATCCTAAAAGGCATATAATCAACCTGCAAAAGGATTTTTAGGCAAAATTTTTGAAAAAAAAATTAATTTTTTTTAGCAGGGTGTCACCAGTAGGTGGATCTGCTGCCCAAATCAAGACATTCTTGTGTTTGCCAGGGTGTTGAGGCAACCAATCCTGAAAGAACATCTAGATATATTTTCTCTCAAGTTTTTGAAATCGCTGCAACCATTTAAGGTTTAGAGGAAGGCTTGAATTTTTCTTGCTCCAAGAGTTGCATCAGCTGCCAAAGATTCTCAATGGGGTTGAGGTGAGGTGACTGAGGTGGCTAATCTTCAATTTTTGTGAGATTAACTGAAGCACTGAATTCATTATATTTTTTAGCAGTGTGAATAGGTGCATTCTCTTCCATGAGAATAAGCTTTTTTTCTGATTTTTTTGCTCCAGGAAAGGTAAGAGGCTGGTAAGGTATAAATGATCAATAAAATCACTCACTGTGCTTTGTTTTGGTAACAAAATGACCAAGGGGAGCTTGGTAGTATGGTAGAAGGCTCCCCAAATCATAATTGATGTGTGTCCCCTCTGGCATGTTGCCTGAAGACAGTCAGTGTCAAATTGTTCCAAATTTTATCACCACACCAAAGTAGGAAATGCAGATTTTACAATTTCAAATGATGTTTCATTGGACCAAATGACTTTCTACCAGACATAAAGAGTCCAGTGAAGGTGTTGTTCATAATGTTTCTTAGAAATCCAAGGCTTCTTATCAGCCACACAATTATGGAACCAAGCTAATGAGCAAACTTGCAAGTAGTGCAAGGTTATTTCTTGTTTGACGTGGATGAACTAATTTTTGTTAAAGTAGCTGCGAAGTTATTTTTTATATAATTTGAGAGTTCATCAAGGTCTTTTTAGGTGGTTTTGATGGGGGCCAGCTCTAGGTAAGCTTTGGAAGGTGCCATGTTTTTGGTAGTTGGAAAGAACAGATTGCTATGTGGAGTAATGGATGTCCATGTAACAGGATATTTTGATAAGATTCATTCCTACATATGCCATGCCAGCTATAAATGCTTTTATTTCAAGGTCCAGGTTAACAGCCCTGGCTCTAGAGGTTGCCATAGTAAACAAAATGAAAAATTCTGTTTTTTTTCAACTCAAAAATGTAAGAAAAAAAGAGAGAAAATAAAATTGTACATACTAGATGATTACAGAGAGTTTAAATATCCAAAAAAAAATCTTGAAACATTTGTATTGGTGAAATTGTGGTTGCTACAGGAAGGTTAAGGTGAGTCAATTATGCAAAAAATATGTGAATATATGTTTCTGGGTACTGTAAAGTGTGATGACAAAAGTATCCACCTGCTGAATTCATAATCTTCACAATCACCTTTTTCACTTTTTTGCTCATACCACCACAACAGCCACTCACACCACTAGGGGAATACTGGGTTTTTCCTTTACTCCTTTTTTGCACAACCTCTCCACCTATGCCTCAAACTCCAGCTAAGAAGAAGTATTTGAAAACTGAGCAGAAAGCCAGAATAGCTGGCATGCCAATGTGGGGTGCCAATCCCTACCAAATCTCATGCTGCTATGGATTTATTCGGGCCACTTTGCATGATATCATCCAAAAATATGATGTCACTGGTACAGTGGAAATTGCTTCTTTCTCTGGACAACCTTGAAAAACGGCCAAGCGTGACATGTGTGATATAGCACAGAGCCTAAAAAAAACAGAAAGTAACTAACTTATGGTAATGAAAGATAATTCCCCCATTCATACTGCTCAACTTGCTAAAATCTTCCATGTGCTATAAGCTTATGTAAGATGCCTGAATGGTTGGCCCAGTCTCCTGATCTCAATCTAATTGAAAATGTTTGGAAGGACCTCCAAGATGCAATTTCCACTCATTATCAACTGAAGACCATACCTGAAATTTGCGAGGCTATACAAAAGATCTGGGATGAGCTTCCAAAAAAAAAATTAGAGAATTTGATTGCATCTATGCCTGCTAGGATGCAGGTTGTGGTAGATGCCCATGGTAGATTTACACATTGGTGAGATGAGGGTTACCATTTGTAATAGTTTCATTAATTTTATAAAAACATTGGCAAATCAAAAAATTATTACAATGATTGTTTTCTACATGTTTGTCTGAGTTGGGAGATACTATGTCACATTTGTGTAGAGTGAGTATTTATTGAGATATGTCAAAATGAAAACAAGTAGATACTTTTGTCACCCCACTGTACCTGGTGCTGACTAATCATGATTAAGAAGGGAAGTGTTTTGATGACTTGCTTGACCTAAAAGAAGGTGTGTTTAAGGGCAAAAATGCTGCTGAAATACACCTGTCCGGGGCATTGTGATGGCAGGTTTGGTACCTTTTATGTGGCGTATTTGGTAAGGTTTGAGACCCCCTAATATTTTTAATTCCCTGTGCACCCAAATCCCAAGGCCCCAATGGTAAGCTCGCTCTCTTCACCCCGTGTCAGAATGAAGAGAGGGGACTCGCACACACAGTCTACATACATTAAAGGCCGCAGTTGCGGTTCTCACTAATCTAAACCTAACACCCCCCTCACAACAAGGCCTCTACCACCAATAACCTAATAGTAAAATATTACGAATTAAATAAAGAAAAAGATAAATATGAAGGAAAAAATAAAATAAAATAAAATAAAATAAAACCTAAGTTCCAACTGAAAGATAAGACAAACAATGTTGAATATTCAAACCACCCAATGACTTTGTCATACAATCTGCCTTTTGATCTCTACTAGGCACCCAAGTAAGAAGTACTTCTTTGTTGAAAATTAGCTGATTTACAAAATAGAAATCTCTCTTTGAATGTCTGGTATCCTTATTTGATGAATGGTCTTTTCCTGCCCTCACTGCTGTCTGATTATCACAATAAAGATGAACTGCATCTTGATAGTTAACAAAGTCCTAAAGCAAGTTCTTGACCCATAAGCCAGTCCTGACACCTGATGAAAAAGCAATGTATTCTGCTGTTGAAGTAGATAGTGCCACTGTCCGTTGCCGTTTGGCACTCCAGCTAATAGGTACCTTGCAGAAATATATGATATGGCCTTGAGAAGCTCTATCACCTTCATGCCCACTCCAGCTTGAATCAGCATAGACTTCAACTTTTGCAACCGAATCTGAATGAGAAGGAAATATCTTAAATGTGAAATGAGCTGTTGCTGAAACATAAGCCACAAGATGGTTTATAGCTTTCTAATGATCTTCTGATGGATTTCTGGCAAAGCATGCTAATAGATTGAAAGCATAAGCAATATCTTGCCTAGTTCCTTGTTCCAGGTAGCGTAAAGAACCAACAATTGACAGGAAACCCAGGGGGTTGATTGGAGAAGATGATGGATCTGCTGAAACCAGGTTACACTTACTTGGAAGGGGAGCCTTAGTATGCAACTGAGAAGGATTATGAAGTTTTCTGATCTTCTGAGAAAGAGGAGCTTGATATAAAATAAACCCATCCCTGACTCGTTCCACATCTAAACCCACTATCCAATCCACCTTTTCCTTCCACTTAATTTCCAAAACTCCAGCCAAATATTTTTCCAACTTCTTTAAAGTTTCTTGAGAATCACATGCCACAATTCCATCATCCCCATGAAGACAGATAACTGATTAACCCAGATTCTTTATCAAAATATAGACAGAATAATCAAAAAGGCACAGCTCATAGTCCAAATTCTTCAACTTTTCCGCAATGAACTTCCACCAACATCTTGCTGCTTGCTTTGTACTATAAAGAGCTCTGTGCAACCAGCATACTAAAGTGCCATCATTTCCTTCAAGTCCTTTAGGTGGGCGGACATAAATTTCCTCTTCAATAGGACTTTTTAAATAAGCTGCAACCACATCAAAAGAATGAACCAACAAGTTAAACTTTGCTGCCAGAGTAATAATAAGTCGTAGAGAAGTGAAGGTAGCAGTAGGAGCAAAATTTTCTTGGAAATCATGGCCATATTTCTGCAAAAATCCTTGTGCTACATAACGTGCCTTGAAACTCTTAGGGTCATCAGCTGAAAGTCACAGTTTAATAGCAAAAATACATTGTGCTCCAAGAACTTTGATGCCAGGTGGAGGTTTAACAAGTGACCAAACTTTCTTCCTGGCAAGATTTTCAAGTTCATTTTTGCAAGCCAAAGACCACTGATGACTGTCTTCACTTTTCATAGCTTGCTTATATGTTTTTGGTGCTTCAGGGAACAATTCTAAGCAAGTATTTTGAGTTTCAGCTCCAACAGCATCTTGATCCAGTAGTCTTTTATCAAGTTCAAAATCACCAAGAGTTAAAAAATTCACAATAAACAGAAGACCATGATTTTCTGAAGATGAAATCACATCACTTTTATCTTGAGGCACCTGTCCTTCTGCAATATCAGGTCATTTGGATTTATTTCACTTTTCAGAAACTTTTTGAGTTGTTGCACGTGAAGGGAATTCAGCAAAAGTCAATTGAATAAGCCTGTTGTTTGTTTGATCCCAGAAAAGCCAACCTTTACCACCCTCCACATACCCAACCACATAACATTTCACTGCCCTCACATCAAGTTTCAACCATTGAGATTTTGCAACATGAACAAAGGCCACTTCTCCAAAAGTCCATAACAAATAAAGTTGAGGTTTTCTTTTGAACATTGCTTCATAGGGAGTTTTTGAAATAGAAACTGAATTGGGAAGTCAGTTAAGAAGATTAGCTGCCCACAAATATTCTGCACCCCAAAAGAACTTTGACAAACCACTGTTGTAAAGCATTGTCCTACCCATATCAGAAATAGTCCTGTTGTAGCATTTGGCAACTCCATTTTGTTCAGAATGATAAGGCATAGAATGTTCCCACTGAATTCCATGTTGTGATAGATATTTTTGCATCTTCTGATTAAGATATTCTCCACCATTATCTGAAGGAAGAATCTTCAGTTTGAAGCTAGTCAACCGCTCCATTTTTAAATGAAATTGTATAAAAGCATCAAGGACTTCATTTTTTGATTGAATGATTTCAATATCAGTGTAGCTTGTCTTCACATCTCAAAAGGAAACAATATAGTGTGCTTCATTAAATGTTGCCACTTCAAAGGGACCCAAAACATCTGAGGCAATAATTTCCAAAGGTTCAGGATCACATTCAGTAGGAAGTAGTGTGTGTCTTTAAACATTCTTGCAAAGACGACATTCTTCACAATCAATGATTCCAGGAGGAAGAGAGGAGGGAAGACCAAGGGCAACACCTGAAGCAAAAAGCCTTTTCATAACTCGTAAGCTGACATGTCCAAGCATCCAATGCCACTTCATGAGTTCACTTTCAGGCTGTCGAGTTGCATTAGGTAGCCGCTGAATTGGGGGGTCAAGTGACAAAAATGGAACTGGCAGCTTGGAAGACAGAGAGGAGGAAATAGAGGTAGCATTACATTGAGGAAAAGGACCACACCACATTCTGAGAAACCACTTGTTTCCACCAGACCACTTTGCTTTAGCTAATTCAGTATCACCTTTTTTTAGAACAAAATGATTTGCTGCATTGGCATAGAATGAAACCCCAGACTTTAATAATGCAGATCCAGAAATTAAGGTACCACTAGCAGTTGGGCAGAAAAAACTCTTTTGATGGTGAAGTTGGAGTTATCAAAGCCTTTCAGGATGATGGAGCCAATGCCTGTTACAAACTGTTGAGATTCAGGATCATCCTTGACAATAAGAGGAATATTTTGAGGTAAGTATTGCAATTCAGAAAATATAGATAAATCCCCACTCATATGATCAGTTGCATAGGGGTCAAACAAAGCTAGTTTTTGTGGAGATGGGGGAGTAGTGGAATGAGAATTGTATTGATGATGAGAGTGGAAAGGAGCAGTCCCATATGAGCGAAAAAATGTAGCAGTAGGGCCAGATGAATGGTAACAAGACCTCCAATTTGAGTAAGAAAGATAAGACATTTTGATTTTATTAAAGAAGACAAAAAAATAGAGAAGAAGAAAAAAATTAAACTGGTTTTTATTTTTATTTTTTATGTTTATATATTTATTTATATTTCTTGATTCTAATATCTATAATATCTAAACAACTTGATGACTCTTGTGATTATTTTATATTGTCTCTCGTATTTTTCTTTCTTTACTCGCTTGTTCTTTGTCTGCAACTGGTAATGCACTGAACGCCCATAACCTGTAATGCCCTGTGCACCCAAATCCCAAAGCCCCAATGGTAAGCTCTCTCTCTTCACCCCGTGTCAGAATGAAGAGAGGGAACTCGCGCACACAGTCTACATACATTAAAGGCCGCAGTTGCGGTTCTCACTAATCTAAACCTAACAATATTTCCTATTTTTATTTTTTAAACATGAATCTATAAATGATGCCTGTGATTTTTTATTTTCCTCCTGTGCAAGTTTTACATGTTTTTCTTTTCTCTTTAAATTTAAATTTTGACATGATTAAATAATGACAATAAATTTTTTGTGATCTTATTGTCTAGATGTCACCCAGCCTCTCTTTTCCAAATGACTTATCATACCTCAATGTAAGAAACAGATCAAAAGCAGAGCCATAAAATGCCCAGCTCGACATTTTTGTAATGTGTATGTGAATTTTCGTCAAAATTGTGGGACTAAAACTATTAAATTTTTAACCCTCAGATATTTTTTTTCGTCAAATAAGACAGAAAGTCACCTTATGGGAATCCAGCCTACTGGAGTTGGTATCCAACTTCTTTTTACTTTTGTTTATTTGTCATTTTCAATTAACCCCTTCTTATATTTGAGCATTGATGAGGTATGTTATTGCTTAGAGCATCTATCCCTTCTAACATGAAAACTACATTTCTGGCGTCTTCTCCTTTGTATTCTTTGTTCAGATTTTGGACAACTTTTTAAACCCAATACTTTCAACGCTAAGCTAACAAACCGACCTATTTTGCCCGAATTCCCATTATTTTCAATGTTTGCTCTTTTCATTAGCAATTTACCCACCATTTTTCGATTCTCGTCTCTAATTGTGGATAATAATGCTCTCATTAACATGGAAATACTTTCTCCGGACTTAAAATAAAATTTCGAATTTCTGAAAGATTAAAAGTTGGTTAGCACAATTCTTGCAGTCAATTTCAATCAAAAATATATCTCATAGGCTAGAGCTCAGCATTGTTTGAATTTGTCAACCCGAATCAACGTTGGAAATAAATGAAGCAATCTAGCAAGCTTGTGAAAACTATCTCCTGAAGAAATCATTATGAGAGTGATTGTAAATGGAAATAGTGTTCAGGATGAACTTTAATGTTTCTGCAATTGTGCGACAAAAATTAAATAAAAAGTTTTATAATGCAATAAAAAAATAACAAAGCAATAGTTATAATTATAATTAAAAACCAAATTTTCTCCCAACTGCCCTTGAATATTCCCAAAAAGTATATTTCACTTGTGCACAGTGCTCTTCAGCCAGCATAGAGACCGTCATTCTATTCTAGTCTCCACCTGCTCCAGTGCATTTGTCACTTACTTTCTTACGACTGATAGTCCATCAGTTTCCTACATAACAATAGGTTCTTATAATGATCACCGCCCCTCTCAGGCAGACAAGAACCTTTTATCGCCCCTTGAGTTCTGCCTCCACAGTCGGTATCCATCATGTCCAGACTTACAGCATCCCTGGTACTGGCCGCATCCGCCTGTCTCTTAACTCACCGAGTCTTATCGGTATCGCTCAGTGTCGTGGAGAGAGAGCTTACCAGGAGGATGCTGCTGTTGTCTGCGGCCTTGATCTTTTGAGGAATGAGCTTTACGCTGGCCTGAATGGCGTTCCAGATGCACCACGTCTTCATCCCCCCACCACTTCTTCTTCCTCTCCAACCACCGATCAAACAGTTTTTGCCGCCGTCATCGATGGCCACGGAGGAGCAGAAAGCACCACCTACCTCAAAGAGTCCTTGGCACAATTGGTCGAATCATGTTCCGCTGAACAAATTCCTTCCGCCATTCGCACCTATCGCCAGATCGGTGGCTATTTTCGTAGATTTCGAGGCGGCTATCTAGAAAGTTTAGCTAGCAAAATGTTTTCCATTGACCCTTCACATCCTTCCTCACCACAGAAGGGGTATGAAACTGAACAACATAACTCTATAGATGCGCAAAGCACCTTTGTAATGGAGACAGGAGAACGTCTGTCTCTCGCATTCCTCTTGGCTGACCAGCACCTGATTAATGCTTGTCCCAAATCAGGGGCTGTCACCACTGTAGCAGTTATTCAGCCCCTTCCAAGTTCTTCCCAACAAGATGTTGTGTATCCGTTTTATTCTTCGCCTCTGGTTAGTCTCACGCTGGCACATGTTGGTGACACCAAAGGTTTATTGTGCTCAAAAAGCTCAGGACAGGTATCTGCTTTGACAGAAGATCACCATCCTGATTCTCGAGTTGAATCTGTGCGGCTAAGAAAAATTGGAACTGGTATTATTACCGACAGTTTTGGGGAAATCCGTTGGGGTGGCACTTTAGCAAACTCTAGAGGTTTGGGGGATTCAAGATTTAAATTTTTAGGTGTCACAGCTGAGCCTGATATCATTAAGAGAGTCATTAAAGGATCTGACTGGTGTTTCCTTGGTAATTTTTGGACCGAATAAATCCTATGTTTCTTTCTCATCCAAATTAATTCACACAAATCCCCCTGAAAATCATTTTTCTCTTGCTTTCCTTTCCATCAACAAGCTTTGGTCTCTGATGGTGTCGCGTCTGTCATGTCTAATCAGGAAATTGTTGATTTAGTTCGCAATCAATCTACACCAACCCAGGCCGCTCAGGCGATCGTTTCTTTTGCAGAACAAGTTGGAAGGTTAGATTGTTCCAACTTTTATTATTTAATTTTTGTTTCTTGATATCATTTCTCCACTATACTAAAGACATAAGTACAGCGGATACTCAATCATTCATTCATTCATTCGTCCAGTCGCGATAATATGACGGCAATAGTGATCCCTTTTGCTGGTTGGGGTGATATTGGGGGCACTGACCTAACAGCATCTAGGCGCAAGTATAGACTAACCCAAGCCACGTCTGAATCAATCAGAGCAAGAAGAATGTAACATAAATATCATTCCATTTTCTGTAGCTGTTAGTTTGTTTTAATAGTGTTTTATTTTTTGCATGTTTTCTTTTTATTGTAAAACAAAAAATTGTAACTTCTGAAACAGCTTGTATTTTTTACATAGACCATTATACACCATAAAAGTATATCATAATTTAGTTGATCAATTTAGTTGCCTACCGGAGCTGCCCGTCTATGGAATAGTAATCTTATGGCGCAATATAAATTAATTGTGAAAAATTAATATAGCTCTTGTTACAAAATAAATTAAACAAATAGATTAATAACTGTGACAGGTTTTCTTGATCATTTGTCTTTCCTGATGTTGGATGTGAAGCGATTTCTCATCAATGGTTAAATTTATCTCTTAGATGTCTTATGATTATAAGTGGGCAGTTTCTGGTAAAACAACCGCTTAACATTGTTTCGTCATGTTTCCAGATTTAATTAATGAATAGATAAGAAACACAAATCATCAGACTACTCATAGGACAGTAATAGGAAAAGAAAGTAAGTAGCTAAACAGGGAGAAAAGGGGGTGAACTATGAAGAGAGCAAGGCTTAGTCTATCCATAATGTTGGTTTAACTCACTCTTAGCTCAGCTATAATGCTTCTGTGAAACTCGCACATCTAGCACTGACGAAGTTCAAAGAAGAAGTTTCGGGTGCCTTCAAATCAATCATAGTTCAGTTTTTAGCTAGAAGCCGACCACCTCAAAGCACGATATGTAATATATCAACTTGTCAAGTTTTTTGACCAAAAATAAACATTTTTTGATAATTTTATCATTTATATGACTATGTATAACCCTCTCTTACCCATTGTCAGGCTGAGTTCAAGTACAGAGATGTGAATATCTTGATTAGTCAGTTGTCTAGAAGATTTTAATGGTCCAGTATGAATTGAGTTTTATAAATCCAATTAAGTATTAAAATATAATTCAATATAATGGTCTCAGTAATTTAATCTCACTTATTATAAATGATTACAGTTTACAGTTGGTAGAAAAATAAAACTAATGATTTAAAACTATATTTAAAAGACTTTAAAAGTGCTAATGAATATGTATTTAAAATGATATGTTATATGTTCAAAAGGTGATGTAAAAGAATGTAGAATAAAAGCCCAAAAACCTCCTCCTTATATACCCATAAATCCCCCCCATGTTCCCCCTTGTCTTTCCAGTCCTTTCCATGGCTAATGATTCCTCATACTAGAAACTCCACATGCCCTTCAACCCCAGAACTATCCCATAACAAAAGGAGAATCATATCACATGCCAAAATACAAGAATCACATGGGGTAATCCATCAAAATAAAGTAATAATCCAAAAAGAGAGTATACTCATTTTATTCTTAAAATAAAGGACAAAATAAGGGAATAAAAGGAGCTAAAAATAATGTCTAATTAAGGAAGATCAACATTAGAAATGAAGACATTAATTATAGCAATTTTAACTGTGAAATTCACATTCAAAAATAACCAATATAGCCTAAGAACCCATTGAGAAACCCAAAAAATAACATGAAATGTGGGTTGACTGACTGCAGACTCTTGGCAGGCCCTTTCATGGGTAAATCCTTGACTAAATAGGTAATTTTAAGCATGGTTGTGTAATCTGGGTGCCAATATTAAGTTTATTAATGAAATTAGTACATATAATGAGGTCAATGCACTAATAATGAAATTAGGACACTAAATAGGGGGTATCAAAGTTAGAAATCTTCCATAATAAAATGCCTCTTTTTTTCACCAAATCAACCATGATTAATTTTTCATATATGGCATATTGTGCCCCAAAAACACCTTTTTACTGAGAACTAATGTCAAATCTGTAGCTTTATCTTTGTATTGTTAAATACCTTTTAAATAATTACCTATTTCTAACTTTGATACCCCCTAATAAGAGCCTCTTGCTTATTTTAGTGTGTTTACACATATAGGGCATACTGTCAGTGTGTGCTAGTATCTAAGTATGATTTAATAGTAAATATTAATTGTCCTGCTACTTATTGATAAATTATATAGTGATTAAACCTCAGGGGAAGACTAATAAGATAGTTATTCTCAATGTAAACTCACAATACTTGGATTTTTATGCGTGCTAGTGGTGGAAAATAGATCAATAAAATATAGTTATAGCTTATATAAAGATAATAACAATTTATAAATGCTTTATAATATATTTATATATGATAATAATTGTGTAAAAGTGTTTTTTTAATGTGCAGTAAGTAAGTGATGTCTAATAACCCGTCAAATCCTCCCTTACTTATACCAAAATCCACTGGAGTGCACAGACCTTCAATCCAGATGATGTCACTGCTATCCCTGGAAATTACAGCACTGTGAGGGCCCATCACCTCCCCATGGTGTCCACTTCAAGCATATTCAACACCCAGACCTCCAGTAAGGACCCTCCATCACAATTAATGATACCACAGACCTATACCAAAATAGAATAAACAGATAAAAGCAGATACCATAAAGAAACAGGTAAAAATAACTCATCCAAAGAGTATAAAATGAAACCCAAAGCATATAAAGGAACCAAATTAACTGTCCAAGCCCCCAATAACATCCCCAAGAATCCATATTAACCCAGTAATGATATCCCAACCCATAAATCCATGAAAATCCATCAAAGGAAGCAGATTAAGTTGTCCAAACTGGATATATGTGCCTGAAAAAGGTGTATATTCTTGTTTAGGCCTTGTGAGTCCACTGAATACATCCATATGACCTACAATAATCAGAAAAATAAAGGTTATAGGCTTTTAAGAGATTAAAACTCACTTATAGACCTAAATACACATAATATAACTACATATTTCACTGAACATGAGGTTTATGTATACATATAGGCTTATGTATGTCTATAATTACTTAATATCACTTAAGATAAGTATATTATGACTCCATTAACACCTTAATAAGTATTATTAGGCTATGGATAAGTTATTTAAACTACTATAAGTCATATAATAGTGTAATAATTATATATATATGTATTATAACCATATATATAACTATTTTAACCTTATTTTTAAGTTATAAGCTTAATGTAATTAGGGTATCTTATTTTAAACATAAGAATTACTCAGTACTGGGGATAACTAGGCTGACACATACACTGTGGGGTAATTTTAGTGTGAAATTACTAACTTTCTTAATAATGAAGCAATGCCTGTGGGATAAATGTAGGCAGCATAAGGCCAGTACACATAGGCCATTTCTAGCAAAAAAAATCATCAATTTTTAGAAGTGTTATTTTTAGACATTTAAGTAGGCAAATTAATTGCACTAAATAAGGCAAATTGATCTGTAAAAGCGAAATTTTAATATTATTAAAGTTAAAGTGCATATATCCAGTTTTTAAGTGATTTAAAATGCATTAATCAATTACTTCACTATAATAATGAAAAAACAGATTTAGGACCACTTAAAAATATGTAACCTTATGTCTAAGGTACTTAAGATTACCCTAACATATTCCAACCTACTATTAATTAAATAAGACCTACAAATGGTGGATATATACTTGTATTTAATGTATTCTAATGGCATTCATTGTATTAAATGACTTGTTTCACTTATGTATACATATTAGGGGGTATCAAAGTTAGAAATTTGTAATTATTTGAACGGTATTTCACAACACAAAAAGAAAGCCACAGACTTGACATTCATTCTCAGCAAAAAGGTGTTTTTGGGGCACAATATGGCATATTTTAAGAAATAATTATGGTTGCTTTGGTGAAAAAATAAGGTATTTTGAAATGGAAGATTTCTAACTTTGATACCCCCTATTGTATACCTTTACTTATTGTCCTCATGTGTAAAACATGTGTTTAGTATATTTTTTATGCTTATTTTACTCAGTCCTGGTAATATCCAGGCTGAAAGCTTCCCTTTCTGGCTGGCTAGCCTTAGGACCCCTCCTCTTGCTTAACAAATGGCTAGAGGGGGTATCAAAGTTAGAAATTTGTAATTATTTAAAAAGGAATTTTACAACACAAAATGAAATCCATAAACTTAAATAATTTGAGGTATTTCACAACACAAAAATAAAGCCGCAAACTTGGCATTAGCCCTACGTAAAAAGGTGTTTTGGGGGTACAATATGTCATATATTAAAAAAAACATGATTGATTTAGTGGCTAAAAGAGATATTTTTAAATAAAAGGTTTCTAACTTTGATACTCCCTTTTTTTTAATTTTTTCCAGTAATTTAGGAAATACCTCCTTTTAGTTTTTGATTTCATTTGAAGTAAAAAAATTTTTGAAAAAAATTTATTCCACAAATTTTTAAGGTATTTTTTCCAATTGAATAATAAATTTTGGTTTAGGAAAATGTATCATTGAATAAGTTTCGAACTCTTCCCGCAATAATCACTAAACAACAAAAGCACATCCAGGTTTTCAATCTTGTCAAGAATTCACTCATTTTGGCTGCTCATTTCAAATAAGTCAAAATTTAATTCAACAAATGAAAAAGGTAAAGAAATAAGGTAAAAGTAATAATTTAAAAAAACTATAAGTAGATCAAAGAATAAGGGAATTTGTAGAGTCACCAAATATATAATCTTTCATAAATTTTTAATAAATAAATCTGATATTTCATTTTACTAAACTAAAGTAATGGGTCAATCAACTTGTGTTGTATAAATGATAATCATGACAAAATTTATATGTTTCATAGAATTACTGTGTCCTACACCTGTGGATAGTCCCAAACTTTTGTTTCTAGACTTGATTCTTATTTTGGCTTGAGGAATTTTCATTATTTAAAAATGGTAACATTGAAATATTTTAGTTATTTATTTATCAGCTTATGTAATTATACTACATTAAGGTGGCTCTTACCCCTTGATTCAATAAAATTCAGGGGAGGTAATTGCCAAATTTTCAAATCTGACAAGTAAAATATTTGACTTGAATAAATTTTGGTGATACCCACCCCTTACTTCAATTAAATGCAGGGGAGGGTATTGCCAAATTTTTAAAGCAGATATAGTAATTTTTTGAATTAAGTTGTAAATTTGAGAAATTTGATATAAAAACACAAATTTTTTACCAATATTTGACTCTATGGTATGATTGTAACATCAACAAAACCTACACAGCCAGGGAAACCTTCAGCTGGAATTACTTAAGAGGATTCAAATTGCTGTAGTGGAGTTGGCCAAGAAAGAGTTTGAGACTTGGGGGAAGGGATAGAAATCATATAGTGCTTTGTGTATAAAGTCACAGTACCATGTCTTGTGGTAAAGAGATTTTTGAAATGTCTTAAAGCAGTACCATTACCATTTGATCCAGAGCAACATAGTGCAACAGCAAGTTGAATGGAAGAATCATGCTGTTTATTACAAGAGTTTTTATGAAAGATAGTGTGATAAGAGATGAGTTGATAAAGCTTTAAAAAGGAATTAGAAGAAGTTTAATAGAGGAATTTTGAAAATTGAGTGGATATTGTATCTGCAATCATGAAGAAAATTTGGGCCTCTTTGGCTAATGAAACACTTTTTGGATATAATAGACATATGAGCTAAAGTGTTTTCCAAATCAGAGTCAAAATAACAGTCAGAAATTAAAGTTTAAGCAATAGCATTCATAGTTTATTTAAGGTTCTTCCTTGTAGAGAGGTGCTTTATTGTTGTCAGTTGAATGTTTAGGTGATGAGGGAAGACAAAGATTTCCACTAAAAGAGCAGGTGTGGTGTTTATATGAAAAAATATTTAAGCTTTACAACCAAAATTAAGTAGCCTAGAAAGAAGAGAGACAAAAGGATAGCATCTGAAATTATATGTCATGTGAATTGATGATAAATCAAACATGGATGTGATGAGTTTGGTATCAGGAATTAGGAATGGAATCTGGGGTATAAGAGGTAGAACAATGCATTATCATGAATTCATTATCCACTAGGGCTTGGGCTAGTGGATAAGAATCTTCCACAATGAATAATGTTGGATCTGGGGAGAAACAATTCTTTATTCCTAATAGGGGATCCCTTAAAATTGATAACCTCTATTATGAATTAGTAAGAAAACCAAATCCATCTGATACAGTGCAGAGATGAGACCAAATAGTTGAATAAAAAATTCATTTTCTATACCATCAAAAGGATGAACTAAAAAAATAAATTGAGGCTTAAAGGAATTAATGATAACTTCTAAAACTTGCCTGTCTCCTAATTTATATAGATGTTTAATATCTCCAGGTAAATTAATGATATTTTTTTTATTTTTTTATCTTTATAATACTTGATTTTTGAAATATTACCAAATTAAATTTCAAGGTGAATTTTCTTTTTTAAAGTTCTTTTATTCTGATAAGACTGATTATCAGAATTTTTCTTGAAGATTTAGATGATGAATTAAATGATGTAGATATTGAAGATAATGATAACAAAGATAAAAATGAAGATAGGAGTAATTGATAAATCAGAAGAAACAGAATTTTTTTTTCTTAAAAAATTTTTTTGCTTGTTAAAAAAAACACCAAATAAAAATAAAAAATTAAAAAACTCACAAAATAAATTAAAATAAATTACCTTGAAAATTTTCCCTAAAAAGTTAATCAAAATAATTATTACTTTGATTTAAATTGTGGAATTTTTTTCTATATTTCAGAAAAAAAAAGAACAAAAAAAATAATTAATGATCCAATAGCTGGCTCACTGGTTGTTTGTTAGGCAGTTGGCAGTTGGGGTGGAAGGGTAGGTCTGGTAATCTTTTAGGAAGGGGGGTGGGGGTGGCAGGTTACATAGATAGTAAGACAGAGAGCCGGAGAAGATAGCTGGCTTGTTTTTATATGGAAGGGGGGTGGGTGGTGGTGGGTGGGGATTGATTTTTTTTAAATAAATTAATTAGTTAACAATGGACCATTAATAAAAAATAAGGGGGTGGACTGGACTAACTCTAGATTGCCAGCCAGCTTTTCTGGCTTGCTAGAAATTTGTGATTGAGGGAGAAGGGTGATGGGCCAGTGTAAGGCTAGCCAGCCAAGGGGGAAAGGGGGGTGAGGGGTAATGACCAGGCCAAGGAGGGGGGAAAGGAGGGATAGTGACCAGGCTAAGTATAATGGGGGGCTGTTGAGATTTTGTTGAGAGGTGAGGAGGAGGGGTTCTATGGGTGCTATGCATTGTGAGAGGTGGGAGAGGGGATAATGCATAAGGGGGTTATATGGGGCAAGAGCTGTGTAGTGCTCCTCATTAGAAAACTTATATAGTAATCCAGTTACTTCTTAGTCTCACTGCTTAGAATCATAGTCGGTCCTATCCCAGGCTAGTGTCAGCACTAGTAGTAGTCCACCTTCTTAGGTCCTAACATTTTTTGCAATCATAATTGATGCACTACTTAAGAAAAATAAATACCGCAGTTCAACCTGATGCAGCAACCCTTTCTGAAATGCAAGAACAAATGGTACACTTGCAAGAACCAAATTCCAGACTCATAGAATGTCTAGCGGAGGAACAGCCCTCATATTTCAGCCCCACACAAGCAGAACTAGATGCCGCTGAAGCCAAGGCACAGGCACAGCCTACAACACCAGTGCTGCTGGTTAAAGGCCCAAACATTGCAGTCCCAGAAATCTTTGATGGAACTTGAAGCCCCCATACGGATCATTACACCTCACAGGTAAATCTTTATGTCCTGCTCAACAGTAATCAGTTCACAGATGAGTGATAAAAAATTGGGTTTGCAATCTCTTACCTCACAGATGAGGCCGCACATTGGGCAAGGCCATATACAAAGGAACTCCTTGGAAATGGAAAGTTAGAAACAACTTTTCATCATTTCATTGAATCTTTTGAACTGGCCTTTGGCAACCCCAATGTGGCCACAACCTTGGAGAGCTCTCTCAAACAGTTGCAACAGAAACAATTTGTCTCCAAGTATGTGTCAGAATTCTGGGGCCATGCCAGCTATTTTGCAACATGGGGAGAAGGAGAACTCATGTTTCACTTCAGATATGGGCCCTTAAAAAAATTCAGGAACACCCTAATCAGTCACCCTTGCCCAACCTCCCTCCAAGCACTCATGGAGCTGACCATCCAAATTTACAACAAGTTTATGCATCAGCAGATGTATTGTTGGAGTTGCTTTCATTAGTAGAACAACTATGCCTTATAAAGCAGGGCCAGTTCCAGGGACCCAAACTCCATGGACATTGATGCAGTAAATGCACATGGCTCTAGTGGAAAAAAAAGGCTATCTGATGAGGAATATCAGAGGCATATGAGTATAGGACTGTGCCTCTGATGTGGGAGTGGTGGCCATCTGGCAAGGGAGTTCAGAGGAAAAATAAGGGTTTGTGAGGTGGAGGATAGCACACAAAAGGCAAAGGTAAAAGACAGTGCTTGGGAGTGAAGGTTGTGACCTCCACAATTGGATTAGAGGGAAAGGATAAGGGGGACCTAGTAGAAGAATTATCAGCGTGTAAGCCACTTGAAGTGATTGATAATTGCATTATACTAAACTTGCCTTTAATGACCCTTGATGCCACAAAAAATGTACAGGCCCTACTGGACTGTAGGGCAACACACTTTTTTATTTCTAACAAGTTTTTACAGAGAAATAAAAAGAAAAAAGAAAAATTAGACCACCCTAGGCATCTAATTATGTTTGACAGATCCCCAGGTGGGGGAAGAGAAGTAAGAGAGAAAGTTTTTTGTAAGTTTTGGTGTGCTGTAAGGGAGTCTCAGTGCAGGGAATATATGAAAAACCTGAAGGACCAGTACAAAATGGTACTAGGGATGACATGGCTGCACCAATATAACCCCCAAATTGATTGGAAGGAAAAGAAGGTTCAGATGGGAAGGAAGGGGGATGCTGGAGCTAAAGTATCAGCCCCCTGGCCCCCTCAGTGGTCAGGGTCCCATCCCAGTGAGTCTTCTGATGTTTTTTTATCATCAGTTGACTTGCCACCAGCACTTATTCTTCCTTTTAATTCTAAGAAGCAGGCTGGGGATGGAGCTCCAATGGGAAGCACTGGAGAGGAGCAGAAAGGGGGTAAAGTGCATCAAGAAGAGGAGAAGGCACAACAAAGAAAAGGGAAGGCAGAAGATGGATAGGTGGATGTCTCAGAGAAATAATATGTCCCCTTGCCTCTTCAGGAGTAAGGGGCCCCTCCAAAAAAATATCCTGGTGTTTCATTATCATCAGTAGACTTTCCACAAGAACTGACAATTTCTCTTGATGCTAAGTTTAAGGACTTGGAGGGCATTCTGGAAGAAGAGGAGGAACTAGAATGTGATGCAACAGCTTGGAACATATCCACCAAGATTACAGCCATGTTCCAGTCCTCAAAGCCAAAAAAAAGCCTCAAGGAAACGGTTCCTGAAGATTTTTGAAAACTCTTACCATTTTCTGAAGAGTGAGAAGTCAAGACCCTACCACCTCATTGACCATAAGACTTCACCATTGATCTGATGCCAGGAAAAACCACTAAATTTAGCCGCATAATCCCATTATCAACCCTAGAGTCAACAGTGCTAAAAGAGATAATTGATGAAAATTTAAAGAATGGTTTTACTAGGGAATCTAAATCTCCCTGGGCTGCCCCTGTGATATTTTCAGTAAAAAAGGATGGTTCACCAATACCTTGCATGGATTTCAGAAGATTAAATGTGCTGATTTTAAAGAACAGATATCCCCTTACATTGACTATTAAGCTAATTTATAGTCTTCAATGTGCAGAGATATTTACATCTCTATATCTTAGGGTAGGTTACCACAAAATACATTTAAAAGTAGGAGATGAAAACAAACTGGCATTCTGCACTAAGTTTGGTCATTTTGAATGGTTGGTAATTCCATTTGGTTCATGTAATGCACCTGCCACCTTCCAAAACTTCACCAACAGCATCTTAAGAGACAGAATAGGGATAGATGTAGTGGTATACCTAGATAAAATCTTGATTTACTCCTGATCAATGGAAGAGCATCAGATACACTTAAAGGACTGTTTTCAGTGCTTGAGGGAGGCCCAGTTATGGTCAAAACTGGAGAAATGTGTCTTCTCAGTGAGTTAAATCCCCTACTTGGGTATGATCATTTCTAAAAATAATGTGCAAATGAACCAGGAGAAAGTAAAGGCATTAACAGAATGGCCAACACCAGCATCAGTAAAGGAGCTCCAGTCATTCCTAGGCTTTTAAAATTTTTACTGCTGTTTTATTGAAAATTACTCCCACATTTTCCAACCATTTCATGACCTCAAAAATAAGGAAGCCAAATTTATCTGGACAAGTAGTCAACAGGATTCATTTGACTAACTGAAAAGACAATTTGTGACAGCCCCTATTCTTGCAATCTCTGACTTATTAAAGAAATTTGTTTTGGAATTTGACTGCTCAGATTTTTCACTAGGTGCATTATTATCTCAATACAATGCTTAAAATGTCTTGCACCCAATAGCTTTTTTTTTCAAGAACACTTCTAGATGCTAAGATAAAATATGAAATATATGATAAGGAGTTATTGGCACTAGTAGAAGTGGTATGCACCTGGAGCCATTATTTGGAAGGAGTGCCTCAAAGGTTACAATTTATTATTTACAGGGACCATAAAGACCTGGAAAACTTTCTGACCACTAAAAAGCTAACTCTCCTGCAGGCATGCTGGGAAGAATCGGGCAAAACTGCTAAGTAGCATTAACATTGTTGTTACAATCTGAGCTGGGGAGAAAATTGGAAAACCTGATGCACTATCATGACACCCTGACTTGTGCGCAGCACTGGGCCAACTACACACTTTTGGGGAAATGTTGTTGAAGGGGGACCTTGAAGAGGGGGTAATCCTAGACAAAGTGTAATTGGTGGATGAGCATTTTATGAATGTGTAAGAAGAGGGAAGGAAAAGAAGGAGGGAGTGAAGGAATTGGTGAAGGTGCTTTTATCAAACTAAGTATTGGTATGGAAAGGATTGGAGGAGTATCACCTGGAAGGGGTAGTTCTGTATTAGAATGGAAGGATAGTGGTGCTAAATGATGAGGAGCTCAAGAGGCAGGTGGTAAAATCAAGGCATGATTACCCAATGGCAGGACATCCAGGTCTGCTGAAGACTGTGGAGTTGGTGAACCATAACTTTTACTAAAAGTCCATGAAAGTATATGTCCAGTGCTATGTAGCAGCATTCAAATCTTGCCAGAAGAACAAGGCTAGTCCAACAACAACACTACTGATGCCACTAAACATTGCGGAAAATCCATGGAAGGAGCTCTCCTATGATCTTATAGTGGAATTACACAAGTCTCAAGGAAAGAATGCTATCCTCACAGTAGTTGACTGCTGCATCAAGATGGAACACTTCATCTACACCATTACTAAGGCTAAATCAGAGGGTATTTCAGACTTAATGGTGGCACATGTCTGGAGATTACATGGATTTTTTGAAAGTATAGTATAAAAAGGGGGAAGTACTTTTATCTCTAAGCTGTTAAAAACAATGTTTGAGCAACTGAAAATTAAGCCCATCTTTTTAAAAGCATGGCATCCACAGACTGATGGGCAATCTGAGATAGTGAATAAGGCAATTGAACAATATTTGCACCATTTAATTAACTATCAGAAAGATTACTTGGTGCAGATGCTACCACTGGCTTAATTCTTATACAATAACCAGACACATGCTGCAACACACATGTCACCCTTTTAGGCCAACTATGGATATCACCCAAAATTCTCAATTGGTACCCCATCCACATTGAAAGTCCCAGAATCAGAAGAGCAGATCCAAATTATATTGAGTATACATAAAGAACTAGAAGCAGCTCTCAAGTTATCTCAACATTCAATGAAGCATCATCACAATCAAGGAAGGACCCACAATTGTGTGCTACAGGTAGGTGACAAGGTTTGGTTAAGCTCATGTTTAATTTTCACATTGCACCCCAGCACTAAATTAGATCACAAGAAGGTGGGGCCATTCAAATTCAAATGCAGGGTATCTGACTCAGCTTATGAACTGAAACTAACAATCTCAATGAGGCAAGTACATCTGGTTTTCAACATTTCATTTCTCACAAAGCATAAAGAAGATACAATCCCAGGACATTCAGAGGAGCCACCAGCACCAATCCAAGTGGAAAATGAAGAGGATTTTGAGGTGTAAAAGATTATTTCTAAGAGGGTGTACAGGGAAATGGTTCAGTATTTAGTGCAATGGAAATGATATGGGGTTGGGGATAGGTCTTGGGAACCAGTGAAAAATTTGGCAAATTCTAAGGAAAAGTTGAAGGAGTTTAAGAAGGAGCGCAGGGGGGCAGAAGTGGTAAAAGAGGGTGTAATGTTAGGATTTGATTAAGAGTTGAGGAGGAGGAGCGCTATGGGCACTTTGCATTGTGGGAGGTGGGAGAGGGTATATTGCATAAGGGGGCTATAAGGGGCAAGCGCTGTGGAATGCTCCACATTGGACAACTTATATAGTAATCCAGTTACTTCTTAGTCTCACTGCTTAGTAGAATAGTCAGTCCTGGCCCAGGCTAGAGTCAGTGCCAGTAGTATTCTACCTTCTTAGGTCCTAACAGGGGTGGGGGTAAAGGGGGAATAATGACCAGGAAAAGGAGGGGGATAAAGTGGGAATAATGACCAGGCTAAGGAGGGGGGGAAAGGGGAAATACTGGCAAGGCCAAGGAGGCATATAAAGTAGAATAATGGAGAGAGAAAAAGAAAGAAAAAAGGCAGAGGGAGAAAAAATTAATTTAATCTTGAATAACAAAAGAAAATCTACTTACAAAGAAAACATGAGATACAAAAAAAAACTAGAAAAAATTAATAAATATCAAACAAAAAAAGAAAAAAAAGAAAAAACAAGATTTACCTGGAGAGATGAGTTAGGAAAAAAATATTAATTTAAAATATTTGAGGGATGTAAGAGGAGAAGAGGAAAAGGATATGAGGGATGAAAGAGAAAAAAATTATCTGATTGCAAAAAATATTTAATTTCATTATGAGGTGATGAAGGAAAACAACAAGACTTGAAAAAAAGAGACTTTCACAGCAAATTCAAAATAAAATTTCATATTCCAAAAATATACAACCATCCCAAGTGAATAAAACAGGCAAGAGAGTATGAAAAAAAAAATTAAAAGGGTTGTGGTGAGGAGTTTTGGAGTGTGATTGGCATAATGACAGAGTGTATCCCAGTGGAAAGTAAGTTTGGTTAGTTAAGAGGGGGAGAGCTGGTGCAGCTCCAGGATCCTCTTCTTCATAAACATCATAGAATTCATCCTTCAAACTAGCTAGGATATTATGGAGTATAATGCAAGTCATTATCCAATGATTTTCTGTTGAGAGGATTCAATTCACTGCTGCAGAGTTGGCCAGGAAAGTGTTTGAGACTAGAGGGAAAGGATGGAAATAATACAGCACTTCATGTATAAAGTCACACAATAGCATTCATAGTTTATGAAAGTCTCTTCCTAGTAGAGAGGTGTTTCATAGTTGTTGTTTTAAGGTTTGGATGATGAGGGAAGCCAAAATTTGCCTCTATATGAGCAGGGGGGTTTGTAGATAGAAAAAAATGTTAAGTTTTTACCACCAAAATTAAGTAGCCTAGATTGAAGATAGACTTAAGGATGGCATCTAAAATTATATGTCATGTGACTTGTTGAAAAATAAATCATGGATGTGAAGAGTTTGGGATCAGGAATTAGGGATGAAAATTGGGGTATAAGAGATGGGTTAATGTATTATCATGCATTCCTTATCTAATAGCCCTTAGTCTAGTGTGTAAGAATCTTCCACAATTCATAATGTTAGATCTGGGGAAAAAAATTCCTGTTACCTAATTATGGATCCTTTAACATTGATACCACCTATTAGTGTATTTATTAGTAATTTTATGGTATTATGGTTTTTTTGGTGGGTTTTTGGTGACTTTTATGAGTTGTAGAGGGCTCATATGCTTTTTGGGTAGTCTTGTGAGGCAGAAAGCTAGCCTTCCTCAGTTGTAGCAAGCTGGAAAGCTTATTGGAGAAGCTATTTATGCATTTTTTTCAAGTAGAATAGTAATTTTGGATGGATTTTTAGATATCAGTGTGAAGGTCTGTGCAGGAATATAGAGGAATAGACTGGGGTAACTTTATCCACCATCTGATCTGTCTGTCTAGGCTCTTTTCTCCTTTCACTCTTCATCTCTACATCTCATTTTTCAGTTATCTAGGTAATCTGTCAATCAACTACTATCTTGACTTGTAAAGAAGTCAAAAGTGTTGGTGGAAAAGAAATATGTGATAGAACTTCAATTTGTTGTAGCAGATTAATCTCACATGGTTTTTTTAAAGGGGGATCAGTTTTTCTCTCCAGTTTCTCTCCAATTCCCCTGGTTGGTCAAGGCATATAGCTACTACTGTAGGATGGTCTACAAAAGACAAATATCTCTTTACTACATATTTAAAAATGAGTCTGAGTATAATAAAAAGAAATAATTAATAACATAAAGAAATGTAAACTGGGCTGACTGTGGCAGGACTAGGGATGAACAGATCAACCTAACTTAGGAGTGACTGTAAGTGAATTAGAACTGTATATATAGAGAGAGAGGGAGAGGGAGGGAGGTTAAAAACATCTATATACTTTCATTTTTTATCTTTACCTGTCCCCTTTCTGTTTTTAAATCATGGAGCCTTCAAACAAGAAACATCAACATGAAAAAAATAGTGCATGGATCATGTATAAGTCCTTCCTGTTTTTTTTCCAGGTGACAGGTTAACACAAGCTGGGATATGACATTCAAGAAAAAGTAATTGGAAAATAAATAAGTTAAATTTTGACATCTTAACCACCACAAAATATCAAGTGGCACCTGCTAGCAGGTGTCTATCCCTATATTCAGTTTAGATTTAAGAGTAAAATTGATTTGATGTTGCAGAAGCTAGTGTGCTCGTTTTTCAGTGTGCAGTCTTTCCAGAAGAATTATAGCTGAGCTGAAATTGAGTTAAGTCAAAGATAGGGATTGGCACCTGCTATCAGGTGCTCATGCTTTTTTTCTGGTGAACTAAGTTATGACTTTTTTCCATGAACACATTAGGAAGTATTTTATCATGTGCTTGTAAATTTAGAAGAAGAAGAAGAAGAAGAAGGAAAAAAAAAAGAAGTCACTTCTAATAAAAAAAAAAAACAATTTTTTTTTCTAAAAAATAAAATAAATAAATAACTTTTTGTTATTAGATATGTTATAACACAGCTGGATAGAGTTTCTTTCTTTCTTTCTTTCTTTCTTTTGTAATTTTCCTTTTGAAAAAATAAATTTGTATGTTAATGATTTTAGAAAAGCACATTAAACTTTTTTTTTTCAAAATTTTTTTAATAACAATTACCTTACTTCTCTCCCTTGACTTATCAAATCATACAGCACAACAAACAAACAAACAAATACATAACATGAAAATAATTTTATTTTATTTTTTATTTTATTTTTTTATCATTTGCATGTCAATTCATAACTTCCCCACATCTCTTAAACCTATTAATACAATAATAGCATAAATAAATATACCCAAAACAATCACTCTTGGCCTTTTTGTCATTTTTTGTGCACTTTTTGTACCGGTGTGGCTTTTTTTTTTTTTTTTTTTTTTTTTTTTTTTTTTTTTTTGGTTGGCACTACACAATATAGGGGGTGGACTTGCTAGCAAGTCCTCAACCTGAACTCAGATGGAACTCAGACTGAACTCATACTGAACCCATACTGAACTCCACTTGAACACCCACCTAAAACTGTTCTGCTGAGTGGTGTTCATCCCTGATTGTATGGTTCCTTTATCAATAGCTCAATGTGTGTTCAATCTGTGGTGAGTTTGGGTCCAAGGTTGCGGACTCGCTAGCAAGTCCGCCCCCCATATTGTGTGGTGTGGGTTTATAACCCAAAATAAAGACTAAAAACCCCTATTTGAGGCCGCAACAGTGCTGTACCAGGCAAAAAAGTTGTAAAAAAAATTCACAAAAAGGCCAAGCATTTATTGTTCTGCTGTATAATATATATATATATATATAATGAAAATCATCAGTCTGTGTGATAAAGATGCTATAACAAATGAGGAAGCATTGTAAGTTAAAATAAAGTAACCACAACAAGATATTTCCACATTTAATTATCATTCTACATAGGAAGAGATAATGAAGTAGGTGGAAATAATGGTATATTAGACTTAAAAAATAAAAATAAAACAATTATTTTTTCATTTTTTATGTTCTTGAAGATAGAGGAACATTTGTAGATGCTCTTAATAATGAAGTTAGTAAGAGATAGACAGACAACACATGCAAGCAAGGGTCAAATGATTCTTGGTAGTTATATGTTTATTTGATTTTCATTCAAAATCAAGTTTTTTTTATATTATATTATATTTATTTATTTACTTTTTAGTTCTTTTTCCCCTCTTTTTATTATTTTTTTTTGCTTTACTCCTTCTCTCGAAATGTAGAAAAAAATCATTCACTCAGTTGAACAACAAAAATTTATTTTTATTGCTATCAATTCATATTTTTGCTTGGTATAAAGGTATTTGCTAAAACAGGTATTCTGTCAGATGAATTTGCAACATAACATGTTGGCAATTATGCATATTTTTTTGTCAAATAAAATCTAGTAATCTAAGCAAACTGGTAAATTGAAGCACCTTTTGACTTCAGAATCGTTTGTTTTGATTGATTTTTTACAGGATTGCTTCAACCATTGTGATCCCTTCTTTTTCGATTTCCTTCATCAATGGATCAACTAAATCTCTCGTGTAAGGTGCCAAGATTCCTTTTTTGTTGATCACGCCATCTAGTACTAGTTGAATAGCAACCCCACAAGGTATACCAACGAGCTTGGCCTTTTGTAGGAACATTGACATATGAGAGAATAGATGAAAAAGTTAGGTGAATTAAAACATAAATAATGAAGAAAGTGACAACTTGCCATTGAAGAAGGTCCTGAGCCGCTGTGGAACGGAGCACCGTAATCTAGAAGAGTGGATGTTCTTGTTTGCTGGAAAATGCGCGGAAGGTTACGTGTGAGGAAAAAATGTGGGATCAATAATCTAGTTGTATTATTTACAGAAAATTTTCAGCTGTTGAATAAAAACACTAGCTCACCTTGGTACCATCTTTGAGTTCGATTTCGAATTTATGTTGTAGCATGACCATGTCACGCTCACCTTTTTCATACTGCATCTTTTCTTCCAGAGTTGCACAGAGTGTATCGAGGAGGTTCCCTCGAGGGGTGACTTTTTTATCACTAAACATGCCAATCCATCGTAGACCTGAAAGAATTCGGCTTTCTTCTGACGAATCAGGAAAACTAGTTTTGAGCTTGATAGCTGCGATTAAAGAGGGTTCGTCTGTATTGAGACAGCCTAGTGCTTTGGCCGTCACCTCCTTCCAAGTGAGGCTGGAGCCTGGCTTGAGATAGCTTTGTTCGGCTTGATTTAAAAATCCAATGTCAACTAACATTTTGACAAATTGCGGGAACCCTTGATAACGTAAAGTACCCCGAACTATGGTTTTTGCTTCGGGAATAGAATAAAACTCTTTAAACGTGGTAGAATCACGATTAGGATAAGCCATGAAAGCAAAAGCAGGCGAAATGTAGTATGGCTTTGCGTAGTTCATCAAGCTAGTGCCCTCTACTTCTACAATTTCACCATCGTGATAAAATTTTGCGGAATTCAAAAGAGCTAGTAAAACACCTCGAGAAGACCAAGAAAATTTATAGCCCAGAGGATTGTCTGAGCTTTCTGGGGCGGGAAGGCCGCCACAATAAGAGATAAAACCAGTTACTTTACCCCCAGCTTGATGAACTTCATCAATAGTTTTGACAGCATATAAGTGGTCGATTCCAGGATCCAAACCAATTTCATTCATAACTGTTATACCAGCATTTCTTGCTTCAGAATCAAGCTCGCGCATAGCAGGACTAACATAACTTGTAGTCACTACATCTTTTTTGAATTTTATCGCACTTTTAATGACTTGAACATGGTGTATGTAAGGAATCAAGGAAACGATCAAGTCGTGCTCAGACACAGCTTTGTCCAAAGCGCTCGGGTCATTTACATCTAGAGCAATGCAATTGGATGGTCGCGTTAGCTCGGCAGCAAGAGCTTTCGCAGTATTGATGTTACGACATGCAATCGTGAGTTCATTCTCAGATCTTCGAAGGATATATTCGGCAGCAGGTTCGGCAACAAAACCCGAACCCAAAAGTAATATTTTCTTTTTGGTGACTATGAGCTCTTGACCACCACATAGGGCAGGCATTGGCTGATTTAATTTTGCTGCCGTCACGGCCAATTTAGCAAACTCGGGTAAGACAAAGGAAGCTTCATGAACTTTTTTATTGTAATATCGAGTAGGTCGTACCTGGCGCAAGGGCTGCGTGAGATCGCGGTTCGCGTCAAGTGAACAAATAATAAAACCGATCGTCCCACTTGGATAAGTGGGGATTGAAGTGTAGGCGTACCCAACAGTTGGGAAAAGATCTTTTGATCCTTTGAGCAGGGAATGAATCAATGGCAAATGCAACCATATGCATTCTCCTTGGGTGGAGATAGTGCCACCAGATCGTAAGGCTCGTTTCAGAAGCTCAAAGTAAGGAATACCAAAGAGTGCTTCTGCTGGCCCGTTAGGATCAGAGCTAGGAATATCCGAAAACTTGTAAGGACAAGATATGAAACGAAGATCGGTTTGAAATGGCTTACCTGTCAGTGATAATCACGTCAAACTGGCCGGGTTTATTTTTCAAAAACTCAAACCCATCTCCTATATAAACTGTTACACGAGGATCATTGAAACCAGAGGCCATATGAGGCAAAAAAAGCTTTGATACTCGTGGAACAGCCTCGTCAATGTCACACAGAGTAGCTGATTTGACAGATGGATGTTTCAAAACTTCTCGCAAAACCCCTCCATCACCACCACCAATCACGAGAACGTTTTCAGGATTGGGATGAGTGTTGAGGGGCAAATGTGCAATCATTTCTTGATAGCTGATGAGATGCAAGACAGGTTAAGGAGCAACTAATAGAAAAGGTTGAGAAAATGAGTTACCTGAATTCATCGTTTTCGACACATTGTATGGCACCATCCAGAACAAGGACGTTTCCATGCGAGACAGATTGAAAGACCAACACATCTTGAAATGCGCTCTTCTCCACATGAAGAATTTGTTTAACCTGAAACGAACCAAATGAGAAACAAGCAGCCATACGGAAGTTATCAAGAAGAATGAGCAAACTTGAAGGGACATTGCTTGGCCAGGCCATAGAGGGCTCTCCTCTCGAAACCAACCATCTAGAGTGAGAAATGCACAATGAATGAATGATTAAACAAAAGAACAATAAATGAGATTCACACAGACCTTTGATCAAGGGACTTGTAAGGGTGGAAGACATTGTGGGTATGAAGTGGACAAAAGGGAAGAATGAAAAAAAAGGAAAAAAGGGCGAATTTAATTTCTTGGCTGAAACGTGACCACAAGTGGGCTTCCCTCCTTGGGTGACAGAAACAATCCTTACAACGTATCTCACTCTCCGGATTAGTAACAGTAACATTATCTAATTTTGCATCACTCCGCCAATTTACTGATATTCTTATTATTTAGACGCTATGATCATTTCTACTTCTCCGTCCCCTTCATTCTCATATATATATATATCTATATATCTATATTTAACTAGTTTCATTTCATTAAAAAAAACACCTTCTAATACGGGCTACGTCCTACCAATATCTTGAGCTTTCCATCTTCAATTATCTATAGATCCTACTCTAGGAGAGATTTGCACAGAGGTAGAATCCACAAGCAGGGGCTCATTAATAAATAGACTTATCCTCTTTTCATTTCCTTCTAATAGAAACGGTTCCCAATCTTTTTGATCATTCCGAGGTCCCAACTTACTTCTTATTGTGTCGAGATCTACTTTACTCAGTTCTTGTGTTAAGTAAAAATACAATTGATCTCTAAAGAATTCCATGAAGTCAATTGATTCTGTTAGAAAGTCTGGCACAGCGGTGCTTTTGATTTTTTGAATATTATTTATATAAATTTGATTTATCTTTTTAATTAATTTGTTTTTGCCAGGCAAGAGAGTGCCCATATTGCCTTCGAGCATTGTAAGCATCAATGCTTTAACTTCAATTTTTGCTTCATGTTCATCATACTGGCCGAAACCCAAATTTTTGGGTTCCTCTTGGTTGTAAAGTAACGGCTCTAAATTTTCAATCAGCCAGTAAAAATTTCTCAGATGTTTCTCCCATGTTTTGACACTTCCCAGTTGAGACAGAGTAGCAATAACAATTTTTATCAGTCTTTGAATGTAACTGATGTGGATACCTTGGCCACAAAGCTGATTGAAATATTGTAAAATGGCAAGTAACACATAATTATTTTCATCACCATTGAAGGAACTTTTAGGAATCATGAATAAAATCTTATCCAGATCGGTGAGTATTGATTCTTGAACAATCATTATCTTCTTAATAAAATGCGATGTACTAATTCGTTTTGTCCTTAATCTCTCGTACCCGCAAGAAAAGAGATTTTCAATATTGTCAACATATGCTTGAAAAATGTATTTCGGGCGTATCCCCTCAAAGCGCTCTTTACCTTTCAGGGTAAAAGGCCATAAAAAATGATTATTGGCATTTTTCTTTAGGAGACTGATAAATAAAAATTTTGAGTTAAGATTGTCCAAAGAAGTGACTTTTCAGCATAGAGATCAATGAGTATCAGTCAATGTGTCATCTTTCCAATAGCAATTTAAATGATTTCAATTACCTGATTTGCCCAATGATGTAATCTTTTTCATGAATCTTAAAGATTTCAAGTAAATTTTCCAGTAAAAATGAATGAATGAATTTATTTCTCAAATTCGTATAAATAACATCAAAGCAATTACCTTTTATGATGTGATCGTGATATCTTCTCTATAATTAAGATTGTCAGAGAGTGAAACCCATAATCAATTTCGAGTATATTTTAAACATGTTTTAATCATTTACAGTAGGTGAACACACCGCATTGAATTAAATCTAACTTCCCCAATGTTCTTGGATTTGAAATCTTCTTGCGACTGGGAGATTTGGATTTGGATATGGGACGAACATGTTTTCTTGATTGTGGAATTGTTTCACTATATAATTTAACAACAGAAATCGTTTTACGCCCATTTCCTATATCGGTTAGGTTATGATTTGAATTTTCAAAGAATTCTAGATTATTGTTTATTAAAAAAAATGGATCCAAGAAAATATAAGTCAGAATTTTACAAAGTGTCTAAGCACAATTTTGTCTGAAAGCACCATCTGAATCTGAAATTAGGCAATCTGTTGCGTTATGTTGCTTTCCTTTTTTCATGTCATGTGATGGTTGATGACCATCAAATGTAAAAGATGAAAAGTAATTATCTGGCTCTATCGATATTGATGATTGAGGAGGTTCATTGGATGAAGGTAGAAGAGCTGTCGCAGCAAACACGGAGTTTTGATAGTAATTAAAAATTTGATATGCGTCTAAACCGTTACTTTCCATTCCGTTCTCTATCTAAAATGTTATTTTTAAACTTTTTAGTTTTTAGGAACTTCAGATTTTTTTTTTTAAAAAAAGCTTACTGGTATATGACCCGTATTTTCCTTAAATGAGGAATTTTCCAGATTGAGTAATTCTAACACAAGGAATCATTCAAGATTCAGCCAGGCCGTCATGATCCAGATTTTTTGAAGGGTATGTAATTAGGAAGGTAGATTACTTTATTTTTGTAAATAAACAATAAAAACTTACCGTGGTGACTCTGGACTTGATGATTCTTTCCATGAATATCTAATGGCTTTAAAAATCAACGTACAACTTATTTAAATAACCTGTTTCAAATTGGAGCTTTACTAACCAATGTATTGATTCTCTGATGAGGTGCCTGGATGAAATATTTGTTGATTCTGATTGGTATTGGTTGTATGGTTGACTGAAGGGTTGTTTGGACTAACTGGCAGTATAGATGGATAGATTAATGGAGAAAAATTGTCGAGGCTCGCAAAGAAGTTTTCTTCATATATGTGAGCCTTTTCAGTCCCCAACTGCCCATTCCAATTTAATGATGGGTAAGTGTTTTGTTCGTTGGAGGTTGAACCAGTGATATGGGGTTTGTTCAACGCATTTAGCTATTATATGTTAATCCTATATTAGCGCAAGGCAAGCTGCAAAAATAAACTGAGTTTGTAGTAACTAACCACTACGTCGTCCAGTCCTCCTTCAAATCGGTAGCTTTCTGAAGCGAGGTTTCTGAAATAAGTCATATCTATCAAAATGACATGTATTCCTTATTATTTCCGCCGGCATAATGTGAGTTAGAACAGTTTATAGCTACCATTGTTATTTTTTGGGTGTGGCCCGAAATCATGATCGATGTTCTCGACAGGATTGTGGGGAATATGTTGTTCAAACTGTGTAAAATTTCTTTCAGGCCCAGCTTCCCATTGACAACTCGAGAGCGGCATCGTGTCCGAATTTACTTTTACCAGATTGTGTATCCAAGAGTAATCATCTTCGCGCTGTTTAAATGTGCAAGATAATGTGGATTACTATCTTATTGAGAATAAACTACTCACTCTTACCATGATTTGCTCAATTTGATGGAGGTCATGTTCAGGTAGTTGCAGATCTAGTTTTGACGGAGACCAATTATAGCCAATAGTTGACTCGGTGTAAAATATAATCACGGCTAAAGCTAAGTTATTTAATTTTGTCATGTCAAGTGTAACCAAGAATAAAAAGAAAATAGAAAATAATTATATGATTTTATCGAAATGTTTCTTTATACTGAAAAATAAAGATATAATTCGTCTATGCTCTTTGCTTTTTTTTAATAAAGAAAGAGAGTAGTGTTGTTGAGAATTGAAGTTAGAGTGACGGTGCGTTTATCAGTGTAAATAAATTGTTGGAACCGTAAGTGTTTCAGAAGATATGGAGCGATGAAAGCCATCTTGGAGTGACATAAGCTGAGTTCTATTTTGTTTATTTGTAGAGTTACCTTACAATAAAAGTATGAAACATCCATATTAATCTACTATATGATACATACATTTTTTGTAATCATTCATCAAATACATTGTCAATGGTCACATAATTATATTTCTTGTTTCAGTGAAAACTTTTTAATTTCAAAATTAAAACAACTAAAAAATGCAAATTACAGCTAGGGACATCCGAAAAGCATGACACAAAATCGCAAAAAAAAAAAAAAAAAAATTGACGGGCCCGAAGACTGACCTGTCAATTTTTTTTGACAGGCTGCATGCCAGGTTTGTGGTATTATACCGCAACCCGGGATAGACTAGGGTAAGTCTCGTCGGTCTCTACTCCGGAATGGATTGATTACTTGTACTGACCTTGTCGGCCGGTCGTCTAGAAGAAGGAGAAAAATAGAAGAAGGAGAATGAAAATAATAAGGAAAAGAGGAAAAGGAAGAAAAGGCAGTAACAACAATTAATTGACAAAACTGGACTGGGGAATTACAAGGACTTATAACGAGATATTTATGGGATGATACATGGTAAGTTTTTTATTCTCTCTGCTTAAGTAACAAATACTAATATTAAATGATCTTAAAGCAACCTTTATATGCATAATATATACTAGATTTCAAAGGCAAGAAAGTGCCATAATAAAAACTATTATAAGTATAACATTTGTAATTAATAATAAAATTAATAATAAAAATAAAGTAAGTAATAAGTGGTGAGGCTACAGGGGGTTACCCAAGGCCTTTATATAGGCAAGGGGCCCTCTGAAGCGCCACATTAATGTATATACAAACAAAAATAATATGTAACTAATTTTGAGTAAGTGTAAGGGGAAACCCATGATACAATTAACTAAGACACATGAGTAAGAGCCTAAAATCCACCAATTTAATCCCAAACAGTTACAATAAGATTATGGAGTAACTAAATAAGCTTGAGACACATAAAAACAACTAATATAATTTAAAACATGTCTGATAACCCTTTATTTAAAACCCAATTTTAAGTGAAACATAAAAGTGAACTATTTTAACACATAAAAATAGTGTAATTAATTAATTTAGTATGAAACATGAGTGATTAGTTATTTTAACTATTCTTATTAGTGTAATAACTCTTTTAATTTAAAACAAGTATTTATTTTAACAAAATCACTAATTTTTAGAATAAAACATTAATAATTTATTTAATAAAGTGTTTTAACTTGTTTAATAATTTGATGACACAATTATGATTCAAAAAAGCGCTCAATATTTCTGTTTAATAATATATGAAAGGTTTAATTTAATATATAAATTTAATTAATTAATTTAATTACATTATAAGTCAATGTTACACTTATAATTATAATATATGTTTATAATTAATTAATTATTAATTTATAATTATTAAATACATAGAAATGCGCCATTATTTGTAGAATATAAAATATATTATGTTTAATTTAAATGTATAAAATTTATATAAACAATAAAATCAATATAACACTTATATGTAATAAGATATTTATATAATTTTATTATGCAATAAAATATTAATTTATATACATTAAATATAAATCATATGCCCTCTTTCAGGTTCTATAAGGTAACACATCATTTACTGGACTCCTGGAATAGCCTGGCTGACAGACCTATTATACCGCAACCCGGGATAGACTAGGGTAAGTCTCGTCGGTCTCTACTCCGTATGGGAGCAGTGTCAGCGCTTCGTCCGGAGTGAACCGGAGTTAGACGCCTCGGCTGCACCATAGGTTTTATACTAAAAATTATGTACATAATACCTAATCACTAAGTATACCTTAATCTAGCCATAACACCCCCCCTCTTAGTGATTTCTCCATAACCGTGTAAAAAATAACAAAAAGTAAAATTAAAATTAAAATTAAAATAAAAATAAAATAAAGATAAAAAAAAAATAAAGATAACATGTAAAAACTAATAAAGAAAAAATCAATAAACCCCAAGCAAAAACCTTTTTTCTCTCCATACATTCGGTCCCAAATTCTTTGTTAATAGATCAGCTACTTGATCATTGGACGATACCCACTCTATGTTTATTTCTTTTCTATGCACTTGTTCATTTACAAAATAGAAATCCCGGTCTACGTGGCGACAACGTTTATCTGATGGATTGTTGGTAGCTGCAACTATTGCACCTTTGTTGTCACAATATAGTTTAGTAGGACCGTGGCAGAGGTCTACTTCACGCAACAGATTACGCATCCATAGTGCTTGCCTTGTGCCATTTGACATAGACATAAGCTCCGAGTGAAGTGATGCGGTTGCAACCCTTGACTGTTGTTTGGACTGCCATAAAATAAGACAATTGTTAATCATTAGGATGTGGCCACCAGTAGCTCTGGCAAATTCACCACCCCATGTTGCGTCACAGTATACTTTTGTAGAGGGAAAAATATCAACCGAGGGGAATAAATGGAATTTCAAATCTTTGGTATGTTGTAGATATTGAAGGAGATGATTCAACGCATCCCATTCAACTTTACCTGGTCTTGATGCAAAACGTGCCAGGAAGTTGACTGGGTACGCTAAATCAGGCCTTGATCCTGCTACAAGATAAGATAGTGAGCCAATGATAGATAAAAATTTAATTGGTTCACGAATTTGATACTTTTCATCTTTTAGTGAGATGATAGACAGATTGGTTGGCAATGGTGAGTGGGAAGTGAGGCCTGTTGCATTATGTTCGGTCAGAATCTTGTTAACTAAAGCTGGTTGATGGATAGTGAAACCTTTTTTGCATCGTGATACTGCTAAACCAACAATTGAAGAGATGTTGTTATTCCATTTAACCTTTAAGTAGTTGTTCATATCAGATTGCAGTTCATCTAATACAGACACAGTGCTTCCAACAACAACACCATCATCGACATGTATCCACAGCATCCCTTTATACCCATTCTTACTCAAGATGTAAACACTAGCATCTTGATTGCTTGATTTGTAACCTAGCTTTGAGAGAATGTTGCTAAGGTGCTTCCACCAACATCTGGCAGCTTGCTTAGTACCATATAAAGCTTTATTTAGTTTACAAACATGATGTGGGTTGGAAGTTTCAAAACCCTCAGGCTGCTTCACAAAAATTTCTTCATCGAGGTTGCTATGTAAATATGCGGCAGTCACATCAAACGTTCTTATGGGCCAGTCATACGTTGCTGCTAGGGTGAGAATCATACGTAGGGTGGCAAATGTAGCCGTTGGCGCAAATGTGTCAGAAAAATCTATACCTTCCATCTGCTTGAAACCTTGGGCCACATATCGAGCTTTATGTTTTATGATCTTACCAAACTTGTCTCTTTTAAGGGAAAACACCCATCTAGCACCAGTAACTGTTTTTCCGGGCGGCAGAGGAACAACGTCCCATACTTTCATATCTGACATGTTCTTCAGCTCCTGTTCACATGCAAGTCTCCAATTATTGCTATATGATCTTGACAGAGCCTGTTTGTAGGTTTGAGGAAGACGATCAGAGAGTTCAATAGCATTCTGATTGATGTATTCTACCATGGAGTCTTGCAAAGCAATTGTTTCCTCTGCTGTGAAATCACCGAAATGTAATCTGTTAAGAACAAAAGAGATGTCACCTTTTGAAACAGGTTTGGAATCATAGACAGATGTTAGAGTTTTATCGTTCAGGTCGGATCCCTCTGGAATGAATTTCACCATTGCTGATTGAACAAAACAATTTGTCTCCGGGTGCCAAAGCATCCAGCCTTTTCCACCATTCAAAAAACCAACAACTCTACACCTCATAGCACGTGGTTCCATTTTGGTGCGCTTTTCTGTTGGGATATGCACGTATGCCCATTGACCAAAAATTTTTATGGGGGATAGATCGGCTTTTTTGTTAAAAATAAGTTGGTAAGGTGTGCTATTTCCAACCCATACATTTGGGATACTGTTGTGGATATAAGATGCCCAGCAATATGCAAGGGTCCAAAAGGTTGAGGGTAAATTTGAGGCTAGAAGGATGGTTCTCACAATCTCACCGATTGTTTCATTAAATCTTTCAGCCATGCCATTTTGTTTGTGATGGTATGGCATTGAATGCTTGTGGAGTATGCCATTTGCAGACAGGAAATCAGAAAAACTCTTATTCATATATTCTTTCCCGTTATCAGTTCGCAAAATTTTTAAACGGCCATTTGTAAGATTTTCAAGTCTGTTTTTAAAATTAACAAAAGCTTCAAATACATCTGACTTTCTTTTGAGAATGTATACTTCACCATACGTTGAAAAAGCCTCTCTGAGAATGTAGCAACATAGATCTTTCCATTGTCAGTAATATCGACCATGGGACCCACCAGATCTGATACCACTAGATCCATAAGAGGATGTTCTCGTTTTAACGCAATGTTGGTGTTACGCCTTTTACTCTTTGATACAGCACATATATCGCAGTTAAGACGACAAGAAGGAACATCTACAGGGAACCGTCGCATAAACCCTTTTTTGCAATCCGTTGCAACACTCTTGTACTAGTGTGTCTCAGGCGACGATGCCAGTCCTTTAATGAATTTGGTAGTGCCACTGGATACGGTATGTTTGAATTAGAAGGTGGGACAAAAGGAGCTGGCAATGTAGCCGAGGACAAAGAATTAAAATAATCAATTGCAAATGAGTTAATATCTAGACTACATGGATAAACTAGATCCACTGTCCATTTTCGTTCAGATGAAGACAGTGGTGCACAAAATAATAATTTTTTGTTTCTTTTTGCAATAAAGTCGTGCGAGTCATTGAAAGAGAAAGAAATATCATGTTTTAATAAATCAAAGGGAGAGATCAATGTGGATTTAGCCTTATCACAGTAAAACACATGTTTAATTGTTATCAGTTCTTTGTCATATCCTTTAGTCAGTAGATCACCAACACCAGTAATAAAAGCAGCAGCTAGGTCAGTTGCAGTTTTGACGGGAATAGGAGTGTTGAGTTTTTGGAAGTTAGATAGAAGACGTACATCTCCGGTAACATGATGTGTTGCACCTGTATCAAAGATACCCTTGGTAACTTCCACATCAAGGACATTCAGCCAGTCATCACTGCCGAGATCCAGCTCATTCAAAGTCGTAGTGAGAACATCAAAAGCTGATGAGTCAATCTCATTCAAGTGTACTTTTGACGAGGAGGATTTTCCTTTTTTATCTGTGAGAGAAAGTTTCACATCATTTAGTGCTGCTCTTGCTTGTTGAAGTCGTGCTTCACGGCGGGTCCATACTTCGGAATTGAAAGCATTACCATTTCCATTGTATGGGCAGGTTTGCCAAAAATGTTCAGTGGATCTACAGAGGCGACATGAGTAATCTGCGGATTTGTTGCCTGGTCTGTAACTATCCATTTCTCCTCGTCAGAAAGCAAGTGCCGAAACATCTTCCGAGGACACAGATGTCTCTAGAGAAGTGGAAGGTAGAATGGATGGGGTGGAAATATTCTTTACGGTGTTTTGCAATGCAGTAAGCATTTCATCAAAGGAGGGTTGAGATATATCCTTTCGCAGTTCAAAATGCTTATTGATTTCCATGGATACATTTGCAGCCAATGATGGTAATAAGATTTGTAAAAGGATCGCTCCAAATTCATTGTACCCCATTTTGAAACCAGAACGTTTTAGCGCATCAAGAATGTTTTTTATCGAGTCGGCATGTGACATAGCATCAACAAAGGGCAAGTTTTTGATAGTCAACAGATCATTGAATAACGAAATTCGCAATGTATGAGTAGTAGTTTCAAATTTAGACGACAAAACATTATATGCGTGATGGCAAGTGGTGCCAATATCAATGAAACCTTGTAGCTTTTCCTCGATGGTGAAATATATGATGTTCCAGCAGACTTCATCTTCAAAATTTGAGAGAGCATCAGTGATGGCCTGAGGATTTGTCATATATTTAGTGGATCGTACTCGTCTCTGCATAAATAAAGATATACTTTTGAACCACGTTTGCCAGTTTGAACCATCTGGTTTTAATTTTGGCGTGTGTTTAACTTGAGCGAGGACTTCATCAATTATAACATCGCAATCGGTACATTAGGCTCAGGTCTCATGGACATATTGGAGGTATTCGGTGGATTTAAAAATTGTAAAGATGGGGGAATAATAGGAGGAGGAGAAGCCTGCTCAGAATGTTGAACTGGTAATGGAAGATTTTCGGGTTCGAAGAAAACACGAGCAGTATTGCTGCTGGTTGAGGAAGTTGGAGAAGTAATAGTTGGAGGGATAGAGCCAGAAAATGAACGTGATTGGCTACGGTCACATGTGGAAATGTCGAGATGAGGGGGAATGTCAAGGTTTTTTAATTCTCTTGACAAAGTAGGTTTATCCCGCTGCAGTTTGGGTCGAGATTGGAATGGATTGGAAGAGTTTGAGTCGACAGGCATGAATTAAATGCCAGGAGGAATAGCGAATGCCTAGAATTAATAGGGCACTCGTAGAATGAGGCACTTTTAACGAGGGACTAGCTCGGGGCACACAGAGAAAAGTTCCGAGAAATTACAAGATTGAGATTACTGCTAGTAACAAATCAGGGACAGCCCATAACCTATGGTGGCAGTGTCAGCGCTTCGTCCAGAGTGAACCGGAGTTAGAAGCCTCGGCTGCACCATAGGTTTTATACTAAAAATTATGTACATAATACCTAATCACTAAGTATACCTTAATCTAGCCATAACACTCTGGAATGGATAGAGACCCCCCGAGTGCAGTAATCTAACTATATACATACAGGTGACAATGTGCCCTAACCTAGTTTGTACCTATCATCACTCTTATGACTTAACACCCCTCCACACATTGTTGACCATATATAGTATATAGTTAGTAAAAAGTAATTAAATGTATGTAACAAAGAAAATCAAGTAAATCAATGAGAAAGATGTGAGAAATGAAAGAGAAAGAGAAAGAGAAAAAAAATTATGTCACTAATCCCATTTCCCCAACAACCTTTGACATATTAACACTGTTTAACAACTTTGTCATGCAGTCTGAAATTTGTGATTTTCCAGATATCCAGATCAAGTTCAATTTTTTTTCAAAAACAAGCTGATTTAAGAAGTAAAAGTCTCTTGTGGAGTGTCTAGTGTCTTTATTTGATGGTCGATCATAGCCAATGTCCACTGCAGTGTTATTGTCGCAATACAATTTCACCATGACATCATGCCCAGTGAAATCCTCCACTAGATTTCTAACCCATAAACCCGTTCTTGCCCCCATCCCCAGAGCCATGTATTCAGCATGTGATGTAGCAAGAGCAACAGATTGTTGCCTCTTTGCCATCCAACATACTGGTACGTTACACACTTGTATCACATTTCCATGTCCAGCTCGCCAGCCCTCTCCCCTCCATGCCGCATCCGCAAATATTTCTATTTCAATTTTATCCTCTTTGTTTGGTGCAATTTTGAATTTTAGATATCTTGTTTTAGTGACGTATTGAATTAGATGGTTGAGGGCAATCCAGTGGTCCTCATTTGGATGACTTGCAAACTGCTCCAAGAAATTCACTGAAAAACTGATATCAGGTCTCGTCCCCTGAGCGACATAACTTAGAGCGCCAATTCGCGATAAAAATTCAGTTGCGCGGATTGCAGGTGATGTTGTGTCAGCACTTTCAAGGTTACATTTGTAAGGCAATGGTGTGTTAGACAATTTATGGGACGGGTTGAAGTTGTCAATAATGCAATTAATTAGTGCATGTTGTGAGATTAAGTAACCCTCATCATTTTGTTCGACTTTTAGTCCCACAATTTGATTTATTTTGTCTTCCCATTTAATGTCTATGAAACTCTTCAGATCATGTTTGAGTGTTTCCAATGCGTCAATACTATCGCTAGTGACAATACCATTGTCTACATGTAGCCAAATGGCAGCAGAGTGGGCCTGTGAGTGAATAACATATACCAATGAATCAAAAAAGCTTGGTGAGTAGTCCAGGCCTCTGAGTTTTTCAGCTATAAACTTCCACCAACAACGCCCAGCCTGTTTGGTTCCATATAATGCTTTTTTAAGGCGGCAAACTATTCCTGGTTGTTGTTCAAAACCCTCCGGTTGACGTACATATACTTCTTCATCAATTGGACTATTCAAGTATGCACTGACTACATCAAAAGCTCTTAAATGCCATTTATTTCTAGCAGCTAGGATTAAAAGTAGGCGTAAGGAGGTGAAGGTAGCTGTGGGTGCAAATTTCTCTTCAAAAGATTCTTTATACCTTTGAGCAAAACCCTGCGCCACAAATCACGCTTTATGTTTTATTATTTTTCCATCTGCATCCCGTTTGTAGGCAAAAACCCATTTGCTTCCTATGGCATGTTTTCCAGGGGGTAGAGGCACCAAATCACAAACCTGCTTGTTGTTTAAGATTTTCATTTCGTTTTGACATGCAGTTTCCCAGTTTGGAGCATCAGGTGATTTCAATGCCTGTTTGTATGTTTTTGGGGTTGTTAATTCTTCATCAGTACATTAATTGTGGATTCTTTCAGTTAAAATGTCCTGTTCCCTAATTCTTTTGTCCATTGAGAAATCACCCAGCGTTAAGGAATTTAATAAAAATGGGATTGATGCTTTGTTTTCTTTCTGTTTCTCAGCAGGCGCTATAGTTGATTTTAAGTCTTTGATGGAAGGGAAGACGGCCATTGCTGATTGGATTACACACTTCCGTTCATTTTCCCAAAATAACCACCCTTTTCCTCCTTCTACATATCCAATCACTTGGCATTTAATAGCCGGTGCATCTAATTCCAGCCTATTTTCTTTGTGTATGTGTACAAAAGCAGCTTCGCCAAAAATACGTAAGATATATAATTGTGGTTTTCTGTAAAAAAGAGCCTGATATGGTGTGATGGTGTTTGTAATTTTATTGGGAAGTCGATTGTGTAAAAATACTGCCCATAAGAAAGCAGCGCCCCAAAAAGTCTTATTGAGTCTGCTGTCAAAAAGTAAGGTCCGTCCTATATCAGCAATTGTTCGGTTCAGGCATTCAGCTATACCATTCTGTTTGTGATGATAAGGCATGGCATGTTCCCATACTATACCAAATTTAGTGAGGTAAGATTGTAGTTTGTTGTTAACATATTCGCCTCCATTGTCAGAACGTAAAATCTTTATCTTTTTTCCAGTAAGACATTCCATTTTTACTTGAAAATGCACAAATGTATCTGGAACCTGTGATTTGGAGGTTAATAGTTCACAAACTGTATAACTTGTCGCAACATCACCAAAAGAAACAAAATATAAGGCATTATCAAAATTTGGGGTTTCAAATGGACCCATCACATCTGATACTATAATTTCCATAGGCTCTGGCGCTCTTTCTGTACTATTTAGCATAGAGGAATTAGTACTTTTAGCAATTCTGCATTGATCACATTGTACATCTCCGGGAGGCAAAGAGTCCGGTAATCCCTCTGCTGCTTTGTGATTTATTAGTCGCCTTATAACCCTCATGCTAACATGTCCCAACGCTCTGTGCCAATGCATAAGAACAGGATCGTTCCTATTCATTTGCTCAGAATCAGAACAACACGGGGGGTTAAGCGAGATAGGATTGACTTGTGCACTTGGAATTTCTCGGTATGGTGAAACAATAGAAGTTGCATTACACATAGGATTAATGCTATTGTACACTAACTCTACGTTCCATGATTTTCTATTTGAAAAAATCCCCTTAAACAAAATTTCACCTCCTTTTAATATATCCATATTATGATGTTCATCAAATTTTGATCTAGCTCCCTGCTTGATTAAAGAACCAACAGATAATAAAGTGCCTGTTGCATTAGGGCAATAAAATACTCGTCTAATAAAAACATTTTCATTTACGCCCCGTACAGCTATTGCTCTGATTGCTGTCAGAAAATCCGGTTCAGTTGATTTTGTTGCAACAAGAAGTGGAATGGGACGGGTCAGATCAGTGAGCCAGATGAACAAGTCTTTATTTCCGCTTACATGCTCTGTTGCACCAGTGTCTAATAATGCCGTAGCACCTTCGGAAGTCCAGGATTTGGTATTGACTTTTAGGGCTCTAGGTAAAGGTTGTTTGTTGCCTTTTTCATCCTGATCAACAATTTCCACATATCTTGCCTTCCCTTTCTGTTTTGGATACACTGGGCGATAATTGTCCGATTGTGCCTTTTCAGAGAGGGTTTGGTTTGAGTCGCATTTCCATGAGGGGTTACAGTAAAAAGTGATGTTGGAGTTTGGTCTGGCTTGAAGTTTGGTAGATTGTGATAAGGAGGGACACTGTGATCTCCGATGGCCTTTTTTACCGCAGTGAAATCATCCTATGCCCTTGTAATTTGAAAAGACAGAATTAAGGGATACCATCTCATCTACGGCAGGATCAGGTGATTCGTCATCATACTGTAGCAATAAACTACTCATTGCAGATACCAAGGTAGGTTGATTTGTAGGCCTGTGAAGCATTAGAGTGTTGTGATGATTGGTAGCAATCTGTTCTACTTCAGCTGACAACAATTCGGTTTTATCTGTTCGCATTTGTAAATCAATGGCGTTTAAGACTTCATTGGACAAATTGTGGGGACCTTCGAATGAAAAACTCAATAGTAGGCTTATCAAATTTTCAAGATTTAACTCAAATCCTTTCGCCATTAATTCGTCAATTTTCGTACGTAGAAGTGACGCGTGTTCAGATAAGTTATGTGATTCAGGATCGAATTTTAAGGTGATGATTTGTTTCAATGTTGTTATCTGCGAAGAAATTGATAACACATTGAATTTTGAAGCCAGGAAGTTGTAAACAGAATTAGCCGGCTTCATGTTTTTAATCCTGTCCCAATGCACGTTTACGACCGAGTGACGTATAGCGACAAGAGAAAGTGCATCCACTTCTTTATCTAAATGGGGCTCAGGTATGGTGTTGAACAGATATTCGGAATCACGTAAGTACGTTTGCATTGCTTCCTAAATATCCCTTTTCCAATGATTGAAATTACTGCCGCTAGCATCTAGTCGAGTACATTTTTTGGCACGTTTTCTGAGCTCCTCTTCGTACTTATAATAGTGTTCGCCCCTAAGTAAGAATTCGATGCCTTAGTGGGGAGCCCTTTCGGGTTTTGCTTTTCCCTTGTCAATAGGGGAAGTCGGTTGTTCCATGATAGTTTCAAGGTGTGATAAAGAAAATGTCGATAATGATGGTGATGGAGGTAGAGGTAATAAAGTGGGTGTTAGAAATGATGATGATGGTGAAGATGATTGTGTTGGTGATGGTAGTGATTTTGATGTGTTGGTTCCAGATCTCGTAAGTACCATCCAATATGAGAACTGCAAGACTTTTACACGGTAGGTGGAACAAGGTATGCTCAGCGCAACTAAAAGCCCATAACCTATTATACCACAACCCGGGATAGACTAGGGTAAGTCTTGTTGGTCTCTACTCCAGAATGGATTGATTACTTGTACTGACCTATTATAGCGCAACCCGGGATAGACTAGGGTAAGTCTCGTCGGTCTCTACTCCGGAATAGATAGAGACCCCCCGAGTGCGGTAATCTAACTATATACATACGGGTGACAATGTGCCCTAACCTAGTTTGTACCTATCATCACTCTTATGACTTAACATGTGGCACTGGGGTGATTTTTGCCCATTTCCCCCCTTTTCCCTCCCTCGTCCAGATCCTGGATCCTAGAGCTGTGTCTGCCACTGGTGAGTTTCCTTTTTCTACTTTTCACATCTTCTTTTCATTTATTTTTTGTTTTTTTTCTCTTCTAGGTTATCTCGCAGCTCTCTGTCCCTTCATTCCTCCCATCTATCCTCCTCATCCTTATCATATGTATGTATTTTATATTCTTTTTTTTCCACTTAGGCCTTCCGTTCTGCCTCTGATTGCCCCAATCAATGTATCTTCAATATGATCCTCAACTTAAACTATCTGTTGTCATGGCAGCATTCAATGGTCTTTCACTTGAAGCAATCAACACCAAGTATTGTGCTTCAATTTCTCAAAGTTGTTTATTCCGCTGGATCAAGTTGTACAACACCACTAGAGCTGTTGTTACTCACCCTGACTGCTACCTGAAAAAGGGTCAAAATTTAGTTTTAAATGAAAAACAATGCAAATTTCTGCTTGATCAAGTTAAAATCCTACAATTTATATTTCAGAACTTTGCAATGTTATGCAGGAAGAGCATAAAATATCTATCTCGCTAACCACTATTGAAGTAGAGCTCACCAAGAGTCTTAATATGAGCAAGAAAGTAACCAAGAAAGTTGATCCTCAGCAGAATCCAGTGCCAAGGGGAACTTATGCTTCATTAATATCACATGTTGACCCAAGGTGGTTGGTTTTTACTGATGTGTTTTTTTTTGCGGTTTTTTATCTTATTTTATTCATTTTTTTCTTTGTAGATGAGTGTGGGGTCACAGAAAAGTGCGTGCAACGTAACACTGGATGGGCAGTGGTTGGAGATTCCACCCCATGGATTCCCCATGATAGAGGGACACGTCAATTTAATGTCTTGCCTGGTATAGCAATGTCTGGTTTGGTGGGTTTGGTTGTTCAAGAGGAGAATGTAAATAGATTTCACTTTCAATGTTTTTTAGAAAATGTTTTGGTATGTACTTTTTTATTTTTGGCTCCTATATAATTTTAAAATGACAAAATTTTTTTTAGCTTCCTCTCATGAACCCTTTCCCTGGGCCATGTAGTATACTTGTGATGGATAATGCTCCTATCCATCACAATGGCCATGTGAATGATATTATTGTGAAGCAGGGCTGTAGACTTATCTATTTACCACCTTATTCACCAGATTTTAATCCAATAGAAAAGGCATTCTCTTCTTTAAAAAGAAAATTGTGCTGCTATGTTTAATTGTCAGGTAATGCTGAAGAAGACCAAAAAATAATAGAAATAATGGTGAGAACTGTCTTTACACCTCAATTTATGAGAAAATTGTTTAGGGCTAGTAGTTACTTGCGGTAAATAATATATATTTTATAGTGTTTTACACACCATATAAGATTAATTACAATATATTGTGGTTCTTAAATGCTTGACTGTTTAACAATATGAAATTTATGATGATGAAATTTAAACTCTATATGTAATCTTAAGTTCACATGGGTGAGATTCATGCAATGAAATTCAGTGCTCACAAAATGTTTCAAAATGGTGTTAATTTTAATGCCACTTTTGCTATTAAGTTATTAGGGGTATCAATGTTCAGGGATCCACAATTAGGGATCAGGAATTTTTTTTGCCCAGATCCGACATTATTAATTATGGAAGATTCTTATCCACTAGCCCTGGGGCTTGTGGATAAGGAATGCACAATAATACATTATCCCGCCTCTTATACCCCAGTTTCCATTCCTAATTCCTGATCCCAAACTCATCTCATCCATGATAGATTTGCAAGAAAGTCACATGACTTATAATTCCTGATGCCATCCTTAAGTCTTTCCTCACTCTATGCTACTTAATTTTGGTGGCAAACACTTAACCTTTTTTTCTATCTACACACCCTCATTTCTTTTTTACATTCATTGTTTATTCCTTTTTTGTAAATATTTCCTTTGTAAATTAACATAAGTTTCTGATCCTATCCTTCCCTTGTGTTCCCACCAATTCCACTACACCTCAAATCTTCCTTTCTCCCTTCCCTTCCACCTTCACTAGAAACCCCACTTCTCAAACTTATCTCGCTCTCCATCTCTTCATATCCACTAGACACCCCAGAACACCCTTTCAACTTTAATTGATGCCTCACCTTTCAAATCCACCTTGCTTTACTCCCTTTTGCCTCCAATAGAAACCCCACTCCTCAAACTTACCTTGCTCTCCATCTCTTCATATCAACTAGACACCCCAGCACACCCTTTCAACTTTAATTGATGCTTCACCTTTCAAATCCACCTCGCTTTACTCCCTTTTTCCTCCAATAGAAACCCCAACACACCTTTTTAACCAAACTTGATGCCCCAAGCATCAAATCCACCTCTCTCCCTTCCTCTTCACCTCCAATTGACACCTCATCACCCAAAAATTAGCTTGCCACCCTCTTATATGCTTCTTTAGTACCTTGAACATATATTTAATTTGTCCACATTAATCAAGATTTATAGAAAAAGTTAATATTAATACAAACTATCACATTAACCTTTACTTATAGACATCATAATAGAGAAAAAATATATATTTCAAAAATTTTGAATGTAACAGGACTGTAATTTTTGTATTCAGGAAACTTACAAAAGATTCAGGTCAATAATTTTCTAATATTTTTTGGGAAAAAATTTACTTTTTTACTTATTTATGGCATGAATGATAACTCTTGGCCCTTTTGTCATTTTTTTGTGGATGTTTTATACTGTTGTGGCATCTTTTATGTTGGATGCATCACCCAAAAAAGCCTAAAAACCCCTAATTAGGGCCAGAAAAGTGCTGATACAGGCAAAAAAAGTATTAAATAATTTTTGGCAAAAAGGCCAAGCATTTATGGTTTTGCCGAATATATAATTGTACAAATTAAAGTGACTGTTTGTCAGACTTTTAGTTACTTTTTGGAGATGCTTAATGGTGTGAAATATAATAATTTTTTTATTCATTTGTTCATAATTTATTTATTTATTAGCTATTTTCTTCAAATAATGTTCATTTTTATTATTTTGGGCTATTAAATCATATATCTTGTCCCATAGACTATTTCAGTTATTGCAAAACAGTTGTCTGTATCATAAACTTATTTTAATATATTTGTATTACTTTTCTTTATTCATCTCTATAAATTTAATATTACATACTTTAAGATTATCATTTTTTTGTGGAGATGAAGTGAAGAAGAGAATATTGGATGTAAAGGTGCAGGGTTTTTGGTTGGAGGCTATGGAGAAGGTGGCGAGTTAATTTTTGCATGATGAGGAAGGGAGCAAGATGGATTTGATGCTTGGGGCATCAAGTTTGGTTAAAAAGGTGTGTTGGGGTTTCTATTGGAGGCAAAAGGGAGTAAAGCGAGGTGGATTTGAAAGGTGAGGCATCAATTAAAGTTGAAAGGGTGTGCTGGGGTGTCTAGTGGATATGAAGAGATGGAGAGCGAGGTAAGTTTTAGGAGTGGGGTGTCTATTGGAGGCAAATGGGAGTAAAGCGAGGTGGATTTAAGGGGTGGGGCATCAATTAAAGTTGTAAGGGTGTGCTGGGATGTCTAGTGGAGATGAAGGGATGGAGAGCGAGGTAAGTTTAAGGAGTGGGGTTTCTATTGGAGGCAAATGGGAGTAAAGCAACATGGATTAAAGGGGTGGGGCATCAATTAAAGTTGAAAGGGTGTTCTGGGGTGTCTAGTGGAGATGAAGAGATGGAGAGAGAGGTAAGTTTGAGGAGTGGGGTTTCTATTGGAGGCAAATGGGAGTAAAGCAACATGGATTAAAAGGGTGGGGCATCAATTAAAGTTGAAAGGGTGTTCTGAGGTGTCTAGTGGAGATGAAGAGATGGAGAGCAAGGTAAGTTTGAGGAGTGGAGTTTCTATTGGAGGTAAATGGGAGGCAAGTGAGGTGTGTTTGCAGGGTGGGGAATCAAGTAGAGGTGAAGCAGTGAGGTGGAGTCTCTTTTAGAGAAGGAAAAAACAAAAATAATACAGCAGTATCCTGGTTAGAAGCATTAGCTTGTCACATAAAATAGAAAATCTATTTACCATCTACTTCCCATAAGATAGGTCTAAAACTGCCTCTCAAGTCTGGAGGGTGAGAAAGATCATACCATTTCTGTTCAAAATATGCTATGAAATCATACAATGCTACATGTTTTGATTCATAGATCGAAAATATTTTCTTTCTTACCACATAGGGGAGGTTCTGGCCCGGAATTCAAGATGTTGGTGAGAGAGATTGTCTATGGTAAAGAGGATTGGAAATTTCAATGAAGAATTTTTCAGGGTAAATGACAGGATGGGATGAGGGTAGGAGTGCGCAGCAAGGTGGGAAGGCTGGGATATCCAGAAAGTTGTCCAAGATGTGGTTATGAAATATTGAGGATAAAAATGTTGGATAAGAGGTGAACATTGACATGTAAAGTGTCTAATAACCCAATTATTAGCAAAAATAATTGTGGAAGATAATTGGGGTATGCAGATTATTTTCCGCAATTAATTTAATTGTGGATCGGTCAACATTGCTACCCCCTATTAAATATATTTCATTTCTCATGTATTTCATATATATATGATATATTCTCAAAGTAGTAATATTATTAATTTAATAGATGACTCTTAGACTTCTCCCTCAAGTAAGCTTTATACTTCTTGGTAGATGAAACTAACATTCGTGCAGCACCTCTGGGGAAACCAGCTTCAAACAAATCCTCAACAGGGCAGTTCTTAAAAAAGGTCCAGTGCGTCATTCCCAACTTTTCTAAACCATCTCTGAGTGCCCTACACTTTTAGTTCACTTTTGTGAATTTTAAATAATCATCTAAAAGTGATTTATCATCTGAACTGAGATTGGAGGAGCTAGGAAGATGGGATTGATGATTGCAAGCAGGAGATTTACTTTGTTCACATTGCAATCAAGCATGTCTCTTTATTCTACAATTATGTCAATGTCTACTATTGTGGTAGGAATCGTTTGATGATTCATTTGAGGGAGAGATTCCTTGCCTAGAATATTGAAGTGAGTAAGAACAACCTTCACAACTATATTCCTGGTAATTTCTATATCTGGACCTGGAGTCATGACAATGGGGAGATGGCAATGAGCTTTTTCTAAAAGTACGTCCTTCAACATATGCAAATTCCAGTGTTTTTGGTGGGCAAGTAAACATCACCTCTTCAGGATTTGCTTCCTGAAAGCAAAATAATAATTAATTTAAAAAAGTTAAAAATTAAAAAAGAAATAACATACTACAGCGTGAGCCCACTTGTCTGCCAAATCATAATCTAACTTAAAGTATGGTGTTGGATTAAAAGGGTTGACAAAAACCATTGCTTCTTTTGATCTGCAGAGATCTGGTTGTGGTTTATTCGCTGAAAGGATTGTGCTAACTAGACAAATGTGTTTCACAACAGAAGTTGCACCTGGGGAAAGTTCTTCTTTATTGGCTCTACTTGCTGAGTTATCAAATTGGTCAAGATAAGTTTTGGTCTCATATCAATAGAAAAAAAGATATATCAGCTTAAGTTGAAAAGAGGAAATTAAATTTATACTCACATTTGCATCCACCTTTGGATCAACCTCGGAAATACAACATACAATTATTTTTGATGCCTGGGTAACTTCAGCAACTGCAAGAAACCGTTCAAAAGTATCTTGAGAGTCCAGTACAGCTTTCTGGCTACCAGAAAATTCACCACTAAGAGGTGTTGTCACCCTCTAAATGACTTGAGAATTTTTACAAGCCTTTTGGACTAAGTTGGAGATCCTTTCCTTCTCAGTTAAAAAGATGGTTGCAATTGCTTTCTCTTTGAATTCACCAAGATTCTGATTTGAAATCTCCCAATTGAAGTTAAATTTCATTGGAGGAGATGAAATTTGTTTTGTCTGCATAATTTCTTTTTGATTTTTCTGACTGTTTACTTGATTCCCTTTGGATGGTTTCACAGGAATCCATAATATATATTGCAGGTAAATTTTTACTCAAGAACAGGGTCTCGTGTAATATGAAGCAGTTGTTGCCACTTACATCTCTCTAGGCTGATGATCTTGTGGAATAATTGAAGAAGGCAGATTATCTTGTGGTGCCTGTGCTCTAGGCTTTTGAATACGTGAAGGGATATGAGATCCATGGAATAAGTTGGAAGTTTGAGGTGAATTTAGGGTACGATACATCAGAGGAGAGACAGAATGATAAGCTAAATTTTGAGAGCAGATGGTAAGAGGGGATAAGAAAGATTCTTCTGATAAAGAATGGGAATCTTGAGCTTGATTGTGATGAGGGGATAAAAATGAATCATCTTCAAAAAAGCTATCAAAATAGGCATGAGGAGACTCCAGAAAATTTACTATGTTGCTTGGATTAAACATGACATCAAATGAAAAGGGAAGGCCTAAGTAGAAAAAAAAGTGTCAGAATGTTGGAAAAAAAAGTATATAAAATACATACGTATGATAAGGATGAGGAGGATAGATAGGAGGAATGAAGGGACAGAGAGCTGCGAGATAACCTAGAAGAGAAAAAAAACAAAAATTAAATGAAAAGAAGATGAAAAAAGATGAAAGAGGAAACTCACCAGTGGCAGAACAAATTCTAGGATCCAGGATATGGACGAGGTAGAGAAAGGGGGAAAATGGGCAAAAATCACCCCAGTGCCACAAACCGGGCATACAGCCTGTCAACAAAGTTGACAGCTCAGCTTTTGGGCCTGTCAAAATATTTTTAATTTTTTTGCAATTTTGTGTCATCCTTTTCAGATGTCCCTGTAAAACTAGAAAAATTATAACATAAACATTTTGAAACAGAGGTTTTAAATATCAAGATTTGAGATCCGATGCTTCCTAATTCTCAACCATTCATCAATTCCACCTCGGCTAAAAGGATATATACATACTATTAATATATAAGAATGGATTATACCACAACATGAGTGGCGCTCAGTATGGTAGCAGTGTCAGCGCTTTGTCCGGAGTGAACCGGAGTTAGACGCGTCAGCTGCACCACAGACTATATACACTTTATGTACTTAACAATCACTAAGCTATCATACTACACATAACACCCCCCTCTTATTGATTCCCTTATAACCATCCCTTACCAAAAACAAGTAGAGAAATTTGAAAGTAAATAAAAAGAAAAGAAAAGAAGGAAAAACATAGAAACTAGAAAACCCCTAATAAATATCTCTTTTCTTTCCAAACATTTGGTCCCAAATTCTTCATCAACAAATCTGCCACCTGATCTTTAGTTGATACCCACTTAAAGTCAAGTTCTCATCAATGAACTTGTTCATTCAAAAAGTAGAAATCTCTGTCAACATGCCTACAATGTTTGTCAGAGGGGTTATCAGTAGCTGCTACAATTGCACCTTTGTTGTCGCAATACAGAGTTGTTGGACCATGGCACAAATCCACTTCACGTAGAAGGTTACACATCCAAAGAGCTTGAAGTGTTGCATTTGACATTGCCATTAATTCTGAGTGAAGTAAAGCTGTGGCCGCCCATGATTGACGCTTTGATTGCCATAAGATAAGACAGTTGTTGACCTGAAGAACATGACCTCCTCTAGCCCTAGTAAATTCACCTCCCCAAGTAGCATCACAATAAACTTCCGTAGATGGATTGGGATTGATTGTTGGGAAAAGATGAAAATTTCATGTCTTTGGTAAATTGTAGATATCTCAGCAAATGATTAAGCGCATCCCATTCAGCTTTACCTTGTCTTGATGCATAACATGCCAGGAAGTTGACAGGATATGCCAAATCAGGCCTTGATCCAGCTAAAAGATATGATAAAGAACCAATAATAGACAGAAATTTGAGAGGTTCCTGCAGAGGATGAGATTTCTCCTTTAAAGATACCAAAGAAAGACCCATTGGTAAAGGTGAGTTAGAGTTTAGACCATCTGGATTGTGTTCATTCAGAATTTTGTTGATAAGAGCTGGTTGGTGGATAGTAAAACCTTTGAGACATCGTGAAACTGCCAGACTAACAATAGAAGAGATAACATCAGACCATTTTACCTTCAAACTACTCCCCATATCCATTTCCAACTCCCTTAAAACCGTATCACTACTCCCTACCACCACACCATCATCTACATGAATCCACAATATTCCCTTCAAACACTCTTTTGCTAGCACATATACACTTGCATCCTTATTACTTGATCTGTAACCTAAATTTGCCAGAATTTTGCTGAGATGTTTCCACCAACACCTGTCTTCTTGCTTTGTACCATATAGAGATTTTCTAAGTTTTCAGACATGAGTTGGATTAACAGACTCAAAACCTTCAGGTTGCTTGACATAAATTTCTTCTTCAAGTTTGCTGTGGAGATAAGCTGCAGTGACATCAAAAGCTTTGATTTGCCAGTTGTAGGTAGCAGCTAGGGTGAGGATCAGACACAGAGATGCAAAAGTGGCTGTGGGAACAAAAGTGTCATTAAAATCAATACCTTCAATCTGTTTGAAACCCTGAGCTACATATCATGCCTTGTGTTTGATGATCTTCCCAAATTCATTCCTTTTTAGAGCAAAAACCCATTGGGCACCTGTAACAGTTTTTCCAGGAGGAAGAGGAACAATATCCCAAACTTTCATGTTAGACATGTTGTATAATTCCTGAAGACAAGCTGACTTCAATACAACTGCGTCTGGACGCTTCATTGCTTGTTTGAAAGTTTGAGGTAAGCAGTCAGAAAGTTCATAAGCATTAATGTTAATGAAATCAACCATGACATCTTGGGTAGCAATAGTTTCTTCTGCTGTAAAATTTCCAAATTTCAGTTGATTCAAAATAAATGCTAGGTCACCTTTAGAAGGAGATGTGGCCGGATGTGAAACTGTAAGCGTTTTGGTATTGTCCTCTTCTCCTTTGGGGATGAAATTCGCCATTGCCAATTGAACAAAAAAATTAGACTCTGGATGCCAAAAAATCCAACCTTTACCACCATCAATAAAACCAACAACCCTGAAACGCATAGCCCGGACCTCCATTCTTTTTCTTTTTTCAATTGGAATGTGCACATATGCCCACTGACCAAAAATTTTGACAGGAGATAAGTCCACTTTTTTGTTGAAAATTATTTGGTATGGGGTACTATCAGTAACTCTCACATTTGGTAATTTATTGCAAATGAAGGAGGACCAACAATAAGCAAAAGTCCAGAAAGTGGGAGGCAGATTTGATGCAAGAAAGATTGTTCTGGAAATTTAACCAATGGTTTCATTGAATCTTTCAGCCATTCCATTCTGTTCATGGTGATAAGGCATAGAGTGTTCATGAAGGATACCGTGTTGGGAAAGGTATTCAGAGAATTTCTTGTTCATGTATTCTTTGCCATTCTCAGTTCTAAGGATTTTGAGACGTTTATTAATGATGTTTTCTAAGCGAGGTTTGAAATTAATAAAAGCATCAAAAACATCCAACTTCTTTTTTAGGACAAAAACTTCCCCATAAGTCGAGAAGGATTCTCTGAAGGTAGCTACATAAACTTCACCTCTATCAGTGACATCAACCATGGGCCCTACTAAATCAGAAACTACCAAATCCATGAGCTCATGGGTGCGCTTGGATGTCTTGCACATGTTTTTCATTTTGCTTTTGACATAGCACAAACATCACAGTGTAATCTGCATGAAGGGACATAAGATGGTGCATTTTTGCAAAGACCTTTTTTGGAAAGTCTTCTCAAAACCCTGGTACTTGTGTGTCCAAGACGGCAATGCCAATCCATGATTGAGTCAGGAACCGCAGTTGGATAAGGAATTTTTGAAGGGGGTGAAGGAACAAAAGAGGCAGGAAGGGTAGCAGAGGATAAAGAGTTAAAATAATTTATTTAAAAAACATTTATCTCTAGTGCATAAGGATAGAATAGATCAACTGTCCATTTTCAACCAGCAGAAGATTTAAGAGCTAGAAATAATATTTTTTTGTTTTTTGAAATAACATAATCATGATTTTGATTAAAAGAAAGATAAATGTCATTATCTAAAAGATCAAAAGGAGAAATAAGAGTGGATTTTGCCCTATCACAATAGAAAACACCTTTGATTGTAACTAATTCTCCAACACATCCTTTAATGAACATGTTTCTGTGACCAGTAATGAAAGCAGCACCAGAGTCAGTTGCAGTTTTGACTGGAATAGGAGTATCCAAAGTTCTGAAGTCAGAAAGAAGATGTACATCACCATTGACATGATGTGTGGCACCAGAATCAAAAACATCTTGACAATATTTACTGTCTTGCTCTTCAGTACAGCTATCAGTACCAAAATCCATTTCTTTCAAAGCAGTAGTGAGAACATCTAGCGCTTTGCAGCTGATTTTGTTTAAGCAAAGTTTTGATGAACTTTGAGCTGATTGTTTTCCTTTCCTATTGTTCAGTGCCTTTTGGACAAGTTTCATAGAGTCCTTGTTGTTAAGAGCAAAAGCTTCATGTTGTCCCAAAACCACTACATTAAAACTTTTACTGTTGGGATCATATGGACAAGTGTTCTGGAAGTGTTCAGAGGATTTGCAGTAAAAACAGGAATATTCAGGTTCTCTATTTCCAGGGCGGTAGCTGTTCATGCGGCATTTTTTGAAAGCCATAGATGAAATAGATTCAGGTTTAGTTGCCAGTTCAAAAGCTGTGGAAAGAGTAGGGGCATTGGAGGAGGATTGAGATGAATTGATAAATGAGTTTTGAAGAACATTCATCATGTCATCAAAAGAGGGTTGCGAGATGTCTTTTCACAATTCAAAATGAAGATTTGCTTCAGTGGCAAGGTGGTTAACTGATGACGGTAATAAGAGTTGGGTGAAAAATGCTTCCATTTCATTGAAACCAAAAACAAAACCTGATTGTTGAACTGCCTCTAAAAGTGACTTGACTTTTTCTCCATGTTCCATGACATTAGTGAAAGGAGAGTTTTAAACATTTAAAAGATCATTAAAAAGGGCCATGCAAGCAGTGTGAGACACTTTATCAAATTTGGAATTGAGAATAGAAAATGCTTTATAGCTTGTAATTTCAAAGTCAATGAAAGCTTGAAGTTTTTCATCAATGGTGTTGTAGATAGCATGCCAGCTCATATCATCCTCAAATTTAGATATATTCTTTTTAACAGCATTGGCGTTGTGGTCTCCCAACATTGGCAGGGGCCTTTGTTGTGTTGTTTGGCGCTGTTTGTGCATGTCTTAATTGGCATCTGTTGAAGAATTGGGTGTTTTTCTGGTTTTATTCCATGAATATTGGGACTGCGGGTATGTGGGTACTATCATTGGATAGCCCCAGAGTTTCTCTATATTTCATGTCTTGATAATATTTTCATATTATAAGTTTTAAGGGGTCATTTCCTCATTTTTCAGTTACAAAAGATAGCTGTTTAATTTTGTTTTTCGTGTTTTATGGGCTCACCTTAAGTCTTAGGGTTAAGTGCTTAGTACCATTATATAGGGCTAATTTAGCTCTATATTTCATGTCTCAATGTTGTTATAGCGTAATTTTGTGTTTTAAGGGTTTTATTAGTTGTAGTGAATTTTTCAAGTAGATTAGGTGTTTTTATTGGTTTTCTGGCTTCAGGGAGGCCGGGCCACTTCAGGAGGCACCTCTGATGTCAGGTGGCCCGCCAGCCTCTGTTTTAGAAGGTTGGGGAGCGCTTCTGGAGGGTTTTTATTCAATTTGGCTGGTACAGGTGCCAAATTCGTTGGTGTGCATGGGCTCTTAGATAGTGGTCTGTGTGTACATAGTGAATAAGACAGTTTGGGGCAACTTTAATTATCATACAACCATCCGGAGATGATATCCTTGTTTCTCACTCAGTTTTCACTGATTTTGGGCCACAATTGACTGTGTTTGTTGCAAGGTTAGTTCTTCATTTAACTCAACTTTGGCAACAGGTTCTCTGGTATAATCTTGCAAGCTATATCAAGTATTATTGCTGTCTCTGGTGTGGATTTGCAGCCTACATCAAGTATATTTGCTTTCTCTGGTGTGGAAATTGGTCTACATTTCAGTTCTTTGGTCTGGTAGTCTGTCTGGGGACTACTTTCTTGGCTCATCAAGCAGTCAAGTGTGTTGAAAAAGGGGCTTTAGCAAACAGGAACCAACTTACTTTAGCAAGTAAATCTCACTCTATTTTTTTAAAGGGACAGGGGATTTTCTCTCTGGTTTTTCTCCAACTCCCTTGGTCAAGGCCTATAGCTAGTACTATCGGATTTTCTACATTTCTGGCGTCCAACGTGGGGTAGAACTTGGTAGTTCTTTGGAATATCTGTTTTCTTTGGTTGGCCCTTTTTGGTGTTTTGGTCTAGAGGAATGGCTTCTGGTTCCTCTACTCCTGTGGTGACTGTCAGTGGGGGTGATGGTCCCCCTGCTGTGATGGTAAGGGAGTGTGTTAGGATTAAAACTTGGGATGGTGCCAAGTTTAATGGGGAGGATGTTAAGTGGTTTCTGGAGAAGTATGAAACTTCTGCTAGAGTGTATGGTGCTTCTTACCTGGACATGGTGAAGAAGATTATCTTCTTCATTGGTGATAGGGCAGTGGAGAATGAGGTTGTGGCCATGCCTGGCTACAAGACAAGGGATTGGAATTTATTGTGTAGGGAGATGGTAGATAGATGGGGTGTCAGGTTCACTATGGTGGATCTGAACAAGGTTCTCAGTGAATGGCAATCTTATGCTGGTGTTGGTAACTTGAATAGTTACAGAAAGTTTCTGCTACAGTTTGATCCTGTGGTGGAATACTTGATGGAAGTGGAGGAGCTGGCACATGAAAATGCTTCCAAGGATGTGTTTTGGTCTGCCCTGGATAGAGATGTCAGGATGGATGTGTTGAAGGAGCTGTCAAGGAAGGACTTGATGAAGACTCTTTCTAATGGGGACCAGAAGTTGCCTGCCTTGGATAAGGTGAGGGAGGCTGTTGAGGCCCATTTGAAGTTATTGGCTGTGGACACTTATCAGGAGGGGTGTGCCAAATATGTCAGCAAAGTCAGTGAGGCTTTGGCTGAAGAGGAAGTTAGAGAGGAGAAGGAGGAGAAGAATATGGTGCAGGTTCCCAAACAAGAGAGGGGCCCAGTGGTGGAGCAGTTGGCTGATCTCACAAAGCAGTTGCATATTTTTGTTCAGGAGGCTAAGAAGGTCAATAAGGCACCTTCTCAGCCTAGAGATTTTGATAGGAGGGCTGGTAGGAGTGATTCTTGGGTCTGCTCTTATTGCAGCAGGAGGGGGAACAGGTCCAATAATTGTTGGTCATTGAACAGGGATGTGTCTGAAGGAAAGGTGGAATTTGATGGCAGGGTTTTCAAGTTCCCTGATGGTTCATTTGTGAAGCCCAGTGAGGGGCAGGCTCCTGTTGATTTGGTCAGGAGAAGGGGTGGTCTCAATCAAAAGAGGCCAAGGTTTGAGGAGATTCCTGATCAGGGGAAGTCTTCTGGTAAGGAGGATTATGATGTCCAGGGAAAAGGGAAGGAGGTAAATAAGGTCTCTTTTTCTACTTCCTTTGGTGGTTTGGAGTTGTATTCCTGTGGTTGACAATCAAGTGGAGAATGCTTGGCTGGTGTTTATGATGTGAAAGCAGGGAAAGTGGGAAGGCCTAAGAGCAGTTCTCAGGCCCAACCAAAGCCAAATGCTTCAAAGGTGGATCATAAGCTGAGTGCAGCTAGTAAGAGGTACATCAAAGAGGAGCCGTACAAGATGCAGAAGGGTATGGCTGACATGGGCCCCCCTAGTTTTGGTGCATTGGACATGAATGGCAAGCCAATGCCAAAGGAGGTTGATTCTGACTCTGAGGAGGATGTCCCTTTGGCTTCATTGCCAAAGCCTGCTGGAGTTAGAGGTTCTGGTGAGGGATCTGCTTTGGTTCCTGTTAATGGTAAATCTGTTAGTGGTGCTGGTCCTCAAGAAGCTTCTAGGACCAAGGTAGTGAAGCCAAGGGCTCACTTTGAGAGGCCAGGGGTTTCTGGTCAATCTAATGTTATGGACTCTGTTCTTGAAAGGATGAATCAGGGTCAGGTTTCCCTCTCTTATGGGGAATTGTATGCTATCAGTCCAGGGTTGGCTGATAGACAAAAAATGTTGTTGACCAGGAGAAGAGTTTCTTCTGAGGAGGTGAAATACATTTGTGATTCTGCTGAAAAGTTTGGTGAGGGGTTGGAAACTCATTTTTCTGCTTCTCTGGGTTATGTCAATGTCACTCTGAATGGCAGGGAGGCAAGGGCATTGGTGGATTCAGGTTCTCAGATAAACCTGATTTCTTTGTTTGAGGCTACTCATTTGGGCCTCCCCATCAAAACTGGTATTGGTGTGAATTTGAGAGGGATTGGTGGCCATGTCACAGAATTGGTTGGAACTTCTGAGTTTGTGAAGTTAGATGTTGGCGGAGCCTCAGGGAAGGTTCATTTTTATATTTCTAAGGGAACAGTTAAAGCTGTTTTGGGTGGGCCATTCTTGATGGATTTTCAGGCAAGAATTGGTAATCAATTTGATTTGTGAATCAGTTTGGTGTTGACTGGTGAAGATGAAAGGAGACTTCACATGAGGTTATCATCCCCTGGAGAGGATGGTTGGGAGACCAGGCCTGGTTTATCTTCAATGTGCAAGTGCATGGATTGTTGTAGGAGAAGAAGAGAAGTGGGTTCTGCCTCTGGTTTTTTGGAGTGTGGCTCAGGCTCTAGTCAGGGTCTGTCTTTTAGAGAATGAGTAGGGCTGATCACCCTAGTGCTACAGCCTCTCCCCAAGATGAGGAAATCCCAGGTTGTAGTAGGTCAGCTCCCTTGGAGATATACCAAGTGGATTTTCAACTTTCTCTCTTTAATGTTTCTCTTCTCTGCAAGTATTCATCAAGTTTTTTATCAAGTCTCTGTTCTCTCTCAAGATTCTCAATTATTTTTAATTCAAGCTCAAGGAAGAAGATTGGTTATATATCTTTATTGAAAGATATGCGGAAATGTTTTGGGGTGGTGAGATTGGGGTCTAAAAGTAAGTCCTCCCAATTGTGCACTGCTAGGGTTTCTTCTACACCTTTCAAAAACATTACCTGGGCCACACCTGTGAGCATTGGGGAAACCCCTGGTTTTTTTTGTAGGTCAGAAAAAAACTCAAGAAAAGAAGATAAAACTTTCAAGATAATTCAAGAAAATCAAAAATAAATCAGAAAATAATGAAGAAAGAAGATCGTCAAGATCAATTTTTGGGCCTCCAGCATGAGGTTAAACTGCAGAAAACTATGAAGAAAGAATTGATTCTGAAGATGAATCAAGATTTGAAGATTTGGAAGACGGAAGTGAAGATGGAGATTTGGAATTGTGGAAAAGTTTTGGAGTGGTGAGATTGGGGTCCAAAAGTAAGTCCTCCCAGTTGTGCACCGCTAGGGTTTCTTCTACACCTTTCAAAAAAATTACCTTGGACACACATGTGAGCAATGGGGAAACCCTTGGTTTTTGTTCCAGGTCTGGTGGTGAAGATTTCCTGAAGATCCCTCAAGTTGAAGGTGGAGCGGCAAAGTATAAGAAGGTAGCACAGAAGATTAGGCCTGTCAATGAGCCTACGCCTGTGGGTTTGAATCCGCCCTTGAAGAGACCTCCTTTGTCAAGAGATCCGTACTGTACTCCTTTGGTGAAGAATCCTCCAGAACTTGTAGAGACCGCTAGGGTGACTGTGGAAAGGTTGAAAGTTGTTAATTTTGGTCCTGATGGGTGGTTTTCTGAAGAAGAAAAGAAGTTGTTGTTGCATGTTATGGTGCTAAGGGAAAAAGCTGTGGCTTTTGTTGAGGAGGAAAGGGGTGTGTTGAAGCACTCTTATGGGGAACCTTACTTGATTCCTGTGGTTTGTCATGAACCTTGGAACATCAAACCTATTCCGATTCCAGCTTCTAGCAGAGAGGATTTTGTGGAGATTGTTAGGGAAAGAGTCAGGACTGGGTTATATGAACAATCGACATCCAGCTACTCAAGTCCGGTTTTCTGAGTAAAGAAGCAGAATGGAAAGTTGAGAGTGGTTCATGATCTTAGAGCCTTGAATAGAGTCACTATCAAGGATGCTGGTACACCACCAAGTGCCGAGGATTTTGTTGAAGCTTTTGCTGGAAGGGTGTGTTATGGTTTGGGTGATATTATGGGTGGTTATGATGAGAGGGAACTTCATACGGATTCAAGGCATCTCACAACTTATGAGACTCCTTTGGGAAGATTTCAGCTCACTAGGTTTCCTCAAGGAGCAACTAATTCAGTGGCAGTATATCAAGCACAGATGGCTTGGATTTTGCAGGATAAGGTTCCTACTCATGCTGGTTTTTTATTGATGATGGTGGAATTAAAGGACCATCCACTCATTAGGGGGTATCAATGTTGACCGATCCGCAATTAAATTAATTGCGGAAAATAATCTGCATACCCCAATTATCTTCCGCAATTATTTTTGCTAATAATTGGGTTATTAGACACTTTACGTGTCAATGTTCACCTCTTATCCGACATTTTTTTACTCAATTTTCCATAACCACATCTTGGACAACTTTCTGGATATCCCAGCCTTCTACCTTGCTGCGCACTTCCATTCTCATCCCATCCTGTTCATTCTATCCACTCAGAATTTCTCCCCATTTCATCTATTTGATTCTTCTCCTTTTCATCTCGCTATCTCATCTGCTTGTTTCTGCTCCTTTTCATCTTCATTTATAATAACATGCCTCGTCATCCTAGATCTTCTCAAAGGCAGCTATCACCCAGTTGTTCTTCAATTCCCACTACTTCCTCTTTTCCCCGCTCAGCCAAGAAATCAAAGACTGTTCAATTAAAAAAAGATGATCATCTCATTCTTATCAACTGGCTGAAAACCAAATCTAACTATGATTCTTGTTTTGGTACTGAGTATGCCACTAAAGTAGGACGGCCCCCCACATCAAAAGTTAATGGCTATCTTCTAATGGCAAATGAATTACGCAATAAGACCAAGGGAAGGATTGATCTTTTGCCTAAACAGATGTCTGAACGCTTCAAGCATTATCGAGCAAAATACAAGAAGGCAAAGGCTCTTTCATCTTCCACTGGTTTTGGGGTTACTGACATTGATATAACTAAGGGTATAAAATCCATAGACAATAAACTTGATTCTTTATGTCCTTACTTTAAAGAGATGGATGCAATTTTTGGAGAGCGAGCCGATGTTAATCCTGTAAACATGTTGGATGGAGAAGATCCTATCTCCAAACATGATGTCGAAGCAAATCTTTTCCCATCCTCTTCCTCCACTCAAGCCTCCCCTCTTCTAAATTCTACGAATCTAGATAGCTTTGCTATTGATCCTATGGGCGATTTAACCCAACCCAATCTAACTCAGGTCTGTTTCTTTTATCTTATCAATTCTATTTTTTTATTTACTTATATTTTTCTTATTTCTTAAAAGGCTGATGAACAAACCCAGGATCCTCAATCAACTGAGTCTGAAGCTAGTGACAATGATGAGGAGGAAAATGCTACGTTGAACAAAAAGAGAAGGGCTTCAACTAGTCTAAATTTCCTCTCCCAAAGAAGACGAAAAAGTGATACTTCATCACAAACACCTTTTTCTTCGATGGAACAGTTTTTAGAGAAACGTGATGCTGGTAAGTGATATCATACCTCTTATTACTTTACTCTGCTTTTCTTCTACTTTATGTTAATTTTTATTCTCACTCTAGAACAAGTGGAAATTGCTAAAGAGACACTGAGCTTTGAAAAGAAGAAATACGAGCTCTCTTTAAGGAGGGATGACAGAGTACAAGATTTGGAAGAGAGGAAGTATGAGCTCTCCTTACGGAAGGATGATCGGATCCAAGATTTGGAGGAGAAGAAGTTTGAGCTCTCTTTACAGAAGGATCGTAGGGCCCAAGATTTGGAGGAGAAGAAGTTTGAGTTAACTCTTAGTATTGAAAAATCCAAAAATAAGGAAAAAACACTCGAGCATCAAAACTTAATGGAACAGATGAAGTATAAGCATGATCTCCAAGAAAGTTCTAAAAAGAAAGATTTCTTGATCGAATGCATTAAAGCAAACAAATCTGTTGAAGAAATAGAACGTTTAATGAAATTTTTTGTTGACTAGTTTCTTTTATTTCTTTCACACTTCATGTGTTCATATTTATTTGTACATAAATTTTACAATTATTTTCTGTATTTCTTGAAATATCGTATTTTAATGATAAATATTCTTTTTTTAAATAAAATTTTCAAGTCTCCTTTGAAAATTTGACAATCCCCCACCCCTGTATTTTTTTGAAGTAAGGGGTGGGTATCACAAAAATTCTTTCATGTCATGAATCTTGAAAGTTTTATATGAAAATTTGGCTTTACTACCACCTGCATTTTCCCGGTATCCTAAAAATTCTTACATGTCAAGAATTTCACAAGTCTTATAAAAAATTTTGGCACAACCCCCCATGGATTTTATTGAAGTAAGGGATGGGTATCACCAAAAAATTTTCACCAAAATATTTACAAGTCAAAAAAATTCTATATCTGTTTAAAAAAATTGGCAATACTCTCCCCTGCATTTTATTGAAGCAAGGGGTGGGTATCACCAAAATTTTTCTAAGTCATCAATTTCACATGTCAGATTTGAAAATTTGGCAATACCCCCCCCTGCATTTTATTGAAGTAAGGGGTGGAAGTCATCTAAATTTAATATAATTACATAAATTATTAAATAAATATCTAATATATATCAATTTCCCTAGTTTAATGTAATGACAATCCCTCAAGCCAAAATGCAGACCAAGTCGAGAAACATAAGTTTGGGACTTTCTACAGGTATAGGAAAGAGGAACCCCATGAAACAAATAAATGTTATCATGATTACCTGTTATACAACACAAGGTCGATGGCTCATCACATTATTTGAGAAAATTGATATATAAAAAATATTTATTAAAAATTTATGAAAAAATATAAAGAAGATAAATTTATTTTTGATGATTTAGAAGAAGATTGTATGGATCTTGATTTTGAAGAAGATGATAGTGATGATAAAGATGAAGATGATAAAGAAGATAAATTTATTTTTGATGATTTAGAAGAAGATTGTATGGATCTTGATTTTGAAGAAGATGATAGTGATGATAAAGATGAAGATGATAAAGAAGATAAAGATGAAGATGAGAGAGAAGTAAGGGGTGAATCTGAAGAAGAAGACATTTTTTTGATCTGAAAAAAAATTAAATGTCAATAAAATTTCAACTCAATTTTTTTTAAAAAAAAATCTCACCTTATTTTTCAAATAAAAAAACTGTTTTTTATTTAAAAATTAAAATAGAAAAAAAAACAAAAAAACAAATAACAAAAAACAAAAAAATGAGTAAAAAATTTTCCAAAAAAAAATTTTATTAAAAAAAAAACCTGAGGTTTTATTTTTAAAAAGAAAATAAAAGCAAAATCCTTAAAAAAAAAAAAAATTTATCCAAAAAAAAAAATTTCAGTAAAAATTAAATCACAAAAAAAAAAAATTAAAAAAAAAATTAAAAGTGAACCTGAAGATTGGTTATTAAAAACCTTCTCACAAGATCCTGAAAAAAAAAAAAAAAATCAGTAAAATCAAAATCAAAAATAAAAAAATTATTTAAATAAAATCAAAATCACAAAAATTAATTATAGAAAAATTAAATATAAAATTATAAACCTTTTTTGTATTGTAAATAAGAGGGACAGTCCTTATCAGCAAAAAAAAATTTTTTTTTTCTATATTACTGCAAAAAAAATAAAAAAAATAATCAAAATTACAAACAAAAATTTGTTAGTATCTTTATTTGAAAGTTAGTAACCCATCTTTATCTCCCATTAAAGTCCCCTTTTCCCCCTCAAATGCTCTCCTTGCCTGCCTCAAAATCCCCCTGAAATACCCCCCTTTCACCCCTCTTTAGGTCCCTCATCACCCTCCTTCCCCCCTCATTAGCTGCCTCAAACCCCCCCCATTCCCCCCTCTTTAGCTCCCTCAAACCCCCCCATTCCCCTCACCTTAGGCGCCTCAAACCCCCCCCATTCCCCTCTCCTTAGGCGCCTCAAACCCCCACCCTTCCCCTCTCCTTAGGCACCTCAAACCCCCCCCATTCCCCTCTCCTTAGGTACCTCAAACCCCCCCCTTCCAATCTCCTTACCCCCTCCCAAACCCTTTCCCCAACACCCACCCCCCCCCCCTGTTTATTAACGAACGATCTATAACGATCGTTCGTTAAGTAATCGAATCGCTAACGATTCGATTACTTAGCGAACGATGGTTACAAATCATTCGCTAAGTAATCGAATCGTTAGCGATTCGATTACTTAACGAACGATCTGTAACGATCGTTCGTTAATAAACTGGGGGGGGGGTAGAGGAGGATATAATGTGATTAGGTAGGGGGGGAAGGGGGGGTGTTTGAGGCGCCTAAAGAGAGGGAAAGGGGGGGTTTGATGTGGGTAAAGAGAGGTGAAGGGGGGGGTTTGAGGCGCCAAAAGAGAGGTGAAGGGGGGGTTTGAGGGACATAAAGAGAGGGGAAGGGGGGTGTATTGAAGCACCTAAAAAGAGGGGAAAGGGGGTGATGAGGGACCTAAAGAGGGGGGAAAGGGGGGATTTGAGGCAGCTAAAAAGGGGGTAAAAAGGGGGTCAGAGACAGGTAAAGAGAGGGAAAAAGGGGGGCCTTGAGGATGATAAAGAGAGGTGAAGGAGAGAAAAAAAAACAAAAAAATAAAAAGATAAAAAAGAGAAAAAAGCAAAACAAAAATTAGTTTACCCTAGAACAAAAATAATAGAAGCACTTACAAAAAAAACAAAAAAAAAGCAAAAAAAAAGCAAAAAAAAAGCAAAAAAAAAAAATCATGATTAGCAAATAAAAAACCATGAAAAAAGAAAAAAAATGACCTACCTGGTGAGCTGAGTTGAGAAAATAAATGCAACCAAAATATTTGAGGGATGTTTGAGGAGAATAGGAAAAGGATATGAGTGATGAATGAAAAAAAAAATCACTGACAAAATATGCGATATAAGAAAATATGCGATTTCATGTTGAGGAAGTGAAAGAAAACCAATGAGCCATCCAAAAAAAAGATATTCACCGTAAATTCAAAAAAAAAAATGAATATGCAACAAACCAAAATACAAAACCAAGTGATTAAAGTACACAAAGAGGACAATTGGAAAGTATGAAAACATAAAAATTAAAAATTAAAAGGGTGAAGAGAAATGTTGAAGAGTAATTGGCATTATAATGGGGCGTATGCCGGTTGATTGAATGATTTGTGAATCAAGGGAGGGGAGTGCCAGTGGTGGTTCAGGATCCTCTTCTTCATAAAGATCATTCCACTCATCCTTTAAATCAGCTAGAATATTGTGGAGTATTACGCAAGTCAAGATCCAATGATTTGCAGTTTTGATCTCCAATTTTTTTTGAAATTGGATTCTGAGCTCCCGAAGACTAGAAAATCGTCCCTTTAAAATACCTATAGCATGTTCAATTCGTACTCTTGATTGTGCAAGGTGATAATTAAATTTAGTTTTGGGGTCATTTTCTGAAGTTGCACCACGGAAAGCAGGTATAATGTACTTTCCACTTGCATATGCTGAGTCTGCAAGGAGGTACTGAGATTCGTCAAAGTATGATTCAGGGGATTGAGAAATCCTCATTCTTTGGAAGACGGAAGAGTCATGACATGATCCAGGGCAGCCACTGTGAAAAGCAATAAATTTTTTATTGACATCGCATACAAGTTGAACGGCAATAGAGTATCTAGAAAGAAGATTAAAAGTTAGATTGTGAAAGATGAGAACTTGGAGAAGATTTTGAAGAAACCTTTTTTTGCGATCAAAATAATGGTTGCCATCATGAGCAGGCTTTTGACTCAAAGGGATGGTTGTGCCATCAACAAAACCTATACAGCCAGGGAAACCTTCAGCTTGCATTACTTGAGAGGATTCAAGTCGCTGTTCTGGAGTTGGCCAAGCAAGAGTTTGAGACTTGAGGGAAAGGATAGCAATCATACAGCGCTTGGTGTATAATATCACGGTACCATATCCTATGTTAAAGAGATTATCCAAACGTCTTACGGCAGCACCATTTCCATTTGAGCCAAAGCGACATAGAGCAACAGCAAGTTGGATGGCAGGATTACGCTGTTTGTTATGAGAATTGTTATGGAAGATAGGATGATTGGAGATGAGTTGATAAAGTTTGAAGAAAGAATCGGGAGAAGTTCTAAAAAGTTGTGTGAAGTTTAAATGAGGAATGTTGAGAATGGAGGCCAGATCATATCGGGGATCATGATAAAGATTTGGCCCCCTGGTGATGATGTAACGCTTTTTGGAAAGAAAACACATATAAGCTAAAGCATCTTCCAAATCAGAGTCAGATTTATAGTAAAGAACTAAAAGAAAAGTGATAGCATTCATTGTTGAGTGAAGTAGATTCCTAGTAGAGAGGTGTTTCATTGTTGCTGGTGGAAGGGTTATGTGATGAGGGAAGTGGGAATTCACCGCCAAATGTGCAGTTGGGGTGTGTAGATAGAAAAAAAACTTAAGTGTTCGCCACCAAAATTAAGTAGCATAGAGTGAGGAAATACTTAAGGATGGCATCAGCAATTATAAGTCATGTGACTTTCTTAAAAATCCATCATGGATGAGATGAGTTTGGGATCAGGAATTAGGAATGGAAATTGGGGTATAAGAGGCGGGATAATGCATTATCGTGGATTTCTTATCCACTAGCCCTGGGGCTAGTGGATAAGAATCTTCCGCAATTAATAATGTCTGATCCCGGGAAAAAAAATTCCTGATCCCTAATTGCAGATCCCTGAACATTGATACCCCCTATTATGGCAATGAAGTGTTAGCGGAGAGCCCTTGCATAAGGAGGTTTGTTTGGGAATATGCAATAATTCTAGAGAGAGTGTTGTTTAGGATTGAAGAGGCTGGTTTGACCATTTCAGGGTCAAAATTCTGTTGTTGTGTTCCTGCTTTGGAAATTCTAGGTCATGTGGTATGTAAAGAGGGAAGGATTATGGCGAAGAAGAAGGTTAATAAAATTCAGTCATGGCCAAGGCCTAAAAATACTACTGAAGCCAGGGGATTTTTGGGTGTATGTGTATATGTCAGGATTTTTATTAAGGATTTTTCTTTGTTGGCTTCACCTTTAAGGAGGTTGAACAGGAAAGATGCAGATTGGGAATGGACTGAAGAGTGTGAAGAGGCTATTCAGAAGTTGAAAAAGGTTGTCGGGGAAGATATTGTTCTTCACAAGTAGGATTATGGTGTTGGTGCTGGAAAAATTTATCTGGCAGTGGATTCAAGCTATATTGCTGCTGGTGCTGTTTTGTCTCAGGAAGATAAAACTGGGAGGGTCAGGCCAGTAAGATATGAGTCTGTGGTGTTTAATGAGGTGGAATCTAGGTATTCTCAACCTAAGTTGGAATTGTGTTGTGTAGCAAAAATTTTAAAGAAGCTACAGAATGTTTTGTGGGGGCATCATTCTGAGCTGCAGGTGGATGCAAAATCTTTGGTTCAGATTATCAATACACCTACTTTATCAAATACTCTAATGACTAGGTGGGTGGCATTTATTCAACATTTTTCTTTTGACCTGGTACACAAACCAGGCAAAACTTTTACAATGCCTGATGGATTATCAAGGAGGCCACCTACAGATGAAGATTCTGAGGCTGAAGAATTTAATGAAGATGTTCCAGTGGTTAGGGCCAGCACTAAGGGTGATGAAGATTCTTCTGACCTCCCTCAAGAGGCCAAACTGGCTGGATCTGAACTTGATTCTGGTGATCAGGATGTTTTTGTTGATGAAGATGCAGTTGTTGTTTGGGACAGCTCAAATTTGGAAAATGGTGTGTTTGTTAGTGAACTGGATTCTCACAAGATTCAGTGGAAAGAGAAGGATGTGCCAAAATAAAAGGATTGGTATCCTTGTTGGGCTGGTCAATTTGCTCATGTTCACACTGGTGTTTTTGCTGACAGAGTTGTACCTTTGGATGTTGTTTTGTTGGATTTTTAAGATGAGACCTGGGGTCAGTCTGGGTTTTATTTTATTATGGTGGAATATCTGTTGACCTTGGAGAGGCCAGATAGTTGTGATGATGATACTTGGGTGGCAATCAAGAAGAAGAGTCTTGGATTTTATGTGTCAGGAAGAAGATTGATGAGGAGGAGACATCCTAATCCTCAAGTTGTGGTGACTCAGAAGAAGGGTCAAGAAGATGTGTTGAAGTCTTTGCATGAAGACCTTGGTCATAGAAGCTTTTGGGAGACTTATAGAAGAGTAGCTGACAGATTTTGGTGGTCAGGTATGAAGTTGGCTGTGCAGGGTTGGGTTCAATCTTGTGAAGAATTTCAAAGAAGAAGTCACTTGAAACCTAAAGAGGTTGGCTGTGATACTGGTGAAACAACTGTATTTGGAAGAGTCAGTCTGGATGCTGTCCATACTAAAGAGGGCAGGTATAAATACTTAATTGTTTCCAGGGATGATTTGTCTGGTTTGGTTGAGGCAGTGCCTCTGGTTAATTTGACTGCCAAGAATGTGGCAGAGTTTTTGAAGAAGGAGTTGATTTATAGGTATGGGTTGATGAAGTTGGTGACTGTTGATGGCGGGCCAGAGTTTGGTACCAAGTTTAAAGAAGCTGTGGCTAGTGTTGGTTCTAAAGTTAGAGTGGCTACACCTTATTATCCTGAAGCTAAAGTCATGGTTGAAAGAGGCCATCAAGTTATCAAGAATGATTTGGTAAAGATGTGTGGGGATAGTGCTGAAAAGTGGAGGCATTATTTACCCTTGGTGTTATTTGCTGATAGGGTCACTGTGAAGAGGAGAACTGGCTATTCTCCTTATGAGTTAATGTTTTGTCAGAAAGCTGTTCTACCAGTGGACTTGGAAGCTTTCTATTATCTGAGAATTGATTGGGATGATGTGCACTCAACAGAAGAATTGCTCTGTGCCAGGATGCAACAGTTGGAATGTAGAGAGGAATTAAAAGAGAAGGCATACTCTAGAATGATGAAGATCAGGAATCAATCAATCAGATACTGGGACAAGAAGCTGGCTCATAGACTCATGAATCCCTTGAAACCTGGTTGTTTGGTTTTGGTGTATAATAGAAGTTTGGAGAGTCAGTGGGGAAAAATATTTTCTGACAGATGGAATGGACCTTACAGAGTCAGATCTCAGGTGTCTGGGGGTTCTTACGTTTTGGAAGAGTTGGATGGTGCAGTCTTAAAGAAGAGAGTGGCTTCAGATCAAGTGAAGAGGTTTTATCCCAGAAGCACTAGACATGAAGAAGATTGACTCCGCAATGAGGAGAAACTATGAAATATTCTTTAAATTTTGGAATTTTTGGTGTTACAGAGCAACTTTTGTGTTGGAAACTTTTTTTTAGAAGGTACCCATGGGTGGGGCTTCTAGATTTTATCTTGGCAAGTGTAGGGGTAACTGATGGGCTGGCTGCTCTGTAGAACAGTTACCCCAGATTTTATGTTTCCAACCCTTTCTCTTAATTTGGTTGAACCCTAGTATTGGTTTCTTTTCACAGGTTTTAGTCCTCAATGACTTTAAACTGTAATTTCCTTTGGTTTTCAAGTGCTAGAATCTTCACTCTTATTGGTTTTGGTTAATTGTGTTGGATGTTGTGTTTTTGTTAGAAGGTACCCAGGGGGGACTTTTAGATTTTATTTTGGCAAGTGTGGGGGTAGCTGATGAGCTGGCTGCTCTGGAGAACAGTTACCCCAGAATGTCTGTCTCAAGTCTTTTGTTTTTCCTAGTTTAATTCTAGTTCTGTTGTTTATTATTCAGGTTTCAAGTCCACTATGACTTTAAACTGGTTTGGGACTGGATTCTTTATCTTTGGTTTTTTTTGGGTTGGTGGTGGATCACTGGTGGTCTCCCATCATTTTTACTTATTGGAGGGAGCCCACCCAGTGATCATTTCTATGGACTGGAATTTCTCTTACTGGACCTTCTCTTAATCTGGACCATCCATGGAGCTGGACTTTCTTTGATTTTTTAGTTATGATTTTGCTAGATAGTAGTTTCAGATTATTTTCTTTTTTCTCTTTTTTTCTTTTAATTTTTTTATGGGGGTTGTTAAAATTATAAAATCAAAAATATAGGGTGTTACCACATCAGGGTCACCTGGATGTGGGAAAGCATTGGTGGGAAAGGCTCATCAATTGGCCGGGTAATGCTATTTTATCATTTTATTTTATTTTATTTTTATTTTCGTTAATGTCATTTTTTATTTTTTATTCTCATTATTACCCTTAATTTATGTTTCTTATTTAAAATCATTTAAATTATTTAAGGTGTATCCACATCAAGGTGCACTTGGATGTGGGCAAGGTATTAGGGGATCAGCTCATCAATCGGCTGGGGGATACCATTTGTATCATTTTTATCTTTTATTCTATTGTATTTATTTTTATTCTATTTATCAATTTTTAATTTTAGTATGTTAGTAGACTGTTAAAAAAATTAGAGTTTATAGTTATTAATTTTTATTTATTTATTTATTATTATGTTTTTAATCTTTTTGCAGGAGCTCATTGTCTGGATGATGAAGTTTCTGGAGGCTGGTCTGGATTATGATGTTGTTTTCGTTTTTTGTTGGGGTTGTGGGAAGCACTGTGTTCTTTTAAGTGCATCCTTCTGGAGAGATTATATGGATTATAATGGGCAGGAATAGGTTTGGATGGAAGTTCAGAAGAGGAAGAAGAAGAGGCAGGAATGGATTGTTGGAAGGTGTGCTTAATGATCCTAGACATCTTCCAGTGGTTGTCCAATAGTTTTTTCCTCAAGTTTTTCTTAAAGTCATTTAAAGGTCCATGGAGGGCAAAGGCTTTCAGCATGTTTGAACACATGGTGCTGAGGTGTTGTTTCATGTCTCTATAATCCAGGGTCAAAGAAGTTTCTAGAGGTTGTCCAACTCCAATAGTAGATTCAGGAGGAGGGGTGCCAACTAGACAAGAAGAATTGGATCAGTAATTATTTTTTTTGAAGAAATTGGATGAATTAATGTGGTACTTACAGATTGGAAGCTCATCAAATTTGTAAGTGGCCAGAATTTGGACTTCTGAAGATTTTGGAATGATGATAGTAGCTGGATCAATTAGGGAAAGATATGGTTTCTCTTGGTCTTCCTCTGAAAGGTTTTGAGAAGGTGAACTAAGAGGCTGATATTCCTGGGGCCTAGTTGGAGTAGCAGGCCTGTTGTTGCTGTTGTTAATATATCTGCTTGATTCAGTTGGATGAGGTGCTGGTGATGGAGTACCAGGGTTGTTATAAGATGGGGAAGGAGAGGGTGATCTGGAAGCGGATTGATCTTTTCTGGATGGAGCTTTTGAAGGAATGGAACTGTCAGAAGAATAGTTGACTGACAGAGGAGAGGTGTAGTTTTGTTGCTTTAACTAGGGGAAAAGTTGTTGCTTTGGTGCAGTGTTGGGTTCTCTGGTGTCTTCCTGGGGTCCTCTTGCAGGTCTCCTATAAGTTTGGGAAATTTTGGAGTTTTGAACCTTGGAAAGGTTGGCTGCATTGCTCTGGGAGAAGTGGGAGGTGGCTGCATGGAGTTGTTTTTGTTGATTGGATGAATTTGGCTGTTTTCTGGTTGTTTTTGGAGGTTTGATCCTGATTTTCACTGTCTATAGAGGCAGGCAGGCAGCCCGACGTTGGCCAGGCCGCCTGGACGGGGTCTAGCAGCCTAGGAGCTGATTTTGAAGCTTTTGGAGCTAATTTAGCAGAGATAAAAGCTGTTTCTTGGGAAGTTAAAGCAGGCCTTTTTGGGAGAGTTCTGGAAACTGAGTTCTGGGATCTTCTGGATGGTGCTGAGGATAAAGATGAAGAGGCTGGACCAAGCTCTGGGGATCTGGTAGGGGATATGGAGAGGTATTTATGAGAAGGTGAAGGAGGAGGAATAGGGTAGTTGGCATCTCTGTCACATTTCTTCTTTTTGGAGTAGCAAGAATCACAGGCCCTGTTTTAGAATTTGGCTTCAGGAGTTGGAAGAGTGAATGTGCAAGGTCTGCACATGTGGATGAACTGCTTGAAGGCATAGTCCTTGGGAGCAGTGAAGCAAGGAAGATTGGATGGGTTAACATCAGGGGATCCAGCCATGATCTGTGGTGACAAAAGATGATGGAAAGAGATAAGAAGGAGATTTTTGTCAGTGATGGGTAGATGATGAAGTGAAGGTGGAAGTTCAGCAGGTTGGCTGTAGGTGTATTCTGTATGAAATTGGCTGGGTCTATTTTATGAAAAATTCTGTCAGTCAATCAAGACTTTAAACTGAAATCTGGTTTCTGGTAGTCCTCCAAGACCTTAAACTGGCTGGTTTTCAAGAATTTGTCTTAGGTTTTTTGGATGTTTAGTCCATCAAGACTCTAAACTGAAAAATCTACTTTTTCAAGAATAGTCCATCAACACTTTAAACTGAACACTGTGTTAGTCCCCCAAGACTTTAAAATGAGTATTGTTTGATGGTGTAGTCCCCCAAGACTATAAACTGAGGAATGGGTTTTTTGTTGTTGGAATGGGTTAGAAAGATTGGCAGAGGGTATCCACAGGGGAAGCCTCTGAATTTAGCAAAGGCAAGTTTAGGGGTAATTGATGGGCTGGCAGCTCTATTCACAATTACCCCAGAATGTGAGTTTTTTCTCTTTGTCTCAATGTGGTTGATCTCTGGTTCTGGGTTTATGATTTAGGTTTTTGAGTCCCCCAAGACTTTAAACTGAGGGTTTTTGAGTCCCCCAAGACTATAAAATGAGGATGGTCCCCCAAGACTTAAAACTGAGGGTTGGTTGTGGTTACATCCTATAGAAGGTGTGGTCAATTTTTCTTTTCTGAATCAAGCTAAAGTACTAGTGGAATTAAAGAGGGAATCAAGAGATGAAATGAAGTGTTCAGAATTAGCCTTGAACTGGTGAATGAGGTGTCTTCTGCTCTCAATGTCCTGTGGATCTCTAGCAGGAGTGGATTGGAAGTAGTTTAGCAGAAGGTTTTTTTGTCGAGATGTGTGTTGTTGGAACTTGGCCTTAATTGCGGGCAAGTGGTATGGTGTTGGTGGTTCAATGGATCCTACATTGTTATCATCACTATCAGAAGATGGAGGAACTGAGAAGTCATCAGTTTTATAAAGTGGAAAGAAGAAATGGAAGTTTTTACTATCAGATGGACCAGGGATGGTGGAACTTGTTGTTTTAGTGGTTTTTGCACTCTTCTGGGAAGGGTGTAGCTTTTTGATTAATCTGGGAATCAAGATGGATGGCCCAGATCTTTTGGTGCTGGTAGAAGATGGACCAGGTTGAGGTTGAGGTGAAGCTGTTGCAGAAGACAACAAACCAGGTCTGTAGCAGGTCTTCTTTCTGGATTGGCAGACATCACTGGACGTTCTGTATGGATGGACAGGAGGTGTGATGGTGCAGATTAGATTATTGTCAATGCAGTATTGGCAAGGACCCATTTCAGAGGCAGATTTGGGAAGAAGGTTGAGCATGGTGGTTTGATGAAGAAAGAATGTGGAAATTCTTAATTAGAGGGAGGATGTGGTTTTCCAACATTGGCAGGGGCCTTTGTTGTGCTGTTTGGTGCTGTTTGTGCATCTCTTAATTGGCATCTGTTGAAGAATTGGGTGTTTTTCTAGTTTTATTCTGTGAATATTGGGACTGCGGGTATGTGGGTACTATCATTGGATAGCCCCGGAGTTTCTCTATATTTCATGTCTTGATAATATTTTCATATTCTAAGTTTTAAGGGGTCATTTCCTCATTTTTCAGTTACAAAAGATAGCTGTTTAATTTTGTTTTTTGTGTTTTATGGGCTAACCTTAAGTCTTAGGGTTAAGTGCTTAGTACCATTTTATAGGGCTAATTTAGCTCTATATTTCATGTCACAATGTTGTTATAGCGTAATTTTGTGTTTTAAGGGTTTTATTAGTTGTAGTAAATTTTTCAAGTAGATTAGGTGTTTTTATTGGTTTTCTGGCTTCAGGGAGGCCGGGCCACTTCAGGCGGCACCTCCAACCTCAGGTGGCCCGTCAGCCTCTGTTTTAGAAGGTTGGGGAGCACTTCTGGAGGGATTTTATTCAATTTGGCTGGTGCAGGTGCCAAATTTGTTGGTGTGCATGGCCTCTTAGATGGTGGTCTGTGTGTACATAGTGAATAAGACAGTTTGGGGCAACTTTAATTATCATACCACCATCCGGAGGTGATATCCTTGTTCCTCACTCAGTTTTCACTGTTTTTGGGCCACAATTGGCTGTGTTTGTTGCAAGGTTAGTTCTTCATTTAACTCAACTTTGGAAACAGGTTCTCTGGTATAATCTTGCAAGCTATTACAAGTATTATTGCTGTCTCTGGTGTGGATTTGCAGCCTACATCAAGTATCTTTGCTTTCTCTGGTGTGGACATTGGTCTAAATTTCAGTTCTTTGGTCTGGTAGTCTGTCTGGAGACTACTTTCTTGGCTCATCAAGCAGTCAAGTGTGTTGAAAAAGGGGCTTTAGCAAACATGAACCAACTTACTTTAGCAAGTAAATCTTACTCTATTTTTCTAAAGGGACAGGGGATTTTTTCTCTGGTTTTTCTCCAACTCCCTTGGTCAAGGCCTATAGCTAGTACTATAGGATTGTCTACAGAGTCTGAAATGTATTTAGTGGAACATACATGGTGTGTTAAAAAAATGTTAATATTCTTCACCCATGTTTGCCAGTTAGTCCCATCAGCTTTAAGTTTAGACATCTTGTTTGTTCTTTGGATTATTTCATCAATTACATCAGTACAGTCTTTACCTCTGTAAGTCATAAAAGTAGGGGGTTCAGTGTCAGATACAAAGTTATTGCTGCTCAGAGATTAATTAGAAGGGGAACGTTGCAGATTACTGGTTCTCGCATGGTGCAAGGATGAGGCACAATTATCATTGTGTCTCGGTCGTTGCGTATGCAAACTGGCTTTGCTGTGGGATGACCTTTGGTTTGAGCAAACCTCTGATGTTTGACTAACTAGATGAGGGGGAGATTTGTGAGGGGTATTAACACCAGAAGGTGTATTGCTATTGGCTGATAGGGTAACAGGTGAGGGGGAAATAGGTGGTGTAGATGTGGGTAGGCAAGCAGTGTTCGCACTGTCGCTGGAAGATGTAGGTGAAGAGGGTATGCCTGAAAACAAGTGAGACCGTCGCCTCGTGCGGGTATTAAGAGAGGGAGGAGGGTTCAGATTCCTCAATTCACGTGATAAAAGAGGAGGGAGCTTGCGTTGTATTCTAGGACGTCATTGAAATGGATTTGGTTCTGAAGGTACAGCTGGCATGAATTAAATGGCCAGATACGCTAGATAATTAGTTGTAGCGCTCAAAAAAAGAATTGTGCTGGTGAAATGAATTGCACAGTGGAGAGACTCATTTAATGTGGGGCAGGCACGGGACACACAATAGTTTCCGGGAATTTACAAAATGATTACTGCTAGTAAATAATTAGGGACAGCCCATAACCTATGGTAGCAGTGTCAGCGCTTCGTCCGGAGTGAACCGGAGTTAGACGTGTCAGCTGCACCACAGACTATATACACTTTATGTACTTAACAATCATTAAGCTATAATACTACACATAAAACTCAGTAAATGATAGTTAATAGTTTTAGGTTAGAATTGATAGTGATAATTCTTTTTTATTTTTAATTTCTTACAATCTCACCCAGATAGGGGCATGAGGCATTGTAAACTAATAGGCTAGGTACATGTGAGGAGTAATGAATGTAGTGTGCAAGTTGTCTAGGAAATTAACAGGATAAAAGGGGGAGCTAGGTGCCTTTGAGGACATAAATAGGGCTGCCATAGGGGGGAAGGGTGGAGGTTAATCCTTGGGGGAGTTGTGGTTTGATGGGCAGGGATTTCAAGAATGTAAGGGTGGAATTCTTCAGCTGAACCAAGGTGAATGACCAGGCACAATTGTCCAGATAATGGGGGGATGGAAACGTGGGGTGGGCTCTCCAGCCTTCATGCATGTGTCCATCCACCATACATTTCTGAGGGAGAATAATAATATTGTTGGGAGAATGAGACATTGACACCAGCATGAAAACAAGTGTGCCAACCATCGACAAAGAGGGTGTGGTTAAAAGGGGTGAGGTGGAAAGGATTCAAACCTGCAAAACAAAAGTCAAGGTGACTGACTAGTGGTCATCCAGGCAATGATCTAACCACATAGACCATCTTGCACCAATAGTCACAACAGGAAAAGTTGTGTCGCATCATACTATTGCAATGGCACGTCACCACCCATGTCTTTCATACATATGCCACTTTGTTGCAGCATTCTTTTGCTGCAACATCTTAAACTACAGAGCCAACTCACATGCAACAGCCTACAAGTCGCAGCATTTTTTTTTGCATCACATCAAACTTCAGTCTGATTTTTGACTTCACATTTTATCACTTCAAATCAAATACTTATCGATGGATCTGTGTGAATGCTCAAACTGTATCCTTCACATTTATTTTCATTCAGATGGTCAAAAACATTCTGGGAAATATGTTTCTTCCCGTACTCTGTATAGGCATCAATTTGATGATGTGATAAAAGGTTTTCAAACTCAAAAAATTTCATCTTATGTGGAATCCCCTCCAAGAGCAACTCCTTCAATTAGTGAACACTTGGAATACAACAATATTTTTATAGATGAAGGTGGCTGTAAATAAATTTGTAAGCCCAATATCTTTTGTATAGGACTTCTCAGGAATTTTGATTCATTTTTTTAAATTCTTATGAAACAGTACCAATAGTTAATATAAACACATGGATCTATGTTGCTTGTAATATCAGCCAAGAAAATTGTATCAGTGCAACTAAAATGATCCTCAACGCTATCAAGGATTGGAAAGAAGCTTTAGTTGACATCTCATAAATTGACAAAATTACACTCAATCCTTGTACAAATTTGAAAAAAGGCAAATTGACAGTTGACCTCATCAAAATGTTGTGCTGTCCAAATTGTTTTGTCTTTACTCACAGGGTCCTGAATCTTACTGGTGCTATACTTAAAAAAAGTTTCCTAGCTCACCCCCATGTAACATACCACTTTATTGCATGAAGAAGACATTTCAAGGAGTTAAGGATTCTGGTAAATCAAGCGGACACTGTAAAACCTCACCACCTCAAGTCCTTGAATATGGTGTTCCTCATTTGATTTTTGTGTTTCAGAAAATTTCGACCTGGCTGCAATGGCTTCTTAACAAGACCGATACTGAGAAAGCTATAGAAGATTTGGAAAAAGAATTGAAGGAAAGTGGTGGCCGGTTTTTTGATGTGCAGCATGGTTCTGCTTTCATGAAGTTTAAATGGAATAATGAACCTGACTTGTTACATTTGGCACTCTCATTGTTCATCAACTGGTTCAACCCCTGAGGAAATAAAATGGCTGGGAAAATAGAATCACTAGGTGTAATTTGTTAAGGTGGAAAAGGAAAGTGTCTCCTACAGGATTCAAACCTGTGATCACTTATGACATGTTAGCTGCTCTAACTACTGAGCTAAGGAAACCAGTGCAAGGTACAACCACAACACCCCCCCATGCACCGAGCCTGCTAAGGCAACCCCCTACCACAGTGTGCTTGTTAAGCCATATGCGCTGGGCCCATAACTTATTGGGGAATCACCAGTGTATCATTAATTGTAGCACAGTCATTATATATCTATATACCTGATTTCTAGCATATTCTACTATATTCTACTATCTACTCAGTCATTCCCTTACATAATTACTTTCAGCTGTCTTAACCTTCCTCCTCAAATTCGAAATAAAATTTCTCACCTTTGTGTTGCCAGAATTATACCTGGACCCAAAGCTCCTGATCTACAAACCATCAATCATATCCTTAAACCTTTTGTTGACAAAATAATGAATTTTGAGAGTGGGATCTTACTTCCCACATTTTAGAGACCTGATGGGTGTATGGTGCAAGTGAAACTTCTCTACTTACTTGGGGATATTCCTGCAACAAAAAAGGTAGCTGGATTTGCAAGTCACTCAGCAAGACAGTTTTTCACCTGGTGCATGGTTAAATCAGTTGATATGTCAAGATTAGAATTCAGGACATTGAGGACCAAGAAAGAGGCCATAAAGAACTCAAAAAAAGCTAGGGATGCAAAATGTGATTTTGCTAGAGATGAGATACTCAAAGAAACTGGTATGAAATAGTCTGAGCTCAATCGGCTGAGTTACTGGGATCTGCCTCAACATGTTGTACTAGGTGTAATGCATAATTTGCTTGAAGGGATTCTTCATTGTCATTTCCAAATTCTATTGCAATTCAAGAGTCCGGCACATTTTGTAGGCTATAAAAGAAACATGAAGCAAGGTTTAGTTCGAGCTAAGAAGTGTGTACAAATTTCTAGTAATCAACATGTAACTGTAATTTATTCATATTCAGATGAATCTGATGATGATTACTATGAGGATTTCGACTTACAACTGAAGAATGGAAAGAATGGATAGTTTTTCTCTCAAGGTGACATAGAGAAATTTTGTTTGATAATGCAAAATGTTGTTCTACCAAGAGGTTTATCTAAACTCCCTCCAAATCTTGGTGAAGAGTGGCATGGAAAACTCAGTGCATCTCAATGGTACACCCTTTTTGCATACGTTATACCCCTTTTTATCTTTGAGGTTTTTGTGTACAATGTGGAAAATGTGCCAGTAGAGTCAAATAGGTGGAAATTCTTTCTAAATACTGGAGATTTGGTAATTTTTACACATATTTTGTGCTCAAGACACTTTGAAGAAGATGAAACAAGACAATTCTTCAAACATTACAACAATTATAATGCATCAATAAAATCTCTCTTCTCTGACTGTAAAGTACGGCCCAATCATCATTTTGCTCTTCAATTCCCAGAACGAGTGAAGCTTTGGAGTCCTCCAATGGGGGTTTCTGAGCTTCCTGGAGAGCAACTCATTGGTTTTTTACAAAAAATTAGCACAAATAATCAAATATGTAAGATCTACATAGTTATATTTTTTCTATACTAAATATTGATTAAAAATATTTTTTTCAAACAAATAAGATGAGTCTTACATTAATGAAACATGGATGGGAATTACAAAGGATCATGGACAAACAGGCTCATCAGGATGCAAAAAACCTGACAGAAGTTCACAATATGAAAAGTAATATCGATAAAGTTGATTTGGAAGATGATTTTTATGATATTTTGCTTGATTTCATAAGAAGAGAAGATGAAACTGTCCAACATCAAGACACAATTCCTCTTCCTTGTGGTTCGAAGGTACTATTGGGATTGGTGACACCAACTCAAACTTCAACCTACAACATAATTTCTGTTTCTATTACCAAGCCTCACAACTGCATACTATGTAAAGACAAAAAGGGAGGTGTCCAATATGGTTTAGTTCAGGAAATTTACCAGTTCAAAGATCATTATCAAATTTATCAAAAAATCATATTGATTTGTTCCATAGAAAATAAATTTGAAAAAAAAATGAAAACTTGCTCAACACCTTTTCAATACCTACTATACATTTAAAAAGTTGTTGTTAGGAAAATTGACTATGAAAAAAATTACTAATAGAACCTTCTGATGTGATATCATTAGCAGCATATTGGTTGTTGCCTACAAAGAGGTTTTTGATACCCCTCCATGGAATCACCCTTACTCCTCATGACTATTCTCCTCTGCTTGATATTTCAAGCACTGAATGAATTTTTCATTTTAATTATTCATCTTGTAAATAGTTTGATTATTTGCTTTCCAAATTTAAATTCTTCTGCTAGAAGTCAAATATAAAGTAGAAGTATGGAAAATTGAACATCATCAACAAAGACCAAGTACAATTTTTTTCAATAGAAATAAATTAATTGACATGATTTTTTGAAGGCTTCAAAACAAATTATTGACAAATTTTCAACTCAACTGAAACATTGATAAACTATTGATAAAAGTATATGTGGATATGACTTTTAAAAATGTAAAATATTAAAAGATCCCTTCTGAATGAAAAAATATCAATATCTGCATTCCTAACCTCTTGTATTCCACTTTCTAATTGGCTTTTTTTATTTTACTCACTCTTCTCACTCCTATTTGCATTAAAGCAGGTTTCCCTAGTAGCTCTTCAAGACAAAAAGCCAATAATTCAAGACACTGAAGTGTAGATCTAAAAAAAGAGGAGAACCAATAATATTTTTGTACTTAATCTAATATTTTATTTTTGAAAAATATATATACCAGGTAAGAAGGATTTGGATAATTTTTAAGGTTTCATGATAATACTCAAAACAAGCGTTAGCTTTTGTAGGCTACACAGTAATTTACAATTATATTCAATGAAAATATGAAGTTTTATTGCACTTCACATAATGCTGAAGATTTTAAAACAGTCTAAAAAGTGAGAGAAACCAACCTGAACCTCTGTCTCCTTAAAAATCTGTTAGATAATATTATGGCATAAAACAAGTACTCCTAGCTTGTAGTTACATGGAATATTCTGGGACACAAGAAGAAAGCAGAAATATAATTGATCCTTTCTACCTATAACACCGACTAAGTTAATCTAGAGAAAATAACAATAAGCCTAAACATCACTGAAAATAACCATTTAATTTATGACCAGATGTTTCCTTGCTCTATTCCCTCCATTTTATTGTTATTACTGTCAGCATCATCATAATTACCATTTCTATCACCATCTTTTTCATTGCCATCATATGCCTCCTCATCATCACCGCTCTCAAACTTTTTGCCATTCACTATAACCCCCTCCTTCACTTTGTTCCCCTTCAATTTTATCTTCTCAGAAACATTTCCAACATTACCATCATCACCAACAATAACATAACTGCTAGAATTATTGCTGTTGTCATCATCTTCATGCAAGTTACCAGAATCACCCTCAAAAAATTCATCTTCAGACACATCTGAATTTCCACCCTCTAAGTCTATTGAATCTCCATCAGAGCTCTCGTCACTACTTTCTGAGACATATTTTTCAGAATCACTCAGCAGTCCATAATGCCCAGAATAAGATTCCAAAATTTTCTCGTAAAGACGTTTTCAGAAAGTTTTTCATTGGGATGAGTTTTTCCTCTTGGTAAAAGAGATTGGTTAGCATCAGGGAGAAAAGCAAAATTTTCAATATCTACAATGGTTTGCTGTTGTGGCGGGACCAACTGAGAAAACCATTCTGGATCATAAAAATTGAAAGGAAGTTTCTTGGGTGCTACCTTGAAGATTGATTGAATGGGTTTTTTTGGAAGCCCAAAAATCCTGCGGCAAGTGTTTGGATCTTGTTCACATGCTTGAATCATTTGAATATCCAAACATCTGAAAAATTTGCTGGCATTTTTTGAACAGTACTTGAGTGTCTTGATAATATGGTACCCTTTCTTATTGTTGAATTTGTCATCAATGTGAGCTCCAATTTCTTACAAAATTTTTATGTATCTTTTGGGAAATTTATTTATTTGTGCAAATTCAATTCGGGAATCTCTCAACTAAAGTTCAAATATTAGAAATTAATTAGAATTATCAGGATTGAAGAAGCTTACTCTTTCCCTATTTTTTTGGATTCTTTTTTCTGACCAGAGATAATCGTTTCTGCAGCCTATGAATAAAGACAAGGAGTCTTATTAGAAAACTAAGCACAACTACTATGGTAAACCCCAAATTTAACTGAAGGGAAAGATAATATTAGAGAAAGTACAAATTAGGGACAAATGCTGGAATACCTGTAGTGTGAAGTGAGCGAGTGGGACAAGGAGACACCAAGCAAAAAAAACGCAAAGGAAAGATAAAGAGAGTATGAGTAAAATTGTAGATGAAGAAACAAAATAGCGACTAGAGTCTACTTATATATATGTAGTCTACAATTTTACCATACATTGGGTTTTGTCAGAGCAGATGTCAAAAGAGGAAACTTTGCAAAGCAAGGATGTTCAGAAAAGTAACTTAGTAAATAAATTCTCAGTTGAGGCTAGGAATGTGCTGAGGAATTTAGATAATGTTGACAGGAGAGTTCAAGGAAAAGTAAAATAAAAAAAATAAGAAGTTAAATTACAACTTCTAATACCCCCTTACCTGAATACCTCAGTCAAGATTTTTTAGACCCGTTTGTGCGAGAAGAGTTTCAAATTTTGGGCAAGCAAGTAATTTAGTGAGTAAGTCAGCAATCATATGTTTGGTTGGAATATATTGAAGTGCTATATTTTTAGCCAAGACTTGTTCTTGTTTCCAATGGTAATGAATTTTGATATGTTTTGAGCAGGCATGAAATAGTGCATTATTGGCTAAATCCATAGCTCCTTGATTGTCACCTTGTAGCACAGGAGGATTGTGAAGAGTGAAATTGAGATCTTTTAACAGTAAGACAAGCCATAGGGTTTCCTTTCCAGCATCCACAATGCCTCTGTATTCAGCCTCAGAAGTGGCTAAGGCAACAGTAGGTTGTTTTTTTGATTGCCAAGAAATAACCACACCATTAAATATAAAGAGATAACCACTAGCTGACCTTCTAGTAATAGGACAACCTGCCCAGTCAGAATTGCTGAAAGCTTCATTATCAGAATTTGTAAACATAGAGAGAGATTTGAGAGAATACCTGTTAATTCCATAAACAAGTGTTTTGTCAATTGTATGAAGAAGATAGCGTAAGACTCGCTTGAAGGAAATCCAGTGTGTCATTCCTGGATTTTCTAAGTGCTGTGATAGTTGAGAGACAACAAAAGAAAGGTCAGGGCGTGTACATTGAACTAGATAGTTGAGGGAGCCAATGGCACTTCGATATTTGACATTTAGTTTCTTAAATTGGGAGATGTTTTCTTTGGTTTCTTCGATTAACTGTTGATTAGCTATCATGGGAGTATGAACTGGTTTAGCATTGAGCATGTCATATGAGGCAAGATGATTTTTGATGTATAGTTTTTGGTGAAGAGAATAGGTAGAGTTAACAGTGTCATGGTGTATATGAATTCCAAGCAGATGTTTGACTATTCCACAATCATCCATGTCAAATTTATTTAGTATTGCTTGTCGAAACCATGATGTAACAGGTCCAAAAATAGCTAGGTCATCTACATGTACAAAGACATAGGTAGGATTATCAGTATTTCTTTTGAGAAACAAGCATGGGTCAGAAGCACTGGGTTCCATGTTTAGAGAGTTGAAAAAGCTTTTGAGATGTTGGTACCAACAGCGAGGGGACTGTTTAAGTCCATAGAGACTCTTCTTTAGTTTAAGGACAGGTTTGGAGAGAACAGAAGAAGTAATTACTCCCGAAGTTATCTTCATGTAGATTGTTTCATCAGGAATACCATACAAGAATGCTCCCTTAACATCCATTTGGTGGCAGGGCCAATTTTTGGCAGCAGCAACAGAAAAACGAGATCAAAGAGTAGTCCGTCGTCCAGTTGGCGCATATGTCTCACTGTAATCAATGCTATGTTGTTGAGAGAGGCCTTGAGCACATAATTGTGCTTTAAACTTTTTAATATTCCCTTTTACATCTTCTTTAACTTTAAAGACCCACGTTATGGTAGGTAAACTCTTACAGTTGCCTTGCTGTAAGCAGAATCCCGAAGAGATATGTGGATTTAGTTGAAAACCCCATCCTTCTAATAAAAATAACAAAATGGGAATTCTAAATCACTAAGCTAACCAGTCTACTTGGATCTGATTGATAAAAAATAATGAAACTCTAATATGTTTAACCCTTATTGAGATTTAAATAAAAGTGGCTGTTGAGAAAGAAATACTGATTACAACAATTAAGGTGTACCAGTGAAAGATCTGAAAAAGATTGACTTTTATGTTTTTATAATAATTTAAATTTTTATGAGACAGCAATAATCAAGTCCCAGTGGTGAAGACCTTTCTAAAGATACCCTGTATGAAGTGTGATTTAAATTGTTGAGTAGTATTTCTAAAATGTTATATATAAAATATAAAGTTATAAGGGTATTACAATTTATTTATTTTGTTGAGTAATATAAAATGAGACCGTGGTGGTTAAAGATTAAGCTGTATGATGTATGATGATTGTAAGATGATTGTATGATTTCGAGTCTGAGAGGCTCTTAAGTATACCTAGTCACGTGCCTAAGTTTTCCCCTCCAGAGCTCACCCAGAGTCAATCCGGAGCCCGTACAGAGTCCGTCCGGAGTCCAAGCGGAGTCCGTCCGGGCCTCCGGACTCAATTAGAACCTTTAAAACTATAATAAAAAATCTAGAAAAATTACACATGATAGAGCCACTTCCCCTTTACATTCCCAACTAATTTTCGTAGCCTGCGCAGCTCTAATCACCCTGTGAAAATTCATCAAAGTTAAGTATTATTCTAAAAAGGTAAATATTTCTATAAAACTTTAAAATTCATTTAAAAAAAATAAGAAAAATAGTAAAAATTCTGGGAAAATTTCTTAAGGTTCTTGAGTAACTCGACTTGATACTTATAAACTCTTCAGACCGTAAAAATAAGTTTTCTCTGTAAAATAAATTGTTTTCACGTAGGCATTCGCTCTTGACCAATTTCTTCATATTTAAAACTCAAATAAATTAAATAAAACCCTTTTATAAAAAAATAATAACGCCAATCTTGCACGCCGTAATAACTCCATTTACGTACTTAGGTGCCATACTAAACTTTAGGCTACCACATCCTCCCTCCACTTGAGAATGTCCCCATTCTTAAAACTTTGCATAAGTGGTAGAGCAATTCCAAAAGAATTATCTTTTCTAATAAAATAATTTGATAAATTTGTTTTAGCTGGTCTTCTTTTATTTCTTTATAATAAAAACATTGTTTCTTCTTCTCTGGCTTGATATAACATAAAATAAAATAATATAAATCATGTGATGATTCCACTACTGAGAGAAAGGTTTGAATCCCTTCAGACTCCCATATACCAGTCTTCCTTCTTGTCACAGCATTGAGAGAGTGGATCTTCCTATGAGCCGAATACTCCTGATTCCAACCTCATAGGGCCCCCCACTGAGCCAAATTCTATGATTCCAATCTCGCCATAAGGTCCTCCAAGCTTCACACCAAAAATAAATGGCCTAACTATGAGGCACTAAAAAAAATCATTCCCTAAAATCCAACTACCATCCTAACTTCTGATTCCTTCATCACAATTTTCAAACTTTGCTATGCAGCAAACCCATAAAATACTTTTGACAGGCTTCCAATAATAATATTAACTTTAGACCATGTTAAAGCGCCACAAATTTCACCTAATTAACCATTATGCTTTCCTTAGCATCATCACCACCTAAAATTTTAACTTCCTAAAGCTTATCAGCATCCAATTCCAGAAATGATTGAATAACCAGTTTAGAGTCTGAGTGGACAGTGATAAATTAAAAGATTGAATTGAGTTATCCAAACAAGATTGACATTCCAGTTTAAAGTCTTGGTGGACCAAACATATAATCGATTTCCAGTTTATGGTCTTGGTGGACCAAAGATTGTTTAAGTGCATAAATAACTTGAAATATTCCTAAGTAAGGCCTAGGCTTGACCAAAGATTGAATAAACTTGATAATCCAGTTTAATGTCATAGTGGACCAAACATTTGATCGACAAGTAATCCAGTATAAGGCCATAGTGTACCAATGAATGTTGAATTATCCTGCAGATATTAATTTTCCAGTTTAAAGTCATAGTGGACTAAAACAATAAATGAACTACCAGTTTAAAGTCATGGTGGACCAAAAATTTGATCGATAAGAAATCCAGTTTAAGGTCATGGTGGACCCAACACTTGATAATAGTCCAGTTTAAGGTCTTGGTGGACCTAACATTTAATAACACTCCAGTTTAAGGTCATGGTGGACCTAACATTTGATTGATGAAAAAATAAAAAAAATCTGCCTCCAAAAATATCCATAAAATCTTGAACATCCTTGAAATTCAGTTTAAAGTCTTGAAGGACTAACAGTTCCAATATAAAATCTTTAATGACAGTCTTGAAAATTAGCCAGTTTAAAGTCTTGGAGGACTAACAGCTCCAAAATTTGTATAAAACCCTTAAGGAAAGTCTTGAACAGTAGCCAGTTTAAAGTCTTGGAGGACTAACAGCTCCAAAATTTGTATAAAACTTTAAGGAAAGTCTTGAACAGTAGCCAGTTTAAAGTCTTGGAGGACTAAAAAATGTCTTGAAGTAAGAACCCATAGGTATTGAGTTCCCCTAGACCCTGTTTCCTGTCTAAACTAAATGAATAAACTAAAAAGAATGAAGACTGAAAAATAAACTAAGAAATATAATAATAATTTTGATTTAATTAATTAATTTTATTATTATATTATTTTATTTTATTTTTATTTTTTTATTATTTATTTTATTTTTATTTTATTTTATTTTTTTAATTTTTAATTTTTAATTTATTTATTTTTTTTATTTTTATTTATTTATTTTATTTTTATTTATTTTTAATTTTAATTTGTTTTTAATTTAAAATAAAAGATTTTAGAAAAGATAGTTTTGAAATAAAAGTTAAAATTTAGTTTTTAAAGAAAGATAAACGAATGTGAGAAGAAAGATAAAAAAGTAATAATAATAATAAAATTTCAAAATAAAAATTTTAAAAGATGCCCCCCGGCCATTTGATGAGCTGTACCCTCGACATCATACCCACATCCAAGTGCAACTTGATGTGGTTACACAATTTTGAGAAATTGAAAAGAAAAGAAATTAAATGAAAGTTTTTAAAAGATAATTTTATAATGATGATCACTGGGTGGGCTCCCTCCAATTTATAAAAATGATTAGAGACCACCAGTGAGCATCACCTTTACAATAATTCATAATATATATTAAAGAAAAGAAATCACAATCTAACATAAAAAAATCAAAAACAAAATAAAATAAAAAGAATCTTGAATCCGGCTTTGAGAGCGGTGTCTCTTGATTCGTTCCAGTTTATAGTCTTAGGGGACTTCCTATAATTAAAAGACAAAGCCAGGATTCAACTAGAAACAGGGAAAATTTTGGAAAAGAACATTATGGGGTAATTGTGTATAGAGCAGCCAGCCCATCAATTACCCCCACACTTGCCAATATTAAATTAAGAAGGTTCCCCTGTGAACACTTCTTCCAATAAAATTTTAAAATTTTCCAACACTATCTTCACCCATATTTTAAGAATTTTAAATTTTGAAAATTTTCAAAGAAGGTTTTCTCGCATTTCGTTATTTTTCATCACAGTTTCGTTGCCCATATGCAGTGTAACAACAGTAAAGTATTTTGATAAAAAGAAGATAGTTTATCCTCGTTGCGGAGGTTAATAAGATTTTTATAAATGTCATAGTTTATCCTCATTGCGGAGGTATCCATAAAATTTGATAAATGTCATAGTTTATCCTCATTGCGGAGGAAGACTTCGGCACTCCTGGTGCCTCTAGGATAGAGCTGTTTCACTTGATCGGCCACTACCCTCTTCTTCAATTCAACTCCATCCAATTCTTCTAACACATATGAACCACTGGAAACTTGCTCCTTGATTTTATACGGTCCCTTCCACCTATCTGCAAACATCTTTCCCCACTGACTTTCCAAACTCCTATTATACACCAAGACCATATCTCCTGGTTTCAAAGGTTTCCTTAATTGATGTGCCAACCGCTCATCCCAATATCTAACTGATTGATTTCGGATCTTCATCATCCGCGAATATGCCTTTTCTAAATATTCTTCTTTCTTTTCTAGCTGCATCATTCTTGCACACAATAATTCATCAGTAGTTTTGATCGTGTCCCAGTCAACTCCAAGATATGATTCAGCTTCTAAATCAACCGGTAGAACTGCTTTCTGTCCAAAAACAAGTTCATAAGGTGAAAATCCGGTCGTCCTTTTGGCAGTGATTCGATCAGAAAATAAAACTAAAGGTAAATAGTGCCTCCACTTTTCGGCACTTGTCCCACACATTTTAACTAAAGCATCCTTAATAACTTGATGCCCTCTTTCAACCATGCCTTCAGCTTAAGGATAATATGGGGTTGCTACCCTAACCCTTGATCCAACTTTCAATATGGCCTCTTTAAACTCTGTCCCAAATTCAGGACCTCCATCTACCGTCACCAACTTCATCACCCCATACCTATATACCCAATTATTCAACAAAAATTCTGCCACATTTTTGGCAGTTAAATTAATAAGAGGCGCTGCCTCTACCCAACCAGATAAATCATCTCTGGCCACAATTAAATATTTATATTGTCCCTCTTTTATATGAACGGCATCTAAACTAACTCTTCCAAAGAGCGTATACTCACCGGTCGCCCGTCCAGGTTCTTTTGGCTTTAAATAACTTTGTCTTTGACATTCTTTGCATGACTGAACCCACTGTTTGACAGCCATCTTCATGCCAGGCCACCAAAATTGATCAGAAATTCTTCTAAACATTTCTCCAACACCTCTATGCCCGAGATCTTTATGCAGTGATTTAAAAACTAATTCTTGCCCCTTCTGTTGAGTTATAACTACTTGAGGATTTGGATAACTTCTCCTCATTAAACCTCGACCAGATAGGTAAAACGTAGATGACTTCCTCTTGATAGCCACCCATTCATCGTCTTCAAAATCTTCTGGCCTCTCTAAAGTCAACAAATATTTGACTAACAAAAAATAAAAACCAGTCTGACCCCAGACTTCATCTTGAAAATTGATTAATATAACATCAATAGGGACTTCTCTATCACCAATATCACCTGCACATGAATGAGCCAATAATTGTTGACCCCTAAAAAAATCTTTAATCAAGCTATGTCGATGCTTTTCTTCTGAACCTTTGGATCCTTTGTAAACCGTATTAGAAAATACCTCTTTCTCTTTATCCACCCTTTTATTCAAATTCTCTAATTCTCCAACATATACACCATTCCTTAACTTACTACTATCCCACACTATCAATCCATCTTCCTCTACATACACCACATCTTCTTCTACCTCCTTTCTACCGAATTTATCTACACCTTTTCCAACACCTTTATTAACATAAAAACTATTTTCCAGTTTATCCTCTTGGTGGAGGTCATCATCACCATAATCTAAACACAATAATCCTGCCAGTTTAACCTCATGGGGGAGGTATGGAAAGTCTTCAGCTCCTTTAGTGCTGGCTTTGATAATAGGTATATCTTCATCGAACTCTTCTGAGTCTGAATCTTCTTCAGTGGGTGGTCTCCTTGATAAACCATCTGGCATAGTAAAAGTTTTGCCAGGCTTATGAACTAAATCAAACGAAAAATGTTGAATAAAAGCTACCCATCTTGTCATGGGTGCGTTCGGCAAACTTGGGGAATTAATCATCTGGATTAACAATTTCGCATCCACTTGCAACTCAAAATGTTGCCCCCACAAAATATGCTGAATTTTCTTCAGTATTTTTGCCACACCACATAATTCCAATTTTGGTTAAGAATATCTTGATTCGACCTCAATAAATACTACAGATTCATACCTAACTGGCCTGATGTAACCAGCTTTATCCATCTGAGACAAAACCACCCCAGCTGCAACCTGACTTGAATCAACTGCTAAATAAATTCTGCCAGCTTCTTTTCCATAATCCAACTTGTGCAGGACTAAATCCTTCCCCACAACCTCCTTCAACTTCACAAACACCTTCTCACACTCTTCATCCCACTCCCAGTCTGCATCCTTTCTTGTTAACCGTCTCTATGGAGCTGCCAATGAAGAAAAGTCCTTGATAAACATTCTAACATATACACAAACGCCTAAAAACCCTCTGACTTTGGTTGTATTCTTGGGTCTTGGCCAGGACTGAATTTTGTTAACTTTCTTCTTGGACATAATCCTACCCTCTCTACATACCACATGGCCTAATATTTCTAAGGCTGTCACACAACATGAAAATTTTGAACCTGAAATAGTTAAACCAGCCTCTTCAATTCAAAACAAGATTCTTTCTAATGTAATTGCAAACTACCAAATGAATTTGCGTATCATGGGATTCTCTTCCAACACCTGGTTATCATAGTCGGTTGTTGGTCCCTTAATTCCTCCATCATCTATAAAGATTCCAGCATATTGTGGAATTTTGTCTTGAAGGATCCAAGCCATCTGAACTTGATAAACTGCAACCGAATATGTTGCTCCTTGAGGTAATCTTGTTAACTGTAAACGTCCTAGTGGCGTATTGAATGTAGTGAGAGGCCTTGAGTCCGGATGTAACTCTCTCTCATCATATCCACCCATAATATCTCCCAAACCATAACACACTCTCCCTGCAAACGTTTCAAAAAACTCCTCAGCACTAGGTGGTATCCCAGCATCATTTATTGTAACCCTATTTAATTCCCTAAGATCATGAACAACTCTAAGCTTGCCATTCGGTTTCTTGATACAAAATACCGGACTAGAATAACTTGACCTTGATTGCTCATACAGTCCAGTGCATATCCGTTCTCTGACAACTTCAATATAGGCTTCTTTTAATGCAGCCGGAATAGGAATCGGTTTCTGCTGCCACGGTTCATGACATACCACAGGAATCTTGTAAGGCTCCCCATAGGAATGCTTCAACACACCCCTCTCCTCTTCTACAAAAGCAATGGCCTTCTCTCGCTTGACCATCACATCCAAAAACAACTTCTTCTCTTCTCCAGACAACCAACTATCAGGTCCAAAATTAACAACACCCAGTCTCTGAAAGGTGATTCTTGATGTCTCAGAAAATTCAGGCGGATTCTTTACCAAGGGACTTTCATAAGGATCTCTTGATAACTTTGGTCTTCTCAAGGGTGGATTTAATTCGGCAGGTAGCGGTTCATTAATAGGTCAAACTTTATTTGCTACTTTCTTATATTTGGCTGCGTCCACATCTAAATAAACTTGAGGTAAAACTTTTACTTTTGTATCTCCATTAAAAATTTCATCAAATGAATCTTCTTCTTTGCCAGAATCGGAATAAGAAATATTAGAAAAACATTTTATTTCATTTTTAAATTTTACCCTTTTCTCCTTTCCCTCGTCTAATTTATAAACAGATTTTTCAACACCTTTGCTTCCCTTATCCAACAGTAAATCACCCGTAAAGAAAGTTGGCAGTTTAACCTCTTGCTGGAGGACCAGAATTGAATTTTCACAAAAATTATTTTTTTGTGTTTTAATTATACCGAGATTTTTTATTGGATTTTGATGTGATATTTTCAGTTTACCCTCTTTCTGGAGGTCCATAATAGAAGGAGATACTTGCAGTTTAACCTCTTGCTGGAGGTCAGGAATTGAATTTTCACAAAAATTATTTTTTTGTGTTTTAATTATACTGAGATTTTTAATCGGGTTTTGATGTGATATTTGCAGTTTTCCCTCTTGCTGGAGGTCCATAATAGAAGGAGATACTTGCAGTTTAACCTCTTGCTGGAGGTCCGGAATTGAATTTTCACAAAAATTATTTTTTTGTGTTTTAATTATACTGAGATTTTTAATTGGGTTTTGATGTGATATTTGCAGTTTTCCCTCTTGCTGGAGGTCCATAATAGAAGGAGATACTTGCAGTTTAACCTCTTGCTGGAGGTCATAAAACATACCCTTCCCATTTTTATCCAACCTAATTTGGCCCATTTTGCCTTTTTCACCATTTTAAAATTTAATAGAAAAACAGGGTAAATCCAATAAACATATAGAAAAGTCCAAAACGTATTTGCACTCCAAAGTAATATTAACAGAAAATAATTGAGAATCCACTTGAATTATCTCCAAGTGAGCTGACCTATTGAAATCCGGGATCTCATCCTGAGGAGAGATTACAACATTAGAGTGATCAGCCCCTGCTACCCCAAAAAATGAGGGCATTCATCCCTTTCCAACAAACATAATTCACCAGAAGCTGTCCGTTTTATATGCCGCTTCTTAATGCAAACACAACACTGGCACAGAGTAGTAATCCCTGGCCGTGTTTCCCAACCTTCATCTCCAGGAGGCGCTAACCGCATATGTAACCTCCGCATATCTTCACCAGTGATTTCCAAACTAATCTCTATGCCAGCTTGATACCCTATCCTGGCCTCAAAATCCATCAAAAAAGGACCAACAAGAACAGTTTTGACTGCTCCTCTGGCCACATAAAAGTGAACCTTACCAACAGATCCACCAATGCCTAACCTGACATGCTCAGCTGTGCCCATCAGCTCTGTTGCATGCCCTCCAATGCCTCTGAGGTTTCCCCCAGTTCCACTTTTAATTGGCAAGCCTATACTCGTCGCTTGCTCCAATGAAATTAAATTAATTTGAGACCCTGAATCGACCAAGGCCTTTACTTCTTTACTGTTAAGAGTTACCACCAGATAACCCAGGGGAGCGGAAAAATGCGTATCTACATCTTCCCAAAACTTTTCAGCATTTTCACAAATATATTCCACCTCTCCAGTGGAAACCTGACGCCTCGTCAAATGCTTCTTTTGCTTTTCAGAAAGCGCTGGACTAATCCTAAATAAATCCCCCAAAGATAAGGGAATCTGCAGTTGATTCACCCTATTCAAAACTTTGTCCATTGCATTAGCTTGACCAGAAACTACTGGCCGCTCATACTGGACCTTTTATTTAACAACCTTGGCCCTGGGTACCTCTTGAGGTCCAACTGAGCCATCTTCACTTTCTATACCCCTAACTCTGTCACCAGCTTCTTGCACTAATCCTGATCCATTGCTAGTCCTTCTTACTCCCTCCATTGGGATGGGACCGCTAAAACTTGGTCTGGGTAGAGACGCCAACGGTACGTCCTCCTCAGAATCCGAATCATCCTCTGGCATAGGCTCACCATTTAAATCAAACTTGCCATAACTAGGGGGCCCCATATCAGCAATCCTCTTCTGCATTTTATATAATTCGTCCTTAGAGTAAGGGTTCAATTTGTTGGCGGCAGTTTGAGCACTAGAATTTTTGTCCTTAGAGTAAGGGTTCACTTTGTTATTGGCCTTGACAGGATTAGCCCTCAATTGGCTCTGAATGCTACTCTTTGCCTTAGTAGCAGCTGCTCTTCTAGCAGCATTAACATCATATTCGCCAGCCATACAGCTACCCTCTACTTGGGCAACCGTCGCCAGCTCTAAACCTCCAAGAGAAGTAGAAAATGTGGCTTTACTGACCTCTTTCTCCTTTCCCTTGTCAGCTTTACCACCATTACAATTACCATTTTTGCAACCCTTGGCATTAACATCTTCATCCATCACCTCTTCAAATCTGGCTCTCCTTTCAGCCGTTAAACTTCTTCTGACCAAATCAGAAGGAGACTGTCCATCACTGGGCTTGATGAACGAACCATCAAATAAAACTCGCCCAGCATCCATATCCTTATCAAGAGCAAAAAAAAAACTGTTGCTCTGTGCCCCCTCCTATTACAATAGGAGCACACCTTTGCCTCATCGTAGCCACCTCTATAACTACTACCACCATTCCCACCATTTCTCCCATTGCCTGGGAAGCGGTTACCATTATTATTGCCATTATAATTTCGACGTTCATAACCTCTGGACTGATAAGAAGTTGACGCCGATGAAGAAGTGATTGGAACCTTGTTAGCCTTCTGGGTTTCTTGAACAAATATTTTTAATTGTTTCGTTAAATCGGCCAAGTGATCGACCATCTTATTATCTACATTGCCCTCAACTTTAGCAGCAGGTAATCCCATTTGTGCCTTCTTGGCCTCCTGGGCTTTGACCATAATATCGTTGTTTTTGGCCAAAACTTTGCTGACCTTGCTAACATATTGAGTGCATGACTCTTGATATTTGTCCAACGCCAATAACTTTAGATGGGCTTGAATTTTGTCCTTGATAACCTCCAGAGCCGGCAGTTTCTGCTCACCATTAGGCAGTTCCTTCATCAAATCTTTTCTTGAAAGATCCTTCAAGACGTCCATATGAATATCCCTGCTGCATGCTGACCAAAACAAATCTTTTGCTTGATTCTCATGCACTAACTCGTCCACCAGTATGAGATATTCCACTACTTCATCAAAATGAACACAGAGCTTTTTGAAGTCAGCCATAGAAGAAACTCCACCTTTTGCTTGCCAGTCTCCAACAATTTTATTGAGGTCCATCATAGTAAACCTAACACTCCATCTATCAACCATAGCTTTAGAAAGCTTAACCCAATCCTTGTCCTTGAATGCCTGCATAGCAATAACCTCTTTTTCCACCTCCATATCAGCAATAAAAAACCTAACTTGCTTCACCATATCCACATGAGAAGCACCATCAACAGAAGCAGCAGCTTCATACCTTCTAATGAACCATTTAACCTCCTCCCCATCAAACTTTGGGCCATCCCAAGAAAAAATCCTAACAGAAGGAGTAAGAGTTTGAGGAGATTCAGAAGCAACAGCAGAAGAAGACATCCCAATAAGTAATGAAAAGCATTAACAATCAATAAAATAACAAGCCTCTTGCAGGCCAATAACAAAAATCCAATTAGAGTTCCAGAAAATAAGCCTCTTGCAGGCTAAGAATGTTCTTGATCCAATTAAGTCTTTAAAGAAAGCTAGAGAAATCGAACCCCATGTTGGGCGCCAACTATGGTAAGGTAAACTCTTACAGTCGCCTTGCTGCAAGCAGAATCCGGAGGAGATATGTGGATTTAGTTGAAAACCCCGTCCTTCCAATAAAAATAACAAAATGGGAATTCTAAATCACTAAGCTAACCAGTCTACTTGGATCTGATTGATAAAAAATAATGAAACTCTAATATGTTTAACCCTTATTGAGATTTAAATAAAAGTGGCTGTTGAGAAAGAAATACTGATTACAACAATTAAGGTGTACCAGTGAAAGATCTGAAAAAGATTGACTTTTATGTTTTTATAATAATTTAAATTTTTATGAGACAGCAATAATCAAGTCCCAGTGGTGAAGACCTTTCTAAAGATACCCTGTATGAAGTGTGATTTAAATTGTTGAGTAGTATTTCTAAAATGTTATATATAAAATATAAAGTTATAAGGGTATTACAATTTATTTATTTTGTTGAGTAATATAAAATGAGACCGTGGTGGTTAAAGATTAAGCTGTATGATGTATGATGATTGTAAGATGATTGTATGATTTCGAGTCTGAGAGGCTCTTGTCACGCGCCACGTGACACTCGAGGCGAAATTAACTCAATAAATCAATAATATCAAGTCCTAAATCTATACTCGAAGCGCAGAAAGCAATTCTCCATAGCAACTGCGATTTTCCTTTGTGTACTTACTATTTAACTGCGCTAGCCTAAACTCTAAATCTAAATTAGTCAATCTCCCAATAGGGTACCTTAGTCCTTTTCAATAAGCGACGCACAGCGCTAGGATCAACGAAATAGTATAGTAGTAGTTTTTTTTTCATTAAAGTTTTGTTAATTAATTAAAAGGGGTAAATTTAGCATGGACGGATATTTAGTGGAGAGGCTCTAAGTGTATGTTAGTAATGGTCAATGGAATGGGAATGCTGCGATGGAAGGGAGGTCAATGCGAGGAGGAACAAAGGATATAAAAGGAGCTGGGTATTTGGTTCGATATTCCTTAGAATTAAATTATAATATTGTATTTACATTAATAGTGGTAAATCCTTAAAAGTTAAATCATTGTTATTGTATCTTTCTTTTACTTTCTCAATATTCATTTCTAAATCCTAAATCTTTGATTATTGAGTTTCCAACCCTTCTTGAGATTTTAAGAATTATTATTACCTTGGAACTAGTTTATAATTCTTCTCGAACGAACCTCGAACCTATAGCTATTACTTCGAGTAACCTTCGAATCATTTCCTCGAATCATTCCTCTGTGCTTCGAAGAAGTTTCTAAATCCCTCATCTCACTTACAGGAACATCCTCGATCTTGTGCGTAGGTCGTCCGGTGACAGCTCTTAAGTATACCTAGTCACGTGCCTAAGTTTTCCCCTCCAGAGCTCACCCAGAGTCAATCCGGAGCCCGTACAGAGTCCGTACGGAGTCCAAACAGAGTCCGTCCGGGCCTCCGGACTCAATTAGAACCTTTAAAACTATAATAAAAAATCTAAAAAAATTACACATGATAGAGCCACTTCCCCTTTACATTCCCAACTAATTTTCGTAGCCTGCGCAGCTCTAATCACCCTGTGAAAATTCATCAAAGTTAAGTATTTTTCTAAAAAGGTAAATATTTCTATAAAACTTTAAAATTCATTTAAAAAAAATAAGAAAAATAGTAAAAATTCTGGGAAAATTTCTCAAGGTTCTTGAGTGACTCGACTTGATACTTATAAACTCTTCAGACCGTAAAAATAAGTTTTCTCTGTAAAATAAATTTTTTTCGCGTAGGCATTCTCTCTTGACCAATTTCTTCATATTTAAAACTCAAATAAATTAAATAAAACCCTTTTATAAAAAAATAATAATGCCAACTTTGCACGCCGTAATAACTGCACTTACGTACTTAGGTGCCATACTAAACTTTAGGCTACCACAACGTCCAACCAATAGGATGAATATCTGGTGGAGATTCAACGATATCTCATACATCATTTTTTGAAAGGTTAGTGAGTTTGTCATCTATAGCTTCAATCCAGTTTTTATTGAAAGGTCCATTGACAGCCTGAGAATAAGACTTAGGAGTAGGTACATTTTTTGCAAGCAAGTTGTGCTTTAAAGTGGCATTGGCTTGATGGCATTTTTCAGTGATGATCTTTTTTGGATCAATGGCACAAGAAATTTCATTGAGCGGAGGTTGATTGGTGGTGGTACACTGCTGAGAAGCAGGGATGTGAGTTTCTGTGTCTTGTGTGTCAGGTAGAGGAGGAAAAAGTTCTTCAGAAATATTGTCAGAGGAAGCAGAAATATCTGTGATGTCTAGAGGATCCTTGTAATTTAAAGACTGATCATTTGAGGAGACCCCGTCATTTGATGACAAAGGATGTGAAATAAATTTAGGATTAGTTACAGTGAATTCAGAGAAATCTTCAGTAAGTGAAATTTCAGAGGAAGAAAAATTTTGATATGGAAATTCAGATTCATTGAATTGAACATGATGAGAAGTATTGATCTTCTTGTCTTTTAAGTCAAATAATTGGTAACTCGTCATGTCTTCCACATAACCTAGAAGTATAAATTTTATACTTTAAGGCATGAATTTTCAAGCTCAAACATGTTTGATGATCAGGGGATAAGCTGCACAGCCAAATGTACAAAGACTATCAACTTTTGGTTTAATATTGAAAAGTTTTTCAAATGGAGTAATAATATTATTGCTTTTAGTGGGTGACTTATTCTCCAGGAAAACTGAGGTATTGACCGCTTCTGCCCAAAACTCAAGGGGTAAGTTGGCAGTGAAAAGCAAAGCTTTGGCTTTTTCTGTGGTGGTGTGGTTACTACGCTCAGCAATAGAATTTTGCTCCGGGTGATGAGGTGAGGTGGTAATCATTTGTATACCTTCTTCTTTGAGGAAGGAATCAAATTGATGATATATATATTCTCTGCCATTGTCATTAACAAGATTACTAATTTTATGATTAAGATACCTTTCGATAAACTTTTTAAAACTTTTAAATACAGGAAGTGTCTCATCTTTATTTTTTATTGTAAACATGAATTGATAATTAGAGAAGGCATCTGTAATTTGGAAGTAATATCTAGCACCACTGAGAGAAGGAGGAGAAATTTTTCCACTGAGGTCACTGTGTAAAAACTCAAGTCCTCGGGATGCAGAGGGCAGAGTACCACAAAAAAAATTCTTGTGCAATTTGGCTTTGACACAAGATTCACAAAATGGTAGAGATTTTACATAAGGAAAATTAATAATTTGTAATTTTTTAAGCTCATTTAAATATTCAAGACTGGGATGCCCGAGTGGTTGATGCCAAACAGAGACTGGAAAGGATTTAGCTGAAAGTGCAGATACAGTATTGTGATGAGAAGGCTTACAAGGGAGTAAGTTGAATTCCAACAGATTATTGGAGATAGGTCCCGAGATGATGACTTTGTCATTGATTTTGACTTTGTAATGGGTTTCAGAGCAGTTGAGAGTTGGACCTTTTTTGATAATGTAAATTAAGGAGATAAGATTTTGTTTAAAGGAAGAGAAATAGAGACAGTCTTTAAGAAGAATGTCAAGGTTGTTGACTTTACCAATCACGCTGCCTGTTCCTTGGCACTTGACGGAACAACCATCACCAAATATGACAGAAGAATATTCTGGAGTGAAGTCATGAAAATAGGACTTATCATAAAAGATGTGTTGCGTTGCACCACTGTCAAGAATGGAGTTCAATTTAGGGACAGAATTGAATTCAAATGTTGATAAACACACTCTTTATGTGGACATGTCAATAATGTCAATATGGGACACATAATTTGCCTTGGCTTGATTTTTCGATGAATCTCTTTCTTTTAAAAGGTGTGGATAAAGTTGAAAACATTGACTTTCATGGTGTTTTGTCTTGGGGTTGTGCTTCCCTCCTGTACAGAATTTGGATGGACCTTTCTTTGAGGCAAGAGCAGATGTGGAAGGATTTTCAAGGGCATTGATGGAATTTTGCTCAAAGTCCATTAAAGCAGAAATCAGGGACTAAGTTGTGAGTGGGATAAGGGTAACATTAGAATTAGAGAACAGTGTCTGTTTCATGATTTCAAATTGAGATGGTAAGCAATGTAGGATCATGATACATAAAGCTTCTTCGCTGAATCCAGCTTGAACAAGGCTAATTTCATTTTAAAGCAACTTAATTTCTTCCATCATTGCACTGAAATGGCCATTGAATGAAAAAGTGTACAGTCTGTACAGAACTTCCACTTTATTTGAGGCACATTGTGAATGATAACGATCAAAAAGAGATTTCCAGAAAAGTGCAGGGTTTTTGTCATTGGAAGTACCAATAAAGATATTTATATGGTAAGAGTCCAATTTAAGAAAGAATATTCCCATAATCTCCTGTCGTTGAAGCTCAGTGTCTTCAGATAGAGAAGAAGAAGCGGTGGAAGGAAAAGGAAAATTTTCAGGGAGTTTTGACTGAGAAATTGGGGATTGAGTGGATCAAATGGCAACAAGATGATACAGTCCATTCTGTAGTAATTACCCTCTCATTTCCATGGACCACAAAGGATAGTTGTTTTTATTAAAGACTGGGACATCTGAAAAAGTTGTGACAGTAAGAGTATCAGTGGAAATGTATATTAATGGAAGTGTGACTGTGAGGAGCGTGCTATATATAATTTAATTTTTGGCTTCTGGTCCCATAACCTCTGGCCAGAGATAATTGTTTCTGCAGCCTTTGAATAAAGACAAGGAGTCTTATTAGAACACCAAGCACGACTACTATGGTAAACCCCAAATTTACCTTTGAATAAAGACAAGGAGTCTTATTAGAACACTAAGCACGACTACTATTGTAAACTCCAAATTTACCTGAAGGAAAAGATAATATTAGAGAAGGTACAAATTAGGGACAAATGCTGGAATACCTTTAGTGTGAAGTGAGCAAGTGGGACAAGGAGACACCGAGCAAACAAAACGTAAAGGAAAGATAAAGAGAGTATGAGTAAAATTGTAGATGAAGAAACAAAATAGTGACTAAAGTCTACTTATATATATGTAGTCTACAATTTTACCATACATTGGGTTTTGTCAGAGCAGATTTCAAAAAAGGAAACTTTGCAAAGCAAGGATGTTCAGAAAAGTAACTTAGTAAATACATTCTCAGCTGAGGCTAGGAATGTGCTGAGGAATGTATATAATGTTGACGGGAGAGTTCAGGGAAAAGTAAAAGAAAAAAAATAAGAAGTTAAATTACAACTTCTAATATTTTTTTCTCTGAATCCTTCCTATTTTTTCCCTTCTCTTTGACCTCTTTCTTGTACTTTTTGTGCATCAGGAAGTGAAAAAAATGGTCATATGCCTGTATCAATAATGGCATATTGTTCAAATACATTTTATTTATATTCAAATAAGAATAGGCATTTGACAAAGCAATTTCTCAAAATATTGTTAGGACAGCAATACAAAAGGTAGAGTTGTATAAAGAAGATCAGTCTTCATCAAGATTAAGACATTAAGTACAAATACCGAGATGTGTCAAAAGGCCTTGAGCATACAGAATAAAGTTTTCTTGAAGAAAAACCAATGATCAACCAATTTTAATGCTACTGGTTTTACAAGAGCTAAGCGTTTGAACTTCATTTAGCAAAATGACTGAAGGCAAAGAGCTACTTTTAACTGCTGATTCTACTTGATTGAAGTTGTTGAACTTTTCATAGAATATTTGTAGGTCACTTAATACAGGGGGAGAAGGAACAGAATCTTGCTTTAAGAGCCCCAACAAAATCTTAAGATGAACAAATATTGCGTTCTTAAGACAAAAACTAATTAGATTCTTGTAAAAATAAGATATAAAAAACTTACTTTTGTTGATAAATAATCTTGAGGAAAATTTCTGGTTATCATCTGTTGTAGATGTCTTCTATGAGATGGAATTTCTGGTACGGGGATTGTTTTTTTAGTCTTCTGGGCCGGCTTAGAGGGAGACTTTTTAGGCAAGTTGTTGGTAGAAGGTGGTTCAGATGAAGCTCAAGCATTCCTATTTGTGTTAGGAAACTTTGAAATTTCAGGATGCACTGGTTCATTTTTTTTTTTGGATCTTTATGTTTTTGTTTTTTGATAAAAATTTTAACTTTTTTCTTTTTTTCTTTTGTATCAGATGTCTTAATTGAACGCAATTCTTCTGCCGATTCCAAGAGAACTCATTCATATTTAGATGCCTGTGTTTCAGCCAAATTTGATATCATTCACTCATACTTGTATGCCTGCTCAGCCAAATACAGAGAAACACGTTCATTGAGTTCTTCAGCTAGATTTGCACCTTGATTTTCAGCAGATTGGCTGGACAACATTTGCTTTGAGAAAGGTGAAGTATTGTTTTCTTCCATTTCGCTAACATTAATATTAAATATTAGAATAAAAACGCATAATTTAATACAGCAGAAAAGAAATAAACAGAAAAGGGGAAAAAAATATAGATAAAATGAACTTAGCAAGCCAAATATATATATATATATATATAATTTATTTTTAACGCACCTCAAATTGTATTCTTTGGAAATATTTTATAAATATTAAGCAAAAACATAATAAATCAATAAATGGAAAAATAAGTAAAATTTGTATAATTAAAATATAGTAAGAAAACAAAAGACACAGATAAGAAATTAAATAAAAAAATATAAAAAGGAATTTTTCAAACACACCTCAAAGAGTATTCCAATGAGATATTTTCAAAGCTGGTTACAGATGATTTTAGATTTTTTGGAAATGTTGAAGAGCAGGAGAACATGGTTGATTAACACTGGGAGATTAATGTGAAGTAGATGCTAAATATATATTGGGAATGAATGAAAAAATATTGCAGTAAAATTTGTTACAGAAGTCTTTTAGGGTAAACATGATCTAAAAAAATGTACACAGAAAACTTAATTATATTAGTAAAAAAATAAAATCAAGATATGGATTTATTTCAAGCACACCAAAATGAGGGATTAAAGAAACAGAAAAAATATTAGACTTTCACTGTAAAGTATGATTTAGTCATGACATCAGCTATCATATTTCCAGTGGGGACATACTGAATGGGAAATTCCCCATTTGTCACTTGCTCACGTAGCCAGAAAATTCTGGTATTGATGTGTCAGGTCCTGTGTTGATAAAGAGGATTCAGTACCAGCTTAATAGCTCCTTTATTATCACCTTTAAGATATGATTGATGTAGTTGAACGCAGAAGTCTTTAGATAACTCCTTAGTCCAGATTAGATCCTGTACACAGTCAGTCATAGAATAGTATTCAGATTCAGACGTGGATAGAGAGACAGATTGTTGTTTGGTAGATCTCCAGCTAACAAGAATGAGGTGAAAAACCAATGTGCCGGAGGTTGATTTGGAGTTGGTGGACTTGTTGTAATCAGAATCAGAATACCCAGTTAACTGACCTATTAGACTATGTTCAACATTACCCAACATTAGGCAATAGTCGTTTGTTAATTGTAGGTATCTTAGGACATTGAAAAATGCATTGATTTGTTTGTCAGATGGTTCATTGAGGTACTGAGCCAAAGAACTGGCTGCAAAGGCTAAGTCTGGGCAATTACACAAGACAAGATATTTTAACAAGCCAATAACTCTGTGATAGTTAAAGACATGAGTGAGTTTGTTTGAGGTACATTGAGTGAATTGGGAATTGGAGATTAGGGGAGTGGGGACGGATATACAATCCTGATGATTGAATTCTTTGAGAATATTATTGATGTAAAGTTTTTGTGACAAATTAATTGTATGAAGATTTCTATCTCTAGTTACCTTCATACCTAGAACCCATTTTAGCTCACCCTGGTCATCCATATCAAATACATTTGATATTTTATCTTTGACACTTTGAACAGAAGTTCCACCTATAATGAGATTATCTACATGAATAAATACGTAGCAAGGATTTGATGTACCATTACTGAGGAAGAGAAAAGGATCGGCTAGACTATGTCAAAATCCTATTTCCTTAAAGAAATTTGAGAGTTTCAAATACCAACAAAGAGGGCTTTTTTTAAGCCCATATAAGGCTTTCTTGAGATGTAAACATAAGTCATTGTTTTTAGGAACGTAACCATTAGGAAATCAAAGATATAGATCTTTATTGGGTTCACCATGTAGAAAAGTGGATTTGACTTCCATTTGATGTATCTCCCAATCTTTAAAGGCCGAAACTCCCAACAGAAATCTTAGAGTAGCTAGGTGGCCGGTAGGTGCATAAGTTTCATTGTATTCAATTCCTTCAACTTGGGAGAGACCTTGAACACAAAGTCTAGCTTTGTACTTGATAATATTCCCTTTGGCATCTGTCTTCTTTTTGAAGGTTCAGGTTGTACCAATTAAGTGATTATGACTGGGTATGGGAGATTCCTCCCACACGTTAAGTTTAGAAAAAGCTTTTGAGATCAGCATCAATAGCTTTTAACGACTCATTGCACTCAGGAGAATTGATGGCCTCATGGTAGCTTTCAGGTGTATCAAAAGGAGTGACTAACATACAGATTTGATTACCCCTTTGTTTAGACATTAGAATATTTGAAGTGTCAATTTTCGATGAAATTTCATTAGCAGGCTTGATGTTTTTGTCAATATATGTATAGTGTTTTGAAGTGGAAGGATAGGCCAGTGGCACTGAGTTGTTGTTATCTGACGGGTTCTCAGCATCCAGTAATTCAGAATCAATGTTGGAAGAGACAGAGTCAGCCGGAAGGTCAAATGTTAGCATGGTGGAAAAGTCTAAGTCTAGAAAATTTAGAGCATCAATTGGTTTGACTTTTGAAATGGAATGAGTTAAATTAAAAGTGTTAAGAAATTTTATATTGTGAGTGATTATGATTGTATCATTAATGAGTGAATAAACATGATAATTGATGTTACCCTCACAATAACCCAGACATATCCCCTCCTCCCCACTGCTAGAAAACTTTCCATCTTATTTATTACTCTGCTGATAGAAAATAACGTCTGACTCAAATGGATATAATTTTCTTGGCACTTTGACTGAATCTCCATGCCATAGCTCCCAGGGTGACATGTGATTCTTGAGTGCCAATGAAGGTAGAATGTTAAGTAAGAACATAGCTGTGCTAAAAGCCTCATCCCACCAATGAAAATCTAAACCCAATTCAATCAATAGGAAGCGGGACTTTTCAACTATTGACCTATTCCCTCTTTTGGCGATGGGGTCTTGTTGGGGAGAGTCGGGTGCTGTTTGTAAGTGAAGGATCCCCTTGTTTTTAAAATGCTTAGTAATGGAATTACTGGTGAATTCTCCACCATTTTCAGATACTATACATTTGATTTTACGACTTTTCTGTTTTTCAAAAAGATTTTCATACTTTTTACCTTTTTCAAAGGCTTCAGACTTAAGACTCAAGAAATAAACATGTCGATAACAAGAGTGTCCATCAACTATTTGGTAGAAATAGAAATTTCTTCCCTTGGATTCTGGAGTTATTGGGCCATACAGGTCCATATGAATGACGTCCAGAGAAGATTTGGGAGTTGGGAGTGAACAAGCATAGGGAATTATGTGTGATTTAGCTAATGCACAGGTTTTACAAGCGAAATTTGTGAAATCCAAACCTGGGAATAGTTGCTGCATGATTTGATTATTAGGATGGCCAAAGTTTTGATGTAAAAGACTAAGTTTAGGTGTTTGTAGATTGTATATATGATAAATAGAATTTTTCTGAAAAGGAAAGCTGAGTATTGTCAGATGCAGGGATGAAACATCTGACAAACAAGAGATAAAGGGAAGAGTATGTATCAGATGCAGGGAGGAAACATCTAACAAACAAGAGATAAAGGGAAGAGCATGGATATAAACAAACAGACAGTTAATAATAGAAAAGGATAGAAAAGAGAACAAAGGGAGAAAGAATGATATACATAAAAACACAGCAGATAATAGAATAGAGATAAGAAAGAAGAAAAGGATAGCTGTGTAAATACAAACAAGAAGAACAAACATACAAAGAAACAAGAGCTATAACAATAATAAAAAGGAGATAAGGGACATATAGAGCAAGATAAAGGGAAAGATAGTACATATAGGGTTATGGGCAAATTAGAATAAGGAAGAGAAAGTACAAAGGGAGAGAATATGTAAATAAAGATAAATAGAATACATGAAATAAAATATAAAGAGGTGATTTCCTCTGGAAATCACCATCTATCTTACACACCACAATTTATATAAACCCTAGTTGAGTTACTACTATTGTAGTCCTTGAATAAATAACAGTCCACAATAATTATTATAGTTTCCCTGCTATATTGAGTGATATACTGCATAGCATATACTGTTTAATTATTATTCCCCTTATCAAATAATATTACAGACTATATTATCTGATATTGTATCCTAAATTAGTGAGCTCTATTACTTATAACAATCTTATTATATTCTATTCCTGATACCTCTTAAGAGTAGCTTAGAGAGTATTGCAGAAGCATAAGATAAAAGTAAAGTATTGCATATTTAATAACTTACTGGTCCTAGTCATTTACTGGAGATAGTAGTATTGGTACCTGGTCTATATATCATATAGATACTGTGGGAATTACTATAAATATATCTCCTCATTTCTATAAAGCTTAACTTGATCAAATTATAGTACTACATAACTAGTACCTGATCTATAGCATATAATCAAAGCTATAGATAAGTGGGAATTGATTAAATATTCTACTTACTTAACTAATCATCAGACCTCAGTGCTGCTGATAAGATTGAATTAACCTCTCTTACAGTGACTTAGGCCTGACAGTTGGGGGTCTTTCCGTAAGTACTCAGGTACTCTCACTCACAAAAGAAAGAAGATATAAATAAAAAAAAAATAATTAAATCGAAAAATAAACTAGAAAAATAAAAAATAATAAATATAAGAAACGAAAGAAATAATAGAAAGAAACAAACAACAAACGATAAACAATAAAATAAGAAGAAAGATATACGTAAAGACTACAGACATATAAACAAAAACGCACGCACAGAATACAAACGAAGAAATAAGAAATATAAAGGAAGACAAATAATAGAATAAAAGGAAGTCAATATGGAAAAAGAATATAGAAAATCTAGAAGAATAAGAAACTTACCACCGGATAATCAAGAACCAATTCCATCAACGTCAAAACGACTAATAACAGAATATGGAGAATCAAAACCAACAACTAATGACGACCAATCATCAAAACAATCCAGTGAGTTTTTTGATAACGCTAACAAAATAATAGAGTCTTACAGTAGTAAAAATAAAGGGAAATCAACAAGACTTACAAGAAGTGATCAACCGTATTCGCCAAAACATGAGAATATTAATACAAAGAGAAACCTACGAGATAGTAGACCAGAAGATGAGGACCGAGATTCAACCGATGAAAGAGACGATAGAATATTTAGAAGACAATATCGAGGAAGTGGAAATAAATCATTGTCGCCTAGATATGAAAGTAGACCATATGGAGGATCAGTTCATCATGATGAAAGAATCAATAAAATTACTCAACGAATTACTCCAACAATACAGGAACGATTTATGGAAACTGCAAGAAGAAAACGAAATAAAGAAGAGACAAATAGAACAACTTACGAGAGGCGAGGAATCGTGGATAATGAACATCCTACAATGGTCAGAAAAGAGAATTCAGTAAGTAATAATCCCTGGCAAGAAGAATACGAAGAAAAAAACTTACCTAATATAAAAACAGAAACAATATGGACAACAACGAGGGAACCAGTAGAAACCGAAGAGGAAACGGAGATGAAGGACTGGATGGATAGGGTGTATGATAACGTAGAAAGATTATTTTCAAGAGATATAAACATGGTAACAGATAAAATACACGAAAATAATGCGAATATTGCTACTATTATGAGAGATGTATTACTACCAATAAACGAAACATGTAATAATATAAAAAATATAAGTGAAGAAAATAAAAAAGTAAACGAGAGTAATAATAAAGAAATAGAAAATAATACATTACTTCTTTTTGACAAAACAACGGAATTATTAGACGAATTAATAATAAATAATGAAAACACTCTAGACTCAATAAAAAAAATGAAAAAAGATGAAAATACAGAAATAGTTAAAGATATTAAAAAGGAAATAGAAGAATGGCACAAAAACAAAATAAAACCAGAACTAGTAAAAATAGAGAAAACAACACATGATATACACAATAGATTAAACAACATAGAAAATATAATTTCGAAAAAGGTAAATAAGGAAGATAAAGAAGAGATAAGAAGTCAAAAGGAAGAAGAAATTAAAGAAGAAGTAAAAAAAGAAGATATTAAAGAACAAGATATGAGTGATTCAGAAAAAATAAATCCAAAAGACTACCCAAAAATAGAAAATTTTCCAGTATTCTACGGAGAAGGCATATATAATCATATGGAGTTTATTAATAATATTGATGTATTAAAGAAAGACTTTAGTATGCCAGACATATATATAACATCAAAATTAGGGACAATATTAAAAGGAGAAGCAAGAGACTGGTACTTGAAAACAAGACTTACGACTAAAGCAAGATCATGGGAAGAATGGAAACAAAAACTAATTGAAAAATTTTCGACAAGAACATGGATAGTTAAAATGAGAAATCACATAAATAATAATAAATTAAATGTAGAAAAAGCCAAAAATCCAGGAAGATGGTTTATGAATCTAGCATATAAATTAAAAGCAATAGAAACAACATGGGATGAAGATGATATAATAGAGTATCTAACATTGAAATTACCTGGAAAAATACAGAATGATATGCAAGCAAGGTGGAGAAGAGGACAATCATTAGACACATTTTGTCACCAACTAGATGAATTATTCCAGAATGACAAATTATACAAATCACACCTTTTTTATGAACCATTATATAAGAATATTATTCAAAAGGAAGAAGAAAAGAAGAATGAGAATAAGAAAACACAAATCAATAATAACATACAATGCTATATATGTAACAAGAAAGGACACTATAGTAACCTATGTCCTAATAAGAAAATTCAAAACATACAAATAGAAGATATAGAATCAAGTGAAGAATCTGAAAACAAAAGCAATAGTGAAAAAGATGATGAATCAGAAAATGATAAAGAAGAATATACATTAGATATAGTAAGAGAAGAAGTAGAAATCAATTCAATAGAGAATATAGAAGAAGAAATAAATATAGAGCTATCAGAACATAACATCATAGCAAGAAAATTAAATGAAGAAGTGAATTATCAAGATAGTATACCAGCAATAACACTTGGATATATAAATGGATACTTAATGAAAATATGCATTGATTCTGGAGCAGCATGCTCCATAATAAGCAAGAAACTATTTGAAAAAATAAAACTAGAAGAAAATGCAATAGAAGAAATAAAAAACAATTTGACACTAATGGGATTAGGGGGAAAATTATTAACAATAGGAGTAGGCAATATAAGAATAACATTTCCTCATCAAAAAAGTAACACCATTCTAGAAATAAAAATAATAATAGTAGAAGAAATGAGGAGTGAAAACACAATAATACTAGGCAGTGAAATTCTACACCAATATGGATTCAATATTAACTATATAGATAAGGAATTCACAATTGGAAAAGACATAAAGAAGAAATTTGAACTAATAAAAAGGAAACCAACTTTAAGAGTATATAACAACAGAACAGAACAGGATGAATTTGAAAAAGAACTTTCAAATATTCAAATAAACCAAGAACTGGAATTAAAAGAAAAAAATGAAATATTAAAAACAATTAAGAAAAATAAAGAAGCATTTTCATATGGAAAGAAGAGAATAGGACAAATTAAAGGACATGAACTAAAAATAACATTAACCTGTGAAGAACCATACCCAGCAACACTACAGAGAAAAGCATATAATACAAGTCCAAGAAATAAAGAAGAAATTGAAAAACACATTAAAGAACTAGAAGAACTAGAGGTTATTAAAGAAGTAACACAAGTAGGAAAGAAATGTATTACAGCACCAGTAATAATTACATACCATAATGGAAAATCAAGAATGTGTGGAGACTTCAGAGCATTAAATACATACACAGTATCAGATTCATACCCTATGCCAAGAATAGATCAAACAATTGCAACAATTAAAGGAGCTAAATATATCAGTACAATGGATATTTTCAAGGGATATCATCAAGTAAGGGTAGAAGAAGAAACAAAGGAATTACTGAGAATTGTATGCCATATAGGAGTATATGAATATTTATTAATGCCATTTGGCATTAAGAATGGACCAGCAGTTTTTCAAAGAATAATGGATCAAACATATTTTAAAGAATTAAGAGAAGGATGGTTAAAGATATACATTGATGACCTAATAATACTATCAAAGACAATTGAAGAACATATACAACATTTAAATATTATACTGGAAAAAAGTATAAAATTGGGAATTAGAATAAGCATACAAAAATGCAAGTTTGGATATAAAGAATTAACAGCTTTAGGACACAAAATATCAGGAATTTATATATCAGCAGAAGAAGCAAAGATAGCACCAATATTATATAAAGAGTTACCACAAACAATCAAACAACTACAAAGTTTTTTAGGATTTTGCAGTTATTATAGACAATATATTAAGAACTTTGCACAAATAAGCAGACCTTTATATAAACTATTAGAGAAAAATACAATTTTTGAAATGACAGAAGAAAGAATACAAGCATTTGAAGAACTGAAGAAGAAATTAACATCAACACAAGTATTAATACTACCAGACTGGAATGAACCTTTTATAGTATATGTAGATGCAAGTTTTACAGGACTAGGAGCAGCACTACATCAAAGACAAATAATTGAAGATGAACCAAAAGAATTACCAATATGTTTTATATCAAGACAGCTAAGAAATGGAGAATTTAAATATGGAGCAACACAACTAGAATGCTTATGTGTAGTATGGGCATTAGAGAAACTGTATTATTATCTGGATGGATCAAAATTCGAAATAATAACAGATTGTATGGCAATAAAAAGCTTATTGAACATGCAGAAACCTAATAGACATATGTTAAGATGGCAACTAGCAATTCAAGAGTTTAGAGGAAATATGACAATAATTCATAGAGAAGGAAAGAAACATCAAAATGCAGATGCATTAAGCAGAGATCCATTACCAAACAACAAAACTAATCCAGCAGCTCAAGAAGAAGAAACAAATATAATGGGAATAACAACAATAGAATTAAGTGATGAATTTTGGGAAAAAATAAAAGAGAACTATCAAAAAGACAAAAATTTAAATATAATTCAACATATTCTACAAAATCCAGAGAAAGTAGAAATGAAAGAAAAACTAGACAAGGAATATAAAGAACTACTCCAAGAAAACAGATTCATAATGATTGATGACTTAATATATTACAGAGAGAATCATCAAACAAGAATAGTAATAACAAATGAAGAAATTATTCATGAAATACTTAAGATGTGTCATGACGAGATAATTGCAGGACATTTTTCAATAGAAGAAACTATAAGAAGGGTAGAACAAACAGCATGGTGGATGGATTATAAGAAGGAGACAAAAGAATATGTAAAAACATGTGAAATATGTCAAAAAGCTAATAAATATACAGGAAAAAAATATGGACTACTACAAGAAATTGAAACACCAACAAAACCATGGGAAATAATTAATATGGATTTTGTAACAGCACTACCACCTGCAGGACCAATGGACTATAATTCAATACTAGTAATAGTGGACAGATTAAGTAAAAGAGCAAAATTCATACCAACACATAAAGAAATAGATACACAACAACTAGCAATATCATTTTGGATGAAAATAATATCAGATGTGGGATTACCAAGGATTATAATCAGTGACAGAGATCCAAAATTTACATCTGAATTATGGAGAAGCTTAATGACGTTAATAGGATGTTCATTGTCATTTTCAACAGCATACCATCCACAAACAGATGGATTAGCAGAAAGAATGATACAAACATTAGAAGATATGTTAAGAAGATATATTGCTTTTGGGATGAAATATAAAGATAAAGATGGATTTGTACATGATTGGTACACACTACTTCCAGCATTAGAATATGCATACAATTCAAGAAAACACAGTAGCACAGGTAAAACTCCATTTGAATTAGAAAGAGGATATATTCCAAGAAATCCATTATTCTATTTAAAAGATAAGATAATAAATATGAAAATACACCCAAACTCAATAATATTATCAGACATGTTAGAGAAAGCAAGAATACATGCACAACAAGCTGTAATGAAATCACATGAATATTCAAAACAGAGATGGGATCAACATCACCAAGAACCAGACATTGAAATAGGAGATTGGGTATTAATATCAACAAAAAATTTCTTCAATATGCCAGGACCAAAGAAATTACAAGATCATTATATTGGACCTTTCCTAGTAATAGAGAAACATGGTGAAAATGCAGTAGAAGTACAATTAACTACAGAATACCAAAATAAACACCCAACATTTCCAGTATCATTATTGAAGAAATACCACAAGAATAATGAAGAAAAATTTAAAAATAGAAAAAAAAGAGAAACACCAAAGGAAATTGAAGAAAAAGAGCAAATAATTGAAAAGATTATAGATGAAAAAATAGTAAAAAATGGAAATAAAGAGAAAAGATTATATTTAGTAAGATATAAGAAACAATCTGCAGAGAAAGATAAATGGATCACAATGGAAGAAATAGAAAATAAAGATAAATTATTAAGAGATTATAGATATAAGAAAAAAACATATAAGAATTAGAATTTTTTTTTATTATTTTTTTAGAAATAGGAAGTGTCAGATGCAGGGATGAAACATCTGACAAACAAGAGATAAAGGGAAGAGTATGTATCAGATGCAGGGAGGAAACATCTAACAAACAAGAGATAAAGGGAAGAGCATGGATATAAACAAACAGACAGTTAATAATAGAAAAGGATAGAAAAGAGAACAAAGGGAGAAAGAATGATATACATAAAAACACAGCAGATAATAGAATAGAGATAAGAAAGAAGAAAAGGATAGCTGTGTAAATACAAACAAGAAGAACAAACATACAAAGAAACAAGAGCTATAACAATAATAAAAAGGAGATAAGGGACATATAGAGCAAGATAAAGGGAAAGATAGTACATATAGGGTTATGGGCAAATTAGAATAAGGAAGAGAAAGTACAAAGGGAGAGAATATGTAAATAAAGATAAATAGAATACATGAAATAAAATATAAAGAGGTGATTTCCTCTGGAAATCACCATCTATCTTACACACCACAATTTATATAAACCCTAGTTGAGTTACTACTATTGTAGTCCTTGAATAAATAACAGTCCACAATAATTATTATAGTTTCCCTGCTATATTGAGTGATATACTGCATAGCATATACTGTTTAATTATTATTCCCCTTATCAAATAATATTACAGACTATATTATCTGATATTGTATCCTAAATTAGTGAGCTCTATTACTTATAACAATCTTATTATATTCTATTCCTGATACCTCTTAAGAGTAGCTTAGAGAGTATTGCAGAAGCATAAGATAAAAGTAAAGTATTGCATATTTAATAACTTACTGGTCCTAGTCATTTACTGGAGATAGTAGTATTGGTACCTGGTCTATATATCATATAGATACTGTGGGAATTACTATAAATATATCTCCTCATTTCTATAAAGCTTAACTTGATCAAATTATAGTACTACATAACTAGTACCTGATCTATAGCATATAATCAAAGCTATAGATAAGTGGGAATTGATTAAATATTCTACTTACTTAACTAATCATCAGACCTCAGTGCTGCTGATAAGATTGAATTAACCTCTCTTACAGTGACTTAGGCCTGACAAGTATTCTTCCTTTAGTTGAGCATTCAATAAGTGTTTTATCTTTGTGTTTGACTTTGAAATTCCCTTTCTCATTAATGAGATACCATTCATCCTTGAGTAAGTTGATGATTGAGATAAGAGTTGCTTTAAAAAATGGTGCTTATAACGCACAGTCAATGCTGAATTTATAGCCAGTCAATGAATTGAAGGAGACTTTGCCTTGTCCAGGGACAAGTATCTCCTCTCCATTAGCTGTTGATAAAGCCACGCTGGATTTCTCAAATTGACTGAATCAAGTTTGATCATTGAAAATTGAATAAGATGTGCCACTGTCCAGGATGGCGTTGTTGTCTGGTATACTTGAAAAAAAAGATAGAGCTTTTGGATTATTTGAGTTGTCCTTGTTTTCTCCTTCTTTCTTTTTTTTAAGGAATTCATCACGCTTTTCTGGATGAAGTTGAAAGCAGGAATCTTCAGAATGAGGACATAAGGGGTTGTGTATGCCTCTAGAACAAAATATTTTAGTTTTGGTTTCCATGGCCAATACTGATCCTAAATTAGTCCCAGATATATTTAGAACCCTACATCAAGTCACTTTGGCTTCAATGTCTGCAAAGATACCTTCTATAGTGGGTCATATGTTGGTGATGTCATATTTACTGAGGATAATTGTTGCAGATGTTTGGTAGGATTCCAGTAAGAGATTAAGAACATAATTTGCCATAATGTATGACAAAATATTTTCTTTGAAGAGATCTGGTGCTACATCTCGGAGAAGCTTTATTGTACTTCTAAATATTTTCATAGCTCCTAAGATGTTGCTTTCAGTAAATTTATTTTAAACAGTTTGTTGATGACATAGGAGAAATTCTGGCTTGATTTAGAAGCTTAGTGTTCTTTTATTCAATTCCATAGTTCTGCTGGTTCTACAGCTTTGTCCTCTAAAATAAACTTGTGTTGATTAGCCCAATCCATGAACATTTTAATAATGGTATTGGTTTGGCATTGATGTATTTTAAAAATGGAGAGAAGTTCCGGATTTGTAGGAATGGGGCAGTCCTTATCAAGAAAAGAGTCCAGGTTGTGTACTGTAAGGACATATTTAAGATCTGTCTTCCACTTACTGTAGTTTTTGTCGTTGAGCTTTTCTGTCGCTTTGATTTCAGAAAATTTTGAGGAATATTGTAGGTAAGAGAAACTAGGGGGAGCTGGTGGTTCAGCCATGGCGGTGTGGGTAGATGAGATGGGACTGGATGGAGATGAAAAAGTATATATGGATTCAGGAGTAGCTAGCATTAATTAATTAGCTAGAGTGCTAGGCCCATAACCCTGATGAATAAAAGAGACAGGTAAATTTAGGTTCAAGGACAAATGTGGACTGGGACAAGTATGGAATGTGGACTGTGGACAATAGAGACAAAAAGGACAAGACTTAGTGGTAATAAAGAAATTAGACATTAGATTAAGATTACTAAATAAATATAATAAAATAATTAAAAAGTGAAAGATGTATACCGGACACTCATGTGTATTGGTATCCATATATAATGCTGATATCTCATTAAGTTAGGTTAGAGGAAACAGAATAACTAATGAATAAAGTATTGACTCATCATAATCAAAGATATGGCATTAGATAGAATAATAGCTATAGCTTAAGTGAATACTCTAGAGTAGCCTATTAAATATTGACAAATTTTATAAAAGAAAAGGAATGAGAAGGGCAAAAAACAAAAGGAAAGAAAAACATGACTATATTTCATTCTGATATAACAAAGAAAGGGGATTCAGGCATGGAATAAATTGCATTGGATTGAAAAAAATATGGTAAGAAAAAAGAAAATATTGATTAAAAATTTAAATAACACAAGTAATATTGAAAAAAGAACTTAGGCTTGCTAGTTATTTACTTGAATCTGAAACCATCTAGGTCATTTACACATGTGCTTTAATGTATTCTATCAAAAATATACAGTTTAAGATGAAAATTGGTAGATTAGGATTGATATACTGGAAAATTAGTTGGGTGTGATCTGATGTGGAATAATCTGGTCTTTTATTTTATCTTCCAGTTCAATGCAAGGGGAGAGTACTTTTGAAAACATATGAATGGTGATACATGCTTGCCATAGTGTTTCTTAATTTCTTTTCTTGATATTAAAATTTAGCCATGAAATCATCAGAGGGATAAAATAGTGAATGACTCTAAATGTGCCCAAAGGATTCTCAATAAATCTAATTTTGCACAAGTCGGCAAAATACGCATGTATATTTAATATGATATTACATTTTCTTGAGGCTACCATTTGGGAGAAATAATTCAAGGGATAGAGTCTAGAAAGAAGATAATAAAATTATGAATGGATAAATCAAAAGATGGGGAACAAAGAAAAAAATTATAATAGTATTTATTTATTATCATAGGATTTCAGGCCCAATAAGGCATGAAGCTACAGCACTGGTTTTGGAGTCTTAGACTAATTAAATGAGATACCTTAGTTACAGCATCTTGCTGAGGTATAAGACAAATGAATTTTTGTATGCATCTGGACCATTGTTGCAGCAGTTTTAAGCATGTGGACTCATGTGTTGCAACAAAAAGTAGATGCATCGTCATGACATTGCACTACTATGATATGACACTACTTTGCCTGTTGTGAGTGACAATAAATATATAAATACATCATATACCTCTTTGTTTCCTCATCAATTCTTTTATTTATCTATTAACAATTTATCTTTGATCATTCACCCTATTGTCACCACTCTCAACATCACTATTGTAGCTAACTGTTACATTTGTGATTAAGTATTTGCTAAATCTCTTGTTGACTGTTAATTCCACCTTTTGTTTACTTTACTTTTTAATCTTACATCTTATAGGTTGGCTCTGAAATATTTTCAAACTTCTATTGATTTTGTCACTGATAAAATCATTTATTTAATTGAAAAGTTTAGAAATTAGTATACCTCTTTATTTCCTCATCAATTCTGTTATTTATCTATTAACAATTTATCTTTGATCATTCACCCTATCTTCTACACTCTCAACACCACTCCTGTAACTAACTGTTACATTTATGATTAGGTATTTTCTAATTCTCTTGTTGACTGTTAATTCCACCTATTGTTTACTTTACTTTGTTATCTTACATCTTATAGGTTGGCTCTGAAATATTAGCCAATTTCTATTGATTTTGTAACTAATAAAATCATTTATTTAATTAAAATAGTTAGAGCTCAGTAAACCTCTTTGTTTCCTCATCAGTTCTGTTATTTATCTATTAAAATTTTATCCTTGATCATTCACCCTATTGTCTCCACTCTCAACATCACTCCTGTAACTAACTGTTACATTTGTGATTGGGTTGGCTCTGAAAAATTTACCAACCTCTATTGATTTTGTAACTGATAAAATTATTTATTTAATTTAAAAGTCTCATATTAAAGACTCAGGCCAACCTCATAAGGAGGGATTTTTAGATATTTTTCTTCATTTTCACCCTGCATTATTTGCACCCTAGATTTCACCACACCAAATCTGAGCTGGTTTCATTTCACAAATGAGTTTAGAGATGGTACTTTCAGTGGAGATCAATTATCTCAGGGTTAGACTTATCACAGAGGAGCTGGAATATTAATTATATATAAGGCATAAAAGACTGTTAAATGCATATGTTTAAACTTGTATACATTTATCTTGGTGATTATTGATTATTAAAATAGATATATTCTATTATCCTTTTTATTTGATTCACCCATCACTAGATGAAGTTATATGAATTCATAATAATGAAGAAATTTACCGATTTATATCAATTTGAAGTTTTGAAAAAAAAATTAGCACAGCAATGAGAGATCTCTATGACATGTTTGGACCACCAAAGGATAGCTTATGTTAGGATTAGGGTTGAGAGGTGAGGATGAGGAGCACTTTGGGTGCTATGCATTGTAATAGGTGGAAGCAAGGGATATTGGATATGGGAGTTTTATGGGGAAAGTGCTATGGGGTGCTCCTCATTAGACAACTTATATAGTAATCCAGTAACCTCTTAATCTCTCATAGTTGTAAACCTCACTGTTGATAAACCCAACATAGTCAGTCTTAGCTAGTCTCACTGCTGTATCAGCATAGTCAGTCCCATCTTAGGCTAGTATTAGAACTAGTAGTAGCTTTCACTGTTAGGACTTAACAGCCTCTGAGGTATAGCACACCATAAAAAAATACCTGGCACCTGCTAGCTGGTTCCAATCCCACAATTAATTTGTGACTCAAGAATAACTTAGACTGGTTTCATGCAAGTTGGCATGCTCAGTATTCAGTCTGTAGTCTTCTCAAAAGAATTACATATGAGTTAAAACTGAATAAAATCAAAGATTGGGATTGACACCTGCTATCAGGAGCCCACATTTTGTTTCTGGTGAGCAACTAACTGCCAAAATATTTTGTGAATAAAAGTAAATTGAAGAAAAAAATTTATCTTTTTTGGAGGGGGTCAGTGGCAAGTAGATCCACCAGAAGTGGAAAAATGGAATTCACATGTGCATTTTTGGGCTGGGCACCTATCATGGAACTAGGGATCCAAAAAGGTAATATTAAGGTTGTATTACATAAATACTCATCAAAAAAAGGTTTTTTTTAATGGTGTCCCAAGGTAGCTAACAATGGTTTTGTATTGGGGCCCACCCCCTTTATTTGAGCCCTAGGAGTTCTGAATAGCAATAAAAAAGAGAGAGAGAAAAGCTTGTTTTTTGAGAGCATATCTCAGGGAAAAAAAGTGAGAACTTGAAATTGAGTTCAGTTTTGTGACCCTATTCCATTTGTGGGTACATTTCTGTGACAAAACAGGGAATTTCACTTTTTGGGCCAAGGGCATGACTCTAGGAGTAGCCATTTTAGAGTCCTTTTTTTTTTGTTTGTCTGACATTACACAGCAGGAAAATGTCTTCTCACCCCATCCTCACCTCTCTTATGACATTATCCTTCTGCAAACTCATCCTCTAGTTGTAATAACTCAGTGGAAGGTACATTTTTACTTTTCACTTCTTAAATTTAATTTTATTGAAAATTTTGAATGAAAGCTACCTAACTGATCATGGGTATATTTGATAAGCTTGGAGAATTGATCATTTGAATTAAAGATTTTGCATCCACTTGAAGTTTGAAGTGTTTACCATATAAAACATTTTGAAGTTCTTTAACATTTTATCCACACAACATAAGTCCAATTTTGGTTGAGAATATCTTAATTTCACCTCAGTAAACACATCAGATTTATACCTGACTGGTCTAATATAACCAGCTTTATCCATCTGGGAAAAGACTTCCCCAGAAGTAATTTGACTTGAATCAACAGCTAAATAAATCCTACCTGCTCCTTTACCACAATCTAACTGATGGAGCACCATAAATTCTGCAACTAACTTCTTCAACTTCACAAATGCCTCTTCACACTCTTCATCCCACTCCCAATCTGCATCCTTTCTAGTTAACCTTCTAAATGGTGCTTTCCATGAAGAGAAGTCCTTGATAAACATTTTAACATAAACACATATCCCTAAAAATCCTCTGACTTCAGTAGTATTTTTGGGTCTTGGCCAGGACTGAATTTTATTAACCTTCTTCTTTGACATAATCCTACCCTCTTTGCATACCACATAACCAAGAATCTCCAAAGTTGGAACACAAAAAGAAAATTTTGAATAAGTGATAGTTAAACTAGCCTCTTCAATACTAAAAATATCCTCTCTAAAACAACAGCATACTCCCAGATGAATTTTTTTATCGCTTTATTCTCCTCCAACAATTCATTATTATAATCTGTTGAGGGATCTTTAATTCCACCATCATCAATGAGTATTCCAGAATATTGAGGAATTTCATCTTGAAGAATCCAAGCCATCTAAGCATGATAAACAGCAACCAAGTCTGTTGCACCTTGAGGTAATATTTTTAGCTGTAATCATCAAAGTGGAGTATGAAAAGTAATGAGAGGATTAGAGTCAGGATGTAACTATCTCTCATCATATCCCTTCATACTATCACCTAACCCATAATGCACTCTTCCAGAAAACACTTCTAAAAACTTCATTGCACTAGGTGGCATACCAGCATTTTTTATTGTATCCCTTTTTAATTACCCAAGACCATAAACTACCCTAAGCTTGCCATTGGTTTTCTTGATACAAAATACTGGACTAGAAAAACTTGATGAATACTGTGCATATAGTCCAGTTTGAATTTGCTCTCTAATAATTCAGTATAATCATCTTTTAAAGCTTCAGGGATTGGAATTGGAATTTCCTGCCATGGTTTATGACATACTACAGAAATCTTGTAAGGTTCCCAATAAGAATACTTCAACACACCTCTATCCTACTCAAAAAAAGAAATTCCCTTCTCCCTTTTTACCATCACATCCAAAAAGAACTTTTTCTTTTTACCTGATAAACAATCTTCAGGTCCAAAATTAACAACACCCAATCTTTCAAAAGTAATTCTTGATGTTTCAGAAAATTCTGGCAGATTATTTGACAAAAAGACTTTCATAAGGATATCTTGATAAATTTGGCCTCTTCAAAGGTGGGTTTAATTCAGTTGGTAGAAGTTCATTAATTGGTCTGACCTTATTAGCTACCTTTTTATATTTTGCTTCAATAACATCCACTTTGACTTGAGGGATAAGATCTCTTCTTGATCCACCATTAAAAATTTGTAATCAGAACTTTCTTTGTTATCAGAATTAGAAGAAAAATAAATTGGAACATAATTTTTATTATTATTTTTAGAATTTTTATCTTCTATATTTTCATATACTTTTACACCAATTTTTCCATTACCATAATCGAAATTCTCTTCTATAAAATCCCCATTAAATAAAGTAAGCAGTATTAACTCTTGCTGGAGAATAGAAAAATAATTATCGAAAATAATTTTTTTTGTGAATTAATTATATTAAGATTTTTTGGTTGATTTTGAAGAGTTAATTTCAGTTTATCCTCTTTCTGGAGGTTAGAAGCTATACTCCCAGAATTAATATCACCACTATCCACCATTTAAACCAAATTAAAATTCCAGTTTTTATCCTAAACTATACATCCCATCTTTCCTCTTGCATCATTTTTAATTTATAGAAAAACTTGATAAAGATAAAAGACATAGAAAAATAAATCACATTTTTTCAAACCAATGAAATATCGACATAAAATAATTGACAATCCACATGAATTATCTCCAAGTGAGCTGACCTATTTCAATACAGGATCTCTTTTTGAGGAGAGATTAAAAAATTAGAGTAATCAGCTGAGCTAACCCAAAAAATGGGGGTTTAAATTATTAATTTCTTTAAATAATTCAACAGAAGCTAAACTTTTAACTTGCCTATTCTAGGTGCAATCACAACACTGACACATTGAGGTTACCCCAGGCTTAGTTTCCCAATCTTCATCTCCTGGAGGTTTCAGCCACATATGAAAACTTCTCATATCATCCAGAGAAATCTCCAAAAGTATACCCATTCCAGATTGATAACCAATATTAGCTTCAAAATCCATCAAAAATGTACCACCAAGAACTGTTTTTACAACCCCTCTTGCCACATAAAACTGAACCTTACCAACTGATCTAGATCCGCAAACACCTAATTTTACATTCTCACTCCAAAAAGCAAGTGGAACCTGCTAGAAGGTGCCTATCCTTATATTCAGTTTTGATTCAAGAGTCAATTTGATTTTATGTTGCATGAGCTAGTGTGCTCATTTTTCAGTGCAAAGTCTTTACAGAAGAATTACAGCTGAGCTAAAATTGAGTTAAGTAAAGATAGGGATTGGCACCTGCTATCAGGTGCTAACGTTTTTTTTCTGGTGTCTGCTGTAACCATCAGCTCTGTAGAATTTCCTCCAATACCTCTAAGATTACCACCAGTGCCAATCTTGATTGGAAGACTTATACTTATAGCCTTCTCTAAAGAGATTAAAATAATTAGAGACCTGTAATCCACAAGGGATTTAACTCTTCACCATTTAAGGTAACAATTAGATATAACAGAGGAGCAGAAAATGAGTTTCCACCTCCTCACCAAACTTCTCCACACTTTCACACATATACTCCACCTCTCCATCTGCTACCTGTCTCCTTGTCACATGCTTCTTTCCCTTCTCTAAAAGGGCTGGAATAATTTTTAACAATTCACCTAAAGATAGAAGAATCTGAAGTTGATTCACCTTACACAAAAAAATATTCATTTCATTCTCTTGACCAGCAACTACTGGCTTTTCATATCGAGCCTTACTTTAACAAATTTTGTTCCAGGGACCTCCTGAGGTCCAACATCTTCAAAATAAACAACTCTCACCTTTTCACAGACAACTTTTACCAAACCAGATCTATTACTGGTCCTCCTCATACCCTCCATTGGAATGAGTCCACTAAAAATTAGTCTGGGTATAGATGCTAAAGGTATATCCTCCACAAAATCCTAATCTTCATCAATATGCATAGGTTCTCCATTTTAATCCAAAGTACCAAAACTAGGAGGCCCCATATCAGTCATCCCCTTCTAAGCCCTATAAATTTCATCTTTAGAAAAACCTTTCTTCTCCACCTTTTTTGGTTCCATCTTGCCTGGTTTAGTCCTTAATTAGCTCCGAATACTACTCTTAGCTTTAGTAACAGCTGCCCTTCTAGCAGATTCCACACCATATTCCCCTGCCATAAAATTTCCCCCCACTCTAGTAACCAAACACAACTCAAAACCACCAAATGAGGTTGAAAATTTGGCCCTACTGACCCACTTCTCTTTACACTTTTCATTCTCACTTTTACAATTACCATCATTACTTTTGCCTTTTCCAACATTATCATCATTATCACCAGGCAACTCCTCAAACCTGGATCTCTTTTCACCCAAAATATTCTTCCTAACTAAATTAGTGGGAGCCTAAACTTCAGTAGGCTTAATGAAAGATTCATCAGTAAACTTGTAAACCTTTCCATAAAATTTGACTCTACCAGCATTCAGGTCTCTATCTTAATAAAAACAATCAATATCTCTGTTCTTCCTCTTATAATAATAAGTGCACACCCTTGGATCACCATACACACCTCTAAAACTGTTAACATTGGTGTTTCCTTTCCCAGAGAATCAGTCATTATTGCCATTATAACCATAATTCCTCCTCTCATAACCCAAAGATTAATAAGAATAAGAATAGTACAAAGCAACAGGCATATTATTGAACTTCAGTGTCTCTTGAACAAAAGTTTCAAGCTGCTTTTTCAACTCAACAAACTGATCCACCATTTGATTATCAACATTTCCCTCAACTTTAGCAATCATCTGTCCCATATGAGCCTTCTTGGCCTCTTGAACGTTAAAAAAAATATCATTATTTTCAGGCAGTACTACACTTATCTTTCTGAAATACTGAGTGCAAGACTCCTGATAGCTGTCTAATTTGATAAGCTTGATTTATGACTCCACCTTCTCCTTGATAATTTCCAGATCAGGTAGTCTCTGTTCCAATTAGGTGTAGTCTTCATCAGAATTTTCCTAGATAACTCCTTTAGCAAATCCATCCTAATAATCCTAATAAATTAAGACCAAAAGTTATCCCTAACCTGATTTTTATGAGTAATTTTATCTGCCAAAACCAGATATTTCACACCACCTCATTAAACTTCCCAAGAAGTTTCTTATAATACACAAATGTAGCAACCCCATCCTTTTCCTATCATAAAATATTAATTTTGTTCAAGTTCACCATATAATACCTAACACCTATTCTTTTCACCATCTCTTTTTACAATTTCATCCAGTCCCACTTATTTTAACCATCCATTTTAATGACTCTTTTTTCACCTCTCTGTCAACAATAAAAAACATGATTTTCTTCACCATGTACACATGAGAAACCCCAAAAACAGTTGTAGTAGCTTCATAACTACTCAAAAATCATTCAACTTACTCCCCATTAAACATGGTCCCATCCTAATTTTGAATCTTAACTTATTCCATAACAGGAGCACCAGTACCAGCAAAACCAGATCCAGAAGCAGAAGACATCCCACAAAAAACAGATTAACCATTAAAAAAGTGTTACAATAAGTGAGCCTATTTCAGGCTAAGATAATTTTGTTTAAAAGCCTGAAAATTTGAACCCCACTTTGGGTGCCACTAATTTAAAAAGACTCTTACAGTTACCTTGCTGTAAGCAGAGTCCAAGGGAGTTGAATATACCTAGGCCAGCCTGGTCCCAATAAGTAAAATATGAGTTCTCAAAAATATAAGCTATAATGTCTACTTGATAAGAAAAATGAAATGTTGAAAAGTTTTTTTTAATGGTTTTGAGATGATATAATTTTTGTTCTTAAGTTAATATGAAGAAATACAACAAAAATCTGTACCAGTGAAAAGTTATTTTAATGGTTGAATTTATATATTTTTATTAAGTTTTTATTTCTGTGAAAAGATGCTAAAAATGAGCCACTAAATTTGAGAACTTTCAGATGATAAATGTCATGCGCCATGTGATACTCAAAGAAAAAGTCAATCTTTTAATCCATATATCAATACACAAATCCATACTTGAAGTGCAAAAAGCAACATCTACCTAGCAACTGCTTTTCTCCTTTGTTGTCTTGATTCAAACAAACTAGAGACTGCTCTATCTAAAACCTTAAATCTAAATTAGTCAATCATCTTCTTATAATCTTCAACTTTAAGCAAATGCACAGTGTATTAAGTGCTCAAATAAAATAGTATAGTTTTAATATTGGGTTATTGTGTGATTACAGGTAATTAAAGGTTTGTGAGTGGGAATAGGAGTAAGGTTAAAGGATCAGTGGGCTATAATAAAGGGTAAGTATTAAATCAAGGGCAAATTATTATAAGTTTCAATGGGAGGTGAAGTTTTAAATATAATTGGTGGGATTTGGGTTGACATTCCTTAGAATTAAATTATAATATTGTTGTGATAGTAGTTACATTTATAGAAAACTATTATTGTTTCCTACCTTTCTTAATAATCAATTTCAATTCAAAACCTATAAATCTCCAAAATCCCTTTTGATTAATAAGCTCCAACCCTTTGTGAGATTCATTGAGTTTTTTGTGTACTCTACCATACATTATTATTCACCTCAAAATTTCCTGGAAGCACAGAATTTATCTTCTATGTATCTTCAAATCACTACTTCAAGGTAGTCCTCAATTACACTTACCATTCTCACTTACCCAAGAACACCCTCAAACTTTTGCATAGGCCATCAAGTGCCAATACCCTATTAGTGCGTACTTATATTTTGCTGTGTAAAATATATGAAGTGTTATGTAAAAATGTTATATTTATAAGGGTATTATAAATTGTAAAGTGTTACGTAATGGATGGTTGTTATGCATTATATTTTCTGTTTTATGTACTATGATATTTCATTTTATTACCTAATTTCAAGTCTATAGCTTATATATGCATATTCTAGCCACATGCCTCCGTTTACCTTCTGAAGCTTGTCCAGAGTTTGTCTGGAGATTCCAAGAGCTTTTATGGAGCTTGTACTTACTTTGGGACTCAATTAGAGCCTTAAAAACTTAATAAAAAATCTTTTAAAATCAGAGATAGTAGAGCTACATCTAGAGAGAATATTCACCAAATATTGTAGCCTGTGTAGCCCTACTTAAGAAGCTAAAAACCATTAATATTAAGTTAAGTAAAAAATCAAAAATACTTACAAATACTTAATAAAATAATTAAAAACAAAAGAAAAATAGCTACAATTCTCATAAAATCTTTAAAGGCTCTTGAGACTCTTGAATTTTATTCTCATGCATTTTGAAGCCTAAATTAGTGTATCTTGACTATAAAATAATTTTTTTGATGTGTTATTTGACCAATTTTCACCATAAAAACAACCATTTTCTTTATAATAATACTCTTCTAAAATTAAATAAGCCTTCAAATCTTCATATTAAATGTCCTATAATAAATTTAGATAAACATTTTAGTGTTATATTAATCTTTAGACTGCCAAAACGTCATTATTATTTATAAATTCTATATGATTCACCACAGGAAATTGGGGGGGGCTATTGCTAGCAATACCCCTCATTTAAAAATGTTGGGAAGTGGTTGGAAAGCTGTGGGAAAGCTGTTGGGAATTCATTGTGAAACCAGATTTAAATCAATTGGACAAAGATTTGGTAATCAGTTAGACGTAGATTCAACCCAACTCAATCACAGATCTCTTGGAGCTTGGTGATTACTTTGATCTTCAGCTGAGCACAGATTGAGAAAATCTTGAACATATAACTTAACATATCATAATATTCACTTTCCCATTTTGTGGAAAGCAAAATTTGATATTTGGTCTAAAAAATCTACAGATATTTTCTTGCCAAGTTGGTAACAGAAGGTTAAACTATAGTATCTCAATTATTAAATTAGACCACATAGATATTTGATAAAAAATTCAATTCAAATCAATTTTAATATTATTGAGATCACCATAAGTGTCTGTCCAAAGACTTACAAAAAGTATGTTAGTATCAAGACATAGTTCTAGGTAGTAGTTTCAATTTGGATTTTGAACTGCCATCTAAAGCATTTTACTATTAGACAGAAACATAAGTAAGTGTAATAAGAGTGAAATTATTCTGTTTTGTGATTATAATGAAACAATAAAGCACATTTTTATTAAGAAAATTTTTCTTCTTCCACAAACCCAAATTTACTCTATAGGCTCAAGATTTATTTTTAAGCCATATTATTTATTTCAGTTATCATTCATTTACTTCCAATGTTTTTTAAAAAGATAATAATAATAAATGTGAAAGAATTATGATCTTAGCGTAGTGTATGCTAAAAAGTTATTTTCTCGTTTTATTCAAAACTGATTATTCATTTTTTGGTTCAATTCATCTTTTAACAACCACTATCTTCAGATACTATTCTTACATAATATGTCAAGTCTCAGATGTGTTGGACCGTTCTCAATAACGATCAATCAAATTTATATGAATGTAATTTCAAGATTTCAAAACTCACCAACCCCCACAATTTTACAGCGAGGCCATTTGAATGTTCATATTTTTGGACTATTTGAAGAAAGGGAACCAACCCTTGTTGATAATGTTTCTCAAGTAAAGAGTCAGCACATTGGACCACTATTGGGTGAAATTGGGTCTGGATCTCACCATTTAAACCAAAGAAGTGCCTTGAATCCTATGAAGCCATTCTATTTTCATGCTTACTTCGTTCCAGTTTTTGGTAATCAGTATCAACTTTGGGGATTCCTCTTTTCTTCAAGTACACTAATCAGTCTTGCTAAAGATGCATTTTCTTCTGCTCAAATCAATTTATGTCTGATCTTGAAATACGGCTCCACTATCTTTTTTAATATCCTGTATGTAATTTTTGAAGGCTCTTTCCAAACATCTCAGAGTACTCAAGACTGGAAAGCTGATCAACTTATCCAAGCAATCAAAAAAGTTCTCAAAACACATCAACTTCAAGCAATAAATTTTATGATTGACAATGAAAAAATGTTAAAGCAAAAGTTGGATATCATGTGAAGGCACCAGGACAACCATTGGCTTAGAACTGGATTTGATGACTATAAAGATCAGTTTCCTAACAATCAATTAACCCCTGAAGGAAACGGGTCAATACTCGCTGATGATATGGGTTTGGGAAAGACGCTGTCAAATCTTTCTCTTATAAGTGCAACTCAAAGTGAAGCAAGACAATTCCAGGTATCAGAAAATCAAGAAGGTATTTATTGGAGTTCAGCCACACTGATTATATGCCCACTGGCAACACTATTGAATTGGATCAATGGAATAAGTGTGCACTTTGAAGATAATGCACTTCATTTCAAGGTTCTTTATGGGAAGGATTTTCAAAATACTAACGTCAATGAGCTACAGGACACTGCTATTGTTTTAACAACCTATGAAACAGCTAGCCCAACAATCTCAAAAAATCAAAGCCAAAAAAAGATACCGGTGACTCAAAAGCTCTTTTGGTATAGAGGTGTTTTAGATGAAGCTCAGTTAGCACCCATTTCTATATCTAAAACTTAAAACTTAACTTTTATAATCAATTTTCATAAATATTCTTTTAGTTAAATTAAAAATCCTTACTTGCAGAAGGCTCATACAATATTTGACTTGGAATCCCAACACCGACTATGCTTGACTGGAACTCCACTTCAGAACAGGCCCACTGACCTTAAAAGTCTAAAATTTTTCTTAGAATTGAAAAGTGGCAAGAAGACTGGTTATGGAAGAATTTCCTTTTTCAAGGTTTGAAAAAATGAAAGGCTAATTCTATCAAATCAATCAATCACTTAATGAAAGTCATAAGCCTATGTAGAGCAAAAGATGCAATTTTGTCTCTTCCAAAAAAGATTCAAAGGGAGATATCAGTTCAATTAGCAGATCCATGGAGGTCTAAACTTGATATGCTTCAAGAAGGATTCACTGAGCGATATGGGCCCTCCAGAAGCACTGACCTCCCTTGGGACTCATCTGAGTTTCTTAGAGAGTTGATGATTTTAATAAAATTCTGCAACCATCCAATCTACAAAAATCTGGATGAAACTCCAACTTTTGATTTCACCTGGCAGCATTCCACAAAGATTTGTCATCTTATAGGCCACTTGAAAAACTTTTTGTCTGGTGAAAGGGGCATAAATTTTCGGAAAGATGTTATATTCTCCAACTTTGCAGACTTTTTTCAGATGTTAGTGATCATATAATGAATTGTTTTACAAAACTGTGTTGGCTTATTAAAATTTTTTTTCTAATATTTCAAAATAGAATAAAAATGGCTCTAGATGACCACAATATTAGGCATACCCAGCTTATGGGTGAACTCAACAGGACAAAGCAAGACAAAAATATGCATGAATTCCATTTTAATAAAAATTGCCAAGTTTTGGTTGGAACAATTCAGGCTGCAGGAGTGGATATAGATCTCAAGTGTGCTAAAATGTATATATAATGGTGAGTTCAATGTCTTATATTTCATATTAAGAACAAAAATATTTAATTTTTTATATGTTAAATGTTGAAATAAGAGCCGAATTGGAATCCAGAAGTTGAGCAGCAGGCTGTTGATTGGCTGTATAGAATGGGGCAGAAAAATGAAGTAAATGTTTTGAATTATTTTGTGCATGGAAGTATAGAATTCAGCATGTATAAGATTCAAATGAAAAAAATGGAGCTAAAATTGTAAGCCAAATTAAAATTCTATAAATTTTAATGATAATAGTAATCGTTAAAATTATTTTTTTGTTTTCAAGTCTAAGTGTCCCAAACAGTGGAAATGAGGAGTATGAGTGTGCAAACCTATTATTAAGGGAGTTTGTCAATCACTCACATTAGAGGAAGCAAGAATTTTAAGGAGAGCAGGTAAATTTATGTGATTTTGAGGATTTTAAAGTCTGAGTTCTTGAGGATATAGAGATGCAAGATATAAGGGAGAATAATTGTCATTCGGCAAACCCCAGGGGACATGAGAAGGATTAAGGTTAGGTGATAATGTTGAAACCAAACTAATTATTTTGTACAAGGCCAAGTCATCTAGCACACTTCCAGAGTAGGTCAAAGTATCTCGTATATCAAAGTGTTGTTGGTCAAGATATTGTGCAACTTTACAAAAATCTTCAGACCTCCAATTCATTAAGATACATCTTAAAGATCCATCATTATCAATTTCTGTGTCTGAACAACACTTGATGTTTGTGAAAAGTTTGTGATAAGCTTAACAATGTGGAACTTGTTTAAGAAGTTTAGTTTGGTTAACTGAATTGTAAGAATCATTGTTATTTGAAATAAAGGTCATAAATAAAAATTGTTGAAAAAAAGGGGATTTTCATACTTTTTTTTATTCTATATTTATGCTTTCTCACTTTGATTATTTCTTGAGAACTATCAGAATCCTTCCCAAGTCTTAATTTATCAGAATGACCTAAAAACCAACAGAGAAGAACTCTCATTCTATTTGAGAAGCTAATTTGAGTTGAGTCAATTGGATATGCAATCAAATTATTGGTTTTTAAGGCATTGTCCCAGTGTTTAATGAGAATATTTTCCAAGACCTGGTTCCATTTGTCAAACTAATCTAGGTTCCAAGCAAAAGTTGACCCTGTGAAACCGCACATGCCAAGGTGGTCAATAAAAGATTCACAGAAAATTGGTGGAAACTTTTCTGAAACAGCTGAATTTGATTCTGGATGAGGTAGTTCAAAGGTGATGTTGCAAGAATTCATGTCGAATGATGAAAATCTGTATAATTGCTCTTCAGTAGGGTTTTGTTTCCATCCATTTGATTCTGGTGACATATCCAAAAGTGAAAAACAAAAATTGTGTATAAATCTACAAAAGTGAGAATTGAATGGAGGCAAAGTCTCATTAAAAATTCTATTAAGTGTTTGTGTCAGCCAGGCTACTAGACTTACCCAGTGAAATAATTAATTATTTACTGGATGAAGCCGCACCTTATCATTTTAATTATTTAATTAATTAGTTACATTAAAATTACTTATAATAAATTAACTAATTACAGAATGATAAAATTAAATAAATAATTAAAATTAAATATAAAATTGTCCCTTATATTTTTTCTCTAACACCGTGCTCATTTGACAGGTTGGAAGAAAGAAAGAATTATATTAAAAAATAGATTTTAATATTCAAATAATATTAAATATATACAAAAATTCAAATTTCTTATTTAGAATTGACTTCTACAGTAAATATTAAATAAATTGATGTATTTCTGACATACTCTGTAAATACATCTTTTTGACGCCTTTGTTTTAGAACAAATTTATTATTTGAAAATACTCCTTCTGGAATATTCTTTTTCTCTCTCTCTCATACTACTGTTTTCAGAATTTTATTGCCGTGCTTTGTCCCTCCTTTGCCTATATAAGGCCTCTCTTTTGGTTGTTTTTTCTTCATTCCATTACTACATTATTTTATTACAATTACAAACAATCAAACTTATTCTTATATTCTATAACATTAGTATTTACAATAATGTAACTCTAATCTATAAATTATATCAATATTTTAATCCTACCTCTTTTATTTGAGTAATTAAATCACGTAGATTAAGAAATATGTACCATATTGTTGAGAATCCATTTTAACCCTTAAAATCCTTGTAAAACTTCATACCAAATCTTCTAGACCAAAAGCGTACCTTGACAGTTTGTGTGTTTTTGGGCAGTTTTCCATGAGGAAAGTAAGAGCTACTAGTGTTCATAAACAATTAGATTAAGAAAGTGTTCAATAAAATTAAGCAAAATGGAAGGATAAATTGTGGAGCTTCAAAACTTTATGATCAGAGTTGATTTAAGGAGAAGTATCACAAAAATTAAGAATAAGAAATATTTAAACTTTATGGCATTATAATATGCATAAATCATTTTTTATATGAAATTTGAACTCAAAAGGAATGGTACAAAAGGAAGAGAATGATTATGTGATAAAAGCGGACTCATTTGAGAAAAGTATTTTTTTATTTTTTCAAAAAATGTTACCACAAAAATAATTTGATAAATGTTAGACTATGTTCATTTTTTGATTACCAAAAAATTATTTTTGGTCCAATATGATAGTAATACATATTCAATTGAGTAATTTTTTTCAACCTGAATAAATAGACTAGAGTGTCACTTCATCACATTTATGTATGAAAATTTATACAAGGTTTCAGATTTTTTGTAATGCTTTAAGGTTTACACTTTTGTAGCATCTATTATTTGAGTATTTTTGATTATTTCTTTATAGAAAATTAAACCTAGTACAGACCAATTTTCAAAGTGAAGGAAATATGTTTGTCATTGTTTTTTACAAAAAATTAACCTTATTTTTGGGGTAATTTTTAAATAATTATGTTAAAAATATGGATTACTTTTATTATAGTCCATAACTAAATTTTTTTACTAAAATCGAATAATTATAGGGTAGTTAGATATAACTCAGAAGGCATTTGATAGAAAAAAAATTAAGATGCTTGTGTGTAAAATAGAATTTTTTCTATGATAGAAAATATTCTGATAAACATGCATGCATTCTTGTACAAATGCAGAGAGTATATAGAATACAAATAAAGTAGACTGCATAGCTTTTAATTAATATATAATTTATCTGATTAAAAAGTGAACATTTAAACTTAAAAAATTTCAACACATATTCCATCATATTCTTTTGATAAAAAAATAGCTTATATTAGCTACTGCCTTGCAAAAAAAGGAATACCTTCAATCGGTAATTTCCAACACCACACAATATGGGGGGCAGACTTGCTAGCAAGTCCGCAACCTTGGACCCAAACTCACCATAGATTGAACACACATTGAGCTATTGATAAAGGAGCCATACAATCAGGAATGAACACCACTCAGAAGAACAGTTTTAGGTGGGTGTTCAAGTAGAGTTCAGTATGGGTTCAGTATGAGTTCAGTCTGAGTTCCATCTGAGTTCCATCTGAGTTCAGGTTGAGGACTTGCTAGCAAGTCCACCCCCTATATTGCGTAGTGCAACAGCTAACTTATTCCTACATTTATCACAATTACAATGCCTACATTTTTTCATGTATGTCAATTTCAAGAGCTTGGCTGTGTCAATAGAAAGTATCAAACTTCTTCTGGGTCCTTTGAAGTTGGTATGGCTTTCAAAAGCTCTAATTCTTATGCAAAACATCAAGAGGAAAGAAATAGGAAGGCCCAGATGGTTATTTCTTCCAACAATTCTCATAACATTGGAAGTTCCAGCTCCACAGAAACACTAAGCTATATATCTAAAGTTAAAAGTGAGAATAAAAGTCTTTATGATGTTCCAATGATTTATTATATAGGGGAAGTCACTATTGGGGGCATAAGTATCTTCAACAGTCTCTAGAAACTCAAATCTTGTGGAACAGTATAGCCAAATAATTATGTGGCAGGCAGAAAAACTTTCTCTGATTCATCATTTGAGCAAAGAAGGTTGTACTAAACTATTGGATGAAGAAATTAAGAAGCTCAAACTTCTAGGTGATAGTGGAACACTGGATTCTGATAGCATTGTCCGCCTGATCCCACACTCAATAGATACGGTTTTTAGTTGATTAAAGCCCAATCAATCATTTTTCACTAAAACATGCTGTCCTAAATGCTTTTCTATTTATGATTATAACTCTGAATCTCAACCATCTATACTATGTTGCAATCAACTGTTTTTTTCATCATCAAAGCACTATTTAAAAATGTTTGGAGCAGGACAAATTGTAGTTAAATGTGATGAAAGGCTGTATTTGATGAAGGAACATAAAGAACATGTAAAATACTTATCTCTTAAAAAATTTCATCACCATTCTTTTATCAACTGGCTTAAGGAAAATATCAAACTGTTCAAATTTGAGCTTCTTATTGAGAAGAAAACCCCTGTGGCAGACGATGTAAAGTGTGATTTGATGAAGGATGTTTGTGATGGTTCAATTTGGAAAAACTTTCCCATTACCACTCCATCTCTGGGTGACAATTATGATGAATATACAATACATTCAGGAAACTTAATGTTGACTGGTTTAGGCCTGGTTGTAATAGGATTGGAGGTCATCAGAGGTCTGTAGGAAATATTATGATGGGGTGTATGAACCTACCTCAAGAAGATAGATACAAAATGGAAAATATTTTTTTGTATGCTATTATACGTGGACAAACAGAACCCACATGTGAATAGCTTAATCACCTTCTAAAACCACTGGTTAATGATTTACAAACTCTATGGGATGGTATATTGATTGAAAAGACACATCTTTATTCACGAGGCTGGAAATTAAGAGTTGCATTGTTCTCTTTGATAGGTGACATTCCTGCAATACAAAAATTGGCTGGCTTTTTGAGTCACTCTGCAAGAATCTTCTGCTCTTTCTGTAATATCTCTAAAGATGAAATTAGTGAAAAAAATGTGGGAAATTTTTCATTACGGAATAATGAGGATCATATGTGCTGGGCAACAAAGTGGAAAAATTCTAAGTCACATTGGGAGCGTGTATCGATTGTTCAGAATCATGAAGTATGATGGAGTGAGTTGAATAACCTTGAATATTGGTGTCCAAATGAATATTTCTCAATTGATTTTATGCATTTACATATGCTTGCCAACCTAATAGATAACAGTCTAAGCTATTTTCAAATCCAAAATGCAGCAAAAGATCTAAAAATAAAGCTGGAAAAGGATAAAAATTGGCATGTAAGAGAAGAAGATGACAATTTTGTTTCTGATACTTCACTGCACAAACATTCTAAAAAACATAGAAGTAGCTTAAGCACCACGAATAATGATGATAATGATACAGGACACACAGCACAGCATAAGTGGCAAAGACTTACAAGTTCAAGACAGTCATCAAGTCATCATGGACTAGATAGTGAAAGATTGTGAACAAATCAATCAAGAAGCCTTAGTAGGTCATCCAGCCCCAAATTTATCCCTCCACATAGCAATTTAACCTCATTACAGTCTAACAGCAGTGGCAGTAGGAACTCATTGTATAACTTAAGGCAACAGAGCATTAGCATATCACAGAGTTAAGGATCTCACTCATCAAATGAGACAGCTAGAGATGAAGAAAATAAAAGGAAAGGTAAGGAGAAAGAAAATGAAGGTAGTAGTAATCCAAGAATCACAGCAGCAGATCTACAGGTTGTATGGAAGATGATTGATCAAGTAAGATGGCCTTCCTGGCTAACACAAGTTCCAAAATCAGTAGTATCTAAAAAGGCAGGATCCCTCAAGGAAGCAGAATGGCACATGCTGTATACTCTATACCTCCCTTTGTTGCTTATACCCCTTTGGTTTGAAAAATTTAAAGAATCTGAATCTTCAGCTTCCTCAGCTGAAAAACCAAGAGAATATTATCTTCTCAACTCACTTGTAACATTATGCTTGATCACCAATTTTTTGACATTAAAAAATATACAGACTAATGAGCTTAAAGATCTAGATAAATTTCTGTTAGAGTATCGTGAGTGCCTGGAAGAGGGTTGAAAGAATATTAATTCAAAGCCAAATCTGCATATCACTCAACATTATCCTGAAATGATAAAGCGTCTTGGTCCACCATCAGGTACAGCTACTTGGTCTGGAGAGCAGGTGAATCATATATTATCTTAAATTCCAAACAATCACCATCCACATATGTAATGTTTGTAATCAATGATTTAAAAAATCAGCTGTGCTAATTCATTAATATTGACCACAGGAGAGATACTGCTAACAATGCTCAAACATTGGTACTGGAAGTCTAGGGTATTAGATATTGGTGAAGCTAAAGATAATGATCAATGTGAGACTAAAAAAATTCATATTGATCTTGATAAACAAAACAAAAGGATCCATCTATGTATGGAATTATTTACTAAATGGGTAAGGGCACAAATGGAAAAGAAACTTCAAGACAGGCTTTGACACCATCAGAGAGAAGTGAGGATTGGGTAGTTGAAAACATAGCAAGCATATTGATACATGGAAAGAGGTTTACTATTTACCATTGACACATTGCTAATTCAACAATTGAACTCTACTATGGAAAAGATAGCCAGTTTGGGCAAATCGATGATCTTTTCAGGTCAAAGGAAGATAATGATCAAAACTATTTAATATTAAGTCCTTTCAAGGAGCTCCGTTCAGAAGAAACATCAAAGGATCCCTATGAGCTTTTCCCACAAGTGCATTGCCGGTTAGTAAGAGTAGCCAAAACAACTCAAATTATGATAAAGAAAGATGCAATAATTGGACATGTAGAAATTGTTGAGCACAAAAAATGAATGTTTGGAATCAAAGACGAGTTTGTCACTGCCATTGGACTGCAGACAGTAGTGAGTGAAAAAATTAATCAAATTTGCTTTCTGTGGACTAACATCTTTGTGTTAATTTGGGATTAGGGAAATTTGTAGGATTGGTGATGTTTGTAAATGGTAAAAGAAATATTTCAATTCTTGATTAAAAATTCAATGCATCCAGCTTACCTTATCTTAAATCAGTGAAAAATTACATTGGTTGTTTTTAATGCAAGAGAACCCATGCTTTCAATGAGTCATTTTTATCTTAAATGTAAGAATGAAAGAAAGAAAATCATGATAATGAGAAATATGATAAAATTGTTACTTAATGAATAATCTTCTTGCTCATTCATCTACTATAAATACTTTGACCTTCCTGCTTTAGCAGATAGCTATATATTATTCACTTTATTTTTCCACAAGAGAACATACATGTTAACAAGACTATAAACATAGTATCTTTCTTTACTTTTACTTTGATAGGTATAAATTTTAAAGACTGATTATTTTTATTTTATTTTATTACAGTTCATTATGGATGATAATTTTGAAGGGATGTCTGTTGACCCAACTGATTCCGAATTTTTTCCACCTCAACATACTAATACTGGAAATACTCCACAACCAGATGCATCTCAATCTGTACCAACTAATTCTAACACACCACCTAATCCCAATCCAGGCCAAGAGTCTCATTCAGAACCAAGAAATTTTAATCCCAATCATCCTTCTGCTCCTGAAAGTGCTGATCAGCATGCGGATCAACTAGGAAGAGATTGGGCTAGTGAAGTATTGAGGGAATTTTTTGGAGACAAATCATCATCTTCTCAGCCTAACCAAGGAGTAAGCACAAGTGGAGCTGGTAAGTCAAATTTTTAGTGTATTCTTTTATTTAAAAATAACCAATTTAATTAACTTATTTGAATTGTTAGTGAATCCCTCAATCATTATGGGTATCTGTGATTGCCACAGACTCAATTGAGCAGAGTCTCATGAACGAGAACAGGGGTTAAGGGCTGTAAGAGGCTTAGTTAGAAGGAATGATGTTCCCAGGAGCTCAGACAGTCTAAATAGAAATATTTACCACTTTCTGAAGTATTTTCTTGGAGGACCAACACAAATAGCAAAATATCCTGCAAGCCCAACACCTTTGGAGATTGAAAATTGGAAAGCCTGGAACCAATTCAAACTGTCCTAACCCAAGTCCAATCTTCTAACCGTGCCAATTCTGCAGCTGATTGAAAATTTCTGATAACCAATTCTATAGCCTTCTTGTGATCCAAAATTTGACTACCCAAATTTTTTCCAGCACCTAAGCCTTGAGGACTAAAAGGAGGAGCACCTATCCCAATTTCTTTCAAAAGAAACTTAGAGCGTGAATTGCAAGAAAAAGGTTTTCGGAAATTTGCCTTTGATTGGACTTGCCGTGATTTTTCAGAATCAACTTGGAATCAAGTCATGGGAAGCATAGTATGCAACCACTGTACCAGGTGGCTCACCACCTTGAATATAACCATCAGTCAAAGCTTCAGTTCACTCAATGTGTTATTGAGAAATAGGTAGTTAATAAGTGGAAGGAGATGATACGGTTGTTTGGGAAAGAAGAGGAAAGGGTGGAAAGAAAAAAGATGGAAAAGAGGGCAAGGGCACAAGTAAAACGTTATTGGAGCAAGGAAAGTTTTTTATTTCACTTTGCTTTTTGTTATTATGAAGCTGATTTAGTTGGAATTCAGATTGCTAAAGCTAAAAGTTAGCAAGAGATCTCTGCAGTGATGTGCCAGGTTTTTTTGTGCTTTTTCATGATACTAGGTGCATCTCTGATATTGAGGAAGGCCCACCACCAGCCCCAAATGCACCCATCCGAGCTATTCCTGGATGGAGAGGTCCTGAACTCAATGATTTGTTTAAAAAAATGGATAAGATGACAGAGGACTTAGCCCATACACCAGCTCAAAGAGAATCGGCATCAAAAACATATTCATGTTCATCAGAAAGGACAGTTGCACAACATGATGTATTCAATGTTCCCAAATACCTCCCCAAGAATTGATATTCAGAAACATTTTTGGCAGGATTATCTGTGAATGAATGTGAGTCACTTGGGGTTGGAGCTGATATTGATCTGGTAAAGATTTGTGAATCAATTAATACAGCATCAAAATCATCATTACTTGGGTATAACAGTGAATCTTCTGTGTAATATAGCTATCTTATATTGAATTTTATGTATTCTGTTATTTTTCAAAGCAGCTTGGTATATTTTATAAGGTGATATTGAGAGAGAGTAACAATTTTTTTAAGAAAAACAAATAATGTATGAGATATAAAAATGTATTTTCAACAAATTGATGGTCCATACCTCTTTATGTCACATTTATGTATCCATATTAATTTTGATCAAAATTAATGTTGACCAATACATATTGAATACACGCTATGCCACTTACACTTGCCAGGCATAGCTACCATTAAATATGCCAGTATCAAAATTAATTTTGATCAAAATCAATGAGCATGTTAATCATGAATTTCTGGAGTCAACTGCATATTTACATGCATGGTGCCTTTCCAACATTAATTTTGATTGAAATTAATTTTTGATACTGGAAAATTGAATGGTGGTTATTCCTGGAAAGTGTAAGTGGCATAGTGTGTATTCATTATGTATTGGTCAACATTAATTTCAATAAAACTTAATATTGACATTTGCATATTGAATCCAAACCAGCAAACAACCCAAAAAATTCTTCATAAATCTGCTCATTAATTTTGATCAAAATTAGGGTTGACCATATACATATTGAATGGTAGTTATATCTGGTGTGTGTAGGTTGTAAAGCTTGTGTTCAATGTGTATTGTTCAACATTAATTTTGATTGAAATTAATATTAATGTGTAAATGATATATACATGCTCAATATGCATTGTAACATGTTTACTTAAGAATAGAGGGCCCTACTTTTCATCTTACAGAAAAATGCTTGGTGGCATGTCAAAGTCAATTTTAATTAAAATTAATGTTGACATGTTACCATGCATAACAGTAAGCAACTGACTACATAAATTGATGATAATCATGAACCTTAATTTCCACTGAAATTAATGTTTCCAAATGCAGATTGAATAAAAGCTATGCCACTTACACTAGCCAGGCATATTTACTATTTATTATGTATTGGTCAACATTAATTTTTATAGAAATTAATATGGATATGTAAATATTATATTTACCCTCAACATGTATAGTAAATTTCAATACTTTAGAATACTTTCTGTTCTTTACATGTCATGCAAAAAAGCATTATATCATTTAAACATTAATTTTGATCAAAATTAATGTTGGCATGCCATTATGCATTCAAACAACTAACTGACTGAAAAAGTTCATGATCAAAATGCTCATTAATTTTAATCAAAATTAATTTTGACCAATACATATCGAATATAAGCTATCTCCACTTACTCAGACCAGATATAACTACCATTCAATATGTATATGGTCAGCCTTAATTTTGATCAAAATTTATGGGAAGTTTTATGAAGATTCTTTTGGGTCGTTCGCTGGCTTGGGTTCAATATGGAAATGTTAATATTAAATTTGATAGAAATTAATGTTGACCAATACATAATGAATACACACTATTCCACTTACACTTTCCAGGAATATCTACATGCAATATGACAGTATCAAAAGTAATTTTGGTCAAAATTAATGTTGGGAAATCACCATGCATAAAAATAAGCAGTTGACTCCAGAAATTCATGATTATCATTCTCATTAATTTAAATCAAAATTAATTTTTGATACTGGCATATTTAATGGTAGCTATGCCTGGCAAGTGTAAGTGGCATAGCATGTATTCACTATGTATTAGTCAACATTAATTTTGATCAAAATTAATATGGACATGGAATATGCATAAAATTCCAATAAGTATAGGTAAGCTAAGCAGCTGGATTAACTGGTTTGATAAAGTAAACCATATAAAAATTTATGTTTTAATGCCTTGGTTAATTTCGATTGAAATTAATTATAAGCCATTCATGTTGAATTTTATCTATGTCTGTGTAGTCCATGTGACATGGCTTGTATTCAATATGCAGGGGTCTACATTAATTTCGATCAAAATTATGAGGTTCATTGCCTCATAAATTTTGTGGTTTCTGTCAGGGTTCCATGCATGGTTCCATATGATACTTGTTAATTCCTGTCAAAATTAAATTCAACACCAATATATTGAATACAAACCATGGCACTTACAGTACTTGGTCATAGCTAAAATTCAATATGCCAGTCTCAAAATTAATTTCAATAGAAATTAATCAGGATCCATGAAGTTTATCAATAGTGTATGAGTTAAGTTTCAAGTCATATGTTTCATCATTTTCTTGCACCCATTTCTAGGTTATCCCAACAATTTTTTTCAAGCTTTATTATATTAATCAAAACTGTGGTAAGTTGCAAAAAGTTACCTAATCCAAATCTCAAATTGAATATTAATGTTTTAATAATTTTGAATGTTGCTTAAGGTATTTCATTGGGTGATTCATAATAATATTTTATCAACTTAGTAGTCCTATAACTTTTGAAAAGTAACAATATTGGTATAGTTAGGGACAAAAATGCAATATCTTGTGAAGACTAAGATATATTGTAAAATAAAGCTATTCAACTTTTTTCTCCCTAAGTTGTATCCAAGTTTATCAATGGTTTGGTCACTGAGCCCACACCCTTGCCTGAAACTCCTCCTGTCACTTAAAAAACAAATTCTTATCTTAAATTCTAATGTTAACAATTTTATATCTATAATTCATTTCTTGCTTGGTGAGGCATATCAGTATATTCATGAATCTCTCATTGTCATCTGAAAGTAAATTTAACAAATAGTTTTAAAGCATTATCCTTTTTTTCATATAATATACTAATTAAGTGTATCTCCATTGTTTAGTAGTAAATTCTAATTTAAAAAAAATTTTTTACCCGTGGAAATTTGCATATGGGATATACATTTGTTATTATTTGTTTTTCACACTAAAAGTCCCCAAAGAATTCCTAGTATTTTCTGTTAGCTACATCAAATTTTGCTTCAATATAAACAGATCGTGATATATCATGTTACATAGTTTACCCCACTATGAATAATACATGTTAAAAAAAGCTCAAATAATATATAATCCCCCTCTCTATGTTTTCTGTTTCATTCTTCCTCACTTTAATTTTAATCTCATTCAATTTTTTATCCTATAAAGTTATCAACTTCAATTTTCTAGAATAGAGTTTCTTATAATTATTTATCATATTAAATCATAATTTTTTGATATCAAATACTTTTTTTTAATATTCAATAATCAATATGTCTATTATTCAAAATACTACACCTCCACTTTGTATGTGTATCATGTTCCTCTCTCTTAATTTATATATTTCACTTATTTTCTATATCTTTTTTTTCAAAAAATTTATTTTCCAGCGCCCGAATGTTTTCCATCCCACTCTCAGATTGATACTGGCTTTAAAGCTTTTGAGCTTGCACCATGTCTGCCACATGGAATGGCACCTAACCCTCCTGTACTTAGCCATGAGAGGCAGGAAATAACAAGAGTTCAATATCACAATTTACTTGAATTGGCTAGAGATAAAACGGAAGAACTTGTCAAGATCCTTAACAATAATCCTTCTCCCTCATATTTATATAGCCCTTGTAACGACTTAATCCAATATGTGAAAAACCTTGAAAAATGTATGTTCTTCACTTTTTTTTGTCTCCTTTTAAATTAGTAGATAAGATTATTAAAAAAATTTTTTTCTTCATATATATTTGTAGCTTACGAGGAGGGTGTGATTCCTCCTGATGATGAGACAGATGAACCATCAATTTCAACTCATGCTTCAACTTCTAAGGAAAATATTGAAACACCTGTTATCTGCTCCAAGAAAAAGAAATTATCCCAAGGCTCCGCTTTTTTTCAACATATTAAACTGGCTTCTGCTAATGATTATTCTGATGTATCAAATAATAAATCTCAAAAAAAAAGCAAAGGCTTTAGTAATGAGTATATTCTTGTTTCCTTTTTTTATTGTTAATCTTTTATCTTTAAAATTCTATCATATATCTCTTTTATTGCTTACATATTGTACTTTTTATCTTTCTTTTGATATTTTGTACCAGAAACTCACCTACTGTAGATTGTTCCATCCATAAACGCCCTCTCCCTGATGAAGATGATGAAAAGAGTGATGAAAATAGTGATGATGAACTGTCAGAATATGAAGCTATGCTTGCTCATCAAAACAAGCAAACTTTAAAATCTTCTTCAAGACATGACAATATGTTTGATAAAGATGATGATTCAAACAGCTCATCACCAAATTCCTTCATTTATAAGAAGCAATACCCATTACCTCCTAAATTACCTACTTTGACCTCTTTGAAAGCTTCTCTACCATTGAAATCAACTCCAATCAAGATATCAAACAAACCTCTAACTTATTCCCCCTCAGTTCTAAAAGACTCTGATTTTCAGGAGGAATTCTTTAAAGTTCATAAATTTTATAAAGGTAGAATCAGCACAGAAAAGATCCTTAGGTTGTGGTTGGAAATTATTACTCTTCTCAAATTACGCTCTTCTACTTCTTCCCAAGAACCCATGTTAAATATTCCAATGTTTACTTTTTATTGGGAAAAATCTTGTGGAGAAGATTGGCTTTCAAAACTTACTGAGTTATGTAAGTTACCATAATTTTTAGTCTTAAATTTTTTCTTTTACTTATTTTTTTTCCTTTTGTAGCAAATATTTTTTTAGAGATTGATAGCTCACAGCTAAGGGTACTCGATAATATTTATTTCAAAAAAATGGAAGATTTATGTGATCTTTATGGTTTAAATACTGAAATTCTTTCCTCAACAAAGAAAACGGATCACCCTGAATCCAATCTTATTTGAATTCTCATGAGATTAATGATACCAAGTGATCACTGCCTTTCTTCATGGGTATCTCTTATATCATCTTCACTTTATCTGACCACACATGAATTCAGCCAGCTTCCATCACATCAAAACATTAACTCAGATTTTCCATTTGAATGTGGTCTTCAGCTTCTAGCTCACCTTTCAAATCTGAACAGGCCAATTCCTGATGGCTTGGAAGTTGGTCCCACTGCACTTCAAACCTGTGATATATCAATGTCAACTCTTCTTCAAGTCAACAACATTATCATTCTTAAATCAAAATATTGTGCTGCAAAAATATCAAGTGGAAAGACTAGTGAAGCTCAACAATTGAGTTAGAAAAACGTAAATACTCAACTTACTATAATGGAACAGAAACAAAAGGCTGCACTAAACAATATAAATTCTGAATACTCCCTCCACCAATATCAATCTTTCACATTCTATATAATTGATGGTGTCCATAATCTATTTCTGAGCTCTCAAGATGATAGATTGGCTTCAGAAGCTGATTGCTTGGAGGTGATATCAAAAATTAAGTTTCTTAATTTACATGAAAAAAAATCATTTGATGGAAGAAATAATTTGGAAAATTTTAAATAACTATATTTTAACATTAATAAAACCTTTTATGGGGAAGTGTTTTCCATTTCCTTTAAAATTTGATACCCCAAGTCCTCCAGGAATTGCTAGGGCTATTTCTGCAGATTTTATTAATCACTGGAGCTCCATTCAGCCAGTATCACCTTTTTTTGCTAAACATAGCCTTTCAATAAATCAATATTCCAACATGTAAATAGATAAAGCTCTGTGTATATGATTTATCTTGTATAATTCAAGCTACTTCCCTTCAAATACGTCAAACATGTGACCATCTTTGAAATTTATTAAGAAACCTTTGACATGATTTTCTAAATTAATTATTAAAAAAATTATTGTAAGTCCAGCAATAACAAAGAATTTAAAATCTACTTATATGAATTCAAATACTTGTATTAAACTCTTAAATATTTTATTGTTTATATAAAAATATGGTAACTGCTCTAGTTTTGTTACTTTATCTTTAGTATTGAATAATCTATTAATTTTTACAAATTTTTTCATTGATTATAACATTTTTAATCAGAAGTAGAACAACTTAAATAATTAAGTGAGTGAATTTTTTAAAAAATACAATTTAATCTATTATTGTTTCAAAATTATTTCATCAACTCTTTATTATTAATTTTTTTATTAATAAGCCTGTTTGGCCTAAAATACTATACAGTTAATTTGGTAGAATTAAAAGCACATTTTTATCGCTAATATATTTCAAATTCTTTATTATAGTTTTTTATTTTAGAACCTTTGCTACCAATTTAATAAAAATGACATTTAAAGATTTCACAACTTATATATTTCCTCAAAAGTAAATAAAATTTTCTTATAATATTATGAAAAACAAATTATTCTATTTCACAGATAAAAGAAATAGATAATACTATAATCATCACAACTGAAAATGTTACAGCTACTCCCAGTATTCATCATGTTTAATTTTGCATTAAGTTGTGTATATATGATATAAATTTTTAATATTTAAATATCTAAATTTTATAGATTTGTCTTAACATTAGATAAATAATACTTTTCTGATGCTATTTCTTCCTCTATTAAGTCATCTCTTTTCAAAAAATCTCTCAACGCACTAATCAAATATTCAAACCTATATTTTTTTTCTTTAATTTCCAAGTATTCTGAAATATCAATATCAAAAACATTAAGCTTTTCTATAGCATGAAAAAGTATAGTGCTGATTTGAATAGAAGAACCTATCCTTGTGAAACCAGGAATTTTGTGACATCTTGAGGTAAAATGCCTCAGTTGATTGGCAGGCCATAATGTCACTGTTATTCCATTAGTTGCTTCAAATAGGATTTTACTTCAAATTTCATGAAACATAAGTTCTAAACCTGTTTGTTGTAGTTGGGTCTTATTGTACTTCATATGAATGGTATTTTTTTCTGTATCTTTAGGAAAAAATATTCCTAAAGTATACTCACTTGCATCCTTATCAAGATGAACCTCATCGGAGAACCCATTACCGTTTGCTCCAGATGTCCAAGTTAAATTACTTGCAGATGGTACACCCTCTTCTTCATTAGAAACTTTTAAAAATCCAGGAATACCAAGTTTTGCACAAAGATTAGTTTCCTCCTTGTACTTTACATATGATATTTTTTAAAAAAATATTCAAAGTACATTTAAATCTTCTGCATTTGTTTTTTATATTCATCTGTGTGTACAATATCATCAGTGTATTCATCTGCAAGGAAAAGCATTCAAAAATTCAGTATTTAAATTAAAAAAAGTGATACTTACAAATATATAAAGATTTCTTCCTATCTAAAATAAAGCCACCACCAAAATTTTTTCCAAAACCACCATCTCTTTGATGATAACCATTATTTTTAATTTCATGTTCACAGTAAGAAAGATCCTTAATGCATTGCACCATAGCTTCTAACATATCTAGTTCTTTGAGCTCATGAATTTCAAAAGTCTGCACAAGAACATTAGCTATTAAGACACCTTTTGGTTTATAAATACTACAACCAGGAAAAAAATTGTAATAATTATTGCAATCTGTCATATTATTTACATAAGATCGTGCATAGAAATGTGACTTCTTCCCGTTTGTATCCATTCCAAGAGAGTTTACAAGTTTCATTCCGGTAGCAATGTCTTTTTCCCACCTATTGTTAGAGTTCTTCCCTGGCTGTTATTTTTCAAATTGTTACTCATTGATGGTTTGATCCTAAGAGAATTCAATTTTAATTTAAAATAGAAAAAAAATTAAAAATTAGAAAATAGTAACAGAATTTCAATTATCAGTCAATGATAACTTTAAATTTATCATATCTTCAATATTAGAAATATAAAATTATCATATCTACATATTAGTTAATTTATATATTTTTTCTTTATTTCAAATATTAAGAAAGTGTTTCAAAGGTATACTTTATTAAATTATACATATAAAGAGTATAGCTTTATCCTGTATGCGTTCAGCAAGTACGAGATTTGGCTCTACACTTAATCTTAATAATATAATGAAAGTATAACTCTAATACACTAGTAATATTAAAAAATTTACAGAATTATCATATCCACATATAGAAAAAGAAAAATCTTGCTCTGACCAATATATTGACTTAGAAAATTATACTTCAACAAATTATTAATTTTTAAATTGTAGCATTGTCCTGTATGCTTTCAGCAAGTATGAGACTTTGAAACAACTCAAAAATCAATAAATTAAAGTTAAAGTACAAACAATCTAATTATTTTTATGAAAAGAAAAACATTATCCTGTATGCTTTCAGCAAGTACGAGATGATGTTTTACTTTTCATATTAATAATATAATGGTTGAGATTGTATTAAAGAAATATAGAAAAATGATAAGCAAAACATGAACTTACGTGTTTATAAAATCTTCTTTCATTTGTAGCTGATTGATCAAAATTAATTATAAAGTAAAATTTATAACCACTGTTTTAAAAAATAAATAGTTAGATAAATAAATTGAACATTTCTGATAAGGAATAAAGAAAAGTAAATTGACAAACATATAAAAAAACTTTAAGTTAACTGAAAAGATATTTTTTGATAATGATTTAAAAGGGTACAGTAAAAGATACCTTAAAAATAAATTCAGAATTAGAATCATTAGATTAACTTGTCAAATGTGTAAAAAAGAGTAACAAACCAAAATGATATGAAATGCAATAGCAAGAAAAATTTGCTTACTGGTGATCAGATAAGGTCAAGAAAATAGTACCTATAATTCAAAATGATAAAGAAAAAATATGATCAACAACTTTTGAAAAAGGTAAGTGAGACAGAGAAAGGAACAATAAATTTGGTGGCAAAAAGATGTGGATATCATGAATTTACGCTGATTTCTTTTTCAAAAAAATGCAGCTCTCCCAGAGTAGACAATCCTATAGTACTAGCTATAGGCCTTGAACAAGGGAGTTGGAGAAAAACCAGAGAGAAAATCCCCTGTCCCTTTAGAAAAATAGAGTGTGATTTACTTGCTAAAGTAAGTTGGTTCCTGTTTTGCTAAACCCCTTTTTCAACACACTTGACTGCTTGATGAGCCAAAAAAGTAGTCACCAGACAGACTACCAGACCAAGGAACTGAAATGTAGACCAATGTTTACACCAGACAAAGCAATGATACTTGATGTAGGTTGCAAATCCACACCAGAGACAGCAATAATACTTACTATAGCTTGCAAGACTATAACAGAGAAAAAAGTTGCCAAAGTTAAGTTAAATGAAGAACTCACTTGCAACAAACACAGCCAAATTGTGGCAAGAAAACAGTGAAAACTGAGTGAGGAACAATGATATCACCTCCGTATGGTTGTATGATAATTAAGGTTGCCCCAAACTCTCTTCTCACTATGTACACACAGACCACCATCTAAGAGCCCATGCACACCCACAAATCTGGCGCCTTTACCCGCCAAATTGAATAAAAAACCCTCCAGAAGCGCTCCCCAACCTTCTAAAACAGAGGTGGGCAGGCCGCCCGACGTCGGAGGTGCCGCCTGAAGCAGCCTGGCCTCCCTGAAGCCAGAAAACCAATAAAAACAACTAATCTACTTAGAAAAATTAGCTACAGCTACTAAAACCTTAAAAACACGGAATTTCACTATAACAACATTGGGACATGAAATATAGAGAAAAATTAGCCCTATCCAATGGTACTAAGCACTTAAACCTAAGACTTAAGGTTAGCCCGTAAAACACGAAAAACAAAATTAAACAACTATCTTTTCTAAAAGAAAAATGAGGAAATGACCCCTTAAAACTTAGAATATGAAAAATGTCTACAAGAAATAAAATATAGAGAAAAACCGGAACTATCCAATGATAGTACCCACATACCCGCAGACCCAATATCCAAGGATTAAAACCAGAAAAATACCCAATTCCTTAACAGATGTCAATTAAGACATGCACAAACAGCGCCAAATCACACAACAAAGGCCCCTGCTAATGTTGGAAGACCACATCCTCCCTCCAATTAAGAATTTCCACATTCTTTCTTCATCAAACCACCATGTTCAAACTTCTTCCCAAACATGCCTCTGAAATGGGTCCTTGCCAATACTGCATTGAAAATAATATAATCTGCGCCATGACACCACCTGTCCATCTATACAGAACGTCCTGAGATGTCTGCCAATCTAGAAAGAAGCCTTGCTACAAACCTCGTCCATTATCTTCTGCAACAGATTCACCTCAACCTCAACCTGGTCCATCTTCTACCAGCACCAAAATATCTAGGCCATCCATCCTGATACCCAGATTAATCAAAAAGCTTCACCCTTCCCAGAAGAGTGCCACAACCCATAAAACAACAAGTTCCACCATCCCTGGTCCATCTGATGGTAAAGAACATTCATTTCTTCCTTCAACTTTTAAACTGATGACTTCTCAGCTCCTCCATCTTCTGATAGTGATGATAACGATGTAGGATCCATTGCACCACCAACACCAAACCACTTGCCCACTATCAAGGCCAAGTTACAACAACACACATCTCAACAGAAACAACTTCTGCTTCACTATTTCCAATCCACTCCTGCTAGAGATCCACAGGACATTGAGAACAGAAGACACATTATTCACCAGTTCAAGGCTAATTCTGAACACTTCATTTCATCTCTTGATTCCCTCTGTAATTCCACTAGTACTTGAGTTTGATTCAGAAAAGAAAAATTGACCACACCCTCTATAGGATGTAACCACAAAACAACCCTCAGTTTTAAGTCTTGGGGGACTCAAAAACCCTCAGTTTAAAGTCTTGGGGGACTCAAAACCTAAATCATAAACCCAGAACCAGAGATCGACCACATTAAGACACAGAGAAAAAACTAACATTCTGGGGTAATTGTGAATAGAGCTTCCAGCCCATCAATTACCCCCAAACTTGCCTTTGCTAAATTCGGAGGCTCCCCCTGTGTATACCCTCCACCAATCTTTCAAAACCAACTCCAACAACAAAACCGATTCCTCAGTTTATAGTCTTGGGGGACTGAACCAACAACAATCCTCAGTTTAAAATCTTGGGGGACTAACACAGTGTGCAGTTTAAAGTCTTGATGGACTGACAGAATTTTGCATAAAATTGACGCAGCCAATTTCATACAGGATACCTCTACAGCCAACCTGCTGAACTTTCACTTTCACTTCATCATCTACCCATCACTGACAAAAATCTCCTTCCTATCTATTTCCATCATCTTTTCTCACCACAGATCATGTATGGATCCCCTGATGTTGACCCTTCTACTCTTCCTTGCCTCACTGCTCCCAAGGAGTATGCCTGAAAACAGTGCATCCACATGTGCAGACCTTGCACATTCACTCTTCCAACTCCTGAAGCCAAATTCTACAACAGAGCTTGTGATTCTTGCTACTCCAAAAAGAAAAAATGTGACAGAGATGCCAACTACCCTATTCCTTCTCCTTCATCTTCTCATAAATACATCTCCAGATCCCCTACCAGATCCCCAGAGCTTGGTCCTTCCTCTTCCTCTTTATCTTCAGCACCTTCCAGAAGATCCAGAAGCCCAGCTTCCAGAACTCTTCCCCAAAAGACCACCCTAAGCTTCCCAAGAAACAACTTTTATCTCTGCTAAATTAGCTCCAAAAGCTTCAAAATCAGCTCCTAGGCTTCTAGACCGTGTCCAGGCGGCCCGCCCTCCTCACTAGACAGTGAAAATCAGGCTCAAAACCTCCAAAAACAACCAGAAAACAGCCAAATTCAATCAATCAATGAAAACAACTCTACGCAATTACTTCTTACTGCTCCCAGAGCAATGCATCCAACCCTTCCAAGGTTTAAAAACTCCAAATTTTCCCAAACTTCTAGGAGACCTGCCAGAGGACCCCAGGAAAAAACCAGAGCACCCAACACTGCACCAAAGCAAAAACTTTGTCCCCAGTTAAGACAACAAAAATACACCTCTCCTCTGTCAGCCAACTATTCTTCTGACAGTTCCATTCCTTCAAAAGCTCCATCCAGAAGAGATCAATCCACTTCTAAATCACCCTATCCCTCTCCATCTTTTAACAACCCTGGTACTCCATCACCAGCACCTCCTCCAGCTGAATCCAACAGAAATATCAACCACAACAACAAAAACAATCCCGCTGCTCCAACTAGGCCCCAGGAACATCAGCCTTCTAGTTCACCTTCTCAAAACCTTTCAGAGGAAGACTAAGAGAATCCATATCTTTCCCTGATTGATCCACCCACTATGACCATTCCAAAATCTTCAGAAATCCAAATTCCGGCTGCTTACAAATGTGATTAGCTTCCAATCAGTAAGTACCATATTAATTCATCCAATTTCTTCAACAAAAATAATTAAACATGCTAAAGGCCTTTGCCCTCCATTGATCTTTGAATGACTTTGAAAAATTTCTGAGAAAAAACCTGTTGGACAACCACTGGAAGATGTCTAGGATCATTAAACACACCTTCCAGCACTCCATTCCTGCCTCTTCTTCTTCCTCCTCTGAACTTCCCTCTAATCCAATTCCTGCCCATTACAATACATATAATCTCTCCAGAAGGATGCACTTCAAAGAACACAGATCTTCCCACAACCCCAACAAAAAAACAAAAATGACATCATAATCCAGACAAGCCTCCAGAAGCTTCATCATCCAGACAATGAGCTCCTGCAAAAAGATTAGAAGCATAATAATAAATAAATAATAATAAAAAAACAATTAATAACTATAAATTCTAATATATATTATTATTATTATTATTATTATTATTTTTATTATTTTTTTTGAGTGACTAATATACTAAAATTGAAATTTGATAAATAAAATAAAATAAAAATAAATGAAATAAAATAAATATAAAAAATAATACAAATGGTATCCCCCAGCCAATTGATGAGCTGATCCCCTGATACCTTGCCCACATCCAAGTGCACCGTGATGTGGATACACCTTAAAAAATTTAAAAAAATTTGAAATAAGAAACATAAATTAAGGATAATAATGAGAATAAAAAAATAAATAATGAAATTAAAGAAAATAAAAATAAAATAAACTAAAATGATAAAATAGTATTGCCCGGCCAATTGATGAGCCTTTCCCCACCAATGCTTGCCCACATCCAGGTGACCCTGATGTGGTAACACCCAAATTTTTAATTTATAATTTTAACCATTCCCATAAAAAATTAAAAAAAAAGAAAATAATCTGAAACTACTATCTAGAAAAAACATAAATACAAAATCAAAGACAGTCCAGCTCCATAGATGGTCCAATAAGAGAAAGTCGGTCCATAGAAATGATCAATGTGTGGGCTCCCTCCAATAAGTAAAAATGATGGGAGACCACCAGTGATCCACTGCCAATCCAAAAGAACCAAAGATAAAGAAGCCATTCCCAAACCAGTTTAAAGTCATAGTGGACTTGAAACCTGAATAATAAACAACAGAACTAGAATTAATCTAGGAAAAACAAAAGACTTGAGACAGACATTCTGGGGTAACTGTTCTACAGAGCAGCCAGCTCATCAGTTACCCCCACACTTGTCAAAATAAAATCTAGAAGCCCCCCCTGGGTGCCTTCAAACAAAAACACAACATCCAACACAATAAACCAAAACTAATAAGAGTGAATAATCCAGCACACAAAAACCAAAGGAAATTCCAGTTTAAAGTCATAGAGGACTAAAACCTTCAAAAAGAAACCAATATTAGGGCTCAACCAATTTAAGAGAAAGGGTTGGAAACAGACAATCTGGGGTAACTGTTCTATAGAGCAGACAGCTCATCAGTTACCCCTATACTTGCCAAGATAAAATCTAGAAGCCCCACCCATAGTTACCTTCTAACAAAAAGTTTCAAACACAAAAGCTGCTCTGCAACACCAAAAAAATTCCAAAACATAAAGAACGTTCCATAGTTTATCCTCATTGCGGAGTCGATCTTCTTCATGCCTAGTGCCTCTGGGATAGAACCTCTTCACCTGATCTTCAGCCACTCTCTTCTTTAAGACTGCATCATCCAACTCTTGCAAAGCATAAGAACCTCCAGACACCAGAGATCTGACTCTGTAAGGTCCATTCCATCTGTCAGCAAAAATTTTTCCCCACTGACTCTCCAAACTTCTATCATACACCAAAACCAAACAACCAGGTTTCAAGGGATTCCTGAGTCTATGAGCCAACTTCTTGTCCCAATACCTGACTGATTGATTCCTAATCTTCATCATTCTAGAGTATGCCTTCTCTTGCCATTCCTCTCTACATTCCAGCTGCTGCGTCCTGGCACAGAGCAAATCTTCTGTTGAGTGCACATCCTCCCAATCAATTCCAAGATAAGAGACAGCTTCTAAGTCCACTGGTAGAACGGCTTTTTGACCAAACATTAACTCATAAGGAGAATAGCCAGTTGTCCTATTCACACTGACCCTATCAGCAAATAACACCAAGGGTAAATAATGCCTCCACGTTTCAGCACTATCTCCGCACATCTTCACCAAAGCATTCTTGATAACTTGATGGCCTCTTTCAGCCATGCCTTTGGCTTCAGGATAATAAGGTGTAGCCACTCTAATTTTAGAACCAACACTAGTCACAGCATCTTTAAATTTGGAACCAAACTCTGGCCCTGCCATCAACAGTCACCAAATTCATCAACCCATACCTATAAATCCACTCCTTCTTCAAAAACTCTGCCACATTCTTGGCAGGGCCCCTGCTAATGTTGGAAGACCACATCCTCCCTCCAATTAAGAATTTCCACATTCTTTCTTCATCAAACCACCATGTTCAAACTTCTTCCCAAACATGCCTCTGAAATGGGTCCTTGCCAATACTGCATTGAAAATAATATAATCTGCGCCATGACACCACCTTTCCATCCATACAGAACTTCCTGAGATGTCTGCCAATCTAGAAAGAAGCCTTGCTACAAACCTCGTCCATTATCTTCTGCAACAGATTCACCTCCACCTCAACCTGGTCCATCTTCTACCAGCACCAAAATATCTAGGCCATCCATCCTGATACCCAGATTAATCAAAAAGCTTCACCCTTCCCAGAAGAGTGCCACAACCCATAAAACAACTAGTTCCCCCATCCCTGGTCCATCTGATGGTAAAGAACATTCATTCCTTCCTTCAACTTTAAAACTGATAACTTCTCAGTTCCTTCCTCTTCTGATAGTGATGATAACAATGTAGGATCCATTGCACCACCAACACCAACGCACTTGCCCACTATCAAGGCCAAGTTCCAACAACACAAATCTCAACAGAAATAACTTCTGCTTCACTATTTCCAATCCACTCCTGCTAGAGATCCACAGGACATTGAGAACAGAAGACACCTCATTCACCAGTTCAAGGCTAATTCTGAACACTTCATTTCATCTCTTGATTCCCTCTGTAATTCCACTAGTACTTGAGTTTGATTCAGAAAAGAAAAATTGACCACACCCTCTATAGGATGTAACCACAAACAATCCTCAGTTTTAAGTCTTGGGGGACCATCCTCATTTTATAGTCTTGGGGGACTCAACAACCCTCAGTTTAAAGTCTTGGGGGACTCAAAAACCTAAATCATAAACCCAGAACCAGAGATCAACCACATTAAGACACAGAGAAAAAACTAACATTCTGGGGTAATTGTGAATAGAGCAGCCAGCCCATCAATTACCCCCAAACTTGCCTTTTCTAAATTCGGAGGCTCCCCCTGTGGATACCCTCCACCAATCTTTCAAAACAACTCCAACAACAAAAACTTTTCCCTCAGTTTATATTCTTGGGGGACTTACAACCCTCAGTTTAAAGTCTTGGGGGACTAACACAGTGTTCAGTTTTAAGTCTTGACGGACTACTTCTTGACAAAATCTTGAAACCAGCCAGTTTAAAGTCTTGGAGGACTAACAGAAACCAGATTTCAGTTTAAAGTCTTGATGGACTGACTTGATACCATAGCTTTTTCAGTTTAGAGTCTTGATGGACTGATAAAATTTCCAGTTTAGAGTCATAGAGGACTGACAGAATCTTGCATGAATCTGACCCAGCCAATCTCATGCAATACACACACAGCTAGACCCACGGAGCGTCCACCTTCACTTCATCTTCTACTCATCACTGACAAAATCTTCTCTTATCCTTTTCCTCACCTTTCACACCACAAATCATGTCTGAATCCCCTGCTGTTGACTCCTCTACTCTTCCTTGCTTCACTGCTCCAAGGGACTATGCCTGCAAACAGTGCATCCACATGTGCAGACCTTGCACATTCACTCTTCCAAATCCAGAAGCCAAATTCTACAACAGGGCTTGTGACTCTTGCTTTTCCAAAAAAAAGAAATGTGACAGAGATGCCCACTATCCTATTCCTCTGCCTTCTCCTTCTCACAAGTACATCTCCAGATTCCCTACCAGGTCTCCAGAACTTGGTCCATCCTCTTCCTCTCTATCTTCAGCTCCTTCCAGAAGATCCAGAAGCTCAGCTTCCCACACTCTTCCCAAAAGACCAGACTTAACTTCTCAAGAAACTGCTTTTATCATTGCTAAATTAGCTCCAAAAGCTTCAAAATCAACCCCTAGGCTTCTAGACCGCGTCCAGGAGGCCCGCCCGCCTCACCAAACAGTGAAAATCAGGCCCAAAAACCTCCAAAAACGGCCAGAAAATAGCCAAATTCATCCAGACAACAATAACAGCTCAACCCAACTACCTCCTACTGCTCCTAGAACAATGCAATCCACCCTTCCAAAATCCAAAAACACCAAAATTTCCCAGATTTCTAAGAGAACTGCCAGAGAACCCCAAGAAGAAACCAGAACACCACACACTGCTCCACAAAAACAACTTTGTCCCCAACTAAGACAAAGAAACTACACCTCTCCTCTGTCAGCCAACTACTCTTCTGACAGTTCCATCTCTTCAAATTCTCCATCCAGAAGAGAGCAGTCTGCTTCCAAATCCCCCTCTCCTGCTCCATCCTTTAACAATCCTGGTACTCCATCACCAGCACCTCCTCCAGCTGAATCCAACAGAAATAACAACCACAAAAACAACAACAATCTCACTGCTCCAACTAGGCCCCAGGAACATCAGCATCCCAGTTCACTTTCTCAGGATCCTTCAGAGGAAGACCATGAGAATCCATATCTTTCCCTAGTTGATCCTCCCACTATGACCGTAACAAAATTGTCAGAGATCCAAATCCCAGCTGCTTACAGATTTGATGAGCTTCCAATCTGTAAGTACCAAATTAATTATTCGATTTCTTCAACAAAAAATAATTACTGATCCAATTCTTCTTGTCTAGTTGGCACCCCTCCTCCTGAATCTATCATTGGAGTTGGCCAAACTCTTGAAACTTCTTTGACCCTGGATTATGGAGACATGAAGAAACACCTAAGCACCATGTGTTCCAATATGCTAAAAGCCTTTGCCCTCCATGGACCCTTGAATGACTTTGAAAAATCCCTGAGAAAGCGCCTACTGGACAACCACTGGAAAATGTATAGGATCATTAAACACACCCTCCAGCACTCCATTCCTGCCTCTTCTTCTTCCTCCTCTGAACTTCCCTCTAATCCAATCCCTGATCATTACAATCCCTATAATCTCTCCAGAAGGATGCACTTCAAAGAACACAGTGCTTCCCAAAATCCCAACAAAAAAAAAAAACGTCATCACAATCCGGACCAGCCTACAGAAGCTTCATCATCCAGACAATGAGCTCCTGCAAAAGATTAGAAACATAAAAATAATATAAAACAAATAATAAAAAATAATTTCAGATTTTTTTTTTTCACGATCTACTGATATACTAAATTAAAAAATTAATAATTAAAATGAAATGAAATGAAATTAATGAAATAAAATAAAATATAAAAAATAATTAAAATGGTATCCCCCAGCCAATTGATGAGCTGATCCCCTTATACCTTACCCACATCCAAGTGCACCTTGATGTGGATACACAATTAATTCTTTTAAATGATTAACAAAAAAAAAAATTCAAAAAAAAAAAATTAGAAATTCAGAAGATAATAAAATAATGAAACACAGAAACACATAAAATAAATAATAAATAAAAATAAAATAGCATTGCCCGGCCAATTGATGAGCCTTTCCCCACCAATGCTTGCCCACATCCAGGTGACCCTGATGTGGTAACACCCTATATTTTTGATTTTATAATTTTAAACAACCCCCATAAAAAATTAAAAGAAAAAAAGAGAAAAAAGAAAATAATCTAAAACTGCTATCTAGCAAAAACATAACTGCAAAAATCAAAGAAAGTCCAGCTCCATAAATGGTCCAATAAGAGAAAGTCCGGTCCATAGAAATGATCACTGGGTGGGCTCCCTCCAATAAGTAAAAATGATGGGAGACCACCAGTGATCCACCACCAATCTGAAGAACCAAAGATAAAGAAGCCAGTCCCAAACCAGTTTAAAGTCATAGCGGACTTGAAACCTGAATAATAAACAACAGAACTAGAATTCAACTAGGAAAAAACAAAAGACTTAAGAAAGACATTCTGGGGTAACTGTTCTACAGAGCAGCCAGCTCATCAGTTACCCCCACACTTGCCAAAATAAAATCTAGAAGCCACCCCTGGGTACCTTCTAACAAAAACACAACATTCAACACAAAAAAAACCCAAACCAATAAGAGTGAAGAGTCCGGCACTTGAAAACCAAAGAAAATTCCAGTTGAAAGTCATATAGGATTAAAACCTGTGAAAATAAACCAATACTATGGTTCAACCAAATTAAGAGAAAGGGTTGGAAACAGACAATCTGGGGTAACTGTTGATAGAGCAGCCAGCCCATCAGTCACCCCTACACTTGCCAAGATCAAATCTAGAAGCCCCACCCATGGGTACCTTCTAACAAAAAGTTTCCACACAAAAGTTGCTCTGCAACACCACAAAAATTACAAAACAAAAAAAATGGTCCGTAGTTTATCCTCATTGCGGAGTCAATCTTCTTCATGCCTAGTGCTTCTGGGATAAAACCTCTTCACTTGGTCTGCAGCCACCCTCTTTTTCAAGACTGCACCATCCAACTCTTCAAAAACATAAGAACCTCCAGACGCCTGAGATCTGACTCTGTAAGGTCCATTCCATCTGTCAGCAAACATTTTGCCCCGCTGTCTCTCCAAACTTCTATTATACACCAAAGCCAGACAACCAGGTTTCAAGGGATTCCTGAGTCTATGAGCTAACTTCTTGTCCCAGTATCTGACTGATTTATTCCTAATCTTCATCATTCTAGAGTATGCCTTCTCTTGACATTCCTCTCTACATTCCAGCTGCTGCGTCCTGGCACAGAGAAAATCTTCTGTTGAGTGCATGTCATCCCAATCAATTCCAAGATAAGAGAAAGCTTCCAAGTCCACTGGTAGAACGGCTTTTTGACCAAAAATTAGCTCATAAGGAGAATAGCCAGTTATCCTCTTCACAGTGACCCTATCAGCAAATAAAACCAAGGGTAAATAATGCCTCCACTTTTCGGCACTATCTCCACACATCTTCACCAAAGCATTCTTGATAACTTGATGGCCTCTTTCAACCATGCCTTCAGCTTCAGGATAATACAGTGTAGCCACTCTAACCCTAGAACCAACACTAGCCACAGCTTCTTTAAATTTGGCACCAAACTCTGGCCCACCATCAACAGTCACCAACTTCATCAACCCATACCTATAAATCCACTCCTTCTTCAAAAATTCTGCCACATTCTTGGCAGTCAAATTAACCAGAGGCACTGCCTCAACCCAACCAGACAAATCATCCCTAGCAACAATCAAGTATTTATACCTGCCCTCTTTAATATGGACAGCATCCAGACTGACCCTTCCAAAAACAGTTGATTCACCAGTAGCACGGCCAACCTCTTTAGGTTTCAAGTGACTTCTTCTTTGACATTCTTCACAAGATTGAACCCAACCCTACACAGACAACTTCATTCTTGGCCACAAAAATCTGTCTGCTACTCTTCTATAAGTCTCCCCAAAGCCTCTATGACCAAGGTCTTCATGCAAAGACTTCAAAACCAATTCTCGACCCTTCTTCTGAGTCACCACCACTTGAGGATTAGGATGTCTCCTCCTCATCAACCGCCTTCCTTACACATAAAATCCAGGACTCTTCTTCTTGATTGCCAACCAAGTATCATCATCACAACTATCTGGCCTCTCCAAGGTCAACAGATATTCCACAAGGATAAAATAAAACCCAGACTGACCCCAGGTCTCATCTTCAAAATCCAACAAAACAACATCCAAGGGTACAACTCTGTCATCAAAATCACCAGTGTGAACATGAGCCAATTGAGCAGCCCAACCAAGACACCAATCCTTAAATTTTGGCATGTCCTTCTCTTTGCACTGAACCTTGTGAGAATCCAGTTCACTAACAAAAACACCCTTTTCCAATTTTGAGCTGTCCCAAACAACAACTCCATCTTCATCAACAAAAATATCCTGATCACCAGAATCAAGATCAGATCCAGCCAGTTTAGCCTCTTGGGGGAGGTCAGAACAATCATCCAGTTTAGCCTCATGGGGGAAGAAAGAAAAATCCTCAGCACCCTTTGTTCTGGCCCTAATCACTGGAACATCTTCGTCAAACTCTTCAGAATCAGAATCCTCATCTGTAGGTGGCCTGCTTGATAACCCATCAGGCATAGTAAAAGTTTTACCTGGTTTGTGTACCAGGTCAAAAGAAAAATGTTGAATATATGCCACCCACCTAGTCATTGGAGCACTTGGAAGACTAGGTGTATTGATCATCTGAACCAAAGATTTTGCATCCACCTGCAGCTCAAAATGCTGCCCCCACAAAACTGTCTGTAGCTTCTTTAAAATTTTAGCTACGCCACACAATTCCAACTTAGGTTGAGAATACCTAGATTCCACCTCATTAAACACCACAGACTCATATCTTACTGGCCTGACCCTCCCAGTTTTATCTTCCTGAGACAAAACAGCACCAGCAGCAATATAGCTTGAGTCCACTGCCAGATAAATCTTTCCAGCACCAACACCATAATCCAACTTGTGAAGAATTATATCTTCACCAACAACCTTTTTCAGCTTCTGAAAAGCCTCTTCGCACTCCTCAGTCCATTCCCAATCTGCATCTTTTCTGGTCAACCTCCTTAAAGGTGAAGCCAACAAAGAAAAATCCTTAATGAAAATCCTGACATATACACATACACCCAAAAATCCTCTGACTTCAGTAGTATTTTTAGGCCTTGGCCATGACTGAATTTTATTAATCTTCTTATTCGCCATAATCCTTCCCTCTTTACATACCACATGACCCAGAATTTCCAAAGCAGGAACACAACAACAGAATTTTGACCCTGAAATGGTCAAACCAGCCTCTTCAATCCTAAACAACACTCTCTCTAGAGTTATTTCATATTCCCAAACAAACCTCCTTATTCCAGGGTTCTCCGATAACACCTCATTATCATAATCAGCGGATGATCCTTTAATTCCACCATCATCAATAAAAATACCAGCATGAGTAGGAACCTCATCCTTCAAAATCCAAGCCATCTGTGCTTGATAAACTGCCACTGAATTAGTTGCTCCTTGAGGCAACCTAGTGAGCTGAAATCTTCCCAAAGGAGTCTCAAAGTTGTGAGAGGCCTTGAATCCGTATGGAGTTCTCTCTCATCATAACCACCCATAATATCACCCAAACCTTAACACACCCTTCCAGAAAAAGCTTCAAAAAAATCCTCTGCACTTGGCGGCATACCAGCGTCCTTGATAGTGACTCTATTCAAGGCTCTAAGATCATGAACCACCCTCAACTTTCCATTCTGCTTCTTTACACAGAACACCGGACTTGAGTAACTGGATGTTGATTGTTCATATAACCCAGTCCTGACTCTTTCCCTAACAATTTCTACAAAATCCTCTCAAATAGCGGCTGGAATAGGAATAGGTTTGATTTGCCAAGGTTCATGACAAACAACAGGAATCAAGTAAGGTTCCCCATAAGAGTGCTTCAATACACCCCTTTCCTCCTCAACAAATGCCACCGCTTTTTCCCTTAGCACAATAACATGCAACAACAACTTCTTTTCTTCCTCAGACAACCACCCATCAGGACCAAAATTAACAACTTTCAATCTTTCCACGGTCACCCTAGCCATCTCTACAAATTCTGGAGGATTCTTCACCAAAGGAGTACAGTACGGATCTCTTGACAAAGGAGGTCTCTTCAAAGGTGGATTCAAACCCACAGGCATAGGCTCATTGACAGGCCTAATCTTCGGCGCTACCTTCTTATACTTTGCCGCTCCACCTTCAACTTGAGGGATCTTCAGGAAATCTCTCAACCAGATCTGGAACAAAAACCAAGGGTTTCCCCATTGCTCACATGCGTGGCAAAGGTAAGGTTTTTGAAAGGTGTAGAAGAAACCCTAGCGGTGCACAATTGGGAGGACTTACTTTTACACCCCAATCTCACCACTCCAAAACTTTTCCGCAATTCCACATCTTCATCCTTACTTCCATCTTCCAAATCTTCAAATCTTGATTCATCTTCTGTATCACATATTCTAAAATTGTGCAGTTTATCCTCATGCTGGAGGTCCAAAAATAGATTTTGATGATCTTCTCTCTTCAAAATTTTCTGCAGTTTAACCTCATGCTGGAGGCCCAAAAGTTGATCTTGACGATCTTCACAAAAATATTTTGCATCTTCTTTCTTCATTATCTTCAGATTTCTTTCTTGATTTTCTTGAATTATCTTGAAACTTTTATCTTCTTTTCTTGAGTTTTCTTCTGTCCTACAAAAATAACCAGGGGTTTCCCCAATGCTTACAGGTGTGGCCCAGGTAATGTTTTTGAAAGGTGTAGAAGAAACCCTAGCGGTGCACAATTGGGAGGACTTACTTTTAGACCCCAATCTCACCGCCCCAAAACTTTTCCACATATCTTTCAATAAAGATATATAACCAATCTTCTTCTTTGAACTTGAATTAAAAATAATTAAGAATCTTGAGAGAGAACAGAGACTTTATAAAAAACTTGATGAATACTTGCAGAGAAGAGAAACATTAAAAAGAGAAAGTTGAAAATCCACTTGGTATATCTCCAAGGGAGCTGACCTACTAAAACCTGGGATTTCCTCATCTTGGGGAGAGGTTGTAGCACTAGGGTGATCAGCCCTCATTACTCTAAAAAAGACAGACTCTCAATAGAGCCTGAGCCGCACTTGAAAAAACCAGAGGCAGCACCCACTTCCTTCCTTCTCCTGCAGCAGTCCATGCACTGGCACATTGAAGATAAACCAGGCCTAGTCTCCCAACCATCCTCTCCAGGGGATGACAACCTCATGTGAAGCCTCCTTTCATCTTCACCTGTCAACTCCAAACTGATTCCCAAATCAAATTGATAACCAATTCTTGCCTGAAAATCCATCAAGAATGGCCCACCCAAAACTGCTTTTACATTACCTTTAGCAATGTAAAAATGAACCTTCCCTGAGGCTCCTCCAACATCTAACTTCACAAACTCTGAAGTTCCAACCAATTCAGTGACATGGCCACCGATCCCTCTCAAATTCCCACCAATACCAGTTTTGATGGGGAGGCCCAAATGAGTTGCCTCAAACAAAGAAATCAGGTTTATCTGAGAACCTGAATCCACCAATGCCCTTGCCTCCCTGCCATTCAGAGTGACATTGACATATCCCAGAGGAGCAGAAAAATGAGTTTCCAACCCCTCACCAAACTTTTCAGCAGAATCAAAAATGTATTCTACCTCACCAGAAGAAACCCTTCTCCTGGTCAACAACTTCTTCTGCCTATCAGCCAACCCTGGACTGATAGCATACTATTCCCCATAAGATAGGGAAACCTGACCCTGGTTCATCCTTTCCAGGACAGAGTCCATAACATTAACTTGACCAGACACTACTGGCCTCTCAAAGTGAGCTCTTTGCTTCACCACCTTGGTCCTAGAAGATTCTTGAGGACCAGCACCACCAACAGATTTACCATTAACAGGAACCAAACCAGATCCCTCACCAAAACCTCTGACTCCAACAGGCTTTAGCAATGAAGCCAAAGGGACATCCTCATCGGAGTCAGAATCCACCTCCATTGGCATTGGCTCACCATTCAGGTCCAATGCACCAAAACTAGGGGGGCCCATGTCAGCCATACCCTTCTGCATCTTGTACAGCTCCTCTTTGCTGTACCTCTTCCTAGCTGCACTCAGCTTAGGATCACCCTTTGAAGCCTTTGGCTTTGGTTGGGCCTGAGAACTGCTCTTAGGCCTACCAACCTTCCCTGCTTCCACATCATAAACACCAGCCAAGCATTCACCACTTGACTGTCCACCACAAGAATACAACTCCAAACCACCAAAGGAAGTAGAAAAAGAGACCTTATTGACCTCCTTCCCCTTTCCCTTGACGTCCTCATCTACCTTAACAGAAGACTTCCCCTGATCAGGAATCTCCTCAAACCTTGGCCTCCTTTGATTGAGACCACCCCTTCTCCTGACCAAATCAACAGGAGCCTGCCCCTCACTGGGCTTCACAAAAGAACCGTCAGGGAGCTTAAAAACCCTGCCATAAACTCCACTTTTCCTTCAGACACATCTCTGTTCAGTGCCCAACAATCATTGGACCTGTGCCCCCTCCTACTGCAATAAGAGCAAACCCAAGGATCACTCCTACCAGCCCTCCTTTCAAAATCTCTTGGCTGAGAAGGTGCCTTATTAACCTTCTTGGCCTCCTGGACAAAAATGTGCAGCTTTTTTTTCAGATCAGCCAGCTGCTCCACCATTGGGTCCCTCTCCTGTTTGGGAACCTGCACCAAATTCTTCTCCTCCTTCTTCTCCCTAACTTCCTCTTCAGCCAAAGCCTCACTGACGTTGCTGACATACTTGGCACACCCCTCCTGATAGGTGTCCACAGCCAATAACTTCAAATGGGCCTCAACAGCCTCCTTCACCTTATCCAAGGCAGGCAACTTCTGATCCCCATTAGAAAGAGTCTTCATCAATTCCTTTCTTGACAACTCCTTCAACACATCCATCCTGACATCTCTAGCCAGGGCAGACCAAAAAACATCCTTGGCAGCATTTTCATGTGCCAGCTCCTCCACTTCCACCAAATATTCCACCACAGGATCAAACTGTAGCAGAAACTTCCTGTAACTATGTAAGTTACCAACACCACCATAAGATTGCCATTCACTGACAACCTTGTTCAGATCCACCATAGTGAACCTGACACCCCATCTATCCACCATCTCCCTACACAACAATTTCCAATCCCTCTTCTTGTAGCCAGACATGGCCACAATCTCCTTCTCCACTGACCTATCACCAATGAAGAAGATAATCTGCTTCACCATGTCCAGGTAGGAAGCACCATCCACTCCAGCAGCAGTTTCATACTTCTCTAGAAACCACTTGACATCCTCCCCATTAAACTTGGTACCATCCCAAGTTTTAATTCTCACACACTCCCTAACCATCACAGAAGGAGGACCATCCCCCCCAATGACAGTCACCACAGGAATAGAGGAACCAGAAGCCATTCCTCCAGTCCAAAACACCAAAAAAAGCCAACCAAAGAAAACAGAGATTCCAAAGAACTAGCAAGTTCTACCCCACGTTGGGCGCCAGAAATTTAGACAATCCTATAGTACTAGCTATAGGCCTTGACCAAGGGAGTTAGAGAAAAACCAGAGAGAAAATCCCCTGTCCCTTTAGAAAAATAGAGTGAGATTTACTTGCTAAAGTAAGTTGGTTCCTGTTTTTCTAAAGACCCCTTTTAAACACACTTGACTGCTTGATGAGCCAAGAAAGTAGTCACCAGATAGACTACCAGACCAAAGAACTGAAATATAGAACAAAGTCCACACCAGAGACAGCAAAGATACTTGATGTAGGCTGCAAATCCACACCAGAGACAGCAATAATACTTGCTATAGCTTGCAAGACTATAACAGAGAAAACATTTGCCAAAGTTAAGTTAAATGAAGAACTCACTTGCAACAAACACAGCCAATTGTGGCCAGAAAACAGTGAAAACTGAGTGAGGAACAATGAGATCACCTCCGGATGGTTGTATGATGATTAAGGTTGCCCCAAACTGTCTTCTTCACTATGTACACACAGACCACTAACTAAGAGCCCATGCGCACCCACCAATCTGGCGCCTGTACCCGCCAAATTGCATAAAAAACCCTCCTGGAGCACTCCCCAACCTCTTAAAACAGAGGCGGGCGGGCCGCCCGACGTCGGAGATGCTGCCTGAAGCGGCCCGGCCTCCTTGAAGCCAGAAAACCAACAAAAACCACTAATCTACTTAAAAAAATTAGCTACAACTACTAAAACCTTTAAAACACGGAATTTCACTATAACAACATTGAGACATGAAATATAGAGAAAAATTAGCTCTATCAAATGGTACTAAGCACTTAACCCTAAGACTTAAGGTTAGCCCGTAAAACACGAAAAACAAAATTAAACAGCAATCTTTTATAAATGAAAAATGATGAAATGACCCCTTAAAACTCAGAATATGAAAAATGTCTTCAAGAAATAAAATATAGAGAAAAACCAGGGCTATCCAATGATAGTACCCACATACTCGCAGACCCAATATACACGGAATAAAACCAGAAAAATACCCTATTCCTTAACAGATGTCAATTAAGACATGCACAAACAGCGCCAAATCACACAACAAAGGCCCCTGCCAATGTTGGAAGACCACAACGTATGACGTTCGTCATTTTCTCACTTTCTCGTCCTTTACAGGTACTTCGCATACCGATGGTCCCCTCGATTAAGCCTCAAATATCATTGCGTTGTTGATAATTCGGAAAGCCCTCAATTGTCAAGGTACGCTTTTGGTCTAGAAGATTTGGTATGAAGTTTCTATGAGGATTTTAAGGATTTTAAATAAACTCTCAAAAATTTGGTACCTATTTCTTAATCTAAGTGATTTATTACTCAAATATAAGAGATAGGGTTTAAATATTGTTATAAGTTATCGATTAGAATTACGCTCTTGTAACTACTAATGAGATAAGATATAAAAATAAGTATTGTGTTGTAAATAGTAATAATAAAGTAAGTTGGTAAAGGAATGAAAAAAAACAACCAAAAGAGAGGCCTTATATAGGCAAAGGAGGGACAAAGCACGGCAATCAAATTCTGAAAACAGTAGTATGAGAGAGAGAGAAAAAGAATATTCCAGAAGGAGTATTTTCAAATAATAAAGTTGTTCTAAAAAGAAGGCATCAAAAAGATGTATTTACAGAGTATGTCAGAAATACATCAATTTATTTAATATTTACTGTAGAAGTCAATTCTAAATAAGAAATTTGAGTTTTTTGTATATATTTAATATTATTTGAATATTAAAATCTTATTTTAATTTAAAATCTATTTTTTAATATAAATCTTTATTTCTTCCAACCTGTCAAATGAGCACGGTGTTAGAGAAAAAATATAAGGGGAAATTTTATATTTAATTTTAATTATTCATTTAATTTTATCATTCCGTAATTAGTTAATTTATTATAAGTAATTTTAATGTAACTAATTTATAATTAAATAATTAAAATGATAAGGTGCGGCTTCATTCAGTAAATAATTAATTATTTCACTGGGTAAGTTTAGTAGCCTGGCTGACAATAATAGTATATAAAAAGGTATATTTTTATAATTAAATTTAATTAATAAAAGTAATTAAAATATAAGATAAACACTTGAATATAATTATCTTATAAGTTTTTAATTAATTAATTTATAATTATTAAATAAACAATGTGCCCTTTGTTATGGAATTAAATGCTTTTAAATTATCTTATAATAAATTTAGAATAATATTTACTTTATTTATATAAATAAAATATTAATATAAATTTATTATGTAATATAATATTAATTTTAAATGCATACTCTGAAATTATTATGTATTTATTTAACTCCAATAAATTGTATGTTTATTTACTGGGCTCCTGGGACAGCCTGGCTGACACTCCCTCACTCCAAAAAAACAAAAAAAATGCTATTATTTTTTCTTTTTATACTTTTTTAATAGAGTAGGAAGGTTTGAAATTTCTTTACCAGGTATTCATGCATCATATTCAGATGACTTATTTTTAAATCTCAATAAATACTCAGTACCTCTTTCAGAAGTGATAATTCTATCATTGAGAATTTTAACAATTTCTGCAGTTTCTGTGACTTCCTGAGGGTTTTTCTTAGGTCTACCTCTTCTTTTTGGAAATAAGTCACTGTTGGAAGTATAAGGTTTTAACAGGGAAATGGGTAAAACAGGATGTTTTCTATCATATGGAGAGTATAACACAACCTCAACTGCATTATCTCCAATCATTCTTTTCACAACAAAAGGACCCACAAAAGGATCTTTTAATTTGTTTTTACCCTGTAAACTGAAGTGGACAGTAGATATCAACACTTCATCACCCTCTTTAAATGTGTGTTCTTTATGGGATTTATCCCATCTTTTCTTTTCATATTAAAATGCTTCATTAATACAAGATTGAGCATGTTTTCTGCACATTTGTTGCATTTGAACAAAAGATTTGACACCAGGGTGTAATTCCAATTTAGGCAATTTACTATTGAGTATTTGAGCAGGAGTATGAGGGACATAACCTAGCCAAAGCTCAAAAGGTTTCTTTTGAGTAACATAGTGAACAGTGCTATTATAAGCAAATTCAAGACCAGGTAATAAGGTGACCCAGTCATGAGTAAATCTGTCATTGTCTCTATATTCCAATCCAAAGGCACAATAACTTCTAATCATATCCTCTAGAGTTTGAATCATTCTTTCAGCTAGACCATCAGTTTGGGGATGGTCAGCAGTAGATAATTTTAATTCACAACCACATATATCCATAAGAGACATCCAGAATTAAGATGTTAATTTTGGATCTCTGTCAGATATAATGGCTCTAGGGAATCTAACTATATTGAACATATTAAACCACCATAAGAAAGCCAAGTCTTTGGTGGAGACATCTTTATGGGTAGGAACAAATTTGCACATTTTAGTAAATCTATCCACTATTACCCAACAAGAATTATAATTTTCTTTTCCTGCAATAGGAAGACCAGTAACAAAATACATATTAATGATTTGCCAGGGAGCATCAGGTGCTTCAATTTGCTGTAATAACCCTGCCCTCTTACCAGTCATTCTTTTGGATTTCTGGAATGAATCACAAGATTCAACATATAATTTTGCATCTTCAGACATATTAGCCCACCAAGCAGTGTTTTTGAGTCTAATCAGTGTCTTCTCAAGATCAAAATGACCAGCTAATATGTCATCATGACAAATTTTGAGGATAATTTCTTTCATAGAAGGAGAAATTACAATTACATTAGTAAGCTTTCTTCTATAATAAATATATCCATCTTCAATAGAAAATTTTTCTTTACTCAAAGCATTTTGATACTTTGCAGGAAGAGATTTTATCAATGCTTGAATAGAAGCATTCTTAGGATCATTTAAGATAGTTACCAATTTTTTTAAATCAGAATCTTTATCATATGAATCCAGTATTAATTGTAACAACTCCTCTTCCATATCAACTATGAATATACCATGTATATGAACAGTATCATCTTCAGGTACATAAGCAGTATTTGAGTCATTATTTGGCAGAGGCAATCTAGACAGCGTATCAACATTGGAGTGAACATTTCCAGCCCTATGGATAATTGTCATCCGTTGTGGTTATCCAAACCTGGGTAGGCCTTTGGAGTGCATTTTTGGGGGTATTTGGTATGTAGGGTGTTATTGGGGTTATGGTGTTATTAGTGGATTTTTTCATCTTTAGGTGGTAGTTAGTAGTGTTTATGGAGGCTTAAGCTAGGGTCACTTATTATGTCTCAGCTTAATGTCCTTTTTTTTCTCTTCATTTTGGTATCCCTTATGGGTGGTTACCTTGTTTTATAGGGTAGTTATGGTGTTGTTATTGGTATTTATCGGATGTTTATTGCTTAGTGGTGCTTATTTAGGGTTAAGCTGGGGTCACTTATTATGTCTCAGCTTATTGTCCTTCATTTTCTTTTCATTTTGGTATGTCTTATGTGTGTTTATTTTGTTTATTAGTGAAGTTATGGGTTTTTATGGGTTGTATGGGTGTTTTAGGGTCTAGAAGCGGCCAGCCCGCCCTTAAGCGGCCTGCCCACTCCTAAGCAGAGCCGCCTCCAAGCGGCCTGGCCTCCTGGGCACTGGGGAGGCGCTAAAATGCACTTTTATGCATGAAAAAGGCTGGGAAAGCTGGATTTTGGCTGGGGAAATGGTCAGGGTGGTCTGTGCACTGGCTGTATGATGCGTGTGTGGGAAGATTTATAGGGGATCATCTTATCTCTTTATTCATCGCCTCTCTGTTCCTCACTGTCTCATTGGCTGGTTTTTTGTTGGAATATATTACTGTTCATTTCAACTCTTTCTGGCAGTCTGTCTGGGAATATTATCTTCACTTTTAAAGGGGTCAAGTGTGTTTAATTAGAGGGTCTAGCAAACAGATCTCCAATTTGCTGCAACAGATAAATCTCACTTGTTTTTCTAAAGGGACAGGGGTTATTCTTTCTGGTTTTACTCCAACTCCCTTGGTCAAGGCCTATAGCTAGTACTATAGGATTGTCTACATTTCTGGCGCCCAACGTGGGGTACAAATCTGTTGGCTTTTTGGAATCTCTGTTGATCTAGGCTTCTCTCTTTGGTGGATCTCCTTTGGTGGATTTTGGATTTGGTTCTACATCTCTTTGTGGTTGGTCTAGGGGTCTTCTTTTCTGTTGGATTTGGTCCCTCCTAGGTCTCTAAGGCTCTTGGGGGGGACTTTGGCTATCTTTGGTGGAGATTGGAGGCTGTAACTTGGAATTCTTAGAATGGTTAGGATTCAGTCTTGGGATGGTTCAAGGTTTTTGGGGGAGGATACAAAGGGGTTTTTGGATAGGTTTGAGGTTGCTGCTGAGATTGATGGAGCCTCACTGTTGGACATGGTTAGGCAAGTAATCTTTTTCATTGGCAATAGGGAGGTGGAGAAGGAAGTTTCTGTTATGGAAGGATATAGGAGTCAGGACTGGGGAAAGTTGAAGATTCAAATGCTTAAAAGGTGGCCTACTACTTTCTCAATGTTGGATCTTCATGGGATTGCTAGGAAGTGGGAATTGAAAGGTGGTGTAACTTCTCTTTCTCAGTATGGGGAATTTAGGGAGGAGTTTGGGGAGGCTCTGGATTATCTGGTATATAATGATATATTACCACATGAAGATGGGGCCAAGTATGTATTTTGGAGTGGCATGGGTAGGAATGTAAAGGTGGAGGTTATGGAGATTCTTTTCAAGGCTGACTTGATGAAGACTCTTCCAAATGGGGAAAATAGGATTCCTGGTATGGCTATTCGGAAGGAGGTTATTTTGAAATATTTGGATGGTATGATGGATAGTGATGTGGAATCTGGAGAGGAAATCCTGTTAGATGTAAAGGTTCAGGAGACTGTGGTGGAAAATTCAGTTTCTGGAGATGTGTTGGAGCCATCAATCTTGGAAGATGGGGACTCTGATGATGTTTGTGAAACTGATTTTTCTTTTCCAAAGGAAGCCATGGAATCTCAGGAATGTGCTTCACTGGATTTTTTGGAAATGTACACACTGGAGGAACAGTGTATTTCCTCAAGTTTGGGTGAATTATGTGGAAAGGAGGACTTGTCTGGTCATGAAGAAGGATTTTTGGATATTGAGAAGGAATCTGTGGTGGATGAATTGTTGCTGTGGGATGATTATTTTTCTTTCTCAAGTTCAGATAATGGCTTATGGGAGGAAGATGTATCAGTTGAACTTTTGGATGGACAGAAAGATTCTGTCTTGGATATTTTTCTCATAGAGGAAGATTATTTTCAGGTGGTTCCCTCAAGATCAGAAGGTCTCTTCTTGGAGGAGGATTTTTATTTTGATGTTATGGATGTTATTCTGGAGGATTTTGCAGATTCTAAGCAAGATTCCTGTAGGGAAGGGGAAAATTGTGATGTTTTGGATGTCACTGGTATGGAGGTTGATTTTAAAGATGTGGTGGAGGTTCCAGATGTTTCACAGGGTGGAGAATTTATGGATTCTGGTAATGTGAACTATGGTAGACTCAGTGTATGGAGGAGGATGGAAGTTTTGTTTGGAGGTCTGATTCTGGGATATCAGAATTGGAAGAGGAGCTTAGGGGGTTCAAGCCCTAGGGGCAAACTTATTGGTTTAAACCTTGGGATTTCAAGAATCTTATTCCTCCTAAATGAGGATAAACTACTTAATTTGTTTTGGTTTTGCTTAATTTGGCCTCTATGTATTTGGTCAGGATTTTTTTTTGTTGTTTTGTCCAATTCTTTTTAGTTTCTCTGGTTCAAGTCTCTATATAAAAAAGGGAGGCTGGGCCGCTTCAGGCGGCACCTCCAAGGTCGGGCGGCCCGCCTGTAATAAAAAAAAAATATTAGTATAATGAAGATGGAAGAAAAGAAAAATTCAAGTGAAGATGGATATTTTAATTAAAATAAAATGAAGATAAAAATGAAGATTATTGGTTTTATTTCACCTCCAACATGAGGTTAAACTGCAAAATTTTATTTCTAAATTGGATTTTTTTTTGATTTCAAGAATTTTAATGGTTTTTTAATGGTTTTGGTTTTTTATGGGAGAAGATTTGTGTTGGAAAATCCTTTTTGTTAGAAGGTACCCAGGGGTGGGGCTTCTAGATTTTATTTTGGCAAGTGTGGGGGTGACTGATGGGCTGGCTGCTCTATCAACAGTTACCCCAGATTGTCTGTTTCCAACCCCTTTTCTTAATTTTGTTGAATTCTAGTATTGGTTTTTTTTCTTTAACAGGTTTTTAGTCCACCATGACTTTAAAATGACAATTCTTTTGGTCTTTAAGTGCTGGACCCCTCATGTTTATTGGTTTTGTTTAATTTTGTTGGATGTTGTGTTTTTGTTAGAAGGTACCCAGGGGGGGCTTCTAGATTTTTCTTTGGCAAGTGTGGGGGTAACTGATGAGCTGGCTGCTCTGTAGAAAAGTTACCCCAGAATGTCTGTTTCAAGCCTTTGGTTTTTTTCTAGTTGAATTCTAGTGTTGTTTTTTTGTGATTCAGGTTTTTAGTCCTCTATGACTTTAAACTGGATTGCCTTGGATGTCTTTTGGTGCTTTTGGATTGGTGGTGGATCATTGGTGGTCTCCCATCATTTTTACTTATTGGAGGGAGCCCACCCAGTGATCTATTCTGTTGACCTGGAGCTGGCTTTGCTATGTGGTTCTAGGGTGTTGGCTGTGAAAGTGGTGGATTCAAGATTTTTTTCTTTTTTTCTCTTTTTTTTTCTTTTAATTTTTTTATGGAGTCTATGTTTGTTCAAAGGCTCAACATAGGGCTCTGGCAATGTTTTTGGTAGAAGAGAAGGAGTCAAAATAAAAATAAAAAAATTAAATTTTTTAGGTGTGACCACATCAAGGTGCACTTGGATGTGGGTAAGGTATCAGGGGATCAGCTCATCAATTGGCTGGGGGATACCATTTTATTTTGTTTTATTTGTTAAAGGAGGTTAAATGTTTTGGCTTTGATGGTTTTTGGTTTGGGGATTTATGGGATATATCTTCAAGATTTTTTTCTGGAACATCCTTCAAGACTTCAAGCTGAATTTTTTTTAATTATGGGATATATATTCAAGATTTTTTTTCTGGAAAGTCCTTCAAGACTTTAAACTGATCTTTTAATTACGGGCTTAAGATTTTTTTATGTCCATCAAGACTTTAAACTGAAAATTCTGTTAGTCCTCCAAGACTTAAAACTGGCTGGTTGTTAAAGATTTATTCAATAATTTAATTTTACTACTGTGGATCTAGTAGTCCTCCAAGACTTTAAACTGGCTGGTTTCAAGATTTTGTCAAGAAGTAGTCCGTCAAGACTTTAAACTGAACACTGTGTTAGTCCCCCAAGACTTTAAACTGAGGATTGTTGATGGTAAGTCCCCCAAGACTATAAAATGAGGAATGGGAGGCAGTGTGATGTGGAAGTTTAAAGTCAGAAGGATCCAAGGGGGAACTTCTGAATTTTGTAAAGGCAAGTTTGGGGGGTGACTGATGGGCTGGCAGCTCTATATACAGTTACCCCAGAAAGTTAGTTACTTCTCTAAATCTTTTTCTGGTTGATCTCTTGTTCTGGGTTCTGTGATTCAGGTTTTTTCAGTCCCCCAAGACTATAAACTGAGGATTTTTGGAGTCCCTCAAGACTTTAAACTGAGGGCTGTTAGTCCCCCAAGACTTTAAACTGAGGGCTTTTAGTACCCCAAGACTTTAAACTGAGGGTTGTGAGTCCCCCAAGACTATAAAATGAGTAAATTTTTATGCTGGTAGAAGGTTATAGTCAGGAAGACTTGTCAACTGGATATCACTTTTCATTGTTGGAAGCTGGTACAGCCATATTTGGAATTCAGGAACAGAAGAAAGAGATTCTTTTCACAGAGATAGATTTAATTTAAAGGCATGGTGCAAGAGAAGTTTTAAAGAAGTAACTTGGATTGCTGGTTCAGAAGTTCACTTAGGATGGAATAGGATCTGGTGGAAGAGAGAAATGGGCTGTTTGTAAGGATTCTGGAGAGGTGTTCAAACATGGCTGTTGGAAAAGGAAGAATGGTGACATTCTTGATTGGAGGGAGGATGTGGTGATCCAAACCTGGGTAGGCCTTTGGAGTGCATTTTTGGGGGTATTTGGTATGTAGGGTGTTATTGGGGTTATGGTGTTATTAGTGGATTTTTTCATCTTTAGGTGGTAGTTAGTGGTGTTTATGGAGGCTTAAGCTAGGGTCACTTATTATGTCTCAGCTTAATGTCCTTTCTTTTCTCTTCATTTTGGTATCCCTTATGGGTGGTTACCTTGTTTTATAGGGTAGTTATGGTGTTGTTATTGGTATTTATCGGATGTTTATTGCTTAGTGGTGCTTGTTTAGGCTTAAGCTAGGGTCACTTATTATGTCTCAGCTTATTTTCCTTCATTTTCTTTTCATTTTGGTATGTCTTATGTGTGTTTATTTTGTTTATTAGTGAAGTTATGGGTTTTTAGGGTTTTTAGGGTTTTTATGGGTTGTATGGGTGTTTTAGGGCCTAGAAGCGGCCAGCCCGCCCCCAAGCGGCCTGCCTACTCCTAAGCAGAGCCGCCTCCAAGCGGCCTGGCTTCCTGGGCACTGGGGAGGCGCTAAAATGCACTTTTATGCATGAAAAAGGCTGGGAAAGCTGGATTTTGGCTGGGGAATTGGTCAGGGTGGTCTGTGCACTGGCTGTATGATGCCTGTGTGGGAAGATTTATAGGGGATCATCTTATCTCTTTAATAATCGCCTCTCTGTTCCTCACTGTCTCATTGGCTGGTTTTTTGTTTGAATATATTACTTTTCATTTCAACTCTTTCTGGCAGACTGTCTGGGAATATTATCTTCACTTTTAAAGGGGTCAAGTGTGTTTAATTAGAGGGTCTAGCAAACAGATCTCCAATTTGCTGCAACAGATAAATCTCACTTGTTTTTCTAAAGGGACAGGGGTTATTCTTTCTGGTTTTACTCCAACTCCCTTGGTCAAGGCCCATAGCTACTACTATAGGATTGTCTACACCGTCCTCTGTATTCTTGATCAGCAAGTTGCCACCTGAACATATGTCTGTTAGGTGTTTTCAGGTTTAAGAGGGACTTCACAGCACTACAGTCAGTTACCAATTCAAATCTTTGGTCATCTAGATAGTAATGAAGCTTCTCAAGAGCCCAAACAACTGCTAAGCACTCCAATTGAGTGGCACCATATTTCAATTCACTATTTCTCAAGGTTCTTGAAATATAACAAATTACAACCTCTGAGGATTTATCATTTATAATTTGTTTCTGGTGAAGAGCAGCACCCAGACCAACAAAGAAAGCATCTGTGTATAGGACAAAAGGTTTGTTGAAATCTGGAAGAGCCAATATAGGGGCTGTCATTAAGCAACTTTTTAATGTATCAAAAGCTTTTTGACAGTCATTATTCCAGAGAAAGGCAACATCTTTTCTGGTCAGTTTTGTAAGAGGAAAGGCTATGACCTTATAATTTTTAATATATTGTCTATAATAGCCACAAATACACAAAAAACTTTGGATTTCTCTCACAGAAGTTGGTGCTTTCACATTTTGAATGACAGCAACTTTATTTTGGTCTACACAAATTTGTAAGCCTGACACAACATGGCCAAGGACTTTCAAGGATTGAAAACCAAATTTACACTTTTTTAAGGACAAGGTCATATTGATTTCATCCATTTTCTGTAAAACTCTATTTAAGTGAATCATATGATCATCAAAAGTTTTAGAAAAAATTATAATGTCATCAATATAAACCATGAGCCATCCTTCAATTATTTCCTTATGGAAAGTGTTATCCATGACTTTTTGAAAAACTGAAGGAGAATTTTTAGGGTTAAATGGCATCCTAACATACTTATATATTCCCATATGTGTAGCAATAAGAAAAAAGTTTTGAGAATTTTTCTCAACTGGAACTTGATGATATCCTTTATTACCATCCAGACAACTAATAAAATTTGCACCTTGCAAGGTAGCATGTATTGAATTAATTCTGGGTAAAGGATAAATATCATCAACAGTATAAGTGCTTAATGCTCTGTAATCACCACATAATCTAGCCTTATCTTTTTCATAAGAAATCAAGACTGGGGAGATGACACAATATTTGGGGGTGACATCCACTTTCTCAATGATATTCATTTTTAATAAGGTGGCAATATTATCTTCAATATCCTTTCTTTTTGTTGGAGAAGCAGGATATGGTTTTTTCTTAAGACTAGGAGGGATATCACTCAAGTTACAGGATAAAGTAGTTTTCATTTCTTCCTGAACAATTCCTAAGACATGAGAACCATGAGCAAAAGCCATAGGGAAAGAGGTAATTGAGGCAATAATAGAATCTTTTTGTTCACTAGTTAACTGATCACCAAAAGAAGCAGTATTTATTTCATTTAATAAATCATCCATTTCAACTGTTGTTCTGCCTTTACACTGGATTAGTGAGTTACAAGACTTTAACAGATGCCCAGATGTTTTTCTAGAGGAGGAAATTTTGAATTTCCTTTTGCCATTCAATCCCAAGGTGAAACGATTTTTTTCTGGGTCCAATTTCACACCAAACATGGTTAAAATATCATTACCCATAATAAACCAATTGCTTAAATTATCATTTTGCATGAAAAAAAATTCACAAATAGCTCTGAAAAAACCACCATTATATTTGAAGAATACAGAGGTTTTGTATTTGCTAATAGGAATTAAGGTAGAACCATACCCTCTCCATTTTTCAGAAGTTATAGGTAATAATTTACTCAAATAATCCTTATCTACTGAAGCTAAAGCCTTTTCAGAGACTACACTTCCTCCAGCACCAGAGTCAAGAACCACATCAACATTCTTACGATTAATGATAACAGGTGCTTTCAAGGGGGATATGGCTATAGAATTGTTAGTAATATCTTTAATTATTTCAGCATTTTCTACTGAAGATAAATCCAATACACATTCTTCAGATATATTATCTAAATAATGGAAATCCTGTTCTAACATTAAAACATCTTTAACAAAGTCATTGCCATAGGAGATATTACTTTCACAATCACTTGAAGAATTATTGACATCAATTTCAGCTTCATCAGTGTCTTCATTTTTTTCAACAAGATGAATTTTCTTGTCACAAACATGACCCTTTTGCCATTGTTTGTTACATTTATAACAAGTATTTGTTGCATATTTTTTAGGTGCAACTGGGGCAGAGGGTTTACCAGATTTTTCTGGGAGCTTTGAAGAAGGTTTATTCTGATCATTATAAAATTTACCAAGGTAATTCCTTGGTTCATATCTATGGTTGAGTAGTACCTCATTACAGATATTAATGAAAGAAGAATTTTCTCTTAAATGTTCAGCTCTAGCCACAATCAAGTCTCTAAGAGAATTTGGTAATTCATACAAGATTTTATCTCTCCAAATATCATAATCCATCTTTGGATCAATTGCTCTTAGGATTTTTTTATTTTCATAAGAAAAACAATGGGCTTTTCAACAGAGGATGATACATACTTAGTATTCTCATACAGTCTTTGCTGAGCTAACCTGAATTTTGAACCACCAAACTGATTCTCAATCAAGGATTTCCAATCATTCCATGTATAATGATTGTTATCTAAAAGGACAGATTCATACCACATCAAGGCTACATTGGAAAATAAAGAAATTAGCCTAGAAACAATTTCCTCATCAGGTAGTTTATAAGATCTCTTTAAATTATCAATTCTTTGGATAAAGTGTTGCCAATCAGAGGAAAAATCACCATCAAAGGTAGGATATTGGTCCAACTTAGGCCAATTTTTCTGACTACTGGGATGGTCCATTTTTTGGTTTGAATTATTATTCAGTAATGATTCCTGAAGTTTAGCCAGGTGTTCAGAAATTTCATTATTTACAGAAACAGCTGGTGCATGACCATCACAAGATTTTTCGCTAGTAGAAAAAGATTTTACAGACTCATTGTCAGTTTGTTTAATGGTTGAAATATGAGGAAGAAAAGAGGAACTCTGCTCAGGTTCTTTTTCTTTATTTCTATGCAGCTTTTGGACAGCATTCTCATTCATACCATTATTGATGGTTAAGGTTGAGAATTTTTCCTGCAGTTCAGACACATAGTTTCTTATTCTTGGAATTTCAGACATCTGGTCATTTACTTTATCAAGAGATAGAACATTTCTGTCCTCAGAAACTGTGTGTTTGGCACTTAGTTCATGGAAATCATTTTTTAGCTTTTTAAACTCATTTTGTAGAGATTTTATTTCACTTTTTAATGAATAATTTTCTTCAATAAGAGGTTTCAATTCACTCAAGGTCTTATATAGATTGATATTTTTTATGAGATAGCTCTATGTTCACTCCTTATTTGTTTTTGTTGGCTAAGAACAATATTCAAGGTTTCTTTGATTTTAAAATAAGCTGTATCCTGTACAGAAGAACTTACTTTACATTGCAAGTGCAAATTATTTAATCTATCATTCTCATGGATTAACACATCTCTCAAATGTTTGTCTTTCACAACATTAAATCAAGGGTATCTTTCAATATTTCTTCAGAAGTTTTCTCAATTAAGTTATAGACTTCAGGGGAAACAAAATCATTCTTAATTGCAAGAGAAGGATTAATTAAAGAAGTAGAAGTCAAATGTAGAGGTTCATCAAATGACAATTTGCTAATTACATTAATAGGGCTACTAGTTACAGGAAGCTGTCTTTTAACAGGTTTAACTGTTCTTTCACCATTCTCAATAATATTACCTGCAGAAGAAGTCTTACTAGAAAACATTCCCAAGTGACTATCAACCAAATTACTTACCATGGCAAAGGAGGAAACTTCCCCTTAGAGTGAGTTTGGGATTGTGCTTGGGCCTTCTTTCTCCTGCTTTGTTGGTAGTGAGGAGGAGGAGGATGGAAATTGGGTGTTCTGGATGGGCCAGGCTGATGATGAGGAGGATGTTGCATATTCTGCTGTTAGTGACTCATTAGATAATCCCATTTCCATTGCTCTACTTCCATAGTATTTTGATTTTGGATGGAGGAGCTGGGGGGCTGTGAAGGTTGAGCCTGAAACTGAGGCTGCTTGGGAGCAACTGAGGAGGGGCCTGGGCCTAATTTTGGTTCCTGAGTTCCTGAACTTGATCCCACAAGGTGTCTACTTTTGCCTTGTATTTCATGTTTTCTGTCTTCAGTTCTTTGATGTGACTGGACAGATTGCTGATTTGTTGGGGCAGAGGAAGCTTTTTTATTTTGAATCCTTTTGGAAGACATCCTTGATGTACTGGAGGTTTTACTTCCTTCTGTTGTGCTGGGGGAAGGGGGTTTGATTTGTTTGCTTCTACTGTCATTTCCACATCCTGAATTATGTGAATTTTTCTTGTTAGCATAAGATTTTTTATGTTCAACTTTAGAAGAACTCACAGTATCAGCATCATAATCAATTTCAGTTTCATCCACTTGCATGTTATCCAGTTTCTCAGCCAAATTGTTGGACATAATAGTGGGAAGATTAATTTCTAAAAAAAATTAATAAAATTCAGTTAATAAATTTCTCCAAATAAGAAAAAAATTTTATTAATTAAATTATAAAAAAAAATTTTTTTAATATAAAGTAATATTTATAAAAAATAATTAATAAAATGGACTGCAAAGCAAAATTGGGAATAAACAATTAAGTTATTTTCAATCAATTAATTAAATTACCAAAATTAAATATGGAAATATATGGGACTAAGTACAAAGTACTATTTAAGTCAACCAAAATTAAACAAAAATTAATAATAATAAAAAATAATTTAATAATTCAATTTTTATTAATAAAAATGTTAATATCTTCTAGGACTAAGAGGAATTAAACACTCTATAATGGGCAACTAGGGAAAAAAAAATTTAATAAATGAACACTTACACTCAGTGAATCAGCAATTAAGCCACAATCACTGTTATTGCAGTAAAAATATAGTAATATGAGTGTGAGGTGCAAAGGTTAACTTACTATAGTGATCGGAAAATCACTTCAAAATATGAATTAGTTTAATATAAACCTAATAGTTCAAAACCAAGTTCAAAACACGTTTGTGGCAAAAGTTTCTTTTTTGCTGGGTGGTCCATGCGCTATGTCGTTTGTTGCAAGTATCGATTGTTGTCGTCGTTTGGAAAGGCTCCTACTTGTCGGCCAGTCGTCTAGAAGAAGGTAGGAAAAGAGAAAAGGAACAGAGGAGGAATAGTTAAAAGGAAATAAAGGTTTATAGAGAATAAAAGAAATAAAGAATTAGTGTATTTAAGGTGAGACAACGACGACTTATTTGAGGGATGACGCAAAATGAGGTTTTTATTTAATAACAATATTATTTAGAGTAAGGGTTCTGCGCGGCAAACACTGTAATTACTATCAGACTTAAAGAAACCTGTAAATAGTTATATAAAATTCAAATTAGAATTTAATGCTAATATAAATAATAATAAAACATATTATATTGACAGTTAGTTCAGAGTTGGTTTGTATAGTAAGTGATGAGGCTACAGGGGATTATCCAAGGCCTTTTTATAGGCAATAGGCCTTCTGAAGCGCTACTACATTTTTAAATACCAGAATCATAATAAGATGAAACAAGAAAAATAAAAGAATAAGTGAAACATAGCAATTTAGAGAAAAATATGAAACAGATAATTAAAACCCCAAATAAGAACCAAATTTTCCCACAATTAATTGCCAACTCAGTAAGTAAAAATAGTGAGTAACTAAACAAGCCTGTGACATAGGAACTATGAGAAAAAGAATTCAAAACAGATGGTACAGTCTGCTTTAAGGGTTTTTAAGTGAAACAAGAAAAAATATTTTGACGCAACAAAATATGTAATCAAATTTAATTTAGTATAGAGAAATTAATTAATTGTTCCAACTATGTAATTAAATGATTAATTTAAATGAAACAAGTAATTAATTTATTACTAAATTAAGTTGAGAATTATAATATTATTTTATAAAATAAGTATTATAATTTATTTAATTTTTTATTGACACAATTAAGGGTCCAAAAAACAGCAGCAATAATTATGGATAATAGTATATAAAAAGATATGTTTTAATAATTAAATTTAATTAATAAAAGTAATTACAATATAAGATAAACACTTAAATATAATTATCTTATAAGTTTTTAATTAATTAATTTATAATTATTAATTAAACAATGTGCCCTTTGTTATGGAATTAAATGCTTTTAAATTATCTTATAATAAATTTAGAATAATATTTACTTTATTTATATAAATAAAATATTAATATAAATTTATTATGTAATATAATATTAATTTTAAATGCATACTCTGAAATTATTATGTCTTTATTTAACTCCAATAAATTGTATGTTTATTTACTGGGCTCCTGGGACAGCCTGGCTGAAAGTAATTGATTACAATAAATAGTTGAAGAATAACCTATAAGAAATGATAATTTTATCAAAAAGAGTACAATAAAAAACATACTTTTGAATTTTTTTTGATATAATTTGGGTAGTTAAATGAAAATTTAAATTATCATACTTCAAAATGGAAAAAATCTAAAAGTGGTGGTTATATAATAAGCCTCATATAAAAAAAGGAAAAATAATCTACTAAGTAACTAAATTATTAAATATTAAGGTATTATTAATATTATTGAAAAACTTTTTTTACAATTATAATGAAATCTAAATGTGAAATTAATGGTGGGATAATAGTAAGACTATATTGAAAAAATTTAATTTATACATACTTTCAGCTATGTTCAGATAAAAAAATTGGTAAAATTTTATAATAACATCTATTTTATAGTGATGCAATTTTATTTAGATCAAGAATAATTTTTTCTGAGGAAAAACTAATTTAATTGAGATATGGCCATCTCCTTTCAAGAGATAGAATAATTATAAAAATTTAAAAAAATTATAATAAGTATTCTTAATCACCATTTTTGAAAAGTCTCTAGAGAAATTCATTATAATATATCATTCATTTATTACATCATATGGAGCTTCAACTTGAAGTAGTGATGGGCAGCTTTTAACTTATGTTCTGAAAAACAAAAATGTTAAAAAATATATAGTTATACTAATGAAAAATCCAAAAATAAAAATGTTATTATAAATTAATAAAATAAAACTACATAATTTTTATTCTGCTCTCATGATGCAAGGGTACTATGTATGAATTTCCACATGTTAAATATAAACCTGCTTTAAGGCTAGTTTACAGGTAGAGCTATAAAGTTTCCTTAATTTCTAAAGATAACTTATGCATTTTACTAATTATTTTTTTCTTGTTTTCTTTCCAAAGTTGTTATAGTTGCTTAATTAATACTGCTATCTTGATTTTAAGATATATAATTTTTTTTAATACATGATTTATTGTTTCAAAAATTCTATTATAAAGTTAAATCATTTATTTCATTTTCTAAAGCTTCATTTTCAAAGACACTACTCCATTTTCTATTACTTAACAAATATATTGAAATTTGATAGCAAATTTTTTAGAATTTTCTTTTTGAGAGGGTCAAACTATATTGTGCAGATTTTTATCTAGAAATTCTTGTACTCTAAAACCAAATAATTTTCTCCCTTAAGTAAGCCTTTTCAAAAGTATGAAAATATAAACAAGATATTAACTTAACTCATTTTTATTTTCTGTACTGAAATTTTTAGTTCAATCCCTTTTTTTATATGACATTAGTATAAAACCATGGTTAAATGCTACTATATAATTAATTTCTATTATATATATATATATACATATATATGAAATATTTAGAAGGTCATCCTTTTTTATTTACTTGAATAAATGGCTCAATTATAATGCCTGACACTTATTAATGTTTCCCAAACTCAATAACAAATTTCTCATATGAAATATTAGCTTCTAATATAAGCAGTTTATCTATAGCTGATATTCAACATGAGATTTTCTTTTTAGATTCAGCTAAAATTAAACAAAAGTATTAATCATGCATATGTGTATAAATGGTAACCATATGTTACTTAGAGGATTCTTAAATTCACTCATCAGAATGGTTTAAATACTATATTAAATTGAGGTCATTGTTTTCTTTTATTTGAAACTAATTAGGAAATTATTCTAAAAATATATTTTAATGTGTATCATGCTTAAAAAGTTGGAAATATGATTTTTGAAAATTGTGAGTTTCTTATATGAGATACAAAGCTTTAGTTTACATTGTTTCAAGTAGAATAGAATTTTAGTATTAGAAATTGAAAGCAATGTACCATTATCTTATTTTAATTGTGTTCTACTTATAGAATGATTACATAACATTAAACATTATTTAAATTAAAAAGGTTTAAAAGATATTTAGAATTTTACAAAATTTCAACATTTATTAATCTTTGATTTGAAAACCAACTATGATTTACACTCACTAGAAATAAGCAATCCCAATTTTAACATAATTTATCAATCCGAAAGTAATGAGTCAAGTAACATAAAAATATATATTATTTCAAAACCAAATCTCTATATTTAAAATATGATGTTTTAATGTAAAATTGATACAAAACTTTAATGCAATGAACTCTCTTAAAAAATTCAAAAATAGAATATCAAAACAAGTAATTTCTGAAAAAAAAACTACAAACTATTGTAGATAAAGCATAAAAATAAGTCATATTTTTAAAAAAAATGTTCTAACAATATTTATTTTTGTTAAAAAAATCAAAAACATTGCTAAGCTTGTTTGTTATAATAATGTTGAAATCCACTAAACATTATCTAAAGATGGCAAAATATGTCAAGAAAATGTTGAATTTTGTGAGCCAAAAATCAACATTTTTGTATCATTTCCTGTTGTGCTATGACTTTATTCCACCCTTTTTATCTGATTGCTCCAGTATTACTTTGCTATGATCACTATTTTTGAAGTTAAAATTTACAAATATTCTTTATATTTGATAATATTAAAAATAAATCAAACTTTTATAACTACAAAATAAGATTTTGAAACTCCTTCTTTCAATAAATGATTGAATAAATTTTCAGTTTATTTGAGTGATGATTTTAAGAATAACAAAAAATTTAAAATTCACAAGGACTTATTTCCAGGGACTATAATTATTTACTTGTGTAATGCATGAGCTACTTATAAATGATGTAAAACATCAGAAAATTAAGCTATAGTTATAAATCTACAGATTATACTGTCTCTGGTATATATATCTTCAATAAATCTTTTAAACTTATCTTAACCTACATACCACACAATAGAAAATCATTATATTAAAAAAGGAAAAAATTCTATGATATTATCATAATGAATAATAACCATGGATTGATATTCCATAAAAATGGCTAATAAAATTTTAAGAGAACCTAAATCAGTATTTTTCATCAAAATATATCCTTTTTGTCTTCATAATTTATTCCAAACAAATTTTTTGAAAGTTGATTCTATATATCTAATGCCAAAACCACTATTAAGTTCCCTCTTAGGTATTTTAAGCAATTATATGTCAGGCTAGGGTCAAGTACAAGGACGTGATCTAGCTTGAATAGTCAGTTATCTAGAAGATGTTAATGGTCCTATATGAATACTGTAGTTTTAATCCACTAAGTTGTTAAATATAATCAAATATAAAGGTCTCAGTAATATAATTCTCACTATTCTTATATATGGCTTACAATCTTTGTAGTTGGTAGAAAAATAGATTATTTAATTCAGATACTATTCAAAAGTCTTATAAAAGTACTAATTGATATGTATTGTAATTTATTTGGTTATATTGGTTGAATTGTAATGATAAAGAATGTAGAAATACAACCCAAAAACCTCCTCCTTTTATACACACTGAGTTCCCCAATGATTCCTTTGATGTACCACCTAATACACAGTTAATCACGCCTCTAAACAACTAATAGACATTCCCATCAACACTCCCAGTGATCCTTGACATAATTAGAAGAGTAACAACCGCCAAAATCCTGAAATAACAAGGGAAATCCATCAAAATTAAAGAAAAAGACAAAAAGAGAGTATATGCGTATAAAACAATAATATTAAGGACTAAAGGAGACTTTTTAAGGTTAATAATAGCTTAATAATAAGGGGGATTTACTATAGAAATAATGGGGCTAATCCTGACATTATACTACGTGAAATTCCCATTCAAAAATAACCAAAATTGACTGAGAAACCACCCAAAAACTTAAAAAAGAGCGTGAGATGTGGGGTAACTACATGCAGTTCTTGGCAGGCGCTTGCACGGGTAAATCCTTGACTAAAATTAGGCGAGTTTAAGCGTGGTGATGAAATAAAGTGCCAAGAGTGAGGTTATTAATGAAATTAGTGCATATAAACAGGGTCAATGCATTATTAATTAAGCTAGGACACTAAATAAGCGCCTGTCGCCTATTTTAGTGTGTTTCCCCACAGTGGGCGTAGAATGTGGGGTAATTATAGTGTGAAAAAGCTAACTTTGCTAAAAATGAAGCTATTCACACGGGAAAAAAGCAGGCAGTATGTGGCCAGTACACAGAAACCATTTCTGGCATAAAAAACACCAAATTTGAAAAGTGTTATTTTTATGCATTTAAATAGCCAAATCAATAGTTCTAAATGAGCCCAATTGATCTGTCAAAGCGCAATTTTGATATTCTCAATTTTATAGCGCATATAGTCAACTTTTAAGTGAAATAAAGCGCATTTCTTGTTTTTTTGCATAAAACAATGAATATAACAGCTTTAAGTGTACTTAAAAATTATGCAGCCTTATACTTAAGGTTCTTAAGATTACCCTAACATATTCCAACTTAATATTAAGTACATAAGACCTATAAAAGGTGGATATATGCGTGTATATAAGGTGTTATAATGGCATTTTTTGTGTATTATCATAATTTTACTTATGTATACTATTTGTGTACTCTTATTTATTATTCCCATGTATAGTTCATGTGTTTAACATAACTTATAAGTACTTTTTACTCAGTCCTGGAGATATACAGGCTGACACTGGCCCACCCAAAAAAAACAATAAAAAAAATGATAAGTCATACATTTTATTTTATTTAATTTGTAATTTTCAGGTATTCAGAATAAATCTGTAGCATTAAAGATTCAACTTTAAAGAAATAAAACATAATAAAATATTATGAGTACTGGTTTTTTAACCCCTCAGCTGGTTGAACAGAAATTTATTTCTGTTTAAATTTTTTAAGAAGGGTGGATAAATTAGAAATTTCTTTTTCAGGTATCCATTTATCAAATTCATTTGATTTCCCTTTAAATCTTAGTAAATACTCAGTTCCTTTTTCTTTAGTAAGGATTCTTTTCTTGAGTATTTTTTCAATCTCTGCTTTTTCCACAATTTCTTCAGGTTGCTTTTTAGGCCTTCCCCTTCTTTTTGGAAATAAGTCAGGATCATTTGCATGGTAAGGTTTCAATAATGAGATAGGGAAAACTGGATGTTTCCTATCATATGGAGCATATAATATGACTTCCACTGCATTATTCCCAACCATTTTATTTACTACAAAAGGTCCTACAAAGGGATCCTTTAATTTAACATTACCTTGTAAGTTAAAATGTAGTGTTGATATGAGGACCTCATCTCCTTTTTTAAATTCAAATTCTTTATGAGATTTGTCCCACCTTTTCTTTTCATATTCAAATGCTCTTTGGATGCATTCCTCTGCATGCTTCCTACACATTTGTTGCATATGAATAAAGGATTTAGTGCCAGGGTGTATATCCAACCTTGGTAGCTTATTTAAAAGATTTACTGGGGTATTTGGTACATATCCCAGCCAGAGTTCAAATGGTTTCTTCTCTGTTACAGAATGAGTTGTGCTGTTATAAGCAAATTCAAGGCCAGGAATTAATGTTACCCAGTCATGTGTGAATTTCTCATTGTCTTTGTATTCTAATCCAAAGGCACAATATCTTCTGATCATATCTTCAAGAGTTTGTATCATCCTCTCAGCCAGCCCATCAGTTTGTGGATGGTGTGCTGTAGACAATTTTAATTGACAACCTGATACTTCCATCAAAGATGTCCAGAACTCTGAAGTAAATTTAGGGTCTCTGTCAGAGATTATGGCTTTGGGGAACCCAGCAGTATTCATCATCTGAGTCCACCATAGTAATGCCAAGTCTTTTGCAGATACCTCTTTATGGGTAGGGATAAACTTACACATTTTTGTTAATCTATCCACTATTACCCAGCAAGAATTGAAACTTTCTTTTCCTGCTAATGGCAAGCCAGTTACAAAATCCATGTTTATAATTTCCCATGGAGCTTTTGGCTGCTCTATTTGTTGTAACAACCCAGCTCTCTTCCCAGTTAATCTTTTAGATTTCTGACAAGAGTCACATGTTTCAATGTATTTTTGTACATCCTCTTTCATGTTTATCCACCAGGCTGTATTTTTAACTCTGGTTAATGTTTTGTTAAAGTCAAAATGACCAGCTAAGATGTCATCATGACAAGTACTCAACATTAACTCTTTCATAGAAGGTGGTATTACTATTACATTGCTTAACTTTTTCCTGTAATATATATATCCATCTTCAATTGATAGTTTACCTTTTTCCAACGCATTTTTATACTTTGGAGGCAAGGTTTTAATTAATGCACTCATGGAGGCATTTGTTGGATCATTAAGAATGGTAGATAGTTTAGACAAATCTTTATCAGATGAATAATTTTCCAATATAGTTTGCATAAACTCTTCTTCTAAATCCACTATATAAATCCCAAATATATGTATAACCTCATTTTCAGGTACATAAGCTGGGTTGTCAGCATCATTTGGCAAAGGACTTCTTGATAATAAATCCACATTTGAATGCAATGTTCCTGCTCTGTGAGTAATTGTCATTCTTCCTCTGTACTCTTGTACAGCTAGTTGCCATCTAAACATGTGCCTATTAGGTGTTTTCATGTTTAGTAATGATTTTACTGCACTGCAATCTGTTATAAGTTCAAACTTCTGGTCTTCCAGATAGTAATGAAGTTTCTCCAAAGCCCACACCACGGCTAAACATTCTAGCTGTGTGGCACCATACCTTAGTTCTGTCTTTCTTAAGGTTCTGGATATATAACAGATAACTACTTCAGATAATTTTCCATTTATTATCTGTTTTTGCTGTAAAGCAGCACCCAAACCTATGAAACTTGCATCAGTGTACAAGATAAAAGGTAGGGTGAAATCTGGCAGTCCCAATATTGGAGCTGACATCAAACATTCCTTTAATTTGTTAAAGGCGTGCTGTCTTTCATTATTCCAAATGAAAGCTTCATTCTTCCTGATTAATGTTGTTAAAGGGGCTGCAATGGATTGGTAATTTTTAATATATTGTCTATAATATCCACACATACCTAAAAAACTTTGAACCTCTTTTACATTTTTAGGTATCCCAATGTTTTTAATTGCTGCCACTTTATTCTGGTCAACACAAATTTGTAATCCAGATACAACATGTCCAAGTACTTTCAAGGATTGAAATCCAAACTTACATTTCTTTAATGCAATAGTCATATTAATTTCATCCATTTTTTGAAAGACTCTTTTCAGGTGATTTAAATGGTCATCATATGTTTTTGAAAACACTATGATGTCATCAATATAGACCAATAGCCATCCTTCCACCATTTCCTGATGAAAAACACTATCCATCAATTTTTGGAAGACTGAAGGGGCATTCTTTGGGCCAAATGGCATTCTCACATACTTATAAATACCCATATGTGTGGTTATTAATAAGTAATTTTGAGAATCTCTTTCCACAGGAATCTGGTGGTAACCCTTGTTCCCATCCAGACAGGAAATATATTTTGCTCCTTGTAAGGTAGCATGGATAGAAGCTATCCTTGGTAGAGGGTAAATATCATCTACTGTATATGTATTCAGAGCTCTATAATCACCACATAATCTTGCCTTATCTTTTTCATAAGAGATTAATACTGGTGAAATGACACAATACTTAGGTGTTGTGTCCACTTTTTCAACAATACCCATTTCCAACAACAATTTTATATTGTCTTCAATATCTTTCCTTTTTGCAGGAGATGCTGGGTAAGGTTTCTTTTTTAAGCTGCCAGGAATATTATCCAGATCACAGCTTAAAGAGATTTTCATCTCATGGTCTTTGACCAATCCTAGTTCATTTGAGCCATGAGCAAATGCCATAGGATATGATTTAATCAATCTCAAAATATCTTCTTGTTCAATTTTTGAGAGTTGAGGACTGAAAGAGGCCTTTTGGATTTCATTTTCCAATTCACCCACTTCATTGGTGGTTCTTCCACCTTGCAGTTGTTCTTCTCTAGGAGAAATGGCATATACTGAATTTTCAGAACATATTTTGAATTTCCTTTTACCATTTACCCCTATGGTGAAACAACTGTTTGCAGGATCTAGTTTAATGCCAAATTTTGTCAATAAATCATTGCCAATAATAAACCAATCACTACAATTATTATTATCCATTATTACAAATTCACAAACTGCTCTAACATATCCATTACTATATTTAAAGAATACAGCAGTTTTGTATTTGCCAATTGGATTTAATACTGAACCAAAACCCCTCCAGTTCTTTGTCTGAACAGGTTCTAGTTTTTCCTGGTACTTACTATCAAGTTTCATTAATGCATTAAGTGAAACTACGCTACCTGCAGCCCCAGTGTCAAGAATGGCATTCATTTCTTTTCCACATATGATAACAGGTGCTCTGATAGGTGTTATTTTGTAAGTATCCTGAGATACATCTTTAATTATTTCAGCTTCCTCTATGGAAGTTAAAGATGTGTCTGTATGAGGTATAGCATCATTCAGGAACATTATATCCTGTTCTAATACAAATATCTCATTTTCATCATCACTGTAAGATATGTTACTCTTGCAATCCTCACTGGATTCCACATTCTCATCTTCATGATTACTAGGTTCAGAATTTTGTGAGGTTTCAATAACATTTATTCTTTTCTTACACGTGTGACCTTTAACCCAAGGTTCATTACATTTGTAACAAGTGTTATTTTCTTGTCTCTTAGGGACAAGGGGAGCTGAAGGTTTTTTCTTTTCCACTGGTAACTTACTTGTAGTAGGTTTTACCACTTCAACACTTTGTCTGTAATTACTATACTTGGTTTCATATTTGTGGTTTAATAATATCTCATTGCATATATTAATGAATCCAGAGGTGTCTCTGACAGTTTCAGTTCTAGCTACAATAATGTCTCTAACTGATATAGGCAACTTGTATATTATTTTTTCTTTCCACTCTTCATAATCCATTTTTGGATCCATAGCTTTCATGATTTTTATTAAATTCATTAAGAAGACCATGGGTTTATCTCCAGCATTTGGATTATATCTGGCCCTTTCATACAGTCTTTGTTGAGTGATTCTAAATTTTGGGCCACCAAATTGCCTTTCAATTAGTGCCTTCCATTCATTCCAGGAGTAATTAATTCCCTCACTCAATACAGATTCAAACCATAATAAGGCCACATCTGTAAATAAAGATATTAACTTTGAAGTAATTTCTTCATCAGGTAATTTGTATGAAAATTTTAAGTTATCAATTCTTTGTATGAATTGTTGCCAATCAGATTTTGAATCCCCGTCAAAAGAAGGGTACTGATCCAACTTAGGCCAGTTCTTTTGGCTAGTTTTTGCTTCCCTAACCTGAGGAATATTGAGTAATTCACTTACTTTAGAAAGATGATCATTTATTTCATCTTTTACTGATTTTATATTTTCAGAGCCCATGACACTATGTTCATGTTCTATCATTGGTTTATCCTCAGAGTGTTTCATAAAACCTGGTACTCTCTCTACATAAGAGGTATTATCCTTTATTGTTTCAGTATTTTTCAAAATGTTAGCTACTTCAATTTCTACCCTTTGTAACCTATCTTTTATTACAGGTACTTGAGTCAAAGTATCATTTACATTTGAAAAAGACAATTTTACACGTCCCTCTATTGTAGCCATAATATTCTGAGAGTGTTCTAATTTACTTTCTAAATTTCTAATCTCAGATTTTAATCTTTTATTCTCATTGATTAATTCATTATTTGAATTTTCAATAATTTTTAATCTATTGGCTGTGGTACTCAATGATTGTGTTAGCTGTAATAATACATTTTCTGTATTAATGTTTGACTCTTTTGAAAACTCTTCCACTTTTTCAATTCTCAATAATAATTTACTTATTATTTTTGATTCCATTGGATTCTCTTTTAAAAAATATTCTATTTTTTCCGTGTCCAATTCAGAAGACTCATTTTCAGGGTCAAGATTTAATTCATTTGGTTCAATTTTTATATTAATAGTATTTTCCTGGTGATCCATAAAACTATTTACATTGTCCTCATGTAAAGACAAGTTTAACATATTCTGTTCAAATGAATAATCCTTTAAATCCTTATCAATAATATCCAATATTTCCTTATCAATCTCATTACCTATAAGTAATTTATTGTCAGGTTGATATAATTGATCATAAGAAGTTGGATGACTTACCAAGGTCTTATCCCACTTCCTCTGCCTCTCCTTGCCTTTCCCCTGTAAGGGTGACTGCTGGAGCCCTGCTGTTGAGGATTGTTGTAGTTTTGGGCGTACCAATCCCATTTCCATTTGCTTACTGTAATTTTTTGGTCCTCCTCTTGGGCTGGAGGTGTTGCTATGGAATTGTTGGTTGCTACTGTTGGTGGTTGAGTCTTTATGTCCACTAGAGCTTGGTTGACTTCTATGAAACCTTGAGCTGCTCTCTTTTCCAGATTGTTGATCTGGTCCACTATATTGTTGACTCTTACTGTCAAGGTGTTCATTAGGGTGGATAGGGAGTGAACTTGTTCTTGTAATGTATTTTTTGATTTCTTTATTGAAACCTGCTTTAGAAGCTTTTCCCTTTCCTCCAGAGACATTGACGGAGTGTTGTTTATTATGGGAGAGTCCTGGCCCTCCATTTGAATGTCCTGTAACAGGTCTTTCAGCTCTAGGTCTTAAGTTATAAGGTTTTACCTTATTACTTACAATGTCATTGTTGTCACACATTTTTACGTGGAATTTAAGGAATTGAAAGTTTAGATATGAAAAACTTCAAAAAGGAGTTTTATCAGTATATTAATACCACTGAAGACAATTTTATTGCTTACTTATTGGTATGAAGTGAATATATAAGTGCCAAAAGTCAATTATGCTTTTATGTGGTCACTTGATTTAACTGGTCTACAATATGTAGCCGTGTTTTTATATTCAAAAGAAAACAACTGTCAGTATGATTCTTTCTAAATATTTAATGAATTTTACAAACCAATAAAAGAGAAGATTAAGAGTCCTGTTAAAAGAAAACAATTAATCAGTTTAATTGGTTATCATCTGCAAAGATCACAAATTTAATTGGTCTATTGACAGACTCCCACTAAGAACAATTATATGTTAAATTAGTGGTAAAAATTTTATCTGCAAAGATCTCAAATTTAATTGGTCTATTAACAGACCCACTAATAACAATCATAAGTTAAATTAGTGGTAAAATTGTTGATTCAATATCACAATTTTATAATATAACAGGGCTTCTTTTTCTAAAATCACTATATAAGTGACCCCAACCTGTTGTAATTATCCAAATATTTTTATAGGGATATTATTTACGTGCACCTTCTCTTGAAAATTTCACTTACCAGGATTATAACAGAATTCTTGAGGAAAGGCCCCCAATTGTCAGGCTAGGGTCAAGTACAAGGACGTGATCTAGCTTGAATAGTCAGTTATCTAGAAGATGTTAATGGTCCTATATGAATACTGTAGTTTTAATCCACTAAGTTGTTAAATATAATCAAATATAAAGGTCTCAGTAATATAATTCTCACTATTCTTATATATGGCTTACAATCTTTGTAGTTGGTAGAAAAATAGATTATTTAATTCAGATACTATTCAAAAGTCTTATAAAAGTACTAATTGATATGTATTGTAATTTATTTGGTTATATTGGTTGAATTGTAATGATAAAGAATGTAGAAATACAACCCAAAAACCTCCTCCTTTTATACACACTGAGTTCCCCAATGATTCCTTTGATGTACCACCTAATACACAGTTAATCACGCCTCTAAACAACTAATAGACATTCCCATCAACACTCCCAGTGATCCTTGACATAATTAGAAGAGTAACAACCGCCAAAATCCTGAAATAACAAGGGAAATCCATCAAAATTAAAGAAAAAGACAAAAAGAGAGTATATGCGTATAAAACAATAATATTAAGGACTAAAGGAGACTTTTTAAGGTTAATAATAGCTTAATAATAAGGGGGATTTACTATAGAAATAATGGGGCTAATCCTGACATTATACTACGTGAAATTCCCATTCAAAAATAACCAAAATTGACTGAGAAACCACCCAAAAACTTAAAAAAGAGCGTGAGATGTGGGGTAACTACATGCAGTTCTTGGCAGGCGCTTGCACGGGTAAATCCTTGACTAAAATTAGGCGAGTTTAAGCGTGGTGATGAAATAAAGTGCCAAGAGTGAGGTTATTAATGAAATTAGTGCATATAAACAGGGTCAATGCATTATTAATTAAGCTAGGACACTAAATAAGCGCCTGTCGCCTATTTTAGTGTGTTTCCCCACAGTGGGCGTAGAATGTGGGGTAATTATAGTGTGAAAAAGCTAACTTTGCTAAAAATGAAGCTATTCACACGGGAAAAAAGCAGGCAGTATGTGGCCAGTACACAGAAACCATTTCTGGCATAAAAAACACCAAATTTGAAAAGTGTTATTTTTATGCATTTAAATAGCCAAATCAATAGTTCTAAATGAGCCCAATTGATCTGTCAAAGCGCAATTTTGATATTCTCAATTTTATAGCGCATATAGTCAACTTTTAAGTGAAATAAAGCGCATTTCTTGTTTTTTTGCATAAAACAATGAATATAACAGCTTTAAGTGTACTTAAAAATTATGCAGCCTTATACTTAAGGTTCTTAAGATTACCCTAACATATTCCAACTTAATATTAAGTACATAAGACCTATAAAAGGTGGATATATGCGTGTATATAAGGTGTTATAATGGCATTTTTTGTGTATTATCATAATTTTACTTATGTATACTATTTGTGTACTCTTATTTATTATTCCCATGTATAGTTCATGTGTTTAACATAACTTATAAGTACTTTTTACTCAGTCCTGGAGATATACAGGCTGACATTATATATATATATATATATATATTATTTATCAAAAATTGAAATAAAAAATAAAAAAATAATTTTTTTTACCTTTAATTATTTAAATATAGAGTATTTTCAGAATGCATTGTGGTTACTTGTGAAGGTTAGAAAATTTGAATTTGGATTTATGAGTTTTTAGAAGGGCAAATATTGTAAATTTCTTTCATAAATATTTATTTTATAGTTTCAAATGTTGAAATCTACAAACTAATGGGATTCAAAATTATATTGAGATTTAAAATCTGTTTTCTACTGAAGTAAAATAAAAAAAAATGGTGATATCAAAATTAAAATTAAGTTTAAACTTTTGAAATGCTCTATCTTCAATTTCATTGATAGTGCATCAAAAATATAATAATATTTTTTTCCTACATCACTTTTTACATAAAAGATAGTTTTATTATTTTATGCATTAAAGATTGCTTATATAAAATTAACATCTATTTCAACAATTTATGACTATTAATATATATAATAAATTTTTTTAGAAGAAAAAATAACATCATTATATACTGACTTTGATATTATTTAATTTAAAATAGTTTACAGGTTGATAATGCAGGGTAATTTCATTTTTGAATATGAATTATAGAAGTCTTTTTTTGCTAATTTTAATTCTTTTTGAGCTCAAATGTATCCACTACAACTTATGTAAGATAACAATAATAAGTATTTTTATTGAAATTTATGTGAGAAATTATGCCTATTATTCAAAATCAAACTTGCTCTAATGGTGTTTTTCAATCATTATTTCTATTCATATCAATAAAAAACATTTCAATTTGCTGATGTTTTAGTTTTTGATATCCGGAAGGTTTATAACTCAGGTGTACTATTCACGAAATTATTAAAAATATAATTTTTGAAATACATGATAGACTTGAAAGTGAGGGGCATTAAATTTTTAAAAATAAAATCTAAATTCAGGATGGATAGTATTTTTTCTATTTTCACAAATGAAAATTTTTTTGTTTCAATAAATCCAGAAAAAAAATTTTGTTGTAAGCATACTATATTAGATTTTTTTGATTTTACATACTATATTTTCAAGATTTGTGTTTAATATTTCCAGTGAAAGTTAATGTTAATGTGAATTTTAAGTAAGCTTGAAGAAATTTAATCAATAGGCATATTGGATATGTAAAATAATATTTTGCTCAAATCTTGAATAAACCTGGGCTAAACAATATCTTGAATAAGGTTTTTGTGCGTCAATTTGGATTTAAGTAGGATTAAGTGAGGTTTAATAAAGGACAGATAAAAGGCTAACTTCATTACTAGTGACTTTTATCTCAAAATAGTTATAAAATATGTATCATTCTGGAATTGAGCTTCAATAAAGTTGACTTCAAACAGAGATGAATTCTAGCAGCACAACACCATATTTACAATGGTTTACAATACCTCAAATATTTCTCATAATATAGCAAGGAAAGGAATCTACAAAATTCACATTTGAAACAAGGATTTATATTTTGAATTTGAAATTGAGAAATTGAATATTATTTTTCAATTTAAATATATATTAGTCATTTTACCAAAAGTTTTCAGTAATCAGATTGAATTTTGATGGTATTTTATTGTTGATTAATCATGTTGAGGAGCCATTTACTCAAAATTACTGGTTTCGGTTCTGATATTCCATGTGAAATTCATTACAAATCTTTTTGAAAGTGAATAGTTGACATATTGGATATGCAAAAGCATATTTTAGATTAAAGTGAGCTCAAAGGGAGTTCAACTCATGATCAAATTAGGATTTTGAAAGATCAAACGGTGATCAATGTATGTTTATCTTCATCTCGATTTGTGACAAATCTCTGACTAAATATAAGGCCAAACAATTTCCTCCATGGTGATGATGTGTGCATAATTCAGGCATAGATTTGTGACTCAAAGGAGTTTAAGAAAGGGGTATTGCTAGCAATACCTCCCAAATTTTCTGTGGTGATTATATGTCCCTTCTCTATAAAATATTGGTAAGTTTTCTATCCTTGGTTAATAATTATGGTTTATTCTATCTGTTTCATATTTGAGATACTCTTCTTTTTTCTTACATACTTCTTGCCCATTAATTTCTTTATCCTGATATCTTACTGTTTATTTTTCTAAGTTTGTCATTTTTATTTTTAATTATTCTGTTTTTATTCCTATTTTATTTAATTTTGGTTCTTTTTCTTGTTCATTAAATTTTCTTATTTCTTTGATTATAAAATTTTTGTATTCTTCAGTTTTATATCTTATTTCTTTAATTTGTTGTTATGTATCTCCATTTTTGTTATTAACTTGTCTATCAATGAAAATAAAAAAAGGGAAGCAAAAAATAAAATAAAAGGAAAAAATTAATATATTAGGGGGTCTCAAACATTGCAAACCAGCCATTAGAAAATCCTATTTCTTTCAAGAAAACAAATAGGTAATAAAATTTCCATAATGATAATTTTTACTCCTAAAGAACTATCTCTTGGTGACTTAACATGGAGGAGATACCTATTTTTTCATTACTAAAAATGAATTTAATTTATTTCAACCTTTGACATGTTTGAGACCCCCTATTGATTGGATTTCAATAGTTGATAACTTGAAATCAAGTTACTTATTTTAAATTTTTTTAATTTTTTGACCATGATACTTCCTAGATTAGCCTACATATTTGTTTCTAGTGACATTTTTGCTGTATACATAGCTACTTGGTAATGAATTTTTTTAACTTGGAAGTGATTAATACTACTAGAATTGTGATTTTCCATTATTTTTTAACAATAACTTATTCAGTTTTATTTTATTGAAGTTAATTTATTTTATTTGGCTGTAGGTTAACTGACCATCTCATTGGTGTACTGATGGGCTAGCTAATAGTGCAAGTAGTCTCTGAGTCATTTAAATTCTTGAACATAATTTTCTTAACATTGGTTTATATTATTCAATAGCTTTTCTAGTTTGAAATTACATTAGTTATTATATTTTTGGTTCAATTTAGTTATTGCTAGTTTCTTGTTTTTCAGGTATAGGTATTTTGTTAGTTATTGATATTAATTTTGGGAAGTTTTAAATTTTTTATTTAGTTATAATTCAACAAGTAGTTTTTTTTGGTTACCACTTACTTACTCTCCTTTTTTATTTTTGAGGTTTGTGAGCTGAAAAATAAGTTTAGTAGGCAGGAAGAAAAATATGTGGGAAGGAGAAGGGAGGGGAGGTAAGAGAAGAAAGAGGATGGGGAGCAACAGGGAGAGAAAAGAAGAAAAATGATTTGGAGGTTAGTTTGATGGAAGCAAGATGATTGGGAAAAGAGGAGGAGGAGGGAAGAGAGAGGATTAGAGAGAAAAGAGATGGAAGCAAGAGGATGGGGAGGGGAGAGGGATGAAAGCAAAGGTATGGGGAAGAGATGAGAAAGAAAATGAGAGGTTAGAGAGGGGAGGGGGACTGAAATGAGAGGATGGGGAGGAGAGGAGATGGAAGCAAGGGGACTTTTAGGGAAGTTCAATTGAAGCAAGAGGATAAGGAGGAAAATGGGATGGAGGTGAGAGAATTGAAGGGAGAGTCAATAGAAATGAGAGGATGGGGAGTAGAAGGGAGGGGGATGAAAGCAAGAGAATTTGGAGGGGAGGAAGAGAGAGGGGAAACAGGTATATGGGTAAAAGGAGGGGAGAAAGGGGCTGAAGAATAGGAGGAGAGAAAAGAGATATGAAAAGGGAGGTGCATGTGTGGTAATCAGTGGAGGAGGGAAAAGGCATGAGAGGGGCAAGAAAAATGTGAAAGAGAGAAATGAGAATAAACTTGCAAGCATATATCATTAATTAAAAAAATGAGAGGTGTGGAAGGAGAATGTAGCAAGTAAAAGTAAAACTAAAAATACATGTTTACTCAAAAAATGAGAATTAAACTACCAGAAGAGGGTACCAAATAAAATACATAGGAAATGAGTAACAAGTACAACAAGAAAATTCTCAAAAACAATGAGGTGGAAGAGTAGGAATTTATGGAGTTTAGAAGTAGAAAACCAGAAAGATGATAACAAAAGAAAAAAAAAGGGAACATGGAAAAATTCAGGACTAGGGTCATGTACTGGGCTCAACCTGGGTTATTCCATGGTATTTCCCTAAAATGAACCTTGGTATGGTATTGAGTTACAATACTGAACCAGATGTCTGGTTCACCATTTTTCCCTCTGTGATAGGTATGTGTGGATATTTTAGAAAGTATATAAAAGACTATCAGTCCATTGCAGCCACTTAAAAAACATTAATAAGGAAAAATGAAGCTTTCATTTAGTATAATGAAAGATAAAATGCCTTTGATAAATCAAAACAATTTTTGATGTCAGCTCCAGTATTATGGCTTCCAAATTTAAACCTACCTTCTATTTTGTAAACTGATGCAAGATTTAAAGGGTTAGGTGCTTCTTTACACTAGAAATAGATAATAAGTGGTAAATTATCTGAAGTAGTAATCTGTTATATATCCAAAACCTTGAGAAAAACTGTATTAAGTATGGTGCTACACAATTAGAATTCTTGGCCATTTTGTGGGCCCTGGAGAAGCTTCATCACTATCTGAAAAACAAGAAGTTTGAGTTAATCACAGATTGAAGTGCAGTAACAGGTTTCTAAACACAAAAATACCAAATAGAAACATTTTTATATGGAAACCAGCTGTACAAGAATACAGAGGAAGGATTAAAATCACACATAGAGAAGGAACCTAGCATTATAATGTGGATTTGTTATCAGGAAGTCCTTTGACAAATGATATTGACAACCCAGCACATGTCCCTGAAAATGAGTTAATTCATATATTTGGGGTTTATATTGTGGATTTAGAGGAGGAATTTATTCAAGAAATATTGGAAAATAATTAATCTGATACATATTTTTCTAAATTTTCCACCATCTTAAATTATCCAACATTTGCCACAATGAGTGCATTAATTAAAAAATTACTTCCAAAGTATAAAAATGCATAATAAAAAAGTAAATTCTCAATTTAAGATGGATGTATATATTACAGAAAAAAGCCAAGTAATTTAATAGCTATAGCTTTATCTATGAAGGAGTTAATATTAGGAGGTATCAAAGTTAGAAATTTATAATTATTTAAAATGTATTTCATAACACAAAAAGAAAGCACAAAAATTGACATTATCACTCAGTAAAAAGGTTTTTTTGTTGCACAATATGGAATATTTTATAAAATAATCATTGTTGATTTGGTGGAAAAAATTGGTGTTCTTAAATAGAAGATTTTAACTTTGATACCCCTATTAGTGTGTATTAATGTTGACCAATCCACAATTGATTTAATTGTGGATAAAAATAATTATACCTCAGTTATCTTCCGCAATTAATTTTACTAGTAATTAGGTCATTAGACCCTTTATGTGTCAATTTCCACCTCTATCTGACATTTTTATCCTCAATTTTTCATAAGCACATCTTGGACAGATTTCTGAATATCCCAGGCTTCTTGCCTTTCTGCGTACTCCTCTCCTTTCTATTTATTCTATTGGCTCAGAACCCCTCCCCATCTCATCTGTTTGTTTCTTCTCCTTTTCATCTTCCAATATCTTAACATGCCTTATCTTCATAGATATTCTCAAAGGTAGCCTTCCCCCAGTTGTTCTTCAAATCCCATTACTCTATCTCTTTCCCACTCAGCTGAGAAATCAAAAACCATTCAACTAAAAAAAAGATGATCATCTCATACTTATCAACTGGTTGAAAACTAAAACTAATTAGGATTCTCGCTTTGGTACTGAGAATGCAAATAAAGTAGGATAGCCCCCTGTATCAAAGGTCAATGGATATCTTCTTATAGCCAATGAATTATAAAATAAGACCAAGGGAAGAGATTTATCTTTTGCCTAACCAGATTTCTGAATGCTTCAAGCACTATTGAGCCAAATACAAGAAGGATAAGACTCTTTCATCTTCCACTGGTTTTGGTATTACTGAGCTTGATATCAATAAGGGCATCAAATCTATAGACAATAAAATTGATTCTCCATCTCCTTACTATAAAAATATAGATTCCATATATGGAGAGAAAGCCAATGGTAATCCTGCAAACATTTTTGATGGAGAAGATGATATCTTCAAACATGATGTTGAAAAAAAATCTTTTTCCTGCCTCTTCTACTCAAGCCTCCCCTCATTTGACTTCCAACAATCAAGATATCTTTTCATCAGATCCTTATTGAAATATAAACCAACCTTATCTCAATCCAGTGAGCTTTTATTTCTTCCCTAGTTGCTTTATTTTTTTATTTACATCCTTTTTCTTTATTTCTAAAAAGCTTAATGAACAAACCCAGGATACTCAAGCAAGCAAATCTGAAGCTAGCATCAATGATGGAAAAGAAAATTTTACCTCCAAAAAAAAGAGAAGATAATCAACTACTTAGAATTTTAGATGTCAAAGAAAAAGAAACAGAGATAGTTTTTCCTGAACCCATTTTCTTCCAGTGATAATTTTTTTGGAGAAACGTGATTCTGGTAAGTGATAGCATACCTCATGATAATTAAATTAGCTTTGTGTTTCTTTTGTTAATATTCCTTTTCACTCTAAGTAAGGTTGAAGTTTCTAGAGATACTTTTAAATTTCAATAGCAACACTACAAGCTCTCTTTACACAGGGATGATAGAAAACAAGACTTGGAGGAGAAGAAATTTAATCTCACTTTTCAGAGTGAAGAGAGGGCACAAGACTTGGAGGAGAATAAATTTGAGCTTTCTTTACAGAGGGATGAGAGGTCACATGATGTGGAGGAGAAGAAATTTGAGATAAAGAAAGATGAGAAGGCTCTTGAGTACAATTTCCTATTGGATCTGATGAAACTCAAGTATCAACTTGAAGGTGGTTCAAAAAAGAAAGTTTTCTTGATAGAATGTGTTAAAGCTAATAAATCTGTTAAGGAAATTGAATTCGTAATCAAAATGTTTGATGATTAGTTTTTTTTATTTTGTTCATATTTCATTCCAAATTTTTTTAGAAAGTTTTCTTGATAGAATTAATTAAAGCTAATAAATCTGTTAAGGAAATTGACTGCTTAATGAAAATATTTGATGACCAGTTTTATTTATTTATTTTTCATTCATATTTCATTCCAAATTTTTTCAAGTCAAAAATTTTACACATCTTATTTTAAAATTTGGCAACCCCCCCCCTCCAATTTACTTTGGAAAGGAGTAAGGATTACCAAATTTTCATTTTCTTTCATAAAAAATCACCAAACAATATTTGGACAGGACTTGCTAGCAAGTCCTCAACTTGAACTTAGATGGAACTCAGACTGAACTTTTAATGAACTTATACTAAACTTTATCTTGAACTCATATTGAGCTCTTAACCAAGGATGAATGATACTGTGCTGAAGTAATATTGAAATTTTAATGAAAAATTATTAGAGATACAAAATTGGGAAGCTTAAGAATCTGATAAATCCACAGTATTTTTTAATAAAACACAATTTAATTCTAATTTTGAATCTCAATTTATCAGTAAAAAGGCTGAAAATTACAGTACTTATTTCAAAATTATTATTTTTAAGCTTTCTAATGAGTTAATTAATTTTTTGGGAGAAAATATAATATTATATATGTGGCTATTATTGGTGAAAACTCCTTTTAACCCAGAATTTGAAGCTTTGATTTTTAATTTAAACCCACATGACCTGATTCTTTATTTCATTTATTTTTATACTTTTTGTTCATTCAATAGGGGGTATCAAAGTTAGAAATCTTCCATTTCAAAATGCCTCTTTTTTGGACCAAATAAGCCATGATTATTTTTTTAAATATGCCATATTTTGCCCCATTTACCCCCCCTTATTTTGAGAATTAATTTCAAGTTTGTGGCTTTCTTATAGTGTTGTGAAATGCCTTTTAAATAATTACAAATTTTTAAATTTGATACCCCTTAATATAATTATTTTCAATTCAGTTGAGTTATCCAAAAAATATTGAACCCTCAAATCTCTTATATTTTTACTTCTAGAATACAGTTAAAACACATATAAACAAAAAAATTATCAATGTGTTCTCTCAATCTCTGACTCAATGAATTACTCTAATGAATTCTTTATACTTAACACTAATATTTGAGAAATTATTTGATTATATGTCTGTAAAAAGTGTATCTCTTATGATAGTAGATTTTAATCCAGCTCTTGAAATTTTTTAATTTAAGTCAATGATGAAAATCAAAAGGAAATTCATTTTTGAACTTTTATTTTTTCTGTTTATTCCTCAAATACTAAGTAGTTTTGTAATCAGCATTTAGTTAACATAATAAATATATGAGATTACAGAACATTTCATGATTTAGTTCATCAAAATTCCATGAGAATATTGTCAGTTTGTGAGTGATCTCATGATTTGAAATAATTAATCACTACTCAATACATTTTCCATATTATAAGCTGAAATTCAAAGTAGAAGTAAAATTTTAAATATAAAACACAACAAAAGAGCATAAAACTCTTTAAATTTAATATTAATTCTTTTGTGTGCTTCCATGCTATATGGTTGTTCACCTGGGAATAAGCACCATAGATTTTCAAAAGTGTTCTCATGTCAAAAAATGTTGTTCAGGTCAAATTTCAGAGTATATTATTTTTCAAGAACTGAACTTAATATGTAGAAGTGGTAATTTTTCATCATTATATTAGTTTCTCATTGAATAACTAAAATATGATACACCACAGAAAAAATGGGGGGGTATTGCTAGCAATACCCCTTGCTTGAGCTCCGTTGAGCCACAAATCTATGCTTGAATTATGCACACATCATCACCATGTAGGAAATTGTTTGGCCTTACATTTAGTCAGAGATTTGTCACAGATTGAGCTCAAGATGAACCTACATTGATCACCGTTTGATCTTGTAAAATCCTAATTTGATCATCAGTTAAGCTCCCTTTGATCTCACTTTGATCTAACATAAGCTTTTGCATATCCAATATGTCAACTATTCACTTTCAAAAAGATTCATAATGAATTTCACATGGAATATTAGAAACGAAACCAGTAATTTTGAGTAAATGTCTCATCAAAATGATTAATCTACAACAAAATACCATCAAAATTCAATCTGATTACTGAAAACTTTTGTTAAAATGACTAATAGATATTTAAATTGGAAAATAATATTCCATTTCTCAATTTCAAATTCAAAATATAAATCCTCGTTTGAAATGTGAATTTTGTAGATTCCTTGCCTTCCTATATTATGAGTAATATTTGAGGTATTTTACACCTTTGTAAATATGGTGTTGTGCTGCTAGAAATTATCTCTGTTTCAATTCAACTTTATTGAAGCTTGAGTCCAGAATGATAAATATTTTATAACTATTTTGAGAAAAAAGTCACTAGTAATGAATTTAGCCTTTTATCTGTCCTTTATTAAACCTCACTTAATCCTACTTAAATCCAAATTGACCCACAAAAACCTTATTTGGGATATTTTTTAGCCCAGGATGATTCAAGATTAGAGCAAAATATTATTTTAAATATCCAATATGCCTATTGATTAAATTTCTTCAAGCTTACTTTAAATTCACATTAACATTAACTTTCACAGGAAATATTAAACACAAATCTTGAAAATATAGTATTTAAAATCATAATAAATATAATATAATATGCTTACAACAAAATTTTCTTTCTGGATTAATTGAAACGAAAAATTGTTCATTTGTGAAAATAGAAAAAATACTATCCATCCTGAATTTAGAATTCATTTTTAAAAATTTAATGCCCCCTCACTTTCAAGTTTATCATGTATTTCGAAAATTATATTTTTAATAATTTTGTGAATAGTACACCTGAGATATAAACTTGGGGATATCAAAAACTAAAACATCAGCAAATTGAAATGTTTTTTATTGTTATGAATGGAAATAATGATTGAAAAACACCATTAGAGCAAGTTTGATTTTGAATAATAGGCATACTTTCTCATGTAAATTTCAATAAAAATAATTTTTATTCTTACTTAAGTTGCGGTGGATACATTTGAGCTCAAAAAGAATTAAAATTGATAAAATAAGACTTCTATAGTTCATATTCAAAAATGAAATCACCCTTCATTATCTACCTGTAAACTATTTTAAATTGAATAATTTCAAAGTCAGTATATACTGATGTTATTTTTTCTTCTAAAAAATTTATTATATAGATTAATAGTCATAAACAGTTGACATAGATGTTAAATTTATATAAGCAATCTTTAATTCATAAAATGATAAAACTATCTTTTATGTAAAAAGTGATGAAGGAAAAAAATATTATTAAATTTTTGATGCACTATCAATAAAATTGAAGATAGAGCATATCAAAAGTTTAAACTTAATTTCAATTTTGATATCATCATTTTATTTTATTTTACTTGAGTAGAAAACAGATTTTAAATCTCAATATAATTTTAAATCCCATTAGTTTGTAGATTTCAACATTTGAAACTATGAAATAAATATTTATGAAAGAATTTTACAATATTTGCCCTTCTAAAAACTCATAAATCCAACTTCAAATCTTCTAACCTTCACAAGTAACCACAATGCATTCTGAAAATACTCTATATTTAAATAATTAAAGGTAAATAAAATTATGTTTTTATTCTTTATTTCAATTTTTGATAAATAATATATATATATACATATATATATATATATAATTTCTTAAAAAGTCTAAGAGGGAACTTAATAGTGGTTTTGGCATTAGATATATAGATTCAACTTTCAAAAAATTTGTTTGGAATAAATTACAAAGACAAAAAGGATATATTTTGATGAAAGAATACTGATTTAGGTTCTCTTAAAATATTATTAACCATTTTTATGGAATATTAATCCATGGTTATCATTCTTTATGATATTATCATAGAATTTTTTCCTTTTTTAATATAATGATTTTCTATTGTGTGGTATGTAGGCTAAGATAAGTTTAAAAGATTTATTGAAGATATATATACCAGAAACAGTATAATCTGTAGATTTATAACTATAACTTACTTTTCTGATGTTTTACATCATTGATAAGTAGCTCATGCATTACACAAGTAAATAATTATAGTCTCTGGAAATAATTCCTTGTGAATTTCAATTTTTTTGTTATTCTTAAAATCATTACTCAAATAAACTAAAATTTCTTCAAATATTGATTGAAAGAAGGAGTTACAAAATCTTATTTTGTAGTTATAAAAGTTTGAGTTATTTTTCATATTATCAAGTATAATGAACATTTGTAAATTTTAACTTGAAAACTAGTGATCATAGCAAAGTAATACTGGAAGAATCAGATAAAAAGGGTGGAATAAAGTCATAGCACAACAGGAAATGATACAAAATTGTTGATTTTTATCTCATAAAATTCAACTTATTTTTAACATATTTTACCACCTTTAGATAATGTTTAGTGGATTTTAACATTATTATAACAAGCAAACTTAACAATGTTTTGATTTTTTTAACAAAAATAAATATTGTTAGATCATTTTTTTAAAAAATATGACTTATTTTTATGCTTTATCTACAATAGTTAGTAGTTTTTTTTGCAGAAATTACTTGTTTTGATATTCTATTTTTGAATTTTTTAAGAGACTTCATTGCATTAAAGTTTTGTAATAATTTTTCATTAAAGCATCATATTTTAAATCTAGAGAATTGGTTTTGAAATAATATATATTTTCATGTTAATTGACTCATTATTTTTGGATTGATAAATTATGTTAAAATTGGGATTGCTTATTTCTAGTGAGTGTACATCATAGTTTGTTTTCAAATCAAAGATTAATAAATGGTGAAATTTGGTAAAACTCTAAATATCTTTTAAACCTTTTTGATTTAAATAATGTTTTATGTTATGTAATCATTCTATAAGTAGAACACAGTTAAAATCTGATAATGGTACATTGCTTTCAATTTCTAATACTAAAATTCTATTCTACTTGAAACAATGTAAACTAAAGCTTGGTATCTCATAAGAAACTCACAATTTTCAAAAATCATATTTCCAACTTTTTAAACATGATACACATTAAAATATATTTTTAGAATAATTTCCTAATTAGTTTCAAATACTAGAAAATAATGACCTCAATTTATTTTAATACTTAAACCATTCTGATGAGTGAATTTCACAATCCTCTAAGTAACATATGGTTACCATTTATACACATATGCATGATTTCTCCTTTTGTTTAATTTTAGCTGAATCTAAAAAGTAAAATCACATGTTGAATATCATCTATAGATAAACTTCTTATATTAGAAGCTAATATTTCATATGAGAAATTTGTTATTGAGTTTGGGAAACATTAATAAGTGTTGGGTATTATAATTGAGCCATTTATTCAAGTAAATAAAAAAGGATGACGTTCTAAATATTTCATATATATATATATATATATATATATATATAATAAAAATTAATTATATAGTAGCATTTAACCATGTTTTTATACTAATGTCATATAAAAAAAGGGATTGAACTAAAACTTTCAGTAAAGAAAATAAAAATAAGATAAGTTAATATTCTTGTTTATATTCTCATATTTTTGAAATGGCTTACTTAAGGGAGAAAATTATTTGGTTTTAGAGTACAAGAATTTCTAGATAAAAATCTTCACAATATAGTTTGACCCTCTAAAAAAGAAAATTCCTTAAATTTTACTATCACATTTTATATATTTGTTAAGTAATAGAAAATGGAGTTGTGTCTTTGACAATGAAGCTTTAGAAAATGAAATAAATGATTTAAATTTATAATATAATTTTTGAAACAATAAATCATGTATTCAAAAAAAATTATATATCTTACAATCAAGATGACAGTATTAATTAAGCAACTCTAACAACTTTGGAAAGAAACAAGAAAAAAATAATTAATAAAATGCATAAGTTATTTTTAGAATTTAAGGAAACTTAATAGCTCTACCTGTAAACTAGCCTTAAAGCAGGTTTGGATTTAACATGTGGAAATTCATACATAGTACCCTTCCATCATTAGAGCAGAATAAAATTTATGTAGTTTTATTTTTTTAATTTATAATAGTATTTTTATTTTTGGCTTTTTCATTAGTATAACTATATATTTTTTAACTTTTTTGTTTTTCATAACATAAGTTCAAAGCTGCACATCACTACTTCAAGATGAAACTCCATATAATGTAATCAATGAATGATATATTATAATGAATTTTACTAGAGACTTTTCAAAAATGGTGATTAAGAATACTTATTATAATTTTTTAAATTTTTATTATTATTCTATCTCTTGAAAGGAGATGGCCATATCTCAATTTAATTAGTTTTTCCTCAGAAAAATTTATTCTTGATCTAAATAAAATTGCATCACTATTAACTAGATGTTATTATACAATTTTAACAATTTTTTTATCTGAACATAGTTGAAAGTATGTATAAATTAAAGTGTTTCCACATAGTCTTACTATTATCCCACCATTATTTTCACATTTAGATTTCATTATAACTGTAAAATAAGTTTTTCAATAATTTTAATAATACCTTAATATTTAATAATTTAGTTACATAGTAGATTTTTTATCCTTTTTTTTATGAGGCTTATTATATAAACACTACTTTTAGATTTTATCCATTTTGATGTCTGATAATTTAAATTTTCATTTAACTACCCAAATTATATCAAAAAAAATTCAAAAGTATATTTTTTTAATGTACTCTTTTTGATAAACTTATCATTTCTTATAGGTTATTCTTCAACTATTTATTGTAATTAACTACCCACTCATTTATGGTCTGTTATTGTTGTTCATTACATACAGACAAAATAAGGATACTCTCATATTATATTGGAGTTTTAAATTAAAAAGTAAATACTAGTGGCTGGTATTAAATATGAAGTTGTTATAACTAAGTTGAACATTAATTAATTATTAAATGGCATTTTATATTACAAATTTTATTGAATGTATATAAAAATAACACTCAAGAAATATATATAAGATATATATATAACCATTGTATATCAAAAATGAAGTACTTATCAACATGGTCTTTTTAAATGATTTTCAAATTTACTTAAAGAGACATTAATATTACCAATTCAAATTTTATATCAAATACAACAATATTATTATTTCATTTTTAATTATTTTACAAAAAAATTGAGTTTCAAAGTAATTTAATTCAGTATTTAATGAATGTTTTTGAAAAATATTTTTAAAAATAGAAATAACCCCTCACAAAAAAAAATATAATTTTTTTTACTTACAATTTGCACCATATTTCTACCCTTAAAATATTTGTATTCTTCTAACAAAAATATTTTTTAAATAAATTTAAAATTTTTTTCATTATTCAATTACAAAATGTCAAATTTATAATTTATTTTACCTTACTAAAAAATTTAGCTGAAAATTTAATTTTGTATTTCCAAAAAATAAACTTAAATGTCAAAAATTAAAAAAACAAAATTATAAATATAATTATGAGAAAGAGGTAGATTAAATTTATAATATTCATATAAAAAAAATTCATATATTTTATGGTGTTTGAATTTTAAATTTAATGTATTAAAAATTAATTATTAAATAACCAAGCCAAATGAAATTGGCTTGGATTTTTGGTATCACTAGAACTTATTTTTTTTCTTTTACTCACATTTTAATTTTTAATTTTTTTTTTTTCTACATTTCTCATTTTTTTTTTTATGATTTTTAATGTTTTTAAGACCGAAGTTGCTTTCAAACAACTTCGGTCTAACGTTTCTCTCACTTTCCCACCAGATTGCACCTGGTAGGGAAAGTCGCTTCCATTTTAGAGACCAAAGTCCCTTGCAGGGACTTTGGTTTCTCTGTGTGCATTGCACAGCCAGAAAAAAACTGGCTGTGCAATGCACTGCATGCAGCACATGCAACACGCATTGCTGCTGCAAGTAATGCGCATTGCATGCAGCAGAAATGTGTGTTGCATGCAGCACATGCAGCCTGCATTGCTGCTGCATGCAACGCGCGTTTATGCTGCATGCAGCGCGCATTGCACATGCTGCGCATATCTCATGCAGCTGACTTGATATCAGCTGCATGAAATATGGTAGCGATTGTGCAACGCGCGTTACTTGCAGCAGCAACGCGCGTTGCACACTGCTTTGGCCACCTCCCAGCCTAGTAAATTAGCTGGGAGGGTGGCAAACATTACAGCAAGCAATCGAAGTCGCTTTTAGCGACTTCGATTGCTTGAAAGAGACACTTCCAGCCAGGGGAAACCTGGCTGGAAGTACTAAATTGCAATGTAAGGGACCCAAGCCAATTTCAAAGGCTTGGGTCATAAATTAAGGTTTCTAAAAAGCAGCCAGTATAAATCTGGCTGCAATAAAAAGTAAATTTTTTAAATAAAATACATAAAAAAATAAAAATTTGTTCAAATAAAATATACAACACTCTTTCGCCAGTAAGAAACAGCCTTCCATTGTTACACATAGAAACAAAATCAAATGTTTCTTTCATCAACATTGGCCATGTTTCAATATTTTGAACCAAGTAAGATCAGGAAAAAGGTCACGGCAAAAAAATTGCATAATTAAAAGTCTCCCAATTTAATATGGTGCGGAGGTTCATATTTTAGAAATAGGTGGTGCACATTATAGTTTCCTTTAAAAAAATTCAAAAATGAATTAATTTTGGCACAATGTAAATTTAAATGTGATGAGTGTATGTTTTTTAGCTACGTGAAACATGGTAGCTAGAATTATGTGGCGTCAATTTTTTTTAGATGTGAAATTCAGTGTTCCACAAATGTGCATCTGTACAACATGCAGCCAAGTAAATTCTAGCTGGAATTAGTATATGCATAGGAAAAAATGATCATGCTGTGTAAAGTGCCTTGGCAACATCATTCTTGGAATTTAGATGAAGTTTATCATATGACTTGGAGAGCTGCATTTTTTTGAAAATGTGATCAGTGAAAATTCATGATATATACATCTGTTTGCCACCCAATTTATTTTTCCTTTCTCTTTCTCACTTACCTTTTTCAAAAATTATCAATCATATTTTTGCTTTATCATTTTGAATTATTGGTACTATTTTCTTGACCTTATCTGATTACCGGTAAGCAAATTTTTCTTGCTATTGCATTTCATATCATTTTGGTTTGTTACACTTTTTTACACTTTTGACAAGTTAATCTAATGATTCTAATTCTGAATTTATTTTTATGGTATCTTTTACTGTACCCTTTCGATTCATTATAAAAAAATTCTTTTTCAGTTAACTTAAAGTTTTTTTATTTGTTTGTCAATTTACTTTTCTTTATTCCTTATCAAAAATGTTCAATTTATTTATCTAACCATTTATTTTTTAAAACAGTGATTATAAAATAAACTTTATAATTAATTTTGATCAATCAGCTACAAATGGAAGAAGATTTTATAGACATGTAAGTTCATGTTTTGCTTATCATTTTTCTATATTTCTTTAATACTTTCTCAACCATTATATTATTAATATGAAAAGTAAAACATCATCTCGTACTTGCTGAAAGCATACAGGATAATGTTTTGCTTTTCATAATAATAATTAGATTGTTTGTACTTTACCTTTAATTTATTGATTTTTAAGTTGTTTCAAAGTCTCGTACTTGCTGAAAGCATACAGGACAATGCTACAATTTAAAAATTAATAATTTATTGAAGTATAACTTTCTAAGTCAATATATTGATCAGAGCAAGATTTTTCATTTTATATATGTGGATATCATAATTCCGTAAATTTTTTAATATTACTAGTGTATTGGAGTTATACTTTCATTATATTATTAATATTAAGTGTAGAGCCAAATCTCGTACTTGCTGAATGCATACAGGATAAAGCTATACTCTTTATATGTATAATTTAATAAAGTATACCTTTGAAACGCTTTCTTAATATTTGAAATAAAGAAAAAGTATATAAATTTACTAATATGTAGATATGCTAACTTTTGTATTTCTAATATTGAAGATATGATAAAGTTAAAGGTATCATTGACTGATAATTGAAATTATGTTACTATTTTCTAATTTTTGATTTTTTTCTATTTTAAATCAAAATTGAATTCTCTTAGGATTGAACCATCAATGAGTAACGATTTGAAAAAAAAAACGGCCAGGGAAGAACTCTAACAATAGGTGGGCGAAAGACATTGCTACTGGAATGAAACTTGTAAACGCTCTTGGAATGGATACAAACGGGAAGAAGCCACATTTCTATGCACAATCTTATGCAAATAATATGACAGATTGCAATAATTATTACAATTTTTTTCCTGGATGTAGTATTTATAAACCAAAAGGTGTCTTAATACCTAATGTTCTTGTGCAGACTTTTGAAATTCATGAGCTCAAAGAACTAGATATGTTAGAAGCTACGGTGCGATGCATTAAGGATCTTTCTTACTGCGAACATGAAATTAAAAATAATGGTTATCATCAAAGAGCTGGTGGTTTTGGAAAAATGTTTGGTGGTGGCTTTATTTTAGATAGAAAGAAATCTTTACATATTCGTAAGTATCACTTTTTTTAATTTAAATACTGAATTTTTGAATGCTTTTCCTTGCAGATGAATACACTGATGATATTGTAAAAACGGATGAATATAAAAAACAAATGAAGAGGATTGCAATGTACTTTGAATATTTTTTTAAAAAAATATCATATGTAAAGTACAATGAGGCAACTAATCTTTGCGCAAAACTTGGTATTCCTGGATTTTCAAAAGTTTCTAGTGAAGAAGACGGTGTACCGTTTGCTAGTAATTTAACTTGGACATCTGGAGGGAATGGTAATGGGTTCTCTAATGAGGTTCATCTCGATAAGGATGCAAGTGAGTATACTTTAGGAATATTTTTTCCTAAAGATACAGAAAAAAACACCATTCATATGAAGTATGATAAGACCCAACCACGACAAATAGGTGGAGAACTTATGTTTCCCGAAATTCGAAGTAAAATCAACTTTGAAGCAACTAATGGAATAACAGTGACATTATGGCCTGCCAATCAACTAAGGCATTTTACCTCAAGATGTCATGAAATTCCTGGCTTCACTAGGATAGGTTCTTCTATTCAAATCAGCACTAGACTTTTTCATGCTATAGAAAAGCTTAATGTTTTTGATATTGATATTTCAGAATACTTAGAAATTAAAACAGAAAAATTTAGGTTAGAATATTTGATTAGTGCTTTGAGAGTTTTTTTGAAAAGAGATGACTTAATAGAGGAAGAAATAGAATCAGCAAAGTATTATTTATCTAATGTTAAGACAAATCTAAAAAATCTAGATATATAAATATTAAAAATTTATATTATATATACACAACTTAATGCAAATTTAAACATGATAAATACTGGGAGTAGCTGTAACATTTTCAGTTTTGATAATTATAGTATTATCTATTTCTTTTATTTGTGAAATAAAATAATTTTTTTTCATAATATTATAAGAAAATTTGATTTACTTTTGAGGAAATATATAAGTTGTGAAATCTTTAAATGTCATTTTTATTAAATTGGTAGCAAAGGTTCTAAAATAAAAAAAACTATAATAAAGAATTTGAAATATATTAGCCATAAAAATGTGCTTTTAATGCTACCAAATTAACTGTATAGTATTTTAGGTCAAACAGGCTTATTAATAAAAAAGGTAATAATAAAGAGTTGAAGAAAGAATTTTGAATCAATGATAGATTAAATTGTATTTTTTTAAGAATGTACTCATTTAATTATTTAAATTGTTCTACTTCTGATTAAAAATGTTACAATCAACGAAAATATTTGTAATAAATAATAGATTATATAATATTAAAGGTAAAGTAACAAAACTAGAGCAGTTATCATATTTTTATATAAACAATAAAATATTTAAGAATTTAATACAAGTATTTGAAATCATATAAGTAGATTTTAAAATCTTTGTTATTGCTGGACTTACAATAATTTTTTTTAATAATTAGTTTAGAAAATCATGTCAAAGGTTACTTAATAAATTTCAAAGATGGTCACATTTTTGACGTATTTGAAGGAAAATAACTTGAATTATACAAGATATATCATATAGAAAGAACTTTATCTATTTACATGTTGGAATATTAATTTATTGAAAGGCTATGTTTAGCAAAAAAAGGTGATACTGGCTGAATGGAGCTCCAGTGATTAAGAAAATCTGCAGAAATAGCCCTAGCAATTCCCGGAGGACTTGGGGTATCAAATTTTAAAGGAAATGGATCACACTTGCCTATAAAAGGTTTTATTAATGTTAAAATATAGTTATTTAAATTTTTCCAAATTATTTCTTCCATCAAATGATTTTTTTTTTCATGTAAATTAAGAAACTTAACTTCTGATATTACCTCCAAGCAATCAGCTGCTGAAGCCAATCTATGATCTTGAGAGCTCAGAAATAAACCACGGACACCATCAATTATATAGAATGTGAAAGATTGATATCGGTGGTGGGAGTATTCAGAATTTATTTTGTTTAGTGCAGCCTTTTGTTTCTCTCTCCTTATAGTCAGTTCAGTATTTTCGTTTTTCTCACTTGATTGTTGAGCTTCACTAGTCTTGCCACTTGATATTGTTGCAGCACAATATTTTGATTTAAGAATGATAATTGACATAATTATATCAATGATAATATTGCTGATTTGAAGAAGAGTTGACATTGATATATCACGGGTTTGAAGTGCAGTGGGACCAACTTCTAAGCCATCAGAAATCGGACTCTTCAGATTTGAAAGGTGAGCTAGAAGCTGAAGACCACGTTCAATTGGACAATCTGAGTTAATGTTTTGATGTGATGGAAGCTGGCTGAATTCATGTGCGGTCAGATAAAGTGAAGATGATATAAGAGATACCCATGAAGAACGGCAGTGGTCACTTGGGATCATTAATCTCATGAGCATTCGGATAAGATTGGATTCAGGGTGATCCGTTTTCTTTGTTGAGGAAAGAATTTCAGTATTTAAACCATCAGGATCACATAAATCTTCCATTTTTTTGAAATCAATATTATCGAGTACCCATAGCTGTGAGCTATCAATCTCTAAAAAAATATTTGCTACAAAAGGAAAAAAAAAATAAGTAAAAGAACAAAAGTCAAGACTAAAAATTATGGTAACTTACATAACTCAGTAAGTTTTGAAAGCCAATCTTCTCCACAAGATTTTTCCCAATGAAAAGTAAACATTGGAATATTTGACATGGGTTCTTGGGAATAAGTAGAAGAGCGTAATTCGAGGAGAGTAACAATTTCCAACCACGACCTTAGGACCTTTGCCGTGCTGATTCTACCTTTATAAAAATTATGAATTTTACAGAATTCCTCCTGCAAATCAGATTCTTTTAGAACTGAGGGTGAATAAGTTAGAGGTTTTTTCGATATCTTGATTGGAGTTGATTTCATTGGTAGAGAAGCTTTCAAAGAGGTCAAAGTAGGTAATTTAGGAGGTGATGGGTATTGCTTCTTAGAAATGAAGGAATTCGGTGATGAGCTGTTTGAATCATCATCTTTATCAAACATATCAACATGTCTTGAAGAAGATTTTAAACTTTGCTTTTTTTGATGAACAAGCATAGCTTCATATTCTGATAGTTGATCATCGCTATTTTCATTGCTCTTTTCATCATCTTCATCAGGGAGAGGGCGTTTATGGATGGAACAATCTACAGCAGGTGAGTTTCTGGTACAAAATATCAAAAGAAAGATAAAAAGTACAATATGTAAGCAATAAAAGAGATATATGATTGAATTTTAAAGATAAAAGAATAACAATAAAAAAAAAGGAAACAAGAATATACTCATTATCAAAACCTTTGCTTTTTTTTTGAGATTTATTATTTGATACATCAGAAAATTCATTAGCAGAAGCCGGTTTAATACGTCGAACAAAAGAGGAGCCTTGGGATAATCTCTTTTTCTTGGAGCGGATAACAGGTGTTTCAAGATTTTCCTTAGAAGTTGAAGCATGAGTTGAAGCTGATGGTTCATCTGTCTCATCATCATCCCTAATGACAATGACTTCATCAGGAGGAATCATACCCTCCTCATAAGCTACAAATATATATGAAGAAAAAAAAATATTAATAATCTTATCTACTAATTTAAAAGGAGACAAAAAAGGTGATGAACATGTATTTTTCAAGGCTTTTCACATATTGGAGTAATTCATTACAAGGGTTAGATAAATATGAAGGAGAAGGATTATTGTTAAGGATCTTGACAAGCTCTTCTGTTTTATCTCTAGCCAATTCAAGTAAATTGCGATACTGAACTCTCGTTATTTCCTGCCTCTCATTGCTAAGTACAGGAGGGTTAGGTGCCATGCCATGTGGCAGACATGGTGCAAGCTCAAAAGCTTCAAAGCGAGTATCAATCAGAGAGTGGGATGAAACACATTTGGGTGCTGGAAAATCAAATTTTTGAAAAAAAAAAGATATAGAACATAAGTGAAATATATAAATTAAGAGAGAGGAACATGATATACATACAAAGTGGAGGTGTAGGATTTTGTATACTAGACATATTGATTAATGAATATTAAAAAAAAGTATTCGATATCAAAAAATTATGATGTAATATGATGAATAATTATAAGAAACTCTATTCTAGAAAATTGAATTTGATATTTTAATAGGATAAAAAATTGAATAAGATTAAAATTAAAGTGAGGATGAAAGAAACAGAAAACATAAAGAGGGGGATTTTATATTATTTGAGCTTTTTTTAACATGTATTATTCATAGTGGGGTAAACTGAGTAACATGCTAAATCACAATCTGTTTATATTGAAGCGAAATTTGATGTAGCTAACAGAAAATACTAGTAATTCTTTGGGGACTTTTAGTGTGAAAAACAAATAATAACAAATTTATATCCCATATTCAAATTGCCACGGGTAAATACAAAATTTTTTAAATTAGAATTTACTCCTAAACAATGGAGATACACTTAATAGGGGGTGTCAGTTCTGGCAAATCCGCACTTACAAATCCGCACTTAAATTTGACCAAATCCGCACTTAAATAAGTGCGGATTTCCAAAACACACTAGCCCCAATACTGGTGGATTTCAAAATGAAATAAGTCACTTATTTCACTCAAATCCGCACTTTCTCAACCAAAAGTGCTGATTTCACCATCAAGTCCCATTTCACTGATTTGTCAGCATCATCCCATTCATACGCAGCACTCCACAGCATAACACTTCATAACCCAAAACATCATACATCATTTACATCTTCATATCATATCATATAAGAGTCATGCCTTCCTCACTTTCAAATCGTGATAAATTACATAAAGCAATGACTTTCATGGCGCTTGAACTGCTCTTGGACTCTGATTCCGATTCTGATCTAGAAGAAGATTTTGTCGTTTTATCAAAAATGGCCAGGAAACGTTACCTTCTTCCCAGAAAGCCTCAAGTACTTCATACCCCCAAGTACACCATCCAAACACTTCTTAAACTATCTACACCCAGTTTTAGATGGCTGTTCAGGACTTCTCAGGAATGTTTCCTTAAATTGCTTGAGCTTATTCAGGATCATCCCATATTTCACAATAATTCTCAAAAAGAACAACAACATCCTTCAATTCAATTGGCCATCACACTATGTTGTTTGGGTTCAAATGGTAATGGAGCCGCTTTGAAACGTTTAGAAAATGTCTTTGATTTAGGGTATGGTTCAGTTAACACTTATACCAAACGATGTATCACTGCCATCAACTCCTTGGAATCTCAACTTCTCACCTGGCCAACAAAAGAAGAGCGACTTGAATCATCTCAGGTTATGCAAGCAGAGGGCTTTCCAGGATGTATTGGTTTTGTTGATGGTACTACTATTCCTTTGAGCCAGAAACCTGCTCAAGGTGGAAACAATTACTTTGACCGTAAAAAGAGGTAGATTATTTTTAACTCCTTTCATCCTCCTTGAAACTAACACAAACAAATATATCTTCTTTATAGATATTCAATTAACGTTCAGCTTATATGTGACGTAAACAAAAAATTTATATCATTCTTTGCTGGCTATCCTGGCTCATGTCATGACTCCTACGTCTTCCAAAGAATGCATATTTCAAATGAACCTGAAAAATTCTTTGATGAAAATCAGTATCTTCTTGCAGATTCTGCTTATGAGAATGGAAAGTATGTACTTCCTGCTTTTCGGGGAGCAGCTTCAGAAGACAGTCAAAATGCCAAATTCAACAATCATTTGGCAAAGTCAAGAGTCCGTATTGAACATTCTATTGGAATCTTGAAAGGCCGTTTTTCTAGTTTAAGGGAATTAAGAAGTCCTCTTAGAAATAAATCTGAAATGGAGGCGGTGATCAACTGGATTCTGTGTTGCACTATACTTCATAACCTACTTGCTGACCTCAAAGATCAATGGTTAGAGCTGTATGAAGATGAACAAGTTGATTCACCTCCGACTATATCCAACACTTCTATTTCTCAATCAACTAGTATAAGGGCGAAAATCCTTCCAATAACACTCCAACATTTTTCAACGCAATTTTAATTTTTTTCTCTTTCTCTTCAAATTATCAATTTGCATGTATTATTCACTGAGAATGGTAAATTTTTTTGCATATTTTTTTGGTTTTTGAATTTGCTGTTAAAGTCTTATTTTTTTTTCTCTCTGTGTTTTCTTTCATCAACTCAACATGAAATCGCATATTTTCAGCAAACGCATATTTTTTCAGTCACTCAAAGGTTGGGAAAGAGTTGGAAGGGAAGATTAAGGGTTCCGAGGCATTTTAAATGAAGAAAAGGGTCTGGGAGAGGTTGAGAGGGGTGAAATGGGGATCAAAAGAGGATGGCATACAATGGGGCTGGGAGGATAGCGAAAGGCATGGGGAGGGAAGACAAGCATGTGTTGATAGAATTGAAAGGGATGGAGATTGGTGCAAACAGAGTGTGAAAATAGGAGGATGAACTCTGTTCTTCGGGCGAAGAACAGAGTTCACTTCCATAAAATATTAGCTGAAACATAGTTTTCAATTCTGTAAAAACAGTTGTAAGTAATAGAAAAAGTCACTGATTTTTTTTCTATGTAATCCTTGCTTTACGAGGAGACTTTTGTGACGAAGCAGATTTTTGAGTTACCTTTTGAGATTTGGAATGTCTGGGAGGCATTATGAAACTGGCACATAACAAGAAAAAAGATTAAAAAGTAGAAGAAATAAGTAAAAAAGAATGTAAACATGCCTGGTCAAAATATTGAAAATGTCAGGAAGGGGTGTGTGCCGAGGATTGATGGGTAGGTAGCAAGGAAGGTCAGTGTGTCACATGTGACAGGGATGGGGTAAGAAATGAAGGGATGTTTTGTGGCCAAAATGTGGTTGTGAAAAAAAACGGGAAAAAAGTGCTGATTTGAGGTCATAACTGACACCCTTTTTTGAAATAAGTGACTTTTTTGCAAAATTTAAGTGCTGATTTGTAAGTGCTGATTTGGTTTGAAATCCGCACTTAATTTAAGTGCGGATTTGCCAGAACTGACACCCCCTAATTAGTATATTATATGAAAAAAAAGGATAATCCTTTATGAATATTTGTTAAATTTAATTTCAGATGACAATGCGAGATTCACATATATACTGATATGCCTCATCAAACAAGAAATGAATTATAAATATAAAATTGGTAACATTAGAATTTAAGATAAGAATTTGTTTTTTAAGTGACAGGAGGAGTGTCAGGCTAGGGTGTGGGCACCGTGACCAAACCTTTGATAAACTTGGATACAACTAAGGGAAAAAAAAAATTGAATAGTTTTATTTTGCAATATATCTTAGTCTGCACAAGATATTGCATTGTTGTCCCTAACTATACCAAAATTGTTACTTTTCAAAAGTTATAGGACTACTAAGTTGATAAAATATTATTATGAATCACCCAATGAAATACCTTAAGCAACATTCAAAATTATTAAAATATTAATATTCAATTTGAGATTTGGATTAGCTAATTTTTCACAACTTACCACAGTTTTGATTAATATAATAAAACTTGAAAAAAATTGTTGAGATAACCTAGAAATGGGTGCAAGAAAATGATGAAACATATGACTTGAAACTTAACTCATACACTATTGATAAACTTCATGGATCCTGATTAATTTCTATCGAAATTAATTTTGAGACTAGCATATTGAATTTTAGCTATGACCAAGTACTGTAAGTGCCATGGTTTGTATTCAATATATTGGTGTTGAAATTAATTTTGATAGGAATCAACAAGTATCAGATGGCACCATGCATGAAACACTGACAGAAACCATCAAATTTATGAGGCAATGAACCTCATAATTTCGATCGAAATTAATATAGACCCCTGCATATTGAATACAAGCCATTTCACATGGACTACACAGACATAGATAAAATTCAACATGCATGGCTTAATATTAATTTTGATCGAAATTAACCAAGGCATTAAAACATCAATTTTTATATGGTGTACTTGATCAAACCAGTTTATCTAACTGCTTAGCTTACCTATACTTATAGGAATTTTATGCATAGTCCATGTCCATATTAATTTCGATCGAAATTAATGTTGACTAATACATAATGAATACATGCTATGCCACTTACACTTTCCAGGCATAGCTACCATTAAATATGCCAGTATCAAAAATTAATTTCGATCGAAATTAATGAGCATGATAATCATGAATTTCTGGAGTCAACTGCTTATTTTTATGCATGGTGCCTTGCCAACATTAATTTCGATCGAAATTACTTTTGATACTGGCATATTGCATGTATATATGCCTGGAAAGTGTAAGTGGCATAGTGTGTATTCATTATGTATTGGTCAACATTAATTTCAATAGAATTTAATATTGACATTTTCATATTGAACCCAAACCAGCAAACGACCCAAAAAATTCTTCATAAAACTGCTCATTAATTTCGATCGAAATTAGTGAGCACCATATACATATTGAATGGTAGTTATATCTGGTGTGTGTAAGTTGTAAAGCTTGTGTTCAATGTTTATTGGTCAACATTAATTTTGATCAAAATTAATGAGCATTTTGATCATGAACTTTTTCAGTCAGTTAGTTGTTTCAATGCATAATGGCATTCCAACATTAATTTTGATCAAAATTAATGTTGAAATGATATAATGCTTTTTTGCATGACATGTAAAGGACGGCAAGTATTTTTAAGTATTGAAATTTACTATACATGTTGAGGGTAAATATAAAATTTACATATCCATATTAATTTCTATAAAAATTAATGTTGACCAATACATAATAAATAGTAAATATGCCTGGCTAGTGTAAGTGGCATAGCTTTTTTTCAATCTGCACTTGGCAACATTAATTTCGATCGAAATTAAGGTTCATGATTATCATCAATTTATTCAGTCAGTTGCTTACTGTTATGCATGGTAACATGTCAACATTAATTTTAATAAAAATTGAATTTGACATGCTACCAAGCATTTTTATGTAAGATGAAAAGTAGGGCACTCTATTGTTAAGTAAACACATTACAATGCATATTGAGCATGTAAATATCATTTACACATTAATATTAATTTCAATCAAAATTAATGTTGACCAATAAACATTGAACACAAGCTTTACAACTTACACACACCAGATATAACTACCATTCAATATGTATATGGTGCTCACTAATTTCGATCGAAATTAATGAGCAGTTTTATGAAGAATTTTTTGGGTCGTTTGCTGGTTTGGGTTCAATATGAAAATGTCAATATTAAATTCTATTGAAATTAATGTTGACCAATACGTAATGAATACACACTATGCCACTTACACTTTCCAGGAATAGACACCATGCAATATGCCAGTATCAAAAGTAATTTCGATCGAAATTAATGTTGGCAAGGCACCATGCATAAAAATAAGCAGTTGACTCCAGAAATTCATGATTATCATGCTCATTAATTTCGATCGAAATTAATTTTTGATACTGGCATATTTAATGGTAGCAATGCCTGGCAAGTATAAGTGGCATAGCGTGTATTCACTATGTATTGGTCAACATTAAATTCGATTGAAATTAATATGGATACATAAATGTGACATAAAGAGGTATGGACCATCAATTTGTTGAAAATACATTTTTATATCTCATACATTATTTGTTTTTCTTAAATAAAATGTTACTCTCTCTCAATATCACTTTATAACATTTACCAAGCTGCTTTGAAAAAAAACAGAATACATAAAATTCAATATAAGATAGCTATATTACACAGAAGATCACCGTTATACCTAAGTTATGATGATGTTGATGCTCTATTAATTGATTCCCGAATCTTTACCAGATCAATATCAGCTCCAACCCCAAGTGACTCACGTTCATTCACAGATAATCCTTGCAAAAATGTTGCTGAATAGCAATTCTTGGGGAGGTATTTGGGAACATTGAATATACCATTTTGTGCAACTGTCCTTTCTGATGACCGTGAATATGTTTTTAATGTTGATTTTTTTTGAGCTGGTGTATGGGCTAAGTCCTTTGTCATCTTATCCATTTTTTTAAACAAATCATTGAGTTCAGGATTTCGCCATCCAGGAATAGCTCGGATAGGTGCAGTTGGGGCTGGTGCTGGGCCTTCCTCGATATCAGAGATGCACCTAGTATCATGAAAAAGCACAACAAAACCTGGCACATCACTGCAGAGATCTCTTGCTAACTTGTAGCGTGCACTAGCAATCTGAATTCCAACTAAATCAGCTTCATAATAACAAAAAGCAAAGTAAAATTAAAAACTTACCTTGGTCCGATAACGTTTTACTTGTGCCCTTGCCCTCTTTTCAATCTTTTCTCTTGCTACCCTTTCCTCTTCTTGCCCAAACAACCTTATCATCTCCTTCCCCTTATTAACTACCCATTTCTCAATAACACATTGAGTGAACTGAAGCTTTGACTGATCGATTGTATTCAAGGTGGTGAGCCATCTGGTACAGTGGTCGCATACTATGCTTCCCATGACTTGATTCCAAGTTGATTCTGAAAAATCACGGCAAGTCCAATCAAACGTGAATTTCCGAAAACCTTTTTCTTGCAATTCACGCTCTAAGTTTCTTTTGACAGAAAGTGGGATCGGTGCTCCTCCTTTTAGTCCTCGAGGCTCAGGTGCTGGAAAAAATTCGGGTAGTCGAATTTTGGATCGCAAGAAGGCTATAGAATTGGTTATCAGAAATTGTCGATCAGCTGCAGAATTGGCACGGTTAGAAGATTGGACTTGGGTTAGGACAGTTTGAATGGTTTTTAGTTTGAATTGGCTCCAATCTTTCCAATTTTCAATCTCCAAAGGTGTTGGGCTCGCAGGATATTTTGATATTTGTGTTGGTCCCCCAAGACAATACTTCAGAAAGTGGTAAATATTTCTATTTAGACTGTCCGAGCTCCTGGGAACATCATTCCTTCTAACTAAGCCTCTTACAGCCCTTAACCCCCGTTCTCGCTCATGAGACTCTGCTGAATTGAGTCTGTGGTAATCACTGATACCCATAATGATTGAGGGATTCACTAACAATTCAAATAAGTTAATTAAATTGGTTATTTTTCAATAAAAGAATACACTACAAATTTTACTTACCTGCTCCACTTGTGCTTGCTCCTTGGTTAGGCTGAGCAGATGATGATTGGTCTCCGAAAAATTCCCTCAATACTTCACTAGCCCAATCTCTTCCTAGCTGATCAGCTTGCTGATCAGCACTTTCAGAAGCAGAAGGATGATTGGGATTAAAATTTCTCGGTTCTGAATGAGACTCTTGGCCTGGATTGGGATTAGGTGGTGGGTTAGGATTAGGTGGTACAGATTGAGATGCATCTGGAGGTGGATCAGCAGAGGGTGGTGGAGGAGTATTTCCAGTATTAGTATGTTGAGGCGGAAAACAATCAGAATCGGTTGGGTCAACAGACATCCCTTCAAAATTATCATCCATAATAAACTGTAATAAAATAAAATAAAATAAAAATAATCAGTTGTTAAAATTTATACCTATCAAAGCTAAAGTAAAAAAAGATACTATGTATATAGTCTTGTAAACGTGTATGTTCTCTTGTCGAAAAATAAAGTGAATAATATATAGCTATCAGCTAAAGTTGGAAGGTCAAACTATTTATAGTAGATGAATGAGCAAGAAGATCATTCATTAAGTAAAAATTTTATCATATTTCTCATTATCATGATTTTATTTCTTTCATTCTTACATTTAAGATAAAAATGACTCATTGAAAGCATGGGTTCTCTCGCAATAAAAGCAACCAAAGTAATTGTTCACTGGTTTATGATAAGGTAAGTTGGATGCATTGCATTTTTTAATCGAGCATTGAATTATTTCTTTCACCATTTACAAATATCACCAATCCTACAAATTTCCCGAATCCCAAATTAACACAAAGATGTTAGTCAACAGAAAATAAATTTGATTAATTTTTTCACTCACTACTGTCTGCAGTCCAATGGCAGTGACAACCTCGTCTTTGATTCCAAACATTCCTTTTTTGTGCTCGACAGTAGCTGCATGTCCAATTATTGCATCTTTCTTAATCACAATTTGAGTTGCTTTGGCTACTCTTACTAACCGACAATGCACTTGTGGGAAAAGCTCATAGGGATCCTTTGATGTTTCTTCTGGACGGAGCTCTTTGAAAGGACTTACTATTAAATATATTTGATCAATCTCTTCCTTTGATCTGAAAAGATCATCAATTTGCCCAAACTGGCTATCTTTTCCATAGTAGAATTCAATTGTTGAATTAGCAATGTGTCGATGGTAACTAGTAAACCTCTTTCCATGTATCAATATGCTTGCTACATTTTCAACTACCCGATCCCCACTTTTCTCCGATGGTGTCAAAGCCCGTCTTGAAGTTTCTTTTCCCATTCGTGCCCTTACCCATTTAGTAAATAATGCCATACTTAGATGGATCCATTTGTTTTGTTTATCGAGATCAATATGGATTTTTTTAGTCTCACATTGATCATTATCTTCAGCTTCACCAAGATCTAATACCCTAGACTTCCGATACCAATGTTTGAGCATTGTTAGCGGTATCTCTCCTGTGGTAAATATTAATAAATTAGCACAGCTGAGTTTTTAAATCATTTCTTACAAACATTACATACGTGGATGGTGATTGTTTGGAATTTAAGATAATATATGATTCACCCGCTCTCCAGACCAAGTAGCTGTACCTGATGGTGGACCAAGACGCTTTATCATTTCAGGATAATGTTGAGTGATATGCAGATTTGGCTTTGCATTAATATTCTTCCAACCCTCTTCAAGGCACTCACGATACTCTAACAGAAATTGATCTAGATCTTTAAGCTCATTAGTCTGTATATTTTTTAATGTCAAAAAATTGGTGATCGAGCATAATGTTACAAGTGACTTGAGAAGATAATATTCTCTTGGTTTATCAGCTGAGGAAGCTGAAGATTCAGATTCTTTAAATTTTTCAAACCAAAGGGGTATAAGTGACAAAGGGAAGTAGAGAGTATACAGCATGTGCCATTCTGCTGCCTTGAGGGATCCTGCCTTTTTAGATCCTACTGATTTTGGAACTCGTGTTAGCCAGGAAGGTCTTCTTACTTGATCAATCATCTTCCATACAACCTGTAGCTCTGCTGCTGTGATTCGTGGATTACTACTACCTTCATTTTCTTTCTCCTTACCTTTCCTTTTATTTTCTTCATCTCTAGCTGTCTCATTTGATGAGTGAGATCCTTCACTCTGTGATATGCTAATGCTTCTTTGCCTTAAGTTATACAATGAATTCCTACTGTCACTGCTTTGAGACTGTACTGAGGCCACATCGCTATATGGAGGAATAAATTTGGAGCTGGATGACCTACTCTGGCTTCTTGATCGATTTGTTCCCAATCCTTCATTATCTAGTCCATGATGACTTGATGACTGTCTTGAACTCGTACGTCTTTGCCGCTTGTGCTGTCTCGTGTGTCCTGTATCATCATCATCATTATTCGTGGTGCTTAAGCTACTTCTACGTTTTTTCGAATGTTTGTGCAGTGAAGTATCAGAAAAGAAATCATCATCTTCTTCTCTTACATGCCAATTTTTATCCTTTTCCAGCTTTCTTTCTAGATCTTTTGCTGCATTTTGGATTTGAAAATAGCTTAGACTGTGATCTTTTAGGTTGCCAAGCATATGTGAATGCATAACATCAATTGAGCAATATTCAGTTGGACGCCAATATTCAAGGTTATTCAGCTCACTCCATCGTACCCCATGATTTTGAACAATTGATACACGCTCCCAATGTGACTTAGAATTTTTCCACTTTGTTGCCCAGCACATATGATCCTCATGATTCCGTAATGAAAAATTTCCCACATTCTTTTCACTAATTTCATCTTTAGAGATATTACAGAAAGAGCAGAACATTTTTGCAGAGTGACTCAAAAAGCCAGCCAATTTTCGTATTGCAGGAATGTCACCTATCAAAGAGAACAATGCAACTCTTAATTTCCGGCCTCGTGGATAAAGATGTGTCTTTTCAATCAATATACCATCCCATAGAGTTTGTAGATCATTAACCAGTGGTTTTAGAAGGTGATTAAGCTGTTCACTTGTGGGTTCTGTTGGTCCGGGTATAATAGAATACAAAAAAAGATTTTCCATTTTGTATCTATCTTCTTGAGGTAGGTTCATACACACCATCATAATATTGCCTACAGACTTCTGATGACCTCCAATCCTATTGCCACCAGGCCTAAACCAGTCGACATATAAAGTAAACATTAAGTTGCCTGAAGTTATCGTATATTCATCATCATTGCTATCCAGAGCTGGAGTGGTTATGGGAAAGTTTTTCCAAATTGAACCATCACAAACATCCTTCATCAAATCACACTCTACACGTTCTGCCACAGGGGTTTTCTTCTCAATCAGAAGCTCAAATTTGAACAGTTTGATCTTTTCCTTAAGCCAGTCGATAAAAGAATGGTGATGAAATGTTTTAAGAGATAAGTATTTTACATGTTCTTGATGTTCCTCCATCAAATACAGCCTTTCATCACATTTAACTGCAATTTGTCCTGCTCCAAACATTTTTAAATAGCGCTTTGATGATGAAAGAAACGGTTGATTGCAACATAGTATAGATGGTTGAGATTCAGAGTTATACTCATAAAGAGCAAAGCATTTAGGACAGCATGTTTTAGTGAAAAATGATTGATTGAGCTTTAATCGACTAAAAACTGTATCTATCGAGCGTGGGACCAGGCGGACAATGCTATCAGAATCCAGTATTCCACTATCACCTAGAAGTTTGAGCTTCTTAATTTCTTCATCCAAAAATTGAGTACAACCTTCTTTGCTCAAATGATGAATCAGAGAAAGCTTTGCTGCCTGCCACATAATTATTTGGCTATACCGTTCCCCGAGATTTGAGTTTCTAGAGACTGTTGAAGATACTTCTGCCCCCAATAGCAACTGCCCCTATGTAATAAATCATTGAAACATCATAAAGACTTTAATTCTCACATTGAACTATAGATATACAGCTTACTGTTTCTGTGGAGCGGGAACTTCCAATGTTAAGTGGATTGTTGGAAGAAATAACCATCTGGGCCTTCCTATTTCTTTCCTCTTGATGTTTTGCATAAGAATTAGAGCTTTTGAAAGCCATACCAACTTCAAAGGACCCAGAAGAAGTTTGATACTTTCTATTGACACATCCAAGATCTTGACATTGACATACATGAAAAAATGGAGGCATTGTAATTGTGATAATTGTAGGAATAAGTTAGCTATTCGAAGTTACTGATTGAAGGTATTCCTTTTTTTGAAAGGCACTAGCTAATATAAGCTACATTTTTTGATCAAAAGAATATGATGGAATATGTGTTGAAATTATTTAAGTTTAAATGTTTAATTTTTAATCGGATAAATTATATATTAATTTAAAGTTATGCAGTCTACTTTATTTGTATTCTGTATACTCTCTGCATTTGTACAACAATGCATGCATGTTTATCAGAATATTTTCTATCATAGAAAAAATTCTGTTGTACGCACAAGCATCTTAATTATTTTTCTATCAAATGCCTTCTGAGTTATATCTAACTACCCTATAATTATTTGATTTTGATAAAAATTCTTAGTTATGGACTATAAGAAAAGTAATCCATATTTTTAACATAATTATTTAAAAAATTACCCCAAAAATCAAAGTTAAACCCAAAAATAAGTTTAATATTTTGTAAAAAACAATCACAAACATATTTCTTTCAACTTGAAAATTGGTCTGTACTAGGTAGAATTTTCTATAAAGAAAAAATCAAAAATACTCAAATAATAGATGCTACAAAAGTGTAAACCTTAAAGAATTACATAAAAGCTGAAACCTTGTATAACTTTTCATACATAAATGCGATGAAGTGACACTCTAGTCTATTTATTCAGGTTGAAAAAAATTACTCAAAAGAATATGTATTACTATCATATTGGACCAAAAATAATTTTTTGGTAATCAAAAAATGAACATAGCCTCACATTTAACAAATTATTTTTGTGGAAGAATTTTTTGAAAAGAAAAAAAAATCCGTTTCTTAAATGAGTCTGCTTTTATCACATAATCATTCTCTTTATTTTATACCATTCCTTTTGAGTTCAAGTTGCATATAAAAATATAATTTATGCATATTATAATTCCATAAAGTCGAAATATTTCTTATTCTTAATTTTTGTGATATTTCTCCTTAAATCAACTTTGATCATAAAGTTTTGGAGCTCAACAATTTATCCTTCCTCTTTGTTTAATTTAATTGAACACTTTCTTAATCTTATTATTTATGAACCCTAGTAGCTCTTACTTTCCTCATGGAAACCTGCCCACAAACACAAGAACACTTAATAGAATTTTTAATGAGACTTTGCCTCCATTCAATTCTCACTTTTGTAGATCTATACACAATTTTTGTCATTCACTTTTGGATATGTCACCAGAATCAAATGGATGGAAACAAAACCCTACTGAAGAGCAATTAGACAGATTTTCATCATTCGACATGAATTCTTGCAACATTGCCTTTGAACTACCTCATCCAGAATCAAATTCAGCGGTTTCAGAAAAGTTTCCACCAATTTTCCGTGAATCTTTTATTGAGCACCTTCGCATGTGTGGTTTCCCAGGATCAACTTTCGCTTGGAACCTAGATTGGTTTGACAAATGGAACCAGGTCTTGGCAAATATTCTCATTAAACACTGGGACAATGCCTTAAAAACCAATAATTTGATTGCATATCCAATTGACTCAACTCAAATTAGCTTCTCAAATCAAATAGGAGTTCTTCACCGTTGGTTTTTAGGTCATGCTGATAGATTAAGACTTGGGAAGGATTCTCATAGCTCTCAAGAAATAATCAAAGTGAGAAAGCATAAATATAGAATAAAAAAAAAAGTATGAAAATCCCTTTTTTTTCAACCGTTTTTATTTATGACCTTTATTTCAAATAACAAAGATTCTTAGAATTCAGTTAACCGAACTAAACTTCTTAAACAACTTCCACATTGTGAAACTTATCACAACCTTTTCACAAACACCAAATGTTGTTCAGACACCGAAATTGATAATGATGGATCGTTAAGACGTATCTTAATGCAATGGAGGTCTGAAGATTTTTCTAAAGTTGCACAATATCTTGACCAACAACACTTTGATATTCGAGATAATTCAACCTACTCTGGCAGTGTGCTAAAGGACTTGGCCTTGTACAAAAGAATCAGTTTGGTTTCAACATTATCCCCTAACCTTAATCCTTCTCATGTCCCCCGGGGTTTGCCGAATGACTGTTATTCTCCCTTATATCTTGCATCTCTAAATCCTCAACAACTCAGACTTTTAAATCCTCAAAATCCCATAAATTTACCTGCTCTCCTTGAAATTCTTTGTTCCTCTAATGTGAGTGATTGACAAACTCCCTTAATAATAGGTTTGCACACTCATACTCCTCATTTCCACTGTTTGGGACACTTAGCCTTGAAAACAAAAACATAATTTTAATGATTACTATTATCATTAAAATTTATAGAAATGAAATTTGGCTTACATTGTTAGCTCCATTTTTTTCCTTTGAATCTTATACATGCTGAATTCTATACTTCCTTGTACAAAATAATTCAAAACATTTACTTCATTTTGCTGCCCCATTCTATACAGCCGATCAACAGCCTGTTGCTCAACTGCTGGATTCCAATTTGGCTCCTATTTCAACATTGAACATATAAAAAATTTAATATTTTTGTTCTTAATATGAAATAAAAGACATTGAGCTCACCATTATATATACATTTTGAGCACACCTGAGATCTATACCCACTCCTGCAGCCTGAATCGTTCCAACCAAAACTTGGCAATTTTTATTAAAATGGAATTCATGCATATTTTTGTCTCGCTTTGTCCGGCTGAGTTCACCCGTAAGCTGGGTATACCTAATATTGTGGTCATCTAAAGCCATTTTTATTCTATTTTGAAATATTAGAAAATTGTTTTTAATAAGCCAACACAATTTTGTAAAACAATTCATTATAGAATCACTTACATCTGCAAAAAGTCTGCAAAGTTGGAGAATATAACAGCTTTTGGAAAATTTATATCCCTTTCACCAGACAAAAAGTTTTTTAAGTGGCCTATAAGATGACAAATCTTTGCGGAATGCTGCCAGGTGAAATCAAAAGTTGGAGTTTCATCCAGATTTTCGTAGATTGGATGGTTGCAGAATTTTCTTAAAATCATCAGCTCTCTTAGAAACTCAGATGAGTCCCAAGGGAAGTCAGTGCTTCTGGAGGGCCCATATCGCTCAGTGAATCCTTCTTGAAGCACATCAAGTTTAGACCTCCATGGATCTGCTAATTGAACCGATATCCCCCTTTGAATCTTTTTTGGAAGAGACAAAATTGCATCCTTTGTTCTACGTAGGCTTATGACTTTCATTAAGTGATTGATTGATTTAATAGAATTAGCCTTTCCTTTTTGCAAACCTGGAAAAAGGAAATTCTTCCATAACCAGTCTTCTTGCCACTTTTCGATTCTAAGAAAAAATATGAGACTTTGAAGGTCAGTGGGCCTGTTCTGAAGTGGAGTTCCAGTCAAGCATAGTCGGTGTTGGGATTCCAAGTCAAATATTGTTTGAGCCCTCTGCGAGTAAGGATTTTTAATGTAACTAAAAGAATATTTATAAAAATTGATAATAAAAATTAAGTTTTAAGTTTTAGATATAGAAATGGGCACTAACTGAGCTTCATCTAAAACAACTCTATACCAAAAGAGCATTTGAGTCACCGGTATCTTTTTTTGGCTTTGATTTTTTGACATCGTTGGGCTAGCTATTTCATAGGTCGTTAAAACAATAGCAGTGTCCTGTAGCTCATTGACATTAGTATTTTGACAATCCTTCCCATAAAGAACCTTGAAAGGAAGTGCATTATCTTCAAAGTGCACACTTATTTCATTGATCCAATTCGATAGTGTTGCCAGGGGGCATATAATCAGTGTGGCTGAACTCCGATTAATACCTTCTTGATTTTCTGATACCTGGAATTGTCTTGCTTCACCTTGAGTTGCACTTATAAGAGAAAGAGTTGAAAGTGTCTTTCCCAAACCCATATCATCAGCAAGTATTGACCCGTTTCCTTCAGGCGGCAATTGATTGTTAGGAAACTGATCTTTATAGTCATCGAATCCAGTTCTAAGCCAATGGTTGTCCTGGTGCCTCCACATGATATCCAACTTTTCCTTTAACATTCGTTCATTGTCAATCATAAAATTTATTGCTTGAAGTTGATGTGTTTTGAGAACTGTTTTGATTCCTCGGATAAGTTGATCAGCTTTCCAATCTTGAGTACTCTGAGATATTTGGAAAGAGCCTTCAAAAATTACATGCGGGATATTAAAAAAGATAGTGGAGTCGTAGTTCAGGATTGGACATAAATCGATTTGTGCAGAAGAAAATGCTTCTTTAGCAAGACTGATTAGTGTACTTGAAGAAAAGAGGCATCCCCAAAGTTGATACTGATTACCAAAAACTGGAACCAAGTAAGCATGAAAATAGAAAGGCTTCATAGGATTCAAGGCACTTCTTTGGTTTAAATGGTGAGATCCAGAGCCAATGTCACCCAATAGTGGTCCAATGTGCTGACTCTGCACTTGAGAAAGATTACCAACAAGGGTTGGTTTTCTTTCTTCAAATAGTCCAAAAATATGAACATTCGAATGGCCTCGCTGTAAAATCGTGGGGGTCGGTGAGTTTTGAAATCTTGAAATTACATTCATATAAATTTGATCGATTGTTATTGAGAACTGTCCAACACATCTGAGACTTGACATATTAAGTAAGAATAGTATCTGAAGATAGTGGTTGTTAAAAGATGAATTGAAGCAAAAAATGAAGAATCAGTTTTGAATAAAACGACAAAATAACTTTTTAGCATATGCTATGCTAAGCTCATAATTCTTTCACATGTATTATTATTATCTTTTTAATAAATATTGGAAGTAAATCATTGATAACTGAAATGAATAATATGTCTTAAAAATAAATCTTGAGCCTATAGAGTAAATTTTGGTTTGTGGAGGAAGAAAAATTTTCTCAATAAAAATGTGCATTATTGTTACATTATAATCACAAAATAGAATAATTTCACTCTTATTACACTTATTTATGTTTCTGTCTAATAGTAAAATGCTTTAGATGTCAGTTCAAAATCCAAATTGAAACTACTACCTAGAACGATATCTTGATACTAACATACTTTTTGTAAGTCTTTGGAAAGACACTTATGGTGATCTCAATAATATTAAAATTGATTTGAATTGTATGTTTTATCAAATATCTATGTAGTCTAGTGTAATAATTGAGATACTACAGTTTAACCTTCTGTTACCAACTTGGCAAGAAAATATATGTAGATATTCTTAGAACGAATATCAAATTTTGCTTTCCACAAGATGGGAAAGTGAATATTATGATATGTTAAGTGATATGTTCAAGCTTTGCTCAATCTGTGCTCAGCTCAAAATTAAAGTAATCACCAAGCTCCAAGAAACCTGTGATTGAGTTTGGTTGAACCTAGGTCTAACTGATTACCAAATCTTTGTCCAATTAATTTAAATCTGGTTTCACAATGAACTCCCAACAGCCTTCCAACAGCTTTCCAACCACTTCCCAACATTTTTAAATGAGGGGTATTGCTAGCAATACCCCCCCAAATTTTCTGTGGTGATAATTATATTTTAAAAAAGACTCAATAGGGGGTATCAAAGTTAGAATTCTTCCATTTCAAAATACCTATTTTTCCATCAAATCAACCATGATTGTTTTTTAAAATATGTCATATTGTGCCCCCAAAACACCTTTTTACTAATAATTAATGTCAAGTTTGTGCCTTTTTTTTTGTGTTGTGAAATAACTTTTAAATAATTACACATTTCTAACTTTGATAACCCCTAATAGGTATTTTGAGTTATACCCATATAAAAAAGCTAGTTTTAAAGGGATTATATTTTAATTAAAATAAAAAATGATGCATATTTTAAATGAATAGACAGAATATTTCAATTCTATGTTGATGAATAAATTAAGCAAATATTTTCAGGTTTACTTTTTTAGTCTTTGGAAAAAAGGTTTTGACAGGATTTATTCACAACTGAACATTTACACATACTTCTTAAATAAAATATATGAGTTAAAAATTTATCAATCATTTATTAGAAAAATGATATTCACACTGATAGGTAAAAATTATATGATTCTTCTATTAAATTTCGAATTCTTTAAAGTAAAATCCCTTTGATATCCTATGTAAACAGAAGATTTTATAAATCTTCTTCTAATTGGCCTTAAAAATAAGAAATACAAGAATGAATATATTTTTAAAAAAATGAATTTGAATAGAGAATATTTCAGCTCAGCAGTGCACATTTCAAACAGAAACTTAAGGTTAAACTTTGAGTTTTTACAACAATAGATATTTATTTGAAGTATATTTATTTTATTTTTCAAAAAGATACCATTTTTATCTTATGATATTTCCTTATAATTTACAAATGAAAATCAAAAAAAATAATGAGAGGCTTTTAAGGATCTATATAATTTGTACTTAAAATGATTAAATTGTTATTTTGAATTATTATTATGCTAGAAAGAAGATCTGATACCTTTTTTATATGTTATAGTTGTATAAAAATTCTTTTTTAGTTATCTTCTTAATCTTTCATGGAGAAAAAAGAATAATTTCATAATATTAGAAAATCAACATCCAAATATTTTTAATAAATATTTTCTCCAAAATGATTCATCATTTGTATTTATTTCCAGAAATTTAAAGTATTTAATATAAATCATTTTCATATAAGAATATAATTATGTTTAAATGTAAAAATATTTGATAAAACCTTTAAAAGTTTTTAAATTTTCTCACAGTTTAACTTAGCTTGAACCACAGATGAAAACAGGATCTCATTTTTAGTTCAATCTAAGTACCACCAAAATTAAGATATACCATTTTCGGAAAATGTATATAGTCATTGAAATGAAAAAACTTTAGTAAAAAAAGGATTAAAAATGTTTTTATTTTTTTTTGATAGATTATTCAAAGATTCTGAGCAGGAACATACTTATTTTATTAAATTTTTGGCTATGATGGTTAATTATTATTGCATGTACAATAATCATAGAAAATGAAATAGAGCCAAAGGTTTACTATATATATCAATTTGTCTCATGTTAAATATTTATTTAAATTTTTTAATTTAATTTAAAAATATTATACATCTCACTAAAATTGTTCTGAACTAAACTAAAGGCTCTATACATATATCTAATAGAATAAAAGTGCACTACTTCAAAATTTTAATTTAGGATTTTTTACCTTTCCCAAACTGTTTCAAAAGTTTACCCATTTTATTGGTTTTCTATCTTATTTATATTCTTAATAAAGATTCTGTAAACAACTTTGTAAAAAATTTAAATAGTATTTAATGGCTACTTTTTACATTCCTGTAGATCTTCAGTCTCAATGTTCAGTGCTTATTACAAACATTGAATAAACCAATAGCTTGTATGAATTGAGGGTTAAAAATAGAAATAAACCACTTTTACTTCTTGTTTTTTATTGTGGAAAATGAGTACTGAATTCATACAGGGTGAACTCTGTTCTTCCGCCAAAAGATAAAGTCCACCTTCAGTTTTTTTCCACCTCATTTCACATCCTTTTGAGCTCTAAAAATGCCTTTCTCTGCCTTTGTATTCATTTAGACTTCTTTCCCATATCTCTTCTTTTGATAAACATCCCAAGGAAGTTGCTGAAGTATCTAAAATTCATGAGTAAGTTTACATACTCCTCACCCCTCCCCTTCCCTTTTAGTTTTCACCCCATAACACTACTCTCACTCCATCCTCATCTATACTCACCCCTTTTACACTCCTCCCTACCCCACCCCAACTCTTTCACCTCCCACCTCAACCTTTCCTTTCCACCCTTTAGCCCACCAAGCCCTTTTTAAGATATCCTAAACCTCTTGCTTCCAGATTTAGCCTTCTTGTTTCTCATCTCAACCATTTAATCTCAAAATTAACTTGATCCTTTTGCTTCTCACCCCACCTCTTTGGCTTGTCAATTAACCCCACCTATTTGGCTTTTCAATTCACCCCTTTTTTCTATATAGAGGAAAAGGGGTGAGAAGGAGATCAGTTAAAGTTTTTCATAGTTATATGAGATATGTAAGGATTGATAGAGGATAAAAAGGGGTGGTATGTGTAAAAAATGGATTTAAGTGAGGTGAGTTGGGAGGGAGAAGGGTGGAGAAGGGGGATGCAAGGGGTGGTGAGGGGAGAGGACTGGGGGGAGTAGCACTAAATTTAAGAGAGAAAGAGAATGTGTGAGGGGAAGCATATGAGAAGCACAAAAGAGGGGAGGGAAGTATTAGGAATGAAAATTTTTGAAGAGAATAAATAATATCTATAAATAATAAATTATATAGAACTGAGAATGAAATGGCATGAAACAAAAAAAACTTATAACTATTGTGCAAAATACATTAGCCATATATTTTATTCTTGTTGAAATTTGACAATTATTTTTTTTCTATAATGAAGGTAATGGTAATTTTTTTTTTTTTGAAAAATAGTGACAATAAAATATTTTTAAACCTAAATTAATTGTAAAATATTAATTTTTTTGGATTGTAAAATTAACTAAATTATTTTTACCATCAATTTCGAACTTTATGTAGCTTCCACTAATACTTTAAAGCTTGAGAAATACTTAAAAATATATATACTCATACAATGAGAACAAATATATACTTCAGGAAATTTTTACTAATAAAATTTTGATGAATAGTTTCAGGCTGAGGTCAAGTACAGAGAAATGAACTAGCTTGAATTGTCAGTTGTCTAGAAGATTTTAATGGTCCTATATGAATACTGTAGTACAAATCCAATAAGTGTTAAAATATAACTCAATATAAGGGTCTCAGTAATTTTAATCTCACTAATTATATATGGCTTAAAATCTTATAGTTGGTAGAAAAATAGATTTAATTGATTCAGATACTATTCAAAGACTTTATAAGTACTATTGATATGTATTGTAATTGTATTGGTTATATGTTTTAATTGTAATGATAAAGAATGTCCAAAACAAGACCAAAAAACCCCCTCATTTTATACACAATAACTCCCAAATGAACCCCTTGATTTACCAGCTCTATAAAGAGTTAATGGCACCTCATTCCAGCTAATAATCATGCCCAACAACATAAACAGTGACCAGTAAAATAATCAAAATGATATCACCCACCAAAATCCTGTAGTAATAGGGATAATTTAACAAAAATAAAGAATAAGCAAAAAAGAGAGTATGTGTTTTATACATTAAAATAAAAGACTAAAAAGGGAAAATTAAGACCGATTATTACTCAATAGAAAGGGGGATTAAAAGTAGAAATTTCGGGGATAGTCATGACATTATACTACATGAAGTCCGCATTCAAAAATAACCAAAATTGACTGAGAAACCACTTAAAAACCCAAAAAAGGGCATGAGATGTGGGAGAACTACATGCAGTCATTGGCAGGTGCTTTCATGGGTAAATTCTTGACTAATTTAGTCAAAATTAAGTGTGGTAGTGAATTAAAGTGCCAAGATTGAGGTTATTAATGAAATTAATGCATATAAAGAGGGTCAATGCATTTGTAATTAAGCTAGGACACTAAATAGGCGCCTGTTGCATATTTTAGCATGTTTCACCACAGTGGGTGTAGAATGTGGGGTAATTATAGTGTTAAAAATCTAACTTTGCTAAAAATGAAGCTATTCACATGGGAAAAATGCAGGCAGTATGTGGCCAGCACACAGGAGCCATTTCTGGCATAAAAACACCAAATTTAAAAAGTGTTATTTTTATGCATTTTAGCAGCCAAATCAATATCTCTAATTAAGAGAAATTGATCTGTCAAAGCGCATTTTTAATATTATTAAATTTATAACGCATATAGTCAGCTTTTAAGTGATTTAAAGCACATTTCTTGGTTTTCACATAAAATCATAAAAACAACAGCTTTAAGTCTACTTAAAAATTATGTAGCCTCATATTTAAGGTTTTTAAGGTAACTCTAACATATTCCAACTTAATTTTAAACACATAAGACTGATAAAAGGTGGATATATGCATGTATATAAGGTGTTATAATGGCATATTTTTGTATTTTATCATAAATTTACTTATGTATACTATTTTTGTACTCTAATTTATTGTTCCCATGTATAGTCCATGGGTTTAACATAACTTATAAGTAATTTTTAGTCCGACATGTGGATATCCAAGCTGACAAAAAGTATCATTTAACATTTTTTTTCTTGAGTAACCTTTTATAGTATTGGGAGATTCCTTTATAAATTGATTAGTGAAAAATCCTGTAAAAGCATGCAAAAGGGGTTTTAGTTCAATTTATACAAAAAATTTTATAATTAAAAAAACATCATTTTTCACAATCTTATGAATGTGACCACTTTGTTTGGTAGTGGGGTTCACTTAATTCAATAATCCTTCAAAAATTCCAGTAATTCAAGCATCAAGATTTGTTTTGATAATGATCAACTGTGCTTAAATAAATGTTTGAATTAATTTAAAGTTGTTTTAAAATAAAAATCAATATTTCCTCATGATTTTTTCAACACCACCTCAATGTGTGCTCAATTAGATATGAGTTTGGGTTCAAGTTTGTGAACTTGTTAGCAAGTCTGCCTCCCATATTGTGTGGTGAATTAAGTAAATAGATTAAAAAAGATAATCAACCAAGTAACGGAAACTCAAATACTATCTGCCAATGATTTCATGAGTGAATTCAAAGAAACCATATGAAAAGAATGTTATTATGAACTCATTCATAGAATATAATTGAATTAATACCTTTATACACCACAAGGGCCTGATAGTACAATACTTAAATTGATTGATTATTTTTAATAAATGTTAAATTAAAGATTTAAGAAAAAAAAATTGGAAATCTTTTAACTACCATATTTAGAGCCCCTTCCTAATATTTTAGTAGCTATTGACCCTTCATCCCTTACCTTACTTGCCTGGTTTATCAAAATTTGATTGATCTGAAAAGAACATTCAAAATGAGTAAGATTTTTGGAAAGTTTTAAATCCAGGTGGTGCCTTAGTAGTTTAATGATTATCTCTTGAAGAGTGCCAAATCACTTCATTAATCACATTTATAAACCAAAGTCTATTATAGATTTATGATACAGAAAGTATAGTCCATGGCCTTTGATTTTAGCAGGTGAAGGGATTGGTCTTCCAGTAAAAGGATCAATATAACAAAAAATCCCAAAGGTAAACATATTAGAATTGGTTTTTTAAACATGGATGTAGCTGTGAAATCATCCATAGTTGATGATAACATTAGAATAAAAGATATAATCATTACTGAGTTCAACCCATTCCATATCTTTCCAATTGGGAAGTCCAGCTTTCTTTGGCCAGTTTATGATAAGATTGAAATGCACAAATATGTAATTTTTTCAATAAATTAGCCAAGAAATAATTGAGTGATCCAAATCCTTGGGAGATAAAAGCCTAGATAAACATCAGATAAGAGTTTCATAAGCCTTATTTCTAATTATGCAATATAAAAACATGAAATAAATTAAGTAAAATTTTGAAAAAAAAGGCTCAACTTTAAAAGTCAATATCTCATAAACCACTGAACCAAATTCAAATCCATTTATAAAAAATGAAAGATAGTCTTTAGAAATATTTTCATCTAAAAGAAAATTATATTCAAATAAACTTAACCCTAATTCTGACTCTGCTTTTCAAAATTGCACATTAAATTAAAAAGTGATAATGAAAATTCCAACATGAGGGAGATAAAATCCTAGGTAAAAGTCAGATATAGTTTCAGAAGCCTTATTCTCCATTTATGAAATATAAAAATATAAAATAAATTAAGTGAAGTTTGGAAAAAAATGCTCAACTTTAAAGGTCAAAATCTCAGCAACCACTGAACAAAATTCAAACCCATTTGTGGTAAATGAAAGGTAGGCTTCAGGAGAATCTCAAGTAAAATTAAATATGATTTAAATAAGCCTTACTCTAATTTGTTACCTAAAAACATGATATAAAAAAATTAAATTGGGAAAAAAAGGCCCAACTTTAAAGGTCAATATCTCAGCAACCACTGAACCAAATTCAAATCTGTTTGTAAGAAATGAAAGGCAGCCTTCAGAATAATCTTCAGTTAAAAGGATATTAGATTCAAATAAGCATTATCCCAATTCTGAGTCTGATTTTCAATATTCTAAAAAAACTTGAAAAGTGTTAATGGAAATGAGAACAAGAGGAGTTTAATAAGTCCACTGTTATCCAGATAAGAGTCATACATATATTTAAGTATTAAATTTTTATAGAAGTAAAGAGATATCATATAGGCATGAAGAAAAGGAGATGAAACTAACCTTGATTGAACATTAGTAAAAATAGAGTGAGAAAGATTGATGTTGGAATTTTCGGGGAAATTGAATATGGAGTAAGTGAAATGCATAAATAATGGAAAGGTCCACTTGTATTGGACGTCCACCTTCTTCAAAGTTTAATGGCTACTTATTGATGGCCAATGAAGTAAGGAAGAAATCAAGGGGGAGAATCGATATCAATCTAAAACAAATGAAGGAGAGATTTAAGAGTTACCAATCAAAATATAAAAAGGCTCATCATTCTGAAAATAAAACTGGCTTTGGTATTGACGATGATGATTTGGAGATTGGAATTACTACTGTTTCCAAAAAGCTCAATGTCATGTGTCCTTTCTATGAGGAAATGGATAATCTTTTTGGATCCCGAGTTGATGTAAACCCTTGGTTTCTACACGATACTACTAAGGATATACCCTCTGGATCCAAACCTTCCTATAATCCTCCCAACACACCTTTACTTGAAGGAGATCAATCCCCTCCACCTTCTAACCATAGTTCAGCTGAAGATGATCCCGACTATCAAGCAGAACAATTATATTGCAGCAGATCTGAATCCTCAGAGGCCCAAAATTTAAATGTATGTTTACTTTTTTTTTCTTCAATTCTTCTCTGAATTTCTCTTTCATTCTAGTCTCCTCCTACTCAAACTCAATCTCCATTAAATAATCTCGATTCTGGAAATGTGAATCCCACTTTAGAAGCTACTTTAGATGAACTTCCTGAAGCCTCTTGCACAAGCTCCAAACTAAAGTGTCGAGCCTCAACTTCAATGAACTTGAACCATCTATTAAAACGTGGTAATACTTCAACAAGCTCATTTGGCTCCCTTGAGGATTATTTTGAAAAAAAAGATATAAGTAATATTTGTTTACTATATATCTTAATCATTAACTCATTTATTTATTTATTTCAATTTAATTTTCTCAGAAAAATCAACTATTGCAAGAAATGCCCTTGACTTTGAGAAGATGAAGTTTGATCATATGCTAAGGAAAGATCAGCAAGCCTTAGATTTGGAAGAAAAAAATTTGAGGCAGAGCAGATGGAAAGAGTAAATGACCATCAATTTCAAAGAGAAATGGCTACTTGTGAATTGGAAAAACAAGAGAGTTTTAAAAAAAAGATTTCATTATGGAATGTGTAAAAAATTGCCAATCTTATGAGGACATTAAAAATTACTTGACCTTTTCAATTGATAAATTGTTTTTCTAGTTAATTTAATTTTTTTTGATTTATTTTTGGTAATATTTTCTTATATGCTGACTTACAAAAGGTCTTGAATATAGTACATTATTTTTGACAAATTTTTGAAAATATTATACATTTTTTCTATCTTTACATTCAAGTCAATAAGTTTGCTTATACTTTTATTTTGACAAAAATTTGAAATTATAATAAAAATTTTCTATCTTTACTTTCAAGTCAATAATTTTTCTTATCTAAATACTTCTAATTCAATAAAATTCTTTATATCTTTTGAAAATTAGGCAATACCTCCCTTTGAATTTTACTGAAACAAGGGGTGGGTACCACCAAATTTTTCTAAGTCATCAATTTCACATGTCAGATTTAAAAAATTGGCAATACCCTCCCCTGCATTTTATTGAAGTAAAGGGTGAAATCATCAAAATTTAATATAATTACATAAATTAATTAATACATAAATAAGATATGTTAAATTTACTACTTTTAAAGTAATGACAATTCCTCATGCCAAAATGCAGATCAAGTCTAGAAACTAGGTTTGGGACTTTTCACAGGTATAGGCTAGAGGAACCCCATAAAACAAATTAATGTTATCATGATTAATTTTTATACAACACATGGTCGTTGGCCCATTACTTTAATTTCATAAATTGAAATATCATATTTATTTATTAAAAATTTATGGAAGAATATTAAATATTTGGTGACTCTATGAATCCCTATACTTTTTAGATCTACCTAAAGAATTTTTAAATTTATTACCTTCTTCTTCTTCTTTTAACTTGTTTATTTGTTGGATTAACTTTTGACTGATCTGGAAAGAGCAACCGAAATGCGTGAAGTCTTGACAAGATTCCAAACCTGGAGGAGCCTTTGTGGTTTGGTGATTATTGTAAGAAGAATTCCAAACTGTTTCGATGATTCAATTTCCTAATCCAAAATCAACTATACATCTATGATCTGGGAAATATAATCCATGTCCTTTAATTTTTGCAGGTGACGGAATAGGTTGTCCAGTGATAGGATTAATATATGTGAAAATTCAGGTACAACTCTACAAATTTCATAAAAATTTGAATTGAAGCAAAAACACACATTTTTACACTGATCTTTGCTTTTAGATTAAGGTACACCTTTTCAATTTTTACGAACAATGTGTTGAAAGGAAAAAATATAGTGGTAAACCCACCCATGTGTACCCTGATCTTTGTGTGAAGATCAGGGTACACTTCTCAAAATCTCTGATACAATTTTTATCAAGGCCAATATACAATGATGGACTCTGATGTTTGGCCGAAGATGAAGGTCCACCTCTTCAAATATCACTGAACACATGGTTTCAGGCAAAAATACCATGGTGTACCCTGATCTTCGGCCGAAGACCAGGGTACACATCTTCAAATTTCAAGAAATATTGGAATATGAGAAAGTTTGGCCGAAGATGAAGGTCCACCTCTTCAAATATCACTGAACACATGGTTGCAGACAAAAATACCATGGTGTACCCTGATCTTTAGCCAAAGATCAGGGTACACGTCTTCAAATTTCAAGAAATATTTGAATAGGAGAAAAACATTAACTTAACAATTTGTTAGCGAATCGTTAAGGAACATTGAGGGGGGGTAGGGGGGGATTGAGGGGTGGATTGGGGGGGTTTTGAGGGGGATAGGAGGGGGGGTTTGGAAGGGGGGTTGAAGGGGGTGATTGGGAGAGTTTAGAGGGGGGTTTGAAGGGGATTTGGAGGGGGGAATCAGGGGATTTGGAGGGGGGAATCAGGGGATTTGGAGGGGGTTGGAGAGGAATGAGGGGAGGAAATGAGGACACCAACAAGGGGGAGAAAGGGAGAGATGAGACCAAAGATGGTGAAAAGGGAGGTTAGAGTAGGCCAAGGAGGGGGGAATAAGGCTGCCAAAGGGGGGGAAAGGGGGATGTATCCATTCCAAGGAGAGGGTAAATGTGGGAAAAAGCCCAGGCTAAGGGGGGATAAAGAATAGGATAAATTAGAGAAAAGAGGGAGAGAGAGAGAGAGAAAAAAAGGTTAATTTTACCTATAAATTTAAAAAAAACCACTTACAAAAAAAAACAAAACAAAAAAAAAACCAAAAAAACCAAAAAAAAATTAGCAAAAAATTAAGTAAAAAAGATAAAATGACTTACCTGGAGAGATGAGTTGAGAAAAAAGAAATATAAGTGAAATTGTTTGAGTGATGTAGGAAGAGAGGAGAAAACAGATATGAGTGAAGAAAAAAAAGAGAGTGACTGAAAAAATATGTGTTTGCTGAAAATATGCGATTTCATGTTGAGTTGATGAAAGAAAACACAGAGAAATAAAAAAAATAAGACTTTAACAGCAAATTCAAAAACCAAAAAAATATGCAAAAAAATTTACCATTCTCAGTGAATAACACATGAAAATTGATCATTTGAAGAGAATGAAAAAAAAAATTAAAATTGCGTTGAAAAATGTTGGAGTGTTATTGGAAGAATTTTTGCCCTTATACTAGTTGATTGAGAAATAAAAGTTTTGGATATAGTCGGAGGTGAATCAACTTGTTCATCTTCATACAGCTCTAACCATTGATCTTTGAGGTCAGCAGGTAGGTTATGAAGTATAGTGCAACACAGAATCCAGTTGATCACCGCCTCCATTTAAGATTTATTTCTAAGAGGACTTCTTAATTCCCTTAAACTAGAAAAACTGACTTTCAAGATTCCAATAGAATGTTCAATACGGACTCTTGACTTTGCCAAACAATTGTTGAACTTGGCATTTTGACTGTCTTCTGAAGCTTCTCCCTGAAAAGCAGGAAGTACATACTTTCCATTCACATAAGCAGAATATTCAAGAAGATACTGATCTTCATCAAAGAATTTTTAAGGTTCATTTGAAATTTGCATTCTTTGGATGACATAGGAATCATGACATGAGCCAGGATAGCCAGCGAAGAATGATATAAGTTTTTTGTTTACGTCACATATAAGCTGAACGGAAATTGAATATCTATAAAGAAGATATATTTGTTTGTGTTAGTTTCAAAGAGAATTAAAGGAGTTAAAAATAATCTACCTCTTTTTATGTTCAAATTAATTGTTTCCACCATGAGCAGGTTTCTGGCTCAAAGGAATAGTAGTACCATCAACAAAAACAATACATCCTGGGAAGCCCTCTGCTTGCATAACCTGAGATGATTCAAGTCGCTCTTCTTTTGTTGGCCAGGTGAGAAGTTGAGATTTCAAGGAGTTGATGGCAGTGATACATCTTTTGGTATAAGTGTTAACTGAACCATACCCTAAATCAAAGACATTTTCTAAATGTTCCAAAGCGGCTCCATTACCATCTGAACCCAAACGACATAGTGTGATGGCCAATTGAATTGAAGGGTGTCGTTGTTCTTTTTTGAGAATTATTGTGAAATATGGGATGATCCTGAATAAGCTCCAGCAATTTAAGGAAAAAGACCTTAGAAGTCCTGAACAGCTGTCTAAAACTGGGTGTAGATAGGTTAAGAAGTGTTTGGATGGTGTACTTGGGGGTATGAAGTACTTGAGGCTTTCTGGGAAGAAGGTAACGTTTCGTGGCCATTTTTGATAAAAAGACAAAATCTTCTTCTACATCAGAATCAGAATCAGAATCAGAGTCCAAGAGCAGTTCAAGAGTCATGAAAGTCATTGCTTTATGTAATTTATCACGATTTGAAAGTGAGGAAGGCATAACTCTTATATGATATGATATGAAGATGTAAATGATGTACGATGTTTTGAGTTATGAAGTGTTATGCTGCGGAGTGCTGCGCATGAATGGGATGATGCTGAAAAATCAGTGAAATGGGACTTGATGATGAAATCAGCACTTTTGGTTGAGAAAGTGCTGATTTGAGTGAAATAAGTGACTTTTTTCACTTTTGAAATCCACCAGTATTGGGGGTAGTGTGTTTTGGAAATCCGCACTTATCTAAGTGCTGATTTGGCAGAACTGACACCCCCTATTAAGTATGTTGAATTTTTAAGTAAATTTGAACAATTCTTATGATGAGATTTGCATTGGGAGTTCAATCAGAGATCCATAAAGACTGAGATTAACCTTGTGGTAAGATATTAAAAAATTAATAAATATATGATTCTATTAACTAAATTTTTTTGAAAAAAAAGTTACTTAGGGAATAGAAGGATGAACATTAAAACAATATATTTAAAAAATGTATTTGAATTTATTGAAAATAAATTAAATTAATTTTTTGTAGGTGATTATATAAAAGCTAAAAGTTGAAGCTCAAATTTAAAACATGTAAACAGGCCTTGTATGAAATTTCAAGTGGAATTGTATGGAGATTAAGAACAACATCTGTAAATGACAATCAGCACACTATAGGAGATTAAAACTCAATAAGTTCATCCCTAAACTCATGTTTAAATATGTGGAATAATATTTCATTATAGATTATATTTAATGTAAATGCCTTCTTTTAATTTTTATTAAATATATTTTTGACTTTGGAGTTTTATTGTAGGTTTTTGTTTCTCAAAATATTTTATAGATAATAAAATTTGACTGATTTTTCAAAGATGTGAATAATTATTATTGTCATAAAATGAAATTATTGGAAAGAAGAAATATATTACTATGTATTGATAAATTTCATTATTACTTTACTTTTGATTTTTTCAATTATAATATTGATATAAGTAGTAAAAACATATGTATCTTGAATGACTGAATATCTATAGAAAGCCTTAAACTAGAATTTAATTTCAGTTAACTTTAAAATGGAGCTCTCCACTATAGTATAGCAAGGTGAGGAATTTAAAGCCATAACTCAGTATTCATATGATTGAAATAAAGCTGCTTCTATAGTAAGAAATATAAGATGAAGGTGAATTCTGATGTTTGATGATACAATAGCATCCACCCTCTTATTTTTGAAAACTCTTATTTTAATTTTTCTCAACAACTTTTTCTAATTTTCTCATTCTTACTAGCACCTTTATATGTGATCATATTTTCTCAACAAATTTTTTTCTACCTTCCTTTCACTTTCACTTTTCTCTCCTCCTTTTTCTTTCACTCCCTATCCTACAAATCTTAACCTGTTTCTTTTCCCATAAAATTTCTCCCCACTACTTCCAATACCCTTCAATCAACAATCAAACACATTCTGTCAGCCAGGCTATACCAGGAGCCCAGTAAATGATATGTTAATTTATTGGACCTGAAAGAGGGCTTAAGAATTGTATTTTATGTATATAAATTAATATTTTATTGCATAATAAAATTATATAAGTATCTTATTAAATATAAGTGTTATATTAATTTTATTGTTAAATAAATTTTTATACATTTAAGTTAAGCATAATATATTTTATATTCTACAAATAATGGCGCATTTTTATGTATTTAATAATTATAAATTAATAATTAATCAATTACCAAAATATATTATAATTATATATGTAAAATTGACTTATAATGTAATTAAATTAATTATTTAAATTTATATATTAAATAAAACTTCATATATTATTAAACAATAATATTGGGCGCTTCTTTTGACACTTAATTGTGTCAGAAAAATATTATTAAATAAATTATAATACTTATTTAATAACATAGTATTAAAATTCCCACTTTAAATTACAAATATCATTAAATTTATTATATGTTTCACTTAAACTAATTATTGAATTAATTACATAGTTAAAACAATTAATTAAAATTGCTTTAAACTGAATTAAATTTATTACATGAATTTTGGCGTGAAAATAATTTTATTTGTTTTACTTAAATCCTTTACATGTCACTATAATGTCTGTTTTGAGTCATTTTACTCATTGTTCTCATGTTTCAGACTTACTTGGTTAATAATTATTTTAATTAAGTGTTTTGGTAAGTTATGGTGGGAAAATGGTTAATTACTCACGGGTTTTAGTTAATTGTTTCATATTTTTCTCTTAATAGTCATGTTTCATTTCTACCCTGTTATATTTTGTTTTAGCTTATTTCTATTTTGTATTTATTGATTTGTGGCGCTTCAGGGGTACCTTGGTCTATAAAAGGGCCTTGGGTGATTCCCTTTAACGAATCACTAATTATATACACTCAACTCAATACAACTTTAATTATATTACATTTATTTTATTTTTTATTAGCCTTATAAAATCTAAAATTAAAAGTAAATAAATATTTTACGGTTGCAATAGGTCTAATAATAATATTGGTGTTTGCCGCGCATTGAGAATTAAAACCTTACTTAAATTCAATATATTATATTTTAATATAACCCTCACTTTTCTGTCAAAGTCCAAGAAATCCTCCTTGCTTTGTTTCTCTTAAAAATACTCTCAAATTCTCTTATTACTTTACTTCCTTCCCTATCTCCTCCTCTTCCTCTTCATCCTTCATTGTTTTCCTCCTTCTTCTGGACAACCGGCCCATAAGTGCAAGCCATTCCAAACGACGATGACGATACCAATACATGCGACAAACGACATAATGCACGGACCACCCAGCCAAAAAAGTAAACTTTTGCCCTGACCATGTTTCAAACTTGGGTTCGATCTATTAGGTTTATATTAAATTAATTCATATATATATTTGAAGTGATTTTACAATCACTATAGTAAGTTAACCTTTGCACCTCTCACTCATATTATTATATTTTTACTTCAATAACAGTGTTTGTGGCTTAATTGCTGATTCACTGAGTGTAAGTGTTCATTATTTTTTAATTTTTTTTCCTAGTTGACCATAATAGAGTAAAAATTTTAGTCCTAGAAGACAATTAATATTTAATAAATTATTAAATTAATTTTATTATTATTTTTTGTATATTGGTTGACCATAATAGTACTCAGTACTTAGTCCCAGTTTTACCATTATATTAATTTTTGGTATTAATTATTTTGGTTGAATTATTAAACCTTTATTGGTTGGTCCCATTTTAATTACTTTTAATTCTTAATAAATAATTGTAATTACATTTATTTGTATTACATTTTTGTTAATTAATTGATTTTTTGATAAAAATTAATTTTTTTTTTTGTTAAAATTCAATAAATTTTATTTTGAAATAACAATTTGAATCATTAAAAAATTTTTGATTCTATTTTAACAGTTTAAATGTCCAATAGTTTGGCTAGCAGCATGGATAACTTACATGTGGATGAGATTGAAGTGGATAATGACACTGAATCTGTAGGTTCTTCTAAATTAACTTACAGAAACTATTCAGCTGACAAAAAACCTTCAGGATGTGGAAATGGCAAGAGAAGTGGAAAAACCCCCTCACCAAACACCTCTGAAAGAAGTAAAACCTCTAATAAATCAGGACAATCAACTCAAAGGTATAAAAATAAAAAAGATACCTCTAACCCAACAAGTAAACAATCTGTCCAGTCACATCAAAGAACTGAAGGCAGAAAGCATAAAGTACAAGGCAAGGGTAGACACACTCTGGCAGCAGATGCAGGAATTGTCAAATCCCAAACAGGCTCAAACTCCTCATTTCCCAGCCTCTCAGTCTCAGCCTCAACCTCAGCCCAATCAGGTACCCAGCTCCTTCACGCAAAATCAAAGCACTCTGCAAGTGTAACAGTGGAAATGGGATTACTTGATGAGCCATTACCAGCATAATGTTCAGCAACCAGCTCAACACCCTTGCCCATCCAGGAAACCAACCTACCATCCATCTCCTCAGCCCCATCCTTATCAGGGAGGCAGAAGAAATAAGGCACAGGGGAAGTTTCCTCCCTTACCATGGTGAGTAATTTGTTTGATAAACATGTTAGCATGTATAATAGCAAAGCTTCTTCAGGTCATATTGTGGATTCTGGTGAAAGAACATTTAAACCTTTAAAAAGACAACTTCCTTTAATAAGTAGCTCCAATGATGTAATTATCAAATTATTATTTGATGAACCTTTACATTTGAATTCTACTTCTTTAATTAATCCTTCTCTTGCAATTAAGAATGATTCTGTTTCCCCTGAAGTCTATACCTTAATTGAGAAAACTTCTGAAGATATATTGAAAGATACCCTTGATTTTAATGTTGTAAAAGACAAACGTTTCAGAGATGTGTTAATCCATGAGAGTGATAGATTAAATAATTTGCACTTGCATTGTAAAGTAATTTCTTCTGTACAAGATACAGCTTATTTAAAAATCAAAGAAACCTTGAATATTGTTCTTAGCTAACAAAAACAAAAAAGGAGTGACCATAGAGCTATCTCAGATAAGAATATCAATCTACATAAAACCTTGAGTGAATTGAAACCCCTTATTGAGGAAAATTATTCATTAAAAAGCGAAATAAAATCTCTTCAAAATGAGTTTAAAAAGCTAAAAAATGATTTCCATGCACTTAGTGCCAAACACACAGTTTCTGAGGACAGAAATGTTTTATCTCTTGCAAAAGTAAATGACCAGATGTCTGAAATTCCAAGGATAAGAAACTATTTTTCTGACCTTCAGGAAAAATTTTCAACCTTAACCATCAATAATTATGGTATAAATGAGAATTCTGCCCATAAGCTGTATAAAAATAAAGAAAAAGAACCTGAACAGAGTTCCTCCTTTCTTCCTCATATTCCAGCCATTAAGCAAACTGACAATGAGTCTGTAAAATCTTTTGCTACTAGCGAAAAAGCTTGTGATGGTCATGTACCAGATGTTTCTGTAAATAATGAAATTTCTGAACACCTGGATAAACTTCAGGAATTATTAATGATGAATAATTCAAACCAAAAAATGGACCATCCCAGTAGTCAGAAAAATTGGCCTAAATTGGACCAATATCCTACCTTTGATGGTGATTCTTCTTCTGATTGGCAACACTTTATCTAAAGAATTGATAATTTAAAGAGATCTTATAAACTACCTGATGAGGAAATTGTTTTAAGCTAATTTCTTTATTTTCCAATGTAGCCTTGATGAGGTATGAATCTGCTCTTTTAGATAACAATCATTATACATGGGATGATTGGAAATCCTTGATTGAGAATCAGTTTGGTGGCTCAAAATTCAGGTTGACTCAGCAAAGACTGTATGAGAATACTAGATATGTATCTTCCTCTGTTGAAAAACCCATTGTTTTTTTTATGAAAGTAACAAAAATCCTGAGAGCCATTGATACAAAGATGGATTATGATATTTGGAGAGATAAGATCTTGTATAAATTACCAAATTTTCTTAGAGATTTAATTGTAGCTAGAACTGAGCATGTAAGGGAAAATTCTTCTTTCATTAATATCTGTAATGAGGTACTACTCAACCATAAAAATGAGCCAAAGATTTACCTTGGTAAATCTTATCATGATCAAAATAAACCCTCTACAAAGCCCCCAGAAAAATCTGGTAAACCCTCTGCCCCAGTTGCACCTAAAAAATATGCAACAAATATTTGTTATAAATGTAACAAACCATGGTAAAAGGGTCATGTTTGTGACAAGAAAATTCATCTTGTTGAACAAAATGAAGACGCTGATGAAGCTGAAATTGATGTCAATAATTCTTCTAGTGACTGTGAAAGTAATATCTCTTACGACAATGACTCTGTTAAAGATTTTTTAATGTTAGAACAGGATGTCCATTATTTAGATAATATATCTGAAGAATGTGTATTGGATTTATCTTCAGTTGAAAATGCTGAAATAATTAAAGATATTTCTAACAATTTTATAGCCATATCCCCTTTGAAAGCACCTGTTATCATTAATGGTAAAAATGTTGATGTAGTTCTTGACTCTGGTGCTGGAGGAAGTGTAGTGTCTGAAAGAGCTTTAGCTTCAGTAGATAAGGATTATTTGAGTAAATTATTACCTATAACTTCTGAAAAATGGAGAGGGTATGGTTCTACCTTAATTCCTATTGGCAAATACAAAACCTCTGTATTCTTCAAATATAATGGTGGTTTTGTCAGAGCTATTTGTGAATTTGTTGTCATGAAAACTGATAATTTAAGCAATTGGTTTATTATGGGTAATGATATTTTAACCATGTTTGGTGTGAAATTGGACCCAGAAAAAAATTGCTTCACCTTGGGATTGAATGGCAAAAGGAAATTCAAAAGTTCCTCCTCTAGAAAACCTTCTGGGCATCTGTTAAAGTCTTGTAACTCACTGATCCAGTTTAAAGGCAGAACAACAATTGAAATGAATGATTTATTAAATGAAATAAATACTGCTTCTTTTGGTGATCAGTTAACTAGTGAACAAAAGGATTATATTATTGCCTCAATTACCTCTTTCCCTATAGCTTTGGCTCATGGTTCTCATGTCTTAGGAATTGTTCAGGAAGAAATGAAAATTACCTTATCCTGTAACTTGAGTGATATTCCTCTAATCTTAAGAAAAAACCATATCCTTCTTCTCCAACAAAAAGAAAGGATATTGAAGATAATATTGCCACATTATTAAAAATGAATATCATTGAGAAAGTGGATGTCACCCCCAAATATTGTGTCATCTCCCCAGTCTTAATTTCTTATGAAAAAGATAAGGCTAGATTATGTGGAGATTAAAGAGCATTAAACACTTATAGTTTTGATGATATTTATCCTTTACCCAGATTTAATTCAATACATGCTACCTTGCAAGGTGCAAAATTTATTAGTTGTCTGGATGGAAATAAAGGGTATCATCAAGTTCCTGTGGAGAAAAATTCTCAAATATTTTTGCTTATTGCTACTCATATTGGAATATATAAGTATGTTAGAATGCCATTTGGCCCTGAAAATGCCCCTTCAGTTTTTCAAAAAGTCATGGATAAAACTTTCCATCAGGAAATAATTGAGAGATGGCTCATGGTGTATATTGATGATATCATAGTTTTTTCTAAAACTTTTGATGAACATATGGTTCATTTAAATAGGGTTTTCCAAAAAATGGATGAAATCAATATGACCTTGTCCTTGAAAAAGTGTAAATTTGGTTTTCAATCTTTGAAAGTCCTTGGCCATGTTGTGTCAGGCCTACAAATTTGTGTAGACCACAAAAAAGTTGCTGCAATTTAAAATGTGAAGGCACCAACTTCTGTAAGAGAAATTCAAAATTTTTTGGGTATGTGTGGCTTTTATAGACAATATATTAAAAATTATCAGGTCATAGCCTTACCTCTTACCAAACTAACTAGGAAAGATGTTGCATTCATCTGGAATATTGACTGTCAAAAAGCTTTTGATACATTAAAATGTTGCTTAATTACAGCCCCTATCTTGGCTCTTCCAGATTTTAACAAACAATTTGTCCTGTATACAGATGCTAGCTTTGTTGGTCTGGGTGCTGCCCTTCACCAGAAACAAATTATTAATGATAAATCCTCAGAGGTTGTAATTTGTTATATTTCAAGAACTTTGAGAAATAGGGAATTGAAATATGGTTCCACTCAATTAGAGTGCTTAGCAGTTGTTTGGGCTCTTGAGAAGCTTCATTACTATCTAGATGACCAAAAGTTTGAATTGGTAACTGACTGTAGTGCTGTGAAGTCCCTCTTAAACCTGAAAACACCTAACAGGCATATGTTCAGGTGGCAACTAGCTGTTCAAGAATACAGAGGATGGATGACAATTATCCATAGGGCTGGAAATGTTCACTCCAATGTTGATATGCTGTCCAGATTGCCTCTGCCAAATAATGACTCAAATCCTGCTTATGTACCTGAAGATGATACTGTTCATATCCATGGTATATTTATAGTTGATATGGAAGAAGAGTTATTGCAATTAATACTGGATTCATATGATAAGGATACTGATTTAAATAAATTAGTTACTATATTGAATGATCCTAAGAATGCTTCAATTCAAGCATTGGTTAAAACTCTTCCTGAAAAGTATCAAAATGCTTTAATTAAAGGAAAGCTTTCTATTTGAGATGCTTATATATATTATAAAGGAAAGCTTACTAATGTAATTGTAATTCCTCCTTCTATGAAAGAAACTATCCTCAAACTTTGTCATGATGACATATTAGCTGGTCATTTTGATCTTGAAAAAACAATGATTAGAATCAAAAACACTGCATGGTGGGCTAATATGTCTGAAGACACAAAATTATATGTTGAATCTTGTGATTCCTGCCAAAAATCTAAAAGGTTGAAAGGTAAAAGAGCAGGGTTAATACAACATATTTAAGAACCTGATGCTCCTTGGAAAATAATTAACATGGATTTTGTCACTGGTCTTCCTGTTGCAGGTAAAGACAGCTATAACTCTTGTTGGGTAATAGTAGACAGATTCACAAAAATGTGCCAATTTATTCCAACTCACAAAGATGTATCCACAAAAGAATTAGCTTTCTTATGGTGGTCTTACATGTTTAATATTACTGGTTTTGAAAGAGCCATTATCTCTGATAGAGATCCAAATTTTACTTCTGAGTTTTAACCTCTTTGATGGATATTTGTGGCTGTGAGTTAAAGTTGTCTACAGCTCACCATCCTCAGACTGATGGTCTAGCTGAAAAAATGATTCAAACTCTAAAGATATGATTAGAAGGTATTGTGCCTTTGGTTTAGAATATAAAGACAATGACAGATTTACTCATGACTGGGTCACTCTATTGCTTGGTCTTGAATTTGCATATAATAGAACTGTTCATTCTGTCACTGAGAAAAAGCCTTTGGAGCTTTGGTTAGGTTATGTCCCAAATACTCCTACTCAGATTCTCAATAATAAATTACCAAAGTTGGAACTTCACCCTGGTGTAAAATCGTTTATGCAAATGCAACAGCTATGCAGAAAACATGCTCAAAGCTGTATTGAAAAAGCATTTGAATATGAAAAGAAAATATGGGATAAATCCCATAAGGAATACACATTTAACAAGGGTGATGAAGTGCTGATATCTACTGTCCATTTCAATTTACAAGGTAACAACAAATTAAAAGATCTTTTTGTAGGACCATTTGTTGTTAAAAGAATGGTTGGAGATAATGCAGTAGAAGTTGTAATGTATTCTCTATATGATAGAAAAAATCCTGTTTTTCCATTTCTTTGATTAAGCCTTATACTTCCATCAGTGACTTATTTCTCAAAAGAAAGGGAAGACCTAAGAAAAACCCTCAAGAAGTCACAGAAACTGCAGAAATTGATAAAATTCTAAATGACAGAATTATCACGTCTGAAAGAGGTACTGAATATTTATTGAGATATAAGAACAAATTATCTGAACATGATGCATGGATACCTGGCAAAGAGATTTCAAATCTTCCTACTTTGTTGAAAAAGTACAAAAAGAAAAAATCTTAGCATTTTTTTATTGTTTTTTTAGAGTGAGGGAGTGTCAGCCAGGCTATACCAGGAGCCCAGTAAATGATATGTTAATTTATTGGACCTGAAAGAGGGCGTAAGAATTGTATTTTATGTATATAAATTAATATTTTATTTCATAATAAAATTATATAAGTATCTTATTAAATATAAGCTTTTTATTAATTTTATTGTTATATAAATTTTTATACATTTAAGTTAAGCATAATATATTTTATATTCTACAAATAATGGTGCATTTTTATGTATTTAATAATTATAAATTAATAATTAATTAATTACAAAAATATATTATAATTATATATGTAAAATTGACTTATAATGTAATTAAATTAATTATTTAAATTTATATATTAAATAAAACTTCATATATTATTAAACAATAATATTGGGTGCTTCTTTTGACACTTAATTGTGTCAGAAAAATATTATTAAATAAATTGTAATACTTATTTAATAACATAGTATTAAAATTCCCACTTTAAATCACAAATATCATTAAATTAATTATATGTTTCAATTAAACTAATTATTGAATTAATTAAATAGTTAAAACAATTAATTAAAATTTCTTTAAACTGAATTAAATTTATTACATGAATTTTGGTGTGAAAATAATTTTATTTATTTTTCTTAAATCCTTTACATGTCACTATAATGTCTGTTTTGAATCATTTTACTCATTGTTCTCATGTTTCAGACTTACTTGGTTAATAATTATTTTAATTAAGTGTTTTGGTAAGTTATGGTGGGAAAATGGTTAATTACTCACAGGTTTAGTTAATTGTTTCATATTTTTCTCTTAATAGTCATGTTTCATTTCTACTCTGTTATATTTTGTTTTAGATTATTTCTATTTTTTATTTATTGATTAGTGGCGCTTCAGGGGTCCCTTGGTCTATAAAAGGGCCTTGGGTAATCCCCTTTAACACATCACTTATTATATACACTCAACTCAATACAACTTTAATTATATTACATTTATTTTATTTTTTATTAGCCTTATAAAATCTAAAATTAAAATTAAATAAATATTTTACGGTTGCAATAGGTCTAATAATAATATTGGTGTTTGCCGCGCATTGAGAATTAAAACCTTACTTAAATTCAATATATTATATTTTAATATAACCCTCACTTTTCTGTCAAAGTCCAAGAAATCCTCCTTGCTTTTTTTCTCTTAAAAATACTCTCAAATTCTCTTTTACTTTCCTTCCTTCCCCATCTCCTCCTCTTACTCTTCATCCTTCATTGTTTTCCTCCTTCTTCTAGACAACCAGCCCATACATTCTGATCCCTTTTTCTTTCCTCTAAAATATTGACAGCCACTTTAAACTCATTATACTTCCCTCTCTACCACTTTTTTTCAACCCTTATCTCCAAGTTTTATCATTACCCTTTTCCTTTTTCTACACTTACCCTATCATCAATACCTTTTCATTTCCTTCTCAAAATAATCCTCTTGGTTTCTTTGACCTATAACAGGCATAAAGGTCTGGGGAAGTGATAATTAGTGATGGGAAGAAGTAAAAATGGGTAGGGATGCTTTTAAAGGGTCAGAGAGAATTTGAAAGCAGAAGAAGGGGTTTAATATCATGGAAATAATTGTGTTGAGAGAAAAGAAAAGAAATTTTTATCAGGGGAATTGTATTGAAGATAATCTTTTAACATAAGACAGAAGGTAGGAATGGAAAGGTAAGTAATAGTGTTCTACAAAATAAAATAATAATAAAACATGAGAAATATGTTATATTGCATTGAAAAAGGAAAGAAATAAACTCAAAAAAAACAAATATAAATCAAAAAACCATTTAAGTGATATTCTTTTTAATAAATTCTCATTTTATGTCTATCATTTTTTCATATTTTTAATATAAAGGGTTAATATGTTGTAAAAAATACTATTGCATGCATACATTTTTTATTTATTGAATAGAAAACAGAATAGATATTTATATTAGAGTTAATTTTATAACCAAAGTATTATTCCCTTCATTTTAATAAATGTTTTACATTTTTTAGATATTTTAAATATTAATAATGTTTAATAAAATCTTTTTAAATAATAAGAATCAAATTTTTGTTTCAAATTTTTACTGGGGAAATTTAATGGAAGATATTAATCCCCAAAATATTTTTTGAATGATTTACTATAGTGCCTTATAAATTTCCCATATATTATGAAGGATCAAAGTTAGAAATCTTTTATTACAATACACCAAGTTTTTCCACCAAATCAACCATGATTATTTTTTAAAATATGCCATATTGTTCAGCCAAAACACCTTTTTACTAAGAATTAAATTCAAGTTTGTGGCTTTCTTTTTGTGTTGTGATATAACTTTTAAATAATTACAAATTTTTAACTTTGATACCCCCTATTAAAACTAAAATAAAATTATTTGAACATTTTAGAACATTTTTCATTGAATTTAAATTGGGGTGTGTCTAGTTTTTCATGCAACAAAGTATAATATTATTTTTAAAATTTTTTAGCTTTCCAGACTGGCTTAGCTTTGGAGAGGCATGATTTCAACATACCATTATAAAAGTGTGTTTTTAATGCTTCAACATTGTTTCAAAAAATGTTCACATGTCTTCAATAAATAATCAAGCTAGCTTCATCAGAGTTTCAACTTATTTTTGCACTTTATTCCTTATTGTTTCATCACTACCTTAATGTTTGCTCAAATAGATATGAATTTAGGTTCAAGGTTGTGGACTTGCTAGCAAGTCCGCACCCCATATTGTGTGGTGATTATAGTGAAAAATTGCTAGCTTTGCTAAAAATGAAGCCATTTACGTTGTGGTCTTCCAACATTGGCAGAGGCCTTTGTTGGGCTGTTTGGCACTGTTTTGGTATGTCTTAATTGAAATTGGTTGAATAATTGGGTGTTTTTCTAGTTTTATTCAGTAAATATTAGGACTATGGGTATGTAGGTACTACCATTAGATAGCCCTCGTTTTTCTCTATATTTTATGTCTTGTTGATATTTTTCATATTCTAAGTTTTAAGGGGTAATTTCCTCATTTTTCATTTCTAAAAGATAGCTGTTTAATTTTGTTTTTTATGTTTTACAGGCTAACCTTAATTCTTAGAGTTAAGTGCTTAGTAACATTAAGTAGAGCTAATTTGGCTCTATATTTTATGTCTCAATGTTGCCGTAGCTTAATTTTGTGTTTTAAGGGTTTTGGTAGTCATGGTGGATTTTTCTAAGTATTTTGGGCATTATTGGAGGTTTTTGGTGGTTTTCTGGCTTCAGGGAGGGCTGGCTGCTTCTAGGCAGGCCACCCACCTCCATTATAGAAGGCTGGGGAGCGTTTCTAGAGGGTTTTTGTCAGACAGGCTGCTAGAATTTCCCAGTAAAATAATTAATTATTTACTGGGATGAAGCCACACCTTTTTATTTCTTATATATTACTATTAATTATAAAATATTTACTTTAAATTTACCTGTAATAAATTAACTAGTTACAAAAAAGTAAAATTAGTAAATAATTAAAATTAAAATTATTTGTCCCTTACATTTTTATTTCTTAACACCGTGCTCAGTGACAGTTTAAGAGAAATAAAAATTTAATATTGAAATAAAATTTAATATTAAACATAAAAATAAATCTATATAAGAAATTCAAGTTACTTATTTAAAAATGACACTTACAGTAATTTTTAAATAAGTCAATTTCTTTCTGACATATACAGTAAATATACATTTTAAACACCTTCTTTCTAGAACAATCTTATTATTTGAAATATTCTTCTGGAATATTCTTTTTCTTCTCTCATAATACTGTTCATAGGATTTCTGCCTCTGTGCTTTGTCTCTCTTTTGCCTATATAAGGCCTCCCTTTTCTGGTTGTTTTAAGAATCTATTACTTACTTATTATTTTATTAAAACCATTATTACAAACATATATTTATTACTACTTATTTTTTTAGTATTTACTTACATGTAATTCTAAATCTATGATTATAATAATATTTATAAAATTATACCTCTTTTAATTGATTAAATCAAATAAAAGATCAATTATACGTACTCTGACCTTGAAACCCTGAAATTCACCTAACACCGCCATTGGACCTCCGTTAAAAGTCTTCTAGACCATCAGGACCCTTCGATACTTGAGGCCATTTCCAAACCGTCAAGGGCACATCAATATCTTGAAGCTGGTGACTGAGGGACCATCAATGATGAGACACCAATAAGACAAGTAGACAATGAAAAAAAAACAAATTTCATCAACCACATGACTTATTTTTTTTCTGCGACTGGGAATCTAACTACGCTCAAAAATTTAGGTTTATATATTTTCAATAGTCATATATAATTGTGGTAATTATATTGATTACTATCTGTGGGTCATTTTGCACATTTCATTGTCTACGCATATCTTTTTTACTCAGAACTCTGTAAGTGGCATTAACTTGCTCATTTTACAGGGAGAGGTGCCTGGTAAATAAAATATTTTTTTCCTAGTTGACCAAGATAGAACCATATTGTTCCTAGTCCTAGAAGTAATATAAATTAAATTAATTATTTTATATATATATATATATTAATTATTTCAGTTAACCTCTGCCCTGATAATTAAAATTTTATATTATTGTTTCAGTTGACAAATTTCCCTGACAGTAAATTAACAATATTTGAAATTAATTGAATTAATTATATTAAAAATTATTTCAGTTGACAATAAGTCCTGGTAATTAAACTATTTCAGTTGAAATTAAGTCCTGGTAATTAAAATTATTTTCAGTTGAAATTAAGCCCTAGTAATTTAAACCTTCAGTTGACTTCTGTCCTGATAGTTATCAACATATACATTACTAATTAATAAATTATTATATTATTTCAGTTGATCCATTTTTAATCCTGGTTATTAAATTATTTTAATTAATAAAAATTGTGATTATTATATCAGTTGATTTGTGTCCTGAAAAACATTGTATTTTAATTATTCCAGTTTATTACAAAATCCTGATAATTACTTATATAATTAATTTTTCTTTCCCTTATTTTTCTTTTAATAAATTAAAAATAATAACTGATTAAATTTTAATATTCATTTCTCTCAGTTCAGTTTAACTTCAACTATGACTGATCAAGGTGCTTCTGCTGGCCGTGATGAGGGACTGGATTTAATTTATTATGATGAAGCTTCTTCTGTAAGCTCTCCTTTTACTACAAAACTGGCTCAAATTAATAAATTACTGGACCAATCAGGATGTGGAAATGCAGAAGATGGAGATATTAGTGGAGACAACTGCTCAAGAACAAAAGCCTTCTATCAACCCCCCAGAAGAGCTTCCAAAAGGCTTCAAAATAAAAAACATGCCCTTGAATCAGCAAGTCAAAAATCTCTCCACTCACATCAAGGAGTTGATGTCAGAAAACCTCAATCTGAGATCAAAAACAGACTCTCTAGAAGACAAGGTAAGAAAATTAAGTTCTTCCTTCAAGAGAAGAGGAAGCCTCCTCCTCCCCCAAGAGCCCTTCCACAATTAGCCCCCTAGCAACAAGAAAATGTGGAAGTCTCAAAGTGGAAGTGGGATTGGCTGAACACCCAGTGGGATTATCTGTCCAAAGAACAACAACAGCAACAAGTACCTCAGGCAGGTCCTTCAAGAACCATTAAGTTCAGCCTCACACCTCCTCACCCCTATCAAGGAGGAAGAAAGAGAAAAAACAATCACATTCAATTCTTGCCCAAGCCATGGTAAGCCCCTCTATTCAATCTCAAGTACTATTTCTTGCTACTGATTCAATTCCTTCAGGTAATTCTGGAAGAGGAGATGAGACTGTGAGACCAGTAGACGCTGAGAGTAGTAGACAAAGTTCTCAATATTCTAATGTATCTAATCCTTTGGTTTTGATTTTTACTTCAATGATAAATCTGGATATGGCTATTATTGATGAGACACTTGATCATGGGTTTTATGAGAATCTGGAAAGCTATTCTATTTCCCTATTTAGAAATACTCCAGATGTAGCTAACATTAATGATGAATATTTGAGGGATATTATTGATAAACAAAATCATATAATTAAAAACATGCAATTGACTCAAAAATATAATAGTTTGTTAACTGAACAGGGTTATCAAGCATTGAGGAGTGAGTTACAGAGAGTTTCTGATGATTTGTTTAATTACAAAGTAACTCATGAAAACAAAGTTTCTTTATGGTAAAATATCAAAAATGATTTGTGTAAATTAAAAGATACTGTGTCTATCTGTTGCCAGAAACTAGTGGTGTAGACAATCCTATAGTACTAGCTATAGGCCTTGACCAAGGGAGTTGGAGTAAAACCAGAAAGAATAACCCCTGTCCCTTTAGAAAAACAAGTGAGATTTACCTGTTGCAGCAAATTTGAGATCTGTTTGCTAGACTCTTTAATTAAACACACTTGACCCCTTTGAAAGTGAAGATAATAGTCCCAGACAGACTACCAGAAAGAGTTGAAATGAACAGTAATATATGCCAACAAAAACCAAGCCAATGAGACAGTGAGGAACAGAGAGGCGATTAGTAAAGAGATAAGATGATTCCCCTAAAAATCTTCCCACACACGCATCATACAGCCAGCACACAGACCACCCCGAACAATTCCCTGCCCAAAATCCAGGTTTCCCAGCCTATTTCATGCATAAAAGTGCATTTTAGCGCTTCCCCAGAACCCAGGCAGCCACCCCGCTTCAAGAGGGGCCTCAGATTAGGTGGGGGCAGGCAGCTTAGGGGCGGGCGGGCCGCTTCTAGGCCTTAAAACACCCATACAACCCATAAAAACCTTAAAAACCCTAAAAACCCATAACTTCACTAATAAACAAGATAAAAACACATAAGAAATACCTAAATGAAAAGAAAAAAAGGAAAATAAGCTGATACATAATAAGTGACCCTAGCTTAAGCCTAAATAAGCACCACTTAGCAATAAACATCCGATAAATACCAATAACAACACCATAACTACCTTATAGAACAAGGTAACCACCCATAAGGGATACCAAAATGAAGAGAAAAGAAAGGACATTAACCTGAGGCATAATAAGTGACCATAGCTTCAGCCTCCATAAACACTACTACCTATCACCTAAAGATGAAAAAAAACACTAATAACACCATAACCCCAATAACACCCTACATACCAAATACCCATAAATATGCACTACAAAGGCCTACCCAGGTTTGGATTATCACAGCGGTACATAAGATGAACTTAGAAAGGGTGAGTAACCATTATTCTTCTTTAAAAAATAAGAACCAGTTATCTTTTTCAACCATCAATGAGAACTTAACTGTTATTCCAAGAGTGAAAACTAGATTAACAACCATTGAAGAAAAATTCAATTCATTGTTTCATGATCAAAAGTTTTCTGATATTCCTTTGAAAGAACCTGTAGTCCAGGATAACCCAATTGTACCTGTTCCTAGTTCATCTAAAGTAAAAGTAGGGCCAGAAATGCCTGAAGATGTCACTGAGTTTCTATCAAAACTTGATGATGTACCTGAATCATCTACAAAAGGATTAAACAATGAGATTACTGCCCAATTGGAGAAGTAACAGCTTCTTCTCACTCAGAAAAAAGCTTGTAATAAGGAGACTACTTCAAATCAAAAGAATTGGCTAAAACTTGACCAATATCAATCATTTGATGGTGATTCTTCATCTAATTGGAAGCAGTTCATTCGCAGGATTGATAATTTAAAGAATTCTTATAAACTCCCAGATGAGGAAATTGTGTCAAAATAAATTTATTTATTTACCAATGTAGCCCTAATGTTGTATTAATCTGTTCTCTTTGATAAAAATGACTACTCATGGGAAGATTGGAAGAAATTAATCAGAGCACAATTTGGTGGTTCCAAGTTTAGGATAGCTCAAGAAAGGCAGTATGAAGAAACTAGATATAGCTCTTCTACTATAAACCTATTGAGTACCTGATGAAACTTGTGAAAACCTTGAGGGCAATTGACCCAAATATGGAGTTTGTGTTATTGAAGGACAGAATCCTCTATAAACTTCCTATGTCTCTAAGAGACTTAATAGTTGCTAGGACTGAGTTCTCAAGAGAACCTTCTTCCTTCATTAATACTTGTAATGAGATCCTTTTGAAAAAAAAGTATGATACTAGAAGATTAATTCCTAGAACTTAATTGGAGAAAACCTCCAATTACCAACAAAACCCTCTGAAAAAGGTTTGTAAACCTTCTGCCCCTGTTTCACCTTAAAAGTATGCAACAATTACTTTCTTCAAATGCAGCAAACCTTGGCAGAAAGGCCATTTTTGTGACAAAAATATAAATCTTGTTGAACATACGGAGGAATATGCTGATGACACAATAGCACTGGATGATACTTCAAGTGATTGTGCCAGAAATATTTCATATGAATCTCACCGGGAAAATTTAATACTGGAAGAGGATATTCATTATTTAAATAATATTAATATTGAGAATAATGATTTATCTACAGTAGAGGATTCTGAAATCATAAAAAACCTTGAGGACAGCTCAATTATTATTGCCCCTCTCAAGGCAAAAGTCTTGATCAGTGGAAACAACATAGAGGTTGTCTTAGATTCTGGAGCTGGAGGAAGTGTAGTATCTGAAAAATCACTTGCTTCAGTGGACCAAGATTATAAATCAAAACTTATGCCTATCATTTCTGAGAATTGGAGATGTTATGTCTCTTTTTTGTCCCCCATTGGTAAATACAAAGCCACAGTATTTTTCAAATATAACCATGGTTTTGTAAGAGCTATATGTGATTTTGTTGTCATGAAAAATGATAACTAAAGCAGTTGGTTCATTGTGGGAAATTATATTTCAACCAAGTATGGCATAAAATTGGATCCTTCAAACCAATGCTTCACAATGGAGTTGAATGGGAAGAGAAAATTTTAAATTTCTTCCCCCAAAACATTATTAACATCAGGATTGAATAAATGTCATTCTGTAGTTCAATATAAAGGAAGATATACAAAATAAATGCCTGCCCTTGTGTCTGAAATTTACAATGCTTCTTTTGGAGAACAACATTTTGGTGAGGAAAAAGATTCCATCATCCAATTGATAAAATATTTTCATATGGCTTTTGCTCATGGGTCACATGAATTAGGAAAGAAATAAAACTTTCATTATCTTAACCATTAACTGAAATACCACCTAGTTTAAAGAAGAAGCCTTATCCTGCTTCTTCCACAAAGAGAAAATATATTGAAGACAATATCTCTACCCTTTTGAAAATGAATATTATTGAAAAGGTAGTTGAAACACCTAAACATTGTTTTATCTCACCTGTCCTAATTTCTTATGAGAAAGATAAAGCCAGGCTATGTGGTGATTATTGAGAATTGAACACTTATACTGTTGATGTTATCTATCCTTTACCCAGAATTAGCTCTATGCATGCTACCCTAAAACGTGCTAAATATATCACCTGTTTGGATGGTAACAAGGGATATCATCAGGTACCTGATGAAAAAAATTCTCAGAATTATCTGATGATTGCTACTCATATGGGTATTTATAAGTATATTAGGATGCCATTTGGCTCTAGAATTACCCCTTCAGTTTTTTAAAAATTTATGGATAACACATTCCATAAAGAAATAATTTAAGGATGGCTGATGGTTCATATTGATGATATCATTATATCCTCAAAAACATTTGAGGAACATCTTGACCACCTGTGTAAAGTGTTCCATAATATGGATGAGATAAATACGAAACTTTCTTTGAAGAAATGCAAATTTGGTTTTCATTCCTTAAAAGTGCTTGGTCATGTTGTCTCAGGTTTACAGATATGTGTTGACCAAAACAAAGTGGCAGCCACACAACAGGTGAAGGCTCCTACCTCATTTAGAGAGCTCCAGAGTTCTTTCGAATGTGTGGATACTATTGACAGTATATTAAAAATTATCAGGTTATAGCATTACCCCTGACCCAATTGAATAAGAAATATGTTGCTTTTGTCTGGAATAGTGAAAGACAAAGAGCTTTTGACACTATGAAACATTGTTTAATGACAGCAACAATTCTTGCTTTACCTGAATTTAATCAACCATTTGTTTTATACACTGATGCCAGTTTTATTGGTCTTGGTGCTACCCTCTATCATAAACAAGTGATGAATGAAAAATTATCAGAAGTAGTAATTTTTTATATTTCAAGATCCTTGAGAAATAGTGAATTGAAATATGGTTCCACTAAACTAGAGTGTTTAGCAGTATAGTGGGCTCTAGAAAATCTACATTATTACCTGGATGACCAGTAATTTGAACTTGTCACTGACTGCAGTGCAGTTAATCCCTCTTAAACTTAAAAACACCTTACAAGCATATGTTCAGATGGCAGCTATCTGTTCAAGAATACAGAGGGAGAATGAAAATAATTCATAGGGCTGGTATTTTTCACTCAAATGTGAATATGTTATCAAGGTTACCTTTTCCAAATGATGACTCAAATCCTGCATATGTTCCTGAAGATGAAATGATTCATATTCATGGGATATATGTGGTTTATATGGAGGAAGAGCTATTACAGCTTATTCTGGATTCATATGATAAGGACACTGACTTAAAAAAATTATGTACCATAATAAATGATCCAAAGAATGCTTCAATACAAGCATTAATTAAAACCCTCCCACCAAAGTACAAGAAGGCTTTGGAGAAAGGTAATTTTTCAGTTGATGAAGGATATCTATATTATAGAAGAAATTTGAGTAATTTTATTGTTATTCCTTCTAATATGAAAGAGATCATCTTGAAAATTTTTCATGATGACATATTGGCTGTAAATTTGGATCTTGAAAAAACATTGATCAGAAATAAAAACACTTCTTGGTGGGTTAATATGTCTGAAGACACCAAATTATATGTTGAATCCTATGATTCTTGACAAAAATCAAAAAGATCTACTGGTAAAAGAGCTGGACTTATGCAACATATTGAACCTCCTGATGCACCATGGCAGATAATAAACATGGACTTTTTAACAGGATTACCCATTTCTGGGAAAGAGGGTTATAACTCTTGTTGGGTTATTGTGGACAGATTCACAAAAATGTGTAAATTTATCCCTACCCAAAAGGATATTTCCACTAAACAATTAGATTTCTTGTGGTGGTCTCATATGTTTAATACTTCTGGTTTTCCTAAGGCCATAATCTCTGACAGGCACCCTAAATTTTCTTCTGAATTTTGGATGTCTCTGATGGATGTTTGTGGTTGTGATCTTTAACTTTCTTCTGCCCATCACCCCCAAACTGATGGATTAGCTGAAAGGATGATTCAGACCTTAGATGACATGATAAGAAGGTATTTTGACTTTGGCCTTGAATGCAAAGACAATGACATATTTACTCAAGATTGGGTTACATTACTTCCTGGTTTAAAATTTGCTTATAATAGCACTGTTCATTCTGTTACTCAAAGAAATCCTTTTGAGCTCTGGCTTGGATATGTTCCAAATAATCCAGCCCAAACTCTCAATAGAAAAATACCTGTATTGGATTTACATCCTAGTGTAAAATCTTTTCTTCAAATTCAAAAACTTTGAAGAAGTCATGCTCAGCAATGTATTGAAAAATCCTTTGAATATGAGAAGAATAGATGGGACAAATTACATAAAGAATACACTTTTGAAAATGGTGATGAAGTACTGATTATTACAGTCCACTTCAATTTACAAGTTAATAACAAATTAAAAGACCCATTTGTTGTCAGAAGAATGGTTGGTGATAATGCAGTTGAAGTTAACTTGTATGCTCCATATGACAGAAAACATCCTGTTTTTTCAATATATCTTTTGAAACCTTACACATACAATAGTAATTTATTCACTAAAAGGAGGGGAAGACCAAAAAAGACCCCTAATGAAGTAACTGAGACAGCATAAATCGATAAGATTCTAAATGACAGAATATTTACTGCTGAAGGAGGTACTGAGTACTTATTGAGATTCAAGAATAAATCTTCTGTATATGATTCTTGTATACCTGGTAATTTGTTATCTAATCTTCCTACACTGCTAAAGAAATATAAAAAGAAAAATTCAATGGATTTTTTTATTGTTTTTTTTAGAGTGAGGGAGTGTCATCCAGGCTTCTAGACTTACCCAGTAAAATAATTAATTAGTTACTGGTATGAAGCCAAGCTTTTTATTTCTTATATATTATTATTAATTATAAAATATTTACTTTAAATTTACCTGTAATAAATTAACTAGTTACAAAAAATTAAAATTAGTAAATAATTAAAATTATTATTATTTGTCCCTTACATTTTTATATCTCAACACCGTGCTCAATGACAGGTTAAGAGAAATAAAAATTTAATATTGAAATAAAATTTAATGTAAAACATAAAAATAAATCTATATAAGAAATTCAAATTACTTATTAAAAAATGACACTTACAGTAATTTTTAAATAAGTCAATTTATTTCTGACATATACAGTAAATATACATTTTAAACACCTTCTTTCTAGAACAATCTTATTATTTAAAATATTCTTCTGGAATATTCTTTTTCTTCTCTCATACTCCTGTACATAGGATTTCTACATCCAAGCTTTATCTCTCTTTTGCCTATATAAGGCCTCCCTTTTCTCGTTTTTTTGAGAATCCATTACTTACTTATTATTTTTTAAAAGCCATTATTACAAACATATATTTATTTCAACTTATTGTTTTTGGTATTAACTTACACATAATTCTAAATCATTAATTATAATAATATTTATAAAATTTTACCTCTTTAAATTGAGTAAAGCAAATAAAAGTTCAATTATACGTACTCTGACCTTGAAGCCCAAAAATTCACCTAACACCGCCATTGGACTTCTTTTAATAATCTTCTAGACCATCAGGACCCTTTGTTAGTTTTTATTCAATTTGGCTGTCAAAAGAGCCATATTTGTTGCTGTGCACGGATTTTTTAGGTGGATGTCTGTGTGTACATACTGAATAAAACAGTTTGGGGCAACTTTAATTATCATACAAAAATCTGGTAATTATGTTATTGTTTCTCACTCAGTATTCACTTTTTTTGGCCACAATTGGCTGTGTTTGTTGAAAGGTCAGTTCTTCATTTAACTCAACTTTGGCAACTGATTTCTCTGGTGTAGATTTGTAACCTGCATCAAGTATTATTGCTGTTTTCTGTGCAAAAAGTGCACAATTTTTTGGTTTTCTGGTTTGGATCATTCTGCATTTCAGGTTTCTGGTTCTTTGGCTCTCAGTGGTCTGCTATCGGCTACTGTCTTGACTTGTAAAGCAGTCAAGAAGTGTGTTGGAAGAGGTATAGTAATAGTCTCTAATTTACTGTAGCAAATAAATTTTACCTGGTATTTCTCAAAGGGACAGGGGTTTTTACCTCCAGTTTTACTCCAACTCCCTTGGTCAAGGCCTATAGCTAGTACTATAGTATTCTCTACAAAATGGGACAAATTCAGGCAGTATGTGGCCAGTACACAGAAGCCATTTCTAGCATAATAATGAAAAATTTAAAAAGTGTTTTTTATGCATTTGAATAGCCAAATATATTTTTCTATTTAAGAAAAAATGATCTGTCAAGGCCCATTTTCAATATTATTAAATTTATAGCGCATATGTTCAACTTTTAAGTGATTTAAAGTGCATTTTGTATTTTTTCCATAAAATAATGAAAAAAATAGCTTTAAGCCTATTTAAAAGTTATGTAACCTTATTTTTAAGGCTCTTAAAGTACCTTAAAATCTTAAAACTTAAACTTAAGTACATAAGACTTATAAAAGGTGTATATATGTGTGTATATATGGAATCATAATGGCATATATTAGGGTGTGTCAAATATTACCATATACACCTGGCGTACTTCAGTCTTAGAAAAAATTTCAAGACACCATATTTCAGAAGGTCCTTGTTGGTCTAGAAGTATTTTCAGAAGTCCAACGGCAGTGGTAGGTGCATAAAGTGACTCAAATTTCAGACTGTTGTATGTATATTTCTTTTATTAGAGGATTACTCAAATTAGAAGGTAAGGAATTAGTTTATTATTACTTTAAAAGCTTAGAAGTACACCAAATGTAAATACTAAGATAATATAAGTATTAATATATGGATTTTTGGTATATAATAAAATAAAAAGAAAGTAAGAAATTGATCAAAAGCAGGGAAAATTAGAGGCCTTATATAGGCAAAAGAAAGAGAGAAAAGACAGAACCACAAGTCTACATACATGATTAAATTAGAGAGAGCAACTAATAATATAGAAATTTCAAATGTTAAAAGAATATTCTAAAAGGAATGTTCTTATATACAGATTTTAGATGTATACGTCAATTTATTTAGAATTATTTGATTTTCTTAGTTTTTTTGTATATGTCAAAGTATAATTAACATATTTGATGTTATTTTTATGTTGATTTATAGATTTTAGTCTACCTTTCAGCTGTCATGAAGAAACTTTCAGAGGATGAGAAATGGGGAACATTAAATTTAATTAATTACTTGTTTTACTTATTTAATTAGTTAAATTATTATAAGTAAACTACAAAGTAAGTAAAATAAAATAAAATAAGAAATAAAGGAGTGGCTCTATCCCAGTAAATAATTAATTACTTACTGGTTAAGTCTAGTAGCCTGGCTGACACTTCCTCACTCTAAAAAAAACAATTAAAAAAATGCTATGATTTTTTCTTTTTACATTTCTTTAGTAGAGCAGGAAAGTTAGTTATCTCTTTCCCAGGTATCCAATAATCATATTAAGAGTATTTTTTCTTAAATCTTAATAAGTATTCATTATTCTTATCAACAGTGATAATTCTTTCATTTAGAATCCTATCAATTTCTGCTGTCTCAGTGATTTCCTTAGGGATCTTCTTTGGTCTTCCTCTTCTTTTTGTTAATAAATCACTATTGGATGTGTAAGGTTTCAGAAGGGATATTTTAAAAATAGGATGTTTCCTGTCATATGGAGAGTACAGGATAACTTCAACTGCATTATCACCAACCATTCTTCTTACAAAAAATGGACTAACAAATGTGTCTTTCAATTTGTTATTACCTTGTAAATTGAAGTGGAATGTAGAGATCTGTACTTCATCACCCTTCTTAAAAGTGTATTTCTTATGGGATTTGTACACCTCTTCTGATCATATTCAAAAGATTTTTCAATACATTTTTGAGCATGACTTCTGCAAAGCTGTTGCATTTGAAGAAAAGATTTCACACCAGGGTGTAAATCTGATTTGGGCATTTTATTATTGATAATTTGGGCAGGAGTATTTGGAACATATCCAAGCCTGGGCTCAAAAGGCTTTCTCTGAGTAACAGAATGAATAATGCTATTATAAGCTAATTCCAAACCAAGAAGTAAGGAGACCCAATCATGAGTGAGCCTGTCATTGTCTTTGTGCTCAAGGCTAAAGGCACAATACCTTTTTATCATGTCCTATAAAGTCTGAATCATTCTTTAAGCTAATCCATAAGTCTGGGGGTGATTGGATGTAGAAAGCTTCAGATCACAACCACAAACATCCACCAGAGACATCCAAAATTTGGAAGTAAATTTAGGGTCTCTGTCAGAAATTATGGCCTTTGGGAAACCAGAAGTACTAAACATATCAGGCCACCACAAGAAGGCTAATTCTTTAGTGGAAACATCCTTTTTTGTAGGGATGAATTTACACATTTTTGTGAACCTTTCCACCAGAGCACAGCAAGAGTTATAACTGTCTTTCCGAACAATGAGGAATCCCCTTACAAAGTCCATTTTTATTGTTTTCCATGGTGCATCAGGAGATTCAATATGTTTCATTAATACAGCTCTTTTCCCAGTTAATCTCTTTTATTTCTGGTAAGAATCACAGGATTAAACATATAGTTTGGTGTCCTCAGAAATAGTAGCCCACCAAGCAGTGTTCTTAACTCCAATCATTGTTTTTTCAAGATAAAAATGTCAAGCCAATATGTCATCATGACAAATCTTCAAGATGATCTCTTTCATATTAGAATGAATAACAATAACATTACTCAACTTTCTTCTATAATAGAGATAGCCTTCATCAATTGAAAATTTTCCTTTTTCCAAAGCGATTTGGTACTTTGTTGGGAGGTTTTTAATTAATGCTTGTATTGAAGCATTCTTTGGATCTTTTAATATAGTAAACAGATTTTTAAATTCTGTTTCTTTATAATATGAGTCCAGAAAAAGCTGTAATAGCTCTTCCTCCATATCAACCACATAAATCCTGTGAATGTGGACTAGTTCATTCTCAGGATCATATTCAGGATTAGAGTCATCATATGGCAAAGGTAACCTTGATAACATATCCACATTTGAGTGAGTAATACCAGCCCTATGAAATATTGTCATCCTTCCTCTTTATTCTTGAACATCTTACTGCCATTTGAACATATGTCTGTTAGGTGTCTTCAAGTTCAAGAGGGATTTCACTGCACTGCAATCAGTGACAAGTTCAAATTACTGGTCATCCAGACAGTAATGTAGCATCTCTAGAGCCCACACTACTGCTAAACACTCAAGTTGAGTGGCAAAATATATCAATTCACTATTTCTCAAGGTCCTTGAAATATAAGAAATTACTACTTCTGATACTTTGTCATTCATAACTTGTTTTTGATGGAGAGCAGCACCAAGGCCAATGAAACTGGCATCAGTGTACAAAACAAATGGTTAAGTAAAGTCAGGCAAGGCAAGAATTGGTGCTGACATCAAACAATGTTTTGTAGTGTCAAAAGCTCTTTGACTTTCACTGCTCCAGGAAAAAACTACATCTTTCCTAGTTAATTTGGTTAGGGGTAATGCTATAACCTGATAATTTTTAATATATTGTCTGTAGTATCCACACATTCTCAAGAAAATTTGGAGCTCTCTAACTAAAGTAGGATCTTTTACCTGTTGTATGGCTGCCACTTTTTTCTGGTTAACACATATCTGTAACCCAGAGACAACATGACAAAGTACTTTCACGGAATGAAAGGCAAATTTGCATTTTTTTAAGGCAAGTGTCATATATATCTCATCCATTTTATCGAACACTCTACACAGGTGGTTAAATTGGTCCTCAAATGTTTTGGAGAATATGATGATATCATCAATGTAAAGCATCAGCCATCCTTCAATTATTTCTTGATGGAATGTGTTATCCATAACTTTTTAAAAAACTGAAGGGGAATTTTTGGGGTCAAATGGCATCCTAATATACTTATAAATACCCATATGAGTAGCAATCATCAGAAAATTCTGAGAATTCCTTTCATCAGGTACCTGATGATATCCCTTGTTACCATTCAAACAGCTGATATATTTAGTACGTTGTAGGGTAGCATGCATAGAGCTAATTCTGGGTAAAGGATAGATAACATCAACAGTATAAGTGTTCAATTCTCAATAATCACCACATATCCTGGCTTTATCTTTCTCATAAGAAATTAGGACAGGTGAGATAAAACTATGTTTAGGTGTTTCAACTACCTTTTCAATAATATTCATTTTCAAAAGGGTAGAGATAGTGTCCTCAATATCTTTTTTCTCTTTGTGGGAGAAGCAGGATAAGGCTTCTTGTTTAGACTAGGTGGTATTTCAGTTAATGGGGAAGATAATGAAAGCTTCATCTCTTCTTTAACAAGTCCTAGTTCATGTGACCCATGAGCAAAGGTCATAGGAAAAGAATTTATCAATTGAATGATGGAATCTTTTTCCCACCAGAAATTTTTTCTCTAAAAGAAGCTGTGTTAATTTTGTTCAATAGGGCAGACATTTCTTTTGTAAATATTCCTTTATATTGAGCCACAGAATTACATGTGTTCAATCCTGGTGTTAATAACTTTTGGGGGGAAGAAATTTTAAATCATCTCTTCACATTCAACCCCATAGTGAAGAATTGGTTTGAGGGATCCAAGTTACTTCCAGATTTGGTCAAAGTATCATTTCCCACAATGAAAAAACTACTTAAGTTATCATTTTTATAACTACAAAGTCACACATAGCTCTTACAAAGCCATGGTTATATTTGAAAAATACTGCAGCTTTGTATTTATCAATGGGGGACAAAACAGAGCCATAGCCTCTCCAATTCTCAGAAGTAATACGCATTAGTTTTGAGTTATAATCTTGATTCACTTAAGAAAGTTCTTTTTCAGATACAACACTTCCTCCAGCTCCAGAATCCAAAACAACCTCAATGTTCTTTCCATTAATCAAGACTGGTGCCTTGAAAGGTGTAATAATTATTGAGCTTTCTTCAGGATTTCTTATGATGTCAGCATCTTCAACTGTAGATAAATCATTGTTTTTAATGTCAATACTATTTAAATATTTGATATCCTCTTCCAGAATTAAGATTTTTTAGTGAGATTCATAAGAAATGTTGCTCCACTTGGAGAATCATCCAGTGAAACTTTGACATCAGAAGGTTCCTCTGCTTTTTCAACAAGGTTTATTTTTATGTCACAAAAATGCCCTCTTTTCCAATAATTTCTGCATTTAAAGAAAGTTTTTGTCGCATACTTTTTAGGTGCAACAGGGGGAGGAAGGATTACCAACTTTTTCAGGAAGTTTTTGTTGGTAATTGGAGGTTTTCTCCAATGAAGGTGTAGGAGTGAACCTTTTAGAATCATACTTGTTATTCAAAAGGACCTCATTACAATCATCAATAAAAGAAGAAGGCTCTATTGAGATATTAAGTCCTAGCAACAATTAAGTCTCTCAGAGATGTAGGCAATTTATAAAGGATCCTGTCCTTTCATAATTCAAAGTCCATGTTTGTATCCATTACTCTCAGGATCTTTACTAGTTTCATCAGGAACTCAATAGGTTTTTCTGTAGAAGAAGAGCTATATCTAGTTTCCTCATACTGCCCTTGTTGGGGTAACCTAAACTTTGAACCACCAAACTGTGCTCTAATCAATTTCTTCCAATCTTCCCAGGAGTAGGCATTTTTATCTAAAAGGACAGATTAACACCACATCAGGGTAAGATTAAAAAATAAAGAAATTGATTGGGATACAATTTCTTCATCTGGAAGTTTATAAGAATTCTTATAGTTATCAATTCTGCAAATAAATTGCTGCCAACCAGAGGAAGAATCACCATCATATGTTGGGTATTGGTCAAGTTTTGGCCAGTTCTTTTTATTTGAGGCAATTTCCTTGTTACAAAATTGTTTCTGTGTCAGAGGAAGTTGTAATTTATCCAATGAGCAGTAATCTCATTGTTTAACCATTTTGTAGATGAGCAAGGTGAATCATCAATTTTTTTTGGAAGCTCAGGAATATCTACAGGAATTTCTTGCACTAATTTTACTTTAGATGAACTTTACTCAGGTACAATTGGAGTATCTTGTGAAACAGGTTCTTTCAAAGAAATGGCAGAATATTTTTGGTCAAATAACAATGAGTTCAACTGTTCTTCAATGTTTGTTAGCCTATTTATCACTCTTGGAATACTGTATAATGTCTCATTGATTGTTTTAAAAGATAATTGATTCCTGTTTTGCAGAGATGAATAATGGTCACTTAGTCTTTTCAAGTTAAACTTATGTCCCTCTAGTCCCTGGAAATAGATAGACACAGATTCTTGTAACTTGTACAAATCATTCTTGATATTTTGCCACAGAGCAAATTTCTTTTCAAGAGTTAATTTGTAATTATAAAAATCATCAGAAACCCTCTTCAATTCACTTCTCACTGCTTGGTAAACTTTTTCAGTTAACAAAATATTAAATTTTTGAGTCCATTGGAGGTTTTTCATTATACGATTTTTTTTGGTAATAATATCTCTCAAATATTCATCATTATAAGTAGCTACATCAGGAGCATTTCTCAATAGAGAGACAGAGTAATTTTCCAGAGTCTCAAAAACTTCAGGATCAATTTTTTCATCTATAATATCCATATCAGAGCTTATCATTGAAGTAGCAAATAATACTAAAGGAGTATTTACATCAAAATATTGATTAATATGTCTACTAGAGGCAGCCTCTAATGGCCTCAAGGTATCATCTCCCATTCCAGAATTACCTGAAGGAACTAAATCAGTAACAAGAGAAGGAGCTTGATATTCAATGGAGGGCTTTACCATGTTTTTGTAAAAACTTGGAAGTGATTTTTTTTCCTTTTTCTTCCTTCTTGGTAAGGGTGAGGAGGGGTTGGGTTGAATTGTTGGGGTCTGGAGGGACCTGCCTGGGGAGCTTGTTGCATTTTCTGAGCTTGGAGGGACTACCACTGAGTGTTGAGACAGTCCCACTTCCATTTTGACACTTCCACCTTTTACTGTTAATGAGGAGGCAACTATTAAGGAGGTTTTTCTGCTTGTGGATGTTTCCTCTTCTCTTGGAGAAAAGTCTCTACACTTTTTAGTTTTACTTCTAGCAACTCTACCTTTTTTTAGCCTGAGGTTCTCTGACTTCAACTCCTTTATGTGAGTTGACATTTTGTTTACCTGCTGGTGTAAGGGCATTGTTTTTATTTTGAAGCCTTTGGGAAGCTCTTCTGGGGGTATCACTTCAGGCTTTGAGTCCAGAGGAGTCTTCTCTTTTTTTATCTTTACCTCCTGAATTTCTACATCCTGTTTGGTTCAATAATTGATTAATTTGAGCAAGGTTAGCAGTCAAAGGAGAACTTACAGAAGTCTCATCATAATCAATTTGGTCTAGCTCCTCTTCACAGGAAGTAGTAGCACTTAAGTAAGCCATTGTTTGTACAACTTGAACTGAGAGAAAAGGAAATATTAATATTTAATCAGTTATTATTTAAATTGTTGAAAGAATAATAAGAAATAAAATAAAAATATTTTAAATATATGATCAATTGTCAGGATTATTAATCAACTGAAATAATGAAAATATAATACTTATCAGGACAAAAAATTAACTGAAATAATTATTACAATTTTTAATTAATCAAGTTAATTTAGATATTTATATTTTATTACCAGGATTTAAGTAAATCAACTGAAATAGTAAAATAATTTATTAATTATCAGGACCAAGAGTCAACTGAAATAATTAACACAATTCTTAATAAATTAATAATTTATATATTGATATATAATTATCAGGACTAAATTTCAACTGAAATAATTTAACATAATTTCATATTAATTAATTAATTTATATATTTATTATTTTAATACCAGGACTAATTATCAACTGAATAAATAAAATAATATTTTAATTATCAGGACAAAATTTCAACTAAAATAAGTAAATAAAATATATAATATAATTTATTAATGAAATTATATTACTTCTAGGACTAAGAACAAAATAGCTCTATCTTGCTCAACTAGGAAAAAAAATTATATGCCAGACACCTGCCCCTGTAATGTGAGCAATTTAACGCCACTACAGAGTTCTGAGTAAAAAGATATATGTCCAATATGAAATATGCAGAGTGAGACCTGCAGATAGTAACCGCTATAGTCACTACAAATATATAGGACAATTATGCCTATATATACCTTAAATTTGGGGTGAAGTTCAATTCCCAGTTGTGGCAAAAAAAGGTAAGTCATGTGCCTTTTGACATTTGTTGTTTGTCTTTTTTCCAAAAATTACTATTTGTGGCTGGTGTCAAGATATCTATCAGTTCATGATGATTCAGAAAGGCTACCAATTTTCAGAAGGTTGTTGTCAGTCTAGAAGTACTTTCAGTGGTCCAACAGCAGTGGTAGGTTCAAGAAGTGACTCAAGGTTCAGACTGTTGTACATATATTTCTCTTATAAGAGGATTACTCAAATTAAAAGGTAAGGAATTGGTTTATTATTACTTTAAAAGCTTAGAAGTACACCAAATGTAAATACTAAGATAATATAAGTAGTAATATATTGATTGTTGGTTTATAATAAAATAAAAAGAAAGTAAGAGATGGATCAAAAGCAGGGAAAATGAGAGGCCTTATATAGGCAAAAGAAAGAGAGAAAAGACAGAACCACAAATCTACATACATTATTACATTAGAGGGAGCAACTAATAAAATAGAAATTTTAAATGTTAAAAGAATATTCTAAAAGGAATTTTCTTAGATACAGATTTTAGATGTATATGTCAATTTATTTAGAATTATTTGATTTTCTTAGTTTTTTTGTATATGTCAAAGTATAATTAACATATTTGATATTATTTATAGGTATTTTTATACATTTTAGTCTACCTTTCGGCTGTCAAGGGATGAGAAATGGGGAACATTAAATTTAATCAATTACTTGTTTTACTTATTTAATTAGTTAAATTATTATAAGTAAATTACAAAGTAAGTAAAACTAGATAAAATAAGAAATTAATTGTGTGGCTCTATCCCAGTAAATTATTAATTATTGACTGGATAAGTGTAGTAGCCTGGCTGACACCATCATAAATGGAAGACTTGGGGTTAGGCATTTCAAGCATTTGGTCAAATAATTTATCAAATACTTCATATTCTTGCACAATAACCCCAACCACAATTCAGCCCACCAATACACACATTCCCAAAATTCACTGTACATCAGACCAATTCACCCCCAACCCCACATTATCCTGGACTTCCACTAAAATTTATATATTCATCCATTTCAGAACACATTTCAAAACACATTTCTGAAGGCATTTCATTATGCATATCATAATCATCATGCAATTCTTCTTCCAGATTCCCCCAACTCTCTTCCTCTTTACATCTTTTTCTGCCCTTTAATCTAGGTATATTTTTTTCTTTTTCTTCACAGCTTCATGTGTTCCTCATTTTTCTCTTCAAGCCCCTTTAAACACTTACCTAAGGTGAGTGGTACCTGATCCTGCTTTTCTTTTACTGACTTTTTTCTCTTTTTTTTTAATTCCTTTTTTGGGGGTTTTTTTTTTTGCCAAATTCTTTGGAAACAGTCCCAGAACAAATCTAGACCGTTTCCAAGCTTTTTTGGTAAGTTTTTATTTTTTGACTTGGAAACTTGCTGGAAGCATGCCCAACACATTTCCAAGAGTTTTTACTAACTTTTTTTTTGTTTTTTTTTGTTTTTTTTCAAATTGATTTGAGAACAGTACCAGAAAATTTCTAGACTGTTTCCAAGAGTTTTGGTAAGTTTCTTTTTGCCTTGGAAGTGTGCTGACAGCATGCCCAGCACATTTGTAAGCTAATTTAGTAACTTTTCTTTTCCAAATCAATTTAGAAACAGTACCAGAACATTTTTAGACTTTTTCCAAGAGTTTTAGTAAGTTTTTTTTTGACTCTGAAACATGCTGGCAGAATGCTCAGCACATCTCTGAGAATTTATACTAACATTTTTTTTTACCAAATTGGACATATATAAAATTGGTCAATCTGGAAGATGATGATGTCTTTTCATATAATGTTATTTTTACATATGTAGGCTTTCATAACAAGATTTATATGGACAAAAACAATTATAATTTTCTTAAATTTGGGATTTTCACTTCTATTGATCCTATTACTGGACTAGCAATTCCTTCACCTGCTCAACTCAAAGTCATGGATTATATTTTTCTGATCACAAATATATTATTGAATTTGTATTAGAGAACAGTTTGGTAGAAGCAATTTTTAACTCTTCACAAGACAATCATCAAACAACTCAAGCTCTTCCTGGGTGAGAATCTTGTGAAAAAAGTTATGAAAAGTAAAGCTACAGGGAGGGAGGCCAAGTATGGTAAATAAAGTATTTCTAAAGATTCATTTTTATTTCTTAAATTTATAATTAGTCATTCATTAAAGATAATCATCAAATTTAAGTAATGGGCCATTGGGCCTTGCTGCTGTATAAAGGTAGTCATTCAAACAATCAATTGATTGAATGAGTTCACAATACATTTCTGTGTAAATTTATTCTTTTGCTTTGGTAACATATGAACTCATTGGCTGGTAATATTCTGAATGCCATTACTTTTACTTGGTTTATTATCATTTTTGAACAGTTTTTATATTCATTTATAAAATTAAAATACAAAATTTGGCAATACTGACCCCCTCCCAGAGTAAACTGAAGGGGAGGGTATTGCCATTTTTCTTTCTGTGATTTGGTTGTAATTTTTTTTTAATTTATATACACTTAAGAGACAAAAAATCTCCCTTTGAAGATGAAAAATTCATAAAAATTGCATTTACTTGCATGCTAATAATAATGTGTGTAATCTAAAAAACATCCAACTAAGTAGGTCTTGATCCTCAAGATGGTACAAACAAAAAAAAATTTTTTTTTAAGATTAAAATAAATATGAGTGTGGAATATATAAAAGGTAGTTCCTTCCAACAAAAAATCATAGTAGCTTTCTAGAAAAATTGAAAGATTTCATCTTGTCTTTTCTGGAAACATTCAAAAATCTTACCTAGTCCTTTATAGCTTCTCAATATGACATCTCTACCATCATGATCATCTACTTCAAAAGAGTATAGTACAAAAGACTATAAGCTTACAAGGGGATACTGCATTCCTTGCACTCATTGTGAAAGCTCCAATTATTATGGTGTTAAAACACTAGATTAAAGAGATTCACTTCAACTTGTGAATGTTGTTGATGGCATCATTTACAATGTGATGTTCTTAAGCCAATCCATATACTCAAAGCTAATTTATTTCTGCTAAGTACTGGTCTAATGAGGCAGAAAGAAAGATACTGTAAGACAACTTCCTGTATTATCTATCATTGATATATTTTTGATTGGTATGTATGAATTTAGCTAGGCCATTAGATAAAACTACTCATACTGAACAAATGGTTATTGATGATGATGAAGATTCAACAGAAGAACATAGTCAAAGAAAAAGGATAAAGATAAATATTCCAAGTGAGTCTAAGGTAGTCTTTTGAAATATAAAAGATATGTCTAAAGAATCAAACCTTATTAGGTAAAAAACAGTCACTAATTCATAGTAAAGATTCGGAGGATAAAGATATTATTTGGAATCAAAGTTTGAAATATGAGGATACTAAGCAAGAAAAAGCTATCATGGATGTAATTGATAAGAAGGATTAGGAAAAAATTGATTAGAAATTAGTAGGTTGGTAAGTGACAAACATATAGAAAAGTTTTATGATGTACCAAAAAATATAAAAGATATTTTAAAAGACTTTTATAATGATATCAAAGAAGAAATATAGAAGAAACTTTAGTAATAGTAGATAATTTATCTGTGTTTGAAAAGCAAGCAAGAGTGATAGGGAGAATGTTAGCACGCATTCAACTAGGTTGGGATGAAGAACTGGAGGATAATTCAATAGTTGGGGGTGGTTTGGGAGTTTTTTCTTCGATTTTTCCATTCATCCTTTAAGTGTAAAAGGAGATTATGTAGTATCAATAATAAAATTATCTGATTGATCATAACCTTTATTTCTTTCTGGTTATGAAGAGGACTCCTCATTTAATGGATGAGGTTTGGTAAGGTAGCAGTTCTCTAACAGGTGACTCATATAAAAAAATCAAACTCAGCATCAGAATCTGGACCAGACTCAACCAAAAGATCTCGTTCTAGAGCATCAGTAGTTTTTTGAAGCTGTTGATGAAGTGAAGGAGTCATGTTAGTTTTTGGAGGAAAAAAATAAGAGCAAGAGTAATTGAGGGTGGGATAAATTAAGTGTTAGACTAAGATGTTAGTGTGCCTTAAGACTTGATACACCATGTACTCTGTGTGTATAAATAAGCTCATAAGGATTTGGTGAAGAAACATTTTAAGGTATGGGCGTGTGTGTGCATAATTCTGACTAATCAAGTTAAGGGGAAGAAGTGCTTGAGGGGCTTAGATGTACCCAACAGATGGAGTGTGTAGGGAAAGCATGCTGTTGAAGTATACCATTTAATGTAGTATGTAATTCAAATTAAAATGACTTACTTGGAACCTTTTTTGAGGCTTGCTTGAATGTAATATATGATAATGTTTGACAACCCCTATTGTATTTAATCATTAATGTCACTTATGTATACATCTTGTATACTTTATTTATTGTTCCCATTTGTTTAACATGATTTATGAGAAAATTTTACTCAGTCCTGGGAATATCCAGGCTGAAAAATTCTTTAATGCTACAGATTTTTCTTAATACCTAAAAAATAAAAATAAAAAATGTATAAGTTATAATTTTTTATTGTTTTTTGGGTGGGCAAGTTTCAGCCTGGATATTCCCTGGACTGAGTAGAACAGGCATATAAAACATTCTAGACACATTCATTAGACATGGGGACAATAATTGAGTGTATAAAATATGTATAAATAAGTGAAATAAGTCATATACTACAGTTTATTCCATTAGACAGGCATATTTCCACATTTTATTGGTCTTGTGTGCTTAATACTAGGTTAGAATATTTTAGAGTAATTTTAAGTACTTTGGAAATAATTTTACATAACTCTTAAGTGGTGTTAAAGGTTTTTTTCATTATTATAGTGATATAATTTATAAGTGTGCTTTAAATCACTTAAAATATGGATATATGCTTCATAAATTTAATCACCGCAAAAAAACAAGTGTAACCTTGTAGCAGGAGCCTATACCTAAATTTAGTTTTGATTTAAGATTAAATTTGATTTGATCTTGTCCCAGCTTGTGTTCTCATTGTTCAGGGTGCAGTTTTTCAAAAGAATTACAGCTGAGCTGAAATTGAGTTAAATCAAAGATAGGGATTGCCACCTGCTATAAGGTGCCCATGTTTTTTTCTGGTGAATTATATTATAAATTGCAGTTTGACAGATTAATTTGTTTTATTCAGTGTAACTTATTTGGCTACTTAAATGTCTAAAAATAAGACTTCAAAAAATCGATTGTTTTTTATGCTAGAAATGGCTTATGTGTACTGGCCTTATGCTGCCTACATTTATCCCATGTGCATAGCTTCATTAATAAAAAAGTTAGTAATTTCATTCTAAATTACCCCATAGTGTATTCTCTATATATTTAATCATGCTAAGATAAGTGAGAGGCACTTATTTTGTGTCCTAATTGTATTAATAGTGCATTGTCCTCATTATATTTTTTAATTAAATTAGTAAACTTAAGATTAGCCCCCAGAATTCACAACTACACTTAAAATTGCCTAATTACTCAAGAATTTGCTAGTGCAAGGGCCTTCCAAGACTCTTGATTTAGTCACCCCACATCTCATGTCTTTTTTTAGTTTCAACAGGTTTTAAGGGATTTATTTGTTTTTTTAAATAGGATTTTCACAGCGAAAATAATTATAATTAGTGTTTTTATTTATAAAGATGATATTCCATATTTGGAAGTTATTTCTGGCTCTTTCTTTTTTCTTTCTGTTTTTTATTTAAAGAATAACACATATATGTTGTTTTCAGGTTGTTTCAATATTTTGAAAGATTATCCTATCTTATTCTTGTATATTTGGTAATGACATGGTTTTTATTTTGTGAGGCAAAATTCTTTTGGTTACTAAAGCCTGTGAAACTACTTGAAGTTTAAAATGTGGTGCTTTCAGGGCTTTTAATGGCCATGCATATCAGTGCAATGGGTCTGGCAAACAAAGGGTAGGCACCAAAGATTTATGGGTATACAAGGAAGAGTTTTTTGGCTATTATTCTACATTCTTTTACATCACATTTTAAACATATAGCCAAAAAATTAAAACACACATTTACTAGTACTGTTAAATTCTTTTAAATATTTTTTTGATCATTAGTTCTATTTCTCTACAAACTGCAAGCTGAATAAATTTTATAATAAGTAAGATTAAATTACTGAGACAATTATATTGAATTATATTTTAATAATTTATTGGATTTGAAAAACTAAATTAATACTGGACCATTAAAGTATTCTAGAAAACTGACTAATAAAGCTATTCACTTCTCTGTACTTGAACTCAGCCTGAAAGTGTGTGTATTAATATCTGAATAATAAATTTAAGGGGAAGAAGTGCTTGAAAGTCTTGATTGTACCAAATAGAAGGTGTGTTATGGGAAATTCATGCTGTTGAATTATACCCCTCATTCACTGGTGTACATACACCGCGCAATACGGGGGGCGGACTTGTTAGCAAGTCCGCAACCTTGGACTCAAATTCACCACAGATTGAACACACATTGAGCTATTGACAAAGGAACCATACAATCAGGGATGAACACCACTCAGCAGAACAGTTTTTGTGGGTCTTCAAGTAGAGTTCAGTATGAGTTCAGTATGAGTTCAGTCTGAGTTCCATCTGAGTTCTGTCTGAGTTCAGGTTGGGGACTTGCTAGCAAGTCCACCCCCTATATTGTGTAGTGATAAGATTAAAAAGAATTAATTAGTACCCTCTGTGGGACATGCTTTGATTGCATATATGCTAATTTTTGACCACCCTTAATATATATTTCTTCTCAAATTAATGTCCCAAATAGAAATTGAATTTTGTGTGGCTTCTAATAATATGAAATAATATTTTTTTTATTATTTTTGTCAATACCTGGTGCAACTTTTTCTTCAGTAGAGGGAGTAAAGTTTAGCAGTGATGGGATAGGTAACTTTGTCAGCCTGTATATCCCCAGGACTGAGTAAAAAGTAATTATAAGTTATTTTAAACACATGAACTATACATGGGAAAAATAAATTAGAGTACACAAACAGTATACATAAGTAAAATTATGATAATACACAAAAAATGCCATTATAACACCTTATATATGCGCATATATCCACCTTTTATAAGTCTTATGTACTTAATATTAAGTTGTAGTATGTTAGGGTAATCTTTAGAACCTTAAATATAAGGCTAAATAATTTTTAAATACACTTAAAGCTGTTATTTTCATTGTTTTATGTAAAAAACAAGAAATGAGCTTTAAATCACTTAAAAGTTGATTATATGCGCTATAAATTTAATAATATTAAAAATGCGCTTTGACAGATCAATTTTTCTCAATTAGGACTATTTATTTGGCTACTCAAATGCATAAAAATAACACTTTTCAAATTTGGTGTTTTTTATGCCAGAAATGGCTTCTGTGTACTGGCCACATACTGCCTGCATTTTTCCCATGGGAATAGCTTCATTTTTAGTAAAGTTAGCTTTTTCACACTTTAATTATCTCACATTCTACCCCACTGTGGTGAAACACACTAAAATAAGTGGCAGACGCTTATTTAGTGTCCTAGTTTAATTAATAATGCATTCCTCTTTATATGCACTAATTTCATTAATAACCTCACTCTTGGCGCCTTATTTCACTACCACACTTAAATTCACCTAAACTTAGTCAAAAATTTACCCATTCAAGCACCTGTCAAGGACTGCATGCAGTTACCCCACATCTCATGCCATTTTTTAAGTTTCTAGATGGTTTCTCAGTCAATTTTGGTCATTTTTGAATGTGAATTTCACATAGTATAATGTCAGGATTAGACCCATCATTTCTACTGTGAATAACCCTTATAATTAATCTCTCATAACCTTAATTTACCCTATTTAGTCTTTTATATTGATGTATAATACACATATACTCTCTTTTTTACTTATTCTATAATTTTGATGGATTTTCCCTATTATTACAGGATTTTGGCGGGTGATATTATTCTTATTATGTTATGGGTACTTGGGATGTTGATACACATGTCTATTAGTTGGATGAAGGCTTCATTTACTGTGTATAGGACTTGTAAATCAAGGGATTCATTGGGGAACTTATTGTGTATAAAAGAAGGAGGTTTTGGGTCTTGTTTTCTACATTCTTTATCATTACAATTAAACATATAACCAATACAATTACAATACATATCAATAGTACTTATAAAGTCTTTGAATAGTATCTGAATTTATTAAATTTATTTTTCTACCAACTTTAAAGATTGTAAGCCATATATAATTAGTGAGATTAGAATTACTGAGACCCTTATTTTGAGTTATTTTAATACTTATTGGATTTGTACTACAGTATTCATATAGGACCATTAAAAATCTTCTAGACAACTGACCATTCAAGCTAGTTCACGTCTTTGTACTTGACTTCAGCCTTACAAACTTACTGAATGTAAGCAAAAATTGTGGTAGAGCGAGTTTTTCACAGCCTCCCACTTTTTCACAAGATATGGTGACCAAAAATGAAGTTTTTTTAAAATTTTTAGAATTTATAATGTTTTGGCTTGTTTTTGCTTTTTTTATTGTTTATATGTTTGAAATATGATTGTATTCACATGCTAAAAAGATGTATTGTTTTCTATTTTATGGTGTTATTTCACTTTCTGCACTTTAGCATGACAGATGGAACACAAGAAGAATTTATTTTTTTCCATCTAAGTAATAAAGAATATGAAACTATAGGTGCATCACAATTTTTTCAATTATTTTACTAAACCCATGTTTGATTCATTTCACTTTCAGATGAACCACAAGCATACATTTTATATGGTCTGTCAAAAATGATATAACATGATTTTATTTTTCAAACAGAACAGGCCATGGGCAGAAAAGACACAACATCTTTTCTGTTCACTTGACTTTATTCTTTTGAACTAGTAAAAGTAGTCCAATTGACCACAAGCTTTGACAAAAATTACTGTGGTCCAGTGGAGAAGTTGAACTAGAGCAACTGAAATGAAGTCACATTACAGAATAGACACTGCATCTATTCAGCACATGACTTCAATTCCAATTCATGTGTTAAATCCATCAAAAACAATTCAAAAAATGTAGAAATGACTAAAAACTTGAGAAAAAGTCACACAAAACCTAAAAAAGTTCAAAAAAAATTTAAAACAGTCTAAAAATAAACTAAAAAAGTTGAAATAAATTCAAAAAAATTAAAATTAAATTAAATTAAAAGAAACTAAAATAAATTCAATATCTTTTTTTAAAAAAAAAGCAAAAAAAGCTCAAAAAATTCAAAAAAAAATCTAAAAAATTCAAAAAATATAAAAAGAACTTAAAAACATTCTGAAAATTTTTGAAAATTCTGAAAATTTAAATAATTCGAAAAATTCTCAAGTAAATTAAAAAATTAGTAAAGTTATTATAAAAATATAAAAAAATTAAATAAATTGTTAAAAATTAAAGGAAAGTTAATTTTTTTTAAAAAAAGCAGGAAAATTTTTAAGAGACTCAAAAAATACTCAATAAAATTTAACTTTCTTTCACAAGTTATTTGGTAAATAATTACCCTTTTTCCTGAAAATTACTTGACTAAAATTCCAAGAAGAATGGAAAGATTCTCAATCAAAATTCAGATACCTGATACATGCTTAAATCATTCTTCCAAAAAATAAATCAAAAAAATAAATATAAAATATAGAGGTCACTAGAGTACTACTGAGGTTACTATGGGGGTAGTCTGAGGGACAAAAAAAAACTTTCCTACCAGTCATCTTTTTTTTCAACCTGAGAAATAAGCCAAAATTTTAATTTTAAACATTAATGAGCTCTCAGGGTCACCCCCTTGCATTTATTTTATTATTAAAACAAAAAAGTTTTTTGATGAAGAATTTTAGAAAAAAAGATGCTAACGGAATAATAACTGATGGCTCTACTTCTGATTAATCAAGTGAGGATGATTTTTTTTTGGAAAATAGATTTCTTTCAAGCTCCAAAAATAAGAAAAGTTATTGCATTTTTTCAAACAGTAACTTTAAGAATTGAAACATAAAAAATACATTTCTAATTTATAAAAAATATATTGAATAAAATTAAGAAGGTAACCTCACACAGTTTCATTCTGATCATTTTAATTTGTAAATACACTTAAAAATCTTCTAAATTATTATTTTTGTAAAAAATAAAATGTAAAATAAGAGTTGGATATGAGTGACAAGGATAAATGAGAACTAGATTTTGAGAAAAAATATATTGAGTATATCGTTAAAATTCAAAAAGCTAGACTTAAAATGGAACAAGACCAAATTCAATGAAAAAATAAAAAAGGGATACAGGCATTATTCTGTGATGAGAAATATAAGAGTAATGATTTAGTCCTAGAATGTATTTATTAGAGAAAATCAATGGAAGATATTATTTTCTAAAATTTCAAAGATATGTTTTTCATTAATATATATTATTAGGAAACAAAATGTTTAGTTGCATTATTCATGTTTTATTTAGAATTATATATTTTATGATTTGTTAATTTCTACAATTTTATTCCAATAATAGATTTCTCATAAAATTCAGTATAATAGATTTAGCATATTTAGAATAGCTACCAAAATTCATGAGTATAAGATGGGAATGTAGATACACCAGATGGGATAAAAGAGGAGGATAATTAAAAAAAACTGTATAAAATGAGGCTCACCTGAAGAAATTTTTTGTCAATTTTTTTCCCTTTTTTTTTGCAAAAATGAGTTCTTACCCAGCCATAAGATTTCTTTGCATTTTGTGTCAATAATTTTTCTTCTTATTTTGTTTTCAAAAATTTTAGCCAGGCTCATTTTGGCTAGCAGAAGAGGTTGAGAGAAATATTACTCATTTTTTACACAATATTTTTTTACATTTAAGTCTGAACCCCTAGCCAGGCAAATCATGACTGAGGGATGTGAAAGAAGTTAGTGATGTTGCTGCAAGAAAATAAGTGACATTTCCCATTGATTGAAAATTATTATTTGATTTTATGTGTTTTCCAATACAGGATGAACCTGAACTTGGTAGATGAACTCTTACAGTTTCTTTTCTGTAAGTAGAGCCCAGAAGAGTTTGAGAAGGAGAAATAACCCCCTGTATTCCTAGAAAAGTAATATGAAATGATCTAATTGCTGAAAATTGGGACTAAGTTTTGATATACAGCAAATAAGAGAATGAGGACAAAGATATTCTCAAAATAATGAGTGTAAGATTCTCAGTCTAATGATATGTAGAAATGTTCAATGAGATCTACTTACTATATTAATCTAGAGACAATTATAGCAACATGAATTGAAACTTTTTCACAAAATATACATTCTACTATTCAATGGTAGCTCTCTAGAAGTACTATATGGTATATGTAAATGTTAAAACTTCTCCCTATCATGATATCCATTATTTTCCTATAAAAACTCTCCTAATCCTCCCAAAGCTAACATAAATGAGCAATGGGAAAATGTGCCATGGCCAAGCATGCCTTGGAACATCCAGCAAAAAAATCTCATGTAACTACTAAAAAAACAAAAAACACTATGATAAACATATATAACCTAACATTTAAAAACATATCCTCAATAAATAAAATATTGAGAAGGTGATAAGATATCCAATGATAACAAGTACTTAAATCCTAGACCGAAACTATATTTGTAGAGCTCTAAAAAAAAAAATCAAGCGGATATAGCAAAATCAGAAAAACCAAAATAACAGCCACAAAACAGTGAAATCACTAATCAATAATCAAGACATAAAATTAAGAGAAATCTCTCAGCTATTTATGAATCACATTCATGAATAATGTGCATCAACCCTTGTTACTCAGGACATAAAGATGTAAATCCTTCCATTTTCCAAATTTTTTCTTCTTTTCCATATGCATGCAGCTCCTGCCTATGTGAATGCCACACTGTGAGATGAGAAAGAAGTGAGAAAATTGTTTAATTATTTAAAAAAAAATTTCTCAAACTTATTTGATATTTTTATTTTAATTTTACTCTCCAAGCCAGGATAAGTATGTCTCTGAGATGAGAAAGAATCATATAAAAATTTTCAATATAATATGGTTCTCAATACTAGTTTACTTATATCACTTGGTTACTTAGCATATCTTATTTTCTCTCATATAGTATTTACTTCCTAGTTTATCTTTTAACCTAACCTGATGATATTCTGCTTTATTCACAAAATACAGATCCATTTCTTGATTCTGCATCTATCTTTTTTTCTCTTTTATTTATTTTATTCACTCTAAAGATTTATTATATTATTTTTTTTTCAAGTCCATCTGTCCCTATTAAGTCCACCAGTCCAAGTCTTAAGTCCACAGTCCCTCGTCCTTTTCCTTATTTATTACTAAGTTACTAACTTATATAGAATCATCAGGTACCTTGTACATATGCTCTTCAAGAGCAACTCAGTATCTACCTTGCTTCTCTTTTATTTATTTTATTCACTCTAACAAAACATTATATTATTTTATTTGTCAAGTCCCTCTGTCCCTATCAAGTCCATCAGTCCAAGTCCTTAGTCCACAGTCCCTCATCCTTGTCCTTATTTATTACTAAGTTACTAAATTATATAAAATCATCAGGTAACTTTCCCTCTGCCCCTATCAAGTCCACCAGTACAAGTCCTTAGTCCACAGTACCTCGTCCTTGTCCTTATTTATTAATAAGCTACTAAATTGTATAAAATCATCAGTCTTTTACAGAAACAGGGTGATGGGCTCAGTTATCCCCAATTATTAAACAAATCTGGAAACTCCTGATGCTATCAGCACATCTCCACTTTCATCTCTAAGTTTATTGAGCTCTTCACATTCCCAACCTTCACTATCCACTCACACAGCCATGTCTGAATCATGTCCTATGAGCACACCAGAATTCTCATTTCTTATGGATTCTAATTTCTCTGAAATCAAAGGAATTGAAAACTTAACAATAAAAACTACAGTTAATCCAAAACAGATCTCAAATATGTCCTTTCTGTTCAAAACTTAGATCAATTTCTCTTGGAGAAGTGTCCTATCCCCACCAGTCCTGAAATGCTTGTGATCTATAATCTAAGGAAGAGGAAAACCAATACTATTATTAAAATTTTAATGGACAGGGTGAATCAACATAAATTTATACTAGATGATGATGCAGTTGAACCAGCTCAATTATGAACACATATCGAAAATCATTACGCTTCAAAATCAATCCAAAATTGTTCATATGTTGTCAACAAATTATTCAAAATAAAATTTCCTGAGAGTAGAATTCTTACTGCAATGGACAAGTTTAGAAGTACTATGAAACTACTTTGGGAGGTGGCACTCAATCTGTTCAAGGAGAATATACTCTCATACATCATTGATAATTACATGCTCAACTTATTAACTGACTCTTATCAAACTGCTGCAACTATTATTCTCAGCAAATACAATATCACCAATCAACAGCCTACTGTTTAAAGTGTCTTTGCCACCATTGAAGCTGAGTTAATTAGACAAAAAATTTTGAATACATCTTGGACTAATTCTTGAAGTGTCTTAGCAGTGGATGGCAAGACAAAAGTTTTCTGTTCAAGAGGAAAGCACAACCCCCTTGCACCTCATTCAGAAGACTCCTGTTTTCAACTTCATGCTCAAAAGAATGAAGAATTCCTTAAAAGCAAGAAGGAGAGAGAGAGTAAGGACAGCTCATCTTAACCCAAGGCGCTATCATTATTTTCTGATGTACTGGACAATTACGTCCTATTGGACAGTGGCACTTTGTTTTCATTCTTTAAAAATCAGGACATCTTTACACAGTTTGACTCATCTAACACTGTATTCACTACAGCTAATGGAGGAGAAATACTTGCCCCTGGACAAGGCAAAGCTACTTTCAAATCCAATTATGGCCACCAATTTATTATTCATAATGCCTTATATGCTCCCTCAGTCAAGGCCATGCTTATCTCATTCATTGATTTATTAAAGGACAGCTGGTATATTCTAAATGATAAAGGGAATTCCAAGGTTAAATATATGCAAAAAAACCTTAATTTACTGCTCAAAAAAAGGGGGAATAATCAGTTTTCCCATTCAAATATTTCTAATATACAATCTGGTTGGGAGTGGACTCCCCAATTGTGATTTACTTCATCACAGCTTTGGTCATCCTAAAAATAAAACTATGGAACATTTATTCCCAGGTTTGAATTTCTGTGATTATACTTGTAAAACCTGTGCACTAGCTAAAGCGCACATATTACCATTTTCTGGCTCTTTTCCCACACTTGAATCACCAATTGATGTAATCCATATGGACTTATGTGGTCCAATTACCCCTGAATCTAAAGTATCTAAATCATACTTCTATCAAATTTGCAATGGACAATCTTGTTTTCAACATTTTATCTTCTTGAATTTAATATCTGAAACATTCAAAAAATATAAAGAATATGAACCCCTAGTGGAAAATCAGAAGAGTCAATGCACCAACTTTGTTGTTTCTGATAATGGAAGGGAATTTAATATCAATTCAAATACAAACCATTTTAAAAACAAAGATACTGTAAATCTACAGAAAGCTTCTTACTCATCTCAACAGAATGCTTTTGCTGAAAGGGGTAATTTTTCTATTTTTGAGAAATCATGATGTCTTCTAATTGAATCTGGACTCAACACTTATTGGTGGGCAGAAGCAGTTAATATTTCCACTTACCTTTTAAATATACTCCCTTCATCATCACTTCCTAATCACAAGACTCCCTGGAAGTTATGGTACATAAAATTGGTCAATATTCCTACCAAACTGTACCCCTTTGGAAGCAATGTTGTATTTTATCAACAGAAGCATAAATGCACTGGAAAATTTGATGGGAGTTGGATAGAAGGAATTTTTATGGGCTACTGTGAGGGGCATATTAATTATCATATATACTCTCCCTCCACTGACTCTATTGAAATCACACATAACGTCAAACTCCTCAAAACCTTTAATCTTGGGCAAAAATCAGCACAGGTGAGCCCATAGACACCTTAATATTTCCCAAAACTCAACATGTTGACACTCCATCCTTTAATCAGCTAGTTGATACTATTCCTTATGTCACTATTCCCTTTGATACAAATGATGTTAATGAAAATAATCCTAATGTAAGTGATAATTCCCCTCCTAAAATGTCTACCATGAAACACTACACATATATTGATAAAAACATTAGACCCTCAAAAGAAATCTCTTCAAATATAGATACTGCAAATATCTTAACATCTAAACACCAAATCAACAACATTTGCTTACTTGTCACCCCCTTTGACACCCCTAAGAGCTACCATGAGGCCATAACCTCTGCTGAAAGTGATGAATGGCTAAAATATATACAAGCAGAATTGGGAAGTATTGCTAAGCATGAAGTCTGGGAAGAATCCCCCATTCCACAACATCATCATTTATTAAGAACTACCTGGAAATTCAAGCGGAAAACTGATGCTGAGGTAAAAATCATCAAATACAAATCTAGATTTTGTGTTCTGGGTTTCTCACAAATAGAGTGTATTGAGTACAACAGAACTAACGCTCCCACTAGTCGACTATCCACGCTTCAATTTCTACTTGGAATCACTGCTTATAAATATTGGGAAGCACATCAAATGGATGTAAAATTGGCATTCATACAGAGCAAACCAGATGAGGACCTCTATTTACGCCTTCCCTGCAGTTACTTTCCAGATGATACCAACTCCTTTCTAACCCTTGAAAAATCTTTATACAGTTTTAAGTAAAGCACTCAATGTTGGTATCAGGAAATATCAAATTTCTTCAAAAATATTGGTTTTTTTCCCAGTATAGCTGATCCTTGTTTGTTCTTAAGTCATGATGTATCCAAACCTTGCTAATTTTGCATTCATTTTGTTGAACTAGTCATAGCCAGACCTTCTGTTCAGGAATTTAAGTCATAAATATCAAACATATTTGACATGGACAATAAGGGAGAACTCAGTTGGGTACTGGGAATGAAGGTAGTTTTCAATCAAGAATCCAGAACTCCAGAAAAATACATCTCTCTCAGCAATTATATATCAAAAATATTCTGAAAGAATTCAATCACAATGAATAGTGATCTGTTTCCACCCCTCTTGTACCCAACTCTAAGTTCACTCAATGCACTTCAAAACAATTAGTACCTCTTGTCAACTATAGAAGAGCTATAGGTCTATATAATTATTTAGTACTATGCACTCAACCAGATTTGGCTTTTGCCGCTAGTACCTTAGCTTAATATTTAAATGAACCCTCTGATCAGAAAATTAGTGCCTTCTTCCACATTTTACAATATCTAAAACTCACTCAAGATCACCATCTTATGCTGGGAAACATAGAAAAAGCCAAACTTGGACACCTTCAAGTGTTTTCCGATTCATATTACAATAAATCATCTGATTCAAAATATACCTCTGGCACTCTACTTTATCATCTGGGTCTCATTAGTTGGAAATCAGCTAATCTAAAATCTGTTTCATTATCAACCTCTGTGTCTGAATATTACTCTATTACTGACTGTGGGAAGGATCTTATTTGGACAAAATAGCTATTTAAAGACTTTTCCATTGCTCTCAAACAATGCCATCTCTATGGTGACAGCCAGGGGGCTATCAAAATCACTCTAAACCCACTCTATCATCACCGCATTCAACATATCAACATTTCATGCGCCATGTAAAACTTGAGGCAAAAGCAGCCCATTAAATCAATAATACAGAGGTTTAAATCCATACTCAAATTGCAGAAAGCAATTCTACATAGCAACTGCAACTTTCCTTTGTGTACTCACTATTCAACCACTCTAGTCTAAACTCTAAATCTAAATTAGTCAATCTCTCAATAGTGTGTCTCAGTCTTTTCCTCAATAAGAAACGCACAGCGCAATAGTTAATGTAATAGTACACTAAAAGGTTTATTAAATATCTGTGAATTATTAAAAGGGGTAGTGAGCATGGACAGAATGGTTAGTAGAGGATTAAAGGGTTGACTGATGTTAGTGAGGAGGGTCCAGGTGTAACGGGTGTATTTTTTAATGGTCTGTGGTGTGCGGAATAGTGGATGGGTATGAGGTCAATGCGAGGAGGATTAAAGGATATAAAAGGGGTTGGGTTTTTGGTTCAACATTCTTTAGAATTAAATTATAAAAAGTATATATAGTTAATAGTGGTAAAACTTTAGGTTAAATCATTATTATTGTATCTTTCCTTATTTTCTCAGTAATCATTTCTAAATCTTAAATCTTTGATTATTGAGTTTCCAACCCTTTGTGAGATCTTAAGAATTAAAATATTACCTTTAAATTATATTAGAATTCTTCTCAAACATATCTCGAAGCAGTAGCTCTTCCTTCGAGTCATCTTCAAATCACTTCCTCGAACATTTCCTCTGTGCTTAGAAGAAGTTTCTAAACTCCTCCCTCCATCTCACTTCCAGGAACACCCTCAACCTTGTGCGTAGGTCGTCTGGTGACAGTATAATTTAATTCTCCATAGTTCTCATTCTTTGTACTACTATGTCCCTTTTCAGGTGTTTTCTAAATACTTAAAATGGCACCTGTTCAACGCACTCTTCCTACGGGCGCTACAACTAGAGCTTGCACCAGAGGCATGCCAACAGCTACACGGCCTGTTTCCCGCAATCACTCCTTGGAACCTCTCAACCTTAGGGAACAGGGACATTCTGTCCAATCTGTAGAAGACTTCCCTCAGGATTTTGATGATTCTGGCGAGGAAGAAGAAGGAGAGGATACAATGCATGAGGAACCATCCACCCCTGCTACTCACCCTTCTGGTCAACCTTCGGAACCTGGACCATCTAATTTGCTGGAGGACTTCATGAGACTTTTCATGAAAACCCTCTCCAATTCAACGTCTTCGGAGGGATCTAAATTCAAAACTCCTTCCATGAAATCTCCTGATAAATTTGGTGGAGAACATCCAGAAAGATTGCAGCCCTTCTTGCAAACCTGCAAGCTCCTGTTCCATAATGACCCTTGAACCTTCAATAACAACTGATCGAAGGTTGTTTACGCTTCTTCATTCCTACCCAGAAAAGCAGCAAGATGGTTCGAACCTTATCTTCTCATGCTCTCTTCAACAGAAACCCACTTACTTATTAATAACTGGGAAAAGTACGACGACCAACTCTTCACGTTGTTTGGTGACCCTAATGAAACTGACAACGCAGAAATTGAACTTAATTTTCTTTGCATGAGTGATAATGGTAAAGCCTCTGAATACATCTCGAATTTCAGAGCACTTCAAACTCAAGTAGGTTGGAATGATGCTGACCTCAAGTATCATTTCAAAAAAGACTTCCTTCGAGGATTCTGGATCAGTTAAATCTTCACGGTCAGAAGATGACTACTTTAATGGATTTAATGGATCAAACCCTTGAACTCAATGGCGTTTACCAAGGACGACTACAACATTGTTGATACACCAACAAATCTCAAGGCCTCACTACGCAATATAGGGGGTGGACTTGCTAGCAAGTCCTCAACCTGAACTCAGATGGAACTCAGATGGAACTCAGACTGAACTCATACTGAACCCATACTGAACTCTACTTGAACACCCACCTAAAACTGTTCTGCTGAGTGGTGTTCATCCCTGATTGTATGGCTCCTTTATCAATAGCTCAATGTGTGTTCAACCTGTGGTGAGTTTGGGTCCAAGGTTGCGGACTCGCTAGCAAGTCCGCCCCCCATATTGTGTGGTGCCTAAATTTTAAATCGGGACCTTCTTCACACCCACGGACAACTCAATCCTCCTCGACTCAATCCAAACCCAATAAGGGAAAGGAAAAACCTTGACCTAAAAGCTTGACCCCAGGAGATATCAGCAAAGTACTGGATCCTAAAGGGGAACTTAAAGAAGCTGAGAGGAAGAGACGAGCAGATAATGGGCTATGTATGTATTGTGGGGGTAAGCACAAGCTAGAAGATTGTGTGAAGTTGAAGGAAAGAGAAGGTACTAGTTCAAGGTCAAAAAACTAGTAGATAGTTTACTTGTGTGCAAAGAAAACTATCTTATCTTTCCCAGTGCACAGAACCTCCATGTCTTAAGGACTGGATTTGCCTTAAACCGCTTGAGATTCATTCTTTTTAAGGAGGATACCCCCTTCAGTTGTCTTATAGACTCTGGAGCTTCAATTTCTTTTGTTAGTTTATCATTTTCCGAGAATTTACAACTGACATTTACAGATATCGACCGAAATCCTATTTACTTGGTTGAATCAGAGGAACCCAAATATTGGGTAAGTAAGAAAGTTTGATGGGTTTCCAACTTTCCAAACTTTCCCCCCTTTGAGTGGGAATTATCAGTCTTGGATGCCCCAAGGATAGATGATACCATTCTTGGCCATGACTTTTTTACGCATTGGAATCCTGAAATTGATTGGTCCCGTGGATTGATCACCCCACGCACTAAGTATATTTCTGATTCTTCAATACAGGTCAATAGGGAGTTAAACAACCTGCCTGAAAATGTCCTGCTAGAGGACAAATCTCTGCCAGATGACTTGAAAGCATCTGATCTTTCTCTAAATGAGCAATTGGCTAACCCTTCTAGCTCAATGACATCACTCAAAGAGGATTTATATTGCCTCGAAGTAATCAAATTATGCTATCTCAATTCTGGTTTTTCCTCAACAGATTCTCTTGAAGATGATGAGGACGACCAAGTCAATGTTGAAGCCATTAAATCAACTCTACTGGAAATCTATCATGATTTCCTTGATGTTTTCTTAATCCGCAAGGCCAATAAGTTACCACCGCATCAACCCTACGACCATCAAATAGAGTTAATAGGTCCAGTACCTCCGGCAGGTCCTGTCTATTCTTTGTCGAAGGACAAATCTCAATTTCTTTGAGATTACATTGCAGAGAATTTAGCCAAAGGTTTCATCAGAGCCAGTAAATCTCCAAACGGCTCCCCTGTTCTTTTTGTAAAGAAAAAGGATGGTAGCCTTAGGTTGTGTGTTGACTATAGAAAGCTCAACACAGTCACTAAGAAGAATGCATACCCTGTTCCTCCTATGTCATTGCTTCTTACTCTTTTCAATGGTGCTAATTTCTTTTCTAAAATTGATCTTAGAGGCAATTACAATCTTATTCGCATTGCGGAAGGTCATGAACCACTGACTGAAATGTGCACTATATTTGGTAGTTCTGAATATTTAGTTATGCCTTTTGGATTGTGCAATGCACCATTGACTTTTCAAACTTTTGTCAATGACATCTTTCAAGATGTTGTCGTCTACTTAGACATTATTTTAATTTTCTCAAAGACACTGGATGAACATATTCATCATGTTCGACAAGTTCTAAATTGACTTTGAGATCACGCACTCTACGCTAAACACAATAAATGCGAATTCCATCTTAAATCAATAGATTTTTTGGGTTTTATGTTATCTACTGATGGTTTAGTCATGGACAACAAAAAGGTCCAAAAAGTCCTGGAATGGCCTGAGCCCAAAACCATTAAATCCCTCCAAGGATTTTTGGGTTTTGCAAATTTCTATAGAAGATTTTTCAAAGATTACGCTAAAACTATTTCCAATCTTACTTCTCTTCTTAGAAAATATATTCCTTTTGTTTTTACTGCTACAGCATGAAAGGAATTTGAAGCATTGAAGATGGCGTTCACCACAGCTCCAATTCTTCAACACTTTGATCCTTCTGCTTTGACAATAGTCAAGACAGATGCAAGCGATTATGCTATTGCAGGAGTCATTTCTCAATTCAATCCTGAAACAAAATTGTTTCATCCTGTTGCTTTTGAGTCGCACAAACTCATTGCAGCATAATTAAATTATGAAATTCATGACAAGGAGCTTTTAGCTATTATTCATTGTCTCAAAAAAAGGTGCTCTTTTCTTCTCAGCCTAGGTAGTCCTTTTTAAATTCTAACAGACCATAATGCTTTGAAATACTTTATGTCTTCCAAAGTGTTAACCAGGCATCAACCCAGGTGGGCTGAATTTCTGTCTGAATTTCCTTTTTCTATTTCCTATCACCCAGGTAAGAACTGTATTGTCCCAGATACCTTGTCACCTCGGGAAAATGTTTATCCACAGCGGGGGGACGCATTTGCTGACAAGAACCCAGCAAATGTGAAATCAATCTTCAACAAATCAATGTTAAAGACTCATCAACTTAATTCAATGACAATTTAATCTTTTCAAAATCCATTATCCAACATCCTCGAAGCTCAGTCGAAGGACAATTATTATTTAGGGTTAAAAGACAAAATACTCTTGAAGCAAGGGGCCAAAAGATTCAGTATTGAATCAGGTCTATTAGTTTTTGAAGGTAGAGTAGTCATACCCAATACAATGAAGTAAAAATATGGATTTTCAATAGTCGACATGATTCTCCATTAGCTGGTCATTTTGGGGTTGATAAAACCTACCAGTTAATAGCGAGGGATTTCTTCTGGCCAGGAATGACCAGAGAAATCAAGGCCTATATAAGAGCTTGTTACAAATGTAATAGGAATAAGGCTCCCCGTCACCGGAAGCATGGGTTGCTTCAACCGCTTCCTATTCCCTCTAAACCTCGGGAATCTTTATCGATGGATTTCATTTCTCAACTTCCTCTTTCTAATAATTTTGATGCTATATTAGTAATAGTAGATAGATTTTCAAAGATGCTTATTTTTTTAAAACCACTACTACTGCTACAGCAGAAGATTTGTCAAAATTGTTTCTAGAATATGTATTTTCCAAACATGGATTACCCAATGATATTATTTCAGATAGAGGCTTGTTATTTGTATCCACATTCTGGACTCAACTGTGTCGACAACTCAATATCACGAGGAATCTCTCCACGGCCTATCATCCTGAAACCAATGGGCAAACGGAAAGGGTCAACCAAATCCTCAAACAATACCTTTGAATGTATGTCAGTTACCAACATGAAAGTTGGATCACATGGTTACCATTGGCCAAATTTACTTATAATAACTTGACTCATTCTTCGACAAGACAATCTCCTTTTGAAACTGTTTATGGAAGACATCCTCGATTCAACTCAATCCACGTAGGAACTAGTCATCCTGCTGAACATTATCTTTGAACCATATCATGACTCCAAGAGGAACTAAAATCAAACTTGGAATTAGAGATTCGAAGGTACAAGGAACAGGCCAAAAAACATCGACAATCTGCTCCTTCTTTTAAACCAGGTGACAAAGTATGGCTCGACGCACAAAAAATTTGAACGACTTGACCATCAAAGAAACTGGCTGAAAAACGCTTGGGACCATTTGAAATCGACTCCGAAGTCTCTAAAACTGCATTTCGACTCAAGCTACCTCCTAAATGGAAGGCTATTAACCCTGTTTTTCATGTATCTCTCCTGGAACTGGCTCGAGAAACATACCCGGGAAGGAACCAACCTCCTCCGGAACCGGTCAAAGTAGAAGACCATCTAGAGTGGGAAGTAAGCTGTATTCTTGATTCAAGAATGCACAAGGGGAAACTTCAATACCTATTAAAATGGGAAGGCTTCCTCAATGACTCAGTCAAAACATCCTGGGAGCCAGCCATCAATGTTTCTAACACCCCTGAACTCCTAAAATCTTTTCATCTTAAATATCCTTTAAAACAAAACCTTAGAAATCTCTTTTATTTTTTCTCTTCTTTCTCTTTTCTTTTTCTTTTCTTAAAACTCTAAAACTTCTTCTCTTTAAAATATAAAATATATTTACCTCTAAAAATTTCTTTATTCTTTGTTTTCTTTTCTTCTTTCTTCTATTTTCTTTCAAAAGTTTTCAACCTTCTTTAAAATAAATTAAATTAAATTAAAATTAAATTAAATTAAAAATAAAATTAAAAAATAAAATAAAATAAAATAAAATAAAATAAACTAAAATTAAAATTAAATTAAAAAATAAATAAATAAAATAAAATAATAAAATTAAAATCTTAAAAAATCAATAAATTCCTTTAAATTTTCTTTTCTCTTTTCAAACTTTTTCTTATTTCCCTTATTTCTTTTTCTTCAAACTATCAAAATTTTTTACCAACCCAATAAGACAATCTTTTTCAAACTTCACTTCAACCTTTAAATCTCTCTTTTAAAATTCTTTGAAAAAATTACTTCTTTCTTTCAAATTCTTTTTAAAATATTATTTCTTCTCTTCTTTTCATTATTTCTTTTCAAATAACTGAAATTCCTCAAAACTTCAATAAATAAACTTTCATAAATAACAATTTTTTCTTTCATTAGATTTTCATTTCAAACAAAATTATTTCAATCAACCATTTCTTTTTTCTTACTTAAATTTTTTCTTTTTAAATTTTAAACTGAAATTCCTTCAATTAAATATTCTTTCTTTTCTTCTTTCATTAAAATTTTTTCTTCTTTCATAAATATTAAACAAAATTTTATTCAAATCTTTTTCTTTCTTCTTTTTTTCTTTTTCTCTCAAAATCTTATAAAATAAATATTAAAATTTTTAATTAAAACAAGAAAATAAAAATAAATAAATAAATACACAAATTGCTTTCTATTTTTTTTCTTCCCCTCTTTCTTTCTTTTCCTTTTTCCTTCCATTTTAAATTTTCTCCTTTATATTTTCTCGAACCAATCTCTTCATCTTCTCCAAAACCACCTTTTTTCCTTCCTACATTTCTCAAAAACCTCTTCCTCACCTACTGGTACCACTTCCCCAATTTCCAGTAATTCTTTGGCCATGTCAAAGGAGGCAGCATCGACAATCTTATCGACTTCACCGCTTAACTCTTCCATGAATCTAATTAGCTGACCTTGGCAAGGTTTCTTCGACCATACCTGGTCAAGAGTCTCTTCGTTGTCTTCCCTCAAATCAGCCACTGGTTGATCTGCCTCAACTGGAAGCAATGGTGCAGCTTCCGCAATCAGAACTTCTGCAATGACATCTGAATTCTAAAACAAGATCATCAGTAACAAAGTTTTAAAAAAACAACAGATGAATGGACTTACTTCGAATAATGGGTCAGCTTCTTAAAATAACTTCGATGTGACTTCCACCGTCACTTCTTTCTCTTCTTCGTCATCTTCGATGACCATCTGCTGCTTCTTTGGTGTCCGCCTTAAGATGGGGACTTCCTCCTCATCTTCCTCCACCAATTCATCCACCTCCTCTTCCACCCTTTGTTTTGTACCCGTGGCTTGGGGTAACAAGGTCGCCATGGTGTCCTCAACTTCCTCCTCAACTGCTTCTTATTGATCATCACTGATTGACATGTCCCATATATCTTTGACTACTTCTTTGGTCTTGGTAAACCTTCGTTTGATGTCAGAATTTTTAGCAAAAGCATTGCACACCACCCGTCTCCATCGGCAAAACTTGCATTTCTGGCAAGGAACTTGAGTAGCTGTGCTTTCAACACAGAAGTATTCCATTGTTTCACAAGCTGTGCATGCTTGGGAGTACTGTCGAGTAACAAGCCCACCATCCGCTTTGGGGTGAGGAGGCATGGGAGCTGGAGTTGGATAAGCTGACATAATAATAATAATAAACAAGAATTAAATAAATGGAAAATAGTGTGGGAAGTATATGTCTCATGCTCAACGGAGCTCGCATTTTTATACCCGGGCATCTGTCATGCGCCACGTGACACTTGAGGCAAAAGCAGCTCATTAAATCAATAATACAGAGGTTTAAATCCATACTCAAAGCGCAGAAAGAAATTCTACATAGCAACTGAAACTTTCCTTTGTGTACTCACTATTCAACCGCGCTAGTATAAACTCTAAATCTAAATTAGTCAATCTCTCAATAGTGTGTCTCAGTCTTTTCCTCAATAAGCAACGCACAGCGCAATAGTCAATGTAATAGTACACTAAAAGGTTTATTAAATGTCTGTGAATTATTAAAAGGGGTAGTGAGCATGGAGGGAATGGTTAGTGGAGGATTAAAGGGTTGACTGATGTTAGTGAGGAGGGTCCAGGTGTAACGGGTGTATTTTTTAATGGTCTGTGGTGTGCGGAATAGTGGATGGGTATGAGGTCAATGCGAGGAGGAGTAAAGGATATAAAAGGGGTTGGGTTTTTTGTTTTGACATTCTTTAGAATTAAATTATAAAACGTATATATAGTTAATAGTGGTAAAACTTTAGGTTATATCATTATTATTGTATCTTTCCTTATTTTCTCAGTAATCATTTCTAAATCCTAAATCTTTGATTATTGAGTTTCCAACCCTTTGTGAGATCTTAAGAATTTTAATATTACCTTTAAACTATATTAGAATTCTTCTCAAACATATCTTGAAGCCGTAGCTCTTCCTTCGAGTCATCTTCAAATCACTTCCTTGAACATTTCCTCTGTGCATCAAAGAAGTTTCTAAACTCCTCCCTCCATCTCACTTCCAGGAACACTCTCGACCTTGTGCGTAGGTTGTCCGGTGACACATTACTAAAATATGCTGGTTGCAAGAACAAGTCAACAACAAAGAATTACTAATCAAATATATACCCACTGTAAATATGACAGCTGAAATCATGAAAAAGTCTCTTCCTTGACCAAAATATTTGGAATTCATAAATCAACTTCATTTAACTCTGTTGCTGTCTTGAGCACGGGGGAGTGTCAATATAATATGGTTCTCAATACTAATTTACTAATATCACTTGGTTACTTAAGCATATCTTATTCTCTCTCATATAGTAGTTACTTCCTAGTTTATCTTTTAACCTAACATGACAATATACTGTATTATCCATAAGATACAGATACATTGCTTAATTCTGCATGTATCTTGTTTCTCTTTTATTTATTTTACTAACTCTAAAAATTCATTATATTATTTTATTTTTCAACTCCACCAGTCCAAGTCCTTAGTCCAAAGTCCCTTGTTTTTGTCCTTATTTATTACTGAGCTACTAGCTTATATAAAATCTTCAGGTAACTTTTATCTATGCTCTGCTACAACAAGTCAGTATATATCTTGTTTCTCTTTTATTTATTTTGTTTGCACTAAAAATTCATTATATTATTTAATTTGTCAATTCCACCAGTCCAAGTCCTTAGTCCACAGTTACTTTTCCTTGTCCTTATTTATTACTAAGTTACTAACTTATATAAAATCATCAGGTAACTTTCCCTCTGTACCTATCAAGTCCACCAGTCCAAGTCCTTAGTCCACAGTTCCTTGCCCTTGTCCTTATTCATTACTAAGTTACTAACTTATATAAAATCATCAGTCCTTCTCAGTAATGAAATTTCTGTAAATAAATTAGCAAAATTTCTCAATTATTTATTGATGTTTCCTAAAAATTAATTATTTAAATTTTATGCCCTCCCAGCCAGGTAAAGAATAAATGAAAAAAAAGTAAAATAATATAACATAATATTTAAAATAATATTTAGTGTCTCAAATTTTTTGTGTAGTACAAAATTGTATTTGAAACATTGTATCAGCATATTCAAGTATTTTGGGATGTTAAAAAGTTATTTGTTGGTGAAATAAGGAAGTTTTACAGTATTTCATCCTTGTATATTTCATTCAATTCCCCTCAATCTGTTAGTAAATTATGTAAAAGAAAATAAGCTATTATCCACTCAATTTTTGGTTTTCTTTCAGCTTTGTTATGAAATTAAGCCTGAATTTCTCAAAAAATGGCAAAGTTTCCTTTTAAAATTCCAAAAGCATGCTCAATTTTTACACAAACTTGTGGAAGTTGGAAATTAAATTTTGAATTTTGGATATCTTCCAAAGATGAACCACAGAAAACTGGTATTACATATTTCCTACCATAAAGTAAATGTGTTAATTTTATATCAGGTGCAAATCCCTCTCTTTGATTTGATTAAGTAGTTTCTTAGCTTTAATTATAACAAGAATACTGTGAAATCAAAAAATGAGAGTTCCAATTCTTGAGCAATAAAATATCAGTTACTTTCAAATAAAAATTGGATTGGGTAATTAAAACCTGATAGTAGGTTCCAGTTTTTTTTTGGGAGCCATTTTGACAGGCTGAATCAGAAATCAGATACTTCTGTTTATTGTAATATGTTTTGGGTTCATGTAAAATTTTCATTTCCTGGAACTCAGATGAGACATTTAAAGAGTCTTGAAATCCAGATTTAAATACAATAAGTTTTTTTTTAGTATCACAAACATGTTATATGGAAATATATTACCATATTGCACTACTTTCCATAAGTTTTACATATTAAATTTATGAAAATTGGTCAGTAAAACATTTTTTTATCAGAAAAATGGTTCCCACCATGAGTTCTGGATCAAAGAAATGATGGTAACATCCATATATTAAATACACCCTTTAAATCTCTTAGCTTGTATCATTTGATAGTTTTGAAGGACTCTTCTTTATTTGGCCATCTAAAAAAATATGAATGAAGGAAAGGAATACAAATTCTTCAGAATTTTGTATGAAGACATACACTTATTTATCCCAATAAAACATTTGTTTTGAATTATTTTATAGCAGAACCATTCTCATTTGAGCCCAGTCAGAAAATGGTAAATGCAATTCTGGTATATGATTCATTCTGGAGATTGTAGAAACTGATTTTGAAAAAAGGTTGAAGTTGAATCAGATTCAAAATTTTGAGAAATCTTGTAAGACACATTTATAATATCTTTTTTGAGGCTTGAATAATAAACACATTGGAAGCTTCCAGCTCAGATCTTTTTTGTGGTAGATATTTTGGCTTTATGATGCTAGGTAACAGTTTTTAAGAAGACAATAGAAGAATTAAAATTTATCTTCAAAGTAAGGGCTTTTACCTACATAATGAATGATACTTAATAAGAAACCTGGATGACTTTAAGTAATGTCTTTTACTGTTACTTGTGCACATCTTTGCATAGGACAGGTGGGTTATTTTTTGTAGGATCTCTAAGGGACAATCTTTCACATGTAAAAATGGAACCACCATTATTCAAGTCAGTTCAAATTTCTCACATATCAATAATTATTAATAGTAGTATCACAGCTAGATATGGTTAACTTATTTTCATCAGAACATATGTGAAATTTTAGAAATAGCTTTATTCTAAATTAAATATCCTTATAATTTTAAATATTGAAAATATACATATACTAACTGAGTAAATAAGGGAAAAACCAATTAGATTAATTTTTTTTTGAAATTTTGCAATAATACACTTATTAATTTCAACCCCATTTTACAGAACATCTATTGAAAAAATGAAAATACATCAATATTTATCTTAAGACACATTATGAAACTTCATGTCCCACAAGTGCTTTATCAGCCAAGAAAAATGAATGAGTGGCTCAAATTATTATTGAACTTCAAACTCTTACACTACATGGGAAATTGGTGCTTCAGGCTGTAATGGGATAACCAATGTCAAGCCAAAAACTGGCCTTAAAAATTACCAAAGACAAATTAAGGTATCCTGCTACTGCTAAATGTGTCTTGCAAAAGTGTTGACTTTCACTGCACATCCCTTCATTTGGCTTGAATCTTTTTGATTCTTATCCTTCCTTTATTATAATTATTATTTCACATACAACACAAATTTTAATAAGGATCCATGGTCTCCTCAGTTCTCAAAAATAGCCTACATAGTGATTTCTATTTTTAGGAATCACTTGAAAGTCAATAAAATAAGTTCTAGTTTTTAGTATTTTAGTTATTTTAATTATTTTAATGGCTAAATAATTAGTTTTGATCTTAGAATGACTTTATGGATGACAAAATAATTTCAGTCTTTTTTATTTTGGTTTATCCATATATTTGTTTAGATGGTTGCATAGTGAGTTTTTGAGTTAGGAATCAATCTATAAAAAAAATTAGCTCAATTTTTTGAATTTTTGTTACATTTTAAGTTAGATGGCTTCATACTTAGTTTTTTACTTAGATATCACTGTGAAAATGAGAAAAAAAGCTCATTTATTGTATTCTGGTTAAATTTATTATTTAGAGTCCTAAATAGTTAGTTTTTAAATTTGTTTTGACTTCACTAATTATTAGATCAATTCAGAATTTTGGAGAAAGTTGGAAGGGCCATGAGGGAGATTGTGGTGGGGTGGTGAGTGAGGTGCTGAGGTGGCAAGCCACAGGGTGATGATGGGGTGGAGGATTGGTAAGTCAGGTGGTGAGCATGAGGTGATGAGAAAGGTGGTGGTGATGAGTTGATGAGTGAAGTGGTGGTGGTAAGGAAATGAGAATGATAGTGGTGGTGATGATGGGGTGGTGGGGTGGTAGGTCAGGTGGTGATCATGAGGTGGTTAGAAAGGTGGTGGTTATGAGTTGATGAGTGAGGTGGTGGTAGTTAGTCAATGATAAATTTAGTGGCGATGAGGCAATGGGTAGAAAAAGAAAGAAGAGGGGATAAAGAGGGTTACTTAAGTTGTTTGAAGAGAAAGTGAGGAAGTTGTGGTATGTGAAACAAAAAAATGTACGATGTAAAAAAAGAATGGAACAAAGAGGGATGGAAGTTAAGATACAGCCAAATCAGAAGTACTTGTTGAAATTTTGACAAAAAAATCACATTTACACTCAAAAAAATGATTTTTCTATACTTAAGTGTTAGAGATGAGTTGGGGGGAGTCCATTTTCAATAGTAAAATCATTTTTATGAGAGTAACTTTGAATTTTTTTTATAAAAAATACAAGGAGAATTTGTGATTTAGCTGTAAGGGAAGAGAATCAGGCAAAATTAGAGGTAAGGGATGGGGAGAGGAGGACGTAAGGTAGTAAAAAGTGAAACATTTAGAGAAATGGAAATGAATGGGAGCAGTGGGAAAAGATTATAAGAAGGGGATTGAAGTTTGCGGCAACAGTGCTTGCATTTTCCAGGCACAAAAAGAATAATTGGTACATTTTAAGGCTTAAATGTTGCAAGTTTTGTGATGCACCATACCTTAGTTTATTTGTTGCAGGTCAGATTGAAAAACTATTTTTCTGCATAGTGTTAACATAACACAGATTACTTTTATCCTTTCATTTTATTGTAATTGGAAAATTATCCTTATGCCTTGAAAAAAATAAAGTTTTGAGACCATGAATAATCTGGCCCTTAAGACTGACTTGATTATTTTGAATAAAAAATTATGAAAATATATTTAATTTTATTTTTTCAAATTAATTGGAAAATAAATTTTTAGAATAAATATTTTTGAATATTCCATGCATAAAATATTGCCTCACTCAGGAAGCTAGACGGATAATTTTAAGTAAATTAATCATTTTCTCAATGAAACACCAGAAAATAAATTTGAGGATCTGATATAAGGCTCTTTTCCCTATCTTTGATTTGATTCAGTTTTATCTCTGCTATTATTATTCTGAGAAGACTTCACAATGAACATAGAGTATTCCAGCTTCCATTCTATCAAATCTGAGATACTCTTGAGTCACAAATGTATCAAGGGATTGGCACCTGATAGCATTCTCAGGGTGATTTTTTGTGATTAAAGATAATTTATTTTCTGTGATAAATTTATTCATCCTATCTATTTTAATAGATTTAAAGTTTTCTATAAAGTAGCCCTATTAATTTTTAATTTTCAAGTCTAACCCAAATATAACTTTACATTAATGTTCTCAACATGGGAAGACAAACACAACTTGATAAAAACATCTTTTTTCTGTTTTTTTAGATAGGTAATAAGATTTTTCTTATACACACTTGAGCCTGAGCTTACTCTTTTAACTCTTGTACAAAGGAAAATAAAAAAACCTGGATGATAAATGAGCTGTATGAAGCTGGCTCAGTTTAATTTTCTTGAAAATTTTTAAGTTTATGGAAACTAAATTAAATTTTATTAATTTTTTTATAATTTAAAAAATATATCCACCAGGAGGTTCCTACATCTCTTTAAGTTTTTAAATAGTTTGAAAAAATCTGCATATTATATTCTTCCTCCATTATATATTATCATTATTAAAACTCAAGTCATGAAACATAAATAGCATAGAATATTAAACATTAATTGGTATTATTGTTCATGAAACTGAGTTGAACAATTTATTATATCAATAGAATCATCCCTGATAATATTATTATTACTTTATGAATAATATATAGCAATTTAGAGATTCAAAACTATCTGTGATCATTTGATTTGAGAAATCTAGTATATATGGGTTGAGAAAAGCATGAATCATCTCAAAAAAAGGAGGTTGAATTATTAGTGAGTCAGAAAACATAAAGCCTAATAAACTAAAAATTAAATTATATTTAAGGTAATAAAGAAGCAATTGAAGAGTAAAGGTGAATATTTTAGGAAGTAAACTTAAAGAAAAATTAAGACTCAATTGTAACTAAGTAGGTGTTAATTCTAATTTTTTACTTTGTCACTACTGATCCAAATTTCAGTCACTTCTGAGTCATTTCTTAGTCATTCCTGTTCTAATCATATTAGAATTGTTGGGAGGAATTGTTAGAATGTCTAAAAGTTTAAGTGAGATGAAACTCAGACTGAAGTATTATGGAGCTATGACTGACCTTTAACACTAGGCTACATGAACACCTGATAAAAACTTATTGACTTTCAACCAAAATTTACCATGAATTGGCTTGGAAACGACTGATAAATTACAGATAAATGAAGAAGAATTAGCTCAGAAATTATTAAGAATTGGCTCAGAACCAACTAAGAATTCACTCAAAAATGACTGAGATTTAACTCAGAAATGGCTGAGAAAAGATTTAAGGTTAAAAATTACTAAGCTTCAACTGAATATCAATTTGCCTTCAATTTAAGCTCATTAAATATTCACATTTATTATTAGATAAATTTATCAATACACCAGTGTGTTTTCTATTTCTGGGTTAGTTAGGGCTAAAGGTTGTTGAATTTCTAGAAATTCCACCTCCCATATTTTTTGCTGAATTCTCATTCACTGAACCAGGGCTCAGTCACTGAGGAGCCAGCTCCCTGTAACCTCTAAGCCAGTGCTAAGTCACTACTAAAACATTTCTCAGCCACTAAAAAGCCATTTCACAGTTAATTCTGAGCCTTTTCTTAGTCAATTCCATCCAGTTCTCAGTAACATGTATTTTAATTGAAAAAAATTTTCTACATATTTCAAAAATTATCAGTTATTTTTCACTTCTGGAATTGAAAATTCTCACCTGAATAATTTTACTTCATATATCAATTTTTGTAGGTATGATTCACTTTTAGTTTAAACTTGATGTACCAGATCACTTATTTTGACATTGAAATATTACAGGAGAAGGAAAACCCCATAGAAATTACCAATAAGCAGAAACAAATATGGTACCTGCTAGCAGTTTTCCATCCCTGACTTATCTATGATAGTTTTGAGATGAGAAAAAAGCTATCAATCAATAAAATGTGATATTTGAGAAAAGAATGTTTATGGAAAAAGGTAAAGTGAGATGATCCAAATTTTAGTAGATGATGACTTATGATAATTGAGTATAAAATTGAGCTATAAAAGTGTCAAATTTGATGAGAAAACAGCTATCAAATGATCAAATTTTTTCTGTGAGTGTAAAATTTTGATGAAAAAATGACAACTAAGAAAAGTAAATTTTTAGCGAATGATTATTTGTGTTATATGATTGTAAAGTTAAAATGGTAAAGTGAGAATTAAAAAGAGTGAAAATTTAGTAAATGATGAAATGTGATATCTTAATATAAAATTGTTATAGAAATTTGGTAAGTGAGACTCATGAATAAGGTAAAACTTTTTCAATATGAATAATAGTGATGTTTTATGAACAGATTAAGTAGCTATAAAGTAAAAGAACTTCACTGGTAGATAAATAAAAAACTACAAACTGAGTTTTGTTCAAATGTGGATAATTTTCTGGATGAATTCTTGTCAAAGTAAAAAACCCTCATTTTGGACTTGCATGCAGGCCCCTCCATGATTTTTCCTGGTGACTAGGATAAAATATGGGTATTTACATTCAAGTCCTCCCCTCATTTCTTTTGTATTTTATGAAATATTTATTAATATGAAGTAGGCCTCAGTAACATAAAAATGTGGTTCTAAACGGTTTCTGAGTTTATGACTGAATAAAGGGACTTAGAACATCTTCCCCCATGTCTGTAAGGTTGTTTGGTATGCAAAAAATCAATGAATTTTGAGTTGATATTCATAACTCTGTTCTCTAAGCCCCTCCACTAATAACTGATATTCATGATCATTTGAGTTTATGAATTATTTTTATTACTGGCTAGTGACTATCCATCACTAACTCTCTATTTATCACACAGTTTTTCTCATCAACCCACAAGGCTTTCTGAGTCCTCTAAAACCTCTCCTCTCCACTTGCAGTAATCCTTCCACTATGTGGGAAAGTGGTGACACAGGCTGTTGTTCTACAACAAATTTCAAGCCAAAAACTGGCCTTTAAAATCACAAAGAACATATCACAATGGGCTTCTACAGCTATATGTGTATTTTGACAGTTCTAAGCTCTCTGCACACCCCTTTGAATTTTTTCTGCTCAATTTTTATCATTTTATTTTGTCTCTCTCTCAGTTTTTAGCATTTACACTTCATCATTTTTTATTATGAATAGAGATCAATTCATGAGTTCCAGATCACCAAATAAGGTATTCCTTCTTCTTTTTAACATACATATATATGCATCTTAAAATCATACAGACACACTAAATTTATTTTTCTTTTGTCAATCTACCTGGTTGATACAGGATAGCTAGTCAGATCCTAGGTGAAGTAAACCTGAGCCTGTATTTTTTCTGCTTGCACATGGGTAACAGGCTTGTATATATAAATAAAAACCTAGAGTTCACTTTATTATAATACATGCACACGCACATATATATATATATCTGGTGGTAGTGATGTGCTGGTGGGTGGAGGTGAGGTAATAGTAAGGTGGTTGTGGTTGATGTTGGGTAGTGGTGGGTGGTTTTGTTGGTTCAGTTAGTGGTGGAAGAGGTGGTAAGAAGGATGTGTGGTGTGGGTGAAGGTGGTCATGAGGTGGTAGAAAGGTAGTAGTGGGTGGTGGGGGAGGGAGGAGAGAGTGAAAATATACCCATTGTTATTTTTTGATACAAAATGAAAGAACTCACCTGGATTAATTAAAACCATCCTGCTCAGATTTAAACTAAAATCTCAATGGGTGTTATAATTATGATATTTTTTGAAAAAATAACATTTTAATAAAAAAAAAGACAAAAGGAAGAAAATAAATAGGCTCAAAGAAAGGGAATTAAAATATAACAAAATCATTCTTTTTCACAGGCCACAAGTCGCTGTCCTTGGCCATTTTAATTTTTGAAAGTAGGAAGGCCTGTGCTGAAGCATGCCTCAGTCTGTTTGTTTCAAAACAGTTTGCTACACTTTTTTCCATGTAGTTTTTAGTTCTACTACAAATCATGTATTATTCTCCCTCTATCTCAAGCAGCTCATCATAAATGTTGAGTGGAATGACAAAGTTATAAAATAAAAATTTAATTGGGATTTTAAGAATGAATATTGTGTAGATGTTACAAGCAGGTAAATCTACTGCATAGTATAAATAAATAATAAAAATTTGTATACATTTATGCAAGTAACACTAAGACACATTTGTTTCTCCATGTGGGGCAAAAATTACCAAAAAATTTCTTTTTGCACTTAATACCCATTAAGAGCTTTAAGTGCTAAAAACAATTGTTGTGTAATTGTTAAGCCACTGTTTAACCCCAAGAAAAAAACAAATATTTGTTGAAGTGTAACATGCATATAACCAATAAAAAGCTACTTCTAAAAGGGGAGATGCTTTTAATAAAACAAGTGTTTAAGTGGGTATTAAAATATGCATACCACAAGTGTAGATTCCCTCCCTTTTTAAACATCTTTTTGAAACCTAACTACTACTTATTTTACTCACATTTTAGTCTATTTTTTGTCTCAAATCTCTGTTGGGTTTCAATAAATCCACTAGAGAACTGGTTATCATTTTTTACCTCAGTGAATATTACTGAAAGTCCTTCTGTCTATTTCATCATTAAGAATTGCATTGTTTGTATTATACAAATATGTGCCAGCTAGGATTTTGGATAAGGAGAGGAGATTAAGTATGTCAGTCTGTTAAATTGTCTCAGGAGATGGCCAGAGTGGAGATTCCACAACAAATTCTTAAAATTTAACTCATAATGTTTTATCTTTATTTGATTTTAAATGGATCAAAAATAAATCAAGCAAGATAGATGTAATGTACTTGGTCATTATTGTAGATATACTGTTGCAGAGGTACCTCTTGTTCTCAGGTTCTTTACAGAGAACAGTTGGCTGATACTGTGCAACAGGCTATGGGCTGTCCTGCATTGGTGTAAGTAGCTATCAGTGACCCAAGACTCCACTACATTAGCAAAAGAGCAGTGTGAGTATCAGAAAGACCCCCAGTGTAGTCTGAAAAGACTTACTCCTAAGCACTGGTAAAATTTAAACTTCCTAACATATCTAACTCACAAAACTCATTTCTGAACACTCCTCTCTCTCTTAACCTGTCCCCCTGCCCCTAATAAACCCTCTCATTCTTTCAGAAATCCTCCCTCTCTTTTGGAATTTCTCTCCCTTTCTTGGAAACCCCTTTCTTACCTTGTAAACTGTCCCTCTCCCTTAAAACCTCTCCCCCTGTCTTAGAATACCTCTCTCTGTCTTGGAATCCTTTCCTCCCAATCTCCTTTCTTATACTCATCATTGTGACATCATGCCTTTGTCTTTGTCATCCAATGCCTCATTGGCTCCCTCCTATGAATCTGCCTAGTCCACTCAATGTGTAAATAGTCTTTTGTTTATGAAGAAACATCTAGATTCAATGAAATTAGTTTTTTATCTTACTGAAAACATTTTTAATCTCAAAAAAGACTTAGAAAATTGGGAGGTTTGGCACAAAAGCACCTTGGCATTAGTCAAAGGCATTGGTGGTACCATTGGCTATGCTTCCAATCAAAGAATTCCGGCTGATAAAGAATCTGAACTTATGACATTCAACATCATTTATCAAATGCTCACTTCAGAACTCAAACTCAATATTTACACAGATAGGACACCATATCAATTTTACCACTACTTACTTGAGGAATTCAACTACATCCATTTATCCCACATTTCAGCTGCAAAAATAGAGAAACTCAAAAAATTTGTTGATTGGATCAATTCAAAACTGGAGGAATCTAAGGATTTTTTTCTGGAAGAATTTATTTAAAGTTTTGATATTGAAGAACCATATAACAAGTTTATTACTGTTGGTGTAACTTCAGGTGGTGAATGTGTGGCTGGATATTCTTCTCCCTCTTCTAATTCTTTCTTGCTCCCCTTATTTTTTCAAACATTGAAAAAAATGCAGTTATTAATTGTCCACCTTCCATGAAAGATTCCCATATGGATTGGCACCAGCAACTAGGTCATGAAGTGAAAAAATTGTCAAACAAGTCATCTGTCAATCTTTAGGCTCTGGTCTTCCTTTGTCAAGTCCACCTGGATCACTCAACTGTAAAATTTGTGCAATTTCCAAGAGTACAAGAACTGTTAGAATAAGATATTAATTGTTATATTCACATAGATAGTTAGTTTAGTCATAATTATCAACATCCATGTGTCTACTTTATTATTTATTCATTTCCTCATTCATTTTGGTATGTGAAGGATGAGCTATTAATTTGTTGTATCTGTAAAATAAAAGGAGCTGCTTCTTGTTACTTTTTCTGCATCTCCTTGTATTGCACTTTTTTTTCTTTCCCTTTTTCATCTTTTACTTATCTTTATTTATTTTTTTGTTATTATCAGTTTCCCTCATTCAGAGCTGCTTTGTTTGTATCTTAGACTTTAGTCTAAAGCTTTATTAATTGACTCTTATTTTTACTTTGGTTCAGATCAAAAGGTTATGGGCCCAGTGTCATTTTAACTAATCCATTGTGGCTTCATCACTAATTGATAGCTCCGAATCCTCATTTGAATCTACCATCACTACTGTACCTGACTCTAGTTCTATCTTGACTAATATAGATTCTCATTTTTATGAAATCAAAGGAGTTGAAATATTAACTAACAAAAACTATGCCACGTGGAAGAACCAAATGTATTATGCCCTAGAAATACGCAACCTGGATAAGTTTTTACTCAAAACTACTCTTGCTCCTACGGATGCCACTGCTCTTGAAATTTTTATTTTCAAAAAGAAACAAACAGAAATGATTTTGTGAATGTTCCTTGATGCCAATAATCATACACAATTTGTTCCCAATAATGATAAATTCAAACCTGCTGATCTTTGGGAAAGCATTAGGGATTACTATGCCTCTATGTCTGCTGAAAATTGTGCAAGTATAATTGCAGACCTTTTTAATGTCCAATTCTAAGTAACAGACATTCACACCTCCATCAAAGATTTTTGCTCCACCCTTAAACTTCTTAAGGAAGTCTCTCCAACTCTATTTTAAGGCAAAGTCCTTAAAACTATCATTGAGTTTTATATTCTTCATGTCATTCCTGAAACCTTCCAAAATTTCTCCAGCCTTATTTTCACTAATGTCAAGGTCACAAAGAAAAATCCTACAATTCAGGAAGTCTTATTTGAACTTCAAAAGTACTCCAAACAAGAAAAGCTGATAATCCTAAATCTAGTTTAGCTTTTAACGTTAAAGGCAAAACTATGTGTACCAATGGCAAACACAACCCGACTGCACCTCACTCTGAAGAAAATTTCTTTCAATTACATCCAGAGAAACGTGATGATTATTATTGAAGAAAGAAAGAACAAGAAGGAAAATCTCTAACCGTCCAAAAAAGTAATGATTGGCACACCTTAGCCATACTAGATAGCAGGGCTTCATTTTCAATTTTTAATGATAAAGATTTCTTCAATAACCTTATCACTACTTCCAAAACTCTTCTCACATTCAATGGTTCTATAATCAAAGCTAGTGGTATTGGAAAAGCCAGTTTTAAAATAAACAATAAAATTTTTGCTGTCCCTAATTCCTTGTTTGTTCCAGAAGTCCAATCCACACTCATATCTGCTGCTTGGTTCCTTAAGAAAAAATATACAATTAAAGGCTGTGGTTTACATGCCAATGTGTTGGATGAAAATAATAAACCAATTTTCAAGTGTTCATTAGAAGAAGACGTACTCTCAGTTCCCTTAAATAAGGAAAACTCCATCTTTTCAATCACTTCTTCAAACACTCTTTTAAATCTTCACAATGCAATCAGTCATCCTAAAAACTCAGTTGAAAACTTATGTTCCCTGATAAAAATTTATCTCAAGTTATCTGTACACCATGTCTCTTGTCAAAGTCTAATAGACTTACTTTTTCTAGATCTTTTCCAATCCCCAGTCAACCGCTTGATATGATCCATATGGATTTGTGTGGTCCGATCTCACCTGCATCAAAAGGGGGAAACAAATATTTCCTACAAATTGTTAATGTTTATTCCAGGTTCAGGACCATCTTTTTCCTAAATCTAAAATCCAATACGTTCAACCTATTCAAATCTTACCTTACTTTTGCTGAAAACAAATGTGACAGAAAAATTAAAACTGTGGTCTCCAATAATGGAGGAAAGTTTGTCAATAATGCCTTCAACAACTTTTACACGGAGAAAGGTATTGAACATCTCACTACCGCACCCTACATCCCACAACAGAACCCATTTTCTGAAAGAGGAAACAGGAACCTGGTTGAAAAAGCTTGTGCCATGTTAGTTACCTGTGGACTTGATGGGATTTGGTGGGCAGAAGCAATTAGTACTGCCAAATACTTATTAAATTCAACTTCCATCAACAATAAAATGCCAATGGAATTATGGAAGCCAAAAGTCTTAATTTCATATGGTAAGCTCCATGTTTTTGGTTGTCACATTATATATAATGTGCCAAAATTTAGACGTGTTTCCAAATTTTCCCCTACAGGCAAAAGAGGAAATTTTATTGGTTATGCCAAGGGTCACCACAATTATAAAATATATTCTCCAACATTGGACTGCTTTATCATTACCCATGATGTTAAATTTTGTGTTGACTCTTTTACTTTGGCTTTCAACTCATTGAAAAAGCTTCCTCCATCATTCCTTTCCCGGACATTCCAATCATTTCTTCCAACCCTATAATTACTGCTAGTAATCAATCAACTGAAAATGTTAACGCCATCATTGAAACGGGTACACCAATGAAATCTTTTCCTCCATCTATTGAGAACAAACATTAAAGATGGGCACCTGAAATTCTACCACCTCCTAAAAATATTGATAGCAGTATAAATACTCAAAACATCTTACCTGAACTCTTCCGTTGTCTTTGGAATCAATGCAACATGATTGTTGATTTTGGAGATGTTTCCAAATGTTACCCCCAAGCAACTTCAGGACCAGAGTCTTCCAAATCGAAAGAAGCCATTGATTCAGAGCTTAATTCTATCAAAAAACATCAAGTTTGGCATTCTGTCCCCATTCCTGATGGAAGATCATTGCTTGGTTCAGTGTGGGTATTTTAAAATAAAATGGAAAGTAATGGAAATTTATCCAGATTTAAAGCCAGACTGTCAGCCAGGCTACTAGACTTACCCAGTGAAATAATTAATTATTTACTGGATGAAGCCGCACCTTATTATCTTTAATTATTATTTAATTATCATTTAGTTACATTAAAATTAGTTATAAATTAACTAGTTACAGAATGTTAAAATTAAATTAATTAATTAAATAAATAAGTAAAATTATAATTATAATTTTGTCCCTTATATTTTTCTCTAACACCGTGCTCATTTGACAGGTTGGGAAAAAATAAAACTTTATATTTAAAAAATAAAATACAAAGATAAAATAAGATTTAAATATTCAAATAATATTAAATATAAACAAAAAAATCAAATTTCTTATTTAGGATTGACATTTACAGTAAATATTAAAAATATTGATGTATTTCTGACATACTCTGTAAATACATCTTTTTGACGCCTTCTTTTTGGAATAACTTTATTATTTGAAATACTCTTTCTGGAATGTTCTTTTTCTCTCTCTCTTCCTACTGTTTTTAGAATTTGATTTCCGTGCTTTGTCTCTCCTTTGCCTATAAAAGGCCTCTCTTTTTGTTGTCTTTTGATCATTCTATTTTACCAACTCATTTATTACAATAACAACAACACTAAAACTTATTTATTATATTTTATATCTTTAGTACTTACAATAAACGTAATTCTTTTCTATAAATTATATAAAATATTTAAATCTACCTCTTACTTTGAGTAAAAGAAATCATACTTGATTGAGAAATACGTACCTAACTTTTGAGAGTCAAATAATCCTTAAAATCTTCATATTATACTGTACCAAAGCTTCTAGACCAAAAGTGACCCTTGACAATTGGGATCCTTTCCAAAATATCGACGGCGCAACGTTACTTGAGGCGTAATCGAGGGGACCATCGGCGTACAAGTACCTGTAAAGGACGAGTGGAAGCGAGAAAACGATGAACGTCATACATCACGTGATAAAAGTTTTTTGCTGCGAACGGGAATCGAACCGCGCTCCAAAACTTAAGTTCATATACTGACTAAAGATCGTATATATCGTGGTAATTATTGTGATTACTATTTGTGGGTTACTCTTCACTCTTCATTTGCTACGTATTTCCTTTTACTCAGCACTCTGTAAGTGGCATTAATTTGCTCATTTTGCAGGGGGAGGTGTCTGGTAATTGGAATTTATTTTTATTATTATATTTTTTTTTATTTTTCCTGGTTGACCATAATAGAGCAATAACTGTTCTTAGTCCCAGAGGTAATAAAATAATTATATATTAATATTAATTATTATCATTTTTCAGTTGACAATTGTCCTGATTAATTTGAATTTTAATTGTTCCAGTTTACAAACTGTCCTGACAATAATATTTTTTATTAAATAAAATAATTATTATAATTTTTCAGTTGACATTTGTCCTGATTAATTAATTGTTCCAGTTGACAAATTGTCCTGACAATTATATTTTTTTTTAATAAATAATTAACATTTCATTACTTCAGTTGACTTTGAGTCCTGGAAATCCAATAAATCTTTTTAAGTAATAAAATTCATATTTAAATTACTTCAGTTGACATTAAGTCCTGGTAGTTAAGTAATCAGTTAAAATAATTTTTATTAATAAAGATTCATATTTGATTATTTCAGTTGACAATAAATCCTGGTAATAAATTAGTTGATTTAAATCCTGAAAATAAAAATTAATAGAAATTCTAATTTATTTCTACAGTTGATTGCATTATCCTGGTTTTAAATTTTTTTTATTAATTTTATTAAAGTTGATTTTTATCCTAAAAAGATTTTTTTTATTATTTTTATTTTATTTCTGTTAAATAAAAATTAAAAATAAAGACTAATTAATTTTTTGTCTCTTTTCCTTCATTTCAGTAGAATCTTAAAATGACTGATCAAAGTGGTTTTGCTGCACGTGAAAAAGAACTAGACTTAATTGATTATGATGAGCCTACTTCTGTAAGTTCTCCTTTAACAAGAAGAATTTCTCAAACTAATAAATCCTTGCCCCAAACAGGATGTAGAAATGGAAGAAGTAGAAATCCTAGTGGACAATACTCAGGATCAGAAGCCCAGGACAAACCCACCAGAAGAGCTTCCAAGAGGCTTCAAGATAAAAAAGATGCCGTTGTCCCAGCAGATAAAGAATCTGTCAACCCACATAAAGGAGTTAAAGACAGACAGCTTGAAACTAAAGGTAAGGGTAGATGCCTTGGAAGAAAGGGAGAAAAGAACAAATACTTCTCTCCAAGAGAAAAGGAAACCTCTTCCTCCCAGGGATCAACAACAATTGGCTCCCCAATCCCAAGAGATGGTGGAAGTGTCCAAGTGGCAGTGGGACTGGCTCAACACACAGTGGGACTACTTAGCTCAAAATCAGCATCAGTTACCTCAGGTAGGTCCATCAAGGCCCACCCAGGCCAACCCCACTCCTCCCCACCCTTATCAAGGAGGCAAAAGAAGAAGGAAGCCCAATATGGTGATACCCAGCAAACCCTGGTACGTCCCTCTATTGATTCTCAAGTGCCTTTTCTTGTGGCTGACTCTGTTCCTTCAGGTAAATCTGGAAGGCAGGATGAAACCTTGAGACCTATAGAGGCTGGGAATAGTAGACAGTTATCTCATGTATCCAATCCATTACTTTTAATTGCTACCTCAATGATTAATCCTGATATGGCTGTGATTGATGAAACTCTTGACCCTGAGTTCTATGAGAGTCTGGAAAGTTACTCAGTTTCCTTATTGAGAAACACTCCAGATTTAGCAAGAATTAATGATGAGCACTTGAGAGATATTATTGCCAAGCAAAATCATATAATGAACAATATGCAATTGACTCAGAGATATAATAATTTTTTAACTGATCAGGGTTATCAAGCATTAAAAAGTGAAGCACAGAGAGTCTCTGATGAATTGTCTCATTACAAAGCAACCCATGAAATGAAAATTGCTTTATGGCAAAATATAAAAAATGATTTGTCTAAACTAAAAGATACTGTATCTGCCTGTTGCCAGGAGGTAGAAATAGATAAGATAAATCTGAAAAGATTGAGTGACCATTTGTCATCTTTTCAACATAAAAACCAATTATCTTTTGCAACTATCAATGAAAGTTTATCTAGTCTTCCAAGAATGAAAACAAGACTAACAACCATTGAAGAAACATTGAACTCATTGTTAAATGACCAAAAATATTCTGAAAATTCTGTGAAGGAACATATAGTGCAGGATGCTCAAATAGTACCTGTGGCTAGTTCATCTAAAGTAAAAATAGCTCCAGAAATACCTGTTGATAACACTGATTTTCCATCAAAAACTGATGATGCACCAGGATCTGCAACAGAAGGATTAAACAATGAGATTTCAGCACAATTAGAGAAATTACAGCTGCTTCTTACTCAGAAACAAGCTAGTACTAAGGAGACTCCTTCAAATCAAAAGAATTGGCCAAAACTTGACCAGTACCCTGTTCAAGGCTTCTCTCAAATGGAAGGCATTGACTACAATGATACTTTTGCTCCAACTGGTTGACTTGTTTCATACAAACTCTTTTGAGTTTTTCTGCACAAAATAATTTTGAGGTAAATCAGATGGATGTTTGAACTGCTTTTCTCCATGGTGTCCCAGAAGAATATATATACATTAGGTACCCTGAAGGATATAATGGTTCTCAAAATCCTAATACATGTCTTAAACTTTACAAATCTTTGTATGGACTTAAAAAGAGTCCTTGTTGCTGGTTTAAATGTATTAAAAATTATTTTGCTTCTATTGTTTTCTCTCCTAATCCTGCGGATCCATGTGTCTTTTCTAATCTCTCAAGGGAAGATCCTTGCTTCATTTTTATTCATGTCAATGATTTAGTTATATGTGCCAAGAATGTCACAAAAATTAAAAATCTTCTTAAAACTTATTTTGAAATGGAAAATCAAGGAGAGTTATCATGGATATTGGGCATGAAGGTAACTAGAAACTGAGAAAAGAAAGAGTTTTATTTATCTCAACCTATCTATATCATAAACATGTTGGATGAATTTAACATGTCTGATTGCCATACTGCCTCCACTCCATTGGTTCCAAACGTCAAATTTACTTCCAAAGCTTCCAATTAACCTATTTGTAATTTCAACTATCGCCGAGCTATTTGCCTATTGAATTACTTAGTCTCTTGTAAAAGACCTAATTTGGCTTTTTCTGCAAGCTCTTTGTCACAATTTCTCAAGAATCCTTCTGGAGATCATGTTTTGCATTTTAGACATGTCCTTTGTTATTTACAAAAAACTTGCAATTTTGGAATTACTTTAACAGGTTTAAAATTCACTAATAACATTGATGTTTATGCAGATGCTGACTGGGGTTCTTCAATTGGATGTAAATCTACTTTGGGGCCTTGGTGTTTCATAATGGTCTACAAGGTTGGAGATCAAGAAAGCAACAAATTGTTGCTCTTTCAACTACAGAAGCTGAATATTTTGCCATATCTGAAAATGGCCAAGATCTCACATGGTTTAATCAACTATTTGAAGGTTTACAAATCTAACATAATGTTCCAACATTGAATAGCAACAATCAAGGTGCAATTTCATTGGCCAAAAATCCTCTGTATCAACATTGAACAAGGCACGTCAATTTAAGACTTCACCGGATACGTGAAGCAATTGATTCTAAGTTGTTAAAATTAAATTATATTCCTACAACTGAAATGTTAGCTGATTTATTAACAAAATCTCTGTGGTGTCAAAAGCATGAAGAATTCTGTACTACCTTGGGTCTTTCTGATTTGCAGCATTGAGCATGGGAGGGTGTTAGAATAAGATATTAATTGTTATATTCACATAGATAGTTAGCTTAGTCATAATTATTAACATCTGTGTGTCTACTTCATTATTTCTTCATTTCCTCATTCATTTTGGTATGTGAGAGATGAGCTATTAATTTTTTGTAACTGTAAAATAAAAGGAGCTGCTTCTTGTTACTTTTTCTGCATCTCCTTTTATTCAACTTTTTGTTTCTTTCCCTTTTTCATCTTTTACTTATCTTTATTTACTTTTTTGTTATTTTCAGTTTCCCTCATTCAGCACTGCTTCACTCGTATCTTAGATTTTAGTCTAAAGCTTTATTAATTGACTCTGATTTTTACTTTGGTTCAGGTATTGTTGTGTTAGTGTGCTCTTCTGCTGAAATGCATTGATCTCCTTTTATTGCACTTTTTGTTTCTTTCCCTTTTTCATCTTTTACTTATCTTTATTTACTTTTTCATTATTTTCAGTTTCCCTCATTAAGCACTGCTTCACTTGTATCTTAGACTTTAGTCTAAAGCTTTATTAATTGACTCTGATTTTTACTTTGGTTCAGGTATTTTTGTGTTAGTGTGCTCTTCTGCTGCAATGAATTGATCTCCTTTTATTGCACTTTTTGTTTCTTTCCCTTTTTCATCTTTTACTTATCTTTATTTACTTTTTCATTATTTTCAGTTTGCCTCATTCAGCGCTGCTTCACTTGTATCTTAGACTTTAGTCTAAAGCTTTATTAATTGATTCTTATTTTTAATTTGGTTCAGATCAAAAAGAAAAGCATTGGAAACAAGAAAAAACAACTGAATCTTTAATGAGTCTTATTGTTTGTGAATTTTTTGGACCTATGTATCCCACATTCAATGGCGCTAGATGGGCTGCTATGTTTAGAGAAAGTTCAGCCTCATATGACAAAGTTTTATTGCTCAAAGCCAAATCTGATGCTACTTCAGCTTTTGTATCCTTATATAAAAAGTTGGAAAATGTCACTGGCAAGAAACTTCAAGCTCTAAGGACAGATGGAGGTGAAATGCATAGTAAAAAGATGGCTCAAATACTGGCTGAAATTGGTTCAACTCATGAAATTTCTTGTTCTCACCATAATGAGCAAAATGGCACAGCTCAATGTTTCAACTTCACTGTTGGTGATATTTCAAATAAAGTTCTTTTTGCTAGAAAACTACCTGAATGTTTCTGGGAACTTGCTTACAAATGGGTGGCTCATGTTCACAATTGCCTCCCCAACTTCAAAACTGGTGTCAAAACTCCCTTACATCTGATGCACAATTGTGACTCTAACTACTCTAATTTTTGAATCTTTGGTGAAACTGCTTATGTTGATATCCACAAGGAAACTCAACAAAAACTTGATCAAATATCTCTCATTTTTAAGTGTGTGGGTTACTCCTTGAAAAATGCTTGTGGGATTTTTTGGAATGAAGAGGCAAACATCTTTATTGAATCTGAAATTGCCAAATTTCCTGGTGACAATCCACCATCCCATGATATTTCTCTCCAAGCCCTACCACCTGATCCACCATCCAAAAGCTCTATTGATCACATCCTCAATAATTTAAAGCTTTGTGATTTCCAGGATGAAGAAACTCTTCTTTCTCAAGAAAAATCAGTTCCTAATGTTATTAAAAAGGGTATGTCTCACTCAACTGTCATTCCAAGAACACACTTGCAAGCCATGCTTTCACCTGATTGCCAAAAATGGGAACAAGCTTGCAAAAGAGAATTGGATAAAATGAAGGACATGGATGGGTGGTATGAAGAAAAAGTCCCTGCAGGTGTCAAGATTATAAATTCCAAATGGGTCTTCACCATAAAAAATCCTTCTTCCCTATCTCCAACATTCAAGGCTCACTATGTAGAAAATAGTTTTCTTAAGCAATATGGCATTGATTTCACTGAAACTTCTGCTCCTACTGCAACTTGTTCCTCCCAGTGCATTCTTCTTACTCTTGAAGCTTATCACCAGTGTCCTATTAAGTTTTTTGATTTCACTGAAGCCTACCTTCACAGTCCTATTTATGAAATAATCTGGGTATGTCCTCCTGAGGGCTATCAACTGAAGGATAAAGATAGTGCTTTACATCTCAAGAAAGCTCTGTATAGCACAAAGAAAGCTGTAAGATGCTGGTGGCTCCACATAGCCAGCAAGTTGGATGCTCTGGGATATTAAGAAAGTAAATATGATAATTCATTTTATATTCTCACAAATAAAGATTTGATGGGTGTAATTTGGATTCATGTGGATGATGGAATTGTAACTGGTAGTGATGAGGTGGTGCTGAAGGAACTGGAGGATCATTTGGATGGTAGTTTGAAGGTGAGGTGGAGTGATAAGGTAGATGGAATAGTGGGAGTAGCAATCAATGAAGTTTCTGAAGGTTATGATCTTAACAATTTCCAGCTCATTGAGAAGATTTTGAAGACTCACAATCCTTGTGGCCACACTACTCATTCCCCCCTTCCCAATAATATGGTCATTGAAACAGCCAATGATGAAGATGAAGCTATCAATACCACTAAGTATCTATCTATCTTGGGTGCTCTCAGTTATGTGGCAGTGGAAACAAGGCCAGATCTTTATTTCCCAGTTAACTTTCTAGCTTGATTATCTTCCAAACCTACCTCTGATCACTGGAATAAACTCAATCATCTGCTTTGTTATCTTCAACACACAGCTAAACTTCAACTCCAAATTCATCCTAACTGTGATCTTCCCCTTGGACTCTTCTCCTTCTATGATGCAACCTGGAATAATAAAGAATTCTCTAGAGTCCATTCAGGTAATCTTCTTCTGCTTAGTTCATGCCCCATTGTTTAGAATTTGAGGCATCAACTGACAGTTAGTCACTCCTCAATGACGGTGGAATATGTCTCACTTGGGTTGGGTATGAAAGATTCTATCTGGATCTCAAATATCCTCAAAGATATCTTCCCTGAAATTCCTCCAATTAAAATATCTTGTGACAACAATGGTGCAATTTAAAATGCAAAAAAAAATCCTGGAAATAAAATAACAAGGCATGTTGATAGATCTTTTTACACTGTAAATGAACAACTCTTCTTCAATAAGCTACTTTATAATGGGTTCCTACTTCTCAAATGCATGCTGATATTCTCACTAAGGCACTGGGCCTATCTTGATAAGAATTAACAACAGGTAAGTTTGGGACTCAAGGACAATAGGACAGGACAATAGGACAGGACAACAGGACATGGGACAACTTGGACAAATGAAATGAAAGAAATAATATCTGATAAGAATGAACAACAGGTAAGTTTGGTACTCAAGGACAATAGGACAGGACAACAGGACACGGGACAACTTGGACAAATGAATTGAAATACTTTAAAGTAAATAATATGATTTAGTTAGAAATAAAATAATAATAAATTAGATAAAAGGAAAAATGGATGTGATACATAGACATATGGGCAACCACATATAATGCTAAGTTATCATTGAGTTAGGTTAAAAGAAAAGCTAGGTTAGGAAAGAATAGTAATGTATAAAATGTAGAAGTTGAATAAATAGAAATGTAGATATATAATAAGTATAAGTGAACATTGCATGTATATGAATGTATATATAATTGACACCCTCCCGTGCTCAAGACAGCGGATTGAGATTGAGTGCCTTCAGGAAAGTATGATGCTTAGGACAAGGAAGAGATTTAGTTAGCATATCAGCTAACATATTACTAGTCGAGATATATTCAATTTGGAATTCAGCCTTATTAACTCTTTCGCGTAACCATTGTACTCTTGTGTTAATGTGACGAGTTCTATGTTGATATAGAGGGTTCAAAGTCAAACTGATTACCCCTTGATTATTGCCTTTAAGTTTTGAACATTCTAAATTGATGGAGAAATCATTGAATAATTCTTTTACCCAAAGCAGATCTTGGCCTCACTCTGTCATGGAATAGTATTCCGTTTCAGAGGTGGTAAGAGCCACTGACTGTTGTTTAGAAGACCTTCAGCCTATGAGTCCAAGGTGAAAGATAAGAATTCCAGAGGTGAATTTTGAATCAGTTTCCTTGTTATAATTGGAGTCGGCATATCCAATGAGGCTACCCAGTTTGCTGTCTTTAACATTGCCGAGAGACAAACCATAATCTTTGGTAGATTGAAGGTATCTTAGTACGTGAAAGAAGGCATTGAATTGTTGAACTGTGGGTTTGTTAAGATATTGAGCCAGTGAGCTAGCAGTAAAGGCTAAGTCAGGACAAGTACATAAAACTAAATAATTAAGTAAGCCAATGGCCCGACGATAGTTGAAGGGAGGTGTTGTATTAGATTTGGATTCAGAAGAGAATTGAGAGTTAGGTACTAAAGGAGTAGAGACTGGATGACAATCTTGATAGTTAAATTCATTGAGTAATTTATTGATAAATAGGTATTGGGATAAGTTGATGGTGCAATCTTTTCTATTTCTGGTAACTTTCATTTCCAAGACCCAGTTTAGTTCTCCTTGGTCATCCATGTAAAAAATCGCAGAGATTTTGTCTTTGAAGCTTTGGAAAGAGGGTCCACCTATGATGAGATAGTCTAAATGTATGAATACGTAACAAGGATTTGATTTATCACTATTGACAAAAAGACATGGGTCTGCGATTCTAGGTTTAAAACCAATATCTTTGAAGAATGAGGATAATTTCAGGTACCAACATCTAGGGCTCTGTTTTAACCCGTATAATGACTTTTTGAGATGTAGACATAGATTTTTATTTTTTGGAATGTAGCCACACGGGAATCTTAGGTGTAAGTTTTCAGAGGCTTCACCATGAAGAAATGCGGACTTAACATCCATTTGATGAAGTTCCCAATATTTGAAGGCAGAGACACCTAGTAAAAATTGTAAAGTGGTTAGACGCCAAGTGGGGGCATAGGTGTCATTATTCTCTATACCCTCTATCTGTGAAAATCCTTGAACGCATAATCTGGCTTTGTACTTGATTACATTGCCTTCTGAGTCAGTTTTCTGTTTGAAAGTCCAAGTGGTCCCTAATAGGTGATTGTGATCAGGAATGGTGATTCATTCCAAACTCCATGTTTAGGAATGCTATTGAGTTCAGCTTTAATGACTTTAAGCCATTCGTCACTTTCAGGTGAATTGATAGCTTCATAGAAATTTTTGAGTGTATGGTAAGGAGTGACAACCATGTTAATAGCATTGCCTCTACGTTTAGATGAAAGAATGTTAGAGAAATCAATATCAGAGTTGATTTCATTTGAGGGTCCTGTGTTTTTGTCTATGTAATTGTAGTGTTTAGAGGAAGTAGGAGCTGAGGGAAATTCTTCCAAACAATTGGATTCATTATTTTTGGAATAGTTGTTGTAGTGGGAAAAGTCTTGAGGTGTATCCTTGGGTAATTCAGCTTGAATTTCATTGACTTCCTTGAATGAGGTGGTGAATGAGTTTTCTAATTCAGGAAATATAAGAGTATAAATAGGTTTTCCCATTGAAATAGAGTGGGCTAAATTGAAAGTATTCAAGAATTTTACATCATGGGAGAATAAAATACTATCAGTATTAGGAGAATAAATGCGAAAGTTAATATGACCCTCACAATAACCTAAAAAGATCCCTTCTTCCCCACTTTTGTCAAACTTTCCATCTCTTTTATGTTTCTGAACATAGAAAACTACATCTGAACCAAAAGGATGTAAATCACGAGGAACCTTTGAGCTTGATCCATGCCATAATTCCCATGGAGATTTATAGTTTTTAAGGGACAAATAGGGAAGTATGTTAAGTAGAAAAGTAGCCATGCTAACTGCTTCAGCCCACCAGTGTGAGTCTAACCCAGATTTGATCAGTAGACATTTAGCCTTTTCTACTATTGATCGATTTCCTTGTTTGGAAAAGGGGTTCTGTTGAGGAGAATAGGGACCCGTTCGTAGGTGTATAATTCCTTTTTGTCTAAGGTGATTGCTGACGGCATTACTTGTGAATTCTCCACCATTGTCCAATATGATACATTTAATTTTATGTTCTTGTTGATTTTCAACTAGATTTTCATATTCCTTGTATTTTTCAAAGGTCTCAGATTTGAGATCAAGGAAGTAAACATGTCGGTATCGTGAGTGACTGTCAAAAATTTGGTAGAAATAAGATTTCCCTCCTTTTGATTTGGGGGTAATTGGTCCACACAGATCCATGTGTATAACATACAGAGGTTGATCAGGAGTAGGAAAAGTGCCTGAGTAGGATAGGATGTGTGACTTAGCTAAAGTGCAAGTTTTACATGAGAAATTGGTAAAATTTAGTGTAGGAAATAGTAATTTCATGATTTGATTATTAGGGTGACCAAAACTATGATGAATAAGTTTAAGTTTGTTTTGATTGCTCAATGAAGCAGTACCAATCTGATAAATAGGATCAGGTGACAGGGGAAAGCTGATAATTTGTCCCTTAGTAGAGCAGGTGATTAATGTGTCTCCTTTATATTTAATTTTGAATACGTTATTATCATTGATAAAACTCCAGTTGTTATGAAGTAAATCAAAAACAGAAATTAGAGTAACTTTAATCAAAGGTACAAATAAAGCATTGTTGATTTAGAATTTGTGGCCAGATGATGAGTTGAAAGATACATTGCCTTGTCCAAGGGCAAGCACTTCGTCCCCATTTGCCATGGATAATGAAATTTTTGTTGATTTAAAGTCTTTAAAGAGAGTTTTGTTGTTGAATATTGAAAAAGATGCACCACTGTCCAGTATGGCGTAGTTGTCCAGTAAGTCAGAAAATATAGAGTAAACTTTGTAACTATTACTGTTGTCCTTATTTTCTTGGTCCTTTTTACGTTTGAGAAATTCATCACGTTTTTTAGGATGTAATTGAAAACATGAGTCTTCCGAATGAAGAGCAAGAGGATTATGTTTTCCTTTTGAGCAGAAAATTTTTTTTTTGTTGTCCATTGCCAAAACAGCACCAGAAGAGTTACTTGATGAGCCTAGTACTTGACAACGTGTAACTTCAGTCTCAATGTCAGCAAACACGCTTTCTATAGTAGGTCGTTGATTGGTGATATCATATTTACTGAGTATTATAGTAGCTGCTGTTTGATAAGATTTGGGTAGGAGATTTAGAACATAATTGACCATAATGTAAGACAGTATGTTTTCTTTAAACAGATCAGAAGCGACATCACGTAGTAGCTTGATGCTGCTTCTGAATTCGTCCATAGCCCCTAAGATGTTGCTTTCTGAGAATTTTATTTTAAACAGTTTATTGATGACATAAGAGCAGTTTTGACTGGATTTAGAGGCGTAATGGTTTTTTATACGTGTCCAGAGTTGGGCTGGTTCCACAGCCTCATCATCAAGAATAAATTTGTGTTGGTTGGCATGATCCATAAACATCTTGATAATAGTATTTGTTTGACGTTGCCGTAATTTAAACACTGAGAGTAGTTCAGGATTCGTTGGAACCGGATTTTCCTCATTGAGAAATTGATCCAGATTTCTGACAGTGAGAGCATATTTGAGGTCTGTTTTCCATGTACTATAATTTTTATCGTTTAATTTTTCAATACCTTTAATTTTGGAAAAATTAGAGTTATCTTGCAGGTATGGAAAATTAGGAGGTGAAGGGGGAGAATTAGCCATGGCAGTATACGTGGAAGATGAGGAGCTGGATGATGATGAGCTAGTATTGGTGGAATCAGGAGTTGCCAGTTTTAGATGATTTGCAGGGGCGCTGGGCCCATAACCCTGATAAGAATGAATGACAGGTAAGTTTGGGACTCAAGGACAATAGGACAGGACAATAGGACAGGACAACAGGACACGGGACAACTTGGACAAATGAAGTGAAAGACTTTAAAGTAAATAATATGATTTAGTTAGAAATAAAATAATAATAAATTAGATAAAAGGAAAAATGGATGCAATACATAGACGTATTGGCAACCATATATAATGCTGAGTTATCATTGAGTTAGGTTAAAGGAAAAGCTAGGTTAGGAAAGAATAGTAATGTAGAAAATGTAGAAGTTGAATAAATAGAAATGTAGATATATAATAAGTATAGGTGAACATAACATGTATATGAATGTATATATAATTGACACATCTCTCACTTTTCTAAGAAGGAAGGATGTTTGTGTGTGGTAAAAAAACAAAATTAAATAAATAAATAATAATAATAATAAGAGAAGAAGAGTCATAATTTTCATTTCATTCTAATTTTTATTTTATTTAATTTAATTTTGTCTTTTTTATGTCATCTTTTTTTTCCCTACAGAGTTGGTTATTTTGTTGGGTGGAATGGTTAATGGGGGAGATCATGGTGGTAGTTTTAAACTGGTTTTAATGACTAAGTGGGGGGATGTTATGTACTTAGTCATTGTTTTAGATATACTGTTGCAGCGGTACCTCCTGTTCTCCGGTTCTTTCCGGAGTCCAGTTGGCTGATACCGTGCAACAATAGAAAAGGTCATGATGAAGGTTCAGTTACTTGGTGGGGATAATACCCAGAAATTTGAATTCTTGCTTTGATGTAGGGTATGAAGGATTTGAAATTTTTCCAGCATTTGAGGGTAGGCCTTTATCAGACATATACTATGGCCTTTCTTTTACTATTAGTACACTTTTTTTAATGAAGTAGAGTCAAAAAAGAACTTATATAATTAGCATGCCTGTACAGTCCAGAGCCCTTCAAGTCTATTGCGCAGTTTCAGCACACAGAACGTTAGAGAGCCAAAAATTTGGATTACATACCTGTCTCACGGCATCAGCACTCATAACTCTGGAAAGAACCGGGGAAGCTGGATGCCGTGACAACAGATTCTATACACAACAGCCAAGCACATTAGTCTAACAATAGATGTATTCAGTTTTCTATTTAGTTTAGAAGAAAATTTAAATTTCAAAGGCAGTGGTGAGATCTCATTTGAACATCCATTTATTTCAAAAGATGAGTTAAATTATGTAGCATTATGTTAATTTTTTATTCTTTATGAAAATTGTTATGGAATAGTTTAATAGTTGCAGGAAGACAGTAGAATATTCCAGAACAATAGGTAAATAGTACTTCTAGAGTGAAAAAGGTGTAATCACAATAATGAATATCAATGATTAGCTCCACAATAAATATGTTGTACAGAGAATAACTCAAACCTTCTATTCCTTAAAAGGATTTTCCCCATTACAACTTGGCTATACTGTTGAATTTGATAGAGCATGAGTGAAATTTAGGACATTTTTGAAAGATACAGTGACTTGAAAAAAGCTTGCTGTGTTTTCATCTTCCATCCCCCGCCAAAAACATGAATTTAGGTCGCTTTTAGCGGTGATGAGGGGCAAAAAAAGAGCAAGGTTTTTTCAATTAGCTGTACCTTCGATATTTCAAAGTATTATAAATCTAAATAATGGTTTTGGGTGATTATTTGAACAGCTTTTTTCACATCACAACTGATTAAATTTATTCTTTTTCAAGTTACTTTATCTGACTGAATACTTAGCATTGCCTCCCTCTTGTACCAAAATAATTATTAAATAATTACTCTGTGTTGGACACATTCATAGACGACATCTTTATTAGTAATATGAATACTTATATATTTTATGCTAACACGTATATGGTTCGGTTATCAAAAAAAAAATCAACTACATGACCCCAAAAACTTCAAATGAGGCGAGTGGCGTGTTCAGGAGCAATATCGCCGCTTTAAATTTATTTGTAAAAACACAATAGAATGGCCAAAGAAATGGTCGGATATCTTTTTAAGAGGTTACATGAACTATTGACGCTTCAGGCAATTAGGAACACACCCTACTTCCAACCAATTGTGTCCGATCGGAGAGAAAGTGAAGATTTTTACAGCTGTTGTACCGTTTATATAAATAAATATTTAAATGTATAACTTAGTTAACTTTTTTGTTGTGCAAAACCGAAGAAAAAAGTCATCTTATTCGAGGAACGCCAGGCTGAGTTGAAGTTGACAACTTGGATACATATTCAAAATACTTACATAGAGACGATTTCACTCTCATGATTACAAGTAAAATTGTATCTATAATAGGGACAAGATAAAGGATAGACATTGCAGTTTCAATTAATGATGATCGGCCTCAAGTTCATCTCAATTTTTGTAGATCAAAGGGACTTTAGATTGAACTGTAGGCAGAGGTACGCCTCAACAGTTTAATCTAGCCCGTTGCTTCGCGTATTCTAAGAATATGCTGAAATGAGTACATACTTACGTATATTGTTGTATTTGAGGTTATCAGGCTGGAAACTGCTTTTTTTTTTTTTTTTTTTGCCACAATAATTTTTACATGAAAAATCCCAAACAAATAAACAAAGCTAAATCAAGTTGGTTGTACTTCATTTTGAAAGGGATTTAATTTATCATGGTGAAATTCAATTGATAAAGACAAGAAGGTTAAAGAAGAGAAAAGAGTCACGTTCCTTTAGATTTGTGTCGTTGATTGAAGAGATTTATCTCTTCAGTAGTTGTATGTACAGTCAAGTTGGTCATCAGATCAACGTAAAAATGCCTGCTCTGTCGTTAAATGGATTATCAGATGCTCGTGATCAAGAAAGAATGAAAACGCTGCACCTATGTCAAACCATCTAAGGTATTATATTGGTTTTTATGAGATGAGATAGTTTTATCATGACTTGCTTTTTCTTTACTGTTCTTTTTTGCTGTTCTTTTTTTTATTTTATTATTCATTTATTTTTCCCAACCCCCACCCCCATTCTATCCTTTCTTTTTCGCTCCCTTTTTTTTTGGGGGGGGGGGGCGGGGGATTAAAATTTGGCCACATTTACACTTCTCCCTTCTTAACGTGGGTTAACAGCCAACCCCTTTTTTTTCATCGGCAATGGGGGAAAAGCTGAATTGAAATTGCCGAAGTGGTAAGAACTCTCAGACTAAATAACTGATAGCAACCGCGACTGCGAGTTAAGCACAAAGAAAAGCGCAAGAACTAAGGGGTGTTCTTGTTGCCGAGCTTCGCGCATCTGCCAGCGCACTTCTTTTGTGGAAAAATATTTACTTGGTGTATGAATTTGGCTTAAAGTATTTGCCCATTGTACTAAACATGTAAATCGTGGTGTTGCATGTACATAATCTAGATGAATCCTATGAAGTAGATTTGTGGAGAGAATGTGGCTTTTTGAGGTAGTCCCGTAATTCATTCTAGCTTACTCCAAGCTTGCAGTTTGAGAGAGTTGCATTTAGCAGTTTTCCAACTCATTTTTTAAGATTTATTGCAATAATAAAACAAATTTATTCCGATTTTTCTTCCATCTTAAGTTATCTATTCATTTATTGAACGCTTACATTTTACAAACTATATTCAACTAGTCAGCATCTGGCAAACATAGATTGAAGGAAGTATATAATTGAATCAGAAATTACCCCAGGCAAAATTTCGAATATAAAGTTGACCTATCTGAACGCCCTTTCTTCTATCAAATCTATCTGTTTGTCTATCTTTCAAATTTGTCCTTTCTCTGCTTGTGTGTCAGTATTCCGCTGATCGTAAAACACGATTTTCCATCACGTTTGCACCTGTCTGATTTCAGCCGGCCTTGCGCTTGGATCATAACTGTTCGGAGCACCTGTATATTCCAAGCCATAATATCCTTTATTTGAGGCCAAAAATTATTGTTTAGTCCCTTTGCCGCAAAGTTTTTTTTTACCCTCACGCCACAAAATATTCGGTGGCTTAACCCTTCTACCTGTTTGTTTTCTTTGCTTTATTTACGTTGTTAAAAAAAATACCTGGCTTCTCACCGTCCGAAAATTGCTTCTGCATTGCTTTTTGCCCTGCATGTATTTTCCTCCCGCCATTTAACTCGGGATATTTTATTTAAATTTTCAAACAAAGCGGCTACAAGCACCAAAGCATCTGCCTTTGTATCATTTTTCCTCAATCTTCTATCTATCATTCAAGTATCAACTCCTACCATACCAGCTTGAGAGATACCTAGAATAATTGTTATCTTCCCGTAAGGTAAGTTTGAATTTGTGTAAAATCATAACGTCAACGTCTCTACTTTCTTAAGCAACATAGTTTTTCTTTGTGATTAGTTTTTAGGTTTTTTGGAATTTTTAATACTCGTCTTCCTTTCTTGAATATTTGCTCATTTTTGTAAAATACTTTTCTGTCCATTATTTTCATTTATCTGATCTTTTAAAATTTCGTGTTATATTCTCATTTTTTTGGCTTTAGACTAATAAAGGATATTTTTGTCTATACGCTCTTTTATGTAATGGATGACTTATGTAGAACAGTAGTATCTGGACCTGTTTCAGGAGAAGAGAGTCCATCAAGCTCATATTTACCGGTTCAAAAAGTCAAGAAACCTTGCTTATCAAGAGGCAGCCCACCAACTAATCCCAGAGGGCAAAAGGTCGATAAGATCAAAGCATCCGCAACAAAGAAGGTAAGTGCCAGCCTTTGAAACCCCAAAATTTTGAAAGAATGTATTAAAAAATGCATTTCATTTAAGAACCTATTGATTGATCTAGTTTTCTTGCAATTTTATTAGGCATTTGAATCAATGTCAGCACCCACCTTAGCATTTGAGCCACCTACCCCCATTGAAAATGGATTTTCAACTGCCCAAATTTCATCCACAGCAAGAAATACATCTCGATTTTCCGGAAATTCAGGTTCATTTTTTTCCTTATCTCTTTGTGCTTGATATTTACTCATTTTTTAATGATTTTCAGAACTATCAAAGGTGAGGGAACGAAATTCTAACCAAAAGTCTTTTCCAAGAGCAGATCCATCATCATTTTCAACCCGATTAAGCTATGGCCAACCCATTGCTCGCTCAACATCGCCTGGAAAAGCTGCTTTCCAAGATTCAGTGGAGCCTATGGTGGGTTCTAAAAGAAAACGCTCTCAACGAGAAGTTTCAACTGCATGTTCTTCTGGAACCTCTCCAAACATTGAGCCCAAAAGCGACTTTTTATCCATCGATCCTACGGCACTAAAGCCTCCATTAAGTAAAGCTACAAACTTAAGAAAAGATCCCTCGGCTTTGAATCAAGTTCAAGCTTCTCCATTTATTAATCAAATTGTCGTACAACACGGCCCGGACGGCGCCATCACAGGAAAATATCAGCGTCCACTCACCTCTACAGGAAGGCCTTCACATGCGCGTAAAACACCACCGGGGCATGTTAAACGTCCGCGAAATGCATTTATACTCTTCAGGTCTTTTGCGTGTTCTTCCAACCTCATTCCTCCTAGCGTTGAAAAGGATCACCGTCAAATCAGCCGCATTGTCAGTCATCTATGGAAGAATCTAGATCCTCAAGAACGAGCTAAATGGGAACAAGATGCTGAAGCAGAAAAAGAACTACACCGTAAACTTCACCCAGATTATCGCTATAAGCCTGTTTATCGAAAAGATTCACCGTCCAAGAAAAAAACTGGAAACGGTAGTGCAAACAATTCCCATGCTTCTAGAAAACATGTATTGATGAAGAAAAACGCCCGAGATATAGAAAACTCTCCAGAGGTTACCGTCTATGGCGCAACATTACCTCAAATGGCTAAGTCACATTATCTTATGGCTGAAAATTTTCAATGCAGCAAAAAAACTGAGAAAACCCACGATAGAGAGGAAGAAATTCGGTGTGAAGCAGTAGCCAAAGTTGTTATGGAAGCCAGAGTATCTGGCATAGAGCTTGACGAAACTCAAATGGAAGAAAGGGTATGGGAAGAAGTTCAAGCAGCCAAAAGAAAAGCTGAAGTCAGGAATCGAATGAATTTCGAGTATCCCGATCAACATTATTCTTGTGAAGATATTCTAAAGGATTTATCTAATCAGTCTCATCAAGAAGCTCCACAGAATTCTGGCGAAAACAATCAAAAAACGAAGAGTGGCACCACCTTGAGACTTTCGCATAGAAAATCAATATTTAGCAGAGCTAATAGCGCTCCACCACCACCCAGTCCAGTCAGGATAATGCATCTTCGGGAAGAGGTTTACAATCCAAAAGCAAGAGGTAACCGAGGTTTGTCCATTTTTTAGTTTACTTGATCGATTTACACAAGTATTTCCTTTTAACTGAAGCTTCTCATGCGCAGAATTATCACCTGATTTCCCTAAGCCTAGAACTTTTGAACAAGGAGGAGAGTATCCGCACCTCTACACAAGTTCCCTGCCCCAGCTCACATTTGGACATGATGAATTTATATTTCCTACGCATGATCAGCCGTCTAACTATCATCTTGGCGAAGGTTCACCAAATAATCTTAACCTTCCCATTTTTTCAGATGGGATGTTTCTCGAAAATTCTGGGGGCCTTCAATTTTGCCCTACGGCATCCAATTTATCTACTCAGTTAGATCCCAGCGCTTTTTATGCCCCAGTTTCAATGTATGAGTTAAACTCAAATCCATATTTTGACACTCACCCGCTCAACGGTCCATTTGGCGATTGTGGTGAAGAGAGTGGGGGGTTTGTTACAGGATGTGGTTTTTTTAGAGATTCAATAATGGATGAGGTAAACGGAGAGAACAATGATGCTCTAAAAAGTCAGATGGACAATTACACTTTCGGAAACAGCATCGCGAGCTCTTCATTACTTGCAGGTGATCCCGTTCCTAGGTCAATGAATGATAATCAACACTGTGGATTTGAGTCAAGAAATGAATCGACTTATCGTTTCGAAGAAAATTTTAACGGAGACAACGAATTTATGCTCACGTGTCCCTCAAATTCTTTCTTTAGAAAAGCCTCGGTAAATTTTATTGATGGTATGGAATCAAGACGTCGCAGCTTCACGATAATTCCTAAAACAGGTGCTTTAGTGGAAGCCATAGACTCTGCTCGAAAGGATGCAGCAGGGTTGGGCTCTGGTGAGCAATGTCAATCAGCTCGGAGAAAATCCGTATTGCTGGAAGGGTTAGGCGAATTTCCGGTATTAAATTTCAACCCCGATTTTTTGAATAATTATTCAGGCGAGCAACACTGGCCGTACAATATTGACAGTGAAGGTACTTGCCACTTATTATTTTTAATAGAGTAGAAAATGTTGCCTTTTCCCTCCACAGGTTAATAAGCTTTGTTTATTTTTGATGTTTTAAAGCCAAACCCTTCTCGACAGAGACAAATGGGCTGTTCTGCATATCCAACGTGAATGGCTCTTTCGAGGATCAATCTCACATTTCAAATGAAAATTCAACGCTGGACGATGGAGAGTTGCACCTCTATTCCAATGCTTTCGAAACAAACCAAGAAACTCAGTTGGCTGGATTATATTCTAATTCAGCTGAAAATGCATATGGCAATAATTTGGGATTTGATCATTTTTCTAAAGCCGATGAGAGTTGCTCCACTGCTGCACATCAGACTACACTAGAGTGCATTACTGAAGAACAAACTCATGGAGAGTGGGGATCACCCAGTGAAATTGGAACTACTTTAAAAAAATTGAACGCTGATCGATCAGGAATGGTCTCTTATCTTACATCAACTGATATTATTCAATCTACCTCAGAACAACCTTACAAGTCTGAAAATGTGGGTGCTGATTACCATTATTCTGAACGACTAAATCCTTCTCTCTCGTCGGGTCAAGATCAACAAGAACAGCCACAATATCTTTACCTGACAAAAGAGCAGTCTAAGCAACAAGATCTCATTAATCACATCCTTGCGGCGGGATTCGGAGTCACCTTTGAATCAGAAGCCAATCCACAAATTGTTTCCGATTTAAATTCACCGGAACAAGATGTACCTTACAACTCTTCAATAAATACCATGGCAAATTCTGATGTCATAACTGGCATCCCGATATTTGACGAGTCTATAGGCCGACCGGTCTCTCCAGACGCAATTTAGAAAAAAACTTCCATTTTTCTCACACTTGTAAATATATTTGTTCCAAAAATTTGATCTTCCCACCGAATGTTGCACTCCATCTATCAAAAAAATTGGAGGTTTTGTAGTTGTATTTTTTTTAAAAAAGGTTGTTTGTTTATAAAGATATATTTGTTTTTGATACCTATATCCTTACAAAGATTAAACAAAAATTAACGAAAAAAATAAATAAATAAACAACGTCTAACTAAAGCTAAGATAGTTTGAAAGGATAGCGGGCTGATACGTGTACATAAAATGTCTTTGAGTTTAGTTTAACAAGTTGTAAAAACGTAAATCGATTTCCATTTGTGACTGTTTGTTAGTTTATATGATGTGTAGTCTATTTTTTCTTTAGATAGCCAGCTTGATGTGTTGAAAATGAAGGAGATTTGCTATTCTGGTACCGAACGGTATATCGATACAAGACGCGTTTTTTATGATGTTAATCCCAGAAAAGCCTAACGTTCTTCATTTGAGTTGGACTGTAACTATCTTGGCTACAATATCCAACTTCCCCAATAGGACAATATCTTGTATTTTTGCACTTTGCCGCTTCCTCCATCCCACACTTTGTAGATAGCATGTGACTTCCACCTAGCAAATCACAAGTTATATTTACTACATAGAGTAGCTTTCAATTTGCACACAATCATCAAGTATGCAATGTCTTGATCCTGAGTGCTGATTCATATACTTGAGTGGATGTTTTTTTATTTTTTTTATTTCGTGCAACCCCACCCGACTTGGGGCATGAAGAAAGCAGACAAATATGTTAGATACAAGCTTAGTAGGCGTGATAAGGTGAAAGGATCATGGTGGGGCATTTAGAGGGAAACAAATTAGAAAATCATTTGGGCGAGGGGAACATTGTTTGGGAATCTATTAGTATTAATAAGAAAGGAAGCAACATAGAATGTAATTGGTGAAGGGGATAACAAAATTGAAGTAGTGAATTTGAGTTTGTTTTTATCGGCTAAGCCAAACAAGGCTTTGCGCTCAGCAACATGCGCTGGGCAGACGAGTAGTACGTGTTCTGGTGTGTCTGAGGCACGGAAGTTGCAGAGAGTACAAATGGGTGAGGAGACAGCTTTAAATCGGAAGAGATAATGTTTCAATGGAGAGTGGCCTGAGCGGCACTACACAAATGCTGTCGCATGTGCTCTGGGGAGGCTTGACAACACCTGGAAACACTGGGGAGGATTGAAGCGACCCCGGAGTTTTCTAAGTGTGGTACTGTTGGGAGGGGATAGGAGTATTTTTTTTGAGTGTGACTTAATGTGGAATTTTAGGGCTAACATAGAAGGAGGGGGGGAGGTAAAAGACAAGAGTGACTCAGCTAAGGAAGCCATCAGGTGTGATCCATTGGCTAGTTGGCCAGCCATCTCATTTCCTTTCACCCCAGCATGGCCCGGGCACCAATGAAGGGTGAGGACAATATCTGGGTTTGCTTTCTTTATCGCAAGGACTGACTTAGCAATTGAGTTGAGTAGGGAGTAGTTGTGGGTTGTTGGTGAGGATGAGGATAAACTTCTGATAATCGACTGGTTGTCTGAAAGGAGAGTAAGTGTTTTGTAAAGGGGGTGAAACGGATTATTGAGAAAGAGGCGTAAGCCTAGGTATATTCCAAACATCTTCAACTCAAAAACTGAGAAGAGGTGTTGGTCACCAAGGTGTGCCACAAAAGGTAGAGATTGGCCGGGGTCAAAAGCAGCTGCAAAAGTCCCGGACTGTGATTTAGAGCCACCAGTGTAGATGAAGTATGACAAATTGGATTTGGAAGAAATTAGGTTGTTTGTCTTGACACGTGCCAACTCCTTTGTGTTATCAATTTCTGCAGAGAAGAGGGGGGGGGGGCAAGGCTGAAATGGGGAATGGTGTTGGGAGTCCAGGGAAGCTAAGGGAAGAGAGGGGGGAAATATGTTTGTTTCTGCAAATATGTGCAGCTGGTGTTGGTGTGTTTTGATAAGAATGAACAACAGGTAAGTTTGGGGCTCAAGGACAATAGGACACGGGACAACTGGGACAAATGAAGTGAAAGAAATAATATCTGATAAGAATGAACAACAGGTAAGTTTGGGACTCAAGGACAATAGGACAAGGGACAACAGGACACGGGACAACTGGGACAAATGAAGTGAAAGACTTTAAAGTAAATAATATGATTTAGTTAGAAATAAAATAATAATAAATTAGATAAGACGAAAAATGGATTAGCTGTCGTAGAGCATATGTACAATAATACCTGATAAGAATGAACAACAGGTAAGTTTGGGACTCAAGGACAATAGGACACGGGACAACTGGGACAAATGAAGTGAAAGACTTTAAAGTAAATAATATGATTTAGTTAGAAATAAAGTAATAATAAATTAGATAAGAGGAAAAATGGATGCGATACATAGACGTATCGGCAACCATATATAATGCTGAGTTATCATTGAGTTAGGTTAAAAGAAATGCTAGGTTAAAAAGAATAGTAATGTAGAAAATGTAGAAGTTGAATAAACAGAAACGAAGATACATAATAAGTATAAGTGAACATAACATGTATATGAATATATATATAATTGACATGTTTTGGGGAGGTGAGAGTTGAGGAGGGATTTTTCCAATTGGGCCATTGGGTTTGTGGATGGGATGGTGAGGAGTCTTGCCCATGCTGTGTTGACCATAAGGTCCAAGTGCTGTTTGCAGGTGAGAGAGTTTGAACCATGTAAGAGAAGGATTAACAAGGTAGAGAAAAAGCAACCCAAGGCTCTTCTTAGTGCTTTGTTATCTACCACCTGTAAGAGTTGAGTAGTTCTTGAGTTCTTCTTAGGATTGTGCTAGACAATAGCAGTGTAATCTGCTCTAGAATGTACTAAGGAAGTAATCAGTGCTCTGTATTGTCTCAGAGGGATACCCCAACCTGACAACACAAGATGGTGGATGGATGTGGCTGCTTGATGGCCAATTGCTATTAATTTGTTTCCATTAGGAGTAAATGATAGTTGGGGATCAAGGAGGGCTCCCATCCATTTCAGAGAAGGAGAAGGGCAAAGGAGATGTCTGTCAAAGGAGAGAGAGTGAGGGGAGGCTAATATATGTTTGCAATTGGAAAACAGCATCCATTTTGTCTTGCATAAATCAAAAACTATGGCATGTTTAAAACCCCATGCTGTTGCTTCTGTTCCCAGTTGTGAGAGTACATCCACCACCTTCTCAGGATCCTTGCTTGCAGTTAGGAATACCACATCATTGTGGTATGAAATTATATATAACATATAGGAGAAGAGAGAGTGTGGATCCCTGTGGGAGTCCCTTGTGAGAGAAGGAGGCAGGGGATTTGTAGGAAGAGAAGGTAATTCTAGTTTTCTTTCCTGTCAATGAATCATCAATAAGGGAGACTAAGTTGTGGGGGAGAGGCAGTGAGTGTAAAAAGTGGGATAGTCTTGTTGTATTTGTTGATGGGAGGGCTCCCTTAACATCCAGAGACAGAGCTCCAAAGGTGTTACCTTTCCTCCATTGATCCTTGGTCCAGGTGGTCAGGTGGAGGAGAGTGTCGGAGGTGCTTCTGAGGGGGCAGCCTCCATAATGAGTGTCAGGGAGAAGGTGACTATTTTCAATGAGATAAGATAAGCTCCTGGTTAATAATGCTTCAAGAAGCTTCCCCACAGTATTAAGGAGAGCTATGGGACAGAGTAATCCAGGCAGCCTGGCTTGGGTATAATGACTGTTTTTGCAATCTTCCAAGGGTTGGAATAGTGCCCTAGGTCAAGACAATTCTGAAAGAGGGGGAGGAGAAGTTTGGCTACCACATTAGGGTTCTAGTTAAGGAGAGAGTTGGGTATCCCGTCCAGACCAGGTGCTTTAATTTTCATTGTTCTCAAGAGGGCTGCAGTGATCTCCTGGACTGTGAAGGGGGGAGGAGGGATCTGAGAGGGGGGGCACAATGATATCTGAGAGGTCACAAGAAGTAGACACTACTGAGGTGCCTTCAAAGAGAAGCTGGGCCTTCAGTAGGTTGTCTGTTACCAGGGAACCATCATGGTTTAGTAAAGGGGGGTTTGAATGGATGTTTGCAAGTTTAGTTCCTCTTTATGATGTTATTGAATTGGTTGATTCTTCTCACACTACACACCAAGTAAAATATCCACAATGGGGATATTTATGCGTGAGTGGGGGATATTTTAGGGAGGAGCATAAGGACAGAAAAATAAAGTAACAAAATCAAGTTCAAGAAAATAAGGATGAGAAAAGTAAGTGTAAAAAATCATTTGGAACCATGAGAATTTTTTTTCTCAAAACAAAAAAATTGTAAAAAAATAAGAAAAAAAATAAAAAAATAAAAAAAATAAGAAAAACAAAATTTCTTGTATTTGCAAGATATACTTCTTATTTTTCTCACACATATTTTTTTGCACATATTTTTTTTGCACATATGTATTTTTCTTGCACTTATTTTTCTGTCCTTATGTCACTCCCTACAATATCCCAAACTTGCACATGAATATCCCCATCAGAGATATCTTACTTGGTGTGTAGTGCCAATGACTAATGGTTATCACCACTTGAATAAGTTTATATAATTATTTTTATACTGAAACACAAATATATATATGCACATATAACCCTAACATATAGCCTTTTATCTCTTTTATGCTTCAACTTGGGTTATATTGAAAGAAATAAAACAATAGATAAAATAATATAGGGTAAATATATACAAAGTCCTAAAACCATCTCCAGAAGTTCTAGAAAATATTCATTGGCTAAATGCATTTTACAGGCGCCATTTGTTACTTGATTGCAATATACATCACCCATATGCAAAAAATTTAACCAAAAACAAGTTAGAGAATCCACAGCCATTTCAGCAAATATTCAGTAGCTATATGCAGTACACTGGCACCAATTGTTACTGAATTGAAATATTCATCAGAGCATCTACCTTCATGTTGGTAAAAAATAAGTATTTAATTGCATGTTACTTGGTCATTTCATAATGAATTTCAATATTCTGTTGAGACCTAAGACACATAGTGATTAAGATACTTGACTACATAACAGCAGTATATAAACCTAAGTAAATGATAGAAATTAAAGTATTAGATTTCTAAGCTAAACAACCATCTTGACTTTCTCAGGTTATGGGCTTTCCCACCTAAAAGAATATTTTTTCATTTGCTGCAAAGGGTGACCTTACCTTAGAAGATATAAAGTTTTCCCACAAATATTTTTCTTTTCTTCTTCTTTCCTCTTCCTAGCACTTCTTATCTCTCTTCTTTTTCTTTTTCCTTTTAAAAAATCAAATAAAAATAAAAAAATAAATACAATTAGGTCATTTTTGGTAGCTCAAAAGTAAAAAACATTCTGATTGGTGCGGATGGACCCAATTACTGAAAGTATAAAAAACAATAAATTAAATATAAAAATATATATATATATATTACTTCTTCTCTTTTTTTTCTTTCTTTATTAACAAACCAAATTCTCATTTCTTATTGCTTCAATCATTATTATTCTCCCTTTTAATATATATTTTTTCTTTCTTTTTCCTTTTCTTACCAGTATAATTTTGAATGTCATGAGCTTCCTCCCTACCAACCAGGTGTCAACATGAAAATATGGCAACACTGCGAGAGTCTCCAGCAAGTACTGCTGAACAACACAAAAATCAACCTGAAAAACCACAACAAGTCAGGACATTTAAAGAAGCTGGATGGAACAAACATTTCACTTTTGGAAAATTGAAAAAGGCAAAGCCCTGGATTGATGCCACTCCCAAGCTGAACACAACAGGTGAAAATTTCCTAAACTGGTTATGAAAATTTCAACAGCTGATTTGAAATTTCATCTGGGACAAATATTATGTGGACAACAGGAAACAGAAAATCAATCTTCACAAAGACTACTTAGTCAATACACTCCTCATAGAATATGTTGACCACCACATCCAAGAATTGATTGAAAATGGTACCTATCCATCAGCATTCAATCTACATGCATTTCTTTTCACCAGTTTCAATCAAAGTACCCAGATTCATCATCTTAACCTCTGGAAAGAATGTTTGAATACACATTTTAAAGATTATCCTTTGGGTGTCAAATATATGCAAGCCATATACAAAAAATTCAGGACCATAAGAGCCTTTGGAATGGATCTTGCCATGGAAAATATCATGGGATTAATTTTACAACAACAAGCTCAAGGCCGTTCCAGATTAGAATATTATATAATGACTCAAATAAACACATTATATTGTCTTAGTGATATACCTTAATTGAAAGAATTTTCCCAAGTCTTCATAGATTGCCAAATGCAAGAGGCACTCAAATCAAAAACCATCTGAAGATAAAATAACTATACCCCAACAATTTGAAATCTCATTTCAAGAAAATCCAAATCAATTAAAGAAGATTTTGATAAGAAATGCACAAAAAAGACTGTTTTTATTGGTGAAATTGACCAGGTCATTTTGCTTCAGACTGTCAAGTCTCTAACAGAAAAAGCATGTCCAACAATACAAGTCATAGCTATACTGCTCATTACCCTGTTCCTTTCTATACAGAATACCCTTATCAAATTATTTTTCAACACTTACCTCAACCACCTAGGAAAACTAATCAAGAAAATAGAAAATCTGACTATTATCACTCAAACTATGATAAAGACATAAGACCATTTAAATCAAAACTACTAAAAATTGACAATTCTCAAGAACCATCAGAAATAGAAATAGAAATGCTATCAATCTCTGACAGTGGACTGCTTCCTATTTTAGAAAGTGGGGCTACTCACCATATTACAGTAAAAAAAGCAACTTTTTGACATATGTTAACCTGTCCAATCCAATACCACTTAAAGTAGCAACTAATGGCTCCAAAAATTTCATTACAGGAAAGGGATGTCTCATTTTCCCAGGGCCAAATGGGAATAACATTGAAACTAAATTTTTTTATTATTGAGACAGAGCCTTGGGTACACTTATATCACAAGAATCATTGATCTTGGCTGGCTGTAAGATAAATTTCAACTGTAAAGATATAAATATCTTCTCTAAAGATGGAATGTTAATTTTTATGGCAAAATTCAATAACAGGAACTGGACTCTTCCATGACCATTTCCAAGACATTTACTTAATGTTTTACTATCTGATACCAATTCTGTATTTAGCAATTTGTTAACTGATATGCAATATAAACCCTTCACTTACAAAATATTTAAAGAGACTGATGTTAAACTAAATAAATTAAAAATTGACATTGATAATACTGAGACATTATAATATGGGCATACAACCTTTGGTCACAGAAGCCTTCAGCAAATAAGAAAATTATTCAGCCATAAATTATCTGACAGTATCCCTGATATGCTTCTAACAGGAAAAATTTACTGTGAAGAATGAAAAATTTCAAGATCAAAATGTACTGATCCAATAAGCCTGTCAAATCAATATAATGCAACTTTTTAAAGAAAACACTATAAATGGAGGTATGTATTTATTAACAATGTTGGAATTGGGATCAAGCTATGGTAATGTAGGAATTATAAAAATAAAAGAAAAATCTAACAAGATTATTAAAAATTATATAACTTGGCAAGAGAGAAGAGCTGACATCAAAATCAAACTTATGAAGAGAAAAAATAGAGGTGATTTTTTCAATAAAAAGATGAAAAAATGGCTTTACTTACACAGAATAGATCATGAATTTTCCCTTCCCTATTACCATGGGCAAAATGGTGACATTTAACTCTTCAATCAAACAATTTCTGACATGGGTACAACCATTTTACTTGATAGTACCTTTCCAAAATATTTTTGGGGCCCTACTTTTCTTTGGGCAGTCTACACCCAAAACTGACTTCCTAATACTTACAGTAGATATATGAAACCCTGCATGAAAATATTTAAGACTAAACCACAACTAGATCATCTCTGTATATTTGGATCTACAGCATATATGTCGGTCAGTCGTCTAGAAGAGGTAAGAAAAATAGGAGAAAAAGGAGGAGAGAAGTAGGAGGACAAGGGAAAATAAATAAATAAACCAAAAATATATATTTAATTTATTTGAGAGGGAAACAACGGTGAGCAATTTTGAGAGGTGACAAAAACTTGGTTTTTATTAACAATAATATTATTAAATGTAAGGGTTCTGCGCGGCAAACAATTTTAATTACTATCAGACTTAAAGCAACCTTTGATTTGTTGTATAGAATTTAAATTAGATTTGTATTACTAATAAAAAAAAATATAAACGTAATAAATTGGTTATTTAATTTGTTGAGTGTGTAATAAGTGATCCGGCTACAGGGGATTATCCAAGGCCCTTTTATAGGCAATGGGTCCTCTGAAGCGCTACTATATTTGTAAATACAATGATTAGAATGGAATAAAACAAACATATCAAAAGAATAAATGAAACATAACAATATAGAGAAAAACATGAAACAAATAATTAAAAGCCCAATCAAGAATCCAATTTCCCCGCCATTAATTCCCAAATCAGTAAGTGACAATAGTGAATAACTAAACAAGATTGGAAACATAGGAACTATGAGAAATATAATTCCAAACAGATGGTACATTCTGATTACAGGACATTTTAAGTGAAACAAAAAAATAATTTGACGCAACAAAACAAGCAATTAATCTCAATTTAGTCCAAATTAATTTATTTGTTTTTTCTAACACAATTAAGGGCCAAAAGAAGCGTCATTAATTATTGTTTAGTATCATATGAGAGGTATTATTTAATATATAAATTTAAGTAATTAATTTAAATATATTATAAATCAAATTTACACTTGTAATTATAATATATGTTTTTTAATTAATTAAATATAAATTTATAATTATTAAATACATAAAAATGCGCCATTATTTGTAGAAGTTATTATATTATGCTCAATTTAATTGTATATAAAAATATATATAACCAATAAATTTAATGTAACACTTGTATATAATAAAATTTTTATATAATTTCATTATACAATAAAATATTAGGTTATATTCATTAAATACAAGTCTTACCCACTTTTTAGGGTTTTATAATTTATATATCATTTACTGGACTCCTGGAATAGCCTGGCTGACACTCCCTCACTCTAAAAAAAACAATAAAAAAAAATGCTAAGATTTTTTCTTTTTGTATTTTTTCAACAGAGCAGGCAGATTTGAAATTTCCTTGCCAGGTATCCATGCATCATGTTCAGATGATTTGTTCTTATATCTCAATAAATATTCAGTACCTCTTTCAGAAGTGATAATTCTATCATTGAGAATTTTATCAATTTCTGCTGTTTCTGTGACTTCCTGAGGGTTCTTCTTAGGTCTTCCTCTTCTTTTTGGAAATAAGTCACTGTTGGAAGTATAAGGTTTAAGCAAAGAAATGGGAAAGACAGGATGTTTCCTATCATATGGAGAATACAATACAACTTCTACTGCATTATCACCAACCATTCTTTTAACAACAAATGGTCCTACAAAAGGATCTTTTAATTTGTGGTTACCTTGTAAATTGAAATGGACAGTAGAGATCAACACTTCATCACCCTTGTTAAATGTGTATTCTTTATGGGATTTATCCCATCTTTTCTTTTCATATTCAAATGCTTTATCAATACAACTCTGAGCATGTTTTCTGCATAGCTGTTGCATTTGCATAAAAGATTTTACACCAGGGTGCAGTTCCAACTTAGGTAATTTATTATTGAGAATTTGAGCAGGAGTGTTTGGGACATAACCTAACCAAAGCTCAAAAGGCTTTTTCTCAGTGACAGAATGAACAGTGCTATTATATGCAAATTCAAGACCAGGCAAAAGAGTGACCCAATCATGAGTAAATCTGTCATTATCTTTATATTCTAAACCAAAGGCACAATACCTTCTAATCATATCTTCCAGAGTTTGAATCATTCTTTCAGCTAGACCATCAGTCTGAGGATGATGAGCTGTAGACAATTTTAACTCACAGCCACAAATATCCATCAAAGAGGTCCAAAACTCAGAAGTGAATTTTGGATCTCTATCAGAGATAATGGCTTTTGGAAAACCAATAATATTAAACATGTAAGACCACCATAAGAAAGCTAATTCCTTGGTGGATACATCTTTGTGGGTTGGAATAAATTTGCACATTTTTGTGAATCTATCAACTATTACCCAACAAGAGTTAAAGCTGTCTTTACCTGCAACAGGAAGACCAGTGACAAAATCCATATTAATGATTTGCCAGGGAGCACTAGGTGCTTCAATATGTTGTAATAACCCTGCTCTCTTACCTGTTAACCTTTTAGATTTTTGGCAGGAATCACAAGATTCAACATATAATTTTGTGTCTTCAGACATATTAGCCCACCATGCAGTGTTTTTGATTCTAATCAATGTTTTTTCAAGATCAAAATGACCAGCTAATATGTCATCATGACAAAGTTTGAGGATAGTTTCTTTCATTGAAGGAGGAATAACAATTACATTGGTAAGCTTCCTTCTATAATATATATAACCATCTTCAATAGAAAACTTTCCTTTATTTAAAGCATTTTGGTACTTTGCAGGAAGAGTTTTTATTAATGCTTGAATTGAAGCATTCTTAGGATCATTCAAAATAGTAACTAATTTATTTAAGTCAGAATCTTTATCATATGAATCCAGTATTAACTGTAATAACTCTTCTTCCATATCAACTATAAATATACCATGTATATGAACAGTGTTATCCTCAGGTACATAAGCAGGATTGGAGTCATTATTTGGCAGAGGCAATCTGGAGAGCATATCAACATTAGAGTGAACATTTCCAGCTCTGTGGATAATAGTCATCCTTCCTCTGTATTCCTGAACAGCAAGTTGCCACCTGAACATATGTCTGTTAGGCGTTTTGAGGTTTAAGAGAGATTTCACAGCACTACAGTCAGTTACCAACTCAAATTTTTGGTCATCCAAGTAGTAATGAAGTTTCTCAAGAGCCCAAACAACTGCTAAGCACTCCAATTGAGTGGCACCATATTTCAATTCACTATTCCTTAAGGTTCTTGAAATATAACAAATTACAACCTCTGAGGATTTATCATTAATAATTTGCTTTTGGTGAAGGGCAGCACCCAGACCAATAAAGCTAGCATCTGTATAAAGTACAAATGGCTTGTTAAAATCTGGGAGAGCCAATATAGGGGCTGTCATTAAGCAATTTTTCAATGTATTAAAAGCTTTCTGACAGTCATCATTCCAGAGAAAAGCAACATCTTTTCTGGTTAGTTTTGTAAGAGGCAAGGCTATGACCTGATAATTTTTAATATATTGTCTATAATAGCCACACATACCCAAAAAACTTTGGATTTCTCTTACAGAAGTTGGTGCTTTAACATTTTGAATGGCAGCAACTTTATTATGGTCTACACAAATTTGTAAGCCTGACACAACATGGCCAAGGACTTTCAAAGATTGAAAACCAAATTTACACTTTTTTAAAGATAAGGTCATATTGATTTCATCCATTTTTTGGAAAACTCTATTCAAGTGAATCATATGTTCATCAAAAGTTTTAGAAAAAACAATAATATCATCAATATAAACCATGAGCCAACCTTCAAAAATTTCTTGATGGAAAGTGTTATCCATGACTTTCTGGAAAACTGAAGGAGCATTTTTAGGGCCAAATGGCATCCTAACATACTTATATATTCCCATATGAGTAGCAATAAGCAAAAAATTTTGAGAATTTTTCTCAACTGGAACTTGATGATAACCTTTATTACCATCCAGACAACTAATAAATTTTGCACCTTGCAAGGTAGCATTTATTGAATTAATTCTGGGTAAAGGATAAATATCATCAACAGTATAAGTATTTAAAGCTCTGTAATCTCCACATAATCTAGCTTTATCTTTTTCATATGAAATCAAGACTGGGGAGATGACACAATATTTGGGGGTGACATTCACTTTCTCAATGATATTCATTTTCAATAATGTTTCAATATTATCTTCAATATCTTTTCTTTTTGATGGAGAAGCAGGATATGGTTTTTTCTTAAGGGAAGGAGGAATATCACTCAAATTACAGGATAAGGTAATTTTCATCTCTTCCTGAACAATTCCCAAGACATGAGAACCATGAGCAAAAGCCATAGGGAAAGAGGTAATAGAGGCAACAATAGAATCCTTTTGTTCATTAGTCAAATGATCACCAAAAGAAGCGGTATTTATTTCATGTAATAAAGCATCCATTTCAGTTGTTGTTCTACCTTTACATTGGGTCAGTGAGTTACAAGATTTCAACAAATGCCCAGAAGGTTTAGGCAAAGAAATTTTGAATTTTCTTTTCCCATTCATTCCTAAGGTAAAGCAATTATTTGCTGGGTCCAGTTTCACACCAAACATGGTTAAAATATCATTTCCCATAATAAACCAATTGCTCAAATTATCATTTTTCATGACAACAAACTCACAAATAGCTCTGACAAAACCACCATTATATTTGAAGAATACAGAGGTTTTGTATTTGCCAATAGGAAATAAGGTCGAACCATACCCTCTCCATTTTTCAGAAGTTATAGGCAATAATTTACTCAAATATTCCTTATCCACTGAAGCCAAAGCTTTTTCAGATACTACACTTCCTCCAGCACCAGAATCAAGAACTACATCAACATTTTTACCATTAATGATAACAGGTGCCTTTAAAGGGGATATAGGAATAGAATTGTTAGTAATATCTTTAATTATCTCAGCATTTTCTACTGAAGATAAATTCAATACACAATCTTCAGATATATTATTTAAATAATGGACATCATGTTCCAACATTAAAACATCTTTAACAGATTCATTGTCATAGGAGATATTACTTTCACAGTCACTGGAAGAATTATTGACATCAAGTTCAATTTCATCAGTGTCTTCATTTTGTTCAACAAGATGAATTTTCTTGTCACAAACATGACCCTTCTGCCACGGTTTGTTACATTTATAACAAGTATTTGTTGCATATTTTTTAGGTGCAACTGGGGCAGAGGGTTTACCAGATTTTTCTGGGAGCTTTATAGAAGGATTATTTTGATCATTATAAGATTTACTAAGGTAATTCTTTGGTTCATATCTATGGTTGAGTAGTACTTCATTACAGATATTAATGAAAGAAGAATTTTCCCTTACATGCTCAGTTCTAGCAACAATCAAATCCCTAAGAGAATTTGGTAATTTATACAAGATTTTATCTCTCCAAGTATCATAATCCATCTTTGGATCAATTGCTCTAAGGATTTTAGTTATTTTCATCAGAAAAACAATGGGCTTTTCAACAGAGGAGGATACATATCTAGTATTCTCATACAGTCTTTGCTGAGCTAACCTGAATTTTGAACCACCAAACTGATTCTCAATCAAGGATTTCCAATCATTCCATGTATAATGATTGTTATCTAAGAGGACAGATTCATACCACATCAAGGCTACATTGGAAAATAAAGAAATTAGCTTAGAAACAATTTCCTCATCAGGTAGTTTATAAGATCTCTTTAAATTATCAATTCTCTGGATAAAGTGTTGCCAATCAGAGGAAGAATCACCATCAAAGGTAGGATATTGGTCTAACTTAGGCCAATTTTTCTGACTACTGGGATGGTCCACTTTTTGGTTTGAATTATTTATTAGTAATAATTCCTGAAGTTTAGCCAGGTGTTCAGAAATTTCATTATTTACAGAAACAGCTGGTGCATGACCATCACAAGATTTTTTGCTAGTAGCAAAAGATTTTACAGACTCATTGTCAGTTTGTTTAATGGTTGAAATATGAGGAAGAAAGGATGAACTTTGTTCAGGTTTTTTCCCTTTATTTTTATGCAGCTTATTTGCAGAAATCTCATTTAATTCATTATTGATGGTTAAGGTTGAAAACTTTTCCTGTAGGTCAGACACATAGTTTCTTATTCTTGGAATTTCAGACATCTGGTCATTTACTTTTGCAAGAGATAGAACATTTCTGTCCTCAGAAACTGAGTGCTTGGTACTTAGTGCATGGAAATCATTTTTTAGCTTCTTAAACTCATTTTGCAGAGATTTTATTTCATTTTTGAATGAATAATTTTCCTCAATAAGGGGTTTCAATTCACTCAAGGTCTTATGTAGACTGATATTTCTATCTGAGATAGCTCTATGGTCACTTCTTATTTGTTTTTGTTGACTAAGAACAATATTCAAGATTTCTTTGATTTTTAAATAAGCTGTATCTTGTACAGAAGAACTCACTTTACATTGCAAGTGTAAATTATTTAATCTATCATTTTCATGGATTAACACGTCTCTCACATGTTTGTCTTTCACAATATTAAAATCAAGGGTATCTTTCAATATTTCCTCAGAAGTTTTTTCAATTAAGTTATAGATTTCAGGGGGAACAGAATCATTTTTAATTGCAAGAGAAGGATTAATTAAAGATGTAGAAGTTAAATGTAAAGGTTCATCAAATGACAATTTGCTAATTACATCAATAGGGCTACTAGTTACAGGAAGCTGTCTTTTAACAGGTTTAACTGTTCTTTCACCATGTTCAATAATATTACCTGCAGAAGAAGATTTATTAGAAAACATACCCAAGTGACTATCAACCAAATTACTTACCATGGCAGAGGAGGAAACTTCCCCTGGGACTGGGTTTGGGATTGTGCTTGGGCCTTCTTTCTCCTGCTTTGTTGGTAGGGATGAGGAGGTGGATGGAAATTGGGTGTTCTGGATGGGCCAGGCTGATGATGAGGAGGGTGTTGCACATTCTGTTGGTAGTGACTCATTAGATAATCCCATTTCCATTGCTCTACTTCCATAGTATTTGGATTTTGGATGGTTGAGCTGGGTGGCTGTGAAGGTTGAGCCTGAAATTGAAGCTGATTGGGAGGCAATTGAGGAGGGGCCTGGGCCTGAATCTGGTTCCTGAGTTCTTGGACCTGATCCCACAATGTTTCTACCTTTGCTTTGTACGTCATATTTTCTGTCTTCAACTCTTTTATATGACTGGATAGGTTGCTGATTTGTTGTGGCAGAGGAAGCTTTTTTATTTTGAAGCCTTTTGGAAGACCTTCTTGAGGCACTAGAGGCTTTACTTCCTTCTGTGGTACTGGGGGAAGGGGGTTTGGTTTGTTTGCATTCCCTGTCATTTCCACATCCTGCAGTATGTGAATTCTTTGTGTTAGCATAAGATTTTTTATGACCAACTTTAGAAGAACTTACAGTGTCAGCATCATAGTCAATTTCTATCTCATCCACTTGCATGTTATCCATTTTTTCTGCCAAATTGTTGGACATACTAGTGGGAAGATTTATATTTTACTTTTTACTTTATAAAAAAATAATAAAAGTTAGTCAATAATTGCTGCAAATAAAAAAAAAAAATATTTAATTAATTAAATTATAGAAAAAATAATTTTCAATATAAAGTAATAATTAAAAAATTAATTTTTTAAAAAAATGGATTGCAAGGTTAAATTGGGAATAACAAGTAAGTTAATTCAACCAATTAATTACCAATATTAAATATGGCAATATATTTGGGACTAAGCACAAAGTACTTTTATGTCAACCAAAATTAACAATAATTAATAATAAAAAAAAATTAAATTAATAATTCAATTTGTATTAATAATAATGTCAATTCTTCTAGGACTAAGAGGATTTAACACTCTATAATGGTCAACTAGGAAAAAAAAATTTTAAAAATTGAACACTTACACTCAGTGAATCAGCAATTAAGCCACAATCACTGTTATTGCAATAAAAATATAGTAATATGAGTGAGAGGCGCAAAGGTGAACTTACTATAGTGATCGAAAAATCACTTCAAAATAATATAAAAATTAATATTATATAAACCTAAGATGTCGAACCCAAGTTCGAAACACAGTCGCAGCAAAAGTTTCGTTTTGCTAGGTGGTCCGTGCGTTTTGTCATTCGTCGCCAGGCTCGATTGTCGTTGTCGTTTGGAAAGGCCCCCAGTTGTCGGTCAGTCGTCTAGAAGAGGTAAGAAAAATAGGAGAAAAAGGAGGAGAGAAGTAGGAGGACAAGGGAAAATAAATAAATAAACCAAAAATATATATTTAATTTATTTGAGAGGGAAACAACGGTGAGCAATTTTGAGAGGTGACAAAAACTTGGTTTTTATTAACAATAATATTATTAAATGTAAGGGTTCTGCGCGGCAAACAATTTTAATTACTATCAGACTTAAAGCAACCTTTGATTTGTTGTATAGAATTTAAGTTAGATTTGTATTACTAATAAAAAAAAATATAAACGTAATAAATTGGTTATTTAATTTGTTGAGTGTGTAATAAGTGATCCGGCTACAGGGGATTATCCAAGGCCCTTTTATAGGCAATGGGTCCTCTGAAGCGCTACTATATTTGTAAATACAATGATTAGAATGGAATAAAACAAACATATCAAAAGAATAAATGAAACATAACAATATAGAGAAAAACATGAAACAAATAATTAAAAGCCCAATCAAGAATCCAATTTCCCCGCCATTAATTCCCAAATCAGTAAGTGACAATAGTGAATAACTAAACAAGATTGGAAACATAGGAACTATGAGAAATATAATTCCAAACAGATGGTACATTCTGATTACAGGACATTTTAAGTGAAACAAAAAAATAATTTGACGCAACAAAACAAGCAATTAATCTCAATTTAGTCCAAATTAATTTATTTGTTTTTTCTAACACAATTAAGGGCCAAAAGAAGCGTCATTAATTATTGTTTAGTATCATATGAGAGGTATTATTTAATATATAAATTTAAGTAATTAATTTAAATATATTATAAATCAAATTTACACTTGTAATTATAATATATGTTTTTTAATTAATTAAATATAAATTTATAATTATTAAATACATAAAAATGCGCCATTATTTGTAGAAGTTATTATATTATGCTCAATTTAATTGTATATAAAAATATATATAACCAATAAATTTAATGTAACACTTGTATATAATAAAATTTTTATATAATTTCATTATACAATAAAATATTAGGTTATATTCATTAAATACAAGTCTTACCCACTTTTTAGGGTTTTATAATTTATATATCATTTACTGGACTCCTGGAATAGCCTGGCTGACAATATATATATGTTCCAAAGGAAAAGAGACAAAAACTAGATAAAAGGGGAAGAAAATGAAAAGTAATTGGTTATTTATAATTTTCTAAAGGTTTGTTGTTTGTAGATTTGGAAAAATATAAAACAATATCATCAGCATGGGCTCATTTCATAAAAAAAAACAAAAAAATACATTAGTAATAAAAGTGATCAAAATAACAAAATTAATATTGATTTTATCACTAAAAAAATTTCTTTCAATAATTTTAGAGAGGAAACCAAGTTTTTTGAGCAAGAACATTTAATAAGTGAAATAGAAGCAAGAGAAAAATCAATAGCTAGTTGTGTCCCAAACACATTTTTGCAAGCCATGAAATCAACAGAAAAAAGTGAGTGGTTAATTGTCTTTAAAGAAGAGGTCAACAACTTAAAATTTCTAGACGTTGTAGAAAGTTCTAGAGTAATAAGCAGTAGACACAATGTGAGATGGGTTGGTTCTTCTTTTCAATTTCTAAAAAGAAGTGCCTTCCACTCTTATTCTAAAGACAGCGCAATAATGTGTAACACTAATATCTGAATAGATAGTTTATAAGTTGAGAGATGAGTTTAAAAGATAAGGAAAAACAAATATTACTATCTGGATATTTCTATTCTTAATAAGCGCTAGTATCCACAGCTACTCCCTCTTTAAGCAATCTCTTTGAATATGCTTTATTATAGCAATAAAATAACTCTAATAATAGTTTATCTAACTGAATCTATATATTCTCTCTGTGTTGCGCTTTTTCACTATACTATATGAAATACACACACAGACGCACAAACTCTAAAAAGACTCAGAATATCTCCAATACACTCTTTAACACTTAATTTCAGAAAAATCCAATCTCTTACTGTTATCAGAGTAATCACAAAAATAGACCAATCTCTATATATCACAATATATTTCAAAAGTATATAATATGAGGCTCTAATATTTGTAATCTAATGACTGATTTGAATAATAATTTTTGTATCTAACAACTACTACTCTCCCTCTTTTAGATAGCCTTTCCTTCTTATATTTTTCAGTGCTCCAGACACAATTTCCCTAGTGGATCTCCAGCGCTGTCTCTAGCACCACTTTAGTAAAATAATAACTAATCCATTAGTAAACTAAATACACCACTTGTAACAACTACAGCGCCTAAACATACCCTATGCTTACTAATACTAGCATTAACTTGTTTCACTCCTATTCCATATGGGAACTTATGACTTTACCTTTGCATTGTTTCAGCTCTACTTCCCACATTGACACCTTTCAGCGCTGATCCTTGTCTCTTTGAATCTTGGGTAGTTTTGTGATTGAGTCCTCATCCTCCTCACTTCGTTACTAAGCCCATAGTTCTTAAAATTCACTTAAATAGTTAGCCTCTGAAACTTACATTACCTGTTTCAGTAAGTTACCACACTAGCTACTGTGCAGTATACTATGTACTTGAGGCCTTCCTTGAGCCATAATTCCTTTCTTAATGCATAACAAACAATTATTGGAAAATACAAATCCATAATGTTCACCGCTTGCACTCCTAAGTTGATAACACACAATTCCCTTTGGGCAGCACATCTTGCTGCAAAATCTGAGTGCACAGACCCTAAATCCTCTTCTGTGCTTCTCTTTCACTTTTTTCTTTTAAAACCATAATTACATATTTATAATAGTGCTATTTACTGCGCTATTATTCCTCTTTTTTCTTCCTGGGCTACACAAGCTGATTGGTCCAAAAGATAGTCTATCTGCGATGAGTGTACCACAATGTTACGTTTTAATCCACACTACCTCCCAATACAATGGTAACAGATTAAAAATGGATTTTTTCCAAAAAAACCAATAGTGATGGGAAATTGATTAAACAAAAATCCAGGTATGTAGCAAAAGGATATTTAAAAAAAGAAGGTATTGACTAATCAGAGACCTTTGCACCAATGGCCATGTTTACCTCTTTGAGACTCCTATTAAAAATTGGAAAGTACACAATTTTGATGCGGTAACAGCTTACCTTAATTCACCAATAGAAAAACACATATGGGTCAAAGAGCCACCTGGTTTTGGTCATGAAGAGGGTAAAAAATGAAACTAAAGAAGGCATTTTAAGGAACAAAACAAGCAGAAAAATGTTGGTAACAAAATCTTAAATAAAAACTTAGATCAATAAGATATAAACTAAGCTATTATGACTATTCAATATACCTTTTGAGAGACATAGAAAACACTGGTGCTCTATGGATCCATGTAGATAATGGTGTTATTACTGGAAACAACATGAATATACTAAAAATATTTTAAAATATGTTACACAAACTTGTCCAAATAAAATGGAAAGACAAATTAAATAACATAGTTTGAGTGGAAGTGATAAGAAATAACTTCAGATTTGTACTTTCTCAACCTACTTTTATTAAAAAACTAGCTAAAAAGTTAAAAGTTGATCTGTTACACAAAAATACAGTACTTCTAAAAGATTTTAGTTTAAAGACAGGAATTAATATGAAAGTAAGACCTACTTATTATTTGAGTTTAGTAGGTTCCACTAAATATTTGGAAGTAGGGACACAACCCAATATCTCCTTTGCAGTAAACTATCTAGCAAGATTTGAAAATCATTCAAATGGTGATCACTGGGAAGCATTAATCCACTTAACCAAATACATAATTTCTACAAAAAAATACCATTTTCACATATTCTCAGACAACAATAAAGGTATTGAAGCTTTTGGGGATGTTGATTGGAATAATAAATTATCAAGATGTGCAAACAGAGGTATAATTTTTTTCAAAAGATTCCCAGTGAACTATTCCTCAAAACAACAACAACTGGTAGCCTTATCAACATTTAAGTCAGAATTAGAAGCCCTAGTGGTGGTAACAAAAACAGAAATTTGAATATGAAATATTCTATAAGACATTACAGGTAACAAATCAATAGTGAAAATTTACTGAAAAAATGAATCAGCAATTAAAGTTGCAGCATATCAGCCTTTGAACCAGGGAATTATACATATTGAAAGGAATTTTTTTTATTTTAACTCAGAATTATACAAAAAAAGGACTAATTTAGAATGGATCAGCACTAAAGAATAAAAAGCCAATATTTGACAAAAAACTTAGGACCAAATATAATATATAAATCCAGGATATATATTAATGTTTACAATACAAAGTTAGGATGGCAGAATGTAGTCAACGGAGGGGGTTTTGAGACCTAAGACACATAGTGATAAAGATAATCAACTACATAAAAGCATGTATATAACCCTAAGTAGATTATAGAAATTAAAGTATCAGATTTCTAAGTTAAACAACCATCTTAACTTTTTCATATTCAAATGCCCTATGCAGTATCTTTTACTAATCACCACATTTAGTTAATATTCAACCCTGGCAATTTTTCAGTTGTTAGATAAACCTTGACTGCTAATTTTTTATGCATTTCATTCATTTTCCTCAATGAATAACTTGTTATGAAAGAGTTGTTATGTACTTAGACATATTTGTACTTAGATATCATGTGACTCCCGTATATAGACTGTAGTTTACGCATTTGACTAACTCTAATTCCTCTCAGAGTTCTGTTACTGACACATTCTTACAGGTTATGAGACCCTTTAGCACTTGTCATTAAATAAGTTTGTGTTTTTACTGCCAAGATTTGAATTGTGTCTGGTACACTTCCCAATGTTAAAATTTAAATAGCCTTAAACCAGCTAGGAATCTGTCCTTTCTCAAAATTTTTCCTATACACCAATTAGGCTATAATTTCCAATATATGCTACATATGCCCTCCTGAAGAGCTTCTAACTTTTTTCCAGAAGACACTCCCACCCCTTCTCCCCATGGTAGTGCATCCTCTACATGCCTTCAGTGTTATAAACCCTAAATCTCTTCAATATGCCTTCTCAAGCTCCCTCTCAAACATCATTCCATTCCTCCCCTCTTTCCTCTTCCTCTCTTACCCTTGAGGAAATTCAATGTCACTATAAGGAAATCAATGGCTTTGTCAAAGCCACAACTGGAATGCCAAAAATGCTAGCAGATGGCTCCAACTAGAACAACTGAAATTGGAAGATCAAGATAATCATGAATAATTATGTTGGATCCTTGCCTTATGCCATCAAAGATAATACACATGCTGGAGACAATTTCATTGATCTATTGGCTTTGAATATCATGTTCAACACAATTGACATCTATCTCCAACAACTCCTATTATCCAACACTACTTGTAATGTGTAATATCTGACCCTCTTCAAAATATTGAACTGTGAAACACACACCTCATTCTTGTTGTTGTTTAAATCTCTTCTTGTTATCCCTTTTCAACTGTTTATCTCTGTTTCCAAGCAATGCAAGAAAGTAGAAGATACTATTGAAGCAATAATGAGTCAATTTCATTATCTGTCCCAAGTAGTAATATCTGCAGAACTTAGAAGAGTCATTGAATATAAAGTATCATCACTTACCTTATTCTCTGAGAATTACTTGATGGAGATGACGACTTCTGAGAAAAGTCTTTCATTAATCAAATCAGCAAATGACTCACCCAAAATTTCTTATGTTTCCATTAATGCCTTCAGACCTTATTATGATTGACAACTTCCTGTTGACTCTTATTGCCCACCCAACTCACAATTTTATTGTCAAGATTGTGGCTATTTTAAACATATGTATCCCAACTGCCTTTATGATCTTTGAACCTCTTTTAATTTCCCCATGCCAAAAATTTATTACAAACTGAATCAAAAAATTTCTAAACTGGGAAAATTACCCAAGATCACTCAGGAAAATAAAGAAAAATCAAATTCCATCTTGCCAACACAGATGATCAAGTTGTTGAAGTTGAAAATAACTCTGTTGAGAATTTATCCACTGCCATTGGTTGAATTGACTTGAAGGGTTTTGAATGGCAAAAATAAATATCTTCTACTGGCTCAGAAGCTGTCATTAATTCTGGAGAAACTCATCATTTCAAGGGAGATGTTAGTATAATGTTTAATTTCAAACCTATCTCCCCTCATATTCTGGTAAAAGTGGAAACTAATGGTGCTCCATCATTGATCACTAATACCAGTGATGTAAAACTCATAGAACTAGGCTGTGTTCTCATTATTAAGAATGTTTTCATTTGTAAACAAATAAGGACAATATCAATATCTCTTTTGATTTAGTTGAATCTGGGGTGATACTTTCTATGTATTTAGATAAAGAGATTTTACTTTCACATGATAGTACTAAAATATTATTTGGAATTATTGATTTGCATGGTAGAAAATGGGTTTTGAGTACTATCAAGTGTAATAATCCTTCTTCCTTTTTAAATATTAGCTCCATTTCATCATAAAAATTTCCATACCTTGTGTACATAGATCCACCACACAATATTTGAGGGGGGACTTGCTAGAAAGTCCTTAACTTGAAGTCAGATTGAACTCAGATGGAACTCAGACTTATCTCAGATGGAACCTATAATGAGCTGATACTGAACTCTAATTTGAGCTCATCTTGAGCTCTCAACCAAGGATAAATGGTAATGTGCTGAAATAATAGAAATAATTTAATAAAAAATTAATAGAAAGGTAAACAAAGAGAGCTTAAGAATCTGATTGGTTTGCTGTATTTTTTTTATAAAAAACAATTTAATGCTCATTTTGAATTGCAATTGATCATTAAAAAGGCTGAAACTTATATTTTTTTCTAAAAGTATCACTTTTAACCAGTCTAACCATTTTAATAATTTTTTTTGGAAAAAATTTAAAAGAAAATCAATGGCTCTTTCTATTGAATACTCCTTTTAACCCAGAATTTGAAGCTTTACTTTTTAGATTTAAACCATATCACATAACTTTTTTGATGTGTTTTTCTAATTTTTGATTATGCAAGATAATTAGTTTTAATTGAGCTGATTTATCTAAAAAAGATATTGGACTTTCAATATTAGTTTTTATGTCCTAGAATAAAGTCAAAACACACATGAAAATACAAATAAAAGATAGACATGTGTTTTCCCAATTTATTACTCAATGAAGTACTCTCACAGATATTTTATACTAAGCACTAATAATTGATAAATTATTTGATAATATGTCTGAAAAGAAGTATAATTCTAATAATAGTAGATTTTAATCCAGTTTTTGTACTTTTTAAAAACAGGAAGATGATTACAATTAAAACAAAATTAATTTTTGCCCTTTTATCTCTTCTAGTTATTTCACAACTGCTAAGATTTTTTGTAAGATATATTTCGTAAATTTAATACATATATGATATATTGAAACTCTTAATGACATAGTTCATCAAAATTTAATGAGAATGTTTTCAGTTGATAGAGTGAGTAATCTCATGAGCTGAAATAATTAATTACTACTCAGTGAATTTTCCATATGACAAATTAAAATTCAAACTCGATGCAAAATTTTAAAGATAAAACAAAAAAACAGTATTAAAATCTTTACACTATAATTTTAATACTTAAGTGTGCTTCAATGCTGTATTTTGAAATAATTTCTGTGTCCAACTGGGACTCAGCACCATAGATTTTGAAACATTTTCTCCTGTGAAAAAATATGATTCATGTTGAATTTTAGATTTTATTATTTTTAAAGAACTGAATTGAATATTTTAAAGTTGTATTGTTTCATTATTCTATCAGTATCTCATTTGAAACAACTATATGACATTTATTTTATAAAAAAGACACAATAAGTATTTTTGTTCATACACATAAATAAAAATCTTTTTTTAAAGGGATCATACTTTAATTAAAAGATATATTGATTCATATTTCAAACTCATAGACACAATATATCCATTCTATGCTGTTGAGAAATAAATTTAGCAAAATGATGCAGGTTCAATTTTTAGTCATAAACACAAAGTTTTTGAAAGGAGTAATTCACAACTGAAAATTTACATCTTGATCATAAATAAAGTATATGGGTTAAGGATTGATCAATTATTTATTAGAAATATGATACTCAAGCTGATAGGTCAAAATTATATGATTTTTCTATTCAATTCCTAAGTCTATAAAATAAACTCCCTTGGATATTTTATTTAAACAGAAGAATTTATGAATCTTCTCTAAATTAGCCTTATCACAAAAAAATACTATAATGAGTATATTTGTATAAAAATTGATTTAAAAAGAGAATATTTCAATTCTTCAGTAAAGATTCAAAACATAAATTTAACTATAAAATTTGACTTTTCATAAATATATGTATTTATTTACATGATATTTATTTAATTTTTTTAAAGAAAATACCAATTTTACCCTATTCGGCTTCCTTTTAACTTACACTTATTAATATAAAAAAAATAATGTTCTTCTCAGGAAGATCTATATAATTTTTCCTTATAATAAAAAGATTGGGGTTTTTGAAGTTTTTGGAATCTAAACAGAAGATCTGATACTTTTTTTATATATTATACTTGTAGAAAATTACTTTTTATTTAGTTTATTAATCTTTCATATAAAAAAATAGTATAATAATATTAGAAAATTAACTTACAACCACTTTTAAGAAAATATTTTATCAAAATGAATTATCATTTGTATATATCTCCAGAACGTCAAAGAATTTAATATAAAGTTTACTGATATTAAAATATTCTTATTTTAATATTAAAAAATCTTCTATGAAAATTTTAAAAAGTTCAAAAATTTCTCACAGCTTAGCTTAGCCTGAATCACAGTTGGAAGCAGGATGTCATTGGAAATTCAATCTAAGTTCCATCAAGACTAATATATATAACTTTTTAAGAATGTATAAAGTTATTGTAATGAAAAAAATTTATAGATTTAAATGACTCAAGGAGTTTACTATTTTACTGAATAGATTTTAGTGCAGATCTTGAGACAGCTTAATTTAGTCAATTTCCTTAAATTTTTAGTTTTACAAGTATGTTTTCAGGTATTTATACTGATAAAAAAACAGGGATTAAAGCTATATATGAAATATATCAAATAGTTTTGTGTAAAGCCTTTATCTGAATTGTTTAATACTACAATTCAAAATTATTTTTCATCTCACCAAAATAATTTACTGTTAAACTTAAAGCTAAACACATTCTACTCATAGAAGATATAAGAATGTTTGTTTAAAATATTATTGCAGGTCATTTCATTTTTTTAAATATTTTTCCAAGATTTTTTAATTTCAGTTTTTATTAAACATATGCATAGTTTTATGAAGATTTCTGTGAAATAACTTGAAAAAAATAAAAATAGTATCACATGCATAATTCATATATTTTAATACTTCTTTAAATTTATAAGCACAGTATTTATTGTAACTAGCCAAGCAATAAATATATTTTATGTATTTAGGTGCACACATATCCATGCACCATAATTTTTGCTCATTTTTAACATTAGAATAGTATGCATCTAAATTGACAGTGTGCACTCTATTTTTTGGCCAAAAGATAGAGTTCACTAGAAAATTTTATCTACTTCCTTTGACACTCTCCACCTTGCTATGTGCTTTTATCTTCCACTTCATCCCTTTAAGTTATTTTCTTACCCCTCACATTTTGTCAGCCTGTATATCCCCAGGACTGAGTAAAAACTAATTATAAGGTATGTTAAACACATGAACTATACATGGGAACAATAATTAAGGAGTACACAAACAGTATATATAAGTAAAATTATGATAATATACAAAATATGCCATTATAACACCTTATATACACGCATATATCCACCTTTTATAAGTCTAATATACTTAATATTAAGTTGGAATATGTTAGGGTAATTTTAAGAACCTTAAGTATAAAGCTACATAATTTATAAGTACACTTAAAGCTGTTATTTTCACTGTTTTATGCAAAAAACAAGAAATGCGCTTTATTTCACTTAAAAGTTGACTATATGCGCTATAAAATTGAGAATATCAAAAATTCGCTTTGACAGATCAATTGGGCTCATTTAGGACTATTGATTTGGCTATTTAAATGTATAAAAATAACACTTTTCAAATTTGGTGTTTTTTATGCCAGAAATGGTTTCTGTGTACTGGCCACATACTGCCTGCTTTTTTCCCGTGTGAATAGCTTCATTTTTAGCAAAGTTAGCTTTTTCACACTATAATTACCCCACATTCTACGCCCACTGTGGGGAAACACACTAAAATAGGCGACAGGCGCTTATTTAGTGTCCTAGCTTAATTAATAGTGCATTGACTATGTTTATATGCACTAATTTCATTAATAACCTCACTCTTGGCATCTTATTTCATCACCACGCTTAAATTCGCCTAGTTTTAGTCAAGGATTTACCCGTGCAAGCGCCTGCCAAGGACTGCATGTAGTTACCCCACATCTCACGCTCTTTTTTAAGTTTTTGGGTGGTTTCTCAGTCAATATTGGTTATTTTTGGATGGGAATTTCACGTAGTATAATGTCAGGATTAGCCCCTCCATTTCCACAGTAGATTCCCCTTATTATTAAGCAACTATTAACCTTAAAAAGTCTCCTTTAGTCTTTTATATTATTGTTTTATACGCATATACTTTCTTTTTGTCTTTTTCTTTAATTTTGATGGATTTCCCTTATTATTAATAGGATTTTAGCGGTTGTTGCTTGTCTAATTATGTCATGAGTCACTAAGGATGTTGATGGGCATCTCTATTAGTTGTTTGAGGCGTCATTAACTGTGTATTGGATGGTACATCAAGGGATTAATTGGGGAACTCATTGTGTATAAAAGGAGGAGGTTTTTAGGTCTTGTTTCGACATTCTTTATCACTTCAATTTAACCAATATAACCAAATAAATTACAATACAAATCAATTAGTACTTTTATAAGACTTTTGAATAGTATCTGAAATTATTAAATCTATTTTTCTACCAACTAAAAAAAGATTGTAAGCCACATATAAGAATAGTGAGAATTATATTACTGAAACCTTTATTCTGAATTATATTTTACTATTTGTTGGATTTATACTACAGTATTCATATAGGACCAATTAAATCTTCTAGACAAAGACTTTTCAAGCTAGTTCACGTCCATTTAGTTGATCTCAGCCTGACACATTTTTTTGCCATTGTGACACATTCACTGAACTCTCCAACCTTCCCACCCCAGTTTGCAGCCCTCCTCACCCCTCCTCTATTGTCACATTTCATTTTGTATTCTACTCTACTTCTTTTGCTTCCTTCTTCATCCCTTCTCATCCCTTTTATTCCTGTCCCAACCCTTTAAATGCACAAGCTACCCTTTTAATTTGCCTTCCCCCCTACCCCACCTCTTTTTCAGAAAATCACAACTCTTTAGCTTCAAACCAACCATTTATACTTCCAACCCCGTAGATTTACACTGCCCATCCAAACTTACCCTTTTGCTTTCCATATCACCCCTTATACTTCACATGGAGTAAAAGTGATGGGAAGGAGAGCAAAAGGAGTGAGATAGGGTGAGGTGGTGAAGAGAGGGGTAAAGAGGGGATTAAAAGTGATTAAAAGGTGGGAAAATTGAGTGATGTTGGGTGAAGTGGGATAAAGAGGGGTAAAAAAGGGGGCTGAAGTGATTAGAAGAGGAGAGGACTAGGGATAGTGAAGTAAGATTTAAGAGGCAGAAAAAATGTCTGAAGGGGAAGAATATGATACACATTTTAGAATAGGGAAGTAGTGGGAGACATATTTTTGAAAAAATATACAAAAACAATATATATATATATATATATATATATAATATAATATAACTCTTGGAAATTGTAATGGCAAGAAACCACCCAAAAAACAATATACATTTTGTGTATTTTTTGTTAGCCATATGGTTTATTCTCATGAGAATTAAACTTTTATTTTTTTATATAATGCAGATAATTTTAAGTTATATTTATGTAAAATTGTACACATATATTGTTATGAATTTTAATAATATAGTATATATATACATTTTGTAAACTATAACACCAACTCAATTTATTCTGGAGTCAGTTTTAAGAGAGCTGTTTAGCTTCCCAAATATTTCAAATCTTAATAATATTTCATAATTACAATGGATAAAATGTGAAAATAGAGTTATTTCTGGAAATTTTGAGAATAAAAATTTTATGAAAAATTTAAATTTAATAATTTTATTTTCATGAATAATTTCTTATAATATTGGATTATTACTCTACATATTCATAGGTAAAAAATCTTATCAAACTTGAAGAAAATATTAAAATTAAAATTATACAAGAAGTTAAATACTTTTAAAGGATGAAAAAATATCATAAGGTTTCAAAATAGTAGGCATCTGAGATCCTGGCTTGGTATTGGGATTCACTTATAGTAATATTCCTTCAAAAATTCCAGTAAGTCAAGTCTCAATATTTTTTGCACTTTTTATTACTTATACTTCAATAAATGTTAAAATTTTCTTCAATGTGTATTCAAGTAGAATCCATTATCTTTTCATATTTGTTTCACCACTTCCTCATTGTGTGGTCAGAAAAATATGAATTTGGGTTCAAATTTGCGGACTTGCTAGCAAGTCCACCCCCCATATTGTGTGGTGATCAATTGACTCTTATAGCCTTTTCGATAATGATTTTAACTCTTCCAAAATTAATCAACCATACATCACTCCCAGTTCCCTACCTGAATGGTATCAAAGACTGGGTCACACTAAAAACTGAGTACTTTTCAAGATGATTAAGATCAATCTTGGTTTAGGCTTACCCACTGAATGACCTAAAGAAAATATTGGTTGTGCAGATTGTGCATTCACTAAAAGTGTGTGTAAAACTACTTCTTAGCAAGAAATCACTCCTAAGTTACTCCTATCACATGTAGTTAGAGACCTTAAAGGTTCAATTAAAGAAACTTCTTTAAATGTTGGTTTTAAGTGGGCTTCTTTATTTAGGGATTCATTTTCTATTTTTAGTAAGTTTTTCTTACTGAAAAACAAGAGTGACACCATGAGCCCTTTCAAAACTTTCCACAATTGACTCACAGAAGTTACTTGGAAGAAGTTACTTGTACTAAGAACAGATGGCAGTGAAATACAAAGAAATGTGATGAAATCTAATCTAGCATCTATTGGAGCTGTTCATGAATTCACAATGCCCTACCATGCAGAAAAAATGGAACTGCAGAACAATTCAACTGCACAGTGGGTGATAAAGCTAGAAATCACTTTTAGCTAGTGGATTTCCCAAAGGTTTTTCAGGTGTAGAAAATCCTATAGTACTAACTATAGGCCTTGACAAAGGGAGTTGGAGTAAAACTGGAGAGAAAAACTAGGTGAGATTAATTTGCTACAGAAAATTAGAGACTGTTACAATTCACCCTTCCAAACAACTCCTTGACTGCTTTACAAGTCAAGACAGTAGCCAAAAGCAGACCACTGAGAACCAAAGAACCAGAAAACTTGAATTGCAGAGAAATCCACACCAGAAACCAAAGACACAGTGCACTTGTTGCACAAACACAGAAAAAATACTTGATGTAGGTTGCAAAGCTACAGCAGAGAAATCAGTTTCCAAAGTTAAGTTAAATGAAAAACTAACCTTGAAAAAAACACAGACAATTGTGACCAAAAAGCAGTGAAAACTGAGTGAGAAACAATGATATAGCTACCAGATGGTTGTGTGATAATTAAGGTTGTCCCAAACTGTTTCATTCAGTATGTGCACATAGAACACCTATCTAAAATCCATGCACAGCAACTAATTTGGCCCCTTTGACAGCCAAATTGAATAAAAACCCTCTAGAAATTCTCCCAAGCCTTCTATGACCAAGGCAGGTGGACATCCCTGAAGCCAGAAAACCACCAAAAACATCTAAAAAAGCCCCAAATACTTAGAAAAATCCACCACAACTACTAAAACCCTTAAAACACAAAATTTAGCCATGAAAACATTGGGACATAAAATATAGAGCCAAATTAGCTCTACTTAATGGTACTAAGCACTTAACCCTAAGACTTAAGGTTAGGCCATAAAACGCAAAAAACAAAAATAAACAGCTATCTTTTAAAAATGAAAAATGGGGAAGTGACCCCTTAAAACTTGGAATATGACAAATGTCATCATGAATAAATATATAGAGAATAACCAGAGCTATCCAATGGTAGTACCCACATAGCCATAGTCCCAATAATCACTGAATAAAACTAAAAAAATACCTAATTCTTTGACCAGTGTCAATTAAAACATACAAAAACAGCACCAAACAGCCCAACAAAGGCCTCTGCCAATGTTGGAAGACCACATCCTCCCTCCAATCAAGAATGTCCACATTCTTCTTAATCAGATCCACCATGTTCAACTTTCTTTCAAAACCTGCCTCTGACATGGGCCCTTGCCAATACTGCATTGACAATAATCTGATCTGCATCATCACACCACCAGCTCATTCATAAAGAACCTTCTGTGATGTCTTTTAATCCAGAAAGAAGGCTTGCTACAGACCTGGTCTGTAAGCCAGGCTGTACCAGGAGCCCTGTAAATGTTATGTTAATTTATTTGACCTGAAAGAGTGCATAAAAATATGCATTTTATTTATATAAATTAATATTTTATTGCATAATAAAATTATATAAGTATCTTATTAAATATAAGTAAAATAAGTGTTATATTAATTTTATTTTTATATAAATTATTTATACATTTAAATTAAGCATGATATATTTTATATTCTATAAATTATGGCGCATTTTTATGTATTTAATTAATATAAATGAATAATTAATTAATTATAAACATATATTATAATTGTAAGTGTAAAATAAACTTATAATGTAATTAAATTAATTAATTAAATTTATATATTAAATAAAGCCTTACATATCTTTTTAAACAATAATATTGGGTGCTTTATTGATTCATATTTATGTCATCAAATTATTAAACATGTTAAAACACTTTATTAAATAAATTATTAATGTTTTATACTAAAAATTAGTAATTTTGTTATAATAAGTATTTGTTTTAACTTAAAATAATTGCTACACTAATAAAAGTAGTTAAAATAATTAATTACTCATGTTTTATACTGAATTAATTAATTAAACTATTTTTATGTGTTAAAATAAGTTCTTTTTTATGTTTCACTTAAAATTGGTTTCTTTAAAAGAGTTATCAGACATGTTTTAAATTAAAATAATTGTTTTATTGAGTCTCAAACTTATTTAATTACTTTTTAATTTTATTGTAAATGTTTGGGATTAATTTGGAGAATTTTAGGCTCTTACTCATGTGTGTTACTTAATTGTTTCACAGATTCCCTTGCACTTACTCAAATTTTGTTACATGTTATTTTTATTTTATTTTTAGTTGTATATACATTAATGTGGTGCTTCAGAGGGCCCCTTGCCTATATAAAGGCCTTGGGTAACCCCCTGTAGCCTCATCACTTATTACTCACATTCTAAAATATTTTAAAATATATACAAACACGTTATTTGTTATTTTATTAGTATTATAATTCTAATTTAAATATTAAATAATTAATTAAAGGTTGCCTTAGGTCGATTAGTAATAATAATTGTTAGCCACGCAGAAAATTTGACTTACTTAAAATAAATATTTTATAAATAAATTAAATCTCTCTATTGTGTCTATCCTCTTAAAGTGTCATTGCATTTCATTATTTCTTTTTCTTATTTTCTTAAATTTATAAATTTTAGTTATTATCATTTCCTTTTTATACTCCCTTATTCCTATTTCCTGCTATTCCTTTCTATTTTCCTCTCCTTCTTCTCCTTCTTCTAGAAAACCCGCTGACATGGTCCATTATCATCTGAAACAATTTCACCTCCACCTCCACCTGGTCCATATTCCACCAGCACCAAAAGATCCAGGCCATCCATCCTGATACCCAGATTAGTCAAAAACCTACACCCTTCAAAAAAGTGTTCCAACACCATTAAAGCAACAAATTCCACCATGCTTGGTCCATCTGATGGTAAAAACCTCTATTCCTTCTTTCTACTTCTAAAACTTATGACAATGTAGGATCCATTGAACCATCAACACCTAACTCTTTTCCCATCATTAAGTTCAAGTTCCAACAACACTCCTCTGAACAAAAACACCTTCTACTAAGCTACTTCCAATCTACTACTGATAGAAATCCACAGGACCTTGAGAAAAGGAAAAAACTCATCCACCAGTTCAAAGCTAATGCCGAACACTTTGTTTCATCTCTTGATTCTCTTCTGCAACTTGACTCTTGATTAAACTTTTGACTTAGAAATGAAAATTCTTGACCACCCTCCAGACTTCCTGAATGTAGCCAATAATAAGAAGTTCCTCAGTTTACAGTCTCAGGAGACTCATTCTCAGTTTTAAGTCTAAAGGGACTAACAGCCTCATTTTACAGTCTTGGGGGACTCAAAACCCTCAGCTTATAGTCTTAGGGAACTCAAAACCTAAATCATAAAGACAGAACCAGAGATCGAACCATTAAAGACCAAAGAAAAAAACTAAAATTCTAGGGTACCTTTTCTACAGAGCAGCCAGCTCATCAGTTACCCCCACACTTGCCTTAACTAAATTCAGAGACTCCCCCTTTGGATGCCCTCTTCAAGAATCACACTAAGACCACATTATCAGTTTATAGCCCTGAAGGACTCAAACATAAATCCATCCTCAGTTTATAGTCTTTGGGGACTATACCATTTTTAGTTTAAAGTCTTGATGGACTGTCCACAGTTTTCAGTTTAAAGTTTTGACAGAATTTTCACACTTTGCATAAAAAGACAAAACCAATTGCATGCACAATACCCCACAACCAACCTACTTTACCTCCACTTTCATGTCATCATCTACCTATCACTGATAAAAAATTCTTCTTATCTCTTTTCTCTTCATTTTTGTCTTGTCACAGATCATGGCTGGATCCCCTGACTTTAACCCATAAGATCTTCCTTGCTTCACTGCTACCAAAGACTATTCTTGCAAAAAGTGCATCCACATGTGCAGACCTTTAACTTTCACCCTTCCAACCCCTGAGGCCAAACTCTACAACAGGTCCTGTGATTCTTGCAAATCCAAAAAGAAAAAATGTAACAGAGACCCCAATTTTCCTGTACCTCCACCTTCACCTTCACATAAATACATCTCCAGATCCCCTACTAGATCCCCAGAGCTTGGTCCTTCTTCTTCCTCTTTATCTTAAACTCCATTCAGAAGATCCCAGAAATCAGCTCCCAGAACACTCTTCAAAAGGCCTGATTTATCCTCTCAAGAAACAGCTTTTATCTCTGAAAATTCAGTTCCCAGGCTGCCCGCCCGCCTCACTAGGAAACAAAAATCAGGCTCAAAACCTTCAAATTCAGCCAGAAAACAGCCAAATTCAGCCAATAAACACCAATAACTCCACACAAAAACCTCCTAGTGCTCCTAGAGCTATGTGATCAAAATTTTCTATGTCCAAAAATGTCAAAAATTCCAAAACTCCTAGGAGACCTGCCAGAGGGCCCCAAGAAGACACCAGAGCACCAAACACTGCTTCAAGGCAAAAACCTCCCTCTCGATCGAGAAGAAGCAACTACACCTCTCCTCTTTCAGAAAATTATTCATCTGAAAGTTCAATCTCTTCAAGAGCTTCATCAAGAAGAGACCAATAAGCTTCCAGATCACCTTCTCCTGCTCCATTCTACAACAATCCTGGTACTCCATCACCAGCACCCAATCAAACTGAACCAAACAAAAATATCAACAATAGCCACAACAGCCCTACTGCTCCAACTAGGCCCCAGTAACGTTCTCATCATAGTTTGTATTCTCAAAACCATTTAGAGGATGACCAAGAGAGTCCATATCTCAACCTGATTGATCCTCCTACTACCTCCATTCAAAACCCTTCAGCAGTCCAAATTCCAGAAGCTTACTAATTTGATGAGCTTCCAGTCTGTAAGCACAAATTTAATCAATTTAATTTCTTCACCAGAAAAAAATTGCTGATCCAATTCTTTTGTTTAGTTGGTACCCCTCCTCCTGAAACTACTGTTGGGATTGGCCAACCTCTGGGAACCACGTTGAAACTGGATTATGCAGATATGAAGCAAAACCTAAGTATGATGTGTTACAACATGCTTAAGGCCTTTTCTCTTCATGGGCCACTGAATGAATTTGAGAAGAACCTGGGAAAGAAACTTCTTGACAAAAACTGGAAGATGTTCAGGATAATTAAGCACACCTTCCAACACTCCATCACAGCCTCTTCTGCTTCCACCCAAAACGTACCTTCAAATCCAGTTCCTGACCATTACAATCCCTACAATCTCTCCAGAAGACTACACCAAAATGAGAACAGTGCATCCTCCAATCCCAACAAGAAAGAAAATTCCAACATAATCTGTACCAACCTCCAGAAGCTTCTTCTTCCAGACATTAATTATAGAAAAAGAAAATAATATAAATTAATAAAGGCAGGTTATACTTCCACAACCTATTTTTGATACGGATACAACTTACAATACAATTTTTTTTGTTTGATGCACTCTTACACCACCAAATGAAGCCATTTACTTACTACTAATCACATATTATATCATATGCAATAATACATATGTACACTTGTTCAAACCCAGTGCAAGGTATCATTATTCCCTCTTTCTCACTATTGCTCTTCTCTTACTCTAGTTTTTGACTTTTTTTCTTAGACTGCTTGCTTCTTTTTGAGTATCTATATTTTAAAAGCTATATTGAATGTATATTTTTTGTTTATGCTTAGTTTATAAGTAATTTAGCTGATTGATTTCCTGTCTTGTAACAAAATAATGAATCTATTGTAATTAAATTGAAATGAGATTTTTCAGCAGCAGTATCAGCTGCACTTTCTACAATAAACCATAATCTCTGCAAACCACCTAAAAAATTACTCCAAGCATTAATAGAAGGAAATAAAGTCCTAAAATTTAAAGGTGGAATGGGGGCACCTTCCTGCAATATCCCCTGACAAAAGTGAGCAGATTGGAAGTCAAAACCCATTACCAGCAGGTTGGTACTTCCTGTAAATTTAATTGGTAAAAATGTAAATGAGAGCTTAAAAACATACTCATCACCTTGGAGCACAACTACTGAGCACTCAAATGTATCAGCAGAAATCTGACTGTGAAAGGAAGACTCAAACCAATTGTGTTCAGGTGCTGGAGTCTAAAAGCAGCTAATTTGTTGAAGAGACTGGCTCCACATTTTGTCTCCAAAAAACTGAGTGTAATCCTCAAAGCTATTTGATAATTTTTGAATCATGGCTTCCCAAACTGAATCCCATTTCCAATTTATGCCAAGAGATTTTGCAATACATTAGAAGCCACAGTGGCCATCAGGGGGTACATCATGAATTTCAACAAGACAAAATTTAAGTACTTGAGGTATTTTTGAGAGAGAATTCAAAGAAATAAAAAAAATTAGTGTTGATTGTTGACACCTTTGAATTGCAAGTCTGACTGTTTTGGCCACTCTTTCCACAGCTTCTGCATTTATGAGTTTTTTCTTCTGTATGACCCTCTGCCTTAAGATTATGCTCAAACCCAGAAAGATCTCTTTTTTCCCACTTCATTTTTGCAGGACGGCCTCGGGGATTATGAACATACTTGGGTTCAAAAACATCAAGTATTGTTTTTCCTTCAGATATGTCTAGGAGTTGATTTTCTATTCCTTGCTGATCAAGAGGAGGTAGGTTTTGACAGAAGCTTTCAACTTTAGAAAGAATATCAGCAAGTTTTTTTGGTTCTTTCTCAGAAATTTCTTTTTAAAGTTTTGTAGGGTGCAAGCACTGGTGCTTGTGAAATAAATTGATGTCAAGTTGTGCTTCAGGTTGCTTCAAAATTTCTTTGATTTGGTGTGAACAAGGCAAGCCCATTGTTGTGTGGAAAACATTTGTAGACACAGATGATGTATAAAGCAAGTGAATGGCCTTGTAATGTTCCTCCTCAACTTTTTGCAAAGCTAAATATGATATTTTATGTTTCACCTATATGTAAGTTCTTTGATAAGTCACCAAAAACATGTATCAGAAATACCCTTTACTTACCTGCCCCCAGAACAAAGAATGCTGTTTTTCAAAGTGCTTGAAGAATTGTGTGCTATATCTGTACAAATCTCTTTTTCTTAATTTGAAGTTACCAGAATCAGCCTCAAAACAACAGCTTGTAAATCCCCAGTAGACATATGAAGCCAGACTTTGATAATGCTATGCTGCCCTTCTATGCGTGAAGTTACCAAATGGCCAAAAATGTGGTGCTTTTTTTGTCCATGAAAGTACAAAAATTTCTTTATAAATTAGCCACTTCCTCTTGAGAAATTTTTTTTGACAGATGTTGTAAATATCTTGTGAAATGGCTTTGAGATTAGAGTACTGTTCTCGCAAAATTGCCAGTATCATGTTTGGTTTTACTCCACATCCATGTAGTTTCTCTACTGCCTTGCACTGTACTTCATTAAGTGATTGTTCTCAGGCATACGCTGTCAGAGTTAATTCCAGCTCATGATTATGAGAAACGTTCTCATATGTGAGCTCCCACCAGTACTTTTTCACATCAGCACTATGATGATTTTTTTTCACTACTGGATCATCAATAAAGTCTACACAGAGATCCTAAAAAATGGTTTAAGAGAGACAAAAATCAGCATTCATTAAATCATGCCAAAAAAAAGTATTCTTACATTGAGGGGAAAGTCTCTTTCAATGCTCACAAAATTTTTTTCAAATACAAGTGATTCATATTTATGTTTCAGTTTTTTAACTGTCCTTCAAATCACATGAGATTTCCATGGGCAGTCACAGAAAACACATTTTTGGTTTTGCATTTGACTTTCTCCAGTAATAAAAGGCCTTTTGATTTGATTTTTTCCTGAGTGAAGGCAAGTAATCCAGACATGCTCAATCTGACCATTAGAGTATTTGTTGGAACATTGGCAAGAGATACTTGCTCCTTGTATGGCAGAAAAGATTTTAGCAGCTTCTTTCGCTTCATCTAAGGTGGGATAGATTGTGGGCTGGGTTATCGTTGCTAACATTGAGGAAGTTAAAGAGTGGAAACTTTTTTCTCATGGAAGGGGTAAACAAGTGTATGTATTATTGCATATGATATAATATGTGATTAGTAGTAAGTACATGATTTTATTTGGTGGTGTAAGAGTGCATCAAACAAAAGAAATTGTATTGTAGGTTGTGGACGTATAACCTGCCTAAGTAAATAGAGAAAACAATAATAATCAGCAAATATCACCACACAATATGGGGGGGACTTGCTAGTGAGTCCGCAACCTTGGACCCAAACTCACCACATATTGAACACACATTGAGCTATTGATAAAGGAACCATACAATCAGGGATGAAAACCACTCAGAAGAACAGTTTTAGTTGGGTGTTGAAGTAGAGTTCAGTATGGGTTCAGTATGAGTTCAGTCTGAGTTTCATCTGAGTTCCATCTGAGTTCAGGTTGAGGACTTGCTAGCAAGTCCAGCCCCTATATTGCGTAGTGTGTATAAAAAATCTATATATTTTTATTTTTATTTTATTTTTATTTTTTATTTTTTAATTTTTAATTTAATTTTAATTTTAATTTAATTTTTTTTAAACAGATAACTACTTAAAACTACTAACATACTAAAAAAACTTGAAAAGAATTAAACAAAATTTCCCAAAAAATATGAGAGCTGAGAAAATAAAATGAAATGAATAATAATAAGATAAAATAAATAATAATTACAAATGGTATCCCCCAGCCAATTGATGAGCTGATTTCCTGATACCTTGCCTACATCCAAGTGCACCTTGATGTGGATACACCTTTAAATAATTTTTAACTGATTTGAGATAAAAATAAATTAAGAATAATAATGTAAATAAAGATAAAATGAAATAAATATAATTTAAAGTAAATAATAAAAATGAGATAAAGATAAAAAAGAAAATAGCATTTTCTGGCCAATTGATGAGCCCTTCCCCACCAAAGCTTACCCACATCCAGGTGAACCTGATGTGGTGAGGCCATATAATATTGATTTTTGTGATTTTTCCACCTCTTTATATCCTAATAATCCCCATAAAAAATTAAAAGAAAAAAAGAGAAAAAAGAAAATAATCTAAAACTTCTATCTAACACAACCATAGCCACAAAAATCAAAGAAAGAAAAAGAAAAATTCCAGCTCCATAGAAGGTCTAGTCCAAGGAAACAATCACTGGGTGGGCTCCCTCCAATAATTAAAAATGATGGGAGACCACCAGTAATTCACTACCAATTCAAATAGACCAAAGATAAAGAAGCCAGTCCCATGACAGTTTAAAGTCATAGTGGACTTGAAACCTGAATAACAAAAACCAGAGCTAGGATTCAACTAGGACAAACAAAATACTTGAAACAGAAATTATGGGGTAACGGTTCTACTGAGTAGCCATCTCATCTGTTATTCCCACACTTTCCAAAATAAAATCTAGAAGACCCCCCTGGGTACCTTCTAACAAAAAACACAACATCCAACACAATAAATCAAAACCAATAAGTGTGAAGACTCCAGCACTTGAAGACAAAAAGAGTTTCCAGTTTAAAGTCATAGAGGACTAAAACCTGTGAAGAGAAACCAATACTAGGGTTCAACCAAATTAAAAGAAGGGGGTTAGAAACAGACAATATGTGGTAACTGTTCTACAGAGCAGCCAGCCCATCAGTTACCCCTACACTTTCCAAGATCGAATCTAGAAGATCCACTTATGGGTACCTTCTAACAATCAATTTTCCAACAAAACAGATGCACAGCATCACCAGAATCCAAAATTTAAAGAATGGTCCATAGTTTATCATAATTGCGGAGTCAATCTTCTTCACTTCTAGTGCCTCTTGGGTAAAATCTCTTCACTTTGTCAGCAGCAACTATCTTCTTTAAGACTGCACCATCTAACTCCTCTAAAACATAGGAACCTCCAGAAACCTGAGATGTGACTCTGTAAGGCCTATTCCATCTGTAAGAAATTTTTTTCCCCCACTGACTCTCCAAACTTCTATTATACACCAAAACCAAACAAACAGGTTTCAAGGGATTCCTGAGTCTATGAGCCAACTTCTTATCCCAGTATCTGACCGATTTATTTCTTATCTTCATCATTCTAGAGTATTCCTTCTCTTGACATTCCTCTCTACATTCCAACTTTTGCATCCTGACACAGAGCAAATCTTCTGTTGAGCACACATTATCCCAATCAATTCCAAGATAATAGACAGCTTCCGAATCCACTGGTAGAACAGGTTTCAGTCCAAAATTCACTCATAAGGGGAATAGCCAGTTGTCCTTTTCACAGTGACCCTATCAGCAAATAACACCAAGGGTAAATAATACCTCCAATTTTCCAAACTATCTCCACACATCTTCACCAAAGAATTCTTGATAACTTGATGGCCTTTTTCAACCATGCATTCAGCTTTAGGATAATAAGGTGTAGCCACTCTAACTTTAGAACCAATACCTACCACAGCTTCTTTGAATTCAGCTCCAAACTCTGGCACACCATCAACAGTCACCAACATAATCAACACATATCTAAACATCCATTCCTTCTTCAAAAACTCTGCCACATTTTTGGCAGTCAAATTAACCAGAGGAAGTGCCTCAACCCAGCCAAAAAAATCATCCCTGGCAAAAATCAAGAATTTATACCTGCCCTCTTTAATATGGACAGCATCCAGACTGACTCTTCCAAACACAGTTGATTCACCAGTAGCATAGACAACCTCTTTAGGTTTCAAGTGAATTCTTTTTGACATTCTTCACAAGATTGAACCCAACCCTGAACAGCCAACTTCATACCCAGCCACCAAAATCTGTCTGCTACTCTTCTATAAGTCTCCCCAAATCTTCTATAACCAAGGTCTTCATGCAAAGACTTAATCACAACATCTTGACCTTTCTTCTGAGTCACCACTACTTGAGGTTTTGGATCTCTACTCCTCATCAACCTTCTTCCTGACACATAGAAGCCAGTACTCTTCTTCTTGATTTCCAGCCAAGTATCATCATCACAACTATCTGGTCTCTCCAAGGTTAACAGATATTCAACCATAGCAAAAAAAAACCCAGAATGACACCAGGTCTCATCTTCAAAATCTAAAAAGACAACATCCAAGGGTACAACCCTGTCATCAAAATCACCAGTGTGCACATGAGCTACTTGGCCAGCCCAACCAGGACACCAATCCCTAAATTTTGGCACATCCTTCTCTTTCCACGAATCCAGTTCACTAACAAAAACACCATTTTCCAATTTTGAGCTGTCCCAAACAACAACTCCATCTCCATCCATAAAAACATCCTGATTACTAGAATCAAGATCAGATCCAGCCAGTTTAACCTCTTGGGGGAGGAGTAAAAAATCTTCAGCACCCTTTGTGCTGGCCCTAGCCACTGGGACATCTTCATTAAACTCTTCATAATAAGAATCTTCATCTGTAGGTGGCCTCCTTGATAATACATCAGGCATTGTAAATTTTTTTCCAGGTTTTTTTACCAGGTCAAAAGAAAAATGTTGAATAAATTCCACCCACCTTGTCATTGGGGCAATTTGAAGACTAGGTGTGTTGATCATCTGAACCAAGGATTTCCCATTTACCTGCAGCTCAAAATTTTGCCCCCACATAACAGTTTGAAGCTTCTTCAAAATTTTTGCTACACTACACAATTCCAACTTAGGGTGAGAATATCTAGATTCCACCTCCTTAAACACCACCATCTCATACCTTACTAGCCTGAACCTCCCAGCTTTATCTTCCTGATAAAAAACAGCACCAGCAGCAATATAACTTGAGTCCACTGAAAGGTAAATTTTTCCAGAGCCAACACCATAATCCAAATTTTGAAGAATAATATCTTCAACTACCACCTTTTTCAACTTCTGAAAAGCCTCTTCACACTATTCAGTCCATCCCTACTCTGCATCTTTCCTAGTCAGCCTCCTTAAAGGTGAAGGCAACAAAGAAAAATCTTTAATAAAAATCCTGACATACACACACACCCCCAAAAATTACCTGACTTTGGTAGTATTTTTAGGCCTTGGTCATGACTGAATTTTATTAATCTTTTTCTTTGCCATAATTCTTCCCTCTTTACATACCACATGAACCAAAATTTCCAGAGCAGGAACACAACAACAAAACTTTGACCCAGAAATGGTCAAACCAGCCTTTTCAATCCTAAACAATACTCTCTCTAGAGTAATTGCATATTCACATACAAACCTCTTTATATCCAGGTTCTCCTTCAGCATCTCATTCCCATAGTCAGTGAATGGTCCTTTGATTCCACCATCATCAATAAAAATACCAGCATGATTAGGAACCTCATCCTTCAAAATAAAAGCCATTTGTGCTTGATATACTGCTACTTAATTAGTTTCTCCTTGAGGCAACCTAGTGAGCTGAAATTTTACCAAAGGGGTTTCAAAAGTTGTAAGTGGCCTTGAATCTGTATGAAGTTCCCTCACATAATAACCACCCATAATATCACCCAATCCATAACACACCCTTCTGGAAAAAGCTTTAAAAAATTCCCCTGCACTTGGAGGCCTACCAGCATCCTTGATAGTGACTCTATTCAAGGCTCTAAGATCATGAACCACTCTCAGCTTCCCATTCCGCTTCTTTACACAGAGAACCACAATTGAGTAACTGGATGTAAACTGTTTGTATAAACCAGTCCTGACTCTTTCCCCAATAATCTCTACAAATTCATCCCTGATAGCAGCTGGAATTGGAATAGGTTTGATTTGCCAAGGTTTGTGACAAAACACAGGAATCAAGCAAGGTTCCCTATAAGAGTGTTTCAACACACCCCTTTCCTCCCCAACAAATTCCACCGCTTTCTCCCTCAGCACAATAATATGCAACAACAAATTATTTTCCTCATCAGACAACCACCCATCAGGTCCAAAATTAACAACTTTCAACCTTTCCACAGTCACCCTAGCTGTCTCTAAAAATCAGGAGGATTCTTCACCAGAGGAGTACAGTACAGATCTCTTGACAAGGAAGTTCTCTTTAAAGTAGGATTGAACCCTACAGGAATAGGCTCATTGACAGGCCTAATCTTCTGCACTACCTTCTTATACTTTACAGCTCCACCTTCCACTTGAGGGATCTTCAGGACATCTTCACCACCAGACCTGGAATAAAAACCAAGGGTTTCCCTGTTGCTCACATTTGTGGCCAAGGTAATTTTTTTGAAGGGTGTAGAAGAAACCCTAGCAGTGCACAATTGGAACGACTTACTTTTATTCCCCAATCACACCACTGCGAAACTTTTCCGCAATTCCACATATTCATCTTCACTTCCATCTTCTAAATCTTTAAATCTTGATTCATTGGCTAAATATAATCTTCTAAAATTGTGCAGTTTATCTTCATGCTGGAGGCCCAAAAATTTATCATGCCGATCTTCTTTCTCCAAAGTTTTGTGCAGTAACTTCATGCTGGGGGCCAAAATCTTGATCTTGATGATCTTCACAAAAATATTTCTTGTCTTCTTTCTTAATTATCTTTAGATTTTTTTCTTGATTTTCTTCAGTTATCTTGAAATTTTTATTTTATTTTCTTGAGTTTTATTTTAAGCTACAAAAATAACCAGGGGTTTTCCCAATGATCACAGGTGTGGCCAAAGTAATGTTTTTGAAAGGTGTAGAAGAGATCCTAGTGGTTTAAAAATAAGAGGACTTACTTTTAGACCCCAATCTCACCACTCCACATATTTTCCATATATCTTTCAATAAAGATATATAACCAATCTTCTTATTTGAACTTGAATTAAACATAATTGAGAATCTTGAGAGAGAACAGATACTAGATAAAAAACTTGAAGAATATTTTCAGAGAAGAGAAACATTAAAAAGAGAAAGTTGAAAATCCACTTGGTATATCTCCAAGGGAGCTGACCTACTACAACCTGAGATTTCCTCATCTTGGGGAGAGTTTGTAGAACTAGGGTGATCAGCCCTCATCACTTTAAAATAGACAGACTCCCACTAGAGCCTGAGCCACACTTCAAAAAAGCAGAGGCAGCACCCACTTTACTTCTTCTCCTCCAGAAGTCCATGCACTGGCACATTGAAGACAAAACAGGCCTGGTCTCTCAACCATCATCTCCAGGAGATGACAGCCTCATGTGAAGTCTCCTTTCATCTTCACCAGTCAACTTCAAACTTATTCCCAAATCAAATTGATAGCCAATTCTTGCTTGAAACTCCATCAAGAATGGCCCACCCAAAACTGCTTTTACTGTTCCTTTAACAATGTAAAAATGAACCTTCCCTGAGGCTCCACCAACATTTAACTTCACAAACTCAGATTTTCAAACCAAATTGGTGACATGGCCACCAACCTCTCTAAAATTTCCACCAATACCCGTTTTGATGGGGAGGCCCAGATGAGTAGCCTCAAACAAAGAAATCAGGTTAATCTGACAACCTGAATCCAACAATGCTCTAGCCTCCCTGCCACTCACAGTGACATTTAAATAAACCAGAGGTGCAGAAAAATGAGTTTCCAAACCCTCACCAAATTTTTAAGAAGAATCAAAAATGTATTCTACCTCCCCAGAAGAAACCCTTCTCCTGGTCAACATCTTTTTCTGCTTATCATCCAACCCAGGACTGATAGCATACAACTCCTCATAAGTAAGGGAAACCTTACCATTATTCATCCTTTCCAGGAAAAAGTCCATAAAATTAAACTGGCCAGAAACCAATGGCCTCTCAAAGTGAGCCCTTTGCTTCACTACCTTGGTCCTAGAAGATACTTGAGGAACAGAACCACCAACAGATTTACCATAAACAGGAAACAAAACAGATCTCTCACTAGACCCTCTAACTCCAGAAGTCTTTGGAAATGAAGCCAAAGGGGAATCTTTCTTGGAGTCAGAATCAACATCCACAGGCATTGGCTCACCATTCATGTCCAATGCTTTAAAGCTAGGGGGACTCATATCAGCCATACCCTTCTACATTTTGTACAGCTCTTCTTTTCTGTACTTCTTCCTAGCTGCACTCAGCTTAGGATCCACCTTTGAAGCCTTAGCCTTTGGTTAGGCCTGAGAGTCTCTCTTAGGCCTTCTCACTTTCCCTGCTTCCACATCACAAATACCAGCTAAGCATTTCCCACTTGACTGTCCACCCCAAGAATACAAACCAATACACCAAAGGAAGATGTAAATGAGACTCTATTAGCCTCCTTTCCCTTGCCCTTGCCATCATCTCCACCTTTAACAGAAGAAGAAGCCTCATTAGACAACTCTTCAAATCTTGGTCTCCTGGAGTTAACATTCTAACTCCTCACCAAGTCTACTGGAGCCTGACCATCACTAGGCTTAACAAAAGAACCATCAGAAAACTTGAACACTTTCCTCTCAAATTCTACCTTCCCTTCAGACACATCCTTATTCAGTACCAAAAAATCATTGGACTTGTGGCCCTTTCTGCTGCAATAAGAGCAGACTCAAGGATCACTCCAACCAGCCCTCCTATCAAAATCTCTAGGCTGAGAAGGAGCCTTATTGACCTTCTGAGCATCCTGAACAAAAATATGTAGCTGTTTTGTCAGATCAGCCAACTGCTCCATCACAGGATCAACTTCTTTAGGCTTCTCAGGAGCCTTTCCCTTGTTCACACTTTCCTTCTTCCTAGAATCGTCCACATCTTCAGCTAAAGCTTCACTGACCTTGTCAACATACTTGGTGCTAGCTTCTTTGTAAGAATCCACTGCCAAAAGTTTTAGATGACCCTCCTCAAACTCCTTCACCACAGAAAGAGCAGGCAACTTCTGATTCCCATTAGGAAGAATCGTCATCTTGTCTTTTCTTTCCAACTCCTTCAGCACATAAATTCTGACATTCCTAGCCAGAGCAGACCAGAAAATATCCCTTGAAGAGTCAGTACTCTCAAACTCCTGCATATCCACCAAATAATCCACCACTGGCTCCAACTGATCCAGAAACTTCCTATAAGAATGGAGGTTGTCCACCCCTAAATAAAATTGCCATTCAATTGCAATCATATTGGGTTCCACCATTGAATATCTGTATCCCCATGTGTCTGTCATCTGCAGACACAAATTTTTCCAATCTCTCCTCCTATAACCCTTCATAGAAGCCACTTCCCTCACCAGAGCCCTGTCACCAATATAGAAGATGACTTGTTTCACCATATCTAGGTGAGAAGCACCATCCCCATTCCCTGCAGCCTCAAACAGCTCCAGAAACAACTTCACATACTGCCCCATAAGCATAGGCCCCTTTCAGGACTTGATCCTGACAGAAGGACTAATAGAAACAGGAGGATTACCATCCTCAGGTGAACCAGATCCACCACTACCACCACTAGAGAAAGAGGGTCCTGAAGCCATGGTCCAATAGATTCCAGAAAACCAATCTCCAACCACAGAAGAGAGTCCAAAATTAACAGAAAGTCAAAAAGGCTAGCAAATCCTCACCCCAAATTGGGCACTGGAAATGTAGAAAATCCTATAGTACTAGATATAGACCTTAAACAAGGGAGTTGGAGTATAACTGGAGAGAAAAACCCCTGTTCCTTTGAGAAAAACCAGGTGAGATTATTTTGCTACAGAAAATTAGATACTGTTACAAATCCCCCTTCCAAACAGCTCCTCGACTGCTTTACAAGTCAAGATAGTAGCCAATAGCAGACCACTGAGAACCAAAGAACCAGAAAACCTGAAATGTAGAAAAATACCCTCCAGAAACTAAAGACACAGTGCACTTGTTGCAAAAACACAGCAAAAATACTTGATGTAGGTTGCAAAGCTACAGCAGAAAAATCAGTTTCCAAAGTTAAGTTAATTGAAGAACTAACCTTGCAACAAATACAGCCAATTATGACAAAAAAAAAGTGAAAACTGAGTGAGAAACAATGATATAGCTACCAGATGGTTGTATGATAATTAAAGTTGCCCCAAACTGTCTTATTCAGTATGTACACATAGACCACCTATCTAAAATACATGCACAGCAACTAATTTGGTGCCTTTGACAGCGAAATTGAATAAAAAAACTCTAGAAAGGCTCCCCATCCTTCTATGACCAAAGCAGGTGGACCTCCCTGAAGCCAAAGAACCACTAAAAACATCTAAAAAAGCCCCAAATACTTGTAAAAATCCACCACAACTACTAAAGCCCTTAAAACACAAAATTCAGCTGTGAAAACCTTGGGACATAAAATATAGAGCCAAATTAGCTCTACTTAATTTTACTAAGCACTTAACCCTAAGACTTAAGGTTACGTTGTAAAATGCAAAAAACATAATTAAACAGCTATCTTTCAAAAATGAAAAATGGGGAAAAGACCACTTAAAACTTGGAATATGAAAAATGTCATCTGGAAAAAAATATAGAGAAAATCCATGGCTATCCAATGGTAATACCCACATACCCATAGTCGCAATATTCACTGAATAATACCAAAAAAAACACTCAATTCTTTGACCGATGTCAATTAAGACATACACAAACAGCACCAAACAGCCCAACAAAGGTCTCTGCCAATGTTGGAAGACCACAGCAGATTAGCCTACAAATGGGAATCATTTTTACACAATAGAATCCCTAATAGTAAGATAATTGATTCTACTCCCTTCAAAATTGTATGTGGAACTCTTCCAAACTTCAAAAACATGCATACCTTTGCTGAGGCTGCTTTTGTCAATGTCCACAAAGAAATTTGAACAAAATTGGACAACAGAGCTATTGAATTTAAAAATGTAGGTTATTCTCAAAGAAATTATGGCTGGTTATTTTGGCATGAAAAATCAGGAAACTTTTTTGAATCAGTCATGTGCTAGTTCCCTACCACTGACCAAAAAAGCACAGCTATATCTCAACCACCACTTGTGAATCTAGCACCTGTTACCTCTTCAAAGGTTCTATTGAGCTCAATTCTCCATTCTCTCAAACTTGGAAGCTTTACTTCTGAAAGAACCATTGACATGAAAGACAAAATCTTCTCAGAAGTTCAAACTGCTATGGCCCAATCTCCTATCCTTATTCCTAACACTTATCTACAGGCAATGTGTTCTATTGAGACTGATCAATGGAAATTTGCTTGTGATGCTGAAATAAATAATATGTCTTGTTTGAAATTCTGGTCTTCTGTTCCTCTTTGGGCAGTTTCTATACCACTCAAAGGTAAGTGGATATTTACTTTCAAATGCACACAAGAAAACTTTCCACTAAAATTCAAAGCTCACTATGTTACCAGAGGTTTCAAACAGCATTAAGGCATTAATTACAAGGATAAATTTGCACCAACTGCTAACATTTACTATTAATTTATTCTACTCACCCCCGCCACAATGTATGGTTGGAAAGTGAAGTATTTTGATGTTACTGCTGCTTATTTACAAAGTAATGTAGAAGAAGACATATGGTTTGAAACACCACCTGGAATGATGCTTATTGAACCAAAATATTTCCTAAAAACTCACAAAGAACTATATGGTACCAAACAAAACACACATTTCTGGTTGATACATATTTCTGAGAAGTTCAAATTTCTTAGTTTTGATTCCAGACAATATGACTCAATTCTAAACATCCTGGAAGATAAATCTTCAACTGGAATTTTATGGTTGCATTTTGATTAAGGAATTAAGATAGGGAATAGTGAAAAGGTTTTGAAGAAGTTAGAATGTGACTTACGTGGAAGATTATTTGTAAAATATTCAGATGCCTTGGAAGGTATTTTGGGAATGAAAGTTAAACAAGTAAATAGAATTTTTCAACTGTATTTTCCAAGATTATTGAAAATTGTTTGAAAAAACATAACCCTGGTGGTTTAAAAAGCAATATGTCTCTTTCCATAGACATAAAACTAGAGTCTGAAAAAATGGATGACATAGACATTGACTCAAAAAATATTTATCCATTATTGGTAGTTTGAATTACATAGATATCTCTACATGTCTTTAAATTTCTTTTGCAGTCAATTTTTAGCCAGATTTTCATCTAAGCCTTTAAATTCTCACTGGATTGCACTTTTACACCTGCTTCAAAATTTAAAAGCTACAAAGGATACTAAATTATTTTTATATCCTAATTCTTCTTCTAAACCTATTTTAGCTGCATACTCAGATGCATCATAAGGAAGTGAATGGTTGTGAGCAACCAAAGGACATATCATATATTTAAACAGCTTCCTGGAATTATGGTCTTCCAAACAACAAACTACAGTTAAGGACTCGACCTGTTTCTCTGAATGATTCACTATGTGTCTGGAAACTAAAGTCTCAATCTGGCTACACAATCACTTAACTGAAACCTATGGTAACATTGGTAGTGTATCTCTGAAATGTGACTATAAAAGTGCAGTATCTTCTTCTAAAAACAAGCCATATAATAAAAGAACAAGACACTCAGATAGATATTTTTTTCTTGTAAATGAAAGAATTTATAAAAAAAATAAACTTTTGCAGTGGATTCCAGGAAATGAGCAGTATGCTGATATTCTTACAAAAAATTTAGGTCCTATCATTACAATTGATAAAAAGCAATTACTGGGTATCACTTAGTTACAATTATTTTATTCTTTCCTTTTACATGTTGACACACAAGTGTGGGGCTGTTATGTACTTAGAAATATGTGTACTTAGCTATCACCTGATTTTTGTATATAGACTGTGGTTTATGCTGTGGACTAACTTCAATTATTCTCAGAGTTCTTTTAATGACACATTCTTGCAGGTAAAAGCATTAAATTGATTCTTCTTAGATCTCTGTTACTGAAGCATTCTTACAAGAATAAGAGTATTTTATTTCTTATATATGTTAAAAGAGCACATTTTCTAGTGATTTCTTGGCATATTTTAGTAATTAAGGCTTGGAATGTACAGCCAGTAGTGAAAAATAGTGAAAATTGATAAAACTTGGTAATGAGTAGTGAGTATAGTGACTTAAAAACATAATTTGTGAAAAAGTGGTGGAATAAAAAGCACAATTAAGTATCTTGATGAGCAATGCAAAATGAAAAAAATTTGGCATGGAGAGGTGCAAGTTAATGATGCAAAGAAAGTATCTATAAGTATATATGCTTACTTGTACCCAAAATTTACTGAAATGAATAGCTAATATGAGGTGTAAATGACACAGTTCTAGAATATGCATCAAATTAATACTCAAGTATGCATGGAGTAGGGTGTTACCAACATCACTGGGGGCAAACCCATGTCATGTTTGCATTTCAAGTGTCAAAGTCCCACATGCAAAACATGACACAGAGTCTCACAAAAATTTGAGACTTGGTGACCTACACTTTTCACATTTTTTTTGTGGGAATTGATTTCTTGTAAAGCTGCATGAAATAGGGACTAACATTATATCATTTTTTAATGTGAGACATTGTCACCCAAGCTTGGAACATGACACATATTTGCCTGCAAACCCTAAGGGATCACAGGCAAAACTGTGTCACATTTTCATGTTGGTTGTCATTTTCTTGCACTCAAAACAAGACATGGAGTGTTGCAAAAAATGTGACATGATGACCTTTCCTATGTCTTGTTTTATTGCAGGACTTGATGTATTTTAAAAATGTGTGACATGGGGTCTCACACTATGTCACATTTTATTTCAGGATATCAAGATGCCCTCAGCCATATGCAAATTTTGTAACTAAACACAGGTTAAAAAATATTCATCGATTGTGTAACTCATTCAATAACTACTAGAGCATCCATTTCATACTTCTACTCATATACCCACATCCTCAATAACATGGCACAATGATTCATGAACATTATATATGAATTAAAATCTATTGAAGCAGAAGAAATCATATTTGGAGATTTTTTAGAGTCAATAAAATTAATTAATAAAGCCCATAAAAATAATTAATTAATTGCAATCATATTGAAGGACATCACCAGCTTATGAAAGTCTAATTTAATAGTAATAGTACCTACAACTCAACCATGTTTCACTGCTGTTTTTAAATTTTTAAAACTCCATTTCTTAAAATTTCTAATGATCTAAAGCTACATAATAGGGGGTATCAAAGTAGGCCAATCTGCAATTAAATTAATTGCAGATAAAACTCTTATACCCCATTTTTTTCCACAATTATTTTTGAAAATAATTGGGTTATTAGACATTTTATGTGCCAATGTTCAACTCTTATCTGAAATTTTTATTCTCAATTTTTCATAACCACATCTTGGACAGCTTTCTAGATGTGCCAGACTCCCCACCTTGCTGAAAACTCCTATCCTGTGTATTTCTTCAATCTATTCATATCTCTCCACATCTCATCTGCTCATTTCTGTTCCTTTTCATCATCAGATATCCTCACAAGCATTGGAATAACATATCTTCTCAAACACAGCCTTCTCCCACTTTTTCTTCATATCCATTTACTCCCTCTTTCTTCCTCTCATATAATAGATCAAAGACACGTAAACTAAAATAATATAATCACCACATACTTATCAGCTTGCTTAAAACTAAAACTAATTATGATTCTTGTTTTGTTACTTAGAATGCATCTAAAATAGGATGTAACCCCACATCAAAAGTCAATGTCTATCATATAATGGCCAATGAATTAAGAAATAAGACAAATGGAAGGATAGATCTTTTTCCAAAACACACATCAGAACACTTCAAGAACTATCAAGCCAAATAAAAGAAGGATAACACTCTTTCATCTTCCACTGGTTTTGGTTTTACTGACATTGATATAAGTAAGGGAATTAATTCTATAGATAAGAAACTTGATTCTTTGTGTCCTTACTATAAAAAGATGGATTCTATTTTTGGAGAGGAAGCTGATTCTTATCCTGCAAACATGTTGGATTGAGAAGATGTATCTGTGCCCATAATATCAAGAGAAATATTTATGAATCCTCCTCCTCCACTCAAATCTCCCCTCTTTTTAACTTAACTAATCAAGATATCTTTTCTATAGATGCTTATGGTGATATAAACCAACCCAATCTAACTCCAGTGAGTTTTATTCTTGTATCTAGTTGATTTATTTCTTTTTTATTTAATTTTCATTTTCTTATTTGTAAAAAGGCTAATGAATAAAAACAGAAGCCAAAATTAAGAAACTCTAAAGCTAGCCACAATAATGATGATGAAAAAAATATACCAAATTCCTCAAAAAAAAGCAAAGACCTTTTACTACTCTGAATTTCAGAATTCAAGGAGAAAGAAAGAAAGATAGTACTTCTCAAACCCATATTTCCTCTATTAAATATTTTTTAGAGAAATTCGATGCTGGTAAGTGATAGAATACCTCTAAATAGTTTAGTCTACTTCTCTTCTATTTTTGATTAATATTTCTTAACACTCTAGGTAAAGTTGAAGTTGCACAAGAGACTCTTAACTTTCAGAAGAAGTAATTTGACCTCCCTTTACAGAGGGATGATAGGGAAAAAGACTAGGAGGAGATGAAATATGAGCTGTCTTCATAGAAGGATGATAGAGAGCAAGACTTAAAGGAGAAGATATTTGAGCTAATGCTAAGTATCAAAGAATAAAAGAAAGAGGATAAAGCTTTCAAGTAGAATTTCCTATTGGATCAGATTAAACTCAAGTATCAACTTGAAGATGATTCCAAAAAGACATTTTTCATGATAGAATGTGCTAAAGCTAATAAATCTATTGAAAAAAATTAAATTCTAAATGAAAATTTTTCATTAATTACTAGTTTTTTTGATTTTTTTCCCACTTCTTTTTTTTATAATTTTTTGGACATGGAAGTATTTCATAGCTTCACATATTTTTATACTCTATCCATCATTAGTTTAATATAATATCAAGAAATGCAACAAATTAATTTTTAAATGGTCCCAACAGCTAAATTTGATGCACTATTTTTTATTTCTGTGTGATTTCATATCAAATTTTTCAACTTTACAATTCAAGTCAATAAATTTGAATTTCTAAATACAGCTAATTCAACAAAACTATATCTATTTTTTGAAAATTTGGCATTACCCCCCTTGCATTTTACTGAAGCAAGGGGTGGTTATCACCAAATTTCTCTCAAGTCAGGAATTTTGCATGTCAGATTTAAAATTTTGGAAATACCCTCTTCTGAATTTTATTATAGTAAGGAGTGCATGTCAAAATCTTTTAATATATTTACATAAATTAATAATTAAATTATGAAAATATATCAAATTAACTAGCTTTAAGGTAAAGACAATTCCTCTAGCCAAAATTTGGATAAATCTAGAAACTAAATTTGGGACTTTCCACAGGTATAGGCTAGAGGAACGCTATGAAATAAATAAATTTTTTCATGATTACTGTTTATACAACAAAAGGCTGTTGTCCCATTAATTTAGCTTAGTAAATTTAAATATCAGATTTATTTATTAGGGGGTGTCAGTTCTGGAAACTAGGCACTCAACTTAAGTGCAGATTTCAAAGCAAATCAGCACTTAAATTTTGCAAAAAATTCAATTATTTCCAAATGGGTGTCAGTTATGACCTGAAATCAACACTTTCTACCCAATTTTTTTTTTCAAAAACACTTTTTGGCCACAAAATTCTTTCCTTACCCACCTTAACCCTGTGAATTGTGACACACTGAGTTCCATCCTCTCATATATCCTAAGAATACACACCTCTCTGGAATTCACAACTTTTTATTATGATTTTTTGACCAGGAATGTTTCCCTTCTTTTTAATTTTTTTCGCAACCTCTTAATCTCTTTTCTTGTGATGTACCAGCTTTTTAATTCCTCCCAGAAATTCCAACACCCAAAAGGCAACTCCAAAATGTTTCATCACAAAAGTCTCCTTTTAAAGTAAGCCCCTCACCTGAAACATCAAAGTCAGAAAAACAGAAAAGGAAGATTATCTTATCATCATCAACTTCCTTAAATTAAATCAAATTAAGATACATGTTTTTAATGTGAGAAGTACACTTGTATTAGAAGTTCAACTTCATCAAAGGACAATGGCTTCTAATTGATTTCAAATGAAGTAAAGAGGAAAATAAAAAGAATAATCAACATCAATCCTAAGAAAATGAAGGAGAGATTCAAAAGTTATCAATAAAAATATAAAAAGGCTCATTTTTCTGCCTCTTCCACTGGCTTTGATATTGATGATGATGATTTGGATATTGGAATTACTACTGTTTATGAAAAGCTCAATGTCATTTGTCCTTTCTATGAGGAAATGGATATTCTTTTTGGTTCTCAAATTGATTTAAACCTATGACTTCTCCACTCTACTACCAAGGATATTCCCTCTGGTTCTCAATCCTCCCAAAACAACTATACTTTATGGAAATCAATTCCCTCCAACATCTCACCATAGTTAAGTCAAAGATAATCCTAACTATCAAGAAGAGGAATTATTTGGAGCAGATCTGAGTCCTCACAGCCCAAATTTTTCGATATATGTGTACTTTTTCTTTATTCATAATTTTTTTACTAAATTTATCATTCTTTCTTTTCTAGTCTTGTCCTACTCAAATTCCAATTATGAGAAATATTAAATATTTCATCAATGAGAATCCTGCTTTTCAAGCTGCTTCAGATGAACTTCACAAACCCTCAAGCTCAAAAACCAAACTAAAGCATTGAGCCTCAACTTATATGAGCTTGAACTATCTTTTAAAACATGGTAATACTCCAGCCAGCTCTTTAGACTATCTTGTTGAGAATTTTGTGAAAGAGATATACGTAAGAGTTTTCACTAAATATGTTATTCAATAACATATTTACATATTTTTTCTATTCAATTTTCTCAGAAAAATCCTCTATTTAAAAAAATGCACTTGAATTTGAGAAGATAAAGTTTGATTATATGCTAATGAGAGATAAATGGGCCTTAGTCTCACCTGACAGCCTACGCACAAGGTCAAGGGTGTTCCTGCATAAGTGAGATTGGAAAAGGTAATTGAAGACTACTTTGAAGCACAGAGGAATGCTTCAAGGAAGCAATTTAAAGATAAGTCAAAGATAAATTAATGTTGCTTCAAAATAGGTTCAAGGTGAATAATAATGTAATTTAATGTAGCACTAAATATTCATGTTAGTATCACAAAGGGTTGGAACTTAATAATCAAAAAGAGATTTAGGAGTTTTAATAGGTTGAAGAGAAATTGATTATAAAGATAGGTAGAAAATAAAAATAGCCTTATGTAATTTAACTGCTATCACAACAATATTATAATTTAGTTCTATAGAATGTCAAACCAAATCCACCCAATTATATAGTCAACTTCATCTTTCATTGACCCCTTTAATACAATGCCCTTAATTTATCACTGGCCCTTTAACCTTACTCCTATCCCTACTCACAGACCTTTAATTACTCTTAGACACAAAATAACCCAAAAGTGAAAGTATACTTTATATCCTAGAGCTAATGAATTGCTCATTTTCTTAAAGTTTAAATTATAAGCAGATTATTGACTAATTTAGATTTGAGGTTTAGATAGTGCAGTTGCTAGCCCGTTCAAATTGAGACAACAAAGGGAAAAAGAAGTTACTAGGTAGATGTTACTTTCTGTGCTTTGAGTATGGATTTGTGTACTAATTAATGGATTAAAAGATTGACTTTTGCTTCAAGTGTCATGTGGAGCATGATTGATGCCTGGGTATAAAATGCAAGCTCTTTTGAGCATGAGAAATTTTCATTAACCTTATCTCCTCATTTCTTTTTTCTTGAAAGTTTAATAGAGTTTTTAAATATAAATAATTCAATATTTTTACTATGACCAAAAACCACAATCCCACTCCCACTCCCCCTCATTCCTGTGCTCTAGGAAAGATAACCATGTGTCCATTCAAGCCGCATGCATCTCATTCATAGCTATGGATTTTTTTATGTGGAAAGCACTGTATCCCGTGGTTCTTACAAGAAGTGGGAGTTTTTTCAATGGAAACAAGTAGCATTTGACGGGTTAGAGAAGAATGCAGTCATTGAAGAACAGTTTAATCTGACTAAGTTTTGTTCAATTCCTAAAGATCAGGCCATTGTCAAAGATATATGGGAGGTGCCAATCAAAAATGGTTTGGTGATGGATGGTACCAAGGAGGTACTAAATCAGGAGGAGAGGAAGGAGATATTTGATTGGGTAGCTGTTCTTAATCAGGGGGAAAGACCAACGGATTCAGAGGAAGAGGTCAACAGATTGGTTAAAGATGGGTCGGATCTTGTAGTGAAGGTTTCTCCTACCACAAAACAATGTTGATTGATTGTCAAGGATGAAGAGGATGAGGCAGTGGAAGTAGTCAAACCCACCAGACCAACATTATTTATTGAAGCAGATCATGAGTTTTAAGTAAGTAGTTTTTCTTTTAAACTTATTAGATTTTGTTTTGCTTTAGTGGCTAACTGATTCTTTTTGTAGGAGGAAAAAACCAATTAATAATTGCCTACCAAATGAGTTGTGGTTATTGAGCCTCAATTCACAGATAAACCACCAGTCAAAGCTGGTCCCTTGAGGGTAATTCTTACTGAGCCCACAACATATTCTTTGAATGGAAAGGTCAAGCTGTACCAGGTGTGGTCAAAGAAGCCTGGGCAGGTTCTTCAAACCACATTTGCTGAAAATTTGTGGAATGAAATTGACGGGATTGTTGATGCAGCTTCATAAAATGTATCCAAGGAATTACTGTAAATTGGAGAGGTGGTTCCAGTTGGGAAGGAAATGGTTTTTGAGAATGGTAGAAAGGAAATTCAAAAAACTCTGTGGAAAATGATAGAATTGATTTGAATAAAAATAGAGAAGAAGATTCAAAGTAGAAAGAAAAAAAGAAAGAGAAGAGAAGAGGAAAAATGTATATAGTTTTGTCAGCCAGGCTATACCAGGAGCCCAGTAAATTTTATGTCAATTTTATGGAACCAAAAGAGGGCCTAAAACTATGCTTATTATGTATATAAATTAATATTATATTGCATAATGAAATGATATAAGTATTTTATTAAATATATATAAAATAAGTATTATATTAATTTAATTATTATATAAATTATATATACATTTAAATTATGCATAATAAATATTATATTCTATAAATTATGGTGCATTTTTATGTATTTAATAGGGGGTATCAATGTTGACCGATCCACAATTAAATTGATAGCAAATAAAAATTCTTATACCCCAATTATCTTCCATAATTAATTTTACTAATAATTGGGTAATTAGACACTTTACGTTTCAATGTTCACCTCTTATCTGACATTTTTCTACTCAATTTTTCATAACCACATCTTGCACAACTTTCTGTCATAACCACATGTTGCACAGCTTTCTTCCATAACCACATCTTGGACTACTCTCTGGATATTCCTCATGGATGTGATGAGTCTGGGATCAGGAAATAGGAATGGAAATTGGGGTATAAGAGGTGGGATAATGCATTATTGTGGATTCCTTATCCACTAGCCCCGGGGCTAATGGATAAAAATATTACGCAATTAATAATGTCTTATCCCTGGAAAAAAAAATTGATGATCCCAAATTGCGGATCCCTGAACATTGATACCCCCAAATAAATATAATCAATTAATTAATTAATTACAAGCATATATTAGGGGGTATCAATGTTCAGGGATCAGCAATTAAATTAATTGTGGATAAAAATCCTTATACCCCAATTATCTTCCGCAATTATTTTTGCTAATAATTGGGTTATTAGACACTTTACATGTCAATTTTCACCTCTTATCCAACATTTTTTTACTCAATTTTTCATAACCACATCTTGGACAACCATCTGTCATAACCACATCTTGACCTACTTTCTGCCATAACCACATCTTGAACTACTTTCTGCCATAACCACATCTTGAACTACTCTCTGCATATGCCTTCTACCTTGCTTCGCACTCCCATTCTCATCCCATCCACTCAGAATTTCTCCTCATTTCTTCTCTTTGATTCTGCTCCTTTTCATCTTCATTTATAATAACATGCCTCTTCATCCTTGATCTTCTCAAAGGCAGCCATCACCCAGTTGTTCTTCAATTCTCACTACTTCCTCTTTCCCCCGCTCAGCTGAGAAATCAAAGACCGTTCAATTAAAGAAAGATGACCATCTAATTCTTATCAACTGGCTGAAAACCAAATCTAACTATGATTCTTGTTTTGGTACTGAGTATGCCACTAAAGTAGGACGGCCCACCACATCAAAAGTTAATGGCTATCTTCTAATGGCAAATGAATTACGGAATAAGACAAAGGGAAGGATTGATCTTTTGCCTAAACAGATGTCTGAACGATTCAAGCATTACCGAGCAAAATACAAGAAGGCAAAGGCTCTTTCATCTTCCACTGGTTTTGGGGTTACTGACAATGGTGTAACTAAGGGCATAAAATCCATAGACAATAAACTTGAAACTTTATGTCCTTACTTTAAAGAGATGGATGCAATTTTTGGAGAGCAAGCCGATGTTAATCCTGTAAACATGTTGGATGGTGAAGATCCTATCTCCAAACATGATGTCAAAGCAAATCTTTTCCCATCCTCTTACTCCACTCAAGCCTCCCCTCTTCTAAATTCTACAAATCTAGATAGCTTTGCTATTGATCCTATTGGCAATTTACCCTAACCTAATCTAACTCAGGTCTGTTTTTTTTCTTTTATCTTATCAATACTTTTTTTTATTTACTTAGATTTTCTTATTTCTTAAAAGGCTGATGAACAAGCCCAGGACCCACAATCAACTGAGTCTGAAGCTAGCGACAATGATGAGGAGGAAAATGCTATGTTGAAAAAAAAGCGAAGGGCTTCAAGTAGTCTAAATTTCCACTCCCAAAGAATACCAAAAAGTGATACTTCATCACAAACACCTTTTTCTTTGATGGAACAGTTTTTAGAGAAACGTGATGCTGGTAAGTGATATCATACCTCTTATTTCTTTACTCTGCTTTTCTTCTACTTTATGTTAATTTTTATTCCCACTCTAGAACAAGTGTAAATTGCTAAAGAGACTCTAAGATTTGAAAAGAAGAAATACAAGCTCTTTTTAAGGAGGGATGACAGAGTACAATATTTGGAAGAGAGGAAGTACAAACTCTCCTTACGGAAGGATGATTGGGTCCAAGATTTGGAGGAGAAGAAGTTCGAGCGAACTCTTAGTATTAAAAAATCCAAAAAAGAGGAAAAAACACTCGAGCATCAAAACTTAATGGAACAGATGAAGTATAAGCATGATCTCCAAGAAAGTTCTAAAAAGAAAGATTTCTTGATCGAATGCGTTAAAGCAAACAAATCTGTTGAAGAAATAGAACATTTAATGAAATTTTTTGTTGACTAGTTTCTTTTATTTCTTTCACACTTCATGTGTTCATATTTATTTGTACATAAATTTTACAATTATTTTATGTATTTCTTGAAATTTCATATTTTAATGTTAAATATTCTTTTTTTAAATAAAATTTTCAAGTCTCCTTTGAAAATTTGCCAAACCCCCACCCCTGCATTTTTTTGAAGTAAGGGGTGGGTATCACCAAAATTCTTTCATGTCAAGAGTCTTGAAAGTCTTATTTGAAACTTTGGCGTTACTACCCCCTGCATTTTACTGGTATCCCCAAAATTCTTACAAGTCAAGAACTTCACAAGTTTTATAAGAAATTTTGGTAATACTCCCCCCTGCATTTTATTGAAGTAAGGGACGGGTATCACCAAAATTTTTTCACCAAAATATTTACAAGTCAAAAATTTTACATGTTACATTTGAAAATTTGGCAATACCCCCCCTACATTTTATTGAAGCAAGGGGTGGGTATCACCAAAATTTTTACAAGTCATCAATTTAGAATGTCAGATTTGAAAATTTGGCAATGCCCCCCCGGCATTTTATTGAAGTAAGGGGTGGAAGTCATCAAAATTTAATATAATTACATAAATTTCTAAATAAATATCTAATATATATCAATTTCCCTAGTTTAAAGTAATGAAAATTCCTCAAGCCAAAATGCAGATCAAATCTAGAAACAAAAGTTTGGGACTTTCCACAGGTATAGGCTAGAGGAACCCCATGAAACAAATAAATGTTATCATGATTACCTGTTATACAACACAAGGTTGTTGGCCCATTACTTTAGTTGAGGAAATTGATATATAAAAGATATTTATTAAAGATTTATGAAAAAATATAAATTTTTTTATGACAACTCTAATCCCCATACTTTTTGGATCTAGATAAAGTTTTTTTAAATTGATTAAATTTACCTTCTTTCTTTACCTTGTTGATTCTTTGAATCAACTTTTGACTTATTTGAAAAGAACAACCAAAATGAGTGAAATCTTGACACGATTCCAAACCAGGAGGAGCTTTGGTTGTTTGATGATTATCCTGAGAAGAATTCCAAATAGTTTCGATGATACCATTTCCCAAAGAAAAATCAATGATGCACTTGTGGTCTTGAAAATATAAACCATGTCCTTTGATTTTAGCTGGAGATGGTATTGGTTGGCCAGTAATCGGATTGATATATGAGAATATACCAAAAGTAAGAAAATTGGTGTCATTGGTATTGGTGTGAATTTTATTGTGAAATCCAGAATGAGTGATAATAACATTAGAAAATAAAAGATATTTGTGGCTGATATCTTCCCATTTGGAGTCACACCAATTTGGTATTCCAACTTTGGTTGCAAGCTCATGATTTTTTTCAAATGCATTATTACAGAGCTTTTTGAGTCAAAGAGCAAAAAAAGAATTAAAGGAAGGTAGAGTGTCCCATAAGCAAAAATCTTCACCTTTTTGTGCTTTAGTGATATTCTTGAGCAATGAATATATGCCTATATAATTGAAATAATTGAAATGATATTAAGAATGGAACAAAAATTATTAGACATACCAAGAGAATATCTTCTGAAAAAACCAGGTCTCAAACCAAAACCAATCATGATACCACCCAACAAATTCATATTCCTTATAAGTAACCAAACCAAAGCCATTTGATAAAGAGTTATGATAAGATCTGATAGTTGATTAAAAGCTTCATCTTTTACACCATCTAATGAATGAACTTCCAAAATGAATTGAGCCTTAAAAGTATTGCTGATAACTGCAACAACTCGATCATCTCCAAATTCGGTTAGATATTTGATATCTTCTGGTATTTTTTTTGGATATTGATTTTTTTTATCTACTTTAGTTTTATAAAAAAAAATGTTTGAGATATGACCAAAAAAACTTTTGCAGAGAATTTTTTTTAAAAATATCTTTTCTTCTGATGAGACTGATTATCATTAATTTTTTTTTGCTGATTTAGAAGATGATTGTATGGAATTTGATTTCAAAGAAGATGATAGAGATGATAAAGATGAAGATGATAAAGAAGATAAAGATGAAGATGAGAGAGAAGTAAGGGGTGAATCTGAAGATGAAGACATTTTTTTGATCTGAAAAAAAATTTAAATGTCAATAAAATTTCAACTCAATTTTTTTTTAAAAAAAATTCTCACCTAATAATAAAAAAAGCTGTTTTTTTATTTGAAAAATAAAATTGGAAAAAAAAACAAAAACAAAAAATCAGTAAAAAATTTTCCAAAAAAATAATTTATCAAAAAAAACCTGAGGTTTTATTTTTAAAAACAAAATAAAAGCAAAATCCTTTAAAAAAATAAAAAAATAAGAAAATAATTCAAAAAAAAAAAAATTCAGTAAAAATTAAATCAAAAAAAAAAAAAAAAATTAAAAGTGAACCTTAAGATTGGTTATTAAAAACCTTCTCACAAGATCCTGAAAAAAAAAAAAAAAAAATCAGTAAAATCAAAATCAAAAACAAAAAAATTTTTTAAATAAAAAAAAAATCAGAAAAATTATTTACTAGAAAAATTAAAAAAAAAATTATAAAACTTTTTTGATTTGTAAATAAGAGGGACAGTCCTTAACAGAAAGAATTTTTTTTTTCTATAATACTGCCAAAAAAATTTAAAAATATATCAAATTTACAAAAAAAAATTTGTTAGTATATTTATTTGAAAGTAGGTAATCCCTCTTTATCTCCCATAAATGTTCCCTTTTCCCCTCCTTTATTTATTTGAAATCCCCTTACAAATCCCTCCCTCCTTGCCTCAAAAATCCCCTCAAATCCTCTCTTTGTCTGCCTCAAAAACCCCCTGAAACCCCTGCTTAATTTGTCTCAAAACCCCCCAAATTCCCCCCTTTACCCTTCTTTATATGTCCCGACCCCCCCCCTCTTTAGCCGCCTCAAACCCCCCCCACTCCCCTCTCTTTAGCCGCCTCAAACCCCCCCCCCTTCCACTCGCCTTACCCCCACCCACTCCCTTACCTCCTCCTCTACCCCCCCTCCTTGTTAACAAACAATCGGTAACAATCGTTCGTTAAGAAAAAGAGGGGGGGTAGAGGAGGAGGTAAGGGAGTGGGTGGGGGGGGGGGGGGAAGGGGGGGGGGTTTGAGACGGCTAAAGAGAGGGGAATGGGGGGGGTTTGAGGTGGCTAAATAGAGGGGAAAGGGGGGTTGAGGGACATAAAGAGAGGGGAAGGGGGGGGTCTTGAAGCACCTAAAAAGAGGGTAAGGGGGGGTGATGAGGGACCTAAAGAGGGGGGAAAGGGGGGATTTGAGGCAGCTAAAAAGGGGGTAAAAAGGGGGTATTGAGACAGGTAAAGAGAGGGAAAAAGGGGGGCCTTGAGGATGATAAAGAGAGGTGAAGGAGAGAAAAAAAAACAAAAAAAAAGAGAAAAAAGAGAAAAAAACAAAAAAAAATTAGTTTACCCTAGAACAAAAATAAATGAAGCACTTACAAAAAAAACAAAAAAAACAAAAAAAAGCAAAAAAAAAAAATCATGATTAGCAAATAAAAAACCAAGAAAAAAGAAAAAAAAATGACCTACCTGGTGAGTTGAGTTGAGAAAATAAATGCAACCAAAAAAACTGAGGGATGTTTGAGGAGAGGATGGAAAGGATATGAGTGATGAATGAAAAAAAAAATCACTGACAAAATATGCAATTTCATGTTGAGCTGGTGAAAGCAAACCAATGAGCCATCCAAAAAAAAGATATTCACCATAAATTCAAAAAAAATGAATATGCAACAAACCAAAATACAAAACCAAGTGAATAAAGTACACAAAAAGGACATTTGGAAAGTATGTAAACATAAAAATTAAAAATTAAAAGCGTTGCAAAGTGAAATGTTGGAGAGTAATTGGAATTATGATAGAGCATATGCCGGTTGATTGAATGATTTGTGAATCAAGGGAGGGGAGTGCCGGTGGTGGTTCAGGATCCTCTTCTTCATAAAGATCATTCCACTCATCCATTAAATCAGCTAGAATATTGTGGAGTATTACACAAGTCAAGATCCAATGATTTGCAGTTTTTATCTCCAATTTTTTTTGAAATTGGATTCTGAGCTCCCAAAGACTAGAAAATTGTCCCTTTAAAATACCTATAGCATGTTCAATTTGTACTCTTGATTGTGCAAGATGATAATTAAAGGCAGTTTTGGGGTCATTTTCTGAAGTTGCACCACGGAAAGCAGGTATAATGTACTTTCCACTTGCATATGCTGAGTCTGCAAGGAGGTACTGAGATTTGTCAAAGTATGAGTCAGGGGATTGAGAAACCCTCATTCTTTGGAAGACAGAATAGTCATGACATGATCCAGGGCAGCCACTGTGAAAAGCAATAAATTTTTTATTGACATCACATACAAGTTGAACAGCAATAGAGTATCTAGAAAGAAGATAAAAAGTTAGATTGTGAAAGATGAGAACTTGGAGAAGATTTTGAAGAAACCTTTTTTTGCGATCAAAATAATGGTTGCCATCATGAGCAGGCTTTTGACTCAAAGGGATGGTTGTGCCATCACCAAAACCTATACAGCCAGGGAAACCTTCAGCTCGCATTACTTGAGAGGATTCAAGTTGCTGTTCTGGAGTTGGCCAAGCAAGAGTTTGAGACTTGAGGGAAAGGATAGCAATCATACAGCGCTTGGTGTATAATATCACGGTACCATATCCTATGTTAAAGAGATTATCCAAACGTCTTACGGCAGCACCATTTCCATTTGAGCCAAAGCAACATAGAGCAACAGCAAGTTGGATGGTAGGATTATGCTGTTTGTTATGAGAATTGTTATGGAAGATAGGATGTTCAGAAATGAGTTGATAAAGTTTGAAGAAAGAATCGGGAGAAGTTCTAAAAATTTGCGTGAAGTTTAAATTAGGAATGTTGAGAATGGAGGCCAGATCATATCGGGGATCATGATAAATATTTGGCCCCCTGGTGATGATGTAACGCTTTTTGGAAAGAAAACACATATAAGCTAAAGCATCTTCCAAATCAGAGTCAGATTTATGGTAAAGAACTAAAATAAAAGTGATAGCATTCATTGTTGAGTGAAGTAGCTTCCTAGTATAGAGGTGCTTCATTGTTGTCATTGGAAAGGAAATGTGATGAGGGAAGTGGGAAGTGGAAATTCACTGCCAAATGTGCAGTTGAGGTGTGAAGATAGAAAAAAACTTAAGTGTTCGTCACCAAAATTAAGTGGAATAGAGTGAGGAAAGACTTAAGGATGGCATCAGCAATTATGAGTCATGTGACTCTCTTGCGAATCCATAATGGATGTGATGAGTTTGGGATCAGGAATTAGGAGTGGAAATCGGGATATAAGAGGTGGGATAATGCATTATTGTGGATTTCTTATCCACTAGCCCTGGGGCTAGTGGATAAGAATCTTCCACAATTAATAATTTCTGATCCCGGGAAAAAAAATTCCTGATCCCTAATTGCAGATCCCTGAACATTGATACCCCCTATTATAATTATAAGTATAAAATTAACGTATAATGTAATTAAATTAATTAATTAAATTTATATATTTAATAAAGCCTTACATATTTTATTAAACAATAATATTGGGCGCTTTTTGGATTCATAATTGTTTCATCAAAATATTAAACAAGTTCAAACACTTATTTAAATATATTAGTAATGTTTCATCCTAAAAATTAGAAATGTTGTTATAATGAGTATTTGTTTTAGATTAAATTAATTATTAGCTAATAAAAGTAATTAAAATAATTGATTATTCATTTTTTATACTAAATTAATTAATTACAATATTTTCACGTGTTAAAATAAGTTATTTTTCATGTTTCACTTAAATTGGTTATTTTTTTAAAAAGATTATAAGACATGTTTTAAATTAAATTAATTATTTTTATGTGTCTCAAACTTATTTAATTACTCACTAATTTTATGTTAACTGTTTGGAATTATATTGGTGGATATTTAGGCTCTAAATCATCTGTTTTAGTTAATTGTGTCATATTTCCCCTTACACTTACTCAAAATCAGTTATTTATTATTATATTTTTATTATTGATTGTATATACTTTATTATGAGGCTTCAGAGGGCCCCTTGCCTACATAAAGACCTTGGGTAACCCCCTGTAGCCTCACCACTTATTATACACTCAAACTTAACTACAATTTTAAATATTACACGTTTATTTTATTTTTTTATTAGCATTTTAAATCTAAATTCAAAAGTAAATAAATTATTAAAGGTTGTTATAGGTCTATCAATAATAGCAAGTATTTTCCACTCATTGGAAAAAAATTCTTATTTAAATAAATATATTATAATTTAATAACCCTCACTATTGTGTCAAATCCCAAGAAATACTTGTTGCTTTTCTTTTAGAATAATTAAATTATTGTTATTATTTTATTTCTTTATCTTTTTAACCCTTCTCCTCTATTTCCGCCTCCTCTTCTCCTTCTTCTAGATGACTGGCCGATAATTGGGAGCTTTTCCAAACGACAACAACAATACACCACCTTCCGACGAATGACATTGCACACGGGCCACCCAATTCAAAAAGAATTTTTTTTTCCGTGGCCATGTTTCAAACTTGGGTTTGACCTTTTAGGTTTATATTAAATTAAATAATATATAATTTTGAAGTGATTTCTTGATCACTATAGTAAGTTAACCTTTTCACCTCTCACTTATATTATTAAATTTTTATTGCAATAACAGTGATTGTGGCTTAATTGCTGATTCACTGAGTGTAAGTGTTCAATTTTTTTTTTAATTTTTTTATTTTTATTCCTAGTTGACCATAATAGAGTTATACTCTTATTCCTAGAAGATCATTAAATTTTTAATAAATTAATAAATTAATTTTTATTAAAATATTTTTGATTTATTGGTTGACAATAATAGTACTCAGTGCTTGTCCCAATATTGCCAATATATTTTTTAGTATTATTTATTTTTGGTTGAATTATTAAACTTTTTTTAGTTGGTCCCATTATAATTATTGGTATTTCTTAATAAACAATTGTAATTACATATATTTTGTATTACATTTTTTGTTAATTAATTGATTTTTGAATTATAATTTATAATTTATTTTTGTTAAAAAATCATTTAATTATATTTTATTTTGAAAATACAAATTTGCATCATTAAAATCATTTTGATTCTTTGTTAACAGTTTTAATCTCCAGTGGTTTGGCTAACAGCATGGATAACTTATATGGGGATGAAATTGAAGTGGATGTAGACACTGAATCTGTAGGTTCTTCTAAATTAACTTACAAAAATTATTCAGCTGACAAAAGACCTTCAGGATGTTGAAATGGCAGGAGAAGTGTCAAACCCCTCTCACTAAATACCTCTGAAAGAAGCAAAACCTCTTATAAATCAGGAAAATCCACTAAAGGCTATATAAATAAAAAAGATACCTCTGACTCAAAAATAAACAATCTTTCCAGTCACATAAAAGAGCTGAAGGCAGAAGGTATGAATTACAAGGAAAGAGTAGACACACTCTGGAAACAGATGCTAGAGTTAATAAATCCCAAACAGGCTCAACCACCTCCTTTCCCAGCCTCTCAGCCTCAGCCTCAGCCTCAGCCTCAGCCCCATCAGGCACCCAGCTCTTTCACTCAAAATCAAAACACTCTGCAGGTGGAGCAGTGGAAATGGGATTACTTGATGAACCATTACCAACAGAATGTTCAGCAACCAACAGCTCAACACTCTGGCCCATCCAGGACCCCAACCTACCATCCATCTCCTCAGCCCCATCCTTATCAGGGAGGCAGAAGAATGAAGGCACAGAGGAAGTTTCCTTCCTTGCCATGGTAAGTTATTTGTTTGATAGACATGTTGGTATGTATAATAACAAATCTTCTTCCACAGGTAATATTGTGGATTCTGGTGAAAGAATAGTTAAACCCTTAAAAAGACAAATTCCTTTAATGAGTAGCCTCAATGATGTAATTAGCAAATTATCATTTGATGAACCTTTACATTTGACTTCTTCTTCTTTAATTAATCCTTCTCTTGCAATTAAGAATTATTCTGTTTCCCCTGAAGTATATACCTTAATTTAGAAAACTTCTGAAGAAATATTGAAAGATACCCTTGATTTTAATGTTGTGAAAGACAAAAATTTAAGGGATGTGTTAATACATGAGAGTGATAGATTGAATAATTTACACTTGCATTTTAAAGTGAGTTCTTCTGTACAAGATACAGCTTATTTTAAAATCTAAGAAACCTTGAATATTGTTCTTAGCCAAAAAAAAACAAATAAGGAGTGACCATAGAGCTATCTCAGATAAGAATATCAATCTGCATAAAACCTTGAGTGAATTGAAACCCCTTATTAAGGAAAATTATTCATTTAAAGGTGAAATTAAATCTCTACACAATGAGTTGAAAAAGCTAAAAAATGATTTCCATGCACTAAGTACCAAACACGCAGTTTTTGAGGACAGAAATGTTTTATCCCTTGAAAAAATGGATGACCAGATGTCTGAAATTCCAAGGATAAGAAACTATGTGTCTGACCTGCAGGAAAAATTTTCAGCCTTAACCATCAATCATTATGGTGTAGATGAGATTGCTGCCCATAAGCTGCATAAAAATAAGGGAAAGGAACCTGAACAGATCAAATCTTTTCTTCCCCATCTTCAAGCCATTAAACAAACTGACAATGAGTCTGTAAAATCTTTTGCTACTAGCAAAAAATCTTTTAATGGTCATGAACCAGCTGTTTCTGTAAATAATGAAATCTCTGAACACTGGGCTAAACTTCAGGAATTATTAATGTTAAATAATTCAAACCAAAAGATGGACCATCCAAGTAGCCAGAAACATTGGCCAAAACTGAATCAATATCCCACTTTTGATGGTGACTCTTCATCTGACTGGCAACACTTTGTGCAGAGAATTGATAATCTGAAAAACTCTTATAAATTGCCAGATGTGGAAGTTGTCTCTAAATTAATTTCTTTATATTCCAATGTTACTTTAATGTGGTATGAATCTGTCTTACTGGAAAATCAACATTATACTAGGAAAGAATGGAAAACCTTGATTGAAAATCAATTTAGTGGTTCCAAATTCAGGCTTTCCCAGAAGAGATTATATGAGAATGCTAAATATGCATCCTCCTCTCCTGAAAAACCTATTTTTTTCCTTATGAAAATTACAAAAATGTTTAGAGCCATGGATCCTAAAATGGATTATGATATTTGGAGAGATAAAATTCTCTATAAATTACCAAATTCTCTGAGAGATTTGATTGTGGAAAATACTGAGCATGTGAGAGATAATTCTTCCTTTATTAATATCTGTAATTTAATCCTACTAAATCATAGATATGAACCAAGGAGTTTTCCTGTTAAATCTTATCATGACCAACAAAGGCCCTCCACAAAACTTCTAGATAAAACTGGTAGAACCTCTGCCCCAGTGTCTCCAAAGAAATATGCAACTAATACTTATTTTAAATGTAACAAACAATGGCAAAAAGGACATATTTGTGTCAAGAAAATTCATCTTGTAGAACAAAATGAGGAATCTGAAAATACTCAAGCTAATCTTGATGATTACTCCAGTGACTGTAATAGCAATATCTCTTATGACCATGAGTCTTCTCAGGAAGTTCCAGTTTTAGAAAAGCATATCCAATATTTAGATAATTGGTCTGATAATTGTGATTTTGACTTATATTCTGTAGAAAATGCTGAATTAATTAAAGATATTACTGACATTTACATTTTAATATCACCTTTGAGGGCACCAGTTATTATTAATTTTAAAAATGGTGAGGTTATTCTTGACTCTGGGTCTGGAGGAAGTGTAGTGTCTGAGAAAGCACTTGCTTTTGTAGATAAGGATTATCAATGCAAATTATTACCTATAACATCTGAAAAATGGAAAAGTTATGGTTCTGTTTTATTTCCCTTTGGTAAATTCAAAGCCACTTTATTCTTTAAATATAATGGTGGTTTTTTCAGAGCTATTTGTGAACTTGTTGTGATGAAAAATGACAATTTAAGCAATTGGTTTATCATGGGAAATGATATTTTAACCATGTTTGGAATTAAATTGAATACTTCAAATAATTGTTTTTCTTTGGGAATGAATGGGAACAGAAAATTAAAAATTTCTTCTTCTAAAAAGCATTCTGCACCCTTATTAAAATCTTGTCATTCTTTGATCCAATTTAAAGGTAGACAAACAGAGGAAATGAATGTATTATTGTCTGAAATTGAAACAGATTCATTTGGTGTTCAATTAACTGATGACCAAAAAGATTCAATAGTAGCCTTAATTACATCTTTCCCAATGGCTTTTACTCATGGTTCCCATGTGTTAGGCTTGGTTAAAGATGAAATGAAAATTTCTCTATCCTGAAATTTGGATGAAATACCTCCTAGCCTAAAGAAAAAACCTTTCCCTGCTTCTCCCACAAAGAGAAAAGATATAGAAGATAATATCTCCACTTTTTATAATATGAATATTATTGAAAAAGTAGATGTTACACCAAAATATTGTTTCATCTCTCCAGTTTTAATCTCTTATGAAAAAGATAAAGCTAGACTTTGTGGAGATTATAGAGCATTAAATACTTATACTGCGGATGATATTTACCCATTACCCAGAATTAGCTCTATACATGCTACCTTGCAAGGTGCAGAATTCATAAGCTGTCTGGATGGGAATAAAGGTTATAATCAAATACCTTTTGAACAGTCTTTGTAAAATTTTTTGCTAATTGCAACCCATATGGGAATTTACAAATATGTTAGGATGCCTTTTGGTCCTAAAAATACCCCTTCAGTATTCCAAAGAGTAATGGATAAGACATTTCATCAAGAAATAATTGAAGGTTGGTTAATGGTTTATATTGATGAAATCATAGTTTTTTCTAAACCTTTTGATGAAAATTTACAACACTTAAATAAAGTCTTCCAGAAAATGGATGAAATTAACATGACTTTATCCTTAAAAAAGTGTAAATTTGGGTTTCAATCCTTAAAAGTCCTGGGTCATGTTGTGTCTGGCTTACAGATCTGTGTAGACAAAGGAAAAGTTGCTGCTATCCAAAATGTGTCAGCATCAACTTCTGTAAAAGAAATACAGAGTTTTTTGGAAAGTTTTGGCTACTATAGACAATACATAAAAAATTATCAAGTCATATCCTTACCACTTAGCAAACTAACAAGAAAAGATGTAGCTTATATATAGAATGAGGACAGTCAAAGAGCTTTTTATAAATTAAAAAGATGTTCAATGAAAGCTCCAATCCTTTCCCTTCCAGATTTTAATTAGCCTTTTTTTCTTTATACATATGCAAGCTTTATTGGCCTAGGAGCTGCTCTTCATCAAAAACAAATTATTTATGAAAAAGTTTTAGAAGTAGTAATCTGTTATATTTCAAGAACCTTAATAAAAAGTGAATTGAAATATGGTGCCACTCAATTAGAGTGCTTAGCAGTTGTATGGGCTTTAGAAAAGCTTCATTATTATTTAGATGATCAAAAGTTTCAATTAGTTACTGATTTCAGTGCTGTGAAATCCCTCTTAAACTTGAAAACACTAAATAGACATATATTTAGATGGCAACTAGCTGTTAAAGAATAAAGAGGTAGAATGACTATTATTTACAAGGCTGGAAATGTTCATTCAAATGTTAATATGTTTTACAGATTACCTCTTACAAATGATGTATCAAATCCAGCCTATGTACCTGAAGATGATACAGTACATATACATGATATATACATTGTTGATATGGAAGAGGAACCATTACAATTAATTATGGATTCATAAGATCAAGATTCTGATTTGAATAAATTGGTTACTATCTTGAATGATCCAAAGAATGCTTCTATCCAAGAATTGATATAAACTCTTCCTCAAAAGTACCAGAGTGCATTTATTTTAATATAGGAAGATTTTCCATTGAAGATGGTTATGTTTACTACAGGAGAAAACTGACCAATGTAATTTGTATCACTCCTTCCATGAACGAAACCATCTTAAAACTATATCATGATGATATATTAGCAGGACATTTTTATCTTGAAAAAACCATTATCAGAATCAAAAACACTGCTTGGTGGGTTAATATTTCTGAAGACACTAAATTGTATGTTGAATCTTGTGATTCTTGTCAAACCTAAAGATTTACAGGTAAAGGAGCAGTATTGTTACAACATATTGAAGCACCTGATGCTCCTTGGAAAATAATTAACATGGATTTTGTCACTGGTCTTCCTGTAGCAGGTAAAGACAGTTATAACTCTTGTTGGGTAATAGTGGATAGATTCACCAAAATGTGCAAATTTATTCCCACCCAAAAAGATGTATCCACAAAGGAATTGGATTTCTTATGGTGGACTTACATGTTTAATATTGTTAAATTTCAAAAAGTCATTATCTCTGATAGAGATCCAAAATTTACATCTGAGTTTTGGACCTCTTTGATGGATATTTGTGGCTGTGAGTTAAGGTTGTCTACAGCTCACCATCCTCAGACTGATGGTCTAGCTGAAATAATGATTCAAACTCTGGAAGATATGATTAAAAGGTATTGTGCCTTTGGATTTGAATATAAAGAAAATGAAAGATTTACTCATGACTGGGTCACTCTATTGCCTGGTCTTGAATTTGCATATAGTAGCACTGTTCATTCTGTCACTGAGAAAAAAGCCTTTTGAGCTTTGGTTAGGTTATGTCCCAAACACTCCTGCTCGAATTCTCAATAATAAATTACCTAATTTGGAACTACACCCTGGTGTAAAATCTTTTATGCAAATGTAACAGCTATGCAGAGAACAAGCTCAAAGCTGAATTGATAAAGCATTTGAATATGAAAAGAAGAGATGGGATAAATCCCATAAAGAATACACATTTAACAAGGGTGATGAAGTGTTGATATCTACTTTCCATTTCAATCTAAAAGGTAACAACAAATTAAAAGATCCTTTTGTGGGACCATTTGTTGTTAAAAGAATGGTTGGAGATAATGCAGTAGAAGTTGTATTGTATTCTCCATATGATAGGAAAAATCTGGTTTTTCCCATTTCTTTTCTTAAACCTTATACTTCCAACTGTGACTTATTTCCAAAAAGAAGAGGAAAACCCAAGAAAATCCCTCAGGAAGTCACAGAAACTTCAGAAATTGATAAAATTCTCAATGATAGAATTATCACTTCTGAAAGAGGTACTGAATATTTATTGAGATATAAGAACAAATCATCTGAACATGATGCATGGATACCTGTTAAGGAAATTTCAAATCTTCCTACTCTGTTAAAAAAGTATAAAAAGAAAAAATCTTAGCATTTTTATTATTATTTTTTTAGAGTGAGTGAGTGTCAGCCAGGCTATACCAGGAGCCCTGTAAATGTTATGTCAATTTACTTGAAACAAAAAGGGCCTAAAAATAGGCTTATTATGTATATAAATTAATATTATATTGCATAATGAAATGATATAAGTATTTTATCAAATATATATAAAATAAGTATTATGTTGATTTCATTATTATATAAATTATATATAAATTTAAATTAAGAATAAAAAATATTATATTCTACAAATTATGGCGCATTTTTATGTATTTAATAAATATAAATATATAATTAATTAATTATAAACATATATTATAATTATAAGTATTAATTAAATAAATTTATATATTAAATTAAACCTTAAATATGTTATTAAACATTAATATTGGGCGCTCTTGGAATTCCTAATTGTGTCATCAAAATATTAAACAAGTTAAAACACTTATTTAAATATATTATTATTGTTTCATCCTAAAAATTAGTAATGTTGTTATAATAAATATTTGTTTTAAATTAAATTAATTATTATTCTAATAAAAGTAATTAAAATAATTTATTATTCATGTTTTATACTAAATTAATTAATTACATTATTTTTCATGTGTTAAATTCATGTTTCACTTAACTTGGTTATTATTTAAAAAAGATTATAAGACATGTTTTAAATTAATTCAATTATTTTTATGTGTCTCAAACTTATTTAATTACTCACTAATTTTATGTTAACTGTTTGGAATTAAATTGGTGGATATTTAGGCTCTAACTCATCCGTTTTAGTTAATTTTGTCATATTTCTCCTTACACTTACTCAAAATAAGTTTTTTTTATTATATTTTTATTATTGATTGTATATACTCTATTATGACGCTTCAGAGGGCCCCTTGCCTATATAAAGGCCTTGGGTAACCCCCTGTAGCCTCACCACTTATTATACACTCATACTTAACTACAATTTTAAATATTACACGTTTTTTTTATTTTTTTTATTAGCATTATAAATCTAAATTCAAAAGAAAATAAATTATTTAAGGTTGCAATAGGTCTATTAATAGTAGCAAGTATTTGCCACACATTGGAAAATAATTCTTATTTAAATAAATATATTATAATTTAATAACCCTCACTATTGTGTCAAATCCCAAGAAATTATCGTCGACTTTTCTTTTAGAATAATTAAATTATTTTTATTATTTTATTTCTTCATCTTTTATAACCCTTCTCCTCTATTCCCTCCTCCTCTTCTATGTTCTCTCTCTCTTCTTCTTCTCCCTCTTCTAGAAGACCAGCAGATAAGTTTTATCTTGAATATTGATTAATTTGTTGTTTTATTTTTGTTAAAATTTATTTTCTAAGAAAAGAAAATGAAAATTGAGATAAAAGAAAACAAAATTTTAGTTTTGTTTAAATTTAATTTTAGTTTATTTTAATTTGTTATATTTTGAAGTTTTTTGAATTAAAATTTTGTTATTTCAAAAATAAAAAGAGAAAAAGAATAAAAATTGTTTTAACAAAAAAATTAAAAATGAAATATAATGCATTTTAGAAATAAAATTTTATAGGATAAGAAAATTGGATTTAAATAAAGAAAAATTTCAGATTTTGAATATAATTAAAAAATAAGATGGTTTTGAGTTATATTGTGAATATGTGGATGTTTGAGATTTGTTTATGTCAGGCTAAGATCAACTAAATGGACGTGAACTAGCTTGAAAAGACTTTGTCTAGAAGATTTAAATGGTCCTTTATGAATACTGTAGTATAAATCCAACAAATAGTAAAATATAATTCAGAATAAAGGTTTCAGTAATATAATCCTCACTATTCTTATATGTGGCTTACAATCTTTTTAGTTGGTAGAAAAATAGATTTTAATTATTCAGATACTATTCAAATGTCTTATAAAAGTACTAATTTATATGTATTGTAATTTATTTGGTTATATTGGTTAAATTGTAATGATAAAGAATGTAGAAACAAGGCCCAAAAACCTCCTCCTTTTATACACACTGAGTTTCCCAATAAATCCCTTGATGTACCATCCAATACACATTTAATGACGCCTCAAACAACTAATAGACCTGCCCATAAACATCCCTAGTGACCCATGACATAATTAGACAAGTAACAACCGCCAAAATCCTATTAATAATAAGGGCAATCCATCAAAATTAAAGAAAAAGACAAAAAGAGAGTATATGCGTATAAAACAATAATATAAAAGACTAAAGGAGACTTTTTAAGGTTAATAATTGCTTAATAACAAGGGGAATCTACTGTGGAAATGGAGGGGCTAATCCTGACATTATACTACGTGAAATTCCCATCCAAAAATAACCAATATTGACTGAGAAACCACCCAAAAACTTAAAAAAGAGCGTGAGATGTGGGTTAACTACATGCAGTCCTTGGCAGGCACTTGCACGGGTAAATCCTTGACTAAAATTAGGCGAATTTAAGCGTGGTGATGAAATAAGATGCCAAGAGTGAGGTTATTAATGAAATTAGTGCATATAAATAAGGTCAATGCACTATTAATTAAGCTAGGACACTAAATAAGCGCCTGTTGCCTATTTTAGTGTGTTTCCTCACAGTGGGCGTAGAATGTGGGGTAATTATAGTGTGAAAAAGCTAAATTTTCTAAAAATGAAGCTATTCACATGGGAAAAAAGCAGGCAGTATGTGGCTGGTACACAGAAACCATTTCTGGCATAAAAACACCAAATTTTAAAAGTGTTATTTTTATGCATTTAAATAGCCAAATCAATAGTGCTAAATGAGCCCAATTGATCTGTCAAAGCGCAATTTCGATTTTCTCAATTTTATAGTGCATATAGTCAACTTTTAAGTGAAATAAAGCGCATTTCTTGTTTTTTGCGTAAAACAATGAATATAACAGCTTTAAGTGTACTTAAAAATTATGTAGCCTTATACTTAAGGTCTCTTAAGACTACCCTAACATATTTCAACTTAATATTAAGTACATAAGACCTATAAAAGGTGGATATATGCATGTATATAAGGTGTTATAATGGCATTTTTTGTGTATTATCATAATTTTACTTATGTATACTGTTTGTGTACTCTCATTTATTGTTCCCATGTATAGTTCATGTGTTTAACATAACCTATAAGCACTTTTTACTCAGTCCTGGGTATATACAGGCTGACAGTTTAGGTGAGATAAGAAAGAGAAAAAGAAAATAAATATTTGGTTTTGAAAAAATAAAGAAAATTGAATTGATATTGAATTGAAGTTTGTAAAACATATGAAAAGCAATTGAAAAGAAAAAAGATGTAATTTAGTGTAATAAGACTTAAAGAGACAGAAATTTCAATTTTGTTTTGTTTTAATTTTTTTAACTTGATTTGATTTTTACTTTATATTTATTTTCTTTTATTTTAGTTTTATTGTTATTTTATTGATTTTAAATTTACTTTTATTTTAATTATTTATAAATTTTAGAAAGGAAGAGAAATGAAAAGAAAAATATTTGATATTTAAAATTTGATTTAGACAAGAAAATAAAATGTTAAAGAAAGTTTTATTGAAAGAAAATTGAGTATTAAGGTTTAGGTTTTTAGGATATTCTACATGAAAAGAATTTAAAAGTTCAGGAGAGCTTGAAACATTTATGGCTGGTTCCCAAGATGTTTTATTTTTGTAATTGATGTAGCCTTATGATTCTATGAGGTAATGAAGCTTCCCCTTGCAACTTCTTGAATCAAGAATTGTACTTACTTCCCACTATAGATAATTTTCTACTTAAACCTGCTCCAGAGTGGGTTGGTCTTGCCCAGTTATGTTTCTTAAGCAAACTTCCAGAAGTGAAACATGAGAAGCAGGATGAATTGATTGCCATTTAAAGTTAACTTGAGTCAAAATGCACTTTTAGAGATTTCTGTATCAATTTCAAATGGACCCAAGTGCTTTTCAGATAGTTTCCTTGATGATCAAGGTGTTCAATTATTTTAAGAGTTGAGCCATACTTTGTTACCTAGTTTAAAAGGTGGAGAAGATTGTCAATGTTTTTTAGCCTGATAATAATTTCTTCAATTTTCCACCTCTAGTTTAGATTAAAGTTTGCCTTGAAGTTGTGAAATTGTTTGAATATAGTGTTTAGCAGGATGATTGATTCCTACATGAATTGGATTGAATCAAGGATTTTGTCCATAGATTTTTTTTAAAAGGAGATTTTTTTGTTGAAGAATATGTTAATTTTTCAAATGGTAACTATGTGGTCCAATTGTCTTGTTGATCATTGACATACTATCTAAGATATTTTTCTAAGAATTGATTAATTCTTTCAGTTTCCCCTCAGTTTCAGGATGATAAGCAGTAGAATGATTCCTTGTAATATTTAGTTGTCAAAAAAATTGAGTCCAGAAAGTAGAAACAAACAGAGATCCTACATTTGAAATAATATCAGTGGGTGAGCCATTTTTAGAGACTACAAATTCTAGAAATATTTTACATAAATCTTCTGCAGTTGCACTAGTATTAGTTTTAATAAAAATAGACATTTTAGAAAATCTATCAACTATGACTAATGTAGCATCAAAGTTATCTGATTGAAGTAATTGAGAAATTGAATCCATTGAAATTGGTTCCCATGGTTTAGAGATAATTGATAGTGGTTGAAGCAACCCATACTTCTTGTGTTGAGGTACCTTGTTCCTATTAAATTCACAACAGGAATTAATATAGGTCTCAATTTCCCTAGTCACTCCTGGCCAGAAGAAATCCCTCACTAATAAATGGTAGGCTTCATCAACACCAAAATGACCAGCTAATGGAGAATCATGTCTACTATTAGAAATTCATAGGTTTATATCCTTTTTGTTGGGTATGACTACAAGACTAACAGACCTGACTCTATGGTGAATCTCTTTGCCCCTTTCTTTAAGATTATTTTGTCTTTAATACCCAAAAAATAATCATTCATTGAATGAGCTTCTTGAATAATGGATAGTGTATTTTGAATTGGTTGTGTTGTCATTGAAATAAGTTGATAAGTCATTAACATTGATTCATTTAAAATTGATTTTACATTTGCTGGATTATTCTCAGCAAATGCCTCCCCCTGCTGTAGATAAATGTTGTCTGGACATGATAAAATATCTGGAACTACACAATTTTTTCCTGGGAAGTAGGTAATAGTAAAAAAAATTCAGATAAAAACTTATCCCACCTAGCCTGACATCTAGTTAGTACTTAGAAGACATGAAGTATTTCAAAGCATTATTATCAGTTAGGATTTTGAAAGACCTATTTGGACTGAGAAGAAAGATTGCCATTTTTTATGACAATGAATAATAGCTAATAAATCTTTATCATGAATTTCATAATTTAAATCTGCTGCAATTAATTTGCATGATTCAAATGCAACAGGATGAAGCATTTTTCTTTCAGGATTTAACTAAGTTATTACACCTGCTATAGTGTAGTTTCTAGCATCTGTCTTGACTATTTTCAAGGCTCAAGGATAAAAATGTTGAATAACTGGAGCTGTGGTAAATGCAGTTTCAATGATTCAAACTATCTTTGCACTATTTTGTAAAGACAAAATGATTATCTTTTTTAAGAAGAGAAGTAAGATTTGTAATATTTTTAGAGTAATCTTTAATAAATCTTCTATAGAAACTTGAAATACCTAAAATTCCTTGTAAGGATTTTAGTGTTGTTGGCTCTGGCCATATCCAAAACTTTTTGAAACTTTTTATAATCCATGACTAAACCATCAGTAGAAAATGTAAAACAAAAAAAATTGATAGATTTTAGGTGGAATTTACATTTAGTGTGCTTAGCATAGAGTCATTGTTCATGAAGTCTCATGAGAACTATTTTTACATGTTGAATATCTTCTTTGAGGGTCATCAAGAAGATTAGAATTTCATCTAGGTAGACAACGGCAAACTGTTTGACAATATCATGGAAGATATCATTGTCAAAAGTTTGAAAATTTAATGGTGCATTACACAATCCAAAGGGCCTTTCTAAATATTCAAAACTATCAAATCTGGTACATATTTCAGCTAAAGGTTCATGACCTTCTGAAATATGTATAAGATTGTAATTGTAAGCCAGTCATCTAGAAGAAGGAGGAAAAAGGAGAAAGAAATAGAGGAAGGAAATAAAATAAAGTAATTATAAAAAAAATTAAATTTTTAATAAAAAGTGTAAGAAAGTTATAGTGAGAGTTAAGTAAATACAACAACAAAAGCTTGAGGAGTGACACAACAAGGGTTCAATATATAGTATTTAAATTTTGTAAGTTATGTATCAATGTGTGGTTCTCAATTATTATTATTAATAGACTTACTGAAACCTTAGTATTATTATTGAATATTTTAATTAGAATTGTAACACTAATAAAAATAATAAATAATGTATTGTATATATTTAAAAAATATGTTAGAATTGAGTATAATAAGTGATGTAGCTACAGGGGATTATCCAAAGCCTTTTATAGGCAAGGTATCCTCTGAAGTTCCAAAATTAGTAATTGCAAAAGAGTGATAAGGTAAAACAAGAATATAAAAAAAGATAACTAAAACATAGATATTAGGGGGTGTCAGTTCTGGCAAATCCGCACTTAAATTAAGTGCGGATTTCAAACAAAATCAGCACTTACAAATCAGCACTTAAATTTTGCAAAAAAGTCACTTATTTCAAAAAAGGGTGTCAGTTATGACCTCAAATCAGCACTTTTTTCCCGTTTTTTTTCACAACCACATTTTGGCCACAAAACATCCCTTCCTTTCTTACCCCATCCCTGTCACATGTGACACACTGACCTTCCTCGCTACCTACCCATCAATCCTCGGCACACACCCCTTCCTGACATTTTCAATATTTTGACCAGGCATGTTTACATTCTTTTTTACTTATTTCTTCTACTTTTTAATCTTTTTTCTTGTTATGTGCCAGTTTCATAATGCCTCCCAGACATTCCAAATCTCAAAAGGTAACTCAAAAATCTGCTTCGTCACAAAAGTCTCCTCGTAAAGCAAGGATTACATAGAAAAAAAATCAGTGACTTTTTCTATTACTTACAACTGTTTTTACAGAATTGAAAACTATGTTTCAGCTAATATTTTATGGAAGTGAACTCTGTTCTTCGCCCGAAGAACAGAGTTCATCCTCCTATTTTCACATTCTGTTTGCACCAATCTCCAACATTTTCAATATTTTGACCAGGCATGTTTACATTCTTTTTTACTTATTTCTTCTACTTTTTAATCTTTTTTCTTGTTATGTGCCAGTTTCATAATGCCTCCCAGACATTCCAAATCTCAAAAGGTAACTCAAAAATCTGCTTCGTCACAAAAGTCTCCTCGTAAAGCAAGGATTACATAGAAAAAAAATCAGTGACTTTTTCTATTACTTACAACTGTTTTTACAGAATTGAAAACTATGTTTCAGCTAATATTTTATGGAAGTGAACTCTGTTCTTCGCCCGAAGAACAGAGTTCATCCTCCTATTTTCACACTCTGTTTGCACCAATCTCCATCCCTTTCAATTCTATCAACACATGCTTGTCTTCCCTCCCCATGCCTTTCGCTATCCTCCCAGCCCCATTGTATGCCATCCTCTTTTGATCCCCATTTCACCCCTCTCAACCTCTCCCAGACCCTTTTCTTCATTTAAAATGCCTCGGAACCCTTAATCTTCCCTTCCAACTCTTTCCCAACCTTTGAGTGACTGAAAAAATATGTGTTTGCTGAAAATATGCGATTTCATGTTGAGTTGATGAAAGAAAACACAGAGAGAAAAAAAAATAAGACTTTAATAGCAAATTCAAAAACCAAAAAAATATGCAAAAAAATTTTCCATTCTCAGTGAATAATACATGCAAATTGATAATTTGAAGAGAAAGAGAAAAAAATTAAAATTGCGTTGAAAAATGTTGGAGTGTTATTGGAAGGATTTTCGCCCTTATACTAGTTGATTGAGAAATAGAAGTGTTGGATATAGTCGGAGGTGAATCAACTTGTTCATCTTCATACAGCTCTAACCATTGATCTTTGAGGTCAGCAAGTAGGTTATGAAGTATAGTGCAACACAGAATCCAGTTGATCACCGCCTCCATTTCAGATTTATTTCTAAGAGGACTTCTTAATTCCCTTAAACTAGAAAAACAGCCTTTCAAGATTCCAATAGAATGTTCAATACGGACTCTTGACTTTGCCAAATGATTGTTGAATTTGGCATTTTGACTGTCTTCTGAAGCTGCTCCCCGAAAAGCAGGAAGTACATACTTTCCATTCACATAAGCAGAATCTGCAAGAAGATACTGATTTTCATCAAAGAATTTTTCAGGTTCATTTGAAATATGCATTCTTTGGAAGACGTAGGAGTCATGACATGAGCCAGGATAGCCAGCGAAGAATGATATAAATTTTTTGTTTACGTCACATATAAGCTGAACGTTAATTGAATATCTATAAAGAAGATATATTTGTTTGTGTTAGTTTCAAGGAGGATGAAAGGAGTTAAAAATAATCTACCTCTTTTTACGGTCAAAGTAATTGTTTCCACCTTGACCAGGTTTCTGGCTCAAAGGAATAGTAGTACCATCAACAAAACCAATACATCCTGGAAAGCCCTCTGCTTGCATAACCTGAGATGATTCAAGTCGCTCTTCTTTTGTTGGCCAGGTGAGAAGTTGAGATTCCAAGGAGTTGATGGCAGTGATACATTGTTTGGTATAAGTGTTAACTGAACCATACCCTAAATCAAAGACATTTTCTAAACGTTTCAAAGCGGCTCCATTACCATTTGAACCCAAACGACATAGTGTGATGGCCAATTGAATTGAAGGATGTCGTTGTTCTTTTTGAGAATTATTGTGAAATATGGGATGATCCTGAATAAGCTCAAGCAATTTAAGGAAACATTCCTGAGAAGTCCTGAACAGCTGTCTAAAACTGGGTGTAGATAGGTTAAGAAGTGTTTGGATGGTGTACTTGGGGGTATGAAGTACTTGAGGCTTTCTGGGAAGAAGGTAACGTTTCCTGGCCATTTTTGATAAAACGACAAAATCTTCTTCTAGATAAGAATCGGAATCAGAGTCCAAGAGCAGTTCAAGCGCCATGAAAGTCAATGCTTTATGTAATTTATCACGATTTGAAAGTGAGGAAGGCATGACTCTTATATGATATGATATGAAGATGTAAGTGATGTACGATGTTTTGAGTTATGAAGTGTTATTCTGCGGAGTGCTGCGTATGAATGGGATGATGCTGACAAATCAGTGAAATGGGACTTGATGGTGAAATCAGCACTTTTGGTTGAGAAAGTGCGGATTTGAGTGAAATAAGTGACTTATTTCATTTTGAAATCCACCAGTATTGGGGCTAGTGTGTTTTGGAAATCCGCACTTATTTAAGTGCGGATTTGGTCAAATTTAAGTGCGGATTTGTAAGTGCGGATTTGCCAGAACTGACACCCCCTATTGAGAGAAAAACATGAAACAATAAACTAAACCCGTGAGTAAGTAACCAATTTTCCCACCTTAAGTTCCCAAAACAATTAATTAAAATAATCAGTAACTAAGTAAGTCTGAAACAGAAGAACAGTGAGTAAAATAACCCAAAACAGATATTACAGTGAGATGTAAAGGGTTTAATTAAAACAAATAGAATTATTTTTACACAAAAATCCATGTAATTAATTTAATCCAGTATAAAGCAATTTTAATTAATTGTTTTAACTATGTAATTAATTCAATAACTAGTGTAAATGAAACAAATAATTAATTTAATGATATTTCCAATTTAAAGTGAGAATTTTAGTACCATCTTATTAAATAAGTGTTTTAATTTATTTAATAATTTTACTGACACAATTAAGGCTCAAAAGAGCGCCCAATATTATTGTTTAATAAGATATGTATGGCTTTATTTAATATATAACTTTAATTAATTAATTTAATTACATTATAATTTAATTTTACACTTATAATTTATAATATAAGTTTATAATTAATTAATTATTAATTTATATTTATTAAATACATAAAAATGGGCCATAATTTATAGAATATAAAATATATCATGCTTAATTCAAATTTATAAATAACTTATATAATAATAAAATTAATATAATACTTATTATATATATTTAATAAAATAATTATATCATTTCATTATGCAATATAATATTAATTTATATACATAATAAGCATATTTTTACGCCCTCTTTTAGTTCCATTAAATTGACATAAAATTTACTGGGCTCCTGGTATAGCCTGGCTGACAGTAATAATCTCTGAGATCTATTTTAGAAAGAAAATTTGCACTATTAAAAAAAGTAAGAAGTAATGACATAGGAGGTACAGGGTATGAGTTCTCTATAATCAGCACATAACCTAGGACTTCTTTCAGCCTAGGTATCCCCAGTACTGAGTAATTCCTATGTTTAAAATAAAATAACCTTAATTAAATCAAGATTATAACTTAAAAATAAGGTTAAAATACTTATATATATGGTTATAATACATATATATATAATTATTACACTATTATGTGACTTATAGTAGTTTAAATAGCTTATCAATAGCCTAATAATACTTATTAAGGTGTTAATGAAGTCAAAATATACTTATCTTAAGTGATATTAAGTAATTATAGACATTCATAAGCTTATATGTATACATAAACCTCATATTCAGTGAAATATGTAGTTATATCACCATGCAATATTTGGGGGGGACTTGCTAGAAATTCCTCAACTTGATTTCAGATGGAAATCAAATGGAACTCAGACTGAAGTAGTACTGAACTTTCACTTGAAGTATCACACAAATAATAATGTATCCATATTGAAAACATAGTGAAAGTGTGAGGATAACTGAATGGAAGCCAGAAATAATCATTCCATGAGTCTACTCAATGCACAGTATTTTTTGAAGCAACTTATTTAAATAATACTTTATTAAATTAAGTTGATCAATAAAAATTGATTGACAATATCACAATTCTTAAATACAATAATTTTATTTAAAAATTTCAGATTACATATAAAAAAAATCAGTGACTTTTTCAATTAACTACAACTGTTTTTACAGAATTGAAAACTATGTTTCAGCTAATATTTTATGGAAGTAAACTCTGTTCTTTGCCTAAAGAACAGAGTTCATCCTCCTATTTTCACACTCTGTTTGCACCAATCCCTATCCCTTTCAATTCTATCAACACATGCTTGTCTTCCCTCCCCACCCCTTTCACTATCCTCCCAGCCCCATTGTATGCCATCATCTTTTGATCCCCATTTTACCCCTCTCAACCACTCCTAAACCCTTTTCTTCATTCAAAAAGCCTCGGAACCCTTAACCTTCCCTTCCAACTCTTTGCCACCCTTTTTGCTACCCCATATACCCTTTCTCACCCCTCTCTCCAGCCTCCCTAACACTTGTAGCCCCATTCCTCCCCTTAACCTTGCCTCCACAATTCTTGAACCCCAATTTCCTCCCTTTCTACTCAGTCCCTATTTCTGTATATAAAAATAAAGTGTAAGGGAGAAACGGGGAGGTAAGAGAACTGGAAGGAGAGGAGTGGAGAGGGAGAGGAAAATGTGAAAATTGTGAAAATGATGAAAAAGGGAGTGAAAAGGTTGGGGAAAAAGATGATGTGAGGATAAAGAAATATTTCAAAGGGAAAGAGTGGGGTATTCTTGAGAGGGAGTAAAAAAAGACGATAAAAGAAGATAGTAATTCAAAATAAATATACAAAAAATATAAAAGATATAAAATATGTTACAAAGAGTGTGCACATAAATTCCTTGAATCCTAAAAATTTACAACTCCAATACTGTTATTCTCTTCATTTACTTAAATCAAATAAAAATCTACATTTTAATATTTTGAAAATTTTGAAGAAGAGGGGAAATAAATTTTAATAAATATTAGTATGAAATTTTTTTTATTTAATTGTGAAATATAGTATGTCAATTGAATTTGGAAATTATATGTCTAAGTAAAGTCTTTGTAACATCATTTTTAAGATTTTTGCACCTTCTTTAGATATTTAAATGATTTATAATATTCAATATTATCTAGTCATAAAATAAGTATATAATTTTTTCAATTCTTGAAAAATAATATAAATGCACAAAATAAACTTTCATGAACAAATTGACATATTTCTAATTGTAGTTTCTCCATGTATTTCTGGCCAAAAAAATTTATATAATAATGTCAGATGGTATCTTTCCAGATCTATACATTGGTGTTCTTTTTTTAAAAAATTGCAAAGAAACTGCATAAATAGTTTAAAATATGTATTTTTCAGATTAATTTGAGTGTGGTCTGCACTGTATTAAAATTTCTATAAAAAAATCTCATTCTTCATACCTCAAGATTTGTTCAAAGTATTTTACCTATGCTTCATTATATGTTCAAGTTGTATTCATATTGAGTTCACCAGAATGTCAATATTTTTTCTTGGTGGTTTCATCACTAATTCAATGTGTGCCCAAAAAGATATGAATTAGGGCTCAAGGTTGCGGACTTGCTAGCAAGTCGGCCTTCCATATTGTGTGGTGTATTATGTATATTTAGGTCTATAAGTGGGTTTAAACCTCTTAATAGCCTATAACCTTTATTTTCTGCTTATTTTAGGTCATATGGACATATTCAGTGGAATGGCAACACTTACACAAGCATATACACCTATTTCAGGTGCATATATCCATTTTGGAAAACTTAATCTTCTTCCTTTGATGGATTTTAAAGGATTTATGGGTTGGGATATCATTACTGGTTTGATATGGATGCTTAGGGATGTATTGGGAGATTGGACAGCTAATATTGTTCCTTTATATGCTTTAGGTTTCATTTTTTACTCTTTCACCACGGGAAATCTGGGGGTGAACTGCTAGCAGTTCCCTCTATTTAAAACTATCAGGAATTTGTCAGGAAGCTGTTGGGAAACCATCCTGAAACTGACAGAAATATGTTTTTAAATCTGATGAAAAAACATTGAAAAAATAAACTGTCACAGATTGAATCCAGAACAATCCCTCCTTGAGCAGAGCTTAGGAACCACATTAAACATCTGTTAATCTCAGGTTTGGCAAAAGGTTGAACAACATCACTTAGCATACCTTAATATTCAAATATTAAACTTGAATATATGTTGCGTGTATGATATAGATGCATATGCATTTGAATTTGCATGGTGGATACTTATTGCATGTTAAAAATTGATGTGAAATGCCTATCTAAAGTGTATGCATAATGACTATGAAGAATAAATATGCATAAAAAATATGCATAAAAATATGCATAGTGGTTATGCATAAAAAATATGCATATTGAATATGCATTAAAAATATGCATATTGAATATGCAAAAAAAGGTGCATATATGTATATGAATAAAATATATTAATATGCATATAAATATGTATAATGAATATGCATATCCATATCCATAAATATGCATAATGATTGAAAAATGCAAAAAAATGATGCTTAATGAGTATATTTTATGCATAAATAGAAATATGCAATATGAATTCATATTGCATACAGATAACACTGGCAAACCAACTTGACCAAAACTCATACTAAATTTTCATTCTGGACTAAAGGTGTGAGGGAAGGAAGAAAAACAGTCCGATGTTAGAAAAATGCTACATGCACTCATTTGGTAGCTGTCACGCGCCACGTGACATTCAAGGCAAAAGTAGCTCATTAAATCAATAATAAAAGGCTCAAATCCATACTCAAAGCGCAGAAAGCAATTCTCCATAGCAACTGCGACTTTCCTTTGTGTACTCGCTATCCAATCGCGTTAGTCTAAACTCTAAATCTAAATTAGTCAATATCTCAATAGTATGTCTCAGTCTTCTCTTCAATAAGCGACGCACAGCGCAATAGTCAATGTAATAGTGCACTAAGAGGGTTATTAAATGTCTGTGAATTATTAAAAGGGGTAGTGAGCATGGACGGAATGGATAGTGGAGGATTAAGGGGTTAACGGATGTTAGTGAGGAGGGTCCAGGTGTAATGGATATATTTTAATGGTCTGTGGTGTGCGGAATAGTGAATGGGTATGAGGTCAATGTGAGGAGGAGTAAAGGATATAAAAAGGGTTGGGTTTTTGGTTTGATATTCCTTAGAATTAAATTATAAAACGTATTTATAATTAATAGTGGTAAAACTTTAAGTGAAATTATTATTATTGTATCTTTCTTACTTTTCTCAATAATAATTCCTAAATCTTAAAAACTTTATTGTTGAGTTTCCAACCCTTTGTGAGATTATAAAAATTTTAACATTACCTTTAAACTATATTGGAATTCTTCTCAAACATATCTCAAAGCAGTAGTTCTTCCTTTGAGTCATCTTCGAATCACTTCCTCAAACCATCCCTCTGTGCTTCGAAGAAGTATCTAAACTCCTCATCTCACTTACAGGAACATCCTTGACCTTGTGCGTAGGTCGTCCGGGGACAGTATAATTTAATTCTCTGTAGTTCTCATTCTTTGCACTACTACGTTCCTTTTCAGGTGTTTTCTCTAAATCCTTAAAATGGCACCTGTTCAACGCACTCCTCCTACAGGTGCTACTACTAGAGCTCGCGCCAGAGGCAGGCCAACAGCCACACGGCCTGTGTCCCGCACTCACTCCTTGGAGCCACTCGACCTTAGGGAACGGCAACATTCAGTCCAATCTGTAGAAGACATCCCACAAGATTTTGATGATTCTAGTGATGATGAAGAAGGAGAGGATACAATGCACGAGGCACCATCCGCCCCTGCTAACCACCCCTCTGGTCACCCTTCAGAACCTGGACCATCTAATTCTCTGGAAGATTTCATGAGACTTTTCATGAAGACTCTTTCAACTTCAACATCTTCAGAGGGATCTAAATTCAAAACTCCCTCTATGAAATCTCCTGATAAATTCGATGGAGAACATCCAGACAGATTGCGGCCCTTCTTGCAAACCTGCAAGCTCCTGTTCCATAATGACCCTCGAACCTTCAATAATGACCGATCAAAGGTTGTTTATGCTTCTTCATTTCTGGCCAGAAAATCAGCAAGATGTTTGAACCTTATCTTCTCATGCTCTCTTTGACCGAAACCCATTTACTTATTAATAATTGGGAAAAGTTCGAAGACCAACTCTTCAAATTGTTCGGTGACCCTAATGAAACTGACAACGCCGAAATCAAACTTGATTTTCTTTGCATGAGTGATAATGATAAAGCCTCTGAATATATCTCAAACTTCAGAGCACTTCAAACTCGAGTAGGTTGGAATGATGCTGTTCTCAAGTATCATTTCAAAAAGGTACTTCCTTCGAGGATTCTGGATCAGTTAAATCTTCACGGTCAGAAGATGACTACCTTAATGGATTTAATGGATCTAACCCTCGAACTAGACGGCGTTTACCAAGGACAACTTCAACATCGTTGATATGCCAACAAATCTCAAGGCCTAAATTTTAAATTGGGACCTTTGTCACACCCACGAACAACTCAATCCAAACCTAATAATGGTAAGGACGAACCTTGACCAAAAAACTCGACCCCAGGCGATATCAGTATAGTACTGGATCCTAAAGGGGAACTTAAAGAAGCTGAGAGGAAGAGACAAGCAGATAATGGGTTATGTATGTATTGTGGGGGTAAGCACAAGCTGGAAGATTGTGTAAAATTGAAGGAAAGAGAAGGTACTAGTTCGAAGTCAAAAAACTAGTAGATAGTTTAGTTGTGTGCAAAGCAAACTATCTTATCTCTCCCAGTGCACAGAACCTCCATGTGTTAAGTACTGGAGTTGCCTTAAATCGCTTGAGATTCATTCTTTTTAAGGAGGATATCCCCTTCAGTTGCCCTATAGACTCTGGAGCATCAATTTCTTTTGTCAGTTTATCTTTTGCCAAGAAGTTACAGCTGACATTTACAGATATTGATCGAACTCCAATTTATTTGGTCGAATCAAAGGAACCCAAATATTGGGTCAGTAAGAAAGTTTTATGGGTTTTCAACTTTCCAAACTTTCCCTCCTTTGAGTGTGAATTATCGGTCTTGAACGCCCCAAGGATTGACGATACCATTCTTGGCCATGACTTTTTAACGCATTGGAATCCTGAAATTGATTGGACAAGGGGATGGATCACCCCATGTACTAAGTATATTTCTGATTCCTCAATGCTGGTCAATAGGGAGTTAAACAGCCCACCTGACAATGTCCTGCTAGAGGACAAATCTCTGCCAGATGACCTGCAAGCATATGATCTTTCTTTAAATGAGCAATTGGCTAACCCTTCTAGCTCGATGACTTCACTCAAAGAAGATTTAAATTGCCTCGAAGTAATCAAATTATGCTCTCTCAATTCTGGTCTTCCCTTGACAGATTCCCTCAAAGATGATTAGGACAACCAAATTGACGTTGAAGCCATTAAATCAACTCTACCAGATATCTATCATAATTTCCTCGATGTTTTTTCAATCCGCAAGGCCGATACGTTACCACCTCATCAACCCTAAGACCATCAGATAGAGTTAATAGTTCCAGTACCTCCGGCAGGTCCTATCTATTCTTTATCAAAGGACGAATATCAAGTTCTTCGAGACTACATTGCAGAGAATGTAGCCAAAGGTTTCATCAGAGCCAGTAAATCTCCAACCGGCTCCCCTGTTCTCTTTGTAAAAAAGAAGGATGGTAGTATTAGGTTGTGTGTTGACTATAGAAAGCTCAACACAGTCACTAAGAAGAATGCATATCCTGTTCCTCCTATGTCATTGCTTCTTACCCTTTTCAATGGTGCTAATTTCTTTTCTAAAATTGATCTTAGAGGCACTTACAATCTTATTCGTATTGCGGAAGGTCATGAATCACTGACTGCAATGCGCACTAGATTTGGTAGTTTTGAATATTTAGTTATGCCTTTTGGATTGTGTAATGCACCATCAAATTTTCAAACTTTTGTTAATGACATCTTTCAAGATGTTGTCGAACAATTTGTTGTCGTCTATTTAGATAATATTTTAATTTACTCAAAGACACTAGATGAACATATTCATCATGTTCGACAGGTTCTAAATCAACTTCAAGATCACGGTCTCTATGCCAAGCATAATAAATGCAAATTCCTTCTAAAATCTATTGATTTTTTGGTTTTACGTTATCCACTGATGGTTTAGTCATGGACGACAAAAAAGTCTAAAAGGTCCTCGAATGGCCTGAGCCCAAATCCGTCAAATCCCTCCAGGGATTTTTGGGTTTTGCAAATTTCTATAGAAGATTTATTAAAGATTACTCTAAAACTATTTCCAATCTTGCTTCTCTTCTTAGAAAAGATATTCCTTTTGTTTTTACTTCAACAGCACAAAAGGAATTCGAAGCATTGAAGACGGCGTTCACCACAGCTCCAATTCTTCAACACTTTGATCTTTCTTCTTCGACAATAGTTGAGACAGATGCGAGAAATTATGCTATCGCAGGGGTAATTTCTCAATTAAATCCTGAAACAAAATTGTTTCATCCTGTTGCTTTTGAGTCACGCAAACTCATTGCAGCAGAATTAAATTATGAGATTCATGACAAAGAACTTTTAGCTATTATTCATTGTCTTAAAAAATGGTGCTCTTTTCTTCTCAGTTTAGATAGTCCTTTTCAAATTTTAACTGACCATAATGCTTTGAAATACTTCATGTCTTCAAAGTGTTAGCCAGGCGTCAAGCCAGGTGGGCTGAATTTCTGTCTGAATTTCCTTTTTCTATTTCCTATCGCCCAGGTAAGAGCTGCATTGTCCCAGATATCTTGTCACGTCGGGATGACATTTACCCACAGCGGGAGGACGCCTTTTCTGACAAGAACCCAGCAAATGTGAAATCAATCTTCAACAAATCAATGTTAACGACTCATCAACTTAATTTGATGACAATTCAATCCTTTCAAAATCCACTATCCAACATCCTTGAAGCTCAGTCGAATGACAATTATTGTTTAGGGTTGAAAAACAAAATACTCTTGAAGCAAGGGGCCAAAAGATTTATTATTGAATCAGATCTATTAGTTTTCGAGGGTAGAGTAGTCATACCTGACAACAATGAAATAAAATTATGGATTTTCAATAGTCGACATGATTCTCCATTAGGTGGTCATTTTGGGGTTGATAAAACCTACCATTTAGTAGCAAGGGATTTCTTCTGGCCAGGTATGACCAGGGAAATCAAGGCCTATATAAAAGCTTGTTACAAATATAATAGGAATAAGGCTCCCCGTCACCGGAAGTATGGGTTGCTTCAACCACTTCCTATTCGCTCTAAACCTTGGGAATCTTTATCAATGGATTTTATTTCTCAACTTCCTCTTTCTTATAATTTTGATGCTATATTAGTAATAGTAGATAGATTTTCAAAAATGTCTATTTTCATTAAAACCACTACTACTGCTACTGCAGAAGATTTGTCAAAATTGTTTCTAGAATATGTATTTTCCAAACACGGCTTACCTAATGATATTATTTCAGATAGAGGCTCATTGTTTGTATCCACATTCTGGACTCAACTGCGTTGACAACTCAATATCACAAGGAACCTCTCCACAGCCTATCACCCTGAAACCAATAGGAAAACGGAAAGGGTCAACCAAATCCTCGAACAATATCTTCGAATGTATGTCAGTTACCAACAAGACGATTGGACCACATGGTTACCATTGGCCGAATTCGCTTATAATAACTTGACTCATTCTTCAACACAACAATCTCCTTTCAAAACTGTTTATGGAAGACATCCTCGATTCAACTCAATCCATGTAGGAACTAGTCATCCTGCAGAACATTATCTTCAAACCATATCACGACTCCAAGAAGAACTTAAATCAAATTTGGAATTAGCAGTTCGAAGGTACATGGAACAGGCCGACAAACATCAACAAAATGCTCCTTCTTTTATACCAGGCGGCAAGGTATGGCTCGTCACACGAAACATTCAAATGACTCGACCATCAAAGAAACTGGCTGAAAAACGCTTGGGGCCATTCGAAATTGACTCTGAAGTCTCTAAAACTGCATTTTGACTCAAGCTACCTCCTAAATGGCAGGCTTTTCACCCTGTTTTTCACGTATCTCTCCTGGAACTGGCTCAAGAAACATACCTGGGCAAGAACCAACCTCCTCCAGAACCGGTCGAAGTAGAAGACCATCTAGAGTGGGAAGTAAGCCGTATCCTTGATTCAAGAATACGCAAGGGGAAACTTCAATACCTCGTGGAATGGGAAGGCTTCCTCGATGACTCAGACAAAACATCCTGGGAACCAGCCATCAATGTTTCTAACCCCCCTGAACTCCTAAAATCTTTTCATCTTAAATATCCTTTAAAACCAAAACCTTAAAACTCTTTTTTACTTTTTTTTCTTTCTCCTTTTTTTTCTTTTTTCTTTTCTCTGTTCTTTTTTTTCTTTTAAAATGTAAAACATCTTTACTTCTAAAAAAAAAATTCTTTTGTTTTCTTCTTTATTCTTTTTATTTTCAAAATTTTTCAACCTTCTTTAAAAATAAATAAATTAAAATTAAAATAAAATTAAATTAAATTAAAATAAAATAAATAAAAAAATTAAAATAAAATAAAATAAAAATAATAAAATAAAACCAAATTAAAATAAAATAAAATAAAACAAATAAAAATAAAAAAAATTTTCTTCTCAATTTTCTATATACATTCTTTCTTTAAAATTTTCTTTTCCTTGAAATATCAAAATTCTTCACAAACATTACACAACCATCTTTCTCCAACTTCACTTTAACTTCTAAATCACTCCTTTAAATTCTTCAAAACAAATTACTTCTTTCTTTCAAAATCCTCTTAAAATTTTGATTTCTTCTTTTCCTTTTCTTTCTTTTCTTTTTTCAAATAACTAAAATCCCTCAAATCTTCAATTAACAAACTTAAATAACAATTTTTTTTTTCTTTTCATTAAATTTTCTTTACAACAAATTTTTCAATCAACCATTTTCTTTTTTTTCTCTCTTCTTCTTTCTTCTCTCATTCAAACATCTTCTTTCAAAATTTAAAACAAAATTTCTATTTAACTTTTTTTTCTCTCTGTCTTTTCTTTGTTCTTATTTCTCTCAAAATCTTATAAAAATAAATATTAAAGTTCTAAATAAAATAACAAAATAAAATAACAAAATACAAATTGTTTCTACATTCCTTTTTCTTCTTTTCTCTTTTATCTTCTCCCAAACCAATCCATTCATCTTCTCCAAAATTTCCCTTATCTCCTTTCTACATTTTTCAAAATTCTCCCCCTCTCCTACCGGAATCAATTCCCCAAGTTCCAGTAGCTCCTTGGCTACATCAAAGGAAGCAGCATCAACAATCTTATCAATTTCACCTCTTAAGTCTTCAATAAACTTCGCTCGTCGAACCTGAAGAGGCTTCTTCGACCATACCTGATCAAGGGTTTCTTCGTGTTCCTCCCTTGAGGTAACCGCCGGTAATCTATCTTCAACCAACACTGCCACTTCCACAGCAGTGGGTTCCACAAGGGTTGCTTCCACATTTGAAGCTTCCACTGTAGGGACTTTGATGATGACGTCTAAATTCTAAAACAAGACCATCAGTACCTAAATTTCTAAAATATCAGGGAATAGACTTACTTCGAAAATAGGGTCAGCCTCCAAAAATAATTTTGGAGTGACCTCCACCGCCACATCCCTCTCCTCTTTTTCATCTTCGATGACCACCTGCCCTTTTTTCAGGGTCCTCCTCAAGATGGGAATGTCATCTTCCTCCTCGAACAACTCGTCGACTTCCTCTTCTACTACTCGCCTTTTACTCGCAGCCCGAGTCACCCATGTTGTCACATCATCCTCAACCTCCTCCTCACTCTCCCCCACCAATTGATTGTCCCCAATTGAGACGTCCCAAATGTCTTCGACTACTTCCTTTGTCTTAGGGATTACCCAGTATTTTGTTTTAGTAAACAGACTCTCGATATCAGCATTCTTCAACAAGGCGTCGCACACCACCCTTCTCCATCAGCAAAATTCGCACTTCTGGAGAGGCCCTCGTGTAGCCGTTCTTTCCACACAAAAACATTCCATCAACTTGCAGGCCGTGCAAGTCTTGGTAAACTGTCGGGTAACAATACCCCCATCCGTTTTAGGGTGTGGGGAAATCTGTCATAGTGAGTTAAAAAAATAATAAAAATAATTAAATAAAGAGAAAGGGAAATTAGTGTGGGAAGTATGTCTTACACTCAACGGAGCTCGCGTTCTTATACCCGGGCATCTGTCACGCGCCACGTGACACTCGAGGCAAAAGTAGCTCATTAAATCAATAATAAAAGGCTCAAATCCATACTCGAAGCGCAGAAAGCAATTCTCCATAGCAACTGCGACTTTCCTTTGTGTACTTGCTATCCAATCGCGCTAGTCTAAACTCTAAATCTAAATTAGTCAATATCTCAATAGTATGTCTCAGTCTTCTCTTCAATAAGCGATGCACAGCGCAATAGTCAATGTAATAGTGCACTAAGAGGGTTATTAAATGTCTGTGAATTATTAAAAGGGGTAGTGAGCATGGACGGAATGGATAGTGGAGGATTAAGGGGTTAACGGATGTTAGTGAGGAGGGTCCAGGTGTAATGGATATATTTTAATGGTCTGTGGTGTGCGGAATAGTGAATGGGTATGAGGTCAATGTGAGGAGGAGTAAAGGATATAAAAAGGGTTGGGTTTTTGGTTTGATATTCCTTAGAATTAAATTATAAAACGTATTTATAATTAATAGTGGTAAAACTTTAAGTGAAATTATTATTATTGTATCTTTCTTACTTTTCTCAATAATAATTCCTAAATCTTAAAAACTTTATTGTTGAGTTTCCAACCCTTTGTGAGATTATAAGAATTTTAACATTACCTTTAAACTATATTGGAATTCTTCTCAAACATATCTCGAAGCAGTAGTTCTTCCTTTGAGTCATCTTCGAATCACTTCCTTGAACCATCCCTCTGTGCTTCGAAGAAGTATCTAAACTCCTCATCTCACTTACAGGAACATCCTCGACCTTGTGCGTAGGTCGTCCGGTGACAGTAGCAGAGCAAATTAGAAGTGCTGAATTATGGTTGGTGCCCATAATATAGTATGATATAATAATTTTATTTAAATGTTTTCAATATTGAAAAGAATTTAGGTTGGTTGGTATGGATCTAGCTGTGCCAGGGTCTAATCTAATTATTTTAACAATTTCTTAATAATTTATGGGTTTTAATACAAAAACAGGTTTTTTTTTTTTTGTGGGATATTGGATATGATAAGGTCTTTTGTAAAAAAAACTTATATTGTTCAAAAATATTCCTGAATCAGATGTGGGATAATCACTACAAAAAATTGTAGTACTGTGGGCAATAAAATATATGCACAAGCAGTTAAGAAAGGACTTAGTGAACCCTTTTTGTGCAGTGGGAATCATTAGAGTGGAGTTGTGGATGAAAAATATAATTCATTATTACCATTTTATTTAATCAAAAAATTTATAATATTAAAAAGAACTATTGATTAATTGGTATTTGACCTTTGTGCCTCACTTATATTTATTATTTGATTGATTTTTTGTCACCATTATGTTATTAATATTATAAGTATAGCAAAAACTTGTGTTCCCAACGCATACCAGGTGATGTTACACCTTTTATAATATTATTAAATAAAGGGAAAAAAATATGAAAATGATTTGTTTTACAAAAAATAAATTTACATCCAAAAGCAATATGAGGGATAAAAAGGTAAAATTAAAGGGATCAAATATGAAATAAAAAAATAAAGTAAAATTCATGCCATCAAGAGCAAGTAGACATGATGGGGTGAACGCCCACCAGTGGCACTAAACTTGGACTATAATTTCTTTTTTGTAAAAATAAAAAAAATCCACTTGAGCTTTACCAAAACTTCAGGATGACAATTTTGCCATATCAAACAACTTCTAGTGCAATTGTTGAAGAAAAATTCATTTTCATTGCAATAGAGAGAATTAATCCCATCAGACTGCATGTGACAAAAGTTTCCAGCACAAGTTTTGCCGAACTTGTGCTGGACACTTTTAAAATAGAGAGTAGCTAGGGTAGAATTTTTCTTCAGTTCATCTGGTATTTCTTATAAACATGTCCCCTGGTATTTGATCTTTGTGCCTCACTCATATTTATCATTTGATTGATTTTTTGTCACCGTTATGTTATTAATATTCTAAGTATAGCAAAAACTTGTGTGCCCAACGCATACCGGGTGATGTTACACCTTTTATAATATTATTAAATAAAGGTAAAAAAATATGAAAATGATTTGTTTTACAAAAAATAAATTGATATACAAAAGCAATATGAGGGATAAAAAGGTAAAATTAAAGGAAGAAAATATGAAATAAAAAATTAAAAGAAAATTACTGCCATCAAGAGCAAGTAGACATGTTGGGGTGAACGCTCACCAGTGGCACTAAACTTGGACTATAATTGCTTTTTTAAAAAACAAAAAAGTGCCAATCTGAGGTTTAACAAAACTTCAGCAGAACCATTTAGCCATATCAAACAACTTCTAGTGCAATCATTGAGAGAGAATCGATCACACCAGACTGCATGTGACCAAAAGTGTCCAGCACAAGTTGGGCCAAACTTGTGCTGGACACATTTATGATGGAGAGTAGCTAGGGTAGATTTTTTTCTTCATTTAATCTGGTATTTCTTATAAAAATTTCTATTGGTACTTGATCTTTGTGCCTCACTCATATATATCATTTGATTAATTTATTGTCACCATTATATTATTAATATTATAAGTATAGAAAAAACTCATTTGCCAAATGCATACCAGGTGATGTTACACCTTTTATAATATTATGAAATAAAAGTAAAAAAATATGAAAATAATTAGCTCTACAATAATTTAAATAGATATTAAAAAAAAGAGAAATAAAAAATAAAATTAATCTCAAAGAGATCAATTATGAAAAACAAAATACTAGTAAAATTCTTGCTCTCAAGAGCCAGTAGAAGTGTTGAAACAAATGGGAGCCATCAGGGCTATATTTTAATAAGTGACCTTTTTTTATAAAGATAAAAAATTATACACCTGAGGTTGGGAAGAACGACAGGTGAATGATTCAGCTAAACAAAACTACTTGTAGTGAAGTTTAATAAAAAAATGTTTTTTGTTTCCATAGAGAGAATTGATCCCATCTGACTGCACGTGACCAAAATTGTCCAGCACAAGTTTGGCCGAACTTTGGCTGGACACTTTTATGATGGAGAGTAGCTTGGGTGGAAATTTTCTTCAGTCCCTTCATCTTGTATTTCTCATAAACATGTCTACTGGTATTTGATCAGTCTGTATCTTTCATATTTATCATCCGATTAATATTTCATCACCATTATATTATTAATGTTATTAGTATAGCAAAAACTTGTGTGCCAAATGCATACCATGTGAAGTTATACCTTCAATAATTTTTTTAAATAGACGTAAATAAATATGGAAAGGATTAGTTTTACAAAAATTAAATAGAAATTTAAAAGTAAAAAGAGGAATAAAAGAGTAAAATAAAAGTCAAAGAGTTCAAATATGAAAAAAATACTAGTAAAATTCCTGCTATCATGAGCCAGTAGAGGTGTTAAAGCAAATGGGAGCCATAAGGGCTTAATTGTAATAAGTGACCTTTTCTTTAAAGATAAAAAATTATACACCCAATATTGGGCAGAACAGCAGGTGGATGATTCAGCAAAACCAAACTACTTCTAGTGAAATTTGATAAAAAAAATTTTTTGTTGCCATACAGAGAATTGATCCCATCTGACTTCACATGACCAAAAGTGTCCAGCACAAGTTCGGCCAAACTTGTGCTTGACACTTCTATGATGGAGAGTGGCTGGGTTAGAATTTTTCTTCAGTTCATCTGGTATTTCTTACAAACATTTCTACAGGTATTTTATCTTTGTGCCTCACTCATACATATTGTTTGATTAATTTTTTGTCTTAAATATATTATTAATTATATAAGTATAGCAAAAAATTGTGTGCCAAATGCATACTGAGTGATGTTACACCTTTTATAATATTATTAAATAAATGTATAAAAATATAAAAATTATTTTTTTTCAAAGTTATTAATTGATATCCAAAAGCAATACGAGGAATAAAAAATTAAGTTAAAGGGATCAAATATGAAAAAAGAAATCCAAGTATTATTCCTAATATCAAAGGCCAGTAGAGATGTTGAAGGAAATTAGAGCCATCAGAGATAAATTGTACTTAATTGACTATTTTTTAAAGATAAAAAATTGTGCACCTGTGGTTTGGATGAACTCTAGGTGGATAATTCAGCTATATCAAACTACATCTAGTGAACTTTCTTATCAAATAACTTTTTTCATTGCCATGGAGAGAATTGATCTCATATGACTGCACCTGACCAAAAGTGTCCAGCACAAGTTCGGCCGAACTTGTGCTGGACACTTTTATGATGGAGAGTAGCTAGGGTGCAGGTCTCCTTCAGTGCAACTGTTATTTTTTTAAAACATGTCAACTGGTATTTGATCTTTCTGTGTTATTCATATTTTATTATCTGATTAATTTTTTGTCATTAGAATATTATTAACTTTATTAGTATAGAAAAAACTTTTGCACCAAATGCATGCCATGTTATATTACACCTTTTATAATATTATTAAAAAATGTTAAAAAAATATGAAATTGATTTTTTTTCCAAAATTATAAATTAATATCCAAATGTAACATGAGTGATAAGAAAGTAAAGTAAAAGAGATCAAATATGAAAAAGAAAAATTCAAGGAAAATTCCTGCCTTCAAGAGCCAGTAGAGGTGTTGAAACAAATGGGTGCCATCAAGGCTAAATTTTATAAAATTTAATTTTTTTTAAAGATAAAACATTTTTCACCTGAGGTTTGGAAAAACTCAAGGTGGATAATTCAGCCATACCAAACTACTTCTAATGTAATTATTTAGCATTTTTATTAATTTAATTTCCACAGAGAGAATTGATCCCATCTGACTGCACCTGAACAAAAGTGTCCATCACAAGTTCGGCCAAATTTGTGCTGGACAATTTTATGATGGAGAGTAGCTAGGGTGGAAGTGTTTCTCAGTACATCAGTTTTTTGTTTTTCACATTTCTATTGGTTTTTTAACTTTTTTTTATCATTCATATTTATCTTATAATTAATTTTTTGTCACCATATATATTATTAATGTTTCTAGTATAGCAAAAACCTGCATGCCAAATGCAAAATTGGTGATGTTACACCTTTAATAATTTTATTATGTAAAGTTAAAAAAATATGAATATGTTTAGTTTTTAAAAAAATAAATTGATATTTAAAATTAAAAAGAGTAATAGAAAAGTAAAACGAAAATAAATGGAATCAAATACGAAATAAAAAATACAAGTAAAATTTTACTATCAAGAGCCAGAAGTGGTGTTGGGACAGTTGGGGACCCCTAGGTCAAGACTTCGTCTAAACTTACTTTTATGTATTGCTAAAAAATTTTGAGCTGAGGTTTTTACAGGCTTCCAGGGGACAATTTTACAATATTAAACATTCTTTACTTCAATAATTGAGTGAAGTATCATTTTCATTGCCATAGAGAGAATTTTACTCATATGACTTCATGCAACCAAAAGTATCCAGCACAAGTTAGGCCGAACTTGTGCTGGACACTTTTATAATTGAGAGTAGGCATACAGCAAATTTTCTTAAACTCAAAAGGGATTTCTTATAAACATTTCCACTGGAATATGATCTTTCTGTGTCATTTAAATTTACCATTTGATTAATTTTTTGTCATCATTATATTGTTAACATTATTACTATAGTAATAACTTGTGTGAAAAATGCATACCAGGTGGTGTTCCACCTTTAATCGTATATTATTAAATAAAGGTATAAGAGTATGAAAATTGTTTATTTTAAAAATTAAAAATTGATATCCAAAGCAATATGAGCAATAAAAAAGTAAAATAAAAGGGATAAAATAAGAAAAACAAAATCTAAGGAAAATTCCCACTATCAATAACAAGTAGAGGTGTTAGATCAAATGTGCACCACCAGGGCTACACTTGGACTATATTTTCTTTTTTGTTAAAGCAAAGAAAGTGTCCTGATTAGTTTTTAAAAATCATCAGGAGGACATTTTGGCAATATCAAACTACTTATTGTGCAATGATTGAACAAAATGTCATTTTCATTTCCATAGAGTAAATTTATCACATCTGACTGCATGCAACCAAAAGTGTCCAGCACAAGTTCAGACAAACTTATGCTGGACACTTTTATGATGGTGAGTATCTAGGGTGCAGATCTTCTTCAGTTCATCAGGTATTCCTTATAAACAAATCCACTTGTATATGATCTTTCTGTGTCATTCATATTTATCATTTGATTCATTGTTTTTCACCATTATACTATAATGTTATTAGTATTGAAAAAAATGATAAGCCAAATGCATACTGGGAGATGCTACATCTTTAGTAATCTTATTAAATAAAAGTAAAAAAAATATGAAAAGTATTAGTTTTACAATAAATAAATTGATATTTGAAAGCAAAAAGAGGAATAAAAAAGTAAAATAAAAGTGATTAAATATGAAATTAAACATTCAAATAAAATTTCTGCCATCAAAGAAAATTTGAGTTTTCAGACTAAAATTGCACCACCAGTTCTAGATTTGGAATATATTTTCATTTTTTTTAAATTAATAAAAGTGTCCACCTGAGGTTTTCAAAAAAAATTAAGACGATAGTATAGTAGTATAAAACTACTTCTTGTGCAATGATTGAGCAAAAAATCATTTTAACTTCCATTGAGTAAATTTATCCCATCTGACTGTATGCAACCAAAAGTTTCCAGCACAAGCTCAGCTGAACTTGTGCTGGACACTTTTATGATGGAGAGTAGCTAGGGTGCAAGTATTCTTCAGTTAATCTTATATTCATTTTAAAAATGTCTATGGGTATTTTATCTTTCTGTGTCATCCATATTTATTATTTGATTATTTTTTAGTCACCATTATATTATAAATGTTTTTAGTATAGAAAAAACATGTGTACTGAATGTACATTGTGTGATTTTACAATTTTAATAATATTATATAATAAATGTAAAAAAATGTGAAAGTTATCAGTTTTACCAAAAATAAAATTGATATTAAAAAGCTAAAGGATAAATAAAAGGGTAAAATTAAAATTAAAGAGATCAAACATGAAATAAAGATATTAAGTATAATATCTGCTCTCATGAGCCAGTAGAGGCTTCAGAAAAAATGGACACCATCATAGATTAACATGGATCAAATTTACTTTTTACCAAAGTAAAAAATTGTCTACCTTAGGTTTGGACAAACTTCCGGGGGACAATTTGTCCATATAAAACTACTTTCAGTACAATTATGAAGTGATCACTCAGTCTCATTTCCATAAAAAGAATTGATTGCATCTGATGGCATGCAACCAAAAGTGTCCAGCACATGTTTGGCCAAACTTGTGCTGGACACTTTAATCATGAAGAGTAGCCAGGGTGCAATTCATTTTAAATCATCTAGAATTTCTTATAAACATGTCCACTGTTATTAAATCCTTGTGCCTCACTCATATTTATCAATTGATTAATTTTTTGTCACCATTATATTATTAATATTATCAGTATAGCAAAAATTTGTGTGCCAAATGAATACTGGGTGATGTTACACCTTTTATAATATTATTAAATAAAGGTAAAAAAATATGAATATGATTTATTTTACAAAAAAAAACTTCTATCCAAAAGCAATATGAGAGGAATTAAGTAAAATAAAAGAAATCAAAGATGAAAATTAAAATCCAAGTTAAATTCCTGCCACAAACAGAAAAAAGAGATTTTGAATCAAATTAGCACAATCAGGGCTAAACTTGCACTAAATTTTCTTTTTTGTAAAAAAAAAAAATCCACTTGAGCTTTACCAAAACTTCAGCATGAAAATTTTGCCATATCAAACTACTTCTAGTGTAATTTTTATCAAAAATTTATCTTCATTTCCATAGAGAGAATTGCTCCCATCTGACTGCACCTGACCATAAGTGTCCAGCACAAGTTCGGCCAAACTTGTGCTGGAAACTTTTATGATGGAGAGTAGCTAGGGTAGAATTTTTCTTCAGTTCATATAGTATTTCTTACAAACATGTCTACTGGTATTTTATCTTTGTTCCTCACTCATAAATATCATTTGATTAATTTTTGGTTTCCATTATATTATTAATTTTATAAGTATAGAGAAAACTCATGTGCCAAATGCATACCAGGTGATGTTATGCCATTTATAATATTATTAAATAAATGTATAAAAATATTAAAATAATTTATTTTCAAAATTATTATTTGATATCCAAAAGTAATATGAGGAATAAAAAATTAAGTTAAAGGGATCAAATATGAAAAAAGAAATCCAAGTAATATTCCTACTATCAAAGGCCAGTAGAGATGTTGAAGCAAATAAGAGCCATCAGGGATAAATTGTACTAAATTGACTTTTTTTTACAGATGAAAAATTGTGCACCTGTGGTTTGGATGAGCTCTAGGTAGAAAATTTGGCTATGTAAAACTACTTCTAGTGAAGTTTTTTATCAAATAATTTTTTTCATTGCCATCGCGAGAATTGATCTCATATGACTGCACCTGACCAAAAGTGTCCAGCACAAGTTTGGCCGAACTTGTGCTGGACACTTTTTTGATGGTGAGTATCTAGGGTGCAGCTCTTCTTCAGTGCAACTGGGAATTTTTTAAAACATATCCACTGGTAATTGATCTTTCTTTATTATTAACATTTTAACATTTGATCAATTTTTTGTCACCAGTATATTATTATTTTTATTAGTATAGCAAAAAAACATGTGCCAAATGCTTACAGGGTGATGTTAAACCTTTAATAATTTTATTAAATTCAGGTACATAATTATGAAAATGATTTGTTTTACATAAAATTAATTGATATCTAAAAGAAAAAAAAAGGGATAAAAAGAAATAGGTTGAATAAAAGGGATTTTATATGAAATTAAAAATTCAAGCTAAATGCCTACTTTCAAGGCTCAGAAGAGGTGTTGGATAAAATGGGCATAATCAGGAATAAAATTGTACTTAATTTGATTTTTTCCAATATTTAGTTGGATACTTTGTCTATATCAGATTACTTCTAGTACCATGATTGATCAAATTAAACATCATTTCCATATGCAGAATTGAACCTATATGGATGGACCAGGCCAAAGGTGTCAACCACAAGTTTGAGAATTCTTCTGGTGGACACTTTTATGATGGACAGTAGTAGGGTGCAAGTCTTCTTTAGTTAATCTAGTATTCCTCATTAACATTTCCAACTTATTTTTGGCCAAAAATCAGGTGGAAAGTTTGTCCATGTCAAATTACTTCTAATGCCATGATTGACTAAAAACTGATTCTCATTGCCATATAGAGAGTTGATCCCATATGACTGGATCTGGAAAAAGTGTCACCACAATTTTTGATAAACTTAAGTTTGAAAATTTTATGATGGAAAGTAATTGCAAGTCTTCTTCATTTCATCAAGTAATCCTCATAAAAATTTCTACCTGTATTTTGGCCAAACTTCAGGTGGACACTTTGGCCATATTAAATTAATTCTAGTTCCATGTTGATAAAAAACTGATACTTATTGCCATATATAGATATTAAACCCATCATACTGTGCCTTTCCAAAAGTGTCTACCTGAATTATGGCTAAACCTCAGTTGGACACTTTTATGATGCAGAGTAGCTAGGGAAAAAGTATTCTTCAGTTAATTTGGTATTCATAATAAATTTATCCTCCTGAAGTTTAGCCTAACTTCGGGTGGACAATTTTGGAAAGCACCAGTTAGTCACTATCCATCAAAAACGTGTTCACCAAAATTTTGGCTAAACTTGTGGTGGACCACTTTGATCAGCCACAGTCAGATGAGATCAACTCTTTAGATTGAAATGAGGATGATGTTTTGGTCAATCATGGAAATAGAAGTAGTTTGATGTGGCCAAATTACCCCCCTGAAGGTCAGAAAAACCTCACAAGGACACTTTTTAGCAGGGAGTAACTGAGAAAAATCCATTTATCAGAAGGAAAATCTTTTATTGGATAGATGCCAAGGTTTCATACTTGTGTATTATGGTCAGTATTAATTTTGTAAGTGTCTGTCCAAGCAATTTCATTGCCCATCATGACACATTTTGTTTTAAATTTTTCAAACTGCGTGATACAGTATTAAGGTGTCACATAGTATAATTAAGTTCTATTAAGTGCCCTCCTATGATGCCTAAATTTATAATTTAATATCTTACATAATAATTTTTTTTTATATAAATTCATCAATATTTTATTATATTATCAAATTTAATAGAGCAAGTATCCTGAATTATTATATATGCATAAGCTTAGGTTAGATCAATTTATGCTCAATTTGTGCTCAACAGAGGACCAAAATCAAGTTCTGGAGGATCAACTTGTGCATAATTTGGAATCAGTTGATATTCTGTCTATAATCAATCTTAGAATAAATGTAAATCTAACTCTAATTTACTTATGTTTATAAAGTATTCATAAACCTGGCATAATTAAGGGACACTCTAAATTTAGAGAGAGGGGGTTGCTAGCAATTCACCCCTAGATTTCCTGTGGTGTTTGGATGAGTTATTTTACCTATTTCTCTATGGTATCCGCTTTTATCTGTTTATTCCATTTATGGTATGGGTCTGTGGTATCATGAATTGTGATGGAGGGTCCTTACTGGAGGTTTGGGTGTTGAAACGTCTTGAAGTGGACTCCATGGGGAGGTGATGGGCCCTCACAGTTCTGTAATTTCTGGCGATAATAGTGACATCATCTGGATTGAAGGTCTGTGAACTCCAGTGGATTTTGGTATAAGTAAGGGAGGATTTTGATGGGTTATTAGACATCACTTACTTACTACACATTGAAAAAACACTATTACACAATTATTATCATATATATATATACTTTAAAGGATTTATAAATTGGTATTATCTTTATATAAGCTATAACTATATTCTATTGATCTATTTTCCACCACTTGCATGCATAAAAATCCAAGTATTGTGAGTTTATATTGAGAATAACTATTTTATTAGTCTTACCCTGAGGTTTAATCACTAAATAATTAAACAATAAGTAGTAGGGCCATTAACATTTACTATTAAATCATACTTAGATACTAGCACACACTGAAAAACTCCATATTTCTTCTTAACAAAAGGAACTGGAGAGCTGGTTGGAGATTTACTGGCTCAAATGAATCCTTTTGCTATATTCTCTGAAATTTAGTCTTGAAGAGCTTGAGATTTTTCCTTTTAAAAAGAGTAGATAGGATCTTCCAATGGTACTTGACCTATTAACTCTATTTGATGTTTGTAGGGTAGATGAGGTGGTAGTTTGTCAGCCTTATGTATTGAAAAAACATTGGTAAAGTCATGATAAACTTCAGGTAGAGTTGATTTAATGGCTTCAATATTGATTTGGTCATCCTCTTCATCTTCAAAGAAGTCTGTCAAAGTTTGAACTTTATTTGGAGATTAAAGGTCAATTACTTTGAGTCTATTGAGTTCCTGTTCAAGTGAAGTAGTTGAGATAGAATAGCTAGCCAAGTTCTTTCTTAAAGAAAGATCAGATGCTTTCAATATATCTGGTAGAGAAGGGTCCTCTAGCAGGACTTAGTCAGGCATGTTGTTTAACTCCCTACTGAACTGCATTGATGAATCAGAAATATACTTATAAAAAGGGGTGATCAATCCCTGTGCCCAATCAACTTCAGGATTCTAATGCTGCATAAATTCATGGCCAGGAATTGTATTGTCCATCCTTGGGGCATCAAAGACCTGTAATTCCCAATCAAAGGAGGGAAAATTGGGAAAGTTAAAAACCCATAAAACTTTCTTACTAAGCCAGTATTTGGGTTCCTAAGATTTGATCAGATATTTTGGAGTTCAGTTGATGTCTAAAAATTTCATTTTAAGTTTTTTGGAAAAAGATAAACTGATAAATGAAATTGAAGCTCCAGAGTCAATAAGACAACTGAAGGGAATATCCTCCTTAAAAAGAATTAGTCTCAAAAAGTTAAGGGAAACTCCAGTCCTTAGGACATGGGGGTTTGGTGCACTGTGAGAAATAAAATAGTTTGCTTTGCACACAAGTAAACTATTCACTAGTTTTTTTGACTTGGAACTGTTACCTTCTCTATCCATTAATTTAGCACATTCATCCAACTTTTTTTTACCCCCACAATACATTCAAAACCTATTATATGCTCTTCTTTTCTTTTCAGCTTCCTTTAATTCCCCTTTTGGATCTTATACCTTACTGATATTTCCTGGGCTTGAGCCTTTTCTTTACCCTTTTGATTGGGTTTAGTTTGAGATGAAGATTGAGTGTGTTGAGGATGATTTGAAGAAGTTCCGGTGTGGTCTTCCAACATTGGCAGAGGCCTTTGTTGGTCTGTTTGGCACTGTTTTTGTATGTCTTAATTGACATTGGTTGAATAATTAGGTGTATTTTGGTTTTTTATTCAGTGAATATTGGGACTAAGGGTATGTGGGTACTACCATTGGATAGCCCTGGTTTTTTTCTATATTTGATGTCTTGATGATATTTTTCATATCCTAAGTTTTAAGGGGTCATTTACTCACTTTTCATTTCTAAAAGATAGCTGTTTAATTTTGTTTTTTGTGTTTTACAGGCTAACCTTAAGTCATAGGTTCAAGTGCTTAGCACCATTTAGTAGAGCTAATTTGGCTCTATATTTTATGTCTCAATGTTGTCATAGCTTAATTTTGTGTTTTAATGGTTTTAGTAGTTGTCTTGTATTTTTCTAAGTATTTTGAGCTTTATTGGAGGTTTTTGGTGGTGTTCTGGCTTCAGGAAGGTCTGCCTGCTTTGGTCATAGACAGCTGGGGAAAGTTTCTAGAGGTTTTTATTCAATTTGGCTGTCAAAAGCACCAAATTAGTTGCTGTGCATGGATTTTTTAGGTGGTGGTCAGTGTGTACATACTGAATAAGACAGTTTGGGGCAACCTTAATTATTGTACAACCATCACCACACAATATGGGGGGCGGACTTGCTAGCAAGTCCGCAACCTTGGACCCAAACTCACCATAGATTGAACACACATTGAGCTATTGATAAAGGAGCCATACAATCAGGAATGAACACCACTCAGAAGAACAGTTTTAGGTGGGTGTTCAAGTAGAGTTCAGTATGGGTTCAGTATGAGTTCAGTCTGAGTTCCATCTGAGTTCCATCTGAGTTCAGGTTGAGGACTTGCTAGCAAGTCCACCCCCTATATTGCGTAGTGCATCTGGTAATTATAACATTGTTTCTCCTTCAGTTTTCAATGTTTTTTTTGCCACAATTGGCTGTGTTTGTTTCAAGGTTAGTTCTTCATTTAATTCAACTTTGGCAACTGGGTTATCTGGTGTAGCTTTGCAACCTGCATCAAGTATTATTGCTGTTTTCTGGGAAACAAGTGCGCAGTGCTTTGTTTTCTGGTGTGGATCTTTCTGCATTTCAGGTTTTCTGTTTCTTTGGTTCTCTGTGGTCTGCTATTGGCTACTGTCATGACTTGCAAAGCAGTCAAGAAGTGTGTTGGAAGGGGTATTGTAACATTCTCTAATTTTCTGTAGCAAATAAATCTCACCTGGTATTTATCAAAGGAACAGGGACTTTTCTCTCCATTTTTACTCCAACTCCCTTGGTCAAGGCCAATAGCTAGCACTATAGGATTGTCTACACTGGATTTGAAGTTCAAACTGTGAGATTTATTGAAATGATGTCTTTCTTGAAGATGGTCTTGGTGAACACCATCATTTTTGAGGTTCCTATCCATTAGATCCATTAAAGTCATCATTTTTTGACTATGAAGATTTAAATGGTCAAGTATCCTTGAAGGAAGTCCCTTTTTGAAATGACACTTTAGGGCTGCATCATTCCAACCTACTCAAGTTTTGTATAGTCCTGAAATTTCAAATATATTCAGAAGCTTTGCCATTATCATTCATGTAAAGTAAGTCTAATTTAATTTCCATTTTATTAGTTTCATTAGGGTCACAAAATAATGTAAAGAGTTGATCTTCAAATTTTTGATTAGCAAATGGATTTCTGTCATAGAAAGCATAAACAAATATGGCTCTAACCATCATGATGCTTTTCAAGATAAGAGTGAAGAGGCATAAATCACCTTGGAGCAATCTGTATTGAAAGTCCAAGGGTCATTGTGGAAAAATAATTTGCAGGTTTTCAAAAAAGTTTGCAATCTGTCAGGATGTTCTCCATCAAATTTATCTGGGGATTTCAGAAGGGAGTTTTAATTTTGGAGCTCTCCAAGGTAGAAGGATTAGAAATTGATTCACTAATAATTTGATGAAATCTTCCAATGAAGGAGCTGGACCAGGTTCAGAAGTTTGGCACAAAGGGTTACTAGCTGGGGCTTATGGTGCCTTGTGAATTGTATCCTTGCCTTCTTCTTCCTCACTTGAATCTTCAAAATCCTGAGGGATGTCCTCTACAGATTGAATTGAATGTTCCCTTTCCCTTAATTCAAGAGGTTCAAGAGAATGAGTGTGGGAAATAGTTCACAAAGCTGTTTGCCTATCTCTTGCACAAGCTCTAGTAGTAGTGCCCATAGGAGGATTGCATTTAATGGGTGCCATTTAGACTCTTCCCCTGAATACATAGTAGTAGGAATAATAAAGAAATGAGAACTACATAGAATTGAATTATACTGCCACCAAATGGACTATGCACAAGGTCAAGGGTTTTACTTAGTAAGTGAGATTTTCAAATTTGATTGAAGACTACTTTGAAGCACAGATGAATTCTTTGAGGGAGCAATTCAAAGATAAGTTGAAGATAAATATTTATTTGAAATAAGTTCAAGGTGAATAATAATTTAATTTACAGTAACACTAAATAATCAGGTTAATCTCACAAAGGGTTGGAACTTAATAATCAAAAAGGTATTTAGGAGTTTTAATAGTTTGAAGAGAAAGAGAAATTGATTATTAAGAAAGGTAGGAAACAATAATAGCCTTATTTAATTTAACTACTATCACAACAATATTATAATTTAATTCTATAGAATTTCAAGCCAAATACACCCAATTATATAGCCAACTCCATCTCACATTGACTCCTTAAATACAACACCCTTAATTTATCACTGACCCTTCAATACAGTAGACAGATTCTTTAACCTTAATCCTATCCCTACTTGCAGACTTTGAATTACCCTTAGACATACAATAACCCAACATTGAAAGTATAACATTGATCCTAGCGCTAATAAATTTTTCATTTGCTTAAAGTTGAAAAGTATAAGCAGATTATTGACTAATTTAGATTTTAGGTTAAGATAGTGCAGTTGCTAGCATGTTTGAATCAAGACAAGAAAGGGATAGAGCAGTTACTAGGTAGATGTTGCCTTCTGTGCTTTGAGTATGGATTTGTATGCTGATTTTTGGATTAAAAGTTTGAATTTTGCTTTGAGATTCATGTGAAGCATGACGCTTAGAATTGGAGGTATTTTTTTTTCTTCTATCAAACTTTGAACAGTCCAGATTTGATGTAGAGAAGATGGAAAGAGTTCATCTTCACTCAGAGAAAAAAAATTACTGTGAGTTTCAAAGAGAAATTAAAATTCATGAATTGGAAAGGCAAGAAAATTTTAACAAAAGAATTCATTAAGGAATCACCACACAATATTTGGGGGTGACTTGCTAGCAAGTCCTCAAATTGAAGTCATATGGAGCTCAGATGGAACTCAAAGTAAAATCTTCATGAAATAAGCTTGAAATATTCACAAAAAATGGGTGATTTTTGATTGAAAGTATTATTAAAAGCTATTCAAAGCTGAATGGCAATCAGAATATAAGAAATTTTGGAATATTTTCAATAAAACATATTTTTTGATGAAATGTAATCAGATGATCTTGCTGAATAAAAATTTAAGAATAAAAAGACATGAAATTACATTATTTTTTCTTAAGTATAAATTTTAATCATTCTAAGAAATATACTACATATTATTGAGAAAATTTCAAAAATATTTCATGACTTCTGAATGTAGAAAACATCCATTTTTTCATAATCTAAAACAATCACTTTTTTTATAAAGACCATGTAAACTAAATTTTTCTCAATTTTTTTCAGAATTTTAAGCTTATGCAATAATTTTTGTATTTAAATGAATTATATAACTGAAAAAATAAGCCATAGATACTATCCTATATTATATTCTAAAATTTTTTATAAAAGACACAAAAATATAAAATTTAGATGCAGTAAAATTTTATTTTTAAATGGTGAACTTGATGAAGAACCTTCATTTATCTTGTCCTTAAATAAATAAAAATTGAAGAATGAGATTATATATGTTAAACAGAAAAAATTCTTGAAGTCGTAAAGTCTATTTTTATAATAAAATTAATTAATGCAAGAAAATGATACAAACAATAAGTAAAGTAATTTTGCTCTTTTTTAGGATAAACTATGTTCTCAACTTCAAAAGAATTTTATGATGAATTTTTATCAAACACAATAATTTTCATAATTATGAAGCAATTTTTATCAAATCCATAAATATTCTTTAGGTTCATTTTCATTCTTTAAAGTAATTTTATCAAGTCACAGCAATTAAATTCAAAGTAATTTTATCAAGTCACAGAAATTAACTTCTACTCAGTGAAATGTTGTTCTTAAAATCAATTAATTAAAAGGAACCCAAACTACAAATGAAAAAATTAATATAAATAAAAAAATATTCTTTCAAAATGTAAGCTGTATGCTTTATTTTTCTTGAATTCAATAATTTAAAATATCAATAGTTTTCACCTGAGAATACACAGCATAAACTAAACAGCTTTTTATAATGCACTGTGAGAGTTTTTTAATTTAAATTTCAAGCTCTACTATTTTTCACAGACTCTTTATTATTTATTAAAGTGAATTTTAATTTATTAATGCATAGTTTTATTTATAGAAGAATCAATATATGAGAGTAGAGTTTGAAATGAGAGAAAACATATATCTCAGTGATACTCATAGAACAGGCTAATATTAGAATAATTGAATTTTTTTAACTTAAAGTTAAGAAAATATTTTAAATAGGGGGATGAAATGTTTCAATTGTTTCTTTTTGAGATTTGAATTTAGTATAGCAGTGCAGAAGTACCTTCTTTTTTTCCAGAACAAGATTTTTGAGCATAATAATTTACAATACAAAATGAAAACATTATAGTCAAGTGAGAAAATACAGATTAATAATTTATTAATGCTTTGTTAGTGATATGATTTTAACACCAATATTTTAAAAAATTATGTTCTTTATTAGCTAATATAAAAAATAAAAATAATTGAGATTTTATTGAACATTAAGAACTCATGCATCTTCTTAGCTATATTCCTTATTAAGAATCAATACTTAGATTAATTACTTTTTATGAAAATTAATTTTAATAACAAGTTTTAAATTTTCATTTAGTATAAAATGAAAATGTTAAGGCTGTAAGTTGAAACTATCTTCAAGTTCAAATTGATGAAATTTTTTTTTTTCAAATTTTTAACCTATCTGGATTCATAACTTGAATTTTTGAATAAAATTTGGAGTAAAAAGCTAAGCAAAAATATTTTAACAATCAGAAGGAGCTAAATAATGTTTAATAAGTACTAAAACCATATTTCTCCAGTTTAGTATAGAAAAAATAAGAAAAATTTGTGTCTTTTCATGTATATTGTAGATACAAAATATGAAATTTAAAAGTTTTGTTAATCTATCATATGGAAAAACTAATATTATAATTATTAAAATAAAATTTAAAGATTTTATTATTAAAAAAATAGGTAAATACCAAATTTTGATATATGTTCAGCATTTTATAGTATTTGGTATAAATCTTTTCAATAAATAGATAAAACTGGGAACACATTAAGGAGTTTGAAATCAAATTTAGCAAAAAATAAAAAAATCTCAAAGATTAACTTATCTTGAAAAGTGGTCAGAAACAGAATCTCATTTGGAGTTCAATTTAAGTTCTATTACAACTAAGATATATATGTTTATAAAATTGTATATAATTATTTGTGTGAAAAAAATTAAGCAATGAAAGGACTCAAGGGGCTTGTAATTTTACTGAACAAATATCATTAAATATATTGGAATGGCTTTATTATTTAATTTTCATAAATTTTTATTAATTAAGTATAATTACTCAGATATGTATATTAATCATAAAACAAAAAAAATCAATCTAAAATGTAAAATATGGTAATGAATTTTTTGTTCAAGTCTCATTTGCACTCTATAATAAAATCCATAGCTATTTTTTATCTAAACAACAGAATTTAATATTAAATTAAAGAATAAATAAATTCACCTCATAATATAGAGAAGAGACTTTTTTTTAATATCATACATGCTTTATTCCATTTTTTAATTTTTTTCTAAAATTTACTTGTAAAATTTTTTTTGATCTTATGTATAACTATCATAATCATTCTATGAAATGTTTTTTAAAAATGTTTACTAGGGCTTTATGGCTAGTTTTTATATTTTTATGACTCTTCTACTTCAAATATAAGTATTTATTACTAACAGCTAATATATATGTATTTTGAATTGATTAAGGATGTAAAATAGCCATACAGCAGGTTTAACTATTGGTTTTCTGAATGAAAGTGAGGAATCATATTGTTACAGGGTGGACTATATCCTTCTGCCAAAAAATAGAGTTCACCTTCTGATTTTCACTACCTTTTTTGATGCTCCTTTCACCCCTTTAAACATACTTTTCAGACTCGTCACCTGTTTCACTTCTATTACCACCCCTTTCTTTTGCTCATCATCTTTTTACCTTTGTTTTTCTTTCCATGCCTTCAAAACTGAACTTTTACTCTTCTCACCCTTCCTCACCTTTTTTGCTCACACTTCATTCTCTCCCCTTTCACTTTTCAGCCCATTTAACCCCTTTTTCTCTAATCACAACCCTTCTAAATCTTTTTTTTCCTCTTCCTACCCTAACCCAACCCTTCCAATCACCACAATACCCCACCACACCCTTTTGGCTCCCAGTTCAAACCACCATACTCCACTCACTCCCACTTCCACCCCCTAGCTAACCTTTTTTATCCCTCACCACATCTGTTTCTATATTCCCCACCCCTTTTTTTCCATCCTAACTCTATTGCTCTTCAATAAAGTCCACCCCTCACACTTTCTACTTCCTCCATTTTACTTTCTATTTAACTTCTTTCACTCTAAAGCAATTAAAAGGGGCTGGAGAAAGGAGTGAGTTCCAAGGAGGTAGGGTGGAGAGGGGTGGAGAAGCAATCAAACAGTGTGAAGAGGAAATAGAATAGGTAAGAAAAAATTAAAATGAAAATAAGGGAGAAGATTTAACATGGAAAGAACATGAAATCAACCAGAAATTGGAGGGAAAGATATGGAAAGAGAGTTTTGAAATAAAATAAATAATCTATATATATATATATAATAACAAAAATGGAAAGGGTAACATCCCAAAACCAAAAAAAAAACATTAAATTTCAGTGTACTATTTATTAGACATATGGTTTATCATCATAAAACTCCACCCTTAATATTTTGATTTATTGAAGAAGAAGGAAATTTATTATTTAAAAATAATAGTGACCATATCATTTTTTTCATTTGATTGAAAAAAATGATATGTATTAATTATATAAATGATATTTCTAACTTAATGTATTTTAACTACATTTGAAAGAGGTTTTTAACTTTCACAAGTATTTTAAAGCTTGAAAAAAAAATTAATAATTCCTGATCGTAAAGTTAGAATAAATATATATATTTACAAATATTTTAATTATTAAATACAATGAAAAATATCAGTCAACTATATATTTTATCCTCAAAAACTTTTTAGGATATTAAGTGATTTCTCTATATAATGATAGTTCCACAAACTTATATAATTATGTAAAAAGCTTTTGATTTGATTTACATGAGAAATTTACTATTTTGTATGAATTCATAAAGCAGAAGCACAATTTTTATAAAATATTATGCATTTTACACTCTGTTAATGTTGTGGACTTCCCTCATATTAATATTCCTTTAATTATTACAGTAAGTCAGATTACAAGAATTTTTGAAATAATGATCAACTGTGCTTCAATAAGTCTTCCACTTGTCTTTAAGTTTATTTAAGAGAGTTTCTAAACTTGATTGTTGGCTGTTTTATCACTGCCTCATCATGTGGTAAATCAGATATGAGTTAGGGTTCAAGGTTTTGGACTTGATAGCAAGTCTGCCTCCCATATTGGGTGGTGAATGTATAAGAAATGGCCTATCTTAAGAGGAAAATGAAAAATTAATTGACCTTTTTAATTGATTATTTTTTTTGTAATGGTTGGCTCATATTTTTAATGAAAATCTATTGTTTGCTGATAATATTCATTTCCCCCCTCTTGGTAATTTCTTATTGAATATTTGTAATGGCCATTTTTCATTTTCAATGAAAATTTCTGGCTTACTCACTTCATTTGTTTCCCCTTCCTCCTCGATTTCAAATTGCATATTTTTCCCTATTGCATAATTTTTCAGTCATACACTCTCCTATGTCTCAAAAAATTGTCATTAACTTCATTATCAGTTTCCCCTATCCCTCAACTACTTTTCAGGCATTTTTTTGGTGTTTTTGGAGGTTCTTTAGAATTTTTTTGGCAGAAATTTTTGCTGTTGTTTGGTCAAATTTTTAGAATTTTTTAATAGTGTTTTTGGATTTTCTTTGGCTGAGTTTTTTAATATTTTTGGAAGCATTTTTTGCTATTGTTTGGCAGTGTTTTTAGTTCTTGTTGGTGGTGTTTTTTTGCTATTTTTTGGCGGTGTTTTTATTATTTTTTAGAAGAAGTTTTTGTTCTAGTTTGGAGATGTTTTTAGAATAATTTGGAAGTGTTTTTTGGTATTTTTTGTTGGTGTTTTTATCTTTTTTTAGTGGTGTTTTGCCAATATTTTGAAAGTGTTTTTTAACAATTTTTGAAGGCTTATATTAGAATTTTTAAGGGTTTTTCAAAGGCATTTTAGAATGATGTCAATATTAACTCAAATTAACAATGATGTATAAAATTCCTCTTCATTATCATCTCTATCTCTTCTTTCTCCCTCTTCAGTCTCATCTATAACAAATCAAATAACTATATTCAAAAATCAGACGAAGAACTTGAAAGATAGATATAAATGGTGCAAATCTTTCTTAAGTCACTTAAAAGGTATCAAATTTGTTAAAACAGGTGTTATTAAGAAAAAATATCTAAAAAATTTACCAGGAACATTAAAGCCTTACCAAAAGATGTCGGCAATAAAGTTATAAAAGTGTTCAGTAATGACTTCAAACCTCAATTTTTCTTCAAGGTTTATTCTTTTAATGGAGCTCAAGATGAAAGTTTTAATTTCTTTTCAGATATTATCTCAACTTTATATCAAATGGCTTTTGTTAGGAAACCTTTAACTAATCAAAGAAACTATGAAGGGATTATGATTGGCCTTGGATAGAGCTGAGTATATGACAAAGAAGTTTCATTTGGTATTTGTAATTATTGATAATTTAATTTCTTAACTCTCATTCTCATTTTAATAATTTCTTTAGGTATATATTCTTTGTTTAGAAAGATTAGTTCTTAAAAAATAAAATTAGATTTGAAAAGATGGAATACTTTGAGTTCTTTTTATTCAATTTTGGAAAATCATTTGTGTAAATTATGTATCTCTGCTTTTCAAACTAATAATGAACTTGAAATAAAATTGGGACTACCTAGATGTTCAGATGCCAAATGGATTGTTTTGGATAAAAGCAATATATTCTCTTCTAATTTTATCATTTCTATGGAGGATTTCATAATAAGATTCACATGGTGTCACCAGACAACCAACACACAAGTTCAAGTGTGTTCTTAAGTTTGTGAGATTGGGAAGGAGATATTGACTCTTCTTCAAGACACAGAGGAATACCTTGAAGAAGTGGTTCAAATATATGTCAAGGGAGTCTATTCTTCTTTGATATATGTTTAAAAAGAATATTAATATGGATTTGAAGGTAATACTAATCACCAGAAAATAAAACATGGGCACCTGATAGCAGGTGCCAATCCCTATCTTTGACTTTACTGAATTTCAGCTCAGCTGTAATTCTTCTGGAAAGACTGTGCACTGAACAATGATATCACTAGCTTGTGCAACATCAAATCATTTTAACTCTTAAATAAAAACTGAATAAAGGTATAAGAACCTTCCAGAAGGTGCCACTTGATTTTTGGTGGTGATACAATATAGTATAACTTAATATAATTTAATATATCTTAATGTGATGGAGTATATAAAATAAGTGTAATAAAATATGATAAAATTAATAAAAATACAGTATAATATAATAAAATTCAAAAAACTAAAACAAAACTAATCAACTCAAATCAAATCAAACTAATTTCATAATATAACATCAAAAAATATAATACTGATAAATAATTTCAATAATAACTTTAATCTGCATATTCAAGACAAATATGAAGATGTATATGAATTTTGATACTTCATATGTGTATCCCAAAAAAATTTGCAAATGGATGTGTAGTACAATTTTTATATGTATATTTAAAATTATTTTGTATATCAATATGCAAAATGACTTTGCAAGTAGAACTTTTCATAAGTATATTAACTATAAATTTGAGTTTGAATAATAATTTTTTGTTTGGATATTAAGTATCACTTTCAATATATAAATATAGATTCTTAATTGACATTCACATACTAATTATCAACTTTCCAGTGAATATTCAATTACACTGTCCCTAAATCAAAATACTTGTTAAATATTGTAATTTTTATTTAAAAATCTCTCAATTTATCTGAGTTTTCCAACAATAATTAACTGCGAAAATTGATTAAAATTATTGATGCAATATCAAGAAATTAATTATGATTTTTAATATTTTTAATAAATTTTACAGGAATAACAACTTGGAATAAAATAAATATTTGAAAAATAAACAATTTCAAATGGCCTTTCAGCCCCACCTTGAATGGTAGTTTATAAACCAAGTAGAGTATATTGCCTCAAAATATACAGTGCTTGGAATAATATCTAAAATTCATTTCATTTAAATGTTAGAATGAGTTCATCTCACTTACGGTATGATACCAGAAAAGATTAAATTATATTTCCACAAGAGTTCAAGCTGGTGTTTGTGCACAGTTCACTCTGAGTTCCATCTGACTTCAAGGTGAGGACTTGCTAGCAAGTCCCCTCCCAAATATTGCGTGGTAAAACCCAAACTGACTCTAACTGACTCAACATTGAATACATGGGGGTTGTGCATCAGATGAGTGAAGCTTAGCTGCATGCAGCAGTCTCTTCCAGTAATTCCGATTCAACATTGAATTACATGCGGAGAATGGGTCACACTATGCTAGGTTAATATATTGAAAGAAATAGTATTTTTTAAAAATTTCTGCATCTAATGCCTGATCCACTCCTTCTCCAAGCTTCTCTCTAACTGTTTTCCTTATTCTCCAAGATCATATTGTCTTTTTCTGATCTTTTCTGCCAAGGAACCATCAAGATACAAGCTCCAGCTTTGAGGACACCTATTTCTTCCCACCCAGAGTCATATTACTCAACCTGGACCTCAAGGACATGTTTCTGTACTTGGATTGTCAACCTGTAATTGTGTGGGAACTGTGTCTTCAGTTGTTTTGCTTTCTTTTCTATTTCTGTAGTGTAGTTTAGTAGTTTTTCTTGATGTTGAGCTGTTTTCTGTTGTTTAGGATGCTGGACTTTGTCATATAATTAAGCCTCTGCTTGATTTTTTCATTTTCCCCATCCAAATCTTTTTCTTTCTATTCTCTTTGCTCCCTCCACTGCTTCTTCCTGTCCCCTGCTTCCCCTTTGGACCTTTCTGACATTAATTACACTGTGTGGGGAGAATAGAGTCTCTTTTTCAGGCTCTTTCCTTTTCTTTTCTGTTTCCTTTTCCACTAATTTTGTTGATCCTAATCACAGAAGCTCACACTTGTGCCCCTGATAGTTTTAGCACATGCTTTTTTGTAGTCACTTGTTGTTGTAAGGTGCACAGTTGCTGATTGACCTGTGTTTAGATTTCCCCTGTGCTAAAACTTCTACAGGTTATGGGCCCAGTTTCCTAAAGCACCTCCTCCAAGTATAATTGCAACAAAACTGCTTACTGAACAATAAAAAAGCCTTCCACTCAGATTTAGGATCACTTCTCTCATCACATCCTCTTTTTCTTCAAATCTCTGCTGCTGACTTGATGAAATCATGGCCTCCAATAAGGATTCCAGTAGAGGAATGATTCCTCTACTCACTGATGACTCCTTTGACACTTGGGAGAGAACTATGCACCTTCACTTTGAAGTTCTGGATCTTTTACTCCTGGTTTTGGGAAAAACTCCTGCCCCCCTTCCTGCCAATGACAGATCCCCTTCTGACTCTGAAACCAAAGCTCAACTTGCACTAATGATCAGGAATGACACCATGTGCAAGTATGAAATTATTACCAGAGTTGATGAAGAAAAAAAAAAGCTGGTGCATACATGCCACATTTCTCACGCCATGCAGAAATCATTGGCACATGGGTGTCACGGGACAACCTACACCCAAGGTTAAGGGTGTTCCTGGAAGTGAGATGGAGGGAGGAGTTTAGAAACTTCTTCAAAGCACAGAGGAAATGTTCAAGGAAGTGATTCAAAGATGACTCAAAGGAAGAGCTACTGCTTCAAGATATGTTTGATAAGAATTCTAATATAATTTAAGGTTAATATTAATATTCTTAAGATTTAACAAATCAATAATCAAAGATTTAAGTTTTAGAAATGATTACTGAGAAAAATAAGGAAATGTAAAATAATAATGATTTAACCTGAAGCTTTACCACTATTAAATATATATACATTTTATAATTTAATTCTAAAGAAATATTGAACCAAAATCCAACCCATTTTATATCCATTACTCCTCCTCGCATTGACCTCATACCCATCCATCATTCTGCACACCACAGGCCTCCAAAAATACACCCATTACACCTGGACCCTCCTCACTAACATCTGTTCACCCTTAATCCTCCACTAACCATCCTGTCCATGCTCACTACCCCTGTAAATAGCCCACAGATACTTAATAAACCTTTTAGCAGAATATTGCATTAACTATTGCGCTGTGCATTGCTTATCGAAGAAAAGACTAAACACACCATTGAGAGATTGACTAATTTAGATTTAAAGTTTAGATTAGCGCGGTTGAGTAGTGAGTACACAAAGGAAAGTCACAGATGCTATGTAGAGTTGTTTTCTGCGCTTCAAGTATGGATTTAGACCTCTATATTATTGATTTAATGAGATGCTTTTGCCTCGAGTGTCACATGGCGTGTGGCAGATTTCCGGGTATAAAATGCGAGCTCCGTTGAGCGTGAGACACATACTACTTTCTCTGACTTGGGTAACCAAGGCCACAGGTAAAAAACAAGGGGTGGAAGAGGAGGTGGATGAACTGGTCAAAGAGGATGAGGATGAAGTTCCCATCTCAAACCGGACTCCAAAGAAGCGGCAGATTATCATCAAAGATGATGAAGAGGAGTAGGAAGTGACAGTAGAGGTCACCCCAAGGCTATTTTTAGAGGCTGACCCGGTGTAGACAATCCTATAGTACTAGCTATAGGCCTTGACCAAGGGAGTTGGAGTAAAACCTGAAAGAATAACCCCTGTCCCTTTATAAAAATAAGTGAGATTGACCTGTTTCAGAAAATTGGAGATCTGTTTGCTAGACCCTCTAATTAAACACACTTGACCCCTTTAAAAGTGAAGATAATAGTCCCAGACAGACTACCAGAAAGAGTTGAAATGAACAGTAATATATTCCAACAAAAAGCCAGCCAATGAGACAGTGAGGAACAGAGAGGCGATGAGTAAAGAGATAAGATGATTCCCCTAAAAATATTCCCACACACGCATCATACAGCTAGCGCACAGACCACCCTGACCAATTCCCCAGCCAAAATTCAGCTTTCCCAGCCTTTTTCATGCATAAAAGTGCATTTTAGCGCCTCCCCAGTGCCCAGGCGACCAGGCCGCTTGGAGGCGGCTCCGTTTAGGGTAAGGAACGCCACTTGGGGGCGGGCAGGCCGCTTCTAGGCTCTAAAACACCCATACAACCCATAAAAACCCTAAAAACCCTAAAAACCCATAACTTCACTAATAAACAAGATAAACACACATAAGACATACCAAAATGAAAATAAAATAAAGAAAATAAGCTGAGACATAATAAGTGACCCTAGCTTAAGCCTAAATAAGCACCACTATGTAATAAACATCCGATAAATACCAATAATAACACCATAACTACCCTATAAAACAAGGTAACCACCCATAAGGGATACCAAAATGAAGAGAAAAGAAAAGACATTAAGCTGAGACATAATAAGTGACCCTAGCTTAAGCCTCCATAAACACTACTAACTATCTCCTAAATATGAAAAAATCCACTAATAACACCATAAACCCAATAACATCCTACATACCAAATACCCCAAAATATGCACTCCAAATGCCTACCCAGGTTTGGATCACCACACCGGTTTTTGAAGTAAGTCTGCCTTTTCTTGTTTCAAAATTCTGTTACTTATGACTGTATGTTTTTAGAATTCAGATGTCATCACGGAAGCTGCGCCATTGCTGCAAGTTGAGGCAAGTCAACCGGCGGTTGATTTGTGGGAGAATAAAGAGGAAACCCTTGACCAGTTATGGTCAAAGAAACCTTGGCAGGGTCAACGAGCTCGATTCATCAAAAATTTAAGTGAATATATTGACAAGATTGTTGATGCCGCCTCCTTTGATGTGGCAGAAGAATTACTGGAGATTGGAGAAGTGGTACCGGTAGGAGAGGAGGAGGTATTTGAAAAATTCAGGAAGGAAATAAGGGTGGTATTGGAAAAAATGAAGAAATTGGTTTGGAAGAAAATACAGGAGAAAATTTGAAATGGAAAGAGAAAAAAGAAAGAAAGAGGGAAGGAAAAAAGTAGAAATCAATTTGTGTATTTATTTATTTATTTTATTTTGTTGTTTTAATTGAAATTTTAATATATATTTTATAAGATTTTGAAAAGAAAAAGAAAAAGAAAGAAAAAAATATTTGAATGAAGTTTTTTTGTTTTAAAATTTTGAAAGAAGAAAAGAAAAAATATTTAATTGAGAAAATTTTAGTTTTAAGTTTTGAAAAGAAAGAAATAATTTAAGTAAGAAGAAAAAAAAATAGTTGTTTGAAATAATTTCATTTGAAATGAAAATTTAATGAGAGAAAAATTTGTAATTCGTGAAAGTTTATTTATTGAATTTTTTGAGGAATTTTGGTTATTTGAAAAGAAAGAGAAAAATAGTTTTGAAAAAAGAATTTGAAAGAAAGAAGTAATTTTTTTGAAGAATTTTAAAAGAGAGATTTAAAGGTTGAATTGAAGTTTGAGAAAGATTGTCGTATTGAGTTCATGAAGATTTTTGATAGTTCAAAGAAAAAGAATTAAGGGAAAAGAAAAAAATGTATTTTTGAAAAAAAAAAGAAAAAAGTTTGAAAGGAGAAAAAGAAAGAAAAATTAAAGGAATTATTGATTTTTTTTTAAGATTTTATTTTGATGAATTTTAAGACTTTATTTTTATTATTTTATTTTATTTTATTTTTAATTTAACTTTTTAATTTAATTTAATTCTATTTTAGTTTATTTTATTTTATTTATTTAGTTTATTTATTTATTTTTAAAGAAGGTTGAAAAAGCTTTTGAAAAGAAGAAAGAAGAAAAGAGAAAACAAAGTAAGGATTTTTTAGAAGTAAAGAAGTTTTAGATTTTTAAGAAAAGAAAGAAAAGAAAAAGAAAATAAAAAATAGAAGAGAAGAGAAAAATAAAATTGAGTTCTAAGGTTTTGGTTTTTAAGGATATTTAAGATGAAAAGATTTTAGGAGTTCAGGGGAGTTAGAAACATTGATGGCTGGTTCCCAGGATGTTTTGTCTGAGTCATTGAGGAAGCCTTCCTATTCCAGGAGGTATTGAAGTTTTCCCTTGCGCATTCTTGAATCAAGGATATGGCTTACTTTCCACTCTAGATGGTCTTCTACTTTGACGGTTCCAGAGGAGGTTGGTTCCTGCCCGGGTATGTTTCTCAAGCCAGTTCCAAGAGAGATACACTACGCAATATAGGGGGTGGACTTGCTAGCAAGTCCTCAACCTGAACTCAGATGGAACTCAGATGGAACTCAGACTGAACTCATACTGAACCCATACTGAACTCTACTTGAACACCCACCTAAAACTGTTCTTCTGAGTGGTGTTCATTCCTGATTGTATGGCTCCTTTATCAATAGCTCAATGTGTGTTCAATCTATGGTGAGTTTGGGTCCAAGGTTGCGGACTTGCTAGCAAGTCCGCCCCCCATATTGTGTGGTGATACGTTAAAAACAGGGTGAATAGCCTTCCATTTAGGAGGTAGCTTGAGTTGAAATGCAGTTTTAGAGACTTTGGAGTAGATTTTGAATGGTCCCAAGCATTTTTTGGCCAGTTTCTTTGATGGTCGAGTTGTTCAAATGTTTTGTGCGTCAAGCCATACTTTGTTGCCTGGTTTAAAGGAAGGAGCAGATTGTTGATGTTTGTTTGCCTGTTCCTTGTACCTTCGAATCACTAATTCCAAGTTTGATTTAAGTTCTTCTTGGAGTCGTAATATGTTTTGAAGATAATTTTCCGCATAATGACTAGTTCCTACATGGATTGAGTTGAATCAAGGATGTTTTCCATAAACAGTTTCAAAGGGAGATTGTTGTGTTGAAGAATGAGTTGAGATATTATAAGCAAATTTGGCCAATGGTAACCATGTGGTCCAATCGTCTTGTTGATAACTGACATACATTCAAAGGTATTGTTCGAGGATTTGGTTGACCCTTTCCATTTTCCCATTGGTTTCAGGATGATAGGCTGTGGAGAGATTCCTTGTGATATTGAGTTGTCGACACAATTGAGTCCAGAATGTGGATACAAACAATGAGCCTCTATCTGAAATAATATCATTAGGTAAGCCATGTTTGGAAAATACATATTCTAGAAACAATTTTGACAAATCTTCTGCTGTAGCAGTAGTAGTGGTTTTAATGAAAATAGAAATTTTTGAAAATCTATCTACTATTACTAATATAGCATCAAAATTATTAGAAAGAGGAAGTTGAGAAATTAAATCCATCGATAAAGATTCCCAAGGTTTAGAGGGAAGAGGAAGTGTTTGAAGCAACCCATGCTTTCAGTGATGGGCAGCCTTGTTCCTATTACATTTGTAACAAGATCTTATATAGGCCTTGATTTCTCTGGTCATTCCTAGCCAGAAGAAATCCCTTCCTATCAACTGGTAGGTTTTATCAACCCCAAAATGACCAGCTAATGGAGAATCATGTCGATTGTTGAAAATCCATAATTTTATTTCATTGTTGTTGGGTATGACTACTCTACCTTCAAAAACTAATAGACCTGATTCAATACTAAATCTTTTGGCCCCTTGCTTTGAGAGTATTTTGTCTTTTAATCCTAAGCAATAATTGCCCTTTGACTGAGCTTCAATGACATTGGATAGTGGATTTTGAAAGGATTGAATTGTCATTGAATTAAGTTGATGGGTCGTTAAAATTGATTTGTTGAAGATTGATTTCACATTTGCTGGGTTATTGTCAGCAAATGTGTCCCGATGTGACAGGATATCTGGGACAATACAGTTCTTACCTGGCGATAGGAAATAGAAAAAGGAAATTCAGACAGATATTCAGCCCACCTGGCTTGACGCCTGGTTAACACTTTGGAAGACATAAAGTATTTCAAAGCATTATGGTCAATCAGGATTTGAAAAGGACTATCTAGGCTGAGAAGAAAAGAGCCCCATTTTTCAAGACAATGAATAATAGCTAAAAGCTCTTTGTCATGAATTTCATAATTTAATTCTGCCACAATGAGTTTACATGACTCAAAAGCAACAGGATGAAACAATTTTTTTTCAGGATTGAATTGAGAAATGAACCCTGCAATAGCATAATCGCTAGCCTCTGTCTTGACTATTGTTGAAGCAGAAGGATCAAAGTGACAAATAATTGGAGCTGTGGTGAATGCAGTCTTCAATGCTTCAAATTCCTTTTGTGCTGTAGAAGTAAAAAAAAGTAATATATTTTCTGTGAAGAGAAGTAAGATTAGAAATAGTTTTAGAGTAATCTTTAATAAATCTTCTATAGAAATTGACAAAACCCAAAAATCCTTGGAGGGATTTAACAGTTTTGGGCTCAGGCCATTCCAGGACTTTTTGGACCTTTTTTGTTGTCCATGATTAAACCATCAGTGGACAACGTAAACCCCAAAAAATCAATAGATTTGAGATGGAATTTGCATTTATTGTGCTTGGCGTAGAGAGCGTGATCTCAAAGGTGATTTAGAACCTGTTGAACACGATGAATATGTTCATCTAGTGTCTTCAAGAAAATTAAAATATCATCTAAGTGGAAGACAACAAATTGCTCGACAACATCTTGAATGATGTCATTAAAAAAATTTTGAAAAGTAGATGGTGCGTTACATAATCCAAAAGGCATGACTAAATATTCAAAACTACCAAATCTAGTGTGCATTACAGTCAGTGATTCATGACCTTCCGCAATGCAAATAAGATTATAAGCTTCTCTAAGATCAATTTTAGAAAAGAAATTAGCACCATTAAAAAGGGTAAGAAGCAATGACATTGGAGGAACGGGATATGCATTCTTCTTTGTGACTGTGTTGAGCTTTCTATAGTCAACACACAACCTAAGGCTACCATCTTTTTTCTTTAGAAATAGAACAGGGGAGCAGGTTGGAGATTTACTGGCTCTGATGAAACCTTTGGCTACATTCTCTGCAATGTAGTCTCAAAGAACTTGAGATTTGTCCTTTGACAAAGAATAGACAGGACCTGCGGGAGGTACTGGACTTATTAGCTCTATTTGATGGTTGTAGGGTCGATGAGGTGGTAACTTATTGGCCTTGTGGATTGAGAAAAAATCAAGGAAAACGTGATAGATTCCTGATAGAGTTGATTTGGTCATCCTCAAAATCTTTGAGAGAATCTGTCAAGGGAAGACCAGAATTGAGAGTGCATAATTTGACTACTTCAAGGAAATTTAAATTCTCTTCGAGTGAAGTGATTGAGCTAGAAGGGTTAGCCAATTTCTCATTTAGAGAAAGATCATATGCTTGCATGGCATCTGGAAGAGATTTGTCCTCTAGCAGGACATTGTCAGGCAGGTTGTTTAACTCCCTATTGACCTGCATTGAAGAATCAGAAATATACTTAGCCCATGGGGTGATAAATCCCCATGACCAATCAATTTCAGGATTCTAATGTGTTAAAAAGTCATGGCCAAGGATGGTATTGTCCATTCTTGGGGTGTCCAAGACTGATAATTCCCACTTGAAGGGGGGAAAATTCGGAAAGTTGAAAGCCCATAAAACTTTCTTACTTACCCAATATTTGGGTTCCTCTGATTCGACCAAATAAATTGGAGTTCAATAGATATCTGTGAATTTCAGCTTTAACTTCTCGGCAAAATATAAACTGACAAATAAAATTGAAGCTCCATAGTCTATAAGACAACTGAAGGGGGTATCCTCCTTAAAAAGAATGAATCTCAAGTGGTTTAAGGCAAGGAGGTTCTGTGCACTGGGAGAGATAATATAGTTTGCTTTGTACACAAGTAAACTATCTACTAGTTTTTTGACCTTGAACTAGTACCTTCTCTTTTGCCTTCAACTTTACACAATCTTCTAGCTTGTGCTTACCCCCACAATACATGCATAACCCATTATCTGCTTGTCTCTTCCTCTCAGCTTCTTTAAGTTCCCCTTTTGGATCCAGTACCTTACTGATATTGCCTGGGGTCGAGCTTTTTGGTCGAGTTTTTTCCTTTCCCTTATTTGGTTTGGATTGAGTCGAGGAGGATTGAGTTGTATGTGGGTGTGAAGAAGGTCCCAATTTAAAATTTAGGCTTTGAGATTTGTTGTATTATTGACAATGTTGTAGTCGTCCTTGGTAAACGCTGTTGAGTTTGAGGGTTCAATCCATTAAATCCGTTAAATTAGTCATCTTCTGACCATTAAGATTTAATTGATCCAGAATCCTCGAAGTAAGTCCCTTTTTGAAAGGATACTTGAGGGCAGCATCATTCCAACCTACTTGAGTTTGAAGTGCTCTGAAGTTCATGATATATTCGTAGGCTTTACCATTATCACTCATGGAGAGGAAATCAAGTTCAATTTCGGCGTTTTCAGTTTCATTAGGGTCACCGAACAACGTAAAAAGTTGGTCTTCAAAATTTTCCCAGTTATTAATGATTAAGTGGGTTTCTGTCAAAGAGAGAATGAGAAGATAAGGTTTGACCCACCTTGCTGCTTTTCTGGATAGGAATGAAGAAGCGTAAACAACCTTTGATTGGTCGTTATTGAAGGTTTGAGGGTTGTTATGGAACAGGAGCTTGCAGGTTTGCAAGAAAGGGCGCAATCTGTCTGAATGTTCTCCATAGAATTTATCAGGAGATTTCATGGAAGGAGTTTTGAGTTTTGATCCCTCCAAAAATGTTGGATTTGAAAGGGTTTTCATGAAAAGTCTCATGAAGTCTTCAAAATAATTAGATGGTCCAGGTTCCGAAGGTTGACCAGAAAGGTGAGTAGCAGAGGCAGATGGCGCCTCATGCATTGTATCCTCTCCTTCTTCTTCCTCGCTAGAATCATCAAAATCCTGGGGGATGTCTTCTACAGATTGGACTGAGTGTCCCTGTTCCCTAAGGTTGAGAGGTTCCAGGGAGTGAGTGCTGGAAACAGGCCGTGTGGCTATTGACCTGCCTCTGGTGCAAGCCCTAGTAGTAGAGCCCGTAGGAGGAGTGCGTTTAACAGGTGCCATTTTAAGAAATTTGGAGACACGTGAAAAAGGACGTAGTAAAGCAAAGAAAGGGAACTATGGATAATCAAATTATACTTTCACCGGACGACCTACGCACAAGGTCAAGGGTGTTCCTGGAAGTGAGATGGAGGGAGGAGTTTAGAAACTTCTTCAAAGCACAGAGGAAATTTTCGAGGAAGTGATTTGAAGATTACTCAAAGGAAGAGCTACTGCTTTGAGATATGTTTGATATGAATTCTAATATAATTTAAAGGTAATATTAATATTCTTAAGATCTCACATATGGTTGGAAACTCAATAATCAAAGATTTAAGTTTTAGAAATGATTACTGAGAAAAATAAGGAAATGTAAAATAATAATGATTTAACCTGAAGCTTTACCACTATTAAATATATATACATTTTATAATTTAATTCTAAAGAAATATCGAACCAAAATCCAACCCATTTTATATCCATTACTCCTCCTCGCATTGACCTCATACCCATCCATCATTTCGCACACCACAGACCTCCAAAAATACACCCATTACACCTTGACCCTCCTCACTAACATCTGTTCACCCTTTAATCCTCCACTAACCATCCTGTCCATACTCACTACCCCTGTAAATAGCCCACAGATACTTAATAAACCTCTTAGCAGAATATTGCATTAACTATTGCGCTGTGCGTCGCTTATCAAAGAAAAGACTAAACACACTATTGAGAGATTGACTAATTTAGATTTAAAGTTTAGATTAGCGCGGTTGAATAGTGATAACACAAAGGAAAGTCGCAGTTGCTATGTAGAATTGTTTTCTGCACTTTGAGTATGGATTTAGACCTCTGTATTATTGATTTAATGAGCTGCTTTTGCCTCAAGTGTCACATGGCGCATGACAATGGGAATGCTAGCAATCAGGTTGGATCAAGAATCTCACATTTCTTATCCATAGTTACGCTATCTCTCCCTGAAGGTGGACACCACAAAGCTCATTTGGACACTGTAGGTAGACTCTTACAGTCACCTTGCTGTAAGCAGAATCCAAAGGAGTTGGATAATCAGAGAAAACCCTGTCCCTCTAAATGAATTTGTGAGTTTTTTAGATAAATAAGCTTAAAAGTCTACTTGATAATATTAAAGAATGAAATCCTTTCTAATCAACACTTTTTAAGATGATTGAGTGGTTCTTCTGTGCAAAACAACTGAAATGCAACAATAAAGTTACACCAGATACAATATTTTAAAAGAAAGTAGTTTTAATGTTTTTAGATTTTAATAATTTTTAGAACAGATACTATAAATGAGTCCTTGGAGTTGCAACCTTTCTAATGATACTCTATATGTTAATTTTTAAGAGTTGTTGATTAAAATATTTAAAGTGTTATGTAAATTGTTATTTTATAAGGGTATCATAAATAATTAATTATTTTGCTGACAAAAGAAAAATATCAATACTGGTTTTTATAATCTGTTAAATTATTGTGTCCTTCTCTTGAATAATTTCGAGTCTATAGCCTTATATGCATAATAGGTAGTCACGTGCCCTTTTTCATTCTGGAGCGCGGCCAGAGCTCATCCGGAGCTCATACAGAGTTTGTACGGAGCTCGTCTGGAGCTTGTCCAGAACTCCAGACTCAATTAAAAACCTTAAATCTATAATAAAAAATCTAGAAAAATTACACATGATTGAGCTACTTCTCTTAATCATTTCTAACTATTTTTTGTAGTCTGTGCAGCTTTATTCACCCTATAAAAATTTATAAAAGTTAAGTAATTTTTGAAAAACGTAAATATTTTAATAAATCTTTAAAATTCAATTAAAAATATAAGAAAAATAGTAAAAATTCAGGGAAAATTTCCAAAGGTTCTTGAGCTTCTTGACTTTTATTAAATTTAATTTTGCGGCTGTAAAAGATCATATGACCCGTGAAATTAATAAATCTGACCAAATATTCATTTCTTGACCTTTTCAACTTCATTTTTTGTTTATTAATAAAATATTTTAAATTAATCTGGCTTCTCCGATCACTGTCATATTCCCTATAAATATTCTAAATAGAATTTTAGAGCCGTACTAAGATTTGGAATGCCACATCCTCCCTCCAATGAAGAATGTCCTCATTCTTTGAATTTTGCATGTTTGATTGATATATAATCCTATTTTTATCTTCTCCATATTCTTCTCTTCTTTATTTATTCAACATCCCACTCCAACTACATAAACTTTTTTCTACTTTCAAGACACTCCCGCCAATAATCATGAAGATTTAATGAGAGAAGATTGTTGATTCAGAGTTTTGATGATGATGTAGAAAAATTTCCGCATAATTATTTGTTTTAATCTTATAGTTAGTGCTTTAGTAAACATGAATCCTGATCTTTTCTTCCTATTAAATCATTTAAGGTCAATTTCTTCATAAATTCAAGTTTTGAAATTAAATCTATTTGCCTCTTGATGCTTCCAACTACTGAGAGCAAGGTTTGAATCCCTTCAGACTCCCCTATACCAGTCTCTACTCATATGCATTAAGAGAGTAGGCTCCACACTTACTGAGCTGAATACTTGATTTCATTCTCATCAAATGATCCAAATACTCCTTATTCCATTCTCTTTGATTGAGCCGAATACTTGATCCAATTCTTGCCATAAGGTCCTCCAAGCTTCATACCATTTAGCCTGTTAAAGGCAGACTACTTTTCTAACTACCATATCCTTCTGCAAAAATTTCATCATCACAACATTCAAATAGACCACCTTTTAATAACTCATCTTTTGAATAATAATAATCACAATTTTTTCACCATGTTCAGCACCATAATTATCATTCTTCATCCATAATTACATCATCCATCACCTCCACAATATTAACCATTACATTTTCCAAATCATTCATACACCCTTTTTCAAAAAAAATTTGAGTACTGGTGATAAATTAAATAATTTGTTGATTGTTAATTGAATAGCTTTCATAAAAAATTTGCATTACCAGTTTAGATGTCTTGGTTGACAGTGATAAATTAAAATTAGTGCATAGAGTTGCATAGAATATTCCAGTTTAAGGTCATGGGGGACCCATCTTGTAAATCTCTTTTAAATTGTCCAAATAACGATTGAATTGCCAGTTTAATGTCATGGAGGACAAAGAATGAGTGATTTTCCAGTTTAGGGTCATAGTGGACCAAAGAATGATAAACTTGCTAGTTCAAGGTCATGGAGGACCAAACTTTTGATTGATTCCAACATCCTTTTCTATCCAGAGTCCAATATCTTTCCACCAGTTCCTTTTCTCCCAATTTTCAGGCCATTATCCAGTGTTTCCATCCTATTTTAATCCTATCAAGATGACTCCATCTAACTATGTTGATTCTCCTTATCAAGCTTGCAATTACTGCTGTTTCACCCATCAAGAATGTGTTTATACCTTCAACCCTAAGAAACACACCTATAACAGAGCTTGTTCTGCCTGCTTCATTAAGAAAAGAAAATGCTCCAGCTTGAAATATCGATCCCTGCCAATTCCTGCTACCTCTTTTGCCTCCTTCTGTAGTCCCATTCCAAAAGCATCTACTCCTCCTATTCCTTCTACTTCCAATAATCCAACACCATTTACCCCCTCTGCCTATCTAAACTTCTCTCCTGATCAAAACACACTGGGTCCAGCTGCTCCTTCTCTTCAGTCTAGGCTTGCTTCTAATCCTCCCAGGACTCCAATCGCTCCAAGAGCCATGAGAAAAACTCCTTCAATTAAACCTCCTTGGATCACTCCTCTTCATCTTCTATCCAATCTCCTTGTCCCATAATAATTAACAAGCCCAAAAGATCTAGAGCCAAAAGCCTTCCTTCTTCTCCTATCTCCAAAAAATCCTCTAAAAGACCCAGATCCAATACCAAACCTCCTTCAAAAATTATCAACCCCTTCACATCTCTAAAAACACCAATTCCTATTCCCATTAAGCCTTTTAGACTTGATCTCGACAGTGTTGATAGTGGTTAGTATCCCTTTTATCTTGATTAATTCATAATTATAAAGTTGACTCTTGCTTCATAATTCCAGTGTCCAATGCTTCACCCATTCATTAGTCAGCATATGAGCTTCCTTTACCTGGTCCTAATTATCACCAGGTCCCTATTCATCTAGTTGGACATCACCTTTCACCTAATTTTAATAATATTTTAACTTATTTTCACCATTATCCTCCTTCTGATCAAACTGAGGTATGGTTCAGAGAGCAAATTTTGAGGGATCAACTAAAAATAGCCAACTGGCTTTGAATTTCCTGATACCAACAAATTGATTCAGCTTTCTGGATAACCAACAAATCAGCTCCAAATTCTTCAGATAGAGCTTCTCCCAAAAATAATTCTTCTTAAATTCGATTTATTCTGGTTAACTAGCTATCCTGAATGGAATATAATATGAAACATAAAAAAGAAATATACACTAAAAAACTACTCTAATTTAAATTTTATTTATTATTTATTTTATTTTATTTTTATTTTTTATTAAAATGATGAAAATAAAAAAAGTTATAAAAGATTGTTATGAAATAAATATTTTAAAATTTAATTAATTAATTTTTTTTTAAAAAAAAAATTAAAAATGATAAACAAATTTGAAATATAAAATTTATGAAATGTAAATTTAAAATTTAAAAGATGCCCCCCGGCCAATTGATGAGCCATACCCTCGACATCATACCCACATCCAAGTGCAACTTGATGTGGTTACACAATTTTGAAAAATTGAAAATACAAAATTAATAAATGAAAGGTTAGTAAAATAAAATTTTATGATAATGATCACTGGGTGGACTCCCTCCAATTTTTAAAAATGATTATAGACAACCAGTGAGCATCACCCTTATAAATACTTTATAGTACTATAAAATTTAAAATGAAAGAAAAACATATTTCATTATATAAAAATCTAACATAAAAAATAACAAAAAAATATTTAAAAAGAATAAAAAGAATCTTGAATCCGGCAGTGGGAGCATTGTCTCTTTGTATGTTCCAGTTTATAGTCCTAGCAGACTTCCTATAGATCAAAAACAAAGCCAGGATTCAACTAGAAACAGGGAAAAATTGGTAACAAACATTGTGGGGTAATTGTGTATAGAGCATCCAGCACATCAATTACCCCCAAACTTGCCAATATTTAATTCAGAAGGTTCCCCTGTGAATACTTCTACAAATAAAAAATTTATCAATCCAACATATATCTTCACCATAATTTTTGTCGCTTTTAAGAGTTTTAAGAATTTCCAACAAATGTCTTAATAAATGTCATAAATTTTGTTAACGGTTTTGTCTCCCATACCATAGTAAAATGACAGTAATATTCTTAATAAGAAAGTGGTTTATCCTCATTCCGGAGTTAAACTTTGACAAAATTTTATTTAATTGATTATTTAGTTTATCCTCCTTATGGAGTCAACTTTCAGCACTCCTGGTGCCCCTAGGATAGAACCATCTGACTTGATTGGCCGCTACCCTCTTCTTTAAAACTACTCCATCCAATTCTTCCAAAACATATGAACCGCCAGACACCTGTTCTCTAACTTTATAAGGTCCATTCCACCTATCTGCAAACATCTTGCCCCATTGGCTCTCCAAACTCCTATTATACACCAAAACCATATCTCCAGTTTTCAAAGGTTTCCTGAGTCTGTGTGCTAATCTTTCATCCCAATACCTAACTGACTGATTTCTGATTTTAATCATTCTAGAATATGCCTTTTCTAAGTATTATTCTTTCTTCTCCAGCTGCATCATTCTTGCATATAACAATTCTTCAGTAATGTTAACAATATCCCAATCTACTCCAAGATATTATTCAGCCTCTAAATCAACTGGTAATTCTGCTTTTTGTCCAAAAACTAGTTCATAGGGTGAATATCCAGTCATCCTTTTGGCAGTGATTCAATCAGAAAATAAAACTAAGGGTAAATAGTGCCTCCATTTTTCAGCACTTGTTCCACACATTTTAACTAATGCATCCTTTATAACTTAATGCCCTTTTTCAACCATTCCTTCAGCTTCAGGATAATAAGGGGTTGCTACCCTAACCTTCAATCCAACCTTTGATATAGCTTCCCTAAATTCTGCCCCAAATTCAGGTCCTCCATCTACCATTACCAATTTTATAACTCCATATTGATACACCCAGTCCTTCAACAATAAATCTGCCACATTTTTGGAATTTAAATTAATAAGAGGCTCTGCCTCTACCCAACCAGATAAATCATCTCTGGCTACAATTAAATATTTATATCTCCCCTCTTTTATATGAACAGCATCCAAACTAACCCTACCAAAAAGAGTGTTTTCACCGGTTGCATGTCCAGGTTTTTTTGGCCTTAGATAACTCCTTCTTTGATATTCTTCACATGACTGAACCCATTTCTTAAAAGCCATCTTCATACCAGGCCACCAAAATCTATTAGTAATTTGTCTATATGTCTTGCCCATTCCCCTATGACCAAGATCTTCATGCAGTGCTTTCATAACCAACTCTTGCCCTTTCTTTTGAGAAACTACTACTTGAGGATTTGGATACCTCCTTTTCATCAATCTTTGTCCAGATATATAAAATTCTGGTGTCATTCTTTTGATAGCCATCCAGTAACCATCATCACATTCCTCTATCCTTTCCAGAGTCAACAAATATTTTACCAAAACATAATAAAACCCAGTCTGTCCCCAGACCTCATCTTTAAAATCCAATAAAATAACATTCAAGGGCACTTATCTATCACCTATATCACCTGCACTTGCATGAGATATAAGCTTCTTTAATTGATTTTGATTGATAAAAAAATAAAATTTTTCATCCTAAAATTTTGAAACTTCAAATCTCTTTTGAACCAAATTTTTATCAACCTCTTTACCACCCTTTTTAGTATCTCCTTCTTCATCATCATCGTCCAAACTCTGCTTTACCAAATTTTCTAAACTTCCAACATATACACCATTAACCAATCTCTTACCATCCCATACTACCACATCATTCTCATCCACATATACACTTTCATTTTCTTCTACCTCTTTTTTACCAAATTTATTCATACCAATTTCATCAAATTTATCAACATAAAAATAATTTTCCAGTTTATCCTCTTGGTGGAGGTCTTCATCACAATCATCTATACACAATAGTCCTGCCAGTTTAACCTCATGGGGGAGGTATGGAAAGTCTTCAGCTCCTTTAGTGCTGGCTTTAATTATAGGTATATCTTCATCAAACTCTTCTGAGTCTGAATCATCTTCAGTAGGTGGTCTTCTTGACAAACCATCTGGAATAGTAAAAGTTTTTCCAGGCTTATGAACTAAGTCAAAAGAAAAATGTTGAATGAATGCTACCCATCTAGTCATAGGTGCATTTGGTAAACTTGGGGAATTAATCATTTGAATTAAAGATTTTGCATCTACTTGCAATTTGAAGTGTTGGCCCCACAAAACATTTTGAAGTTTCTTTAAAATTTTTCCCACTCAACACAGTTCCAATTTTGGCTGAAAATATCTTGATTCAACTTTGGTTAATACCACAGATTCATACCTAACCGGCCTAATGTAAACAGCTTTATCCATATGAGACAAAACTGCCCCAGCAGCAACCTGACTTGAGTCAACTGCTAAATAAATCCTACCAGCATCTCTTCCATAATCTAACTTGTGCAGGACAATATCTTTTCCCACAACCTTCTTCAGCTTCACAAAAGCCTGCTCACATTCTTCATCCCACTCCCAGTCTGCATCCTTTCTTTTCAACCTTCTCAAAAGAGCTGCCAATGAAGAAAAGTCCTTGATAAACATTCAAACATAAAAACATACGCCTAAAAACCCCCTAACTTCAGTTGTATTCTTGGGTATTGGCCAGGACTGAGTTTTATTCACCTTCTTCTTGGACATAATCCTACCCTCTATACATACCACATGACCTAAAATCTCTAAATCTGGCACACAACATGAAAATTTTGAACCCGAAATAGTTAAACCAGCTTCTTAAATTCTAAACAAGATCCTCTCTAAAGTGATTGCATACTCCCAGATGAATCTTTGTATCCCTGGGTTCTCCATCAACACTTCATTATCATAATCTGTTGAAGGTCCTTTAATTCCTGCATTGTCAATAAAGATTCCAGCATATTGAGGAATTTCATCTTGAAGAATCCAAGCCATCTGAGCTTGATAAACGGCAACTGAATTTGTTGCTCCTTGAGGTAATCTTGTCAATTGTAATCATCCTAGCGGTGTATCAAAAGTAGTGAGAGGCCTAGAGTCTGGATGAAACTCTCTCTCATCATATCCCCCCATAATATCTCATAAACCATAACACACTCTCCCAGCAAACACTTCCACAAACTCCTCAGCACTAGGTGGTATACCAGCATCCTTTATTGTAACCCTATTTAATTCCCTGAGATCATGAACTACTCTAAGTTTGCCATTCAGTTTCTTTATACAAAATACCAGACTAGAATAACTTGATGATGATTTCTCATACAGTCCAGTGCAAATCCGTTCTCTGACAGCTTCGATATAAGCTTCTTTTAATGCAGCCGGAATCGGGATTGGTTTTTGCTGCCACGGTTCATGAAATACTACAGGAATCTTGTAAGGCTCCCCATAGGAATGTATCAACACACTGCTCTCCTCTTCTAAAAAAGCAATGGTCTTCTCTTTCTTGACCATCAGATCCAACAACAACTTCTTCTCTTCTCCAGACAACCAACCATCAGGTCCAAAATTAACATTAACTAATCTATCAAAAGTGATTCTTGACATTTCAGAAAATTCAGGCGGATTCTTCAACAAGGGACATTCATAAGGATCTCTTGATAGCCTTGGTCTTCTAAAAGGTGGATTTAATTCAGTGGGTAGCGGTTCATTAATCAGTCGGATTTTATTTGCTACCTTCTTATATTTTGATGCTTCCACATCTACATAAACTTGAGGTGAAATATTTATTTTTGTATTGCCATTGAAATTTTCATCAAAGGAATTTACTTCATCATCAGAATCAGAATCAATATAAGTAGAAAAATATTTTATTTTATTTTTAAATTCAACTCTTTTCTCTTTTCCCTCGTCTAGTTTATCAACAATTTTTCCAACACCTTTAATTCCCTTATCCATCATAAAATCACCAGTAAAAAAAGTTGGCAGTTTATCCTCTTGCTGGAGGTCTGGAATTAAATTATCACAAAAATTATTTTTTTGTGTTTTAATTATACTAAGATTTTTTATAGAATTTTGATGGAATAATTGCAGTTTGCCCTCTTGCTGGAGGTCTGGAATCAAATTATCACAAAAAAAATTTTTTTTGAGTTTTAATTATACTAAGATTTTTTATAGAATTTTGATGGAATAATTGCAGTTTACCCTCTTGCTGGAGGTCCAAAAATAAACCATTCCAATTTTTATTTAACATAATATTTCCCATCTTCCCTCTTGATCCATTCTTGACAGAGAAGTGAGACAAACCAAAAATTTGAAAACATAATAACAATTTAACATATTATTAATGGAAAATAATTTAGAATCCACTTAAATTATCTCCAAGTGATCTGACCTATTGCAATCTGGGATCTCATCCTGGGGAGAGATTGCAACATTAGAGTGATCAGCCCCTACTACCCCAAAAAATGAGGGTTTCCAAAATTCCCCTCTAAACATAATTCACCAGAAACCGTCTGTTTAATACGCTGCTTCTTGATTCAAGTACAACACTGACACAGAGTAGTGATCCCTGGATGTGTCTCCCAACCTTCATCTCCAGGAGGTGCCAACCGCATATGTAACCTCCTCATATCTTCACCAGTAATCTCCAAACTAATACTCATGCCAGACTGACAGCCAATCCGAGCTTCAAAATCCATCAAAAAAGGATCACCAAGAACAGTTTTAACTGCCCCTCTGGCCACATAAAAGTGAACCTTACCAATAGATCCACCAACACATAACTTAACATGCTATGCTGTACCCATCAGCTCAGTAGCATGCTCTCCAATACCTCTGAGATTACCACCACTGCCAGATTTAATTGTCAAGCCTATAATTGTTGCTTTCTCTAAAGAAATAAGATTAATTTGAGACCCAGAATCGACCAAGGCCTTAACCTCTCTACCATTGAGAGTAACCATCAAATAACCTAAAGGTTCAGAAAAATGAGTTTCCACCTCCTCACTAAACTTCTCCACATTTTCACATATATATTCCACCTCTCCTGTAGACACTCTTCTCCTTGTCAGATATTTCTTCTGCTTTTCTGAAAGGGCTGGACTAATTGTAAATAATTTGCCTAAGGATAAAGGAATTTGAAGTTGATTCAATCTTCCTGAAACCGTTTCCATTGCATTCTCTTGTCCAGCAACAATGGGCCTCTCATATTGAGCCCTAGATTTTGTTACTTTGGCCCTGGGCGCCTCTTGGGGACCCACATTGCCATCTTCACCCCCCATAATAACATCTTCACTACTAATAACCCTAGCTCCATCACCAGCTTCTTTCACTAATCCAGATCCATCACCGGTCCTCCTTACCCCTTTCATAGGAGTTGGACCACTAAAACTTGGTCTGGGGAGAGATTTCAAAGGTACACCCTCCTCAGAATCCAAATCTTAGTCCACAGGCATAGGCTCACCATTTAAATCCAGCTTTCCAAAACTAGGAGGCCCCATATCAGCCATCCACTTCTGCATATTATAAATTTTGTCCTTAGAGTAAGGTTTTTTTTCCAAATTTTTTATTTCTGCCTTGCCTGGTTTAGCCCTTAATTGGCTCTTTATGCTATTCTTAGCTTTAGTAGCAGCTGCTCTTCTAGCAGCATTGACATTGTATTCACCCTCCATAAAACTTTCCTCTGCCCCAACTACAGAGGATAACTCCAAACCACCAAATGAAGTTGAGAATGTGGCCTTATTGACCTCTTTACCTTTTCCTTTATCTACCTTTTCCACATATTTAACATCATCAACTTTACCACCTTTAACCTTTTCTTCATCATCACCAGGTAACTCTTCAAACCTGGTCCTTTTTCACAAATACATATTTCTCCTAACCAAATCTGAGGGAGCTTGACCTTCACTGGGCTTGATGAAAGATCCATCAGGGAATTTATAAACTTTTCCATAAGATTTTACTCTACCAGCATCCAAGTCCCTATCCAAAAAATAACATTGTCCAGCCTTTTGTCCACTCTTATTAAAATAAGAGCACACCCTGGACTCGCCATATCCACCTCTAAAACCATTCCCACCATTACCATTGCCATTCCTACCACCAATACAATTTCCAGAGAACCGGTTACCATTGCCATTAAATCCATAATTCCTTCTGTCATAACCTCTATATTGGTAAGAAGAAGAAGTTGAGGTTGAAGCCACAGGTTCTCTATTGGCTTTTTGAGTTTCTTGAACAAACATCTTTAATTTTTTAGTTAAATTGGCCAAGTGATTGACCATCTTGTTGTCTACATTTCTGTCAACTTTAGCAACATGCTGTCCCATCTGAGCCTTCTTGGCTTCTTGAGCTTGAATCATAATATCTTTATTTTCAGCCAATACTTCACTAACCTTGCTAACATATTGAGTACAAGATTCTTGATATTTGTCCAGTGCCATGAGTTTTAAATAGCCTTGAATATTCTCCTTGATGATCTCCAAAGCTGGAAGTTTCTGTTCACCATTAGGCTGATCCTTCATCAAATTTTTCCTAGACAGTTCTTTTAAAACATCCATCCTAATATCCCTACTAAAAGAAGACCAGAATAGATCCTTGGCCTGATTTTCATGGCCCAATTCCTCCACCAAAATCAGATATTCCACCACTTCATCAAACTGTCCACATAACTTTTTGAAGTCCACCATATTAGAAACACCACCTTTAGCTTTCCAATAACTGACAATCTTATTGAGATCCACCATAGTATACCTGACACCCCATCAATCAACCATCTCTTTTGACAACCTTATCCAATCAAATCTTTTATAACCCTCCATAGCAATGACCTCCTTTTCCACCTCTCTGTCAACAATAAAAAACCTGATCTGCTTTACCATATTCAGGTTAGTAGCTCCATCCACCAAAGCAGTAGCCTCATATCTGCTCAAAAAACATTTAACTTCTTCCCCATTAAACTTGGGCCCATACCAAGAAACAATCCTAACTGGTGGTTTCATAGGAAGAGACACACCAGATCCAGCAGCAGAAGACATCCTAATAGATTAAAGATATAGTGTTCCAATAAGTGAGCCTCTTGCAGGCTAAGATAAATAAATTGATAAGAGTTTCAGAAAGCAAGCCTCTTGCAGGCTAAAAGTCCAAGTATCAAGTAAGTTCTTTTAAAAGCTAGAGGAATTGAACCCCACGTTGGGTGCCAAAATATGTAAGTAGACTCTTACAGTTGCCTTGCTGTAAGCAGAATCCGAAGGAGTTGGATAATCAGAGAAAACCCTGTCCCTCTAAATGAATGTGAGAGTTTTTTAGATCAATAAGATTAAAAGTCTACTTGATAATATTAAAGAATGAAACCCTGTCTAATTAACGCTTGTTAGGATGATTGAGTGGTTCTTCTGTGCAAAACAACTGAAATGCAACAATAAAGTTACACCAGATACCATACTTTAAAAGAAAGTAGTTTTAATGTTTTTAGATTTTAATAATTTTGGAGAACAGATACTATAAGTGAGTCCCTGGAGCTGAGACCTTTCTAATGATACCCTATATGTTAATGTTTAAGAGTTGTTGATTAAAATATTTAAAGTGTGATGTAAATTGTTATTTTATAAGGGTATTATAAATAATTAATTATTTTGTTGACAAAAGAAAAATATCAATAATGGTTGTTATAATCTTTTATATTATTGTGTCCCCCTCTTGAATAATTTCGAGTCTACAGCCTTATATGCATAATAATCAGTCATGTGCCCTTTTTTCCTTCTGGAGCGGGGCCAGAGCTCATCTGGAGCTTGTACAGAGTTTGTACAGAGTTTGTACAGAGCTCATCTGGAGCTTGTACAGAGTTTGTACAGAGCACATCCTGAGCTTTTCCGGACCTCCAGACTCAATTAAAAACCTTAAATCTATAATAAAAATCTAGGAAATTACACATGATAGAGATACTTCTCCTTATCATTCCTAACAATTTTTTGTAGTCTGTGCAGCTCTATTCACCCTATGAAAATTTATCAAAGTTAAGTAATTTTTGAAAAACGTAAATATTTTAATAAATCTTTAAAATTCAATTAAAAATATAAGAAAAATAGAAAAAATTCAGGGAAAATTCCCAAAGGTTCTTGAGCTTCTTGACTTTCATTAAGTCTAATTTTGTGGCTGTAAAAAATCATATGACTTGTGAAATTAATAAATCTGTTCAAATATTCATTTCTTGACCTTTTCAACTTCATTTTTTTTATTAATAAAATATTTTAAATTAACCCGGCTTCTCCAATCACCGTCATATTCCCAATAAATATTCTAAATAGACTTTTAGAGCCGTACTAAGATTTGGAATGCCACAACGCATTCAAAAGGATTAACTTTCATATGATCTGTTCTGGGCTCATCATTTCCCAAGAAGTCCTTATTTATCTCTTCTTTGCTACTCTTCCTCCTTCCTTCAAACATTGGTGTGGTCTTCTTACCAGAGACAGGTAAGAAATTGATCATCTATGCCTGGACAATGTTTTATCTTCTTTTTTGGATTATGCTTCTGATGAAAAGGTGGTTAATGAGTTTCAAAATCTCATCTCAACTGCAAATTCTCATTCTTCCTCTCAAAAACCCTCAAAATCATCCAAATCCAAAGCACACAACAAACTCTCCTGCTTTGTTCATGGTCAAAATGTTGGACATGATGACAATCACTGCTTTGATCAACACCCTGAACTCCATCCTCCCAAGGAAAACCAGTCCAACTCTGCTTCTTCCTCTTCTTCTAAGGAAAACACTGTTAAACCTGAAACAGTCACTCCAAAAGAAAAACCACCTGCACCTTCAGAAAATACTGCCTGGGTTCTCCCTTCTGATTAGAACTTTCTCTTTGGAGCTGTTGCTCATCCTCCTAAAAAAGAGAACTCCATTTTCACTTCCAATGTTACTGAATCTATGGCTTCTCATTCCGCCAATCTTCTTCCAATCATTGATTCTGGTGCCAGCTGTCATATTTATAAAAACAGAGAAAGCTTCATTGCTTTTCAGCCTACCAATGTTCAAATTCGGCTTGCTGGAGTAGGCAAATCCATTGTTTCCACTAGTCAGGGAACAGTTTCTGCTTTAGGAGGCCTTGAAGGGAGATTTTCCTTCACTGATGCCTTGTATGTTCCTGATATTGGAAGGAATCTTATCTCTCTTGGATGTTTGTGGAAAACTGGCTGTCTTCTTTTTCCTACTCCCATCAATCCAATCTCCAACTTCATCATTTCATCAAATGAAACGAATTGCATGGGAGGAGTTATTTCCAATTCTTTGTTTGAAGTTTCTGTCACTCCAAAAGGCATGTCTCTCTCTCTCTCCCTCTTCAGCCCTTGCTTCCAAAACTTTAATGCAAACTCTAACTCTCTGGCACAACAGACTAGGACATCCTCACACTCCATAAATCCAAAAACTTTTTAATGGATTGGCATCTGATGTATCTAGTCCTAGTTTGTCTGACTCTGAATTAAAATATTGTGAACTGTGTGTTTTGGGTAACCAAACCCATGCTTCCTTCCCTGGCCATTTTCCTGTTGCCAAAAACCCTCTTGAAGTGATTCACACAGATTTATCTGGAAAGATTTAACCTCCCTCTTTTGATGGTTCCCAGTATTATCTTAAGCTTGCAGATCAGGCTACTTCATACCGCCATGTTTATCTCATCTCTTCCAAAGCCCAAGTATTTAAGTATTTTCTGGAATATAAGGCATCAGTTGAGCTGAAAACTGGTTTTAAGATCAAAAAGCTAGTTTGTGGTGGTGGTGGTGAATACATTAATTCAGGTCTCACCAACTTTTTTAAACAACATGGCATTTCCCTTCAAGTGACTGCTCCTTACACTCCCCAGAAAAACCCAATTTCAGAAAGAGGAAACCATATCACCACTTAAAAGTCCAAGACAATGATGTTTCACTCGAATTCTCCAATTGAGCTTTGGTCTGAAGCAGTCAAAAACTGCAGTTTATCTTGAAAACAGATTACAAACCAAAGCTCTTTACAATAAATCAACTCCCTTTGAAGCCTGTAATAAATCCAAACCCAAAGTTTCACATATCAAAGTTGTTGGTTGTGCTTGTTATGATTTTCTTGATCAACTTCAGCATCCTGGAAAGTTTTCAGCTAATGGCAGAAAGTGCTCCATGCTGGGATATGAAGAAGGAACAACAAATTACCGTGTCTGGGACTTGGAACTCAAGAAAGTAGTTATTGCCAAATCTTTGGCATTTAATGAGCTCTTTTTCCACTTTTTGTCATGTAGTGCCTCCTCATATATGCATTCTGAACCTCACATGTCTGGAACACCTTCAAATTCAACACCTTGTCCTTCACCTGGTCACTTAACAAGATTTCCATCAATCAATGTCAACTTTTCTCCACATGAATAAATCTTCAGTCAATCTGATCCATCATATTCATCAATTGAGCCTGACAATCCAGCAGATCCTGATTATTTTCCATCCTCAAACTCTCCTCCAGATTTGTATCTGTCATCAGCTGAAACCTCCACTCCAGAACATTTGCGCCAAATTTACTATGATCACTATCAACAAGATTCCTATTCAGATTCTCCTGATCCTCTTGGTTTATTTTCAGGAAATGCTTTTGCCTTTTCATTGGAAGCCCCTTTATTGGCTCACAAAACTCCTGAACCCCAGTGTTATAAACAAGAAATCTATTCCAAATACTCAGCAGAATGGGCAGAGGCTTTAAAACATGAGCATCAAGCACTTCAGTGTTGTAACACCTGGAAAATTGTCCACAGGCCTGAAAAAAGCTAATATTATTGGCTGCAGGTGGGTTTTCAAGGTTGAACCTAATGCTGATGGTGGTGTTTCAAAGTTCAAAGCCTGTTGTGTAGCAAAAGGGTATGCTCAAATCCTTGGAATAGATTTTCATGAAGCTTTTGCACCCACTGGTAGAATTGCTTCCCTCAGGACAATTCTCTCACTTGCATCTGACTTTGACTGGGATGTTCATCAAATGGATGTTGTGGCCACATTTCTTTAAGGGAATCTCAATGAAACTGTTGACATGGAGCAACTTGAAGGGGCCATAACTGCTGGAAATCAAGGAAAAGTCTGTCAGCTATTGTGCCCTCTCTATGGCATTAAACAGGCTCCTTTCTGCTGGAATTTATGCACCAATGAATATCTCTGAAAACTCAATTTCTCCACTCTCAAGTGTGATCAATATGTGTATTTTTGGAGAAACAAATCAGAGATCTGCATCATTTACCTTCATGTAGATGACATGATTATTACTGGTAGTCATTTTCTCTAGTCCAAAGACAAAATCAAAACTGAGTCTGAAATGGATGATCTTGGTCCTGCCACTTGGATCTTGGGAATGCGCCTCACCAGGAACAGAACAGCAAGAACTCTTTCCTTATCACAAGATTCATATGCTGAACAAGTTCTTTCTAACTGGAATATGGAAAATTGAAATCCCTGTCTCACTCCCTTGTCTCCAAATAATTACCCTGTCAAAGCCACTAGTGAAGAAATTGCTGAATTCAATGCCCTTAAGATCAACTACTGCTCTGCAATTGGTGCACTCAACTATTTGTCTGTTGCCACAAGACCTGATCTTTCTTTTGCTGTTGGTGCATTATCTCAACATCTCATTGAACCAGGCATCAAACACTGGGCAGCTGTCAAACACACATTCAGATATCTCTGTGCCACATCATCATCTTCTCTCACCTTTGGTTGAAAATGTCCCATTCCTAATCATCCATCTCTTTTTCCTCTCATCTATTCAGACACAGATTATGCTGGAGATCATGACATTAGATGCTCAACTAGAGGGTATGTTGTCATGCTAAATGGAGGAGCTGTTTCCTGGAGCTCTAAAAAACAACAAGTTGTTACCATCTCAAGTACTGAAGCTGAATTTAGAGGCATTGTTGACACTGGATGTGAAGCAATTTGGATGACAAAACTTCTTACCTCCTTTAAGATTCCCAAATCACCTTCACTCTTAATCCTTGCAGATAATGCCAGTTCCATCTCTCACTGCAAGGATTCACTCAGATACTGTCAATGATCCAAGCATGTTGACACTCAACTCTACTGGATAACTGAAAGCCTTAACAAGAATCACTTTCAGCTTCAACATATCTCCACTGAGCACATGATTTCTGATCTTATCACAAAATCACTGGGAAAAGTCAAGCTATCTCATCTCCTCAAACTCATGGGTCTAGTATTAAAGGGGGGGGTGTAGAAATTTCTGCATCTAATACCTGACCTACTCCTTCTCCAAGCTTCTCTCTACCTGTTTTCCTCATTCTCCAAGCTCATATTGTCTTTTTCTGGTCTTTTCTTCCAAGGAACCGTCAAGATACAAGCTCCAGCTTCAAGGACACCTATTTCTTCCCACCTAGAGTCATATTCCTTGACCTGGACCTCATGGATGTGTTTCTGTACTTGAGCTGTGAACCTGTCATTGTGTGGGAACTGTGTCTTCAGTTGTTTTGCTTTCTTTTCTATTTCTGTATTGTAGTTTAGTAGTTTTTCTTGATGTTGAGCTGTTTTCAGTTGTTTATGATGGTGGACTTTGTCATATAATCAAGCCTCTGTGTGCTGTTTCTGTTTTCCCCATCCAAATCTTTTTCTTTCTAATCTCTTTACTCCCTCCACTGCTTCTTCCTGTCCCCTGCTTTGCCTTTGGCTGCTTCTGATAGCCATTGCACTGTGTGGGGAGAATAGAGTCTTTTGTTCAGTTTTAGCACACACTTTGTTGTAGTTACTTGTTGTTGTAAGGTGCACAGTTGCTGCTTGTCCTGTGTTTAGCTTTCCCCTGTGCTAAAACTTCTACATATTTTACATTTTTATTTTGTTTTTTTCATCATGTTCAATCCCAGAAATTCATAAATACTGTTTTATTTTTTTTTTACTTATTGCATCATCAAGTTGTTTGATATTTTAAGTCCTCAAACTGGGTTTCCTCATTTTTAAGTAGTCCCTAGGATATGTTATGATTTATTTTGGCCTGACTGATAAATAATTTTTTAAATATATATATATATATATATATATATATATATATATAAAGAAAATTTTTAGAATTTTTTTTTTTTTTTTTCAGAAAATTTCTTGAGCTATTTTATTTTATTTTATTTTTTTATTTTATTTTTATTTTTATTTTTTTGTTCCAAGAAAAGAAAGAAATTTAGGCTTTTTTTTACATCAACAATATTTTTCTCTACAAGAGAAATTTTAAAAGGGAAGAATCTCTGACACACTTTCTGGCCTTACATCTTACTCCCCAAGAATGCGTTTAACCCTACTCTCAAATATACCTACAGGATATATCATACTTTGTAAATAGTGTAATGTGATTATCATTTTTATGTTAGCAGATATGGAGCTATTTTATGGATTAACGTTATTGATAGCCGAAGATGGTAAAAAAATAAATAAAGGTATGTACAGAAAAGCACAAAACAATTTCCAAATCACGTAAAAATAAGAATTGGTTTGAGAAAAGACGAGAAGGATAATAAGGATGCATAGTATTATTCAATATGATATTCATCTTTTGATCATCCTGTCATTTCTTTCACTAATCTTGATATTATTATATATTTTTTTTTTAAAAAAGAAAAGATAATTGGTCTTCCGCGTTCTTTTATTCTTACTCTTATCAATATTTTACGACACCATCAACAATTAATATAAGCATCAATTTAAACGTTCAAGGCGCATTAGATCATATCCTTCAATACGCCTTCTATTTATTTTCAAGATCTCAAAACATAACCAAATTCTACTGTGGTCGTGATTGGACGAAGACGCGAAACAGGGAGAAAAGCTAAATCAAACATATATATATATATATATATTAATTAAACCCAAGAAGAAGAAGAAAATCAAAAGCAGACAAAGCAATAAAGGATACAAATATGATTTTAAATGAACAAGATACTAGCCATTTAAGTCGTTGGCTCATCAAAAAATTAAAACCAATGTCAGTTTTTGGATTTATATATTTTCTTGCTTTCCTTGTTTTCGAACCAACTCTAACTCATCCAGTACTTTTATTTATATTTATTTTTCATGGAAAATAAAATTTGATTTATATATATATATATATATGTGTGTGTGTGTGTGTGTGTTTATAGATCAGAGCCCGATCCAGTTGTGTTATCGGATTATGTGATCGCTTTGCTTCGTTATGATCAAAGTGAAAAGGAACTATACGAGACGTGTTCTAAACAGTTGAAAGATTTCTTACACCAACGTACTTGATCTTTTTTCTTTATCACATGAGTTTTGATTATTATTATTATTCATATAAATCTCAATTTTTATTTTGTGTTTCATATTAATAATAATAATAATAATAATAATAATAATAAAAATCAAATAATACTCGGACTGATGATAAGTGATGATAATTTTTTATGTTTAGATACAAATTCATTTACATCAGAGCTGTTTTCATTTTTGAAGAGTAACGGTTTTCGATTTGATAATCTTCCTTTGGTGGCCCCTGCTCTCCTTCAACCTTCCCACTCACAACCACCATCAGCTTCAGCTTCCTCTTCATCAACCTCTCTGCCTCTTCCTTTACCATTAACGACATCGGATGGATCTGGTGCGACAGGTATTGGGAATCAAGCGCTTCATTTAATTTTCGGAACAAATTCTTTATTCAATTCAGTTTCACCAACTATTAATACCGAGAACCTGAGCCCTGTTAGTAGTAATTCACTGAATCCCACGCTACAAAACAGAGGAATGATTGAAGGAGGGTCAGGTCCTATTATTCCTCAATATACGCCTACGCAAAGCCATCCTAGTTTTCTTCATTATCCTCAACAAAATGGGCATCAATTCGGTCCTAATCAATTCCCTCGTCATGATTTTCCTATTCCTCAACAACCATTGCTTCCTGTGGGTTCCCATGCTCCTCATCCTTTCATTCATCAGCCACATCATCCATCTCCCCACCAACCTCCGAGACACCTCAATAATATGAGCAAACCGCCAATTGGCCGCAACTATAATTGTAATATGTCTTTTCTTTTCTTATACTTTAATTTATTTATTTTTTTGTTCTACAGACTATGAAAAATCGTTTCACGCGACAGCTGGGAAAATCCTAACTATCACATTTTTTTCTCTTCTTATTTTATTTTATTTTATTTTAATTGGACATAAGATCGAGGCTATTGCGCAAAGGGAGAAAGCTCACAATATGCCCATGACGTAACCAACGGTAGAATATCAGGATCATGCAATACACAAATGAGAAAGAACGGAACATCTGAAGATTTATCAAATGGAGCAGGACTATTAGCGGCCAAAGAAAATAAACCAAACGAGACACGTGAAACCAACGGTCAGAATGTCCCTCTATCAATGGTCGACCCTACAGCTGTACCAGGGTTGATGGATATGCTGGGGCCTCCTGAATCGGCATTAGCTATTTTAACAGCGATTCTCAATCAGTCTACGCCTCCACCTACTGCTTCACAAAATAGTTTTCAGCAGGGCAGCGGACCGAGCGAAGGGTTCTCCACACAGACGAAGTCGACGAGCACTGGGCGACAAGGTGTTGTCCGGACAGGAAGATCAGCTAAGAAACTAATGCCCCAAGTAGCGATGCGAAAGCCATCAAGAACGTTGGTAGTGGAAAATATTCCAACAGGTTACGTATCAGAAGAAGCGGTACGAGACTACTTTAAACGATTTGGACGGTTGGAATTGGTTGAGATTAAGGCACAGCGGTCAGAAGCCTTGGTACGATATGAAAAGTCGGAGGATGCACGCAGGGCACACATGTCACCGGAGGCGGTGTTTGAGAATCGATTTGTGAAGGTGTATTTCTGGAAGGGAGATGAAAGTGGAGGAGGAGGAGTGGAGGATGGAAAGAAGGAGAAAGGGGCGCAGATGGCAGCGATTGCAGCACGAGAGAAAGGACTGCGGGAACAGATTGAAGCGGAAAAGGCCAAGTTGGAGGCACTGCGACGGAGACTGAGAGTAGATGATGATAAGATGTGATTGTTTGTGATGATGATGATGAGGATGATGAGGATGATGATGAGGGATTGATAGATTGAGTAGATGATATATTTTTTGCCACCCAGCGACCTGTTGAGCATCGGAAGATAAAAAACCAGACGCCCATTATTGGCTGCTGATGGCGCCCCACTGTCGATTTGCGTGGTTCCGGATCCTCGGCCTCAGTCCACACTTTGCCATCCCACCTGCCGCTCTCTCCAATGCTCGTCGTCGTCTTCAGCAGCGTCACCATCCAGACCGCACTCGCCACACTCGTCCCAGCACACTCATCAATACTGCTTATGCTTGTCTCGCTGATCCTCACTCAAGAGCTGCTTATCTCTTGCACTCTTTTCGCTGTCCTTCTCTTCCCAAGCCTTCTTCTTCTTCTTCTTCTTCTTCTTCTCTTCTGTGGGTCATGCACGAAAGAGAATCAATCGATAATGCTGTCTCGTTAGATCAGCTTCTTCCCTTGGCTCGTCGCTATTCGGG